>OY751451.1:1480038-2947576 GCA_963565745.1 Phengaris arion | reverse complement strand
GGTTCCTAACTTATATATTCTATAACTTCATTCCTATCGGCTTCACTTACCACTTACCCTTTGAAGACCCTCATCCAAATAGCCTGTATAATAGATAGGAATAATACAGGCTTGAGGCTAGGGCTTCTCTATGAAGGAGGATCAGCCTTCGCCACTGATAGAAAAATTATGTGGTATCTACTATCTTATTATTTTATGAATGATTAGTTTGTCTGTCACTAATATATACATTATTTACTGTACAATTTGTTAATAGGTATTTGTAAATTGTAAGTAATATATTATTATCTACACAAAAAATGAAACTGTAGTGTCTGTTTGTAATTTTAAATTAACATCTTTATACTAAATGCTTAAGAAAGTGTACACGGTACTTACAATAAATTTTTTTTTTAAATTGTGGTCTGTCCGTCGGTCTGTCTGTCTGGTGGTTTCGGCTAATATTTGTAACGGCTGGACCGATTTTCACGGGAGATTCACTGGCAAATATGAGATATCTGATGCTGTAGGTACAACATAGGGTATTTTATTTTATGTTCCGTTTGAAAAAAATGGTTCCGTTACCGTTAGTTCTGCGCAAACGGAATGGCGGTCCACGTCAATCTGGGCCCGTGGTAAGTTCTCGAAGAACTTGTGTTACGGGTATCAGACAACGGAAATATACTTAATACTTCTATACTATACAAATATTTAAGATTTTTATTATATTAAAAATAATAATAATAATAAACATTTATTTTACACAATGAGACATTACACCACAAATAAAACAAAGACTTACATACAAAAGTCATAAAAACAGGACAGAAAAACAACTCAAAACAAAAACATAAAAATTACGTACCATGAGTAGGAGTATACTATTATGAGAGACATAAGAGATACTATTATGGATAGGAAGGTAGGTAGTGTAATGCCTAACCGTCAAAAAGGAGACCGCTCAGGCGTATATTACACACATTTATGAACATATTGAATACTGTGTAATGTGTTTAACAAAAATGTTGGTGACCTGCAGGACTGGCCAAGTGCAAGAACCAATTGAACAACTTTTGTGGAAGATTTAATGTGATGAAATAAATGATTTTGATTTTTTTTTTGACATCCATGACCCAGGAACACAGAGAAACTTTTTTTCCTTCGGCAGCATTCGAACCCGTGACCCCCGGCTTGAGCACCAACACGCTCGCCCAATGAGCCACAAATGTCGTCAGGGGATGTCTCCACACTGACTGAGTTACGAAATGCTTCAGTATTATAGTAGACATTATGTTTACCCTGTTTCTCGCTAGAACATTTCTGTTCATTTCTTTGCAATCAATACAGACTGTTTAAGCGGATATAAAGACATTTATTTACACGATGTATTAGAGAAAACACGCCCGTAGATCACTGCATTTACCCCAACTGCGCGAAATACGCTGGTTGGGTTTTATACTGGTGGCACGTGTATGTCTAATGTATTGCTTTTGAAATTCTGTGAAGGTTTTACGGTAAAAGTGTGAGCTTGTTTATTATTCTTTTTCGCTTTAGTTCTGGTTTTACGCACGACTCCATCAATTGCTCCCCCGTCTGGTTATTGTATGTATTTCGAAAAACACTTTACAGCGGATTTCTACGTCATTTCACCACTTTAGGACGATGAATTTAAAAAAAAAAATCTATATGGACCAAGATTTGTATTTATTGCGTCGGGTTTTAAATTTCATGGAAATCGGGACAGATTTTAAATAATTTTCATACAAACTTTCGATCCCTATTTACACCCTCAGAGGGAGAATTCTAATTAACCCTCAAACACGTATTAATTGAAACGTATTTATGAACATGAATCTCAATTTTCATCGAAAACGGTGCAGATTTAAAGATTTTCCATACAAATTTTCAACCCCCATAGGCGTTTTATGACTCATAAGTCGTAAAACTAATTCCCGCAGGCCAAGCATGCCTATCCTAGAAACACCGAAAAATCGACAAAATTACAGATTGAAGAAACATTAATACCATTTGGAGCAAAATGGGTCTCATTGTAAGGCAGCAAGGTCGATGCATCGTCGTTATAAGAAAAAACATTTATTTTCTTCCCGAGCATGATGCTTACAAAATGGCCTCTTTTGACAGCAAAAGTAGAAGTGTTTTCGTAATTCGATGTCAAATAGTCTAAAATTTATGTCAACTACTCCACATCATGGCGCTCCTAGACAAATAGTTTCTTTACGTTCAGTCATTGGCTGTGTTTGGCGGAAAAGTGCTTGACATCGCTTGCTAGCGCTGAAAAAAAATACAGTTGTCGGCCAGGACGTTTACTAACTTCATAACATAATACATACAAATTCATAACATTTTGCTTTTTACCGCTTAGCGATCGCCATTTTGATTATGAGCGCATCCGAGCGCTATTTTCCGGTAAACACATCCATTTACTTGAATGCTTGTTCGTTTTTGACAGAAGATTTTCCGGCAGCCATTTTAAAAATATGCCTGTTTAGAAATGTTGACTTCTATGTAACGAACTATTTTGGGTAGAATATTTCTTCTTTAAAATTATTTCTTCGGATCGCCATGATAAGCCCGCTGGTGAAGCTACGAGATATATTATGTCAACCGTTGACGTAATACAGTCATCACAAAAGTGGGATCGTTGGAGAGCATTAAAAACGCTTCATACAAAAGAATTATTCACGAGTGACGTGTCAATTCACAGCAGTTGAAAATCCCTACTAATATTATTAAATATGTGAATGTAAGTTTGTTTGTTACGCTTTCACGCGAAAACTACTGAACGGATTTTGATGAAATTTGGTATGGTAGTAGTTAAGACTCTGGATTAATAAAACATAGGCTACTTTTTATCCCGGAAAAGTACGGTGTTACCGCGGGATACTCGATAGTATATTTACGCGGGCGGAGCCGCGGGAAACAGCTAGTGGAAGATAAATAAAAAATTGCTTTTGGAGTTTACTCCTTAAGAATCGATTTTCATATAAGGCCCCCGGTATGAAAAAAATATGAGGTGTAAAATCTACTGAACGAATGACCTCGTTACGTTTTCGTGCGCAACCTATTCTGCGCACCTATCACTTTTTTTCACATGGCGCGAATTTTTGAACTCAAATCGATCGCTAGTCGCTTTGCATTGCACACAAAATTTTACTTTTTAGAGTAAACTCCAGTCGTGCGTCGGAGCTGACACACACTTTTTTTTTAACTTAAATTCTGCGTTTATGTATATCATTGTTGTAACAAAAAATTACATAAGGATTTAAAACGTTTTTCAGTCATAGCAAAAAGAAAATCGTCTTTTTTTATAGTCCTTTTTAATCCTGTAACTTTTTAATTTAGCAACTGATTACTGTACTTTTTTTCACTTTTCGGTCCATATTTTCCAATCTGTAAAATATAAGAATTTCGCTGATTTGAAACAAATTTATGTTCCTTATTGTGCTAGGGCTGATAAAACATAGCTATTGCGTCGATGACTTGTTATGTTTGCGTGGCCACGCGTCTTGCACGCAAATTTGGACATGGTCGGATTGACTGATATTATGTATTCATACCAGGAAAGCACTATATAACTTCAAATTCGGGCTTGCCATGAAGACATTTGATGAAGGTCACTTGACTGACACCTTTGAGGGTTCCGTAGTCACTACAAGGAGCCCTTAGGGTCAGCTTATACAAAAACGATATGCAACGCGGCGCATCATTTTTGAAATAGTGATTCAAAATTGAACTTTGTTTAGTACACAAGGAGAAGAAGAAGAAAGAGCGGCGCCGGGCTATGCCGAGCGGTGTAGTTTGACATTCGAACTCTAATTGCAATCTTGCTTATAGTTTCGCTTTGTCCGTCCATCTGTCCGTCTTCCCTTGATAACTTCGATAGGTAATCTATATATATAAATGGCAAAGTTGATTGACTGAGATATCAACGCACAGGCCAACCCTTAATTAAGGCTAGAATTTAGAAATTTGAAATTTTTCACACGTATTTCTAATATGACGTAGGCATCAACTATGGGTGGATCTTTCAAAATTCGACCCGTAAGGGGGTCTAATTAGTGATAAAAGTGTGTATGAAACTTTTTATTCCTTGATCTTATTCGCATTATATTCCATATGATCTGAATACGAAAAAAATAATGAGTTACGTATTTCAGCGTTTTCTAAAATTCAGTCCCTAGGTGGAGTAAAATAGGGGATGAATGTTTAAAGCATAATTTCACGCGGGCGAAGCCCCGGGCAATTAATGCTAGTTAAATAGACTTGTATACTTATAGATTGTATAAAATATACTTTATTTTTGGCATTAATTATAACTTTGTATTTCGGGGGTGGCCCGCAACACATGTGAATTGGATTTTTTTTATTCTACCCCGTTCTGTGGGGTATCGTGGAATAGATTATATGTTTAAATAAAGGCGAGGTTTCATTCATAACTTTCTTTTAATGTAAACCATTTTTGAGTAATCGACCCCAAAGTGGTTTGCAAGCTGATACCATACAACACAATTTTACAAAACATTGGTGCACATTTCCAATTCCATTCCCCTACTAATAAAAATATATAAACTGTTTAGCTATTCAATGTTGATGTCTTCGTCTGTCAAGTAACTTTTCCAACACATCAGTCTCTTCAACAATTGTAGCTGTAGGTACATTTTTCTGTGCCCATATTATAAAGAGGTAAGATTTGTTTGTTTGTTTGCATTGCATAGGCTCCGAAACTACTGGACCGATTTTGATGAAATTTAGCACAGATATAGAATAGACTGCGGGGAAGGACATAGGCTACTTTTTATTGCGGAAAATTGTACGGTTTCAGCGGAATTTCCTTTTGCACGTACGAAGTCGCTAGCAATATCTAGTTATTTATAATGTTAAACAAGTCGAATATATTTACTAACATTACTCACAAAAACACGACAAATTTCGATTTTTGTTATAGAGTAGGAAAGGCGAAAAAATAATGTATTTGAAGTTTGCATGTACTACAGAACCCCCTTAGAAGTACTAACTGAGTACTTGGCGGTTCTCATGACACGGTGTGTTAGACCTAACCGTTACCCAGTAAAAGGGATCGGCCCTTACTATAGAACCCTTTATATGAGGTATGACATCCATAACCCTCTATTGCTTTCTATAAGATTAAATCGAAACCGTATAAAAAGTGAAACACCCGCAAGTTCCGCGATAAAAGAACTATTGTTGAAAATATGTAAGAAGAAATATCTTGTAAAAATAAGTGGTGTTCTCGTATCCATTATAATATTATGTACACATATATAAATGCTTTGTACTGAATGACTGACTGACGGATCAACGCACAGCCTAAACCACTGGTTGTAGAGACCTGAAACTTGGATGCGTTCTTTGTATGTCGCAGGCATCCAAAAAAAAAGATTTTACGATATTCTAGCGCTAAGGGGATGACAAAGAGAGGCATAGTTTGTGATGCCTTGGTGCAACTTACCTACCTCAAATTTTGCATAAACATTCTTGATATGAGAATTGATGGAAGACGTGTTTCGTATTTTATTGAAATTCATCCCCTAACGGGCTAAAAAAGGGGTAGAAATCCTATTGGTACCTTTTTCGATATCTACGCGAACGAAGTCGCGGATAAAATCTAGTCTAGTATAGATTATATGAATGCTTTCATGCATGTTTGTGCCTGTTTCTAAATATTAACATTGAACAAAATTTACTTATAAAATAGTCAATAACCACTGTTCCTGGAATGGGAAAATGCTGTAGTTTTAAGTAAGTACAGTATTTTGGTATTTTGCCATATTGGTATTTATTAACACTTTCAATGATACATTTAAAACCCAAGGGCGTAATTACTTGAAACAAACCCATATATAACCCAATAAATGGTCGGTAAAAATATATCCGTACGGGAATAGCCAGCTATGTATAATGCATCAATCAGTCGTGGCTACAATTGCCAACAGCTGACTCTTTTGCTCTACTTTTGTAACTGTGGGCTTACATTGACAATTAGGGTCATTTCACACCGCGACGATTTGAACTTTATTCAGTACACAAAATATACACGTTGCATATGACATCAGTCATACACTGCACGTGCGCTGTCCATGCGGTGCAACTTGACATTCGAACTCTCACAATGAAGTGTGTATCTTCTTGTGTACTGAATAAAGTTCTATGTTGAATAGCTATCTTAAAAATACAGTTCCGCGTCGTATATCGTTTCGTTTCGATGTGAATTGACCCTTAGTTGAAATATACGTGATCAAAGTAAGACGCCAATGCACTTAAGTAGGTACTTACTTATATACGCCTTTTACAAATAAAATATTTATCTCTATAAAGTAATTGTCTCGTATTGGTTGATATTCGTACCATGTATATATACACTTATTATTATTTGTATAGGTATACAATAATATTTGTATAGTAGAGACAGGGACTGAGACAAATGAGGGCTACATATTTATGATCAGATGACGTGTCGTGTGTACAGTGTAATCATATTTGAGGACCTTGCAGCTAAAGGGAGGCAAGTCCAAATTTCAAAATTGTCGGGTATTTAAAAAAATGTTTTTAAAAATTAATTGATGAATTTATGTCTTATCGTTATATGGTATAATATAATATGAACATATATACACATTTTACTCGAGATTTTAAGGCAATTAAAGAAGTTATAGAATTACTACGATTTTTTAAAGTTTGGATCTGCCTCCGTTTTGCACCAAGATGCAATAAAAATACTACCCTATTTTGTATTAAGGATAATAAAACGCGTAAACACGGTTATTTTTTTATTATTAAATATTATTAATCAGTGCACGAATAATTAAACAATCAAAAGAAATACCAAAAACGAACGACTTGCTTAACAAAATATATTTCTTAAAGGTTAACTTCAGCTTGATCATCGTCGTCTTCGCTAGAAATATCATCTGTTGGTCCGTGTGGGACAGCTTCACCCTTAAGAGTCCTGTAGAAATACAGTTTATTTGGTGGAACATAGTTCTTTACCAACTGCATTACATCGTTGTATTTAGCCTTTTTCAACGGCAATGCATGATCATACAGCGGTTTCTGGGGCAGAACTGATAGTTGGGCTTGATCATTTCTCATTATAGGAAAATAATCAAATACAGGCGTTCCCGTTGTTACACTGACTGGAATCGTTTCAATGTGGTCTATACTATATTCAAAAATACGATATTGAGATATTTTGAATCGTATCTTCTCTGTATTTGTTATTACTTTTTGAAATGACTCTCATAATGTTGGCTGAAGTTAACTATCATATTCTGATTTGCATTTACAACTTTAAAATTTTTAGATGCTTGCGTAATACAATCGGCATATTCAGAAGTCGTAAATTTGTAATCTTTCCTTCTATTAAACTTTTCTATTACGCCGAAATACCGATCACACGGTAAGAAGCTGTGTCCTGGTTCTGGAAATCAGAATGAACAATCCGAAATCAGAATGAAAAATCAAAAACCGATGAACAATCTTCTCAAAAGAAGAACACCTCATAAGCGTATATAGATACTTTATAGAATTCTTTTTTTGTGCTGGTGCATTTTCAGAAAACAAATATAGTATTTTAACTGTGCTTGGTAAAATATTATTTATGTAGTAATTTATAAAAGATATGACTTCGTTTGGTGATTTTCGACCTATGGTTTCGTCATATAAATAAAAGTGAGCAATCCCTGTTTTTGCTGAGTGAATACAAAAATTATATGCCCAAAGTTGACGTTTATAAAATGCTTCACCTGCTGGAATTTTAGGCAATGGCATATTCTGCTGATAATCAAATGTTAATACTTCTCATTTTTCATCACAAATAGCAAGTTGACTCTTCTATTTTAAATCAACAAAAAAAGTGTCGGCCTTGGCTTGATGAAGACTCTTCTCTATCTGTATTTGTTGGGTTTCATCACTGTCCAATGACTTATCTTTTAGTTTGTTAATCAGCATGTCGCACTTCTTGCAAGTATCTGAGCGAGGCGACCCAAAACTGTATTTAAAATTCTGTTTAAAGTATCTGTAGTAAAACTCAAATGAAACTATAGGCTTAGCAGATGCTTCAAGACCAAGCTCATGCTTTTTCAAATATAACTCGTACATCCTTTTAATGTTCAACTCCGGAGACAGATAATAACGTGAGCTTTTATTTCTGCTGTAGTGTGACTCGCGACGTGGGAAACTTCTAATATGAGAGTCAACTTTAGAAACCCATTCACTTGGAATGTGATTGGGTCTATTTTGATGTTTCCCACGATTAGACGGAGGTGGTGTAGTTACAGTAGGGTCCCGATACTCTTTAGCAATATTGTCTACGCGCTTTTTGGATATTCCATGGATAGATGCAAAGCCATTTCTGCAAACTTGTATATTTCTATTTCCTAATTTAATATAATATTTGTGTGAACAACTCCGTTTCTTCCCCGTACCAGTTTTAGATCTTTCCCTTTCAACATTCTCTGTTTTAATTAAACCGCCTAAGTATACGTTTTGCACATAGGTTTCTTCCAATTTACTAAAATTTTTCAATATTAATTTCCTATCTTCTTCATTAATTTGAACAAAACACTTATACTTCTTGCAACAACAATCCGGTCCAGTTTTTCTTTCGCCTATTTCGCGGCCTCTATAGTTTAAATAGCCTTTTCCAGTAGCAATAGACTTCTTTATTACATTCCGTTTCCATTGTGAAGGATTCGCGGATTTTCTTTTCTTCGGCGCTATTCCATTTGTCGATGGGCATGGATTATTTGTATTAGATTCATCCAAAATATTCATACCTTGATCGTTGGTCTCATTAGTTTGGTTTTGAAATGTCGACAAACCAAGATGGCTTCCATCATCATCTGAACTGGTTGAATGTGACTCGTAGACAGGCGACTGGTAAATATCTGACGAGCCGCTACTAGGTTCAGAGTCACTCATTTTAATGCACACTTGACGTATTAAACGTAAAACAATTATTTAAAAGAATAATGCGAACATCCTTTCGGGTCGAACACAAAACGTGCACTGACTTGTTTACAAATGATGCAATAATTTCATTTGTTGCAATAAGGAGGCAGGTCTGGACCTGCTCCCTTCTTGCACCAAACAGAATTAGGTAGCAGATCCAAGTTGTGTTATAGCGCGCTTCTTTTTCGTCGGACTTGCCTCCTGAATGCACCAAACCATAGAAATTTTTTTTGTTTAGTTGTAGGTGAAAAAAAAGGGTAGCCGTTAAAATTTGAATTTTCCCCCCTTTTGCTGCAAGGTCCTCATTTCTATTAATATACGAGTTATACATAGGTATTAAGTATTTTTTACAAATTTGAGAAAATGTAAGAAATTTATATTACACTAGCGGCTCCCGCGGTTCCGCTCGTGTAAATATCGGGTATCCCACAGGAACACTGTACTTTTTTTGGATAAAAGTAACCTATGTTTTAATCCAGAGCCTACACTACTACCATATCAAATTTAATCGAAATCTGTTCAGCAGTGTGTGCGTGAAAGTGTAACAAACATCCATCCATCCATCCATCCTCACTAACTTTCACATTTATAATAGCAAATAAAATATGCAAATAAATAAATCGAAATGTCTGTTTGTAATTTCGAATTGAGAGCTATGCACTAAATTCGTTACTATATTATATATTTAAAAAAAAAAAATCTATCTGCCTGTTTTCTGAAAAGGCAGGACCAATTTTGATCGGTCTTTCACTGGCAGATAGCTGATGTTATAAGGAGTAACTACTATTTTTTTAGGCATTTACGATGTTCATTTTCGGTAATATGTACATAATATGTACCTAATATAAATGTTATTATCTGAATGCAATCGAAACATTCTTATCAACCGAGAAATGCAGGAAAAGTATGCAGTAGTTGATGCTGAAACTTTCGTTTTAATAGACGATCTAGCTAAATAACAGTTTTAAATAGAATTATCTGAACTAAGTAACGGCCAGCTCTGCGCAAGAATTTGTACATACTACATAGGCTGCACTAAAAGTATCGGGAATGGAATATTTCCACTGTTCCTGTCATATTAAAATCTTTTCAATTTAAAACTCCTTGGTTTTAAAAATCGAATACCGTTTATTTATTTAAAAAAAGATTCTCGGTCCTGTCACAAGGTCTTGTCAAACTTGTTTAGTCGTTTAGAAAATGGAATTGACTCGAGAAAATTCTAGAGCGATGAATTATTTTGACTTTCGAAGTGGTTTAACACAAAAACAGTGTGTTGACCGGATGATTTCTGCATTTGGTGATGAAGCCCCATCCAAAACCACAATTTATCGCTGGTTTGCTGAATTTCAACGTGGACGTGTCAAGCTCAGTGATGACCCCCGTCAAGGTCGTCCAAAAACTGCAGTCACCCAAGAAAACGTTGATGCTGTGCGTAAGCTGATTGAGGAAGATCGACATGTGACATACCGCGAAATTCAGGCAACTTTAGACATTGGCATGAGTCAAATACAAATAATCTTGCATAAACAATTAGGTGTAAAAAAGTTGTTTTCCCGATGGATACCGCATTTGCTCTGTGAAGAGCAAAAAGCGGCTCGCGTTACTTGGTGCGTCAGAACTCTCGAAAGATTCCACGCAGGTACCTCAAATGCTGTATACAACATCGTATCAGGTGACAAATCCTGGATATACGCGTACGAATCCGAAACAAAAAACCAGTCACGAGTTTGGGTGTTCGAAAATGAGTTAAAGCCAACAAAAAGTGTTCGTTCACGGAGTGTTGCAAAAAAAATGGTGGCCACGTTTGTCTCCAAAACCGGCCATGTTGCGACTATTCCTCTTGAGGGACAAAGAACGGTTAATGCAGAATGGTATGCTAACATTTGTTTGCCACAGGTCGTTTCTGAACTCCGTAAAGAGAACTGCAACCGCCGCATCATCCTCCATCACGACAATGCGAGTTCTCACACCGCGCACAGAACAAAAGAGTTTTTAGAGCAAGAAATCATAGAATTATTAGACCATCCGCCGTACAGCCCCGACCTAAGCCCTAATGATTTCTATACTTTCCCTAAAATAAAGAATAAATTGCGTGGTCAGAGATTTTCATCACCTGAAGAAGCTGTGGACGCCTACAAAACGGCCATTTTGGAGACCCCAACTTCCGAATGGAATGGTTGCTTCAATGATTGGTTCCATCGTATGGAAAAATGTGTCAAATTTCGCGGAGAATACTTCGAAAAGCAATAAATACATTTTTAAATAGTAATGTTGTGTCACTTCCTTGATTCCCGAAATTTTCAGTGCCGCCCTCGTATGTGAATTTTCCTTTGCCATCCCAAGTACGCGACACGTCAGTAGCGCAGAGTAGAAAATATAATATTATATTATACATTATACCTACTTACGTACAGAGAAACAGCTTTCATAGAACGATCCAAAACCAAGTCAAATTTTCAAATTTGAATAAAATTCAAATCAATTCATCATTCAATTCAATTTTGATAAACACGATTGTGTGGACAACGGCCAACGATTTTTCCAGACGATCGTGGACACACCGTTGACCGTTTGCTTGTAGTAGTGCAATCAAATCGAAAGCTAACTATGCAGCTGCTTATCTGTTCCTCTTTAGTCTGTGCCGGCGGGTTGTATACGAATTGAAAATACTCGATAGAATTCTCAACTTACCTTATTCCATTTTCAAAGAATTTCAAGCTTTTAGTCTCTGCTCTCAAAATGCGTGTGGAGTATGAAGGTATCAACTATCACATTATCTAAACGCCAAATCTGTGTCTTTTGAAACTTTTTTAAGGAGTATATTTTAACCTTAGTTGACGTCTCGGAACCCTCATTGATCGTCATGTCCGTCCCGTCTTCGGCTTACCGTCCAAACAGTACATATTACGTGCTAGAAAGGACCTTTGAAGAAAAAGTATAACACTTTGTTTATTCAGGAGTTAAAATGCGCTTACTTGAAAAACGTCGTACAAAACTAACGAAATAGTAAGTAAACATGTAAAATATCGGTATCAACCGTATGGAACCCTACGTGCGCGAACCCGACTCGCACTTGGCCGGTTTTATTAAACAAAGGCGAGGTTTTACACACGACTTCCTTTTATAAAGTGATCCATTTTCGAGTAATCGGCCTCCAAAATGGCTAACAAGTTAATCCTCATCCTGGCATTTTTAAACTATAAGAGGTAGAAAGTGGAAACTTGTCCATGTCGATGGATCATGCTAAATACTCTTAAGGAAAATTATTTTAAGCGATATCGGACCATAACTTTTTTGAATTAAATTGAAAAAACCCGAATGTCAATTCTGCTAATGAAATCCTGCAATAATGCAATACTTATTACAGTTCCGACATGTTAAAACTGCAAAATGATATTCTCATAAACATGAAACCGACGTCAAACCCGTTTTTATTGGTCCAAACTCCAAAAATCAGTATATGATATCAAGACGATTAATGTATAATTCAATAAATGTAAAATGAAAGTGTAAGTTAAACTAACTTTGTGGTCTGAAAGAAGATGTAGTGACAAAATTGAGAAAGGTATGCTGAGATGGTTTGGCCATGTCGAGGTAATAAATGAAGAACGATTGACGAAAAAAGTGTACAAGGCGAGTGTGAATGGAAGTGTTGGAAGGGGACCTAGGCGGACGCTTCGAGACCAAATCGGGGATGTCTTGAAAAAAGGCCAGGCTAAACCGAAGAGCATGTGTGAAGAGAATAATGAATGTGGACGAAGCGAAACAAGTATATAAGGATCGTAGCAAGTGGAAAGAAGTGGTCTCTGCCTACCCCTACGGGAAAGAGGCGTGATTATATGATGATGACGATGAAGTTACGAGAATTGGGGCTATGTTGCGCGTTGCTACGGAACTCTCCTTAAACATTTTCGAACATGCTCTTGGTTAGGTTATTTTATATTGTACCTAGGTAACTAATTTAGTTATATGTGGGCCTAGCAGGAACATTTGACAACACCGTAAATGCAACGTGATCGAATGAGAATTGTATGAAAATCTGTCACAATCATGACAGCGCCCATACAAATTTAATTCGATAATGTTACGTTTACGCCGCTGTCAAATGTTCCTGCTAGTCCCCCCGGGCTTTGAGGTGCTACTTGTGACTGAATCCTGAAGAAGTTTGAAATCAATTACTTCTTGGTATGTTGGTAATCGACACCGTGCCTATAAATTCTGAAAGATTTGCAGCTCTCCAAATCAAAAAGGCCTCATCTACAAGATAGAATACCTATCAAATATCTATATCTTTAGACGTTTCACACCACGTCAATTATCTACAAGATAGAATATCTATCAAATATCTATATCTATAGACGCTTCACACCACGTCCATTTGGTCCCGTGGTAAGTAACCGAAGAACTTGTGTTACGGGTACCTCGGGAAGTATATTTAGATATTAGATACTTTTATACTCTACAATGAGCTCTACAATATATATTTAATATTTTAGTTTGTTATTTGAACATATTAAATACACATCCATGACTCAGGATCATTGAAAGCTTTTTGTTCCATCGGCGGGATTCGAACCCGCGACCTCCGGCTTGAACGCCGGCCGCCGACGCGCTAACCACTGAGCCACAGAGGCCGTCATAAAGATTGAAAACGCTCAAACACGGTGTTCCGGGAAACTCTAATGAGAGGCTAAATCAATTACTCCGCTTTACATTGTGCAGAGTTCCATCGCCCGGGGGCCAGCTACGATGTAGTTTCAGTTGTGATAATGTTTACTCACTAGTTCACCGACTGACGAGCACTTAGTTGGAAACACACGGGACTAAACTCGAAAAATACCGCTGCGTCTATTGACATAAATATAATATAATTACTGTCGTAAGCTTTTCTATGCGTGTAACGATGTATGCTCTTGTATGCATGTTATTAAATATTGCGCGTCCAACATGACATGACAAACAAATGTCAGTTTATTTGCAGGTTCATGATATTAGGCAATGGTTTATAGTTTACACTATGTAGTTGTTTGTGATGCGGGATTTACGGCCCGTTTCAATAACCTATCTATCTATAACAATATGTTAAAAACGACGACATTCAATCATCTGCCGGTGTTTTGCGATACCAATTTGACGTTTCCAACGAACAGTTACTGGTAGATAGGTTGTTAAAACGGGCCGTTAGTCAATACTCAAAAGGGGCAATTTCATTTATTTATTACTAGCTTTTGCCCGCAGTTTCGCCCGCGTGAGAGGGTGTCCGTGGCAAAAAACTGCTTTAGCAAATATACCTGCAATATAGTAGTAGCACAGGGTAAAAATATATATGTATTATGTACTTTGTAATGAATTTTCACTCGTACTTTTTAATTTTAAGTAATCTCCTAGATATAATCTCCTGGATAAGGATAATTAAATTATATCCGTCTTAATATCTTCTGAAAATACCACATTATTTCTGATCATTTTTTTATACTTAGAATTGGGGGTTTATCCTTAAAATATATACATATCTATGCCATCGCGGACTTTTTTGTAACCTATAAAAGAAAAACAATCCTACCATACATTGTTTTGTTATTTATCTACAACGGGTTAGGTTAGGCAGCGTTTTCGATAAAAGTTCCCAGACGGCTTGATTTTTCCGACACCTTCAACAATTATCGTCATAAATAAAACAATTTCCACAAAACGTTAACAAATTATTTTCGACCTAAACCTTCCTAAGAAACTACTCTATCGGTAAATGTAAACGGCATGAAAATCCTTTCAGTAGTTTTTGAGATTATCGCGAACATACTGACAGACAGACTCGGTGGGGCACTTAAGTATCCTGTGTCCGTCTCCTGGTTCTAAGCTATCTCCCCAACAATTTTCAGTCAAATCGGTTCAGCCGTTCTTGAGTTATAAATAGTTTAACTAACACGACCTTTTTACGTCTAAAACACGACTCATATTATATGACGTTGACATTTGACTCGACATTCATGTTTGATTTTCAACTCTATTATATTCGCACAGAGTTCTATCTTCAATGCTCTGAATTTTTACTGGTGTTCCGGATTCCGGAGCATAATATAATCCCAACCTTAAAGACTAAATACAAAATATGAAATGGTACAAAGGTGTGCTCATCTCTATTAAGAGATCTCTGCCAGCAGACCTAAGACAGAGTTCAGGAAAAAATAAAAAATTGAAAAGAAACAATTGCAAATAAATGTTGACGGTCGATTTGCTATTTAGGCCCAATTTCACCGACTTATTGAAGGACGCTTAACGCTGAGCTTCAGTTTAAGATCTCTCTGTACCGTTCTAACATTGAATGAGAGAGATATCAAATCCGAGTTTAGCGATAAGCTCGTTTAAAGAAATTTGATGAAATCGGGGCACAGACGGTCGGTTATCGCAAAATCACTGGATGTGTCTAATAAAATATTGAGCAAAATTAATCTGTCATCGTCCATCGTGGTCTGATGTGTTTTTATTGCTATTAATTCGCCGTTTTAGTGTTTACGTAGATTTATAGATAGTTGGACGTCGTAGCGTAACTCACAGAGATAGACGAGGAGGAGCAAGACAAATTGCGACAGGTTAATGTAAAATGCCTATAATTGCGCCGACAATGGCCAATCTAAATAATCTTTGGCATAAAATCTACAGTAAATATCACTGTGTAAGTATATATGTACGCGGAAGTTAAGGAGAAGATAATTTTGGACAATATACGAGCAAATGAAAACTATTAATTATTTTTTTATTATCCTTCTAAGATTTGATATTTGTTTCTTTACGTTTATGAAATACGTAATATAGGTAGATATTTATACGTGAATGCAAATAGCTAACTCTTTCAGCAGTTGATTTAAATATCTACTTTTTGAAATAGCCTGTGTAGAACTTCTGGTAGTGAAGAATTAAGAAACATTTTGAGGTGATAACGTCTTATAAATCGATGGAGCCGGCTACACGCACGAAAAAACATGACTCATGCATTACCTGTTACCCGTTATCGTTACCAAGTACCGTTACCAAGTTCCAGCGTTAGCTCGCATTGCCTTTACCTCATTATTGTTGTTGTTGTTGTTGACGTTGTCACGTTCAACTATCGTCAGTAAACCGACTTTACAGACAAACGGTATGTTTTTTTTTTATCTTAACTCTGCGTACATAACACTTATCTTATCAACGGTTTGACCTCTCTCCTCGACATAGACAGGTCCATGTTATCACCACATTGCATTGTCAGGCAATATACATATGCGTGCAAAATTTCAGCTCAATCGGAAACCGGGAAGTGGGTGAAAGTTAACTCGCAGATTTGGTTACACATAAAGGGATAGGACTAAATAAAATCTTGTAAAAAAAACCAGTCGACGTCAACGCAGCAACATTCAACCCGTATGTGCTGGTCGATTGGGTCCCAGCAGGCGTATCCGCAGGTCACCTGCAGCGACGCACCTCCGTGTATATTCTAGAATTTCCTTTAAAGCGTGTATTTCGAAATAAGACCTGGAATTTTCGGTGAAATTCTAGAATGTATTTTATTTTTAAACGCTTTTTAAAGACTTTTCAAGGTAATGTGCAGTTAAATTATATGGATTTTTAGACCATCACGATCGAACCTTTTTTATTAATAATTTTCCGATTTTTTATTAATAAGGCGATTACGTATTAATTAATCCCTTGGCAGCCACGACTTGCGCGGCTAAAAGTTTCCAGTAGCAAGCAAAAAAACGCGGCAAAACAGCAAAACTGTAATGAAAGTTTTCGCTTCACGTATTAATATAAGTAACTGAGTAACCGAGCTTTGCTTGCAGTTCAAAGGGTCAATTCTGCTAAATTAGTCGGTAACAAAATGTCGGTTATCCGTCCCACTTGGTTGCGTGAGTGCTCTTGTGTGTTGCGCACAGACTTGGGCACTACAAAATCAATGAAACCGGCCACCGTCACCGAAATCGGTGTATTATCATGTTACCCAGATCGATACATATCAAGTTAGCCACTCGGAAAGATATTGTCTTGCGGTGTAGATGACATGACGTCACGTGATATTATGTACAATCGCCGACAATATGTGCCACTAGTCGATCTTATTACTTTAGTGCTAAGGTTCACGCTTCACGCAAAATATTTTTTGTTTGGCTAATAATTCTAATTTCAAATTAATTTTATTTTAAAAACATGAAATTCTTTTTCCAAAAGTAGTCATTTGTTTATTGATTAGTGTTACATTTTCATCGCATTTCAATCTTTTTCGTCATCATGGATACGTCAAAAATTCGAGTAATTATGGAATATGAGTACCGTCGTGGCAGCAACGCGGCACAAGCGGCACGCAACATCAACGACGTTTACGGAGCTAACACTACAAACCAACGCACCTGTTGCGCGGCTAAAAGTTTCCAGTAGCAAGCAAAAAAACGCGGCAAAACAGCAAAACTGTAAATTGGTTTGCTCGCTTCCGTTCTGGAAATTTCGACCTGAAAAATTAACCTCGTGGTCGTCCGAAGACTTTGGTCGACAATGACGAATTAAAGGCGATTGTGGAAGCTGATGATACACAATCTACGGCTGAATTACTACGGCAACAGCTTTCGACGTTAGCGTCAAAACAATATTGGTCCATTTGCGTCAAATTGGCAAGGTAAAAAAGCTTGACAAATGGGTACCCCATGAACTCAATGATCGCCAGCGCGAAGTACGCGTCGAGACGTGCCTTGCACAGCTCAACGCACAAATGAAGGAATTTTGAACCGTATTGTTCCTGCGATGAAAAATGGATTCTGTTTGATAACCGCAAGCGCTCAGCAAGTTGGTTGGATCCTGGTTCAGCACCTGAACAATGCCCTAAACGAAAACTTACCCCTAGAAAAGTGATGGTCACTGTTTGGTGATCTAGCGCTGGTGTGATTCATCACAACTTCTTACCAAACGGAATGAGCATTCCTGCAGATGTGTACGTGTGTGTGATGTGTTTTTAAGATCAGCCCCTAGGTGGGTAAGATAGGGGATGAAAATTTAAAACCTAATTTCACGCGGGCCAAGCCGCGGGAAATTAATGCTGGTAACAATATAACCTGAGATTATCCCTATTATGATAATTATTAATTAGGTAACATTAGTTACGCTTTCGTGATCCCAATTAACTGATCTGTTTATAAGGACATCTAATTACTTTGGTTATCAGCCGGCTTAACCGATTCTTTAGGAAATTTTCAAGTATACACTTTATATTTGGATTTTGGAGGTGCAAGAATAGGTCATTAGTGTTGCATAATGTCAACAGTATTTTAAGAAGTATAATTGTCAATGTCACATTGACAGATGTCACAGTTACAGCCTATTTAGTTAGGTTTATTTCAGTTAGCCAAAAGGCTATACATAGTGTAGACGTATTTGTGTTGTACATATCTCTTATGTAATACGTATCCGTGTTAAGCATCAATAAAGGAGAATATAAGAATTGTTGCTTTATTATTATCATCACCACTCAAGCGTAAGAATGATAAGAAAAAACTAAAAGGTCGTAGCCCTCTACAATTAGGAGAGTATTTTTAAATTTGTATGATAGAACAAAACGTTTTTGGTGACAAAATTCACTTTAGTATCTACCTAATAAAATCTCAAGTATCTGTCGTATCTTTTGTAATTATCAGCAAAAGAAGTTTCCAGCAAAAAGTCAAAATAAATAGATGAGAATGAAGATAGAAACAAATAACATTTTATGTGCCATAAGGCTTAGATAAATGATTGTCGAGCGCCAAGACCAATCATTTATCTATTGGTACAAAAGCATAAGAGTTCAAAATCTGGGTATCAATAAATATTATTTGTAGAAAATATTGGAAATGATGGGAACTGCAGATCAACATCGACTTAACCTATAACCCTATGATGATACTAGCTTTTGCCCGTGGCTCCACCCGCGTGAATACAGTATCTCACGGGAACACTGTACTTTTTCGGAATAGAAAGTAGCGTATGTTTTAATCCGGAGCTGAAACGACTACCAAACCAAATTTCATCGAAAGCCGTTCGGTAGTTTTTGCGTGAAAGAGTAAAAAACATCCATCCATCCTCAAAAATAGTGGGATAAGTTGTTTACAAAATAAAGTAATAGAACATTTTTTTTTAGTAATTTTAGTAATAGAACACTTTCCCTAGCAATATATATAAATAAACATGAAAATTTGTAGAGTTACACTATTGGTTCTTAAGATGGCGCTAACGGCCATCTATCACTAGAACCACTTACGATCTGATAACAATCTCAATGGTTAGGTACGTTAGTTACTGAATACTATATTATATATACCCCCTTACTAATAAAAATATTTACACAAACGGATAACTTAAACAACGTAGCTATATTTTTCTATCAAGTGACATTTCCAACGTATCGGACAAAGACAGCAACGTTGTTTAAGTTATCCGTTGTGTAACCGTTGTGTAAATAGTTTTATTAGTAAGGGGGATAGTATCTAGTAACTAATTTGTAACGTATAGTAGGTATTGATAGCTAGTTGTAACTGCTAAAGGTAATAAATACCTGCGGCTACAAACCCGACGCCCAGCTACAAAGTACATACTGATATTATAGTAAAAATATCTGATGTTAAAATATCATCACTATTAATTACTGAAATTATCATTGATAATTTTTAAATTGAAAGATTCGACTTTATCAAAAACATCAATATCTGATTGATATGAAATGATTAATACAATTCATTTGCCACAGGAAAATATTTACTATAACCCTATACCGAGTCGACTAGACCTGGGTTCTAAATTCATTCACGCAGTTTATTAATAGCTCGCGTAATATAAAGTTTAGCATCACTTACCCTGACTACCACTTTCAAAAATACCCCCAAAACGTCAATAGAAAACTTCATGGTCTCCTCGTTTTTTCGTTCACATCACTGGCTGCAAATAAACACGATATTACGACACCATCGCATACACTGGCACCGAGAGAAAATTTCAAGAGCAACATCTATTTTGGTCGCAAGGTAATTCTTACCATGTTTCAAAATCTACTGCGGCTTGAGTTGGTTTCTTCTCTTTTGAATGGTGCGCGTACGCAGACCGAGGCGCAACTAATTCTGGGTCTTAATTTAGAACTTGTTGGACTCAGGATGTACGCGTGTGGTAGCACATGCGAATTGTCTCTGCGTGTGACGTCACGACATATTTAGAATTACTAACATGTCTTTTATTATTTATTGTAATGTAGATTGCAGTAGACGTATGACAAATATCAGACGACCTCTGTGGCTCGTGTATCGGTGATCGCGGGTTCGAATCCCGCCGAAGGAACAAAAAGTATTTCTGTGTTCCTGGGTCATGGATGTGTATTAAATATGTGTATAATATAATTAAAATCTTAAATATATGTATAGTATAAAAAGTATTAAATATATTTCCGATGTCTGTAACCCGTAACACAAGTTCTTAGAGAACTTACCACGGGACCAGATTCACGTGGTGTGAAACGTCCATAGATATTATATTATTTGTATTGGGAAAGACTGTAGATTTCACTTGAAAAATTATGGGAAGAAATAATGTAACAAAAAATCGGTTGTCTGTCGTTTTACTGACGATAGTTGAACGTGACAACGTCATGTTTAACGAGGTAACGCCGGTAACAGGTAACGCATGAGTTATGTTTTTTCGTGCGTGCAGCCGGCTCCATCAAATTATAAGACGTTATCACGTCAAAATAGTGCGTTAAAATGTACTTAAGCAGTATGTTCGTTCACAATCTTCCGTCAGTTTACAATCTCGCTAGTTATATTTTATTCTTGCCGTATTTACAATTTTACGGTGACATATACAAAGATGGGGACCTACACTAAAAATCCATAACTGTGCATATGTAATTAACGTAACTGTTTCCATACATTATCGCGTGGGACTTGTACGAAATGGTATTCTATTGTAAGATTGTTACGATGTCGACAGTCGAGGGGAACCTATTTATCTATATAAGTTTGTATTTCTAGGTATGTATCTATAATTATAATATATGCTAATAGGCAATGTGGTATTGGCAGCACAGCAGCCCTGCGCAATTCGATGCGAAAAGAGGCAAAATGGTGTTACGAAGCGACACGCGCCTTGCCATACAATAGCGCTCACGTAAAGTTCGGACCGCGGATCAGACTGCGTTTCAAACCGCGGAGGGATATGTGGACTGCGGATCGAACTGTCATGCTTTAGGACTAACATGCGTCACGGCTTGGACTTATGGCGTCTAATACGTCATAGCACGCGGTTCTAACTGTGGAAAATGAGCTGCCATCGACATGCCAGATCGGACTGTAGGCCCGCGCAAATACAAGTCCGGATTTCTTTCGGACACTTCGGAGCGCGGGTTGTCACGGCGCGGCGCGTGCTATTCCCCGCGGTCAGTATTGTATGTGTGACAGGCGCTCATAAGTCAATGCAATCCTTTCGTCTCCCTTATAGCACAGATTAAAGAAAGCTACGTAAGTATATATTTTTTTACTCTGTGCTTATAGTCCCATGCAGGAAATTTAAATTGAACCTAGCGACTGGCGTGTCAACAAAAATTCCTCAGAATATTCATAAAAATAAGAAATATGTTTAAGTTGGTTCCATAGGAAAGAAAAAATATAATTGTATTCAATACCTACGCATGTATTACAAATCGGTACTGAAAGTAATCTGACACAAATTTTCACTAAAAACATTCATAAAAAATGTCAAACAGTTTTATCAAAATGGATTTAGTTAAGTAGTGGCAGTGTAATCAAGTCAGACACATTTTACAGAGTACAGAATACTCGCTGCAATCTAGAGAGCTTTCATCCCATTACACTAATCACTTTACAGGCAGCTTTAGCTCGAAAATTCAGGTACAGTCACCGGCAGTTACAGGAGCGGGGATATACTTTAGACAGTACACTTTCACGGTCTATTTTGTAATAAAAATAGGTAGGTTGTTGTATCGGTATTGGCCAGCCATATTGAGTATTATCTGGTGCTTCTTGCTTGATGGTCATTCTTATAACTTGGGCCTTTTCATCCGTTATTGGATGATTTATACAGTATTCTCCGAGCGAAGTAGCCACACTTGAAATACCGAAGTGCCGGGGGCAGTTGGTTTTTAAATGTCGTATGGTGGCCCAAGCACATACGGCATTCTCATTACATTAATAATAAATACATATTTACAGTAGTGGATTTAGGAAAAAGCAGACTTATAGTCAGGCAGAAATTTGCCATCCATAGGTTAATTTTCTCACTTTTTAGGGTTCCGTAATACTCAAGGAACCCTTAGTTTCGCTTTATCTGTCCGTCTGTCTGTCCGCACTTCTAGCGTCGGTGATTATGAATAAAAATGAATGAAATTTGTTATAGTCATAT
This sequence comes from Phengaris arion, assembly GCA_963565745.1. Taxonomy (NCBI): domain Eukaryota; kingdom Metazoa; phylum Arthropoda; class Insecta; order Lepidoptera; family Lycaenidae; genus Phengaris; species Phengaris arion. The sequence continues at coordinate 2,925,208 of OY751451.1, read as the reverse complement.
ACTGTGTATATATCTCGGATTTGTCATCATAAAATAATAATAATTTTATATTGTATGGGCCACCCCTCTCCGTAACATGTGAAGTGGGGATGATTTTTTTTTCCATTCAACCACATTGTGTGGGGTATCGTTTAATAGGTATTTTGAAATAAAGGCAAGGTTTCATACATGACTTTATTACAAAGTCAACCATTTTCGAGTAATCAGCCTCCAAAGTGGTTTAAAAGTTAGTGCCCCCCCTAACATTTCAAAACTGTAGGAGATAGAAACGTGTAATTGTGCCCATGCTGATAGATCATGCTAAAAACTCTTTTGAAAAATTATTTTGAGCGAAATCGGACAATAACTTTTGAAGTAATTCAAAGAAAACCTATTGCGCGTTGATAGTTACGGAACCCTCCTTAGACATGTCCTGACATGCTCTTAAGTTTATGTTAAGTTTAAGTTAAGTTATCCGACTTTAATTTATTTACCTACAGATTTATGGAAAATATTACTTTGTATGCACCGACAGGAGTTACTCATTTTGATGTAATATTATAAAATATATTTATGTATGTTTTTGCACTATAAATTATGCATGTATATTTTTTATTTCATTAAATTATAATTTTAGTTAGTAATATATGTTAATTTGTTACAGGTATTTTGAAAGCTTACAGTTTTTTTACACAGCATTAAATCAATTTTAATTGCTAAATAAGCGAAAAACTTTCACGATCGCTCACTTTTAACTAACATAATATTATGAAGGAAATAATAAAAATATTTTTTAATTATTTTTATTATTAACATAATATTAAGAAGGGAATAATAAAATCAAATTTTTTTGGCCACAAGCTCTATTGAGAGCTGGATCCGCGCCTAAGCAGTTACATCAATTTCTTAAAAGTTTAGTCTAGATTTTACTTTATAAGGTAAAAAAGGTAGTTTAATTTTTAATTTTTTCTATACGAATCCTTCGCAAAATGAAGAGCCATGGAATTTGAAACGTTAATGGCCCAAAATATTGATACATATACTTAAAAAAATATAAAAAGAATCACAAAAATATTCATCCGGCCGGGACTCGAACCCATCACATTCCGAATATTCGAACAAACCAAACGTCATACATTATAGGTATGCATGCCAAGCTGCCAATCAGACTGACATAATAGATCAAAATTAAACCTAAACCACTGGACCGAAATTTAGCACAGATAATATGGAGTAGACGACAGGTAAGGACATAAACATAGGCTACTTTCTATCGCCGCAAAATGTACGGTATTCCGTGGAATTACCTATTGCGTGCACGAAGTCGCGAGCATCTAAGAAATATAAGTAAACTTTATATATTATTTCATTTTTAGTGAAATGTTTACTTTGTGAACATATAAATACTATTAATTACTTAATATGTAATTTTCGGGAGACAATGCAGGACACTTCCATTGGGGAAACATGTGGGAAACATGGTACACTAGAGCTTGTATTTGAAAGATAACCATTTCTGCTGACTATATAATATTTAAATATTTTAATACATTCGGCAAATTCAAATTGCTGTTGTGTACACGTATATTTTTCTTAACATAATTGATTATCTTTTTGTTTTTGATGATTTGCTAGTTGTTTGCTTTTTGTTTTTGTTGTTGACTATGACTTTTAATGGTGTTACGGTTTTGTTGATTGTTGTTAATTTGCTGGCTGTTATTGACGATTTTCTTTTTGTTGTCGACGGTTTTCTTGTGGTTGTCGACGGTCTGCGTGTTGTATTCGATGATTGGGTTGCTGTTGACGCTTTGCTTGTTGTTGTCGACGGTTTTCTTGTTGTTGGCGACGGTTTCCTGGTGGTTGTCGACGGTTTGCTTGTGGTTGTCGACGGTTTGCTTGTTGTTGTCGACGGTTTGTTTGTTGATGTCGCTGGTTTGCTTGTTGTTGTTGACGGTTTGCTTGTTGTTGTCGTTGACGGTTTACTTGTTGCTGTCGATAGTTTTCTCGTTGTTGTTGTTGGCGGTTTGTTTGCGGCTGCTGAAGTTTTGGGTGCGTTTCCATACAATTTCGACTTCAATTTGAATAGTTTCTTCAGCTTGTTCACCGCGTGTCTGTGATCGAAGGGCTGTGCATCCTTCTTGGCAAAACCTGGGCCGTACTCCACAAGCGGACGCATCACTCTCCTAGCCAATTCATCATTTGATGGTAACTTTAAAAAAAGATATAAGAGTAAAATATTTTAAAACCATGAAGATATGATTATTAAATATTTCCTGTCAGGGCAACTAAAAATTTAATTACGACAATATTTAATTAATTTTTAACAAAATTTTCATTGAATACCAATAAACAAGAGTTCAAAATATGTTATAAATTATAATGTCTCTTAAAGTATTCCTATAACACAAGCTTATCGTTCATAGTGAAATGGGTGGAACTGTCAACGCGCGCCTCTCGCTCATTCATTTACATAAAATAAGAAGCGCTGTACCTACCTGCAATTTATCGTCCATTCCTAAATTTCCCTGCGGACTCCCCTCGAGAGAGCCATCAGGATCAGTATCGCACCCGCTTATTATGAACAGCAGAGCTATGATTGACACAATTCGGGCTAAAATGCAAAACACACTGCCACAATATTTTATTATTATTAAACGTAAAGCTTGCCATACACATCAGGTATACCGTTACGTGTATGTGTAGCATAACGTCATTTTAAAACGTGATAAGTCTGTAACGGCAACTGTTGCATCGCTTTTCTTCGGCGCGAATGGGCCGATTTGATCATAAAGATACCGCGGCCTACTCAAAACCAGTGATGTGCCTCACCAAAGGTATTGGAGGCCCAAAAGTAGGTAGGTAGGGGTTTATATTACTAGAATGGGAACGCAGTTAAAACTCCTCTGGTGTTGCTAGTGTCTATTAGCAGCGTTAATCAATAATCACTTACCATCAGAAGCCCAATTCTCGAAACTGCTTGTGATCATAATCCTGTTTCGGCCCGCGCGGTGTCGCATTCACACGCGCGTTTATCGCGCGTGAGCGAGGGAGACAGCGCGCGGACCGAAACAGAATTATGATCACAAATTGTTACGAGAGATCCAAATATTGTCACATGTTTTTAAAAAGTGTGAATTTAACAAGATGGCATATGACTCGACAAAATATTATCAGCATAAATCTCACCGAATATAACATCAACTCTGCAACACATTATACCTCGTTATTCGTCTTATTCCCATTTTACTTTTATAGATATCCATATTGTACGTCTTATGTTTATATGACGCTTTCCCGACGTTGTAAATGTTCAATTCAATTTCATGCAAAATTAAATTGTGGCATTGTGTGGTAAATAATTGATACCTACTTAATTAAAATTGCATTTAGAAATTTGATTATAGGGGAGACTGGGGACACTTGATTCCCACTTTTGTTTTTCACTGATACTCTGTTGGAAATAGGACCTATTTGACAGCCAACAGAATATCAGTGGAAAAAATACTAAACTACCTACTGTAAATAAAGACAAAGAATTGTACCTAACGTCCCCAGCTAAATAGGTACGGTACAATTGATCCCCTGAAACTCCCTAACAACAAGTAGGTACAATTACTAATAGTTTTTAAAAAACGTTTAACTTTGATTTAACCTTCATTTATTGCTTAATAGAATAGAAAAACTCAAAATACTAGTACTGTATTCGCATGCGGTGTTTTATCATTAATTTTATCATAACGATTTTCGTCGTCCTTTTTTATCGTTTGGTACTCTTTAGTATTTTTTGTGTTAGTAGTCAGTTTCCGCCTCACATTAAGAATCTAATATAAGTACCATTTTAAATGATACTCTGGTCGAAATTTAAGGTCACATCTTATTTGGAACAAGAATCGAATACTGGTTACGCTCTTTGAATAAGCATAAATTCTGCGTCGTTGTGTCTCTGACTCCTATTGTGTTGAGGTGTTTGTGGAGCTTACAGTTCCAAGTTAGAGTTCTGCTTAGTTGAATCCTACTCATTGAAAGCGCCAGCCATAATTGTACCTACGTTATTTTGAAACCTTAAAACCTACAAAAAAATATATTTTAAAAATACACTTTTAAAAATTACAAATACACTTTTTTTTACTTCGAAGTGTTTTCATCAGCAGAAATTAAAAAACAAAAAGAAACATATTTTTAAATCAGATTTATTTTACAATCTTAAACTTTTAATTTAAGATATCGCTAGAATACATTTTCCTAAGCCAAGTACTAATATGTATGAAATTAAATATTATGAGTCATGTAACCTATGGGACATTTCCTTCCCAGTCCTCCCTAGAAGGTTGAAATCCTGGTATAGCTTCGAGAAGATGTGACCTTGGTCATGGCGTCCGATGCATGGTCATCACCTATATCTCGAGAAGAGACTGTTGTAGATGTAGGTAGTATATGTAGTTTGTAGGTGTAGTTGTTGATATAGAAACTGTTGTTGTATATAATCAAAATCTCGAAAACGAAAATTTCTATGAAATTCCTTTTTTTATCTTCTCATTACTCAGGTACTATAAAAATAACTGATAAAGTTAAGTATTATAAAAATAAGTAAAGCGCCTTACTCACCGTCCAGCTTGCAAATCCAGCAACGGTACTTACTAATGGCCGTTGTTACTTGTTAGTGTTAATAGTGTCAATCATTTATAACTTTTGCCTACAAGTTTTTGTCCGCGGCTTTGGATTTGCAGGCTGGAAGGTGAGTATCCCGCTTAGTAGCTTCCCTGGAAATTATGAAAATGATAGAAATAGGTTGCTAAAACTTAAATGTAAAAATGTATCAAAAAATCTTTTCGTACGATCTACGACTTTATTATAAAAAATAATAATGTTAAATGCCAAAAGTCAGGTGTGAAATGACATCTGTGTCAAATTGTCAACAGTTGATTTTCAAAAAAGTGTTTGCCGGTGAAAGTAAAACTCGAAATATTTATGTCATAAGCTTTAAAATGAGTATTTTTAATAACTTTCCAGGTTTACCGCCACCAAATGAAACCGCATTTTGCAAAATAAATGAAGTGTATTGTTGTGGTAATTCCCGATATGGGGATATTGGAACGTTTACTAACTCGGTAAGGTTAAACATGGTTAAACTTTAATGTAAATGTAATTTACATATGCTTCAGGAAATACAATCATTTATTATTTCAGATTAAGAATCATCCTAAAATTAACGTGACAAAAGACACACATCATCATCACAGATTGTCTGATGAAAATATATCAATGTATGTCGACGTTCAAGACAATTTGCTGAAGAAAATCACAAGTGTTTGGTACAAACAAGGATTTGTAGAAGCTCTGAACGTAGCCGCAGATCCCACGGCGAATAAAGAAAGCAAATTTTTATCAGTGACTGCCTCGTATGCACTAAAAATAGCAAATATATTCACAACTCTACGCAACTTCATGCAACCACATTTGAAAGATATCGGACCTAAAATTGTGTCAAATTACTCAAATACGAGAAACTGGAGTACATCTGCTGTGAAATGTTTGGCTTGGCATCCGCACACAACTAAAATAGCTGTAGCGATATCAGACGATAGCGTAAGAGTTTACTGTTCTGAAGTTGCCTTTGTATCAACATTGAAGTGCAAATCCCAAGCACATGTATCGTCGGTCAGTTGGCGACCATACTCAGCTTCTGAGTTGGCGGTGGGGTGTGAGCAGGGCGTTATTTTGTGGACAGTTGACCCCAATTCCATGTTCACAAAACCGTCTTCGAGCAATGCTGTATTATTGACAAGGTAAGCTCATGTCTAATAAACATACCTACTAGTACTAACTAACTTTTAGAACGATAATGTTACATTGCTATAAAACTGACTGTTCCAAACTCAAAGTAAAACAAAATATTCAAAATGGCTGTACAAAAACATTTTTTAATTTTTGATGTCCATAAAGATTAAAATAAATGTCTCAGAATGTTTTTCGTTTTTAGATGTTAAATAAAAATCAAAATATCAATTAAATCCCGTTTTATTTAATGTTAATTTAAAGAGCAATTCTTGAAGTTTATTTATGAAAAACAACTGTTTCGTTCGATCTTTTCGAATTTCGATCGACTTTCATGCTCGTTCTTGATGTCCTTTTACACCCAGACAATTTGTCCGGCATTGTATTCCCAGTCTCTTCAAACTTGCACACCCAATGCTTATTAAAATTGGCACTTGGCACATGTCTTAAGCTTTTTTAATTAAAATGTGTCCTGTAGAGATGACGAACAACAGTGTAGGAATCATTGTTTTTATAAAACGCTCTCACGCAAAACGCGCGCTGTAACTCCGTGAAACAATTCATGGCTACAAAACAAGCAATACTTGGTCAATTCAAAAACGAAAATCATTCTGAGACACCCTTTACAATACAAATGTAAGAAGGTTAAGGTTATACATAATATTTCTTATTTATGTTACAACATTAATTAGAAACACAAATACAGTAAACAAGACAACCAGTGTATAAGGATTCATTATTTTGTTTTGTACTTAAATGATTTTTGAACATAAATTTAACAATTCCTGTAGTTTTACATATTGTTCTGCCTTACCTATGAACTGAAGTTTCTCACCGTTTAAACCCTGAACAATACAATGATATACCCTGATACAATTATATTTAGACCAAAATGAGCCAAATCGGTCCAGCCTTTCTCGAGTTTTAGCGAGACATTCAAATTGCAATCCATTTTTGTATATTATATAATGTATATTAATACAAGTCTCGCTAAAAATCGAGAACGGCTGGACAGGTTTGCCTAATTTTGGTATTAAAATATTTGTATCAGTTTAGGGAAGGTTTAAACGGTGAAAAATTTTAGTTAATTATGAGTTATATTATAAGATTATTAAATTTGAATGGTTTCATATTCAGGAACATTATAATATCAGTAGTGCTGTTAATACCAAAAAAATTAAATAAATAAAAATATTACTCCAAAACAGCTGAAGAAGTGAAACTCCTTGAACACTCTGGCTTAATTTTTCAGGTCAGGACATAGTCCAGTAACAGATGTAAGCTGGTCACCAAATGGTGACTTGCTTGTCAGTTGCTCCGGTGCCGACACCTCCATGCTGGTGTGGGATGTTTCCATGGAAACCCCCATCCCGCTCCGCAGAGTCGCAGGCGGGGGTGTAGTGTTCTCCAGATGGTCTCCTGACGCTAGTAAAATATTTGCAGCCTCATCATCAATAATTTTCAGGTACTGATTTATTTTGTATTGAGTCCATTAAGTTCATTCAAAATATTCTAGTTTAAGTTTTTAATATTATTCATCACTGGGTTAAGTAAATTTAACCTTGTTCATTAAATGTTAAGTAATTACACTATTGTAAAATAAGTTCTTAATAAATTATTATACTATGGGCCTGTTTCACGATCTACTGATAAGTGTTAGATAGCTTATCTGGAAGTTTTATCTCTGTCGCTCAGTATAAAGTAAGCAGCGACAAAACTTATTGATAAACTATTCTATACTTACTCGGCGATTGTGAAACGGGCCCTTAACCTATAACTGCAGCAGTTGTTAGTATAAGAACTACTGTGAATAGTTTTACCTTACTTAGTAGTGCCATTATAACTAATGTTAATATATAATATAATGTTATTATAACACTATTATTATAATTCAATTGCAACTCAAAACATATAACTACTTATTAGTTATATGTTTTGAGTTGCAATTGAATTTTAATTTATAAATCACTTTACATTAGCAATCATGTCACATGATTGTTAATGAAAAGTAGTTGATGATGATTCCTTTTCTAAAAGCTCCTTAATTAGTTTATTGGAAACATTTTTTAAATATTCCACAGGGTATGGGAGACGCAGACCTGGAAGGCGGAGCGGTGGTGCGCGCGCGGCTGCCGCGTGGTGGCCGCGTGCTGGGGACCAGGAAATATTGTATTGTTCGCCGCCCAAGGGGAGCCTATTGTGTTTGCGCTGTGCAACTCAGGGTTGTTGAATGGTCAGTGTTCAGAATTTAAAAATTATTCATCTAATGCCAAATCAAAAAGTTGTTATAGATTTTTTATATTAAAAATGTCGTTTCGCATATAAGTGAAAAAACAGCTATCAAACAGCTATCAAATAGCTGTTTTTTTTTAGTTTTAATTTCTAAGTTTAGAAACATAATTCATTCTATGAAGCTCAAAACTTTAGGTATCTTTGAGATGTCATTTTAGTTCAAAATTCCATCATTAACGAATCACAATAACAAACAATTTCAGGCACAAAAACAACAACAGCGCAGCCTGTACTTGACGTGAGTAAGGTCCAGCTGCCCTCCGGTGACTGCGTGGGTGGACCCATACTGGACATGTGTTGGGACCCCGCCGGCCGCTACCTGGCCATACTGTTCCAGGAGTCGTCAGTGGTGGCCGTGTTCTGCACAACGCTCATGATGATGCAGCTCAGTGTTACGGCTTGGTGAGTTGTCGATTTTATTCAAGCCCACTGCCTAGTTTCAAAAGGCTATTTGAAAAGTACATGTACAATATGATGGGGCAACTTTTAGCAGAACTCTTAAACTGACACTTTTATTAGCATTTAAAAATACAACCAGTATGTATTTTTGGAACGAGAATCAAATACTGATTAAGCTCCTTGAATATCCATTTTTGCTTTGATGACACCTGTATTATAATTTTCTTATCTTCTCTTCTATATAAAAGTAGATTGCAATTGCAATGTCCCGCTGAAACTAGAGAATGGCTCATTTTGGTCTTGAGGTAATTGTAGAAGTTCAGGGAAGGTTTAAACGGTGAGATATAATTGAAAAAATTGTGGCGAAAGTACTAAAACGATTAAATTTCCACTGTGTTCAATTTGTCATTTGACTGTCAAATATTTATAGACGTGCGTTTATCAGTTTATTATATGTATACATATAATAAACTGATAAATTATTATAGGTACAGCTAGTAATTGTAATAAAATTATAATACCCTAACCAAAGTCAATTATATTCCAGCTGTTTCGTCAACGGCGCGGCCAACGAGCTGCCCACGACCATGGCATTTCAGCAGAACTTCACACATGGCGCCTGTCTCACTGTAGCGTGGTCCAGTGGTAGAATACAACATTTCCCTATTATTTATACCGACGCATACTGATTACTGTGGGGTAGATTTTTATAAAATGAATAAGAGTAATAATTAACAGAGGATAATTAGACTAGCTAGGCTGGGTCCTGGCTTGTTATACAGAGTAGGAAAGTCTAATACTTGTGTTGATTGTGAAAACATACACAAAGGATTATTATTGAAACATTTGTTACACCAGTGGGATGGTAAAAATGTTAAAAAACTGAAATTAAAGTACCTAATTAAATATAATAGCATACGCCTGTAAAAAATGACTGTTTTGATTTTGATACCAGAATAAAAATACTTTTTCATATGAAATTAAACTTATTTTTTCTTTATTATTTTACTCAAAAGTCAAGTGCATGTTCTTCTAACATATAGGCATCGAAAATAGATATAACCCCAGAAGAAAAAATTGTATTAATTTTGTATTTAAATACCACAATTACAAATTTCATTACAAAATTGATTTTCATGTGTCTGTCTATACAGACATACGTCTGTCCGTAGCTCCCGAACAGATGAGCTGATTTTGATCTAGTTTTATTTATTTGAAATCTGACATGATAGAGTGTTCCTAGCTAGAATTCATTATCATCAGCTCGCTCACTGCTTGACAACTCAGTTATTGTTTATTTAAATGAAATATTCGTATATATGAATGCCAGCACGATTTAAAAGTAGTAAAAAAAGACAAACTAAGCAACATATTTTTATTATAACAAATGTATAAACTTGCACTAAGACATCAAAACAAGCAGTTAGTCATTAACACTAATATTGCAACTATTATCACTAGCATAATAGTCAGGGTCTGGTTACAACGTAATATTAGAAAAAATATTACTAATTATAGTAAAATATATTATATAATTCGCAGTAAATTAGCTTTTAAAAACTATACAAATTAAAAAATAATCCACAAAGCTAGTGACGCCTACTTATTTTCGAATTTCTAATTTAAAATAAACGTTGGAATAAAAAATCGTAAAACCGACCCTGGGTTACATAATATAATGTTAGTGTAAAAGTACATTTTTGAAAATAAATACTCGACATCACTAATATTAATACAAAGATTTACATTTTTACATGTATGTAGGTGTAACGCGTTCACATAAAGCAAGGGACAAATGTAGCATTACATACATTCAGTTGAGGTGTCATGTGGGTACACTTAATTTGTCAAAAAACCCTTTCTTCAAGTGACTGCGTTAAACATCAAATTAAAATTAAAATTTAACCTGTTTTACGTGAGCATTTCATACATTTCGACTTAAGTCTACAAATAATTATGTACCTAATTATTGTTCTACTAACTTCATTGAGTTTTTAAACATTGGCAGTTTGGTAAGTTCTAATAAAAAAAACCATTTCAAATATTGTTCCATATGTAAATAAAAATAAATTTAGAACATAATTTTTACACTTTAGCTCGTCTAAGGTATAAAAATTAAAAGTAATAACCTAAGTATAATATCAAAATCTAACAATCGTAGCCTATTCGACGTGAGTTGTTGTAATAATCTTACAATCTATCTTTACACCAGCAATACTACTCAAGTAGATTTAGTTTGCTGTTGGTCTTGCGGAGCTGCGCCCGCCACGGGATTATTTTGGCGGTTTCTTCTACTTCCTCGTGTTTACCGTTCGTTGTGGCATGCCCTGAAAATTTAAAGGTGTAATGTGAACGTCATGTACCAGACAATGTAAGTGACAGATTTGTTTCAAGTTAATGACGATGTGACGAAATTGTTTTTCGATTTGATGCATTTAGTTCGCATTTTTTTTTCTGTCTCATGAACTCGACTTTATAGTATGAATAACCCTTAGCGCATTTACACACGTTACAGCGTTTCATCGCGAGCGCTGCGGCATAAAACCCATACAAATCCTAGTGCAGCGGCGACGCAGGATCTTCGGCTCGTGTGTAAGCGTATATAGATGTGAATGCAGCCTTATTATTACCTTATATATATATATATATATATATATATATATATATATATATATATATATATATACCTTAAAATCAAGTAGCCTATGGTGTCATAGGCTACTTGATTTTATTTATGTCCTAAACGCTTAATAATTGGTTCATTACACACAAAAAATAATATAACATTATTTTGAAACCTAAAAATCTAAAAAAAATAATCTAAAATAATTCGCCATGTTCGTTGATAGATTATCTGTGCTGTGACGTCATACTAGTACTATTTGTAATCCGTAGTAGCAAAATGGCGGTGTTACGTTCCGTTTGACGTTTGGACATAAATAACTTTATAAGATGTCATGAACTGGTTATTTACAGAAACATTCCGTTTCACTACTACTTGTGTTTAGTGTGTTTGTGTCGTCACATCCTTGCCGGAAGATACTACGAGGTGTTTTCATCAGTGGAAATTAAAAAACAAAAATACATATTTTTAAATCTTATAATCCGCGGGCGGCGCGGCGTCGTAGCAGGGCGTGATATTGTCGATGGTCACGGCACGCCCGAACGACCGCCACTCGCCGCCCTCCTCCACTGGGGCGTGGGGCTTCCACAGGACTCGGAACGTGACTCACCGTTGTACGTGTCGGTGATCAGCTTGAGCTAGGAGGGCGCGCGCTGCGCGGGGGGTGCGGGCGGCGCGGCGTCGTAGCAGGACGTGATGTTGTCGATGGACACGGCACGCCCGAACGACCGCCACTCGCCGCCCTCATCCACTGGGGCGTGGGGCTTCCACAGGACTCGGAACGTGACTCACCGTTGCACGTGTCGGTGTTCAGCTTGAGCTCGGAGGGCGCGCGCTGCGCGGGGGGTGCGGGCGGCGCGGCGTCGTAGCAGGACGTGATGTTGTCGATGGACACGGCACGCCCGAACGACCGCCACTCACCGCCCTCCTCCACTTTGGGCGTGTAGAGCGAGTGCCTGCAATTATTCCATCATTATCATCGTCAACTGATTATACCCAATGTACTTAACTGTAAAGAAAAGGTTGGCAACGGTTGTGACTGTCGCAGATGTAGTCAGATCAATTCACGTATTCCAGTGCCAACATTTTTCATATGGACCTCTACTTATGTAGGAAATTAGGGTTAAAAAAGGGAGGATTAAGTGTCCCAGTTACCTCTTGTATTAGTAAAAAAAATCAAATATAAACGTAAAGTAAGTGTAGGTTAAATAAACCAAAACAAGAGCTTTCTCTTTCTTGCTAAACTAGATTAAAATTCAAGATTCTGTTGTTTCCAAGACGACTAGAACCGGATATAAAATGAAATTCTTTAATTGCGATTATAATTTTTTCCACTGAGTGTTTCGCAGTTACATAATTAAAATTTGATATACTATGTCATGTCATAGTCATGCGGTCACAGCAGGTTCAAATGGGATTAACGCTCGCACTCAGAGACATTAATAATAATTAATGCTTACTTATGGAGTCACTTAGTAGAGATTTTGACAAAAACTATATGGACTCTTATGTCAAAATATGTACCACGGTAAACAAAGAACAGTAGAGCATCTTAATACAAACGTGCCGCGATCGGTTTGAATGTGCGCATGCGCGCCGGGCGCCTATCTGCACGCACACACCTTGTATAAGGAATGACAAGGCGCTCTCTGTGCGGGCTGTGCCGTGACCGATCCCGTACGTACCGTGATCACGCGCATTGAAGTGTGACGGCTCGCGTTAGCCTGCATTATTTTAGCATTTATTTGACAGCCCTTGCGCCAACGCGAGAGTAGGCAAATAACTCGCCGGACGGCCTTAGATGTCCTACTCTTCTCTGCTTACCGTGTCTGTACTGCTCCAGTAAGCATTAAGATCGGGTACCTAAACACTACACTTATAATAGGGTCCATTCACTAGTGTCCTCCGATTATAAAACAATAGGCTATAGTGTCTAATATATTTTAATAATTTTAATTTAATTGCTGATGTTTCGGTTGACGTGGTTAAAAATTATAAGCAATAAAATATATTACCCATCTCTTTTTTGCAAAACGATTCCGGCTGTGAATAATTACAGCAGACCGTATTTCACTCTCTTTCGTATTGGAAGTTGAATTATTTATATCTTCGTTATTTTTTAAATATGTAAATAAATGGGTTTGGTAAATGATTGTTTATTACCATGATATCTAGCATCAATTTTACGTAAAATTTTTTTTACTTTATATGCCTAGTATCTGTTGCGGTTATGGGCGGCATTAATATAATGGTTAGACCATTAGATTATGCACCTGTTCAATCACTGGCTTTTTTAAAATTCCAAAAACCTCTAACAACATCGAAAACTATGTGTTACCTTAACCTATTCTCGGCCTCTTCTCTTCTAGCCAATAACTGCCTCTTCCACGCAGGAATAGAAGCCGCTCGTCTCCTCTCAGCTTCTCCTGCTAGCTCCTTCTCCAAATCCTTCCTGGCTTTCTCAGCAGCTCTTCTCGCCAGCATCTGTCTCTTCCAGACGGGAATGACGTTTCCAGCCGCGTCTCGTTCCGGGATCTGGGCAAAACCCTTCCATCGGACCAACCGCCCCATGTATACTCGGAATATAGACAATATTCCGAATTATAAATGTAATAGAACATATATTCATGTGCAAATATAAATTTGGAATAGTGAGTCATAGATAAAATAGTTTAATAAATAACATATAAAAGAACAAAAATAGATGGCGCTGTGCGCCGTATATATCGCGCTATAGTTTTTATCATTGCGATTTCAAATCACAACAATATAATATTATTATAAGATATAGATAATAATTAGGTATTGGTATTAAAGTGTTTAATAGGCTAATTGTACCATTAAAATCTTGTATAGGAGTCTAAATGCTTATGTCATGCAATTATTTACTACATAATATAGGTACATTAAAATGAAATGAAATAAAATAAACTATAAAAATGCAAATAATTTAACAATTAGAATAGATAATGTGCAATATAAATGTAATAAACGTGTAAGTGCAATCATAAATATAATATTTAATGCTTTTCAAAATATTCATTAAGAAAGTCTTTCCACTATTACATTATTATTAATAGGTACTAATGTAGTACGATTATTACTATGTTGAATTTATGTTGCATTTTAATACGAGAAGACTTTTTGTCGTAGTCATCAGAAAACCTTACATTAAAAGCGTTGATAATGTCCTATACCGGCTATACTTAATCTAATTTACCACTGATTTTGACCATTTACCTAAGGTAGGTACCCCGGCGTGGCTGTAATTTTCCTAACTCAGATTAAGTATAAATCAGAGTATGATGTAGATGTAGCACTATTCATTATGTAAATGAATAGTGCCACACCTACATCATACTGCAAATGCATCACACTAAATGCAAAAAAAGTCACCTAGCACAGCGTCTACTTCCTACTCCTCCTACAATCTTCTGATTAATTTCGTTGCGGGTTCCAAGACAGATTTAGCATGTCCCCCTGGCACCCCTGAGATCATATCAAAGGGTTTTTGCGGTTGGTTACCACTGTCGATCCTGGCTACACAGGAGTTGCAGTGGTGGGTAAGTGCGGTGGGCCAATTGCCCGTCTAAAAAAAATAGCCCAGCGTTTATCAACGTGGGGTACGCGAACCCCGAAATTATAATAATATATAATAATAATATCTATGGACGCTTCCACACAACGTCAATCAGACAGTCAATTCTGCTAAATAAAGCCTACAATAATACAATTACAATCAAGTCCCGATACGCTAAAACTGCCAAACCGGTATTCTTGTAAACGTTAAACCAGCGTCAAACGAGTTTTGATTGGTCCAAACTTCACAAAATAATACATTAAATACTAGAATTGAGGTTCATGTCCCGTGGTAAGTTCTCGAAGAACCTCTAACGGCTCCCACAGACGAGAGGCCGATCGTTTCAGTTAGAACTGATGCCAGTTCGGCCTGAACGGATTCGAGCACATGCACGGAAAAAAATCGCATCCGACCCAAATGATGTCATTTCAGCCTGAACGGATTCATCGGAAAAATCGCTTCAGCTCGTTTTGGTTTGCCGCGAGCTACGGTCGTGTTTATTAATTGTAAACTCACTACGCTTGTACACGATACACGCCCGCACGGCAGCGGCTCTGGCGAGAACTGGAGTGATTTGTCACACATGGTCCGTTCAGTCCATCCGTACAGTCCAGAATTAATATTGCCAACTTAGTTATTTTACAAAGTTTTACTACTAAATTAAGTATTTTATGTTGTTATTTTATTCCTTAGTTGGAATTTAGCTGTTAGTAGTGTTTTTGTAGGAAAGAGCAAGACAGTAATCATATGGAAAATGTCCTAGGTTAGGCACAAAGCACAAAAAAATTGACACCTTATCATAATAATTATACGTAGCATTTATTCGTAATTTTCTTAAAACTACACGTTTAAATACTATGTGCGTAATATTTCCTTGTATATTTTAATTTTACGATAAAATTAATAATATAATTCAATAAATAACAAAATTTCAATATAACAAAACCTAAAATGCAGTGTTTTTTTGGGGGATTTAGAATCCCTAAGTTGAGTAGCTTTTTTGATAGTTTCAGTATTCTTTTAGTAGCTTTTAGTAGAAATCTACGCGAGATTCGTAGTTTCGCAAGAACAGAAATTGCACACAGACGATACGATTTTGCATCCGTTCAGGCCGAACTGAAGGAAAACCGGACCGTATATGGGGCCCCTTACGGGTACCAGACAACGGAAATATATTTAACAATTTTATGCTATACACATACCTATTTAAGATTTTTATTATATTTAGTTTTTATATATAGTTTAGTTTTTATACACATATTAAATACACATCCATGACCCACGAACAAAGAAAACTTTTTTGTTCCTTTGGCGGGATTCGAGTCACGACCACTAAGCCACAGAGATCGTCTTTTATATAATTAGGGTTTCGTTGTCATCAGGAAACTTTAACAGGGGTTCGCGGAGCCAAAAGTTTGAGAAACCGTGATCTAGCCTATTATCGCAGCACATCAGCTAAGACCGGTCCCGTTAGGATCCGCATTACATCACACGCCAACACGCGATCCCACACACCGTGACACAACGGGAACTGAAGGTTACTTATTGCCGATGTTTTTGTCAGAAAAATATACTTATTAGCTCTTATTTACAAAATACGCCTGGAGAAGCGCCATCTTCCGTCCAGTAATAATTAACTACTGGAAAACATCATCGATATAATAATAATAATCATTTATTTGTCTATAAAGCTTAATTGTTTTAAACACTTACGGATTGTGTCGCGGTGCACTTTTCTTTTTCCGACGTTTCGGCTACTTTCCAGCAGCCGTGATCACGGGAGGTGTCAATTGTCCTATTTGTTGAAGTTGTTCAAACTACCCGAAGATTCTTCAATTATTGTTTGTGTTCCGATCCACGCTAAACATAATAACAGTATCTTGAAGCCGCGGTGATTTTAAATTACATTTTATCTTGTTAATTATTGGATCCCCACTAGATGGCAGCACCCAGCCATCTTCTCGGTTAAAATTAGGGTATTTTTTAATTTCTATAGCCTCGCGTATCATTCTTGGGCGATAACGGTGTTCCTTTGCCAGTACTTGTGGCTTATCAAACCTTATGTAATGGCGAGGTTGATCCAGTGTGTGTTCGCAAATTGCAGATTTATTGTTGCGACGGTGTTTAACATCTGCGATGTGTTCCTTTATGCGGATGTTGTAGGATCTTTTAGTTTGCCCTATACAGGAGATACCGCAGTCACAGTCGAGCTTGCAGACTCCTGCATCTTGAAGGGGAATGTTACATTTCAACGTAACGTCGTAAATGTCGGAAAAAGAAAAGTGCACCGTGACACAATCCGTAAGTGTTTAAAACAATGAACAATATTCGCGTAAACATAAGAAATCAATATATAAAGCTTAAACCAAGGTATTATGGGTAAATTATTATGGGTAAATAAATGATAAATATTATTATATCGATGATGTTTTCCAATCGTTAGGTACTACTGGACGGAAGATGGCGCTTCTCCAAAAGTACGGAATGCTTTAGTAGCTAGCTAGTAAATAAGCATCATATTCTGCAGACTCTCTAGAAGTTTAACAGAAAATATTAGTTGAAAGTGTTTAAAACATTAGCCTCAATATTTTTTCTGTGGGCTGTTCATTTTACAAATTGTTTTCAGTCACGTAATCTTATAACGTTCTCTATTCACCTAATAGGTAGTGTAAGGTGGTAACTACAAAGTCTATAAATTACTAAAATAAACGATCCATGACAGACGGATCGATAAGCAGCAATCTAAGATAGAATTTGTTATCTGAATTCCAATTCTCGTATTTAACTTAAGACTTTAATTTAATTTCAATTATAAATGAATCGTCTTGATATCATAAACTTGGAAACAAATTTTTGGAGTTTGGACCAATGAAAACACGTTAAACGTTGGTCAAACCAACTATTTGACGTATGACAGTACCAATTTCCTGTTTAAACATATCGAGACTGCATTGAAACTGTATTATATAATTGTAAGATTTAATTAGCAGAATCAACCTACTGATAATAGGTTAGTAATGTCGGACGTAATAGCATACTTTCATAAAATATTGATTGAAAATTATTTAAATTTCATAAAAATACGACTATTATAATATTTTATTACTGTATTGGCTGTAAAAGTTGTAGCAATAATAACTTCCTTTGCCCACTTCCTATTATTAAGAAGCATATAGTACCTATTTTTTTTAAAATATAATTTACGAGCCAATTTTATACTTTAATGTTCATATTTTTGTCAATAAATAATATTTTATATAAGACTTTTATAGATCACTCTATACCTATTGGCACAGATTACTAAATAGTAAACTCCGGGCCTTACTTGCGCTGGAGTGGCTAATACCACATCAACACAAACTCAACATTTTTATTTCCATGTACGTTACCAAGTAACACTTTAGAGAACTGTCCCACATGATACCTACCACTGGTTCGGGAACCAGCCCGGCGAGAGGAACCGGCGTAAGAAACTCGCACGGGGCCACCTTTTAGCAAAAAGATGGGAACTTTGTTCTTTTCAAAGAATATTTTTACAATGTACTAACTTAATAAAGGGTTTTCCAATAAGAGGTGTTATTTTGATATTCAAAGAAAAATGCCATTTTTTATTATAAATCATCAGATGTTTATTTCATTACAAAGAGGAAGGTATGCCGTTAATAGTGGAAAATAACATCAGGCAAATGACCACCACGGCCACGCTTACAGGACAAAATCCTTTTCATGAAATTTTCCATAACTAAATCGCAAAGTGGCTGCTCTATGTCCTCGATAGCCTCACGAATTCCATCTTTGAGGTCTTGAATCGATACTGGGCTGTTGGCGTAGACCTTCTCCTTCACGTGGCCCCAAAGAAAGAAGTCGCAAGGTGTTAAATCACAAGATCTCGGTGGCCAATTGTGATCACCTCTTCGAGAGATAACACGGTCCGGAAACTTTTCCCTTAAAAGATCAATGGTTTCGTTGCTTGTGTGGCACGTAGCGCCGTCTTGTTGAAAGTGAACGTTGTCCAGATCAATACCATCCAATTCCGGCCATAAAAAATCGTTAATCATCTCTTGATAGCGCAATCCATTCACCGTAACTGTTGCGCCAGCCTCATTTTCGAAAAAGTAAGGTCCAATGACTCCGCCGGACCATAAACCGCACCAAACAGTCACACGTTGAGGATAGAGAGGCTTTTCAACAATAACTCTTGGGTTTTCTGAGCCCCAGATGCGACAATTTTGCTTGTTGACGAAGCCACCGAGGTGGAAATGGGCCTCATCACTGAAGATGATTTTTCGATGGAATTCCGGATCATTTTCATGCATTTCAACGACCCAATCAGCAAAGTCACGACGTTGTTGATGATCGGCCGGCTTGAGTTCTTGTGTTAACTGGACTTTATAAGCCTTAAGACCCAAATCTTTATGCAAAATACGGTGTAATGACGTTTGTGGAATACCTAATTCCAAAGAACGACGAGGAATGGACAAACCTGGGTTTTCTTCAACACTTTCGGCTACAGCAGCAATATTCTCGGCTGTTCTTGAGCGACGTGCACGGGTTTTATTCTTCTTATCACTAACTTGTCCCAACAGCTCGAATTTTTCCACCAATTTCTGTATTGCGGTCCGACAAGGTGCTTCACGACGACCCAAAAATGTTCGAGTTTTACGAACCGTCTCTGCCAAATTTTCACCATTTTTATAGTGAATTTTAATAATTTCAATGCGTTGTTGAAGCGTGTATCGTACCATTTTTATTAATGGCGTAGTTTCTACTTGTCAAATGCCAAGAAATGACAGCTTCAAAAGTGACATCTACCGAAATAGCGGGCTATTCAAAATAACACCTCTTATTGGAAAACCCTTTATATATAACAAAGTCAAGATACTTAGATACATAGAAGTAACCGTCGAGGCGGCCATCTTATTCTCAGGGTGTGCAAACGTTAATGTAATCATTGACCTTATAATAAGCTTTAGCACACAAATTTTATTTTTCAACTTTTAATAATTTATTTTTAAATTTATATATAACCAACAAATAACATCGGATAGCCAATGTTATTAAGGCGCGTTTGCAAAATGAGTTGATTGACAGCGGCCTAGTACGGACTGACATTTCTTTAAAAATGTTTTGTGCAGTAAATCTAGACAGTGGCCAAATAAAATAAGCCTTCTTGCCACACATTATATCAAAACCCGTGAATTATTTTATTATTTATGTTTATCCAAATAAAATTTAATTAGGAATATTTTTATGAAATTTTAATTTTGATAATATTTTCTAACCTGTTTTTAGATAAAGTAGTACTCTTTTTGTGACAATTGTTAGTTTTGTAGGATTTGTTTAATTTGATCGCAAAATCGACCGAAAAACAGCCAATTTATATCAAATTTGTAAACACACCCTTAATAAACAAGGATAAAGCTCTGATTTACAAGGCATTCCGTACAGAAGTACGGAATGCTTTGTAAATTGCTGGCGCTTCTCCAGACGGAGATCTTCCGTCCTGCGGGCTTAGCATGTCAATCCGAAGAAATAATTTTAAAGAAGAAATATCCTATCCAAAATAGTTTGTTGCAAAATAGTTCTTAATCCATGGTAACAGTAGAATGTGTACTTGGTGGTACATGTACCAAACATGGTAGTCAATAGAACTCAACATTTCTAAATAGCCATATTTTTTAAATGGCTGCCGGGGAATCTTCTGTCAATAATGATTTTTTAAATTGCTGCCGGAAAATCTTCTGTCAAAACTGATCAAATATTCAAGTAAATGACTGAACGTAAAGAAACTATTTGTCTTGGACCGCCATGATGTGGAGTGGTTGACACTATTGTAAGACTATTTGACATTGAAATAAGAAAACTTTTCTACGTTAGCTGTCAAAACAGGCCTTTTGTGAGTTCATGCTCGGGAAGAAAAGAAATGTTGTTTCTCATAACGACGATGCATCGACCTTGCAATAAGACCTATTTTGCTCCGAATGGTATTAATGTTTCTTCAATCTGTCATTTTGTCGATTCTTCGGTGTTTCTAGGGTGCGCATGCTAAGCTTAATAGTACTTAACTACTGAAAAACATCATCGATATGTAAGCTATTTGGCACATAGAAAAACTATATGAAACCTCAGTAATCGTTTGGATGACAAATCACAATATCATCGCAAACTTAACTCGCTCGTTAGTAGGTAACCGCAAGTTTACCTCTCAGATTAGGTTTTTTATTCCTTATACGTCTTTATTTATTAATAACAAAATTTGTTCCGCCGCCTTAATACTTGGAATGATGGAAGAAAAGTAAATCTTGCTTTAGTTTTTGTTTATTAATAAGGCAGATTGTGCCGACAATTTTGACCATAGGCAAACGTAATTGCTAATTCAGGACATATTTCACATATTACCTATATAATATTCACAAGCACCATTTATAGAGATGCATGAAATTAAAAAAAAAATGTTACACAAATGATAAAGGACACTAGGAGTTTTCCATGGAATAATTTGCTACGGCGAAGCATAATTACACCTGGATTACAACGACCCAGGTCGCATATCCGCAGGAGGTGGGGTAAATAATCACACATTTTAACTCAATTCAACGAATACTCATATAAATATCACTAACAAAATATTGATTAGGTATCTCCATGGTATGGAGAACCATGGATCTTAACTGAAAAGACGTATGAAATGAAACTTATTTTTTAAATAATTAACCCTTTTAAATTTGGCTGAAATTGTAGCTATTTCTCTACTCGATCTTCATAATGTTGAAGTCGGTACCGGCCAACATGAACGTGTTCTATTTTAAGTATTGTCTTATCAGGATCCATGGAGAAATGTACAACGATAACGAAAACAATTACAGGAAATGAAATGTGAATGATAATTGTACAATCTAATTAGTATTTTTATTTGTGGTCGACACTTTTATAAACAGCGGGTCATTAACGCCCAACGTCTACTATACTATTCGAAAAAATATGTACCTACCTACCTTTAATCTGAACCTCAATTATCGTAAAACTTAACGTAGAGTTTTCTTTTTACTTTGATTGTATTACAAGTGAAGCGACTTGTTTTCATAATTTGATTTTGTGAAGTTTGAACCAATCAGGAGGCGTTAGACGTTGCTTTAACGTTTACGAGAATACCGGTTTGCTAGTTTTAGCGTGTCGAGACTTGATTGTAATTGTAGGTATTATTGCAGGTTTTATTTAGCAGAATTGACCCTCAGAGTTATCTACCAAATCATGGTTTATACACTATGTACCTAGTTGTAGCAAACATAATAATTATACCCTCACTATACTCTGTTCCGATCAAATTTAATCTAAACGTAAAACCAAAAGATAATAAAACACTCTAATACTACCAATTTAGATGACACTAATTATTAACCGTGCTATAAAGAAATATAATGACAAATGAATTTGGTCGAATTTGAATCTGTTTGTTTACGTTCAGGGCCTTTAGTCAAGATGCATTCGATAATTACGACGGCGAAGTTCGAAATCATTATATATATATTAATGGGATTTGACATAAGCACATAAGTCATTGCTTGTTTGTTTTTGCTTTTTTCAGATTGCTTGCAATCTGAACAAATGAAGTAATAACATGGAATAGGTACATGTTTGTCGCAATCATAAGATGCATCGAAATAGGCTTTTAAATTTATAGGCAAATAAAAATGTGTATGAATTGGAAACTTCGCTCGAAGCCGGCGAAAGAAAGTCACTCTCACGTAAGTTTCTAAAGACGCAAATTACGACATACAAATTTCAGTTAAATATATCTTTTGCGCTGCTATATTTTTCTACATCGATCCATTTGTAACTTATATAGTTATTAATTGCGGCAGTGTAATATACCGCTTCTTAAAGTTAAGTGCTAATGGCTACTTAAATCATACTGTCAAGTTGTCTCTACTAAGGCAGTCACAAGACTTGAGAGACTCTTGATTTAAGCGTTAGAATATTTAGCCGTTATAATTCTCTAGCCTGTGCCTGCGGCCTGCTTCTTTTGCGTAGAACGAAAGCTTAAAAGAAAGGCTAAAATTTTTGAGAAACCCACGACGCAAAAAGAGCGATTTATTTGTCAGATTGCCGGTCTATTTGCATGTAGTATAATAAATCAATAGCTCCTAAACGAAAAGTCCCAAGTCCCAAAACAAAGCCCCAAAAAGAAAAATATTGAAAAATGATTTTTAAAGCCGATGTCATGATGGCTAGTTTTTTAATTGCAACATGTCGGACAAAACATTTAACACCATATCCTACTTCTGTTAACCTGTTGAACTTGATGTCATATTATACAACTCTTACGTCTGTGACAACTGACATCATTATAAAACAATGGCTTACTCTAAACTATCTTTTGTTAGCGTTTCACAAGCGCGATCTCGCGACCTCCTAAACAATATTTTCACTCTTCAAGACACCTAGCTTCGGTTACTTTTAAGCTGTGATTTCAAGTAAGTATATATAAATTTTGTACCCCCGTCTTATCAAGTTGCGGTGCGGTGTTCCCAACCAGTGAGCGGCCCTCTATATCTGCGCCAAATTTCATCAAAATTGGTCTAGTACTTTAGGATTTCGGAGCCTATTCTATGAAAACAAACAAACAAACAAATATTTCCTCTTTATAATATTAGTAAAGACAAAATAAGAGATTTGTATTGAAATAAATAAATATCGCCAAATATAAGTTTTTTTTTGGCAATTAAAATCTCACAGACTGAAAGTCTAAATTGAATAATAGTAAATATCTATGGACGCTTCACACCACGTCAATCTGGCCCCGTGCTAAGTATCCGAAGAACTTGTGTTACGGGGACTAGACAACGGGAAGTATATTTAATACTTTTATACTATAATATACTATACATTACATCAACAGCCTCCGTGGTCTAGTGGTTAGAGCTTGGCTCTCGACTCGGAGGTCGTGGGTTCGATTCCCGCATTAGAACAAAAAAATGTTGTTTCCAAGTTTGGTTAGGACAATTCAGGCTGATCACCTGATTGTCTGACAAGAAAGATGATCCATGCGTCGGATGGGCATGTAAAAAGTCGGACCTGCGCCTAATCTCTCGCCAGTCGTGTCGGTTATCCGTCCCACTGGGTTACGAGAGTAAAGGAGGAGAGAGTGCTCTTGTGTACTGCGCACACACTTGGGCACTATAACATAACTCCTGCGTAGCTGGCCTGGTTTCAATGAAACAGGCCACCGTCACCGAAATCGGTGGGGGAGAGCTAATAGCTATATATATATATATATATATATATATATATATATATATATATATATATATATAGCTATTATATATATAGTATAATAGTATAATATACTATACATTAGTATATTTAACATATTTATTATATTATATTTAATACACATAAACACAGAAAAACTATTTCGTTCATTTGGCGGGACTCGAACCCGCGACTCCCGGCTTGAGGACCAACGCGCTGAACCACTGAGCCACAGAGGTACATCAAATGAAAATAAAAATATGAAAGTCAAAATTATAATATGAACATTTTGATGAGTAAATAAGTTTAAACCAAAAACACAAAGAATCGATCGGCATTTAGAACATAAAACATAATTAGACAGTAGTCGTAACTCGCAATCAGAATCGTGCAAGTTACGAACAAGAACAGTGAAAGCGTGGAGAGGCCATCAAATAATAATTATTATCAACAACATTGTTATATTCATCAGTAATCACGACAAAACTACTAGTAAGATTCTAAGGGCCCGTTTCACAATCTTTTAATAAGTGCCGGATAGCTTATTCGGAAGTTTTGTCGCTGCTTCCTTTATATCGAGCGACAGAGACAAAACATGCAAATAAGCTATCTGCCACTTATCAGTAGATTGTGAAACATGCCCTTTGCATAATAAGGCTTCTGTTGACAATATTTTATAGTGAAATTAAGTAAAATAACTATAATGTCATAGAGAAATATTATGCCTTACTAAAATAATAATTTAAAAACAATGTTCAAATTTTTAAGTAACCCCCGAATTGTCAAGCAGTGAACGAGCTGATGATGATGAATCATAGCCAAGAACCATCTTGATCATGTCAGCTTTCAAATAAAAGAAACTGCATCTAAATCGGACCTTTCGTTAAGGATCTACGATGCCACGGACAGACAGACAGACACGTCAAATTTATAACACCCCTCTTTAGTGTCGGGGGTTAAAAAATTGTTTGAATGTAGAAATTACATTATATTACCACTTTTTATTTAATTTTTATACCGACAATCTATAATAGGGTCCAAGTGACTAGGTATCGTTGATCTGGCCCTAGCTGAGGCTGGCGGATACCAAAATCTATTATTATTATTAACTGCAATCCATTTTTGTATACAAGATAAGATTATTCTTATTTTTATTTTCATTAATTGAATTCATTATATCGAATTGCAGGTCTCGCTAAAACTCGAGAACGACTAGACCGATTTGGCTAATTTTGATCTTGAAATAATTCAAGATCAATTCAGGAAAGGTATAAGCGATGAGAAATATTGGAAAAATTACGAGACAAATAATAAAACGACACTTGTGTTCGTTTAGTCGGTAGCGTAAATTAGGTATTTATTTATTCCAGTTCATAGTTAAGGTGGAACAACGGAACAGCTAGTAATACGGTGTTTTCCTGTATTTTTTTTATTACCTACATAAATGAATAGTGCTCTGAAAAATAAAGACAGTTTACAAAAGGTATACTAAAAATCAAAATTTTCAAAGATATTGCGGGTTGTTTGAAGCACTTTTGTGAGTCACACGCTAGTAGGTAATGTTGCTACGAAATGTATGGCCATATGCACAAAATTTCTGATATCTCGTAATTTTGCAAGTTTATGTTAATACATACATAGTAAATCTTTTTGAATTTGACGTAAGTAAACTAATTATGTAGGTTTTATACGCTCATGTTTAAAAAAATTATTCAACTTTTTTGTGACTTCGAAATGCATATAATTACAAAACTACACATAAAATCCTATTTCTTTTTTACTTTTATCAAGATGTAATACCTAATTATCAGTTAATTTATTTAAAACAAAATACATGTAGGAAAATACCCAATTTTATGGATTATATCTGAGAAATATCATAGCAAAAAACGATTCGTCTGTAATTTAATTAAACGGCACTTTGTCGTTATGCCAGCGGGTGTTCAAGCGTGCAAGCGTGCGAGTCGCTAATACATTACACTACTGTCGCCACCGGACTTGACAGGAGAGATCATGATGAATGTATTAGTACTAGAGGTATTCCGGTGTTACATTTATCATCTCACATCTAGAGAAGATTATTAATATTATATTATCTTTTGTATTTGCTGTGCCGTTCGTTGATTTTATTATACGTTCCGACGACTTCGAGAAGACGGACAATTCACAATAGGCTACAGAAAATAGTTTACATTATAAAAATACCTCAACATTGTTTAAAAATACCTACGCAACGATACCCCATACTGTGGGGTAGAATGAAAATAAAAATATCACCCCCACTTCATATGTAAAGCCACCCCGAAAATATAAAAATGTTGGGTACCCATTGTTTTTTTACGCCAAGAGTAAAATCTATACGCAATCTAGAACTGTACTAAATTTCGTCAATTTATATTCATAATTACCGAAGTTATCAAGGGAGGATAGACGGATGGACGCACGGATAGAGCGAAACTATGGGTTATGGGTTCCTTGTGGCTACCACGGGACCCTAGAAACTTCTGCTAAACGTTTTACTATGGAACTAAGATATAAATGCGTAGAAGAAACCCGCTAGTTACAAGTCTAAAACACTAGTCACTGCTAACTCTTTAACCGTAACCGCTAGAAGTTAGAACTAATTACAATCACCCTGTAACTATAGTCTGTACCTACTTTCATGCTATCATAGCGAAAATGTTTTATACGTGCAAAACTAAAGAAAGTGCGATCCGGTACCGCACTTGAACTAAAAACTTTTGATAATATCAGTCTGACTTTGATATTGTTTATCTTCATCTGGTCTATAGTCTCGCATGTTGCGCAGTTTCTCAGGGATAAGACCTAGCTAGATCAATTTTTCTCCCCCAAAACTCTCTGCATACTAAATTTCATGGTAATACTTGCAGCTGTTTTCGAGAAACCGATTATATAATACAATTATTTACAAGATTTAATATAAACAACGGTATTTTGGCGTTTTTAATAGGGTCATACATATCAATGAGGGTTCAAATGAATTGTCTTCATTTAACAGAGTGACTACGTTCTACCATTAACACCCTTTGTATGAAATAAAGAAAAGATTAAGCGAAAAAATCCAGTGGAAATAAGAGTATAATATGATATGAATGATAGAAAGAATCGTCTGTGATATTTAGTTGCAATGATGTTGTATTATAAAAGTCGCACAAATATGGCCAGTCAGCACTATCATCATTGAGACGACGTTCTACATCTATAACTAGAATTAATATACATTGTTTCTTAACCCTGGGTCTTTGGGCTTCAAGTATAAGTCATACTTCGTCAAGAATTTAGCGATAGACCTACATTAGTTAACATGGCGCTAGCGTTCCTTTGTAATATTTTTGTGGAACGTCCCTTATATTATGTAATAATATAATAAATATGTAATGTAAATTTACAATAATTATACAAGTGACGGCACTCAGAAGTATCGATACGCTAGATTACTACGATGATGTGCTGATGATGATAATGGTGACGATATCCAATTAACCGATAAAAATTAATCCGTTTACATAAACAGCGATAGTATAAGCACATTCGTAATTAGTAATTAAAAAGTAACGCTTCAGAAACACCAGAGGAACATGAAAGCTGAGGCTAGCAAAAACTAATGTAAAAGTCTCGAAAAACTAATTTTGTTTCACGGCCGCTAAACGTGAGACGGACACTGTGCAAGTGGGGCAGTGGCACGATGCAGAGTAATTGCATTGCGAATAAGATGAAATGCACTGGAACTGGCTAAAGCCTTTGATAATGTTGATCATCATAAAGGGAATCAATACCACAAAATGCTCCATTTAGTTTTTCGTCGGATTTAAGTCGCAAAGTGTAAATCTAGCTAGTAAGTATTATTTTAGTATATCGAATTATCTGGACAAATTGTTTTATAAAATATTGTATTTCAAATTTCTACGTGAGCAAAAGACATTGGGTGTTTTTAACAGCTTGTCATTCCCATTTCATATTCCGTAATTAAATTCAGCTGATCAACGGAGAAGTGGAGATAATAAATTGTCAACCATATTATATATGAATATTCGTTGTTATTAGTTAAAACATCACAGTATTTTTTCCACCTCCTGCAGATACGCGACCTAGGCAGTTGTAATCCAGATAGATTAATTAGGCTTACAATTGACATTTAACCTATTTTTTTTGGTCGTCGTGGGCAATTATTCCATAGTAAAATCCCAATGTGCTTTTACTTATTGTTTTTCTTGTGCCTCTCTTACATTTGCGTAATTAATTACAGTATCAATCGCAAATAGATTAATATGTCATCAATGAGTTTACTCGTTGATTTTGTTTTGTAAGTCGTTTAGCTGATAAGACATGTCTTTAGATAAACGCAAAAGTCGCAACGGAAGTGCCCTATTTATAATACGACAATTTAATTGCATCGAAGTATAGTACAACAATAATACTGAAGTGTATAGTTAGAAAAGTTTTTATCACTTCATAGTGTTAAGCTATTGCAGCATAAAAAATAAAAAAAATCTTTCGCCTCTGCAATGAGTGTCATAAAATCTTGTCTTTGTCAGACTTCTAAAGTTTATAAGACTTTCTTTAAAGACTGTTATGACAAGTAGCTATTAGTCATTCAATGGTAAACAAATCTTTCTATTTACTTTAAAACGGACAAATCTCTTGATGACTGGTATTTCTAGAATATTGACTGTCAATGGTTAACCTTAAAAAGCGTGCTTTTTGACATGTTTCTAAGTTCCTAATTTATTTACACTTTAATTTATTACGGCAATTTATTGTGCACCAGCACAAGGTTGCACGCAGTTTTCAGATCTACTCGAATTTAGATGCAACATAATGTTAATTAAAAGATAAAGATTATCTAGAAGCAAGATATTTTTTAATAATACACAACATATTTTGCACAAAAAACATTACGTTATGCTCGATTTGTGAGGAATATTGCAAGAATACCGGTGATGTTTCATCGGCATTCTCGCAATTTATGTGTTAAGATTTTGCCGCAACTATGTTTTGTAATGAGACAACGGAAAGGCTTTCTCTGCACGAATGTTTTGTTGTTTACGTTAATATCAAAGCCACTTACCTGATCGACAAAGTTCTCGGCCGTGAAGCGTTTCGTGAACTCCGTGAACGTCTCCTTGTCCTGGAGACTCTCCCTTCTCGCTCGTTCCACTTTCAGCTTCTTAATTCCCGTTATGTCCTTGGACATCTTGAGTTCCTCTATCAGGTCCGTCTTGGCGCTTTTATAGTTCTCCGCGCTAGCTAGACACTGGAGGCTGACGGACCTCGCCGGAGCTGAGAGGGTCTTGGTGGCTGTGGTCTTGAGGCGCACGGCAGTAAGCTCGGCGCTGCTGATGGCCGCCAACGGCTGGTGCGGCTGGTGCAGCGGAGGCGGTGGCGGCGGCGGCGCAGGAGCGGGCGCGGGCGGCGGCGCGGGCGGCCGCTCCGCGCCATCTTCTCGCTTGCAGGGCGCCGTGATGGTCTTGAGGTACTCGGAGGGCTTGATGAGATGGTCGGTGGCGTGGTGCTGGAAGGCCGGCGGCACGAAGGGCAGGGCCGGCTGCTTGTTGACGAGGTTCGGCGCGCGCGGCCTCTCGTCGTCTGCGCTCGACTCGCGCCGCCCCGCTGCAAGCCACAGAGCGGGGATAGAAAGTATGCACGCGCACCAATTATGTTATATGCGTAAATGTATAACATTTTAATTGTGCCAATATCGATATGAAAAATGTTATGATACGAATTTCTCGCAGTTACTAGAAAAAATGTAAAGGTTTCTAAGCATTTTAATGTGATATTGAGAAAATATACTAAGTTATGACTTCGGAAACTTATCAAAGGATTATTGACTACCATAATTTCACTACCATCAACACCTACTTTAAAAAGGAAATATTCAAACAGAAGAATATTGATTGAAATAAACAATTGCGACAGTGACCTCCAGATATCAATTGAACGCCTAATAGAGGTATTTTGGAAGTATACCAATATAGTGGTGAAGAGAGACCTGCGGACAATATTTTAACTAATAATAATATTAATATACTTTATACCTAATTCTAAAAGACAAAAAATGTATTTAACGGTTTTTGATAGAAAATCTGTTAAGGACGCTTATCAGTATCATTTTAAAAAACCATTACATGTCGATGCTGTTAATACAACGTTTTGCACTTAGTGAATTGTGAGTGAAAAAAGTGAGTTTTATATAATATAACATTGCATTTGCGTGTTAACAAATTAACACAACTTAATAAGAGTCCATTACTTTAAGGTGCTCCCCTCACCGGGAGCATTCGCGTGTAATGTAACGTTACATATTCGAGCACGACTTCAGTATAGGAGGATAACCGAGCATTACAATGCGCACCTTGTAATGATACAATGGGTAATCATTTAATACAACTTGTAACATCAATTGATCCCCCGTCTCGCTAATGTTACACTACACGTGAAATGCTCCCGGTGAGGGAGCACCTTAACGGATATTTTTTCCGGCAATTAAATCATATAAAACCATGTTCATAAGGTTATGCAAGAATAAAATGTAAGAATAATTTTCATGCCAAAGATAGCTTCACTGTTAGTACCTGGGTAGCCGAGTTTTGCTCGGAGTTGTAATAAATTTTAATAAATAAAAATAATCATTAAAATATTAATATGTGACCGGCATTCGCAACCACATTCCAAATTTTCGGACAAAGCAAAAATTATACATAATCATACCTCTGCCAATCGGACTGACATGATAGGGTTGAAATTATTGATATATTGTTGCACGACGAAAGAAAAAACATATGTTGTTGGATCGGTTTTTCTCCCCCAAAACTCCCTGCATACTTAATTTCATGGTGATACTTGCAGCCTTATAGAATTTTTAACAAATATGGTTTTGCTTACAATTTACAAAAGATAATTTTTGACCAAATAGTGTTCTTACGGCAGGAAATTGATAAAAAGTATTAAATACTTATTTTCGTCAAAGTTTTAAGCGTATCACCTAAATATGCGATTCGGCGTATCCATTACCTTAAATGATCTAAAATTTATCTTCATTCATGAAGAAACAATCGGAAGTTTGGTGATTATCACAATCTCGGCCAAAACATCTTGTCATAGCGCAGATTGCGTATCTGCGTTGCGATCCGCTCCACCGGGCCCGCTACTTCATTGTTCGCGTCGGTATATCATTACCGCCATCAACAAGTATAACTATATTAACTATATTTTCGATATCTGCTCCATGATGTTTCAAATATCTATTTACATTTATTCCTACACAACCTTAGACGCTATTTAACCTTAATCGCTAGCATCCCAACGTACCTCCTTTAACGGATGCCCAAGGGGCTTGGGGATCTTCCAAATTGTAAGATATTTTTATATGCTGATTATACGGCATTAATCATCTATGGTTGCACATGGCACGAAGTACGTCAGTCAGCTGAATTTGCTCTCAAAACTATCAGGCAGTGGCTAAATGACAACCTTCTTACTCTAAATATATCTAAAAGTGAGTACATCACGTTTGCCCCCAAAACGATAGCACTTCCACCGTCTTCATACTCAATTTTTGCTCATTCCTCATCTGATTGTAACCCTAACATTTCATGTACCTGTACTCCTTTAGAACGGGTTACAAATATGAAATACCTTGGTGTTATTGTTGATCATACTATGTCATGGAAGAATCAGATAGATTATGTATGTTCTAGATTCAGAAGGCTAATATTCGTCTTTAAATCTCTTAAACTGATTCTCGATTTCAAGAGCCTAAAGATGATTTACTATGCTTTAGTTCAATCTGTCTCTTCTTACTGCATTACCTCATGGGGTGGATAGCGAAATCCCTGATGCTACGATTAGAAAGGGCCAATAGGGCGCTACTTAAAACACATGCTAATAAACCATACATATACCCAACAAAAGAGCTTTATGCTCTCTGCCAAGTACCCTCTGTAAGGCAACTTTTTATATTTAAAACCATTATGAGAAAACATACTGAAATACCCTTTAAAACAGATTCTAGAAAGCGTAAATCTTATTTAGTCTCTCCTGTGCTACCCAGAAGAACAGCAATCGCATGTCGTCACTATCCTTGTATCAGTTCAACACCATATAATAGGGCTAGTAAAATTCTAAATATATATCCACTTACTAATCATAATTGCAAGAAAAAAATACTTGAGTGGTTAAGCTCACTAACATATGAGTATACGGAAGACCTTACTAGAATTATAAATTAGTGTGATTGAACATATGTCATAGACCTTCGCACACACATATACACTTACACATCACACACATACACACTTTAGTAGATAAGATTGCTACTTCTTTAAATTAATTACCGTTTCTTTTTGTTTTAAAATATACCTAACTTGCTTTGTTATTGTTATGTACCTATACTGGTTCGAAGGTGGGCATTGATTCTTGTGCCACAGCCCTCATGGGCTACAATAAGTGTCATCGTGTAAAATTGTGTGTTCTAATTTATGTTGTTACTTTTTGGTAAATAAATTTGGTAATTTGGATTTTGAGGACCAGGAACGCAAGTGCGCTTCATCAGAGGAGTTCCGAGTGTAAGTCCTCTGGTGTAGCGAGTGTCCATGGGCGACGGCAATCACTTACCATCAAAACCCTAACATTAGAATATCTACTACATCTTTAAAATAAACATCATGACGGTCAGTCACAATTATAGTATTAAGTAAGTAAAATTTACTAACAAATTTTTTGTTGCGCTATTCATCTTTTACTCACGATCAATATATTTAGTTAATATTTAGTTAGATTTATTCGATAATAGAAATATCCCTTATTAATAATCAGAAGATACCCATAGTCTCAATTTCTACGATCTCAAAAAAAAACGAAAGAACTCAAAAAATCAATGGAACGAAGATATAGAAATACCGCAGCTGCACTAATGCTGTATATTGATACGAATAAATTAGTATTCAAATGTGAAGAAACTGCGCCAGTGACGCGGAAACGACCCGATATTTGCGTAACAGAGAAATCATTACAAGGGCAAAGTTTGTGCATTTCTGTCAAAATCTCGGCAGATAAGTAGTAAGTACTTAATTATTTTTTAACCTCCTTCTTTTTTGGAAGTCCGTCCGGCTGTATATTTTTTTATTTTTTCTTTGTATGTTCAACGATTACTCCGCCGTTTGTGCATCGATTTTCAAAATTATTTTTTGCTGTACAGGGTGTAATCCCAATTTGGTCCTTTTTATACCAAGGTGGTGACTTGATGAGGAATCGAAGGAACTCCTCGAAATTAATATGGACACATATAGTGATTTCGACTTTTTCTGAAGATACTCAAGCATATGCTACCAAAAAGTAAGATTTTGCACCAAGGGTGTACCCTGGATCCAAAAGCACTGAACAGAACTCCTCAGTCTTTAAAGATATAGGTTTGGAAATTTCGGCGTTGTTTTAGAACTGCAAGCATATGCCATTATGTAACTTACAGTAATCATCATCATTATCTTATATACAATACCTAATGGAAGCTTGGCGCGTATTCAATTATAAATTCGATCGCTTCTTTAAACTTTTTTAAAAGGTGTTATTAAAAATATAATAAATATGACTACAAAGGGAAAAATAAAGAAAAAATTAAACCGACTTCCAAAGTAAAAATCCACAAAAAAGTATGAAATAAATATTATTTTCTAAATAGTTCCCCTTTTAAATTCGACTAGAATTTAACAATTTCCCTACTCTATCTTCATAGTTTTTAAGTCGGTACCTGCCAACTTAAATGTGAGTTCTATAAAATATTGTAGGGGAATTATGTAGAAAATAAGATTTATTTCATACTTTTTGTGCATTTTTACTTCGGTAGTCGGTTTAATTTTTTGTTTAAAATAATAATTAACTAAACAGATTGT
The DNA here is from genome assembly GCA_963565745.1 of Phengaris arion. Lineage (NCBI taxonomy): Eukaryota > Metazoa > Arthropoda > Insecta > Lepidoptera > Lycaenidae > Phengaris > Phengaris arion. The sequence continues at coordinate 2,891,397 of OY751451.1, read as the reverse complement.
AAGTAACCTAAACCTAAACTTACCGTCTAAGGCTGGGACTGGGAATCGGAATGGCCGGGGAAAATTCAGAACACTTAAAACAGAAATCTGTGCTAATACAATAGAGTTGTAAATCGAACACACGGGTTCGAGTCAAATGTCAAATTTGACAACTCGACACTCGAGTGTTCGATTTTCAGCTCTATTATTATTATATTATCGCAGAGTTTTATTTTCAGCGCTCTGAATTTTCTCCGGCATTCCTGATTTCCGACAATATAGTCCCAGCCTAGAGAAGGTAATGTGACTCACAAAGATATTTTGTTTGTCTATATTCTCTTTCTTTTTCAAGAAGGTGTAGGAGTTTTGCCGGGGAATTCAATAGGTGACGTTGTGGTTTTAGTATTTCTTTCAAAAATGTGTGTTATTCCGGTTCTTAATGTGTAATATTGGTAGAATATTAACCATTAAATATTCTTTAACGTGGACAAGTGTGGGCAAGTGGTACAACTTCAAAAACATGCTATTTTGTGTTCCCTCCAAAACTTTTATTTGGACTTTGACTAGACTTTAGACTTGACGATTTAGGAATACGGTGTTGAAAATTAAATCGAAAATTGTTGGCACTGGCAAATGGTTTAAGCCGACGCCATATATTTAAATAAAAAAAAAAAAAAAAAAAAAAGGTGTACCACATGGTCCCCAGTCTTCTTTTATATATCTAGAAAAGTAAAAATTACAAAGGCAATCAATTATTTCAAAGGCCATTTATAGCCACCAAGTCATTCACGAAGCATAAAGTTAGTTAGTTAGTTTAGTTTTATTTGCCCATAACGTCTAAATTGCAAAATTAACAATCGCAAAGAACGCAATTAATAAGCAATTGCGTATACAAATCTTGATCTACTTATAAATGTTCAAATATCTTAATTAGAAAAAGAAAGTATGAGTCAGAGATTGTACGAATTCTACTGCAGTAAAACTTAACAACCGTGCACAGGTAAATGCTGATTTTAACCGACTTCCAAAATAAGGAGCCGGTTATACGTTCAGCTGTATGTACTCTTTTTAGAATTATTAAACTTAAGTATTTTAGAACTACCTAATCTACATAAATTTGTATATTTAAACTACATCAAAATCTATTATTCGCTTCTATTTTGTTTGATGTTGCGAGTAATGATAGAGTAATTTACCGAAACAAATATTTTAAGTGAGTAAATATTCTTACTTCAGACTTCTATGGAAACAAGTCAACAGAATCAAATATTCAATTTTTATGAATAAGATGAACTTGACGCAAAAAAAAATGACACTATTTTAATTCTCTTTAAATCGATTCGGTAAGCTTAACCATTTTATAAAATTCAGGATTAGGCATTTTTACCAAAGCATGCCTAATACTTCACTCCCAACTTAGAAATACAAATACACTTACAAAGAACAGTTTAACAATTAATTTCATTAATGATATATAATTTATAAAAGTTCGTCCAATTATTCAGTTTGATGATTTTCGGGTAAAAGTAAAACTCTAGTTAGCGATAAATTAACATAAAATATGATTGCGCATAATGCTACGAATGTTCAAGTGAAAACTAGAAATGGAAAGTAAATACGCAACGTAGATCATCTATGCCACCAAAGTTTTGTAAGGTTTTTTGTCATTCGTAGTGACTAATACAATTTCAATGGCTCTTAATATTTGAATGGGCTTTCGTAATATCAAATATACCTAAGTTTGAACATAGCGACGGATGGAGCAGTTGCGATGAGAAGTCAAAACATCGGATGACACTAGACTGTAATTTAATATTCCTATTACATTCAAGACTATCTGAACTTCAAACTCCTGTCAAAGCATAATAGCGGGTGAAGAATTCGCTGACGCCAAATAAAACGAATATGGCAAATGTAATAAATGATATTACATTAGATCTAGTCACTCTAGACTAATCAAATCAAATAAACCTAGAAGATCAAAAGTCTGATGAAACATCGAGTTCTTACACCAAATTCCATCCACAAAGCCAAATTTAAAATACTAGGAGGCGGCGGCCGGGCGGAAGAACCACATTACTGGACGACCGTCCCGAACACAACCATGTCCGTCATCAAATTTAGAATTCACTTACCAAGTCGACACTTTAACTCTGAAGGCTTAAGCGCCGGTTCCTCCAACACCGCGGGCGGTGGTGGCGGCGGTGGGGGCGGAGGGGCCTCATCCCCAGACGACCCTCCCGAACTGCCTGATGACACCCCCGATGACGCTGAGGCTTGGACTATCACGGCCTCCTCACAGAGAGACGCGCGACGGCTACCAGCGGCGGAGGATATGCGACTGGCCTGAGTACAATGAGTCTTGGTTAACTATTTATATTTTGTTTAATGGATTGAAAAATAAGTAGTAAATAAAGTAATTATTGGAATGTAGATTCCAGAGAATCTCGTAAATTAATTTAGGCTACATCGACTTAAAAAGCTTATATGTACAAAATTACCTCCGATTATGTCCTTGTTTTTAAAAGTTGTGATTTTAACAAAGGTAAAGAAAAATCGGTCTATAAAATTAATCATGCCAATTCAGAATTTAGACTGAGGGAAGCCATAAATATATATTATATTAAGTCAAATGTTTAATTTAGTCAACTGAATATCAATTGGAGCTACTTACAAAGTTCTGAGCCTTATGCGTAAGTGCGGCGAGCTTGGTGGCCAGCGTGGACTTGGCGTGGGGCTCCTGCGGCGGGGACACCTCTTCGTAGGCTTTGCTCGACCTGTGAATAATGTTATGGGTTAAAATATCACCTCCAAGTTAAAACTTCAAGCTTAAGATCTACGATGAGAATTGATGAGATATTGTCAATGTTGTCTATCTTTCTGTCTCTTTACTATCGTTTATCTTTTTTATGTTTGGTAAGAAAGCCAACACTAATTTTCCTTGTTCTTTTAGGAGTCAAGTCATTAATTTAACAATATTTCATACAAATAAAGAGCTTATTCCTGTAAATTAGCACGAGGCACGATTTTTTAATCTCTATAATATGCATGATAAGCAATGTCTTATTTAATCTTGATTTAATAAGACATCGCTTATCATAACTAAAGGTTCAAGACTAAAGACTTCAGACTAGTAAAATAGCTGATACTCGCATATCATTATCCTTGTAGTCCACGACGAGTGCGGCGCTGCTCGGTCGGCTATGGCTGCCGGAGTCGCGAGAACTGCTTCTGCTTGAGAGACAAACCATGTTGTAGAATATGCTCGTTGATATATACGATATAAAGAAAGTTTTCTAAGTGTGAACCTTGGGGTAAACCTAGTCCTATTTACATAATATTATTTTTTAAGTAAGCAAAATCCAAATTTATGAAAAATAGTGAAAAGTAAAACTCCTTAGTGCTTTGTTTTACTGAACGGCCTGATTTTAAAAAGTAAAGAATATGTAATGCAGTCCTTTGTCAGTTTCTCTGATCCTCATAGTTTCGGATGGCTTAAGGCCAATTGAAAATACCACTGCGTTAGATTACACAGTTTTAAGAAATTAAATAAATATTTTATTTCCAAATGTGTCAATGTGTCAAAAGTCAATGAAAGCTATTTGATAATGAAAACTATTTTTTATAATGTAAAAAGAGATACGGAACATTATTTCCACAAAACACGTTACCTGCGGCGATGCTGATCACGCGGCAGATAAATATCCTCATAATGATGATCGCGGCGGGCGTCCGCACCGCTGTCGCTGTCAGACGGCTCGGGGGGTTCCGGCGGTTCAGGCGGAACCGAACTCCTCTCTGATCTCTCTGACTTCTCTGGCCGCTCTGACTTTTCTGATTTCTCGATCCGCTCTGACCGCTCTGACTTCTCCGACCGCTCTGATCGCTCTGGCTTTTCGGATTTTTCAATCTCTGTCGAACCGTGGACCTCCGCTTTAACTGCAGGGTAAAAATAAGTATTTAGTTTAACTAAAGCTAACTAGCTTTTTGCTAACGATTGTTCTTCAGGCATCTGATTAGACGTATTCATTACTGGATGTGTTCAGGCTTTTTAAAGAATCCATACTTTATTCTTGTTTAGGTTAACGTTTTTTCACAATTTAATAAAATATAAATTTAATGTACAACGAAAAGCGAATGTACAACCAAAAAGGAATACTTTGCAATAAACCAAATAGGAAAAATGTTGAATGTATAAAGTAATTAAAGTTAAGTAACTAAGAATAGTTCGTCGTCGTCGTTATATCAACAACCCTAAAATAATTAAGTTATGTATTCTTTTTTTGAGTTGCAGTCTACCCTTTTAAGCTTTTGTTTAAATTTTTATGTATGACTATAACATATTTGTGTACTAAATATAATATAAATAACATATAGAAAATGCTAAGAAAGGGTAATTACCCGTCATTGTGGGAGCTTCCTGACCTTCAGCCGGTACCCTGGGTCCGGGGGACCGTGCATGGAACAGGTCCCGCACCCTCTGGTACAGAGCAGCGGGGGCGTTGGTGTTGGTGTTGCCGTGGAGGAACCACCCGCCCGTTGTGTTAGACTCCGCTTCGGACGCTGAGCACGCTGCAACAATAGTGCTTGTTTAAAACATAGATGTGATACAGATAATAGATAATTATGAAAAGATGGTAAATTATGCTTAAGAGAATTCAGAATAGATGATTTTAGGTCCCAGAGCGAACAGGGCTGAGTAAAGTCTGACCAAAAGGCTTTTACTGAATCAACACCAAATATTTAGAAAGGCACAAGCGGGAGATTCAAGTTAAAATTCAATATATTGAATTTTCAATTGTTAAAGCATTGAATTTGCAATGCAACATTTACTTTGTTCACGCAATGAAAATGCATTTTTATTTGTTTATATAATAATAATATAAGCCTTTAATAATATATACGATAATTCGTTTATACAACATGACTGCAAAAATTTTATATTGTACTCGTAGTCAATTTTTGCAGTAAAGTATCGCTTTGAACTATGTTATCATAATAAGAATACTTAAACTTGTTGCATCAAATTACTCGTATTCATCTGGTGGTCAAATATATTGCTATCACACACTTAACCAATAAAACTACTCATTCTCAAAATGAGCAAATACCGATTTAAACACTTTTTACAAACATATCTTATTCCATTATATTTCACTACATAGGATCATCACACTTCGCACCAGCTCACCAGTAACTTCGGAAGCAACTGGCGCTGCCCACACTTCCTGTTCACACTTGACTACATTTCCGTTACATACTATAATATTATCATTATATAACCCACTATTGCCTAACATAAAGTAACCAAGTATTTTTTGTTATTTATTATCATTGTTTTTGGCTACATTGTTATATTTAGGTTCTACATCACAAATCGTTTGTTGCATGAGAGTTCCTTTTTCATTCCCTGGTTTAAAAATTTCAGTCGTTTCATCTTCGGCTCTTAACCCTTCTTACGTTATAATAATATCGTAGTCCTGACTTTAGTTAGGAGCTGATGGTATTTAATAGTTATTAATTTTATTTTATGAATTTTGTTGCGTCATATGTGCAGTGAGTGGACTTGTGGTTATGACGTTGCCCTTAATTCTATGACATAAAAGCACTAACCTGAGCTCTCCTCTCCCGAGGAGCTATGTCTGGTCGCAGTAACAGAAGTCCTCTGCATGGGGTTGACATATAACCCATCTGCAGGACCAGTCCTGGATCCAACTGAGCCAACAGTGGACACAGAGTTGCGACGCTCCTGCACCGAACCTCGACGCTCAGGGGCGTGGAGATAGAATGGAGACCGTGGACTGTTGATATTGATGCAGTTGGAGAGGGCACACTGGAATTAAGAAATAAATTAAATGTAAAGCAATTTGAGTAAGATAAAAATATGCTTAACCTTTAGCTTTGACAAGATTGTCGAAACAATATCATAGTATAATTGAACACCCAAGGAAGTTAGGGAAAATCTTTCATGGAACCTCAAACTTTCTGACATATGAATATGATCAGTCATATTTTTTCATTTATTATTATTATGATCCTACTTTCTGTATCTAATTTTGACATAGAAATCAAGTCTTTTTTAGTCATTTTTGGTACCTACTCTTTTAGAATTTTTAATACCGTGCCTTCCTTTATGTTTAACATATCTTAAATTTTAACTACTGTATCTTCAATAAAGAAATCGCTTTCTACTTCAATATTTATCTTACCCTGGCTTCTCCAGGTACGCAGGCGCAGGCGTGTGCCTTGTATGTCACCAGCTGCTTGTTATCCTGCCCCGCCGCGCCAGCAGCCACCAGCACGTTCAGACACTGTAATTAGAAAACAATAATAAACACTACGTGCTCAATTCTCATTGAGGGGCATCTGAGTCAGAGTGGAAGTAGGCATCAATAAATAATATTGATGCCTACTTCCACCTTGCGTGAATATATTGCGTACCAGCAATATATTCACTTCGCTAACCTCTTGATGGTTGCTAAAGTCTCATTTCTCGTAGGCTTTGTTAATCTCACAGACGTATTATACTATATCTGTATGGTTAATCTTTACTATAGGTCACGTGCACGATATTAAATTTTGGCTATATATTCTTCCCCCCATTTAAGTGGCGATCTAATCTCTTTGCTTAAAAAATTAATAACAAGACGTTGGGCGTGACCTGAGTATGACCCGCTCTGCGCGCTATTTAAAAAAGTGTCGACCACAAACCAAATGACTATTAGATTGTACAATTTTCGTTTCCTGTGTTAATTTTAATTCTGATCCATGGAAAAGTGGAGATAACCAATATATTGCTAATCATATTTTATATAAATATTCGTTAAAATCAATTAAAATGTATGAAAATTTAACCCAATGTCCTTTACCTACGCAATATTTATTATAACAAAGTCAGTCGTTCACATGTCCATAAAAAAATGGAGCGTGTTCACGACAGTCGTCCGTAATAATGAATATTTTAAGTATTTTATAAAAGGCCATATAGATGTCTCCATCGATAGATTCATCCATTATTGAATCGTAAACATCAGAGAGCGTCAAATGGAGCATACAGAATATCATTGGCACCATTCCTGCACCGCTCGACCGTCGCATTACCTCACTTTTGGAAAGTCAGTAACAATTGCTTTTTTTTGACATTTGGATGTGTGTGGTAAATACTTAATAATCTTTTGAATTAAAATACTAGTTGTTTCTTGTACACAGTAAATTAAACCGGAGACTCCAGCTAGCGTCTCTAATTCATACTTTATTGGGAAATTGACTTTAAAAATACCATGTAAGTATTATCTATCTTCTATCTATCTATCTATATATAAAAGGCAAAGGTGATTGACTGATGTGTCAACGCACAGGCCAACCCTTAAGGCTGCACTAGTCGGTTTTTTCTCCAGACAAACGCTGTTGGTATTTACTCTAAAGTCAAACATTGTAGAGCCAAATTTTAGCGTCATATCAATTTGTATTACACTTATCTAGGTCGGTATTTGCTTATATTTCTAAAATTTTAATTAGTTATGAAGATAATAGCCTCCAAACATCGAATTTTTAGCGCAACTTTGACGGTAAAAAAAAACAAACGAAGAATGAATATGAAAAAGCAAGCACATACCGACACAGTTTGATTATTCAGCAATTGAGATAACTTTATTTCAGAGAAATATATTATGTGGTTTTTTCATAAAACGCCAACAGCTGAGTGTCGATTTGCTTAATTTGAAGACGCCTTTTCTACAATACTTTACAAAGCGGTATAAATGTGTGCACTATTATAGCTTCTCTTATAACTATATATTAAGTCTTTACCTATGAAATTGCCGTTTTGTATGAAAAAATTTAAACTAATTTTTTTCATGTATTTTTTATTTGTATTAATCAAAGTAATCACCCATGCAATCAATGCATCTTTGCCAACGCAGTGGCAATTTATTGATGCCCTTCTTAAAGAAATCAGCTGGACGGGAGGCAACAAATTCTTCAAAGGCATTTTGTACTGCCTCTCGGGTATTGAATTTTTTTCCCGCCAAGAAGTTATCCAAATGCTGGAAAAAGTAGTAGTCTTTAGGCGCAAGTCTGGTGAGTAGGGCGGATGACGGAGAGCTTCCAACCCCAGTTCTTGCAACTTGGAGACCGTCTGCTGTGCAGTATGAGGTCGCGCGTTGTCGTGCAGGAGCAGCGGAGACGAGCGATTGACCAATGCTGGTTGGAGATGTGCCAGCTTCTCCATCATTGTGTTCAGTTCTTCACAGTACACATCTGCAGTAATGCTCACCCCGTTTGGTAAAAAGCTGTGATGAATCACACCGGCGCTAGACCACCAAACAGAGACCATTACTTTTCTAGGGGTAAGCTTTCGTTTAGGGCATTGTTTAGGTGCTGAACCAGGATCCAACCAACTTGCTGAGCGCTTGCGGTTATCAAACAGAATTAATTTTTCATCGCAGGTAACAATGCGGTTCAAAATTCCTTCATTTGTGTGACTGTTAAGCAGTGCAAGGCACGTCTCGACGCGTACTTCGCGCTGGCGATCATTGAGTTCGTGGGGCACCCATTTGTCAAGCTTTTTTACCTTGCCAATTTGACGCAAATGGACCAATATTGTTTTGACGCTAACGTCGAAAGCTGCTGCTAATTCAGCCGTAGATTTCACAATCGCCTTTAATTCGTCATTGTCGACCAAAGTCTTCGGACGACCGCGAGGTTCATTTTTCAGGTCGATATTTCCAGAACGGAAGCGAGCAAACCAATAACAAATGGTGCGTTGGTTTGTAGTGTTAGCTCCGTAAACGTCGTTGATGTTGCGTGCCGCTTGTGCCGCGTTGCTGCCACGACGGTACTCATATTCCATAATTACTCGAATTTTAACGTATCCATGATGACGAAAAAGATTGAAATGCGATGAAAATGTAACACTGATCAATAAACAAATGACAACTTTTGAAAAAAGAATTCAATGCTTTTAAAATAAAATAAATTTGAAATTAGAAATTCTTAGCCAAACAAAATATATTTTGATTTGAAACGGCCAGTACTGCAGAACGTCAATTTCATAGGTAAAGACTTATTATTACTATTTTATGGGTATATCCTTTTTTCCCCGATGTTAGGTGAAATAACAAGGATTTTTCCCGCGCGCCGCACTGAGTTCGAACCGTTGACTAGCGCACTCTTAAGGCTAGAAATTCAAAATTGTGTACACATGTCTCATATGACGTAGGCGTATCCACCAAGGAAGGATTTTTCAAAATTCAACCCCAAAGGGGGTAAAATAGGAGATAAAAGTTTATATGAAACTTTTTATTCCTTGGACAAATTTACATGACATTTCGTTGGAATTAAGTGCGGAAAAATAATGGGTTACGTATAATAATCTAATATTTATTTCTTAAGAGAGTAAAATAGGAGATAAAAGTTTTAATTTATTATAGAGGTATCGTTTAAAACCCAATTTCACGCGGGCGAAACCGCGACCAAATGCTAGTGTAAGATAACAATTTATTCACCAGTAATAGGGATGTTGCCTAGTGTCTAACTTCATATATTTACGTATTATATTTTAAAACTTTTTAATATAGATAAAGAGCAGCGAGATCAGTGCGATGCAGTTCGCAATTTTACCTCTAGCAATGAAACGTGTCTCTAACAGGCCAACGATCACCTGATGTTATGTCATTAGAATATTCGTCTCGTGGAAGAGAAATTGAGCGCAATTACGCATCCGAATATGCCGTGAAACGTGATACACTTTCCGCACACGCATTGTCTTACTTGTAGAGTGTACAGCGATAAGCGATCATGACAAGCGATTTCGTTACATCAGATGCAGGATAAAGTTGAAGAAGTATATTTCATAACATGGTGTTAAATCACAAATCCCCCGAAAAGAAAAACAGTATCGTCACTTTGAACTTTAAACTTGAATAACAAATCGTCAAAAATCTCGATGCACCGATGGAATTTTAGCCCAAGACCTACTCTACTACTCGTATCGACTTTGCTAAGATAATCAAGACCACGTAGTTCTTTGAGGCCTTTCTAGATGTCGCATTTACGTTGATACGAGGATCGTAGTTTATAAAATGACCGATAGATGTGAGAAAATCATGAATTGATAGCCAGCATATTCTCGATATCCTATGTCACCTGGCAGGTGAAAATTCCACTAAAATTATCTGTGTTGTACCCGACTACGGCGAAGCCAAAAGGAAGGGTAATGATTTTTGCAGTCTATATATGTACCTATGCATCTATGTTCGTTCCCTCGTAGCGTCAAAACTACTAAGCCGATTTTAATAAATGAGGTGTCAATAGATTCGTTATAATGCCGCGGGTAACTTAGGTTATATATATATATATATTTTTTAATTTTGTATTTTGAAAATTGAACCCCAGATTCTAACATCTAAAAAAAATTAAACCGAGGTAATGACATCGACTGTGCCGAACCTTATAAAGTAGGTGCGACCACGGCTCTAGCTTGACCATTTTTCAGCCTTTTTAGACCCCTTTATTACGTAGTCGGTTATAGTTTTTTCAATTTATAATATTTTTTTAAATAATAAATAGTATACCCTACTAAAATTTCAAGGTGCCTCAAACACCTTTTTTTAACCTTTTTCCAATTTACTTTTACACTAGTCCGGCAAGGTTATAGCCCCGACTAAAAGACCTGGCTTTTTTTTCAACAACTCCTTAAACTTTAAACTTTAGCACTGTATCAAAATTTTCAAATTGCCTCTAACATGTTTTTTGGGGATTAAAAATTTCAATTAAAAAAATTGTATATTGACTTAGCCCCGCTTCTGGCCAGCTAGACCCTCTCGTGTTGAGGTAAAATAGGAGAAGTACAAGACAAGGTTTCAGCTTGCCTCAAACACCTCATCTAAATTTCCTAGTAGCTCTCCATATATTACAATTATCCTACAAATAATCTGACCAAGTGAAATGAGCTAATTAGCGTCAGTTCGCACCGAAACACGACGCGGCGCGGCATTTGAAGATAGCGATTCTAAATTGAACATTATTCACTACCCAAGAAGATACACGTTTCATTGCGAGGGCGTCACCTCTTTGAATCGCTATCTTAAAAAGTGTGCGCCGCGTTGCGACTCGGTATGAAGTGACCCTTAGTTTCAAATGACACATATGTTACTCTGGATTGTTTGAGTTTAGAAACATTTTATTTTTTTCAGCATTTTGACAGATGTACATTGTTTACATAAGATAATAATTGTTATCTATCCTGGTTTTTAATATTGTCGTCGGTAGTGTCGGATACTGACCTCCAGGTGGTGGTTCTCGGCGGCGTCGTTGATGGGGCTCTTGCCGTGGCGGTCCAGGTGCAGGCGGGCGCCGTGCCGCAGCAGCCAGCGCACCGTGGAGAGGTGGCCCCTGGAGGCCGCAAAGTGCAGGGGCGTAGCTCCATCCCCGTCCCGCGCGTTGGGATCCACGCCGCGTTCTAGTATCTAGAAAATGAAGTAAAGAATGAGAAAGGCCGACCTTAGGGGGCTTTAGAAAGACATACGGCCGAATACTGAGACTATTTAAATCAAGTGAACTTGCGCGTCAGCGCAACCCGCCGAGGCTACGGTGACCGCGGCCTGCGCGATTCTTCAAGTTATTCGCCGCCTGTGCAGAGGGCTGCGCACACAACTGTGCACACCGCGGGTGTAAAACGCGTCATGAGATGAGCTTTAATGAATTATTTAATAATAATAAAATAATTATATACAGAAGTAAGCGGACAGTCGAACCACATAGAAAAAAAAGATAGATTATACATATAAACAAACAACAAAGAGTAGCCAAATAACAAAATATAATAATAATAAAAGAATAGGTAGTGCAATGCTTACAGCTGTTGAAAGGGACTCCACTCAAGTTTACGATCGCGGCATAGTACCTAACTATACTGCAAAGTAGTCCGGCAAGTCGCTATACATTTACTGCCTGGTAATTAAAATACGAGGATACAAAAAGTATTTATAAAAAAAAGCAATAATATTATACATCAAACTCGGGGAAAACAAAAGACCAATGGACTAACCTATTGTTCAATATATTGCTCTAGTGGCGTTTTGCGACAAAGCGACATCTATTAGTCAATACGTATTTAAATTAATAACTAGTTTGTTTGAAAACGCAATATTCTAACAGATAAATGATAGATGTCGCTTTGACAATACGAAAACCAAAAACATAATTATTTTTTTTATAAGTATATAAATATAAATAGTATAGAGGGATTTATTTCACACCCAAGTAACATTTTTTTTCATAAAACTTGTAAGACTCTGCCGAGCTATAGAAAAAGAAAATAACTTTATAGTCTAATTAAAATAAATGACAGTTATTATGTTTCTGGCCGCACCGCTGCCGTTTCCGTGTGACTTGGCCCTTAGGTAGTAGTCCACTTAGCCACATAAAATACCGTACCTATTGGGCTTTATGGACCGCAATATCTTTGAAAATTTTGATTTTCAGTTTACTATTCCTTTTGTAAGCTGTCCTATTTTTCATCTAAAGCCCAATTCTGGTATTCAAATTACACTTTCAATTTACTATGAATTTTAATTAACTTTATAATTAACTGTCTAGCTATCGTCCGATCCAAAGTCGTTAATCTGCTACACGTTTGACGTTAGACAAAATTGAGACTGTGTCGAAACGGTACGTACAATTGAAATATCTAGATCGACCTTCTGAACTCTGAGGTCTCTAGTCTTTACGCACCCCGTGTAGTTTTTGACGTGATAACGTCTTATAAATCGATGGAGCCGGCTGCACGCACAAAAAAAAACATGACTCATGCGTTACCTGTTACCCGTTAACGTTACCAAGTACCAGCGTAATTTCGCATTGCCTTTACCTCAGTATTGTTGTTGTTGTTGTTGTTGTTGTTGTTGACGTTGTCACGTTCAACTATCGTCAGTAAACGGACTTTACAGACAACCGGTATTTTAAGCTATAACAAAATATTGAGTTGTTCTTTCTACATATTAGGTATATTTATTACTAGATATTGCCCGTGAATTTTGCCGCGACAATAGGTAGCGTATGTTCTTCCCCATGGTCTACACTCTACTCTATATCTGTGGCAAATTTCATCAAAATCGGTTCAGTAGTTTCGGAGGCAATTCAATGCGAACAAGCAAACATGTCTTTTCTCTTTATAATATTAGTATAGGTCAATAATATAGTTTATATTGTATAAGCATATGAAGTTGTCCTATTAGTTATAGCATAAAATCTCTATCATAATATATAGAGCTCACATAATACCACTTAAGCTATCTATCATATATGAGGTTTTTATAGTAATGATCGATTTATAGAACGATCATCAATAACTTAAATAAGCCTATCTATACGTTCAGCGTGTTATTTATTTATAGTAATGGAAATCTTTTATGTAATCCGGAAGAAACTATGCAAATATGCAATACATCATGGAGGAAATAACAGAGTTACAAAATATTCGAACCTTTTTGCATATTTTGCCTACAATGATTAATTGGTATAATTTTGTTACGTGTCGTTTTTTTTTTTTTTGGTGTTTTTATTAGCCGTAATCCGCTATTAATATTAGACTTAACTACTTCGTCCGTCGTGCGTCTTGTTCAAGTAGTTAAGTCAAATATTATGGTTTTATCATGAGAAGCTAATGAAGGATGAAACATAGAAGGTACTCCTTCCATGTTCAATTCTTCTTAGCTTCTTCTAAAATCGAAGCCGTAAGTAGCTATCTGTCTCCCAAAACATCAATGGCAAAAACCCATAAGAGTGAAAGAGGAAGCCGATACCTACATGTATTTTAGTTTTTTTCTAAGGCTCTCTCGGCGTAGGAGATACTTTGGACTCCATTTTTACGACGTGGCCATGAAGTCGCAATTCCAGCGTCGTAAAATGGACTCCAAAGGATTTCCAACGCCGAGTTTAGTAGTCCTTCCATGTGCTACAAACTTCCACAATTGTAAAAGGCAGCAGGCACAATATAGACAAAGTTCCTGCTCGACCAGTTTCTAAACATTTTCTTTTGCACTAGGACGCCGCCAAAGGAAGTCAAAAGGAAGCCAAAGGAACGACAAAGGAAGTGACCGCAACGACTGCAGACGTGGTTGAACTACGTACTTACACGGTCGAGCGGAAACTTGTTCGATAGTATAACTTTTGGGCCTTATTGCCATAGTTATAAGATCGAAATGTGCGGTACACCAGATCTGTCAGTGACCGTACCTATCTTTATACATACATATGTTTTTTTTGCAGCTTTATACGTTTGCAGCCAATTGTAGGTACAATTGGCTGCAAACGTCACAATTTAAATTTTACGTAACATTACATTTTCCACAGTTTTCACTCACAGAACCCTAGCACAATTACTGTCAGCTCAGACAACTTCCTGCAGCTATCGCGGAAAGATATTAAAATATAATTATTTCATTTTCTCTCATGTGTCTTATGTAAGTATTTTCACTTTTTATCGACTAGTGCCTGCTGTGACCGAGTTGTCTAGGCCAGGGATTCCCAAATTGGGTGCCGTGGGACAGTCATCCTGAAAGGATGGATGTGTCGCGCAAAAAATACTGAAATAATTTCGATGAAATTTGGTATGGTGGTAGTTTAGGCTCTGGATTAAAAACATAGGCTACACCATATCCCCAAGAAGTACAGTATTCCCGTGGGGTACCCAAAACTATATTTAGACGGGCGGAGCCACGGGAAAAAGCTAGACATTACTATAAGACTCGTGCAGACGGGACACAAACAACTGCGACTTAACTATGAGATGCCGCCACCCTATATTCTCTTTTCAGAATTCAAATCAATTTAATATTATTATAAGCAAAACATAATAAACAATATAAGCATTTGCACTCTAACGCTATCGATTTCCCTCAAAATATCATTGTGATACATGAATTTGGTCCAATTCAATCTTCTGTTGGATCAAACTTAAATTGGATTTAAACAATATATATTATTTATTAATTTTCATAAAGCTGAAACAAAGTACAAAACAATCTTGGTGTCACAAATACCTGAAGGGTTTGTCCGTACACCGGTGCATCTATCATCAAATGTTCAAAATAATTACATAATATTAACTTTAAACACAATATTGGTAATTAATAACACTATAAAATTATATTAGGCTTTGTGCAGACGGGCTACAAGCCGCGACCGGTGTATTAAATATGTCAACTGGTGGCGTAAGTGGTCTCAAAAATGGTCAATGAGACTTTTCGATTCTTTTTCTGTCACCAGGCGGCGCTTGGTAGCCCGACGGTCCTTGTCGTGTCAAAAAGCTGTCAGATATCACGAATTTAAACACCCTCATTCTCAAGGCTCTCTTGCAAGTGCCATTCCTCTATTGTTTGTAACACAAATGTTATTAGACATGGGAACAAAAGTCTAGACTCTAGATATTTTATTCTGATAGCTCTTTAGATTTTCGAGTCACGAAATAATCTATTGAATTCATGATAATATCGCATTATTGTAAAAGATAGCTATATAAACTGCTAAATATATAATAATAATATGAAAACACTTTGTAACAAATCTAAGGTCGCGCCATTTTTATACAGTTGGCAGGCGATTGCAATTCATTTCGTTTTGAAATCGGCTGGATTTCGTTTTGAAATCGGCTGGACTTCGTTTTGAAATCGGCTGGATTTGGCTTGATTATGTTATTATTTTTTTCTGCTCTTTAAAGCGAATTATTCTGGCATAAAGTCGAGAATATGTTATATTTCTTACAGTTGTGTCAATCTTATCGCTTTGATATCTTGACTCTCTTGCGCTTATTATTTCTTTTGCCTTTAGTCACACTTCACATGGATGCATAAGTCACTGGCAATGCTTATGTCAAATCCCATACATTTTGTTTTCGAACTTCGCCATCGTAATTAGCGATGGCAACTTGGTTCAAGGCTGATTACTCAGTACTCACCATCCACTTGACACAGTCCAAGCAGCCGGTCTGCGCGGCCGCGTGCACGGGCAGCATGCCGTCTCTCGCCCGCGCGTCCAGCCGCCCCCCGGCCTCGACAACCAGGTACTTGAGGACTGCCAGGTGGCCCTCCTGAGCCGCCAGATACACTGGTGTGACATCGTTGTCCATCGCCGTGTTCGCACTGAAATTAAACAATATGGTTATGTTTTATAGGCTTCTCTGGCTACATTTTGATGTAAAACATCTTTAATCGCGCTTCGGCAGTGAAATGGCCAATATTAATAATCTAGAACTACATTTAGGTAGGTAAGAGAAGAAACATCCCGTTCCTTATCCCACATACTAGCGCTTATTAAGTGTATCATAAAGTAGTAATGCCAACGTCGTAAAAATGGATTCTAAAGGATCACCAACGCCGAGACAAGCTTAGAAAAAACAAAAAGACATGGATTTGCTTTCTCTTTGATTCTAATGGGTTTTTGGCATTGGTGTTTTGTAAGACAGATAGCTTACGGCTTCGATTTTAGCGCTCCTTCCATGTTTATTCTTCTTCCTACTAGAATAGGTCTAAAATATTATGTAATATTTCTACGTATGTTTCAGATCAATCAAGATTGAGTTACAAATATTGTAGCACTTTAAAATATCCAAGACTATAGTAAATATAATAAATTATGTCATAACCAAAATATAGACTGGCCATAGCGAACGCCTTTCTACAACTTGAGTATATCGAAAACTTTCTAGACTTTTTCGTTTTAAGAACTTCTTTAACTTTTCTAACCACATACCTAGTTTAACTAGTTAACTACTACACGATACACTTTGAAAATTATTAACATTATGCACTTAAATAGAGACAGTACACTAATACTAATATATACAATATTTATACCTAAGAAAAGCCTAAGTACTAAAACTTATGTTTTCTAAGTACTAAAACCACTGAATTTTACTAAATTTACACTAAAATGTTTGTGTATAATACTACATTTGTGTACTAAATTTCATTATAAAGTGATACGTTGTTATGGACGATTAACCGGCAAATTGTTTAAGCTTTCGTAACGCAAAGTTACGGACATGAACATTATTTAACATTGGAATTACAAGGCAAAATGTTTTTTTTTTGTTTTTACTATAATTAATTCAGGCAATCTTAGTAATGCAGCAATTTTAAAATAAATATAATATGTCAACTGTGTTATTTAAGAGCGGCTTGTGATTATTTTACTTATAAGTGAGCTTAAAAGTAAATAATATAAGATATGGCAATATTAATATAATATACAAATGAGCGAGCTAATAATGATGAATTATAGCTAAGAACACACTCGAATCTCGATCATATTATTGTCAACGGTAAAAAAACTTGGTTCATCCGTTTGGGAGCTACGATGCTACGTACAGACACACAGATAGACACGTCAAACTTATCACCCTCTGATTAATTTAAAAGGCAAAAGAACCCTTTTAAAGTCTAAACTTAAAAATTATATGAATTATTATGGGCGAAATTCGATCACAGGACGAACTTTAGTAAATATAACTTCAGTAAATATACTTAGTTTATACTTTATATAGTCCCAAATATATTATATAGTTCCGAAAACGAATATTATTACTTTCACTTTTACTAAATATATGAAATTTCATTCGAGAGAGACTTTGCATTTCGCAAGTGTCGACCTTCCTTTATTTCATAAGCTTTGGGTTGGTAGATAATGTCAATCGCTTATTGATTGTGTAATTATATTATCTTAATGACAACATAATTTGCAAAGCGGCAAAATAGGGATGATGACTACATCTAAACTATTTAGTTTCATTAATATACTCAGAAATATTGAGGCATTACCTACTACTTGGTAAATGTAAAAAAATATATATTTTATGTGTAGTTTAGTAATTATATACGTATAAAAAGTATAAAAAAGTTTCTTCTTGCTAAATTAGTAAACAAAACCTACATCATTAGTTTACTTACATCATATACAAAAACATTCAAGTATGAACTTAAACGCACAAATATCGTAGATATTGCATTAGAATTATAACAAACTTTAATAATGTAAGTAATACATTTATAGGTCATCCTTAGTGCAAAATTTATAATTCTTAGAAAAAAAACAAATATTTTGTATGTTAATGAAGTATATAATATATATAATTTCTGCAATCAATTAGTTACTTTTTTTTAAATAAGATGAAAACTATAATTTATGTAAAATTTCAGTGATATGGCGGCATTTTCTTCGTCGCCCAGGTGGCACTGATTTAAAATCCTGCCCTGACTATGATTATGATTAATTGTATAAAAGTCCTTAAAGACGAATAATTAAGGTAACTAAAATGTACTAGATGTGGCCCGCGGCTTCGTGCGCGCAAAAGGAAATTTCGCTGAAGCCGTACATGTTGCCGCGATAAAAAGTAGCCTATGTTGTTACTTCTACCCTGTAGTCTACTAACTACTCTATATCTGGGCCAAATTTCATCAAAATCAGTCTATTAGTTTTAGAGCCTGATCAATGGAAACAAACAAATATTTCCTCTTTATAATAATATTACTCCCGCTTTTGCCCGCGGCTCCACCCGCGTAATTACAGTATCCCAGCGGAACAGTATATTTTTCTTATGATGATGGGTTAATTATTTTTTATGTGAAAATGTTACAACCAAACAAACAAACTCACATTCACATAATCATTTTATAATATTAACCCCTCACTAATAAAAACTATTTACACAACGGATAACTAAAACAACGTTGCTGTCTTCGTCTGATGCGTTGGAAATGTCACTTGGCAGACAAAGACAGCAACGTTGTTTAAGTTGTCCGTTGTGTAAATCTTTTTATTAGTAAGGGGGATAATATATAAGTATAGATAGTATAGAATTATCTAAGATGAATAGAAAACTAATACCAAAGAATATATATTAGTAACGAACAGTGTGTAGGACAAGCATGACCACCTGCGGCCCCCGGGCCGCATGCGCTAGCGGGACTTTGCCATGCGGCTCTTGAGCTAATTTAAACCTCGAATCATCTAATCGGAATTGTTTACAAACACGATCTATCTAAAAATCCCGGTATTCGCGGACAAACGGTAACCGTCTATAAGGGTACGCCCGATAGTCGCCTGGCGGCCGAGCGATTATGACAAAATTTTTGGTAATCTTTGGAACACATTGATTTCTGAGGTTTTGTGGACGAATTGTGGATTTCATAGATGCGTGTCCCGTTAGGGTTTTGCTAAAATGAAAATGGCACGCAATCTTGAAAAGGTTGGTCATGCACTAGGCATGACCAACGAAGGAGAATTATATGCGTGTCCGTTAAAATCTGCTCTGCGTACTATACCCGTTAGAGCATTTAAGCCTTTAATTTTTATCATTCTTTAAGACGATAATGCAGCAATTGACAAACTTTCTATCATAAAACAAATCTCCACTCTATACGATTTCTAGAGATGTTAATGATCTTACAGATCTTAACAAATGTTATAACTCAGTTAATTCTACCTATAAGCTAAGTTAGTGTCCAAGTAATTTGTTATAGCAATTTCACTCTTGTATTCGTTTATTTTTCTGCCTTGCGTAAGAGATTATATTTATAATGCTTCGACACTCGTAAGTTCGGTATTTTCAACTCTATTGTATTAGCACACAGTAGCGAAGGGTCTAAAGAACTCCATTCATATCGGCTTCCCTTTCAGATTACTTAATGAGACCTCCAGCCAAGACTAATATGTTCCAGAAGGAGAAGAATATGTTACAGGTCGACGCCGGGCCCCTGAAAAGGGCCTTACGGCGGAAACCAACACCAGGGGCTAAGCCCCTCTAATTGGGGTGGGATGACGCGCCCAGTACGAGTACTGGGCGCATAGAGTCAATTTTTAGGGAAGACCCCCCGCGGCAGAACGCGGGGGAAACCCATGGGGGGGGGCAACCACAAAGCAACGGGAATGTCGTATTGCCAATCCAGGCACAACCAGGACCGGCGGTCGGCTTCAAGCGGCGCATGGGGGTCCCGAGAAAACGTGTGTGGATCCACTCCCTCACACGCCGCGTTTACCGGACCGTGGACACAAGCGACCTGGGGAAAAGGCAAGACTAATATATGTTTTTTTTTTTTTTTTCGAACGGGTCTATGCTAAGGGTCGGGTTAAGACCGCTGTAGCTAAGTCGGACTATATCTAGCCTGGTGGCTATTTTATTTGGTTCTAATATATGAAAAACAATAATATCTTATACAAGTCAGGTCGGACAAGCGATAGCGCGATGTAGACCGACTCAATCGACACCTATGCGCTGCGCGTTGCAACTTTGACAAGAATATTGGAATCACCGACTTCTTTATATGCCGATATATAATATTTGGAGTTATGCTGTAATTGCAAATTTAACGATTTAATTATTATGTACCATTTTTTTTATTTCATTTTTCATTTGTCGTATTATTTCATGTCTAATATCTGTCGCAGAAAATATTATCACTACTTTAAAATGCACTAAGTACTTTTAAACGCGGCCCGCCAACGTATTTGCACGCTAAAGTTTGGCCCTCAACATGTCAAAGGTTGAAAGGTTGCCCACACCTGCTCTAAGGAGTATGAGTAAGGGATAAATAATTATGATGTTTATTTTTTTATATCTATGGATGCTTTTGCACCACGTCAATCTGGTTCCATGGTAAGTTCTCGAAGAAGTTGTGTTACGGCTACCAGACAACGGAAATACTTTTTATACTAGGTATACTTATTACTTATATTTGAGATTTTTTTTTGTAATACACATTCATGACCCAGGAACAGAGACAACTTTTTGTTCCCTGGCGGGATTCGAACCTGCGACCTCCAGCTTGAGCGTCAACGCACTAACCACTGAGCAACAGAGGTTGTCCGTCGTCTTCATCGTCGTCGATGTTACATCGTCTGTGCGAAAGTTTTCCTAAAAACTCGTCTCTTAATCATGAGATGGATATCCAAAATTTGTCCAAACATAACACGAGCAATTCAGATACAAGCTAGTGTTATATAATAATAGCTCCCTACACCGGTTTCGGTGACGGTGGCCGGTTTCATTGAAACCAGCAGCTACGCTCTTTTATAGCGCCCAAGTATAGGCGCAGGACACAAGAGCACTTAGAGGCGGATTAAATGTTGATAGCGCCGTACGCAAGCATCTCATTGGCGCCCCTATATTAAAAATGACTCCTGTAGCCGCGCCTTAGGAGAACACGGTGAGATGTTGGCAAAGAAAATATTATTTATAAACAAAAAATGAAAACCAACTTCCAAAGTAAAAATGCACAAAAAGTATGAAATAAATCTTATTTTCGAAATAATTCCGCTTTTAAATTCGGCTAAAATTTTAACTATTTCTCTACACAATCTTCATTATTTTTAAATCAGTACCAGCGCAAACAATATCAGGATAAAACAATATTTTATATGCAAAATCGTCATCAAATTGGACGAAATAGAACTCACGTTTAAGTTGGCTGGCAAATATGATGATGATGATTACTGTAAGTTACATAATGGCATATGCTTGCAGTTCTTTAAGCAATGCCGAAATTCCCAAATGTGTATTTTGAAAGACTGAGGAGTTCTGTTCAGTACTTTTGGATCCAGGGTTATTATACCCTTCTACACAAAATGTTACGGTAGCATTTTTCGGTAGCATATGCTTAATTCACAAAAGTCAAATCCGTATAGACCCTATAAATTTTGAGGAGTTCCCTTGATTTCTCATGAATGCCATCATCAGGTCTCCACTTTAGTGACTAAACGACCAATTTCGAATTTACAAAAACAAAATAATTTTGCAAATAGGTCCACAAACGGCAGGGTAATGTTCAAAGATATCCGTGTCAGTGTAAAATACTATGAGAAGTACCTATTAAATCATCATAATGTGATGATGTATGGTGTGACAATGGTGGTGATGATGATACGACATAGTGGCATATGCTTGCAGTTCTTTAAACAATTCCAAAAACCCCAAACATGGAGTTAGGAGTTCTGTTCAGTACTTAGGAATCCAAGGCATACATTGGTGCAAAATCTTACTTTTTGGTAGCATATGCTTGGGTTACTTCAGAAAAAGTCAAAATCACTTAATGGGTCCATATAAATTTCGAGGAGTTCCCTCGATTCCTCGTGGATCCCATCATCAGGTCACCACTTTGGTGAAAACGGGACCAACTTCGGATTTTATATACCCTTTACATAATAAAGAATTTTGAAAATCGGTCCACAGACGGCGGAATTGTCGTTGAACGTATCTTTCCAACTTCAATCATAGATCATGTTCCATCGACAAGGTTGTTTGTAGGCGTCAGTTTTAGTTAGTCCCATCCGTTAAATTTATCTTTTGTACTAAATTGAAGCAAATTGCTTACTTACTGGGAAAATTAATTTTATGATATATTATATATTTTTTTCTTTATTTTACAATTCCGCCCGCGTGGCGCCCCTTTGTACCCTCGCGCCTCTGAGCACTCTCTCTTCCTTTACTCTCGAAACCCTAGTGGGACGGATAACCGAACCGAAAGGCGAGAGGTCTCAGCCGACTTTTTACATGCACACGCGACGCATGGATCATCTTTCTTGTCTGACAATCAGTTGATCGGCTTGCACTGTCCTAACCAAACTTGGAAACAACATTTTTATGTTGTTCCAACGCGGGAATCGAACCCACGACCTCCGAGTCGCGGGCCAAGCTCTAAGCCACTGGACCACGGAGGCTGTTAAATAACAAGGGCCACTTCACAGGTTAACGACGAGCTCAAACCGCAAGGTCGTGTGATATAACACCTAGCAGTCCCACGTTTCACTTTTCGTTTCTCTAGCGATGGCGTCCGGACCGGTATTGAGTAATAGTATGCATCAAAATTATAGTATTAAATGCGAGATTTTTTTCAATATAAATTGCTTTTAAGGCTAGGAGTAGGTAGGTATAAATGCGAAATATGTGTTTGTTACTCACGGCAAAAGCTACTGATTGGGTTTGAATGAAATTTTGCCTGCCTGGATTTACACAGGCTTCCTTTATCCCGCAAATTGTTCAATTTCCTATAATATTTAGTAAAAACACTATGCAACATGTATACGATATGTATTTTGTAGGATTATGTAGGAATCCTTTTGATGAGATGTATTTGTGTGATAAAAAATATACTACTTCAAGTGATTTGACCAAATTTCCTGTGTCAAATTGTTTAGTAATACCTACCGATATAAACTAATGAGAACGAATGAGTGAAATGGTGTCAAGTTATCGAGACTGGACACGTGAATCAAATCACGAGCGTTAGACCAAGATTGACTTTATTCATATATTCCTACCTACAACTTATTTTATAATAATTACTGAATGTACGTACAAAAATCAATACTATTTTTGACCGACAACCAAAAAAATGAGGCAGTTACACGTTCAGCTGTATACTTATATATTATTTATATATTTTTTTGTTTATATTGGATGTTGGATCAATCGAATACTTATTCGACCGTGTGTGAGAGGGATTATCTCCGAGCGGCGAACACAATATAGTTACATAACCCGTACAGTTACGAGTGCGTAAAAATTTATTCAAAGTAAACTCTAAAGCGGTTATAAAATATTTAAAAACAAAATTATCATATGAAAGTAAATATTTCATACTGGTGTAGCGTTAAATAATTAATTCTGAGTTTTAGGTTAATAACACGGATGTAAGAGGTAAATGTGTTAAGGTGAAACGAACATTTTACAGATAGAAAGTGAATTTGAATTTAGGTTATAATTATGATGTCATATGATCTGTGAGAAGGTTTTCCTGACAATTCATTCCTTAATGAGAGGGATTTCTTACATATAGGTTTGACGCTTCTAAATCTCAAAAGAATTCAGTAGTATAACATGCTTTTTCATCCATGATTAACAATGTCTTTTTCGTCAATTATTTATTATTTACTAGCTGTCCCGACACACGTTGTTTTGTCTTAACTATAAACCCCCAATATCTCTCACCGTTGTAAACCTTCCCTGAACTTTACATTCTTATATGATATAAGAAGGTTAATATACAGATTTTTCTGTACCTAATTTACGTGATTCCAAAACGGTTTTCTTTACATAACTTATCAATAATACGGGAAGCAAAAACTTTAGTACAGTTTTACGAAAACTGTGCGAATGGCGGAGTATGGTATTTGGCACAGTCAATTTTATGTGGAGGAAGGTGTTCAGTAAGCTAATATATTTTTAGATGATGATTACATATACAAAAAAATCATAAAAATAACAACAACACACACTACCTCGATTATTAACACACACTTCCGTATCGATAGATACAATTTTGTTATGAATGTTTGTCAATATGTCACAACATTTACATTTTTTTGTTTAATCTATCTAAGAGGCCAAAGAACTCTTATAAAGTTCACACTTAAATTTTTTATATTAAACCCACCCAATCAAACAGTTTTGCATTATGTAGTGTTTTGTTCATTTCCTTTTCTCATGTAAAATGTAAAAACAGGAGGATTGGATATTGTAGCACTTACTATTGTCTTTGAAAATGTAATAGCTATAACTAACCTAATTGTGTAAAAAGCATACAAAAAAGCAAAAAATAAAATCACTTCATATTCTGAAACAAAGTAGCTTTATCTGTCTGTCCGTAAGTATGCTTAGATCTTTATAACTATGCAACGGATTTTGGTGCGGGTTTTTTTAATAGATAGAGTGATTCAAGAGGAAGGTTTATATGTATATAACATGCATGATATAGTAGAGAAACACTGATAATTTTAGATGTTTCTAATGTCGTAAATACGAACATTTTTTGCGCTTACATTGCAAAAGCTGGCTGAACCCTATGAGATAGATCAAAATAATGTACTACAGTATTGTACACCTTAAAAAGATCTACAAAAAAGTCCGCGATGGTATATGTCTATCTCTTATGGATAACCCACAATAACCATTTTTTATTTTTTCAATATTGTATACAGAAGTATAATGCAGTCAAGTGAATTATTTGCTGAAGAGTTTTATCTCTAAGAACACTATTCCACGCAGGCGAAGCCGCAGGCAAAAGCTAGTAAATAATATTGTGGACAAATATTGCACTTACTTTTCCCGCCCACCGTACGTTTCCGATTTAATTTTGACATATTTCTTGTTCTTCTTATTCTTCTTACCGAAAAACTTGTATCCTCGGTTCACTGGTGGATGCGAACTGCTAAGCGTCATCATTGAATTCGTCCAATATTATTTTTTAACATCAATTTCCTTCCATTTGCGCTATATCCAAAAAACCGTAAATTCCTTTAACTTTAACGTGCGTTTAAAATTGGAACAGTTTTTTTTTTCACGTCCGCGACTTATGGCTTCAGAGTGGTGTAAAAAATGACAAACACGTTTTGCTCCACAAAATGAGCGTCACTTTTCAAACACGAGATACCACGTAATGTTTGTAATATCGATTTAGTTTCGTAATATTCGAAACATGCGCTCGCGCCGTCCGCCTTGCCGTCACTGAGCTTAAGGCTGTTTAGTGTTTCCACGAGAAAATAAAGCGAAAGTTATTCTTTTAACTTTTCACACAGAATCAGCTGAATGACATATTATGTTTATTTCATTTTCTTTGTATTGATTTTACTTAGGTACACATTCTTGGATAAAAACGTGGACAATCAAATAGGTTCCCGTAGGAAATTAATAAGTGATAAATTACATAACACATAAAAAGTTACTAACGTAATTGAAATGAATTTTTCTTTTATTAGACAAGTGTAAAATAAATGTACAGATTTTTTTCTTTACAAAAAATATGACCTACTTAATAATAATATACAAATTTAATTAAACTTTACCTATTTAGATAAGTAGGTGACAATGTTTAAAATTTTTGTACTTAGTTTTTTTTTATGGCTGCTTAAATAATATTGCTAAAAGCCACGAATAAACAATTAGCAAAGCAAAACAGACAATTAGAATAATTTAACTAATTGCTAAACACACGAAATGTTATTGTGTAACAGTTGGATTCATATTGGCATATTACATAAGTTATTCTTATGAAAATTGAAAGTAAATTGTAGGTAATATCTACTTAACCTAATAAAGCTAATTTATATTTTTAGTTTTTTTTTGTCTCTATGTCAAAATACAGGTACCTACTACATAATTTTTCCTACTGATTTCAAAATGTTTTATTGAGAGTCGAAACTATTAAGAAGTTGCATCAAATAATAATTAATAAGTCATCATCGTTTTACATAAATTAGATATTGATAATTAATTATTATCAATTTAATAATTATTATTTTAGTTTTTTTATAGACTGATCGAATGCTCAAAGTAGCCTTAAGTTAAGAGTTAAGTTAAGTAGCATTTGAGTAGACGGTCATTACTCTATTAATTTAAGCCGAGCCAGTTTCCATACTTAAATTACTTAGGTATACGGCAGCCATTTTACGTTTCTCCGATGACGCAGCCATTTTTGAGAAACACTTTCGCTCTAACTACGCTTAGACTTATCTTAATTAAAACAATTCACACCTTGACGACTTCTTAATTGTAAAAGTCTTAAACTATCTTTATGAGTCTTTAATTTTTCATTTCCGTAAAGTTGCGAGTCAACATAAAAAAAAATTAAAACTAATTTTGAAAGGATTTTTTTCCGTTAAATTGTGCATATCGATATGCATAATTTATTTATTACTCGAGTAAGAGAAAATCAACACAATGCCGTTTTTTTCCGTTTCCCATCATTTCTACTCGACAATAGAGGGCGCTAAAACCCATTGTTGTCGCGATCGGAAAAACTTAATACTCAATAGAATACATATTTTGTTATTGTAATGAATACCAAATTGTCGCATTGATGGGCAATGAAGTTTTTTTTTTTTTCACATAAATAATAATTTTTATAAGGTCAATGAAAAGTGTTTTTAAAGACAGATTTTTTTTTAGCTTTTTGTGCTTCGGCGTTGTTTGCTCAGCTGATCATTTCACAGAAAAATGTACTGAAGAATGCGTGTATGTATCGAACAGGTTGCTGCTCGATCAGGCATGAGATAAAATCTCTTGGCAGTGCCGATGAATCGTGCGCACGCACACATACACACGTGTAAATACGGACTTTAACAGAGTATGCAGTCGATGCGGTCATTGCCTTTGTGTTTTAATATTTTGACTTTTTTTATGGTGTGAAAAGGAATATGTTTAGAAACCGGTCGTAACTTTGCCGATATTGTACCGATATATGAAGAATATTATAGCTTATACAATGGCACACGTAAGAACCAATAAAAATGATTGTGGCATAAATTACTGTTTCTCGTAGAAATCTTTCACTTCATTGTCATGTTCATCACCGTGTTATCACTCTTAACAAGTCACTCAACTCTTAACACTTTGTTACAAAACAAAATATATATATTCATAGACGTATATTATAGACGAGGTATGTTGAGGCAAAAAGGGTCTCCAGTTAAATGGCCCCACTTTGGAGATTTTTGGGGCCATTTTGACATTTTATGTATGGTGAAAATAAGATGGCTGACATTTGAAGTATGGTGAAAACCAAGATGAGTTTTGCCGGGAGTTCAATGGGTGCCGTTGTCGATTTTGTATATCTTCATAAATTTGTGTTATTTCGGTTCTTAATGTATAATATTGGTAGAATATTAACCATTAAATATTCGTTAACGTGCGCAAGTGTGGCCAAGTGGTACACAACTTCTAAAAACGTGCTATTTTGTTTTCCCGCTAAAACTCCCTACGAACTTTCAGTAAAGCTTCTACCACTTTTCTGAATCGACTGACATGACTCATGGACTGTACTGAACTACTGACTATTTATTTGGACTTTGACTAAACTTTAGACTTGACGATATAGGAAAACGGTGTTGAAAATTGTAAACAAAGTTCTATTTCCCGCCTTTTTAACTTGACACTGGCAAATGGTTACAAGCCGATGCCATACATAAATAAAATAAAATAAACTAAGATGGCGTAAATTTATAATGTATGAAGTTTTGTTCTGTCGTAAATGTAAATGTAAATAAATATAATATATAAATATAAATCACGTGTAAATGCCTATCTTCATTTTCGAAATCTTTGATATTACTACACACAAATACATTAATTAATTTTATTTCACGTTTTTTTAATAATATGTAAACAATTTAAGAAGCACGCAAGGTGAAATTTCTATGTTATTTATTATCTACATGATAAAAATGTAAGCGAAATTTAATTTTATATTTGCGCATTTACCGATTTCTTTTTCTTAAACGATTTATTAAGATACCTCTTAATTAATTTCAAGTGAAACAAAATCGAATAAAAAAAAAGCAATAAAATGAAAAATAAAAACATTTTAGCAGCACTAAGACAGTAACGTTTAGCATTTTATTCTAGTTTTATTATATTATTATTAATTTTATATTGCAATTGTTATGTATGTAACTTGTCAACACCTTAATTTACATTACATATTTTACATAACCTTGATACGAAAATAAGCTCTTTAGCTATGAATAATAAAATTTTCGGCTAATCGCTTTGCTGTATCTGTTTCCGTGGAAACTGGCATGACCTATGGCTGGGACGATATAATTTAACACAGGTGTCGAGTCAAATGTCAATGTCATGTATGACAGCTCAACACTTTTTTTTTATTTGATTTAAATAAATTTCGTTGGCTTATAATCATTTGCCAATGTCAAGTGAGCTCAACACTTCGATTTTCAACTGTATTGTTTTAGCGCAGAGTTCTATTTTCAGTGCTCTGAATTTTCCCTGGCCCGCCGGATTCTGGATCGTATAGTGCCAGCCTAAATGTCAATTAATGATATAATAAGCCTATCGACATAATATAATGCAAGGCATGCGTCTAAAAACATCAACAAACAAATAACACACGCGATGACCGACCCAGACGTGCCTACAGCCGTATACCTAATTAATTAGTGAAAGCAATCATTGTCCATTTATTACTGGCCACCTCGATCGGTATTGCGAAATGATGGAATACGGATACTAGACCTTTGCATCAAGCGAGTTACGTAAATTTTTTTTTGTGTCAAATTCAAATTTTAGAGTTCGATTTAGAAGGAACTAAATTCTTTTGTAAATCTTTGCAAATATTCATTTATTAATTATTTTAACTGTATAAACGTACAGAAAAACAATTTTTTTTGACGCTTATTTACGATCACAATCAAAATAGTACGTGAACGTGCGGTTTCTAATTATTACGTTTACACGTTGCGTGTCAACATGCTTTAAATTGTTCTTTTATTTGCATGTCTATCGTACAGATAATAAAACCATTCTGAATGCAGGAGAAAATTGGGCAAATGGTTTATAGAATAATGTGAATATTTTAGAAAAATACCTATACTATTACAATATTTTGGAAGCGACTTTGAACGTTAGGTACATATTTTAAAAATCGCCTCCAAATGGCCCGTATGACGTATCCCATACCGCAGCACTACCTACCTACCCCTACTCTCTGCAAAGCACACCGCAAGCTCTATTTTACATCGATTAGCTATGAGGTTGTGGTGACACACAGGTAAAACAGGATCATAAGTGCCAAAGCATGGTTTATGCGACCGCGACGTGAGATTGCGACCCGCGACCGCGACCAGCAAACCAGCGAATCAGGTTATGTTTCCTCGCTCACAAGTCGCGCGATGCAGGTCGCGCGGATTGCTTAGTGCTCCAATAAATTCATACTAAGCAGCGGTTTCGCGACCCTATTTAGGTCTCCGAACGCGGTTTTCGTGTCGCGCATCGCGTGCATCGGAAGGTTACCTTTAGGGGCCTGTTTCACAATCTACTGATAAGTGTCACATACCTTATTTGCATGTTTTGTATCTGTCACTTAGTATAAAATAAGCAGCGACAAAAATTAAGTTGCGAAACAAAATTAGTATAATTTATTTACCTTATGGTGCTAGGCGTCATCGTCTTCGAGTACTTCAATCTAGTTGAAGAGGCTCTGAGAGGACGCTCACGTCGTGGACAGGTCGCCATTTTGTTTATTCCAAATTTAAATTCTCACAAACAAAATAGTTTATCTTGTGGCTAGGTTTCACTTCATTTCTCGAATAATTCGAGAAAAGAGTCTGAAGAAAAGAGTTTATCTGTAGTTACTTGTGATGTTAAAAATAGGTGATTTTTATGTAGATGCGTAACTGGTTTAAGGGGTTAATTATACAATACTTTTTAGAGAATGACTTAAAATCAGGTTTTAAAGCCGAGCAAGGAAATCGTTTCCTTGCTCGGCTTGGAAGGAAATGGATTCCGTTGTATTTGAAAATGGCACACGCAAAAACGTTTGTAAGTGAATTTTAGTTAATAATGAAACGGGTACTACATTCATGAAATGTGTTAACTTAACTTAACTTAACATAAATTAATAATGATCATATTTTCATGTTTAGTAACGCCTGTGTTTTTATAAATTACTACTTAATATTTAAATTATAGTTTCTATCAAATTTTCAGCTAATATATTTTCAGATTGACATCTGTAATTCTGCCGAAACTGTAATTCAACCCTAGATGTATACAACTGACATGTTGTTGTTTCACGAAATAACTGGGGGGAAGTGAGGCGAGGCATTTACACGCGCTGCTGGAGATTCTTGTTTGTTGTTCAGGTGTTAGATGCCCAGGTTTTGTTTACTTACGGCCTAATACTGAAACGCTAATCAAAATTAAGAGCCCTCCTATCCGCAGGCTGTCGCTGTCTCTGCCAGCCGAAACGACAAGGACAGCATGTGACTTGAGCGTCACCTAATTTAACTATCGTTCCAGTATTCGACATACCGACTTTGGAGCCTAGATTTTCTAAGCATATTCTTTTAGTTGAATATTGGAAGTGATGGATTAACTTACAATAATTTGATTACTAACTATTATTAAAAATATGACACAACTGATTGGCTATTCAAGTTTTCTAATTTTAACCGACTTCCAAAAAAAGGAGGCGGTTCGGCTGTATGTATATATTATTATTTTTGTATATTCAACGATAACTCCGCCGTCTGTTGACCGATTTTCAATATTATTTTTTTCATGTAAAGGGTGTACTTTGAAGTCGGTTTCACAAAAGTGGTGACGTGATGATGGGATCCATGAGGAATCGAGGGAACTCCTCAAAATTTATATGGACATATATAGTGATTTCGACTTTTTCTGAAGTAACCCAAGTATATACTACCAAAAAGTAAGATTTTGCACCAAGGTATACTCTGGATCCAAAAGTACTGAACAGAACTCCTGACTCCTTATAGATACATGTTTGAGAATTTCGGCGTTGCTTAGAGAACTGCAAGCATATGCCATTATGTAACTTACAGTAATCATCATCATTATCTTATATACAATACCTAATGGAAGCTTGGCGCGTATTCAATTGTACATTCGAACGTTTATTTTAAACGTTCTTAAAATGTGTTGATAATAATTTAAAAATATCACTAAAAAGGGAAAAAATATTATTATTTTTAATCAAAAAATCAAACTGAATTCCAAAGTAAAAATGCACAAAAAAGTATGAAATAAAACTTACTTTCTAAATAATTCCCCTTTTATATTTTAGTAAATAAATTACTTAGACACTAATGATTTGGGGTAGGAATATAAAATGAAAGGATTGAAGAAGAAATCAGAAATTGACTAAGACGCTGGCAAAAGCTTGATAAAAATGGAAAATCAATTATGTATTATTAATTAAATAATTTAAAAAAACATAATAGGTAATATAATATATTCTACCTTTAATAAAGTTCCATTCCCTAAATACGACGAGGAAGTACGAAAACAAAAATGTATTACATCGCTATGAGCGATTCTTGACCTTTAGTCAAGATGCATTCGGTAATCTCGACGGCGAAGTTCGAAAACAAAATGGATTTCACATAAGGCATCGCAAGCGACATGTTACTTAATACATATAACAAGTGTAATGTCAAATCCCATACATTTTTGATTTCGAAGTTCGCCGTCGAAATTATCGAATGCATCTTGACTAAATAAATGCCCTGATTCCTGCATAGTTGCTAACATGAGGAGCGAAGTAAAGTAGTCTAGCAATCGTTCATTTATGATGAAATTGATGATGATTGATACTAATTAAATTGCAACAGAATTTTCTAGAGATATATGATCAGTTAGGATACCGGCGAGTTCTGCTCCGGCGCGCCTAACAGTAACGCAACCGTTAAGCCGATCAATAATTCGAGAAATCAACATTGATTAAACTCTACAATTATATTTTATCTTCTTCTTATATACACAATGGATTGCAGTTCGTTTGTCTCGCTAAAACTCGATAACGAATGAACCGTGTTGCCTAATTTTGATATTGAAATAATTGTGGAAGTTCAGGGCAGGTTTAAACCATGAGAAATATTGGAAAATCTGCCAGGAAAATAATAAAAAACGTCAATAACATTTTCCCATACCTACGTGTCGAACATTTGTTGTATTTGTAGTGTAAATTCAAAGTAGTGTAAATTCGAATCTCCAGTGTCACATGACTATCAAATATTCATAGGTGCGTTTACTTTATCAGTTTGGTTGGAATGCAAAACAGTTCTATTTCAGAAAACTCGACCGGTAATTGGTACGTAGATAGTGTAGATGTTGGTGTGGTTTGTGTAGTGAATAAAGTTTAATTTTCAATAGCTACCCTAAAAATGCAGCGCCGCGTAGCGTTGCTTATCGTAGCTGTGAGACCTGACCCTTTGATCTTAGTTATAAAGTATTTTAAGTTCTCTATATATAGAGATTAGTGAGTAAGTAATTGTCTTGTACAACAAATTTGAACATAATTGGAACAATTTGCATAAACTTTTACCAAGTTGTTACGTACGACAAATCACATCCGGAACTCTCAAGTTTTTAACCGACTTCCAAAAAAAGAGGCGGTTTTACGGCTGTATATATATTTTTTTTTTGTATGTTTAACGATTACTCCGCCGTCTGTGGAGTGTGGACCGATTGTTAAAATTCTTCTTTTGACGTATAGGTATACTTTAACAGTCTCCGTGGTCCAGTGGTTTAGAGCTTAGCTTTCGACTCGGCGGCCGTGGGTTCGATTCTCGCGTTGGAACAACAAAAAATGTTGTTTCCATGTTTGGTTAGGACAATGCAGGCTGATCACCTGATTGTCTGACAAGAGAGATGATCCATGTGTCGGATGGGCATGTAAAAAGTCGCTCCTGCGCCTGATCTCTCGCCAGTCGTTCGGTCATCCAGCAATGTTCGGATTTCCACAGTAAAGGAAGAGAGAGTGCTCTTGTGATGGCGCACACACTTGAGCACTATTAAATAACTCCTGCGTAGCTGGTCTGATTTAAATGAAACCGGCAACCGTCAGCGAAATCGGTGTGGCGAGCTATTATTATTTATTATTATTATAATCCCAAATTGATCCTTTTGACATCAAAAGGTGACTTGATGATGGGATCCATGCCGAATCGAGGGAACTCCTCGAAATTTATATGGACATATACATATATGGTGAGTTCGACTTTTTCTGAAGTATTTCAAGCATATGCGACAAAAAAGTAAGATTTTGCACCAAGGTATACCCTGGATCCAGAAGTACCGATCAGAACTCCTGACTTCTTATACAGAGTGTCCCGTAAATCGACGTCAAGCCGTAAACCCGTGATAGACCAAGTTACAATAGTTAATTAGTTTGTTTGTTTTTTTTCCATTTTGGAAATTATTATATAAATTATTAGCTGCGCCAACTTTTAAAATTACCTGCCAAACAAGCGTAGTACATTTTTTTTCCAGTACAGTCAGTTAATGAGAGCAAACTATTAAATTCGAATCATTGTTTTGGGCAAAAAGCCTCATTTCCTTTCAAGTCGGAGTCGTTTGATTTAAATCTTAGGCATCAGTTTATTAAAGCATTATTCAGGATTACATATAAAAAAAGAAGGCAGTGCCGGGAACTAAAAAACCACCACAAAATGTCGATTTTTCGATGTTTTTTAAAAGCTTTGTATTTTTTGAGACACATTACTTGGATTTTTTTTTCTAATAACTATTGTAACTTGGCGATAGGCCAAGTTACAATAGTTATCTTTACGGGTTTACGGCTTGACGTCGATTTACGGGGCACCCTGTAGATACATGTTTGGGGATTTCAGCTTTGTTTAAAGAACTGCAAGCATATGCCACTATATCAAATACAGTAATCATCATCATCACCACCATTGTCATACCATACATCATCACATTATGATGATTTAATAGGTACTTCTCATAGTATTTTACACTGACACGGATATCTTTGAACATCACTTTGTCTTTTGTGAACCTATTTGCAAAATTATTTTGGTGTTGTAAAGGCTATAGTTCGAAATTTGTCCCTTGGTCACCAAAGTGGTGACCTGATGATCAATGATAAATCGTGGGAACTTGGTGGGAGATCGGTAATGCTTATTTGGGGAAATACTACGGCCTCTCAGAAAACTATCATTAAATAACGCTCGAGTTTGTTTTGTCGAGAGAGTGAGAACAACGGAGGCTTTTGTGTATTTATAAATTTTATAATATTTATAATACTCGAACCATGGATAATTTTGTATTTTTTTGGCTGAATCAAGTCACTTAATTTATTTAGATTTATGACGCCTAATAACACTACATAAATCGAGAATGCAAAATATTATGAATTGACATACTTTTATATCCGTTTTATAATAACTGTCAAACTATAACAAAACTGGAAACTTGATTTAAGAAATTTAGAGCATATTTTTTATTGAGAAAGAATTTTATTTATAAAACAAGAACAAAAACAACGGAAGGTGCACCTTACAATCATCCATTGTTCGGAAAGTCATTGTCGCTCGCACTTGACCCCATTCGGAATTTGAATCGCAATGACAGATGCGCAAAATATATGTCAACGTCAAACCGAAACGTCAGATTTAAATTTCGTTCCGATTTAATTTTCATTTTAAACACACGTGCGCACAGAATTCACCTATTCTTACCAAACAAAACACAAGTTACCACAGATAAACATACAAAATTGTATTTCCGTATGTCCGTTTAGCTCACACACGATGCACTCAATACGAGCACACGCAGAGTAACATTTCACTCGACTAAGTGCATTTCTAGGTGCCACGAAATGAGCTCTGATTAAACCATACACCACGCTAACGGGCGCAGCGGGACGGAAGGGTAAAATTCTCATAACGTAATTATTTAGCAATTACAGGTCAATTTACATGTTAAATGTGTAATGTAATTATTCAATTAATTAAAAATGTTAATTCCTACAAAATAAAAAGCAGTAAGTTTAATCAAAAAACTGTTATCTAAATTTTCAAATTCTTACAAGTTAAGTTTGTTAAAAAACAAGAAAAGAGAAAAACACTGAATACTAAAATAGATAATAATATAATAAAATATTTAAATACATGTGTAGGTAACGTTTTTATTTCTATTTCTTATTAAAAATATTGAGCATTTTTATTTTTATGAGGCGTTGTTGCGCGCATCGTTTACACGCTTTCCGCTGCCGCTCACGCTCCGCTACGCTCAGACATCAACCTTATTTGATCTTTATGAATTCACCTACTTATCCACAGCACTTCACGTATCACAACTCCTCTAATTATACGCGGTTTAACATATGAAAGTTAAGCAAGATCAGCGTGGCGGTGAGCAGCAAAATCCGAGATATTGTGTTCACTTTGACAAAACTATCTATCTAGATCTAAACGATCGTGACTTCGCTAATTACGATGGCGAAGTTAGACAATCTAAATAAGTTTATGGGATTTCTTAATTGACAACTAAGCAATTTAATCAATATTATATCTAACAATATCCCGCGAAATATATTTGTCGCAGGATATTGCTAGATATAATATTGATTAAATTGTATGCTATGGATTTCCGCAAAGTAACGCCGCATTCTATCAATTAAGCAATTCTTATTATGTGTATCAATTTACGCATTTCTTTTGAAAACTGACATACAAAAATGTATGGGGTTAACATAACGTTCGCCAAGTGACATAGCTCGCGATACGTCAGTTTCATACTTTTTTGATTTCTAACTTCGTCATGGTGATTAGCAAAGGTATCTTGGCTAAACTAGATTTAAGAACGCCCTTGTATCTCTGGCGTTTTAAGGGAATAAATGCACGTCAGTTAAACCTCTTACAAGCACTCTGTCTACTCATTTTCTACCAGTAGGAAAAATTAAGATTTCGTACAGGTCCCATAAAGCATCTTTAAGTAAAAACGCCACTGACGCACTGCTCAGTTAGGGAATTACGTATCAGAGTCTTAATCCTGAGACACTGAGCAGTGAATCTCCAGTGTAGAATATCCTCAAGTTACTAAACATTTTCCTTTGCACTATAGTGGACGCCTCAAAATATTTAAACACAAAGGAAGTGATCGCATCGACCGCAGACGTGGTTGAAGTCCATTTTAACACGTGAGTATGTGTACGCGCGCATGATTCATCGGCGCTGTTAAGCGATTTTGATCTTGTCCTGGTCGAGCGGCAATTTGTTCGATAGTACCAAAATTTGCATATTTACCTAATGTTCCTCGGCTCTCAAGCTAAATTTACATATTTTTACCTAAACCGGCGAGCAGGCGATTAGCATCCGTTAGGCGCAATTATCTTGGCTTTCACCGGATTACTCTGAGAGTAATATACTTATGTGTTATGTAATGCGAGTGATATATATACAGCTACTGACCGCGACTTCGTCTGTCGCAGACGCTATTCTTGTACAGTGCCTATAATATACGAATACTATTATAATATCACCGGGGTTGTGGGTTGTGATGGTCCCAACAGTTCCCATGGCCCCGCCAAAAGCGTGAGGAAGGACATCGGGGGGTTTAGTTGGTAAACCGCATTTCCTCTAGAAAGGGGACTATTGTACTAAAATTGTAAATGTGAAAGTTTGTGAGGATGAATGGATGGATGTTTGTTACTCTTTCACGAAAAAACTACTGAACGGACCTCGATGAAATTCGGTATGGTAGTAGTTTAGTAGGTAGTTATTATATTTACGAGGGCGGGCAACAGCTAGTTATAATAATAGGTCTTTATCTATGAAATTGCCGTTCTGCAGTACTGGCCATTTCAAATCAAAATAATTTTTGTTTGGCTAAGAATTCTAATTTCAAATTAATTTTATTTTAAAAACATGGAATTCTTTTTCCAAAAGTAGCCATTTGTTTATTGATTAGTGTAATATTTTCATCGCATTTCAATCTTTTTTGTCATCATGGATACGTTAAAAATTCGAGTAATTATGGAATATGAGTACCGTCGTGGCAGCAACGCGGCACAAGTGGCACGCAACATCAACGACGTTTACGGAGCTAATACTACAAACCAACGCACCACCTGTTATTGGTTTGCTCGCTTCCGTTCTGGAAATTTCGACCTGAAAAATGAACCTCGCGGTCGTCCGAAGACTTTGGTTGACAATGACGAATTGAAGGCGATTGTGGATGCTGATGATCTACGGCTGAATTAGCAGCAGTTTTCGACGTTAGCGTCAAAACAATGTTGGCCCATTTGCGTCAAATCGGCAAGGTAAAAAAGCTTGACAAATGGGTGCCCCACGCACTCAATGATCGCCAGCGCGAAGTACGCGTCGAGACGTGCCTTGCACTGCTCAACAGACACACAAATGAAGGAATTTTGAACCGCATTGTTACCTGCGATGAAAAATGGATTCTGTTTGATAACTGCAAGCGCTCAGCAAGTTGGTTGGATCCTGGTTCAGCACCTAAACAATTCCCTAAACGAAAACTTACGCCTAGAAAAGTGATGGTCACTGTTTGGTGGTCTAGCGCCGGTGTAATTCATCACAGCTTCTTACCAAACGGAGTGAGCATTACTGCAGATGTGTACTGTGAATAACTGAACACAATGATGGAGAAGCTGGCACATTTCCAACCAGCATTGGTCAATCGCTCGTCTCCGCTGCTCCTGCACGACAATGCGCGACCTCATACTTCACAGCAGACGGTCTCTAAGTTGCAAGAACTGGGGTTGGAAGCTCTCCGTCATCCGCCCTACTCACAAGACCTTGCGCCTACAGACTACTACTTTTTCCAGAATTTGGATAACTTTTTGGCGGAAAAAAAATCAATACCCGAGAGGCAGTACAAAATGCCTTTGAAGAATTTGTTGCCTCCCGTCCAGCTGATTTCTTTAAGAAGGGCATCAATAAACTGCCACTGCGTTGGCAAAGATGGATTGATTGCAAGGGTAATTACTTCGATTAATACAAATAAAAAATACATGAAAAAAATTCGTTTAAATTTTTTCACACAAAACGGCAATTTCACCTAATATTAGGTCCTTACATATGAAGTTAGCGTTGTGTCGTACTGACCACTTTGATCTCAAATATATCTTCTTTGGTTAGGAATTCCAATTTCAAATTTATACCGCTATTTACCCATGCATTCGTGTTTAATAAAACACCGTAATTCATTGTTTCTTCCTCTTTTGGTTTTTTCTTTGCGTCAGTCTGTTTACAAAATGGAATACTTGAAATATCGTATTATTTTCGAGTACGAGTCCACCGTGGCACCAGTGCTGCAGAAACGGCTCGAAAGATTAATGATTTGTATGGCGGCGGTGTCGCAAAAGAAAACACAGTGCGTTTTTGGTTCCAACGTTTTCGTTCTGGAAATTTCGACCTGCAAAACAAGCCCCGTGGACAGCTGGAGACCAAAGTTGATAATGAAGAATTGAAGGCTATTGTAGAAGCGGATCTATCGCAAACCACGTCCGAATTAGCTGCAAGCTGCGGTCTTAGTGATAAAACTGAAGCAAATTGGGAAGGTGAAAAAGCTTGAAAGGTGGGTGAACCTCATGAATTGAGTGCAGCAAACCGACAAACGCGCATCGACTGCTGCGTTACATTACTCAACTGGCACAATAATGAAGGAATTTTAAATCGAATCATTACCTGTGATGAAAAGTGGATCCTGTACGATAATCGTAAATGCTCATCGCAATGGCTGAACCCTGGCAAACCAGCTAAAGCCTGCCCCAAGCGAAAATTTACTCATAAAAAGTTACTTGTGGGCGTTTGGTGGACTAGTGCCGGTATTGTTCACTACAGCTTTCTTAAATCTGGCCAGACGATTACGGCAGATGTCTATTGCCAGCAACTGTAAATCATGATGGAGAAGCTAGCTGCTAAACAACCGAGGTTGGTCATTCGCTCTAGGCGAATGCGCGCTTCAGGACAACGCTAGATCACACACTGCACAACAGACGGCTACCAAATTAGATTAGCTTCAATTGGAATGTCTAAGACATCCACCCGGACCTTGCTCCAACAGATTACCATTTTTTTCTAAATTTAGATAACTTCTTGCAAGAGAAAAAATTCTACTCCGATGCGGCAGTCCAAAGCGCATTCAAAGATTTTAGTGATTCCTATTTTTTTAGTAAAGGAATCAATAAACCTATGAAATGGCAAAATTGCATAGATAGCAATGGTATATACTTTGATTCAATAAATATATTATGTTTTAAAAAAATCGACTTTATGTTCCTCCTTTACAAAACGCCAATTTCATATGTAATGACCTTAATATATTCAACAGAACCAATTTAATGTTTTTGTAAAGGAGAATATTAAATTCGACCACATTAATGTGTCATTGTATATTTAATGAACAGTAAATAAATGTTTTACAAATAAATAAATACGCCATCTTGATTTCAGAAGATTTTTGCAATTAAATGCGGACTGATTATACTGCGGTAAGCAAGTGTCAAAATGACAAATGTCAAACCTTGACTGCCCCAAACAACCCCAAAAGTAGCGCAGTTGTAATTGTAGACACTTTTTGCCTCGACATCCTTCGTCTATAATATAAGGTCTAGAAAAATCAATTTCGGATATTTCGGGCACATGTTTTACTGCTTATGTGAAGACGTTTAGGCAGAAAAATAATTGTCCTATTCGAAAAAAAAAACATTGTTTCATTATACGGGCGAGTTTGCGTTTAGCGGAGAGTCACCCAAACACGAGATGATTTTTAACTTTGAGTATGAAAAATATTTTTTTGCCTAAACGTCTTTACACAAGCAGAGAATCATGTGCCCGAAGTATCCGTGATTGATTTTCTATTTCTATTGATAGATTTTTTGTGATGATGACTACATCTAAAATATTTAGTTTCATTAATACACTCGGATATATTGAGGCATTATTACTTGGTAGGTAAAAAAATATATTTTATGTGTAGTTTAGTAATTAGATAAGTACATTTAAAAAGTACAAAAATTTTAAATTTTTTTTTTGGTAAATTAGTAAACAAAACCTACATCATCAGTTTACTTACATCATATACAAAAACATTCATTATGGTAAGTATGAAGTTAAACGCACAAATGTCGGAGATATTTACAAATATGTTCCTGCGGCCGTATACTTCATACATTTTAACCTAGGCGTGACGTCACAGCTAGGTACGACTTTAGTATGGAGCGTTTTCATGCGACTTGCGACATTTTGTATACAAATCGCTTTGTTGTTTCTTTTGTATACAAACCTATGAAAATATTGACTTTTGATATACTCACTGTTTCTTCTGAGAAGCTACTCATATTTAAGAGTACTATTCATTTATGTATTATTTTTTTGTCATGTAGCCTATTGAACGGTGACACTGTTAGGTATTATATAATCAGAATATTGTTTAGTCTTCAGATATGATATCCAATGACGCTGGACGATGATGATGAGGATGTAAGACGTATAAGTAGGCTAGCATCTCAGTTATGTTCGTGTCGCGACTGTTAGCTGGCCGCTACAAAAACACCCGTAGCGCTTCACTGGACTACGACCAGATGGTAGCGGTCAGCATCGCTGTTTCAACCATTAATATATGCTCAGAACTATTAATCTAAGTAAACCAGAAAATTGCAAAATAACATTCCTATTTGTAAAAAGTAAAAATATAACTAAAAGACTGAAGGCGTTTACAATTTACGCGCGTCGACGTTATTTTAAAGTAAGCTACGAGAATTCTAAGCTAAGGCTCCAGGGGTCTTAGACAAAATGCAACATCATAAAGAAGTTCTAAGAGAATGACATGTACAAGAGATCGCCCTGAGGTCGACATTCGCACACAATAATTCATAATATAATTTTTAGGTTCGAACTTTGTAAGGGTTTTTTTGCCTCTTAGATAGGAAAAAAAAAATATTGTCACAGATTGACTAATTTCAACGTGTAGGAGTTTTGCCGGGGAGTTCAATGGGTGATGTTGTGGAATTTGTAAAACTTCATAAATTTGTATTATTTCGGTTCTTAGTGTGTAATATTGGTAGAATATTAGCCATTAAATATTCGTTATCGTGCACAAGTGTGGACAAGTAGTACAACTTCTAAAAACGTGCTATTTTGTGTCTCCCGCCAAAACTCCCTAGGAACTTTCAGTAAAGCTTCTACCACTTTACTGAATCGACTGACATGACTCATAGACTGTACTGACTATATATTTGGCCTTTGACTAGACTAGAGTTGAAAATTGAAACGAAAGTTCTATTTC
Source organism: Phengaris arion (assembly GCA_963565745.1). Lineage (NCBI taxonomy): Eukaryota > Metazoa > Arthropoda > Insecta > Lepidoptera > Lycaenidae > Phengaris > Phengaris arion. The sequence goes on along the minus strand of OY751451.1, from coordinate 2,849,831 downwards.
CCACCTTTTTAACTTGACACTGGCAAATGGTTATAAGCCGACGCCATATTATATAAATAAAAAAAATAAAAAATGAAAAAATCAACGTGTATCAAAATTGTATCTTTCACACACATAGTATGTGTAAATAATCTGAGGTAGTGTAGTAGTAATTTTCAATAATGTTTTGAATTTCTAGCGCTTAATTTTAAAAAATATTAGCTTGCTGCACACCGAGGAAGGTAAGCTGGAACTGGACCAAATATCACACTCCTCCGTTCGCACAATTATCGTAAAACTGAAAGCTTTTGCTTTATGTATTCATATAGAAATGTGTTGTGTTTTGTGATGTGTTTTACCGACCATATATTTCACACGTAATTAAAAAAGGCACGGCATGGTGACTAATGTCCCTGAAACCTTACATATTCTGACGCTAGACTTAGATTGATTTACCCCCATCTTCTGTGACAACCCTGGCAAAATTTGGATCGTTCTATGAAAGGTGTTCCTCTGTACGTAAGTATATATATCTCTGTGAATATAATCCCGGCCTGCCACTCACCTTTTTCCGAAGGCCTAAGATGGCCCGAGCCCTGTTACTATGTTTCGTCGTACTCATAGAGGTACTCACGAGACATCAGGCGTGGTGTTCGCCAGCAGCCGCACGCAGTCGAGGCACCCGCGAGCCGCCGCGTAGTGCAGCGCCAGCGCGCCCCCCCGCCCGCGTCCCATGCCGCACCACCACTCCGCAGACACGCGGCCGCTCCTGTGGGATAGATTATATATGTATTATAATAAATAACTAATTTGACGACCTCTGCGGCTCAGAGGCTAGCGCGTCGGCGCTCGACCCTGAGGTCGCGGGTTCGTATCCCGCCGAAGGAACAAAGTTTTCTGTGTTCCTGGGTCATGGATGTCTATTAAATATAATAAAAATCTTGAATATATGTATAGAATAAAAGTATTAGGTATACATATTTCCGTTGTCTGGTAGCCGTAACACAAGTACTTCGAGAACTTACCACGGCACCAAATTGGCGTGGTGTGAAAGCATCCATAGATGTTTTCATAAAAACTATAACCCGACAAATTAAATTATATAGCAGGATGTGTATATTATTACGAATCTATTGACACCTCATTTATCACAATCAGATCAGTAGTTTAGGCGCTACAGCGAAAGAAACAAATATACATACATAAACTGCCAAAATCATTACCCATCCTTTTGGCTTCGCCGTAGTCGGGTACTAAAACAGGGAGGTGTTATATAAAGGTCAGCGCAAACGGACGAAAGTAGCTGTCGCGCTACACAATTTGAATTTACTCCGTGATTGTCTACTATCGATAGCGGCGACAGATCGAAATTGTATGGAGTGAAATTCGAAATGTAGGTGTCATTCGTCATGGAAAAGGATGGGACTATATGATCCGGAATCCGGAAGGCCGGAGAAAATTCGAAGCGCCGAGAACAAAACTCTGCGCTAATAGAGTTGAACATCGAAGTGTCGAGTGTCGAGCTGTCATATATGACAATGACATTTGACTCTACACTTGTGTGTTCGATTTTCAAGTCTATTGTATTGGCGTAGAGTTCTATTTTCAGTGGTCTGAATTTTCCTGGGCCCGCCGGATTTAGGACCACATACCACATAGTCCCAGCCTAATATGGATTGTATGTCTATTCATTGTAAATAGGTACTTATGGTAGTGGAGTAGAATAAAATATTGTAAAAAATTAAAAACTCACACCACCAAAGTAAAACTCTTCGTCTTTAAGTTCGTTCATAGTATTTTTGTTATTAATTAATTATGCTTATCCCAGTACCAAATGGATGTCGTGGTCAAGAAAGTTTCAATAATATTATGTTCATTTTTATTATTGAAACTTTTGGAAATTGTAAACTTTATTCAGATAATATTATTGTTTGAAACATGCAGCGTTTGGTATTCAAATAAATCACCGATGCATTAGTATTCATTTAAATACATCTAAATACTACATTTTATAAAACGTACACATTAAAATTTTCTAGAAATGTACAATATACACCAAAAAATACACAAATTAATATTCTCTTACGATATACAATTATTGCGATTCCATGAGGAAAAGACATCAACGCATTACATTCGTAACGCGCCATCTACCGCAGCACGTTGGAACCATATTGTATGAGTTTTAAGACTACCAACTTCTCAGCAATAGATGGCACTATATAGCATAATTTGGTCTTTACTTAGGACTGCAACTAGTCAACAACAGATGGCGCTAAGTGCCAATTTATACTATAAAAGTATAGTATTTTTTAGCAATTTGCCAGAGAGTGAGGAAGGGGTCGGACCCCTCACAGGGAGGGACCACGGTCTCTCCAGTCCTTCTAAAAATAGCTTACGCGTAGTCATTCAAAATATTCCCCAAAATCAGTACGTACATCACCCGCAGGGGGGTGATGTCAGAGGGGGTCATACTCCCTCTTTGCATTCCCACCTAAACGACTGCTAAATGGCAGCAACTTAGACCGATGAAGCTAAAACGGCTTAAATGCCTACAGCATAGACCCATTCGAAAAAGAAAAAAAAAAAAAAAAAAAAGCAATTTGCATACATTTTCAAAATAAAAATATATGTAATAGAAAATGTTCTATTCTAGAGAAAGTGTTTTAATACTTTTACTACTCATCAACCAAAATTTTATTCAATTTTTAAAGAAAACGGTAAAAATATACTTTTTTCACTTTAATATTTTAATAAAATTTATAAAACATCTTTATCTTATTAAAAAGTTTACCTACATGTTAGTAAATGTTTTATTAAGATAATATTAAGTAGAAAGGTACAAACAGTAGTAAGTAATTTGATAAACAAAAATATGAACATGACGTAGGTACGTATAAATATTTTTATAAAACGTAACATTAGAATATTATTCTACATTCGAAGAAATTGATTTAGCTGTTTCATTTCATAGTAATTTAATCTCGCACGAGTGGCATAACCGCCGTAGACGGTAAAAATGGTTCCTTTCTACTGATGAATAGACAAAATGACAGATTGACTCCATAATATCTGTCAGTATGTCTATTCTTGTGTAGACAAAACGCATTTCTAAGGTGGTCTGGCTAAGCGTGCAGGGGCACTTATTAATCCTAGCACCGTTCTCATACCAGTACTTATTGAAGCAAAAACTAATGACTAATGAGGATCAACAACTCGGTAGTAAATCTGGTTTTACTAAGTACATCGTATGTGTATTAACTTACTAAGCATTTTATTTTTTAATTATTAAAATCCGTCAAGAAATGGAGGATTTATTAAAGTTTTTCAGAACGGCTAGTTTGAAACGCGCGATGACGTCATCTGTCGCGATCCGTGCGACAACCGCATGATTGTACTCATACTTATTATTATTTAGTATTCATTCTCCGATTCTTGTCGCTTGTGCCTCGTGTGCATTATTTTTGTTTACGTTAAATATTATATTAGTTGTGTTTAGAGGGGAGGTGACGACGACAGATGACGTCACAGCGACTCGCTTCATTCTCGGGCGCGTTTTTGGAACTAATGCACTAAAGTTTCTGTATCTTCATCATGTTTGATCCGATTTAAATAATTTCTTTACAGTATTTACTTGTTTTTTTTTTGTCGCCACAAGTCTGCATCATACCCCACAAAAAATCCTCATTCTAGTTTAAATTATCACGATTCATCTGCCGTTTTGTGACGTTTTAGAAATCATAATATACCTACACAGAGGTCGGCCGAAACACAGGAAGTGTGTGCAGACACCATAACCGTGTATTGTTCTCACCCCAATATACGAATTACGAACCACGTTGAACCTCATACAGCTGAGATTAATGTTATGCATAGTAATAACTGTGAATAACTACAACTTTTATAAAAAAAAAAAAACCCGACTACGTAAATTATATAAGCCTATGTTACCCGGGCTGTTATTACAATTCATGAAGAACAGATCAGTAGTTCAGGCGCTACATTACTTTTCCTTTTGTCTTCGTAGTCCGTAGTCGGGTAAAAACAGTTAGCGATTTAAGAGATTGGGGAAAAACGGAACCATATTGAATTGGATTGTCCGTTTTTCTGTGTGTCTTCCTAAATTAAAAATGTCTATTTGGCACCAACACGGCAACTTCTCCCCTTTAACAAGATTTTCTTATCTGATTATGTGTTATATTTTACTATAAATGCTCTTTGCGGGATATTTCGTGCGAGTTAAACTCGTAACTCGCGGAAATAGATGTAACCGATGTAATATGGATATAAGCGATAACAACGTAATTCAATTCGCAGAAAGACGCATAAAAAAGCAGAATAATAATTTGACGACCTCTGTGGCTCAGTGGTTGAGAGCGTCAGTGCTCAAGCCGGAGGCTGCGGATTCGAATCCCGCCAAAGGAACAAAAAAAATTTCATGTTCTATGTTCATGGATGTGTATTAAATATGTGTATAATATACAATTATTAAATTTATTTCCATAGTCTGGTACCCGTAAGTAACACTTGATGTTCTTGGAGAACTTAGCACGGGACCAGATTGACGTGGTGTGAATGCGTCCATAAATATTATTATTATTACTGTTGTTAAAAATAAAAGTTTTTGGATGTATCAAATATTAATCCGATTCACAGTTTGACGATAAATAAACACTACAATTCAGTGGCGAAGGCTGATTCTCATATATAGGGAACTAGCCTGTACGATTGGTAGGCATTTGGATGAGGGTCTTCAAAAGGGCAGTGGCAAGTGAAGCCGATAGGAATACAGTTATAGGAACCCAACGCCACAGCTTATAAAAATACTCCCTACATCCAAACTTTAAAAATGTCATACGAATTAAGTAGATCGTCAAGCAGTGAGCGAGCTGATGATGATGAATTATAGCTAGAAACATTCCCGATCATGTCAGCTTTCAAACAAAAAAAAACTAGATCAAAATCGGTTCATCGGTTTGGGAGCTATGATGCCACGGGCAGACACACACACAGACAGACACTTCAAACTTACAACAACCCTCTGTTTTCGTCGGTGGTTGAATAAGTTCATTAAATAATAACCACTTATATCTATTTATTGTTTACAGCAATTTTTAGAAATAATGTAATATTACTTGATAAACGGAAAAGTATAATATTTTATGTTTGATTTAGTAAGCAGAAACATCTAAAAATACAAAGAAGTTTCGAAATTTTTCGCTTAATTAGTAAACAAAACCTACATCATCATACATTAGTTAACTTACATCATATACAAAACATTCATTACGGTAAGTATGAACTTAAACGCACAAATATCGGAGATATTTACAAATATGTTCCTGCGGCCGTATACTTCATACACTTTTATCTGATAGTGACGTCACAGTGAGGTACGACTTTTCTATGGATCGTATTCACGACACTTGCGAAATTTTGTAAACAGATCGCTGTACCTATGAAAATATAGATTTTCAGTATAATTTTTCGTCTGAGAAGTTACTTACATTTAAGAGTACTATTCATTTATGCAATAAAAAAACTCAGTCGTCTAGCCTATTACATAAATACATACCTAAAGTTACCGGCGCGTAGAGCAATATCCAGCGTGTCCAGCTCCTCCTCGTAATCATGACAGAGCTCCAACATCGAGTTCCTGGCCTCGTGGATGTCGAACAACACCGTCCCATTACTCACTCTGTCCTTCATTGTACTACTGCAGGAGGTGGTCCCAAAACTTGAGCACGTGGATGTACCTCTAGGAAACTTCCGCGGAGGTACACTCGTGTTCATAATCGGTAGACGCTGTTTCTTTAACCTTTTTTTCGCGTATCTTCGCATTCTCAGAGACAGCATAACACGGATGCGTATATGACGCTTTATATTTCTCTCGTAACGTAGCTGTTCCTTCTGCGATCTGTCCTTCTTCTTTCTTGGTACTTCGTCTATTCGTTCTAGAACGAATTGTCTGTCTAGCAACCTTTCTCCTCCGCGATTGTTGAAGTATTGACTGTTTCTCCAAGATTTGCTTAGCGACCAGTTTTCGCCGTAACACGAATTACTAACTTGTATAGGCGTCTCGTAAATATCTTCTTCGTCCTCGCATAATCTTCTCGAGTTCAAAAACGTTCCAATGTTCTTCTGTATATTACTATTTTGTGTCATTGAAGCATTCAATAGATTAATATTCAAAGATTTATCGTCTTTAAACTTCGGTGGTTCAGTAATTACCTCCTTACCCCTTCTTCTCGCGAGGGTCATGATGCGCCTGCGCATTCCGGACATATTAGTCAGTTCGCTCTTCAAGAACGGTCCCTTTCTATTAGCCGTCATGTCGGGGGACCATGCCGCGTTCTCTGAGCAGCTGCAGAAGTCTTTAAGTATCCTAGCTATAGCATTGCAGTTGTCTTCTTTAGTTCCTTTGGACATTTTGGGTAATCGGTTGCTTTCTTCATTTGTGTTCTCCTTACTTTAGTTCCAAATGTTATTTATCTCTCAGTTGCATTCCTCATTTTTGTATTTCTTTCTTATTGAATAAGTACCTCTTTATCTTTCCTGTCATCTCTTTCTCTAAAGCTTAGCTCATGTATTACGCAACTATTGATATCCTTGCCGCACTCATTGTTATAAGAAGAGCAGATTTCACACACATTGATAAGTTCGAAAACAATAAAGATTATGATTCTCTGACGAAACCACTATAAAAATACAATGTATGGATCTTTATACAGTAATATTTTAAACTTTTACAATATAATAAAATATATTTAAATAAACTTTTACTTTATATAAATACAAGGAGGCGTGATACCAACTATGCAGTGTAACAATATCTGTGAATAATAAGATTTCGGTTTGTGGAATAATTTAAATCGTGCAAAGATTTATTCGCGAGACATATTTTGGTGTGTTTTATTAGTGTTTAAATATCCACTTGGTCGGTTCTTTTATTGCACGAAACGTTCAGTCAAAAATAACACGTTTGTTGTATGGGAACCGCCCCTTAAAACTTTATATTACTATGTCTTTCATATTTGTTGTTATAGCGGCGTATTATTGTTGTTAGGCGGGATATACATCATCTGAGTAAATGCAAATTGTTTAGCTATCACGGTTTACGATAAACCTGGTGACAGATGGACGGACAGACAAAAATTTTAAAAATTATTTTTGTCGTAGGCGCCGTATATACTATCATCTTCTTCTTCTTTAATTTAAGGGCAGGGCCCTTCTGAATCGGCTGGACCGATTTTCACGTGACTTTCACTGGCAGATAGCTGATGTTATAAGGAGTTACTAAGACTACTTACTTTTATCTTAGTTTCCGTTTAGTTAGATTCAGTTAGTTCTATGCAAACGAAGATGCTGGCACCAGCTAGTTATGAATATAAATTGACGAAATTTAGTAAAGTTAAAGATATATTTTACTTTTGGCATAAAAAATAATAATAGTCTTGTATTTTAGTGGTGTCTGTGTAGGTGGATACCTACATGTGAAGTGGGGATAAAAATTTTTTTCTCCTTCAGTCCCATCGTGTGGGGTATCGCCTAATAGGTATTTTTGAATAAAGGCGAGATATAACATAACACAACCTTTTATAAAGTGAACCTTTTTCGAGTAATCGGCCTCTAAAGTGGTAATCACAAGTCGACTGCCATTTTTAAACTATGTGAGATAGAAACTTCCATTTGTACATGCTGATAGATCATGCTAAATACTCTTTAGTAATATTATTTTGAACGAAATCGGACAGTTTCTTATGAAGGAATTTGAAAAAATACGTAAATTGATAGTTACGGAACTTTCCTTAGACATATCTCATATCATATTATTATACAATTTTGGTTTATTTGAATGTTCCTACTATTTTATTATTAAAATATTATGATCGATCACTGCCTTATGCTGAGTTATTTAAATGCTCATAATGAATTTCAGTCCAATTATATGTGGACGTGTGGATATTTTGCGTGCCACCTCAGTCGAGACACGCTCGATTTCGTTCGGTGAAAAAACGCGTCGCGTGATTGACAAATAACGATATACAAAGATTAAATCTATAATATTCAAAGTATAACGTGGTATTATGTGAGAACTCATCAGAGTTTAGAGCGGTGAAAACAACAAGCTAATAACTTAATTGTGTTGTTGACTACATGTAAAATATTTAGTTAAATTTATACAACGTCATACAATTACGGATATTTTGGGCATATATTTTTTTATTTTTTATTTTATTTATATATGGCATCGGCTTATAACCATTTGCCAGTGTCAAGTTAAAAAGGCGGGAAATAGCACTTTCGTTTTAATTTTCAACACCGTATTCCGATATCGTCAAGTCTAAAGTCTAGTCAAAGTCCAAATATATAGTCAGTACAGTCTATGAGTCATGTCAGTCGATTCAGTAAAGCTGTACCACTTGCCCACACTTGTGCACGATAACGAATATTTAATGGTTAATATTCTACCAATATTACACATTAAGAACTGAAATAACACAAATTTATGAAGTTTCACAAATTCCACAACATCACCCAATGGCAAAACTCTTTTGGGCATATTATCTACTGCTTGTGTAAAGATTTAGTTCTCCTTTTGCCCCATCGAACCTTAATAGAGTTGCCATGTGGTCGAAAAGGCGAAGGAATTCACCAAGACTATATTGTCTAGAATCCGTAAGGCCGGGGAAAATTCAGAGCATTGAAAATATAACTCTGCGCTAATACAATAGAGCTGAAAGTCGAACACACAAGTGTGGAGTCAAATGTCATTGTGACAGCTCGACACTTCGATTTTCAAGTCTAGCGTCTCTTAGCGTCTTTTCTAGTCTTCACAAGTATTAGCGCAGAGTTCTATTTTCAGTGCTCTGAATTTTCCCGAGCCCACCGGATGCCGGATCATATAGTCCCGTCCAGCCTAATAATTCATATAAATTTTATGTGTGTACTTCATATAGGTTATTTTGCCTCTTAGGTAGAAAAAAATATAAAAATGTAAATGTTGTGACAGATTGACAAACGTCACCACTCACCGTGTAACAAAATTGTTGTTTTGAGTTTTGCCGGGGAGTTCAATGTCAAAGTCAAAGTCAAAATTTTTTATTCAAAATAGGTATTTTTATACACTTTCTGAACGTTGATCTACATGATGCCTACCACCGGTTCGGGAACTAGCCCGGCGAGAAGAACCGGCGTAAGACACTCGCGCGGGGCCATCTTTTATCAAAAAATGGAAAATTGTTCTTTTAAAAATTAAAAAAGGCACAATGGCTGACGTTGTGGATTTTGAATTTCCTCATAAATTTGTGTTATTTCTGTTCTTAATGTGTAATATTGGTAGAATATTAACCATTAAATATCCGTTAACGTGCACAAGTGTGGGCAAGTGGTACAACTTCTAAAAACGTGCTATTTTGTGTTCCCTCCAAAACTCCCTAGGAACTTTCAGTAAAGCTTCTACCACTTTACTGAATCGACTGACCTGACTCATTGACTGCACTGACTATTTATTTCGACTATGACTAGACTTTAGACTTGACGATATAGGAATACGGTGTTGAAAATTGAAATGAAAATTCTATTTCCCGCCTTTTTAACTTGACATTGGCAAATGGTTATAAGCCGATGCCATATATAAATGAAGAAGAAAATTATTGTTTATTGTGTCAATCAAACGCACGGTAGAGTGTGTTAATAATCTGAATTCTGAGGTAGTATGTGTGGATTGCATTTTATTAATTTGATGTATTTACATATAATCAATATTTAAAAAAATATCAGCTTCTATCCTCTATCCTTCACATAAACTTTAATTTATCGGTCAGATTTCATACTCCTCCGGTTGCTCAGTTCTCGTACTGTACTGAAAGTTTTTACTTCACGTAATAATATAAAATTATATACATATCTAAAGTGGGGCAGTTTTCTTCAAGTGATTGATTAGACTACTGCAAAAAACTGCATTATCCGTATACTTTATAGTAAGTGGTTACTTTCTTTCGCATTTTACAAACTTTCCATCTTGTTACATTCAAATAACTTAAAAATTGAACATAACATAAGTTACATTCTTGTACAGAAAGTGTAAATTTACAAATTTCAATATAAATTGTAATAAGTATGTGTTTCAAATAGCTTTTAAGGGGGCTTTAAGGGTAAAAACGCGATTCTATTACTAAGACTCCGCTGTCCGTCTGTCCGTCTGGCTGTCACCAAGCTGTAACTCATGAAGCGTGTGCGTGATAGCTATAGACAGTTGAAATTTTCAGTATTTCTGTTGCCACTATAACTACAAATACTAAAAACAGAATAAAATAAAAACTTAAATGGGGCTCCTAATTCCTATGCAACAAATCCATCATGCGCGAGTCCGACTCGCACTTGGCCGGTTATTTGTAAAATGATTGAACTATGTAGAGAGAACTATGTATAAGAGTTTGTTTAAAGTATTCTGCATCACATAAAAGTGATATAGATAGATAGATAGATTAGATTAGATGATTAGATTAGATAGATTCTAATTTATTAATAATTTTTGAAAAAAAAGCAAAGCCTCTCATAAATTATACTTTTCTCTACATTTTGGGCACTAGCTATAATAGCTATTGAGCGCGAAACTTTACGCCAGTAGGTTATTGACCCATGAGCCAATTGTTTACATATTAATAAATCGCATTAGAGTAAATTAGTGTAATGGCATGTAGTCTACTAAGTGTCAGATAGCTTATTTGCATTTTTTTTTTTAATAAGGGGGCAAACGAGCAAACGGGTCACCTGATGGTAAGCAACTACCGTCGCCCATGGACACTCGCAACATCAGAAGAGCTGCAGGTGCGTTGCCGGCCTTTTAAGAGGGAATACGCTCTCTTCTTGAAGGTTTGCAGGTCGTATAGGTCCGGAAATACTGCTGCTGACATTTCGTTCCAGAGTTTTACAGTGCGCGGCAGAAAGTTACGCGAAAAGCGCACGGTGGAAGACTGCCACTCATCAAGGTGATGAGGATGGTATGTTTTTCGCGTGGGACGATGGCGAAAAGTTGCATGTTTTATCTTTGTCGTTCGATATAAAGTATTAGCAGCGACAAAACTTCCGAGTAAGCTATCCGACATTTATTTGAAGATTGTGAAACAAGCCCTAAATATAAGGTTGTTCTGAATCAATAACAGATATTTTGGAGTTTTTTTTGGAAATTTTAAAATTTTATTTGGAATCTGAAAAATTTATGTTTAGGCAGACAAATTATTAATAATTTCAAAATAAATTATACTAAATAAAATTACATAGCGCTCTCTAAGGCGCTGAGGTCATTAACCGCACACAGAAACATTTCATTCAAAATACTGTTGAAAATAGCGTTACCGAACTTTATTTACTATTATTTTTTTCGATTTTGTAACTATTTTTCAGCCTAAGCGACTTGACATTCCGACCGTCTCGTCACCGTCCGTGAGCGACCGTCATTGATTTTGAACAACCATATAAAATAAAATATTTTATGACAAAGCGCGTTTACGAATCAACATCTCCACTGAAAAATGTTTACATTTCGAGTCTTAACGTTTCAAGCTTCAGAAAATAAATATACTATGAAATGGCCAAATCGCGAGAAAATACATAAAAAAAGTTCATGAATAATGCAAATTACAAGATTCTATTCGTTACTACCCGCGGTTATGAAATAAAAGAAAGGCGACAATTAAGTGATGCCATCGACAACGACGCTTCCTCGTTTCTTTGCATTTTAAAATTAGAATTAATTTTTCGTTTGTAACGTGCCAATTTTGTTTGTTTTTTTTTTAATTAAGTAAACTGTAAGCGGTAAAAGTAAAGTGATAGAAACTAATCTAGAAAACGTTAATCATTAATTTATTATGCACATCACTCTGCAAACACTTACTGCCTAAATAAATTTGATTAACGTTAATAAACAAGTTATAAAACAATTAACAAGTTAAAAGAATGTAACGAATGTTAGCATATAGTTTAATATATGTATATTGTATACCGTTTATTATATAATTAAGATGTGCATATATAAGTAATTAAAATATAAACACAAAAATCCAAACATCAAGTTCACGGCTTGCGTAACACTCTCTCACATATTCACTTTCATTCACGAAACTTGTTCTTAGCTCGTTTTGCTCATCTCGAAAAAAAATATAATGTCAAAACGCGCGCGTTCGGATATACGCGGTGGTCGAATATAATTATTATAGTCGTAATTATATACAGTTGACCATGTCGAATTGCGCGCGCTGACTGACTGAGCGGCCAGCGGCCTCGGTCTTTCTCCCATTCCTACATAATGATCGACGGACTCGCAATTAAATATAATTACATCATTTTCATTGTCACCATCATAAAAATTTTCGCGGCGAAACGTTAGAAGGCTGTGAAAAATGCCGCGGAATTGTGACTGTCATTAAGAAGATGACAAAGATGCAGGGTTTACTCCACGCTTAGTCGTTGTTTAGAAATATAAATTATTGTTCTTATTATTATAAGGTAGACCTTTTATATGAATATATTTTAAACATCAAAAATTAATTCTCTATAGTAAAAGGTAGGTATGTAAACAAATACGATTTTTTTGAAAGGTTAATCAGCTCTGTCGAAAGATTTATAAATTAGAAAACTAGTCTGAGTTTGTCATCCACCTTCTTACATCTGTGCTAAATTTCATCTAAATCGGTCCAGTACTTTCGGAGTCTATACATTGCAAACAAACAAACATACAAAGAAACCAATATTTCCTCTTTATAATATTAGTGTAGATAATGGTCAAATTTACTGGTCGTATATTTTGGGCTGACTCTTATATATCTCGTCTGTACAAAAATTGACGAAGAAAGCTCTACTCTTCATAGCTTTTTGTGAGCCTCTGTTCTAGATCTATGAACATTCTGGAAAGATCTAAACACGGTGAAATGATCTTCGTAGCATTGTCAGCCTCTCTCTCCTCCTAGGTCTCTCTTCCAAGTTCCAGGAAGATCTAAACAATACTAGAGGTCAACCTGTGGTCTAATTGGCCCATAATAATTATTATATTTTTAAGTTTGAACTTCTTATGGGTTCTTTTGCCTCTTAGATATAAAAAAAATGTAAATGTCGAGACAGATTGATAAACGTTATGTGTAACAAAATTTTCATTTAACAATCGCACCGTAGTATGTGTTAATATTTCATATATTTCTAAGCATTATTTAAAAAATATTAACATTCTGCACATAAATTATAAATGTGCCAAATTTCATACTCCTCCGTCAACCAATTCTCGTAAAATTGCAAGTTTTTGCTTCACGTATTATGATGTAACCATATTCATCCTGGGGCTCTCTTCTAGAAAGATCTAAGCCAGGGGTACATGAGCATGAAGTGAAAATGCCAATTATCACGCTAGATGGACATCAGGGATGGAGCTGCAGGAAGCAGATTCTTGTCTCACCACTTTCTTTCAACAGTTAATTATTTCGCGCTTCTATGTAGTTCCTAACATATTATGTAACTGAAATGTGAAGCTGTGAAGCATGTTCCATTATGCAAAATGTAAAGTGGTAGGAAAATTCCAGCCCTTGCATATGCAAGGAAAAGAAGGAAAACTTTGACACCCATACCGCAGATTGTTTACTAGCAAAAATGAAAAAGTAAATATAGATTCTGGACTCCGGGCTCTGTCCGTAGTTATTAAAATGTCGGAAAAATAAAAATAATTATATACTAAGATAATAAAATAGAAGTGTTTGTTTTACAAAAGTAGAGGTTTTATTTTACAATTAAAGATATAATCAATATCATCAATAATTGTCATTGATTACTATCGTCTCTTTAATAATTGAAGTTGATGATTTCGAAGTTGATTTAATATTGACGATCATGCATAGACGTAAATAGTAAAAACATCCAGCTACACTCGAAGGTTAGATAAACAAATAAAAACTGTTTTAACTGCGAATTTAATACAATAGGTTTGTAGGTTAATAGCACTAATAGAAATCTACTAAAAATTCGTATCATTTTACCAAATCTAACGTCGTGAAATATAATTTAGAATATCGAATTTCATATTGCACTGAAGTTTTACTTTTTTTAATGTATGCAACTCGACCAAGAACCCGCTATTGCCCGACTTATAAGTATTTAGACATTATTCAGATTCAGCTTTTCCACCATCCAAAAGTAATTTTTTACGCTCTGAAACATCTACGTAACTAAATCGAAACGAATTAACATGAATTTCGACATAAATACACGTTGCTCTTCCGCTTTCAGTTATTTAATAGATGTAAGATAATGTTTATTGTTAAGATTATAACCTTCCCTGTTGCAACGAACAGGGTTGCCAAGCAAATGAATAAAATATGACCTCTTAAATTTATTGCATTTTAATACAGACTTTTGTTCCTAAAAATGTTAAGGAAAAAAATAAACTTATGAAGTTTCTGTAGGCTTGCCATTTAGAGATTCCAAGTAGTTATGTAACATGTTATAAACAGCTAATCGATATTAAATGTCTTAATCGTGCATAGGCCAGCCATAAGCATAACATTAATAGGCAACATATTAAGCAAATGTAGAGTTAGATGCGAAGCAATGAGTCTAAAATTGGTCGGAATGAAATGCGGATAGTCTCATTTTATATTGAATGTGATTTGATAGGTATATTATTATTGGCTAAGGGCCTGTTTCTCAATAAGCGTCAGATAGCTTTTTCGGAAGTTCTGTCGCTGCTTACTGTATATCGAGCGGCAGAGACAAAACCTGCAAATAAGCTATCTGACATTTATCAGTAAATTGTGAAACAGGCCCTAAATATAACACTTTAAAATGGAATAGAGAATAAGACAAATAAAATCTACGCATGACCTAAACAGTTCCTGATTAAAACTTAATTTGTTTCAGTCCCTGTCTTTAAACGTTTTTTTATTTTATGTTTATCTAGTTATATAGAAAAACTAGAAAGAACCTGGACTATTTTTGTCGGCGTAGCTAACTTTAAAGTTACCTACATACAAATTTGCTTTACGATCAGTACGTCTAAATAGCAAAATTGCTTTCCATCAGGAGATCCATTTGCCTCCTATTTTATAAAAAAAAAATAACAATAAATAAAAAATCGTTTCATAATACGTTTTTTCTAATGAATAATGTTTGCGACTTTGCTCGGTTACTTTAGACGAATTGCTAAAAAGCGTTTTAAAAAAAAATTGCTACATAAGGCTGGGACTATATTATCGGACTCTTTCCGACCGGCGAAAATTCAGAGCGTTGAAAATAGAACTCTGGACTCATCCAACAGTGTTGAAAATCGTACACACGAGTGTTGAGTCAAATGTCAATGTCAAATGTGAAAGTTGTCAAATTGTGTGTCCGATTTTCAGCTCTAATGTATTAGCGCAGAGATCTATTTTCAATGCTCTGAATTTTCTCCGGTCGGAAAGATTCCGGTAATATGGTCCCAGCCTAAATGTTTCAATAGTTCGACGTTTTGCTACACATACGATATCGGATTTGGTACATAGACGTATCGCTAATTGTACGTTTAATATATTTAGACATTTGCTACTTGGGCGTATCGATCGTAAAGCACAAATTCAACGCGTAATAACCACGTGAATGCCTTTCCCAATCACGCCTGTTCGCGAAGCTTCGCAGCCGGGGTTGCAAGTGCAGAAAATTGGAAAATCGTGCTCCAATTAATTAAAAATATACCTTTCACTGATCGTATTGTCGTTATGCAAATATGTCGTGCGCGTCACGCCGCGCGCACGCGAGATAAAAAAAAACTCATCCAGATCGTCGATTAAACCTCTTTGATTTTTGTCTTACCGAAGATCTGAATACAGAAATTAGATTTGAGGTCGATAAGGGCTGACACTGGCCGATCTTGGGCGCACCACAAAACCTGCAAATCCTGTGTCGCATCGATAGGAATAATTTCCATATTTAAGTAAAATTGTCTACCATTTTAGTATTTTCAGCACATTCAACAGAATATTTAAGCGTTGATAAACCTTTATTTTTCAGCGTTGATTATTATGACCTTATTCGAATACATTGACCTTTTTTTAATATTATTGTTATGCTAAGCGTACGGCCTTGTACACCTGTTTAAGCTTAATGTAAAAGCGCCATCTAGCGTTGAATAGTTGAACTGTTATTTTCTACCTATAAATGAATTTATTCAGCTATACGTAATTTAATCGATATCGTAGTAATTATATTATTATATTTGCCGTATATTAAAGTATACAAAATCTTGTAAGAGCAGTTAAAAAAGTGTAACTTGCTAAGTATCAAACCTTCAAAAAATGGCGCTACTTCTCTATCGAAATATTTACCTAATTATATTTTATTATCATTGTGTCTAAGAGCAAACTGTAGGTAATACTTCAAAATTCTAAATACATTTTTCATTTTATTTATCCACCTATTTTGAAAACGCAAAAGAACAAAAAGCTACAAAACCTTTTTTATTCCTGCACTCCACTAAAAAGTAATAGAATTACTTACAAACAAAAAACATTATACAAACATTCGTATACATTGATGCGTGATAGCGCGCGGCATCTCTTTCCGCCGGAAGCTGTCCAGTAGCCATATTAAAAACAATGTCACAATAATGTACCACATCACTTTACGGGCCAAGTTCATGCACTCATTGTCATGTTCACAAATTGAATAAAAAAAAAGAATGTCAGATTTGAATTTCTGGAATTTTCTCCGCTCGGAATTAAATGACAGCGCGCGCGGAAAGATCTAATGTAAACTAAACAATGAAAACATTGCCGATCGTTGTGAAAGCAAGATGTTATAAGATGACGCGTGTGCCGTGCAGTTTGATTGTAACTAAATATTCTTATAATCATGGCACTTGAGGCATTAGATCGTAGTGTAATAGACGTGCACTTGCGCTGGGAGACTGGTTTCTTTAGCCTCTTTCTGGGTTGACTTTCTGTTCGCTATTTATTTGTAAATACGTCTAAAATAAGGTCGGGCATGTAATCAAAATTTATAAATATACTAGAATTAATACAATAGAACTATTTATGAAATAGTAGAAATGTATTTTTTAAATTATCTTAATCAAAAATTAAACAAAAAATAGGTAGTGAGTGATGACAAATAACTTGAAAGCTTATTTCTAAACGTACAGTTTATATGTGCCATAGTGAGATTTTTTTAAATTTTAGCAGCATGACCACCATATAAATCCGTTTTGTCTTCAAGAATGGATATACTGGCAGGTAATATGGACAAAATGACAGCTTTCCTTTGTCCACCTGCCATGTTGTCTATTCTTCCGTGGTAGTAAGAATGAAAGCATTTCTACGATGGTCATACTAAGCCTAAATACTAGTCGAGGACCAAGGCTTGAACACCCAATTTATCATTTAAATATTACACTTACTCT
This sequence comes from Phengaris arion, assembly GCA_963565745.1. Classification (NCBI taxonomy): domain Eukaryota; kingdom Metazoa; phylum Arthropoda; class Insecta; order Lepidoptera; family Lycaenidae; genus Phengaris; species Phengaris arion. The sequence continues at coordinate 2,832,436 of OY751451.1, read as the reverse complement.
GCAGGTTCATGGATTCGCATTTTACAGCGACCTTCTGGATCCACTGACTGACTCTCTAGCCTCTACGTAGAGGCAGTCCTTAATTACACGAAGTGAACAATGAGGGTTTTTAAATTCGTGACATTTGACAGCTTTCTGACACGACAAGGACCGTCGAGCTACCAAGCGCCGCCTACTGACAGAAAAAGAATCAAAAATTCTTATTGATCGTTTTTGATACCACTTGCGCCACCAGATGACGCTTTGTGTGCGTTGGGTCTGCCCCCGCCCCCTAGCGGCTGAAAACAAACACCCTTATTTGTCTATGGTCACACTACGTCAATGATTTCTGAAATAACCTACATCGCCTATAGGGTATTTTACAAATTTTCGAAAAATTTTGTTCACAAAAACCTACATTGCAAGAATACCTAACGCAATAATAACCTTAATTGCCGTAATACCTACATTGCAATCTGGACCATTCCTTGGGAATTGCTTCCCATTACTCGCAAATCAGCATAAAAGTTTAAATAACACTGGTCTGCAACGAAATCCTCCTCCAAAAGTTGTTTTAAGTATGAAAATTTTAATGCTCCGAATCTGTTCCTGTTGAGTGTTGACCATTTTTTTTATCACATGTAGATTTTGTGATATTATGATTTTTATTTCCAAAATATCACAAATTAAGGGTTTTTTTTAATTCTTGCTACATCGTTAAATATACATATTTTAATGCGTTTTATGCATTAAAATCATAAACAGTCTCTATAGATACAAAATAAATTTTGGCGAGTCGTTAGAGAAAGACGAAAGTGTCTAAAGAGATTTTTATTGTTGTACTTAAATGCGCTTAAGTATTCGCTGTTACTTTACAACAGTTAAATGAAAATTTTTCTTTCAATTCTTTAAAATGTTTATTGGAAGTTGTGCACAAAGTTCATATTATATATCTTTGTTTAGGATTTTAGGTGTAATCTACGTATTTTATATTATGAGAGAAAATAAATTTGTATGGAAATCGATGGAACTGATGAAAAAAATGAACTTTATATTATTTTATTTAAATTTCGGTGCTCCAACACCTACTACGATCTTCACGCATAAAGGAGAGATTTTTTCTTAATTGCAGGCCAGTGTAATTAATAAAGCCGCCAAAACGCTAAAATGTGTTGTCACCTTCTTGTAACCTGTCTTGTTCTTGTAACTATCAAATCACACTAAACATGTCAAATTCTAGAATGCTTGGTGTTTACTTTGGTAATTTTACTATTTTAAAATGCCTTTTATATGGCACTATACTAATAATATCGAAGAGAAACGCTGCTATTCCGCACACAACTTGCACTAATCTTCGACTAACATCTGACAAATGACATTCAACTTTTTTACATGACATTTACTGACGGTAATGATACTGATACTGGCTGGATTGGGGAGGGCATTTTAAAAAAAAGAAGAAGAAGTACAAGAAGATGACGTCACGTTTGACAACTGTGCGTTTTTAATCACGTGGTCAAACGTCATAAATTTATTATTTTAGTTTTGATATTTCATAAAAATCATACATATTTCATAGTAGTGTTGGTTAAATTGGTTTAAATAATATTTAGTGATAAAATATCAATAGTTCCATGTATATTTTCATCATAGGATAATTGCCTATTCTCTAATCTCTCTGTAGTCAGCTACTCTGTGTGCGCATCGAGCGTGCCACAGCGCAGCGGAATCAGATAGCCAACATTACGAGCGCTGCATGCATACGCAGTACGCACTTTCATTACTTGCGTTATAACTTCCTTTTCAGGAATTACGGTAATTAGTAATTACTAGTAACTTGCAATAAACAGATGAAGTACAGTCACGAACTATAATAGGTCGCTAAATGTTATGATTATAACTGTACATAAAATAATGCGCCATTTATAAGTAAATTAACACTGAAGCGTTTGTTTGAACAATAGTAGGTATACAATATACATATTGCATACTTATAAATAAAAAAAATACATGTAATACGTACGTAACATAGAATGTTTCGCACACAAAACCTACAATTCGTGTTTTTTTTATAAAATAAAGTTGAAACACCCACAATTGATATTGTTATTGTCAAAACTAAATACTTATTAACTTACCTAACAGTAATTTGATTAAATATTTGTTTTAAATGTTATTTTACTCATAAAATACCTATTGGATCAATATAAATTCAAAGTATAGGAAGCGTCACCTATCGTCCAGTAGTGAAACCAGCCATTGCCAATATTACAGTTTGTGTGTATGGATTAGGGATTAGGGTTGCCAGATATTTTTCAATCCTATGGACAAATGTTTATATAAGCCAAAAAACACGATTTTTACCCGAAACAAAATATAATAATTAATTAGCGTCAATTTTTTGATATTTTTCTGAGGATCGATCGAGTTTTATCATATTATTTTGATTAGTTTTACATATTTATGTGTATGGGACATGGTGAGCATTGTGTGCGTGAGTAACTGAGTACTGAGTACTTCTTTTACCCTAGAGTCCCTAGATCGCCCGATTTACGGGACAGCGCCCGGGAAATACGGGACGTCTGGTTACCCTAGTATAGATGTATGGACTTTTATTACTCTTTCACGCTATAACTACTGAACGGATTTTGATGAAATTTGGTATGGTAGTACTTTAGATTCTAGATAAACACATACGCCATTTATATCGCAGCGATATGTATGGTTTCCTCGGGATTTATTTTTCGTCGCGGGCAACACATAAATGCTTATTATATATCAAATATTTCAATAAATAATAGTTTATTGTTAAATTACTCTGTTTACAATTTAAAACTAAACATTGTCTGTAAGAAACTGCTTCAGCAGCAAGGCCGCCAATTTGGACTTCTTTATTATTTTCTGTATTTACTTTATTTACTTTAAGTTCAAATAAATAATTTTTATACATTCATTTAAACACTGATTGATTTGACGCCAAAATGACGTCACTGATTCGGTCTACAAATCTGTCATTTGCTGGTTCAGTACAGTTCGCAAATGTTTTGTTTATATTGGGGTCGCCGCTCGACACACGTTGCAAATCATTCACCATTGTTATAAATTATAATGCCATCAACTCTTGTGGTGCAGTGCTTAATGTGCCAGAATTCACTACGAAGTCCAGAGTACGAATAATACGCGATACAAAAAATGAGAAACTTAAAATATTTCAATCTGTGTATTTGAAAATTTCTCCTCTTTCTATTTTGATAACATTTTTAATGTTATGGATTTCGGCACATGTTTTACAATTATACGAAGTGTGAAAATATTTGTAGCAAAATTAATATTAATATTCATTACAATTTCAACTTTCACAATAATTTTTTTCTATTTATATAATGAGATCTTGGCCGCGACATGTGCGCGCAAGAGGAAATCCCACAGGAATCGTGTTATAATTAAACAGGAAAGATTTGTTTTAAACACTTACGGATTGTGTCGCGGTGCACTTTTCTTTTTCCCGAGTCCTCCCGTGACCACGGCTGCTGGAAAGTAGCCGAAACGTCGGGAAAAAGAAAAGTGCACCGCGACACAACCCGTAAGTGTTTATAACAATGAACAATATTCGCGTAAACCTAAGAAATCAATACAGGAAAGATTTGTTTGTTTGCATTGAATATGCTCCAAAACTACTGGTTCATTTTTGATGAAATTTGACACAGCTATGAAATACACCACGGGGAAGTACATAGGCTTCTTATCGCGGCATATTGTACGATTCTTGCGCCTTGCTATTAGAATAGACGGAAAACTAGAATTTTTCACAGCTCTAATAGATTTCTTTTTAAATTGATCACTTGTTTTAACAACAATCAAGAGTACATATTAATTTCTTTCTTCTACGATTTTCTAGCTTCCGAGAAACAATGACGACCACTTTTTCTCCACCGTACGAAATTACAAAATGGAGTTGAACCGCTAACTGCAGTCTGCAAGTGGGGCAGTTTAATTTATATCCGCGCCAACGAGTGTTGATATTAAACCATATCGAACGCTGAATTACTAGATTTGCTTTCTTTTCCCATATGTGATTTCATGGCGCATACGACACAAGAAAGTTGACAATGAGTCGGGTGAAAACTAGTTCCAGTTGTACCCACTTAACTTGGAAGTGGAGAAAAAGTGTAGAAAAGTGAAGTTTAAGACCGGCCAAGTGCGAGTTGTAACTTGGACTCGCGCACGAAGGGTTCCATCCTGCTACTATTATAAAATATGTGAAAGTTTGTGAGGATCGATGGATGTTTCGATGGATGGATGTTTGTTACTCTTTCACGCAAAAACTACTGAACGGATTTCGAAGAAATTTAGTATAGTAGTAGTTTAGGCTCTGGATTAAAACATAGGCTACTTTTGTCCCAAAAAAGTACAGTATTCCCGTGGGTATAAGCTATTTATCTATACCACTATTAGTACTAATATCGAGCAAGAAACAGCGTCAAAAACCAAGTTTTTTATATGGGAGCCCCACATAAATATCTATTTTAATCTGTTTTTAGCATATTTTGTTGTTATAGCGTATTGACAGTCGGTGTTGTATAGCGGCAATGTAAAAATTTCAACTGTCCAGCCATCACGGTTCGCGAGGACGCAAAGACAGACAGCAAAGTCTTAGTAATAGGGTCCCGTTTTTACCCTTTGGGTACGGAGCCCTAAAAATGGACATGTCTGGTTGTTGTACTAGTGAAAGTTGTATAAAAATAACATACTCTATGTAGCCCGCGGCTTCGTACGCGTAAAACTAACTTAAATGTGTTAATCCAGATTCTAGACTACTACCAATGCAAATTTCATTAAAATTCGTGCAGTAATTAATGTGTGAAAAGTAACAAACATCCAGACATTCACACAAGAGTCGAATAAAACATCCATACATTCGTATAAAATTATGCCACACTGCCTTATTATCCGTCAATCGTCACGTTGGATCGCGAATCGCGGTTCGCGTGTTTGACCACGCTCAGTGTCGCCACCTGCCGTAATTTCACGCAAACTGTTAGAACAATTATTGACAATAGAAAGTGGCGCGCGTGTCGTGCGATAGATGGCGCTAGAGACGCGGAGCCATCATGTGAAAACATCGTCAAATAATACAAATATATTTCTGGCTTAGAGAATTTATTTCTGGGCATAAAAACAACAATTTCAAAAATATTGAATTTCTGTAAATAAATGCTTTTATTTAGAAAATATTGATGTTATAAAAAATATTGTGCCTCATTTTGTAAACACATTTGGAAAATTTTCTCTAAGAAAATTATAAATCCTAAAAATACCGAGACTTAATTACTAAATTACTTTTCTGTGCGGTTGTTATTCAAGGATACCTGTCGAGATTTATTCAAATCGGAGCGTCACGTCTCGCGTCATTAAGTAACGAACATCCTCACAACTTTCACAATCGTCAAAAATACATATCAGATTCATTGTGAAATTCATGAAAATGTTGTTATGAAACTATGGACCTACTTTACATTTTATGGAGAAACGAGCAGAATGATCCCCTGATGGTAATGGATCAGCACCGCCTATGGACACCGTCAAAAAAGAGATGTTCCAATGTGCGTTTCCGATCTGTTAAATCTCGAAACCCCATGGACCCTCGACACCCTCACTCACTCGGAAAAACATTAACTCAAGCGTTATTTTACGCCGGTTCTCTGCGAAACCGTGATGTTTCTCCTTTCGAGCCAGCCTAATAGTGCCAAAGTCATTCCCCACAGTTCTATAGTTTTAAGTTATCTTAATATATAAAATATTCTCCTGTCTCGGTGTTGTAACACAAAGAACACCTCCGAAACGGCTCGACTGGTTTCTATGAAATTTTGCAGGTGTGACAATCGAATAGTTTCAAAACTATTTTATACCCCTAATTGACAGTGTTGACCCACCGCAATTGACAGGGTTGACCCACCCCAATTTTTTATATATTTTTTAACCTATTTTTATTACTTTATGATTTGACATTAAAAACATATTTCCCTAATTTGTCCCGTCTAACACCAACCCTATTGTCTGTTAGCGATACTAATACTGTAACAATCTTTTTTTTAATTATTTATATTTTATATGGCATCGGCTTATTAAAAAAATTCGTTGCAAATTAGTTCTTAATCATGGTAACAAGGTCGTCAATAGAAGTCAATATTTCAAAAAAGCTATATTTTTAAAATGGCTGCCGGGAAATCTTCTGTCAATGATCAAATTTTCAAGTAAATGTATGAATGTAAAGAAACTATTTGTCTTGGACCGCCATGATGTGGAGTAGTTGACATTATTGTAAGACTATTTGACATTGAAATAAGAAAACGTTTCTATTTAGCTGTCAAAACAGGCCATTTTGTGAGCTCATGCTCGGGAAGAAAAGAAATGTTATTTCTCATAACGACGATGCATCGACCTTGCTGCCTTACAATAAGAACTTTTTTGCTCCGAATGTTATTCATGTTTCTTCAATCTGTCATTTTGTCTATTCTACGGTGTTTGCTAGGGTAAGCACTAAGCATGCTAGGCCTACAGATGTAGGCTAGCTACATCGATTTTTTGAAATAAATATTTGAAAACTTTTAATTAACTTGGCAGCTCTATACGACCTTCAAAGTCAGTTTGACAAACCAACATTTTACAAAGATTCAGTGTTTTTTGCTTGAAAAAGTAATAAAATAAAAAAAAATCAGTTTCTAGGGTGCGCACCGAGCATGCTAAGCGGAATGTGCGGATGACATACGTGGGAACATTGGAACAAGTAAGCAGTAAGTTTCATAACCAATTACTTACTACGAAATTAAGCCGCCGATGCCACACGTTTCTCATTGCAGTCATGATCAATCATAATATAAACTCTGACTGGATGCGGTTACTGAGTCTTCGAAAACCAACCACAGAATTTGAACTACATAATATATACCTGGGTAACCGAGCTCTGCTCGGAGTTCTGATAAATTGAGAAAATAAAAAGAATCACAAAAATATTTATCTTACCGGGATTCTAATTTCGAACCTACCACATTCCGAATTTTCGAACAAAGCAATAATTATACATACCCATATCAAACTGCCAATAGGACTGACATAATAGAGACGAAATTGTTGTTGCTCGGCGAAAGAAAAAACATATATAGCTTAAAATGCGCATTTTCCCAGCACGAGCGGGCTTAGCATGGCGATCTTGTATTCTGTAGTAATATGTACCCGGCCTAATGATCATAGTTACATATACTTTATCTAGTGTATAACGGTATATAATATCGTGCACGCGGTGGACTCATATCACAGAAACCATAGACGCACACGAGTAGACGAGTCATGTCGATTGTCGAGGCATCAACTGTCCCCACTTAAATGACCCAACTTTTGGGGTTTTTGGGGCCATTTTGACATTTGAGGTATGGTGAAATGAAGATGGCTGTCATTTCAGGTATGGTGCAATCAAGATGGCGTAACTTTTCCATGTACGAAGATTTGTTCTGTCAAATGTACGTCTATGTCTATAAATGTAATTTTATTATTGTTGAATTATTTTTAAGCCAATTTTAAGATGATTATCTCCACTATCTTTGGGCATTTTTAAGATTGTCTTAAAAATTGAGTTTATTGGTAGCCATTATCTCAGAGATCGTCCACTCAATATGTCAATGATTTCAAAACTAAGGATGGGCTAATTGACGCACATTTGACAGAAAAAATCTTCATGCGAGAAAAAGTTACGGCATTTTGATACAGGAGGCTGAATATACTGCGGAAAACAAATGTCAAAATGTTAAGATGACAAATGTCAAATCTAAATGGCCTCAAACAATGTTTGGGGCCATTTAGGTGTAGACACTTTATGCCTCAACATGCCTCGTCTAGAATAAGCAAGAATAATTGTGTACTATGAACATTCTTCACGGTCCATTAGACAGTGAAGAACTGGGTTGCTAATTTGCTATAATATTCTCCAACCGATGTTCGAATTTGCAATTCGAAATTGGAACAGTTTTGACATTCCTGAAACTTTCTTATTGAGTTTTGGCGGGACTGTAGAAGAGTGAAGTTGTTGTTTTTGTTTCTCTTCCTGCACAAAATATGTGGGCTAGTACCAAGTCAGCTGACTTGACTCATTGACTGCACTGACGATTTATTTGTATTTGGACTTTGACTAGACTTTAGACTTGACGATTTAGAAAAACGGTGTTGAAAACATAAACGAATATTATATTTTCCCGCCTTTTTAACATGACACTGGCAAACTGTTTTAAAGGTAGGACCGCACTATGAAATGTGGAATTGTATGAGATACAACGCATTACGCGGCAGCGGAACTACGCGACGCGGCACTCCGTTGCGGTATTATTAGTAGGGAAGTGTCGCGTCGCGTCGCTCCGCTGCCTCTTAGTGCGGTCTTACCATAAGCAAAATCGCCATATTTATAATCAAAACCTTATTTTTTGTTTTAAGGCAAGTTACATTTCATAAAATGAGGTAACAATGGCCAATCTTGGTGTCTTCTAAAAAAGTTACGATTTTACTAAGATAGGATATAACATTGTAGTGTTGGGAACATTATTCTACTATTATTGACGGTTAGAGAAATCGTCGATTAAATAGAAAAGTGTAAGTCTAGTGTTAGGTACTAGTGATAAGTATGTGTAACTGTAGTACCTAATAACTAACACTTAACATTGACACAGTGAGTACATATGCAATCTGCGACACTCGTAACTACATTATATGCCACCGGTCGACACTAGTGATTCCCAACAGGTAACTACGGCGTGACATGGGGACTCGTCGACTTTCCCGTGCTTTTCCACACAATCGACCGGTGGCGTAATAATTTTCATTTTATATTTCGTCGATTGAATAGAAAAGTGTCGTTTTTCAACATTTTCGGAAAGTATGACTTAGAACAGTGGTGGCCTGATAAAAGTTGGTACAATTTTGCCGGTATTTTTATAATATAATTAAAATAATTAATATGGTTATGATAAATGTCAATGTTAAATAAACCTAAAAGGCCGGGACAATATTGTTCGGAATCCGTAAGGCCACGGAAAATTCAGAGCTCTGAATATTTTCAGGTCTACTGAACTCAGCGCTAATACAATAGAGCTGAAAATCGAACACACGAGTGTCAAGTCTGTGTCTGTCAAATGTCAATGTCAAATTTGACAGCTCGACACTCGTGTATTCGATTTTCAACTCTACTGTATTAGTCCAGAGTTCTATCAATGCTCTGAATTTTCTTCGGCCTTCCGGATTCCGTACAATATAGGCCCAGCCTAACAATAACAAGTCAGGATCACTCTGAATCGGCGGATTATGTGAGTACGTGATGATTGTAGATAACGTAAATGTATAATAACATATAAGTTGTATAGTATAATCGTACTTTTCCAGGATAAAAAGTAGCCTATGTTTTAATCCAGAGCCTAAACTACTATTATGCCAAATTTCATCAAAATCCGTTCAGTAGTTTTTGCGTGAAAGAGTAACAAACATCTATCCATCCTTCCATCCCCACAAACTTTCACATTTATAATATTAGTAGGATTATGTTGTCAATTATGTCAAAGCACGAAACGACCAACGGCCAGCCCCGTGAACGAAAGTCCTGGCTAGCAAAAACTCACGCCCCGCTCGCCGCGCGCAGCCCCGGCATGTGTCTAGCCAGGCACGCATAGCTGCGAGCTGTCAATCGTGCGAATTACGGCTCTTTACGTCACTAATATATTATATTCTTTGGCAGCAGAGACTTAATGTCCTTGCGGTCATTAAGTCGTCAGTAACAGTCGCGGCTGTTTTGTATATGGAAAGTTTTATGATTAAATTTAAAATTTAAAATATTTACAAATTAGGTTCCTAAACCTATTCATTTATGAATTCGCTAGAATCCCACGTTTCGCGAACGCAGTTTTTCAAAAGTAGCGGTGTGTGCGTGTAACTAAAAAAGATAACCAGGTTAGATATCTACTAAGACGTCGCGAAAGAAAAAACAACACTGTATTAGAACTCTGCGCTAGTACAATAGAGCTGAAAATCGAAGTGTCAAGTTTTAAATGTCAGATTTGACAACTCTACACGATTCTCTGCTCTATTATGTTAGCGCACATTTCTGTTTACAGTGCTGTTTTTTCTGTCGCGACCACTAAAAAGCGCTCGTGGGAACGGGAGGGCTTATGTATTTTTTTCACTATGTGGCCCGTGTCTGCCAATAGGTGGCATTAAAGGGTCGTTGTTCCATAATTTCTGATGTTTTTAGCTATAAGATACCATACCCAAAAATTAAAACTTTCCAAGGTATTGGACTTTAAGGGTTTTTTTAATTGACTTTTTTTGGCTCTTGTAAATTAGCAAACACCTCCCACCATCCTATCGCAGATTAATGATAGAGCCATTAAATTAATTATTCATCCGAGACACGTCCAAGTTCATGGATCATATTAAAATACCTAACAAGCTGATGATGATTGATGACATTAATGATACGCAATGAATAATTTTCATTATTCCATGGTTTAACCGATAGCTTTTTTGCATAATCTGTTATCAAATGTAAAGTGACGCAACACTTTCTACTTTCTCGATACCTATGTCGATAAAATATTTAAGTTAATTTATTTTGCGTGTGTTTAATAAACAAATGAGCCAAGTCCCGTCTGACAAGGTTCATTTGGCAATATAGTGAAGATGACTTTGAATAACTACATTTTTTATTTAAAAAAAACTATAACCCGACTACGTAAATTATATAGCCTATGTTACCCGGGCTATTATTAAGAATCTATTGACACCTCATTTATTAAATCCGAACCAGTAGCTTAGGCGCTACGGTGGTACAAACATACATAGACTAACCTGTAACATTGTATACAGGGTGTCCCGTAAATCGACGTCAAGCCGTAAACCCGTGATAGGCCAAGTTACAATAGTTATCAGAAAAATTAAAAAAAAAACCAAGTAATGTAGTCCAAATCCAAATTTGTAGTGCCGGGAACTAAAAAACCACCACAAGATGTCGATTTTTCGACTTTTTTTAAAAGCTTTGTATTTTTTGAGACACATTACTTGGATTTTTTTTTATTTTTCTGATAACTATTGTAACTTGGCCTATCACGAGTTTACGGCTTGACGTAGATTTACGGGACACCTGTATACCTGCATTTCACGAATAAATATTATTTCTATTTCTATTACCAAAATCATTACCCTTCCTTTTGGCTTCGCCGTAGTCGGGTAAAAATATATAGGGATCTTCTTATTATTGGTAAAGTATCACGGTCATAAAGTATCAGAAGGCACAAAAGGTTCCCCTACACATTACTAACGCCTGAAATTAATAATCAATCTCAATCTCATTTTAGCTATCTGAGATCAAGATTTGAATACATTTCAACGATCCTAGGTTTAACTTCACGTCAATTTACGTCATATTTTGTTTGAGAATCTAAGATTGAAGTCAATCTAAGAATTTAGATACGTTATTAATTTCGGGCGTAAACTGATGTCTAAAATTATTCGACTGTATTCCACGATTGTAAACAAATCCTATACCTTTTATCATAAAAGAACTAAGCTTAGACTACACCGGCCACCACGGCCTCGCAGAAAGTCACCGTGTAATTACCTAATTAAATTGAGAAAGTTGCTGAAAACAAGTGATATATTGTAGTTACGTTCATTCGATGTAATCGCAATTATATCAATTATACTGTGGTGTTAATTGTACACAGTAACTTGATAATTACTTAATGTAACATGTGTAATTAGTTTTAAATAATTTATATATATATATATATATAATTAAAGAATAGAAAAAGAAAAATGATGTTAATAAGTTTTGTTCCTTACCTGATTTTAAAACCAAAAAAAAATATATTCATACTTCCGAAAACAAAACGTATGTAAAGAGAGTACAATTATCTGCAACTTTAGCGCCTTGTACATTACGTTTTTTTGCCTTAACTATGTTCAATCGTCATTTTTAAACCGTTTTAACCTTCCCTGAACTTCCACAATTATTTCAATATCAAAATTAGGCAAATCGGTCCAGCCGTTCTCGAGTTTTAGCGAGACACAGGTTTCGCGATTCATTTTTATTTACAAGAAGATAATATTATGTAAACTTTACATTGACTTTAGAGGTACTAGAAGGTAATATGTAGAGAGGTATCTAGAAGCTTCTTCACATTAATTCGACATCCAAGGTCCGTGTACCTAAAAACAATTACTAACTAGGAATTAGAGCGTGGTTCGACTACTGTATAATTAGTGATTATTACTAGGTATGTAATATTCTGATTGCACATTCACATTTACTAATGTTGAATGGGAATTACTTACTGTCAGACTATACTATTCAAACTAAATTAGCATCAAATTTTCAAGATTTCCCTAGTGTGAAGGTTATTAATATTGGCTACAGCTTACATCAAAAATCATTGTTAAATAAAATAAGTGAAAAAATAAATCTCGAAATAGATAGCAAAGATTATGAGAAAACATTTATATCAGGATTTAAGCAACAAATTAATAATAACCTTAGTAAAAGTCTTAAGCTTAAGAAAACAATTCCGGACTACTTCAGTCAGAACATTAACAGTAGGTTCAACAAAAACAATTACAACTTAATAACAAACAGTACATGCAAAAAAATAAAATAACAGACTATTTCAAAAAAATATCACCTAAAAATGTTACAAATATAGATCACTCTTTTTTATAAATAATGAAAACTTAATTATATTTCATCAAAATATTGCCGGAATCTTAAATAAATTGGACATATTACAGATTGCGTTAATAACAGTTTTACAGTCTGTAGACATTATTTGCTTAAGTGAAACATTTTTGATGAAAAATTCTGAAAAAAATTTACAACTGCCGAATTATGAAGTTGCAGCTTACTTTAGGAAGAAGGAGGAGGAGGAAAAATAAAAAAAGGGGTGGATCTTGCATACTAGTTAAAAAAGGACTACACTTTAAAAACCGACACATAAGTGAAAAATATGCTAAGGAACGCGTCTTTGAATGTTGCGGAATAGAATTAGTTTGCTATAATACAATAATAATATGTATATACAGGGTGACTAAAGAAGACATTAACTTTTTTATAAGTAGCTTGGATTCTCTGATAATAGAGTGCAGCCGTCTAAATAATAAAAAGATAATTATATGTGGTGACTGGAATATCGATGTAATGAAAGAGTCAAACGAAGATAAAGAATTAAATAAATTAAGCTAATATAAGCCTACCTACTCGGGGTCGGTCCAGCATAGATTTAATTGTGAGCAACTTAAAATCATACAAAGCAGACGTTCACCACTTGGCTCTTTCTGACCATGAAACTGGGCAGACAATTACATTTCCGGTACATAATAAAAAAAAATTAAAGGCTAGCTATTACTTTACCAAACGGCGCGATTTTAATAAAGACAACATTACAAAATTTTTGAATTACATGGCCTCGTTAACATTTAATGATGTATTTAATATAATAGATTGTGAAGAAAGTTTTAATAATTTTTATGATATTTTTGTACTTTTATATGATCTTTGCTTATTATTATTACTTTTATATGATCCAGGGAAACCTGGATAAATGTAAAAATCAATAATAAGCCGATAAAAATGGGTTGGCTTACGAAGGGCATAAAAAAATCTTGTGCGGTAAAACGTATTTTATATTTTAAATATAGACATTAAATATTCTAGCATCTTAAAACACTGTATTAATACATCTAAAACAAAAAACAATAGTAAGTTTTTAAAAATGTCAAAAAACAAGTGCAAAGCCACATGGGCATTAATAAAAAATGACATTGATGGCAAAAGCACACGTAATAATATTGACAATATACAAGTAGGTGATAAAATATACACAGAAATATCTGACATTGCTAAATTGTTTAATAAATACTACATTGACATAACAAATAATAATAATAATAAGAATCCGATTGACATGCTTGTTAATAATAGAAATGTCATTTTAATTAACAATGAATCAAATTCAATATACCTATCTCCCTTAATTCCCAATGACATCTACAAAATTATTAATTCTCTGAATGGACTGGATATTACCATATTAACACCAAGATTATAAAGTTGTCTGCAAAGTATATCTGTTACCCCCTTTGTCATCTAGTTAATCTATCCTTTGAACAAGGTCATTTTCCAACTGCGTTAAAAGTATCTGTAGTTAGACCTCTCTTTAAATAAAGCGAGAAAAATAATATGTGTAATTTTAGACCAGTTACATTAATACCAGTTATTTCAAAAATTTTTGAAAAGGCTATGCAATCTAAGATAGTGCAATATTTAAATTCAAGAAATCTATTTAGCAAACAACAATTTGGCTTTACAAAAGGTAGCTCCACAACACTGGCCTGTTTTTCACTAATAAAACAAGTAACAGAAGCAATTGACAAAAGGTTATCTGTAGCAGCGGTATTCCTTGATACGAGTAAAGCTTTCGATTTTGTTAATCATGAACGCCTATTCGATAAATTAAATAGATATGGTATAAGGGGGAATGCACATAAATGGTTTGAATCGTATCTAAAAGACAGAAAGCAATGTACTGAAATAACAAATATTATAAACAATAGAGAAATTTCTTCTAGATCTGAATACAGAATCAATAGTTATGTTGTACAAGTGAGTATTTTGGGTCCAAACTTATTTATAATATATGTAAATGATTTGCCAATAATTTTAAAACATGAGGGCATCATGTTCGCTGACGATACAACATTGCTAATAAAATCCTGCAAACAATATTAAAATGACGAGATTGAAAATGAAATTAAAAATGTGACGAAATGGTTGTATTGTAATAATTTACAGGTCAATCTAGAAAAAACTAAAATAATAAAATTTTATAAATCGACTAATAATAATGACAAACATTTAGAAATAAAAGTAAGCCCTATTAAATGCGTACCTTCTACTAAATTTCTAGGATTTATTTTAGATAGTAACTTAAATTGGAAAGATCAGATAATGTTTGTAATAAACTTAATAGGTTTGTATTTGCTCTGAGGAGGATAAAAAATATTGTTTCACTAGATGCCGCTGTAACAGCCTATCATGGATACGTTTCTTCAACATTAAGATATGGTCTAGTATTGTGGGGAAATTCAGTAGATTTAAACAAAGCATTCTTAATACAAACAAAATGTATCAGAGCTATGGCAGGAGCTGATAGACTAGCTCATTGTAGACCTCTTTTTAGAAAGTTTAAAATACTTCCTCTTGCTAGTCTATATATATTAGAATCGTGCCTATTTATAAAAAAATATACTGCGTTATTTGAAGATCAGAATGATAAACAAAATGCCAGATGTAAAAGAACCAGTAGTAAAAATATTACTATTCCAACACAGCGGTTAACAATTCATAGCAAGAACGCATATTGCATGACTATTAAAATATACAATAATATACCCAATAGAATTAAAAATAATAATATTACATGCAATAAATTTAAAAACGAACTATTCACCTGGTTATTAGATAAAAGCTACTACACAACACAAGAGTTCTTTAATGATGTTATAGTTACCAAAAAATTCAAAAATATGTTTTAAATATTTATTTTATTCTGTTTTACATTCTTTTATTTTATTTTCTATATCTACATATTACAAAGAAAATGACATAAATAATAATAATTGATTTGACATTGCTATAATAATTATTACTTAATTAATATAAGTTATTAAATATGATGATTTTGACATATTATAAATATTATTTTGATTTTATGGTAATTAAGACAGATTTTAACTTTTGACTTATGAAAGGTTTTGGTGATATGATATTATTATTACAATTATTGTTTAAAAGTTTTTAATTTACGTGATCTTTATTTATATTGTAAATATTTCCACGCCCTAGAGGAAAAAATTGTGACCTATATTGTATAACAACATCCTTGTATTACCAATTTCTTGGAAAATAAAATAATTCAATTCAATTCAATACTAGCTAATGCCATAGTTAAACTACACGGAATATCGGTTATAACGACATTGAAGGGACCGTTAAATTGTGTTCGTAATAGCCAATAGTCGTATACTCGACTAGCTTCGCGCGACTTCGTGGATCCCCATTGCACCCCCGTGGGGTGTGTATTTCTAAAAACCATTTTTAACGGATTTCTATAACATAATCCGACCAGCTGTTGATAGTTGTACAAAATTTGGCCTCATTTCACCCCTTTAAGAGGGCGATTTCCAAAAAACTATAAAATACGTAGGTACTCAATAACTTCTATTAATTTCCTCGGATATTAAATCTCACGAAAATCGGGACAGTTTTTTTTCTACAAACTTTTAACCCTCATCAAAATCCCTTCTTAGTGCGCTTTTAAATAAAAAAAAAAAAACTAGAAACATCAAAATTAGATACTATACAAAATTCACTAGTGCGGTTTCGGCTGTGCGAGCGTCTATACGTCAGACAGTCACTGGGGACACCTTTTATATTTATACAACACATTAAAATGTTCGTATTAACTATAATCCTACTAATATTATAAATGTAAAAGTTTGTGAGAATGGATGGATGTTTGTTACTCTTTCACGCAAAAACTACTGAACGGATTTCGATGAAATCCGGTATGATAGTAGTTTGGATTAAAACATAGGCTACTTTTTATCCCGAAAAAGTACAGTGTTCCCGAGGGATACTGTATTTACGCGGGCGGAGCTGCGGGCAACAGCTAGTAGACCATAATGTTCTTTTAGGATACGGAAAAAGAAACGATGGATGAAAAACGGCCGTGGTATTTAAATCCGATCACACCTGTTTGTGTCTAATTACTTATTACCTACAATTTGCTAGCTTCTGCCCGCCTCGTATGGTGTTATTTCACGCCACCTTTCTGTGTCGCCGTGGTATCTATTCGAGCTTATTATTCCTTCCGCATATTTTTATCTGAATCACCAGTCATACCACTTGAAATTGAAAGTGAGGATGCTTGTATTTTCGGTAGGTACTTTATAGGTTTGTAACGAAAACCGGTATTTGTTTACTTTCTTCATTCTTTACATTATGGATGGTTTATTACCTGCATCGATTTAAATCATTAGAATATCCACTTTTTTCGATCTTTTTATGGAACATTACCGTCAAACGAGCATTCCGAAGCCTGATTATAGCACTAAGCTAAACAAATACCTCTGCTCGAGGAATAGCAAAGAAATTACTCGTCTTTCAAAGTGTAAATAACTTCCTAAACGTTGAAACCTAACATAAGGGCATTGATCGAATATTGACCTAATTACTCTATTGAGGGGACACGAAGGTGTAAGACCCGATATTGTTACAGATACGAACCGACTAATTTCATGAAGCCAGTAAAGTGCCGTTTGGTCGATTAATGAAAATGTAATTAGAGCTTCGGATTAAACAACTGTTATATTTCTGTTAATTTAGCAGTTTTGACGAAGATTTTTGTTCAATATCGGTTAGATAATAATAGATTGGAGAAGCTCTATAATTTTTTGTTTATTTTGTCAAAATGTTTGACAAAATAAACAAAATATTTGCTTACCTATTTACTACAACATTGAACATACTAAGCTAACATAAACCAAAATGTAATGTAAATAAGTGTTATATGTATATTTATTGCAAACTATGACGATAATATTCAAAGTAACTTCCATACACCATTCATTTCCACGCCTACGCCTGTAGAATATCAAACATAATATATGTAAACAATCCAGAGCGAAATGATTACTGTTTTTAGATTCTAAACCAACTTTATTTATAACACAAGTTTTCTCACCTTTTCATCAAATTCATATCGAACGCTTTGTAGTTACGATTTATGCCGCGCACCGGTGCTCTACTTACTGCGAGAAACGATAAGTGATAAGAAACTCTTATATAGAAAACTAAAGCTTACTTTATAAGGTGTGACTTTAGAAAAAATATTTTCACTACTTACTTACTACTATAAACAATAAAAACGGTAAACTCGTTAAAATATAAAAATAAACAAACCGTAAACTTACCGGTATTAAATCGTAAATCCAAGACACAACACAACACTATCCACAACAATTTCCATTTTCGAATTAATGTAAAAAATTCAAAATTGTTTTTTTTTTTTCACAAACGCTATAAGCTATGGTCAACTCGCGCGCGGCTTTGCCGTGTGTTGTCGGATGAATGCGTGAAAGATCGGCTCGCGTGCGCATACGCTGTTACGTACGTACGGTCTGGTTATGTTACGGTAATGTTTGACTTTATGCCGGCTCAGGATCACCTTGATGTTACAAAATCACGATATGATAGGTATCTGTAGAAATACTCAAAAAAAATACTACCTACTAAACTAGAATTTGTAGGTATTGTATAAATAAAAGATATAATAATTATACAAGGTTTGGTAAAATCAACTACGGATGTTTTGGGCATAATATTATTATGATCTACTGGTTATGTATAGATGTTTAGGCAGAATTATTTTTTATACACCTCACGTTAAAACTTGCTGGTACTGGACTTCAAAATTAAGAAGATTGAGTAGAGTAATACTAAAAATTTTAGCCGAATTTAAAAGGGGAATTATTTCGAAAATTAGATAAGATTTATTTCATACTTTTTTGTGTCTTTTTACTTTGGAAGTCGGTTAAATTTTTTGTTTAAAAATAATAATTTTTCCCTTTTTAGTTTATATCTGTTAAATTATTATTAATACATTTTAAGAACGTTTAAAATAAACGATCGAATGTATAATTGAATATGCGCTAAGCTTCCATTAGGAATTATAAATAACATGATGATCATGATTACTGTAAATTACATAATGGCATATGCTTACAATTCTTTAAACAATGCCGAATTTTCCAAACGCGGTAATATGTGTTGTTTAAAGACTGAGGAGTTCTGTTCAGTGCTTTAGGATCCAGGTGGTCCAGGATCCATACCTTGGTGCAAAATCTTATTTTTTGGTAGGATATGCTACCAACCCACCTTGTGTTATTATAACCTTTACATCAAAAAAAGAATTTTGAATATCGGTCCACAGACGGCGGAGTAATCGTTGAACATACAAAACAAAAAAATATATATATACAGCCGAACGCCTCCTTTTTTGGAAGTCGGCTAAAAATAATTGTTGTAGTCGAAAAAAAAATCCTTTATATGGGCGAGTTTGCGTTGAGCGGAGATTCACCCAATATGAGATGATTTTTTTACTTTGAGTATGACAATTTTTTTTTGCCAAAATGTCTTCATATGACCAGTAGATCATACACCCAAAATATCCGTAGTTGATTTTACCAAACCTTATATCTTTGGACGTCTCACACCACGCTAATCTGGCCCCGTGTTAAGTACCCGAAGAACTTGTGTTACGCGAACCAGACAATGGGAAGTACGTTAAATTTTTTAAACTGTACATATATTTTAGATTTTATTATATGTATAGATTTACATTATATTACACACATATTTGATATACATCCATGATCCAGGAACGCGGAACTTGTTGTTACTTCGGCATGATTCGAACCCGCAACCACTGAGCCACAGAGGTCGTCAACTTAAGAAGATATTTCTTGGAAAAAATGTAGTACACAATATAAAATCAACAGCTCCGTTTCATTTAGAACAGAAAGTAACAAAAGTCGAAAAACCACTTATTTCCTGCTCTACTTTTGTAAAAGAAATTTTGTAGAAGAATTCGCTATTAAATATTTTTATTATTATAAAAAACTAGCTTTTACCCGCAGCTTCGCCCGCGTGGGAGAGTGTTCGTGGCAAAAAACTTCTTAAGCAAATATACCTGCAATATAGTAATAGCACAGATTAAAAATATATACTTTGTAATAAAATTTCACACGTACTTTTTAGTTGCAAGACATCTCCTAAATATAATCTCCTAGATAAGGATAATTAAAGTGTGTCCGTCTAAATAAATTCTGAAAATACCACATTACTTATGATCATTTTTTTAAACTTAGAATGGGTATAGTAACCTATCCTTAAAAGATAGACATATCTATGTCATCGCGGACTTTTTTGTAGACCTATAAAAGAGACACAATTCCTCCATACATTGTTTTGTTATTTATCTCCAACGGGTTAGGTTAGGCAGCGTTTTTGATAAAAGTTCCCAGACGGCTAGATTTTTTCCGACACCTTCAACAATTATAGTCATAAATCAAACAATTTCCACAAAACCTCATGAAATTATTATCGACCTAAACCTTCCTAAGGAACCACTCTGTCGGTAAATGTAAACGGCATAAACATCCTTTTAGTAGTTTTTGAGATTATCGCGAACATACAGACAGACAGACTCGGCGGGGCACTTAAGTGTCCTATATCCGTCTCCTGATTCTGAGTTAAGATTTTTATTAATTAATTCTCATATTCAATACAAATTCATGACCAAGGAACACAGAAAACTTTTTGTATACTAGCGGGATTCCAACCTGCGACCTTTCAGGCTTTAGCACCAACGCTCTAACCACTGAGCCACAGAGGTCATCAATCATTAGGTAAATATTATCGTGTATTTGCGAGATAAATGCTCTATTCAGACCTCAAATCCAATTTAATGTTTGCGACCAAATTAATATGCCATTGTGCTTCTCTATTGCACTTTAAATAGGTGACATTTAAATCGGTAGCATTATATGGTGTTCTATTGTTCTTTTTGTTTACGGATAGAATATTAAAATTGGATCTGTGGGGCTTGCAGTTAACGAATGAGAATTGTATGAAAATATGTCATAATCATGACAGCGCCCATACATATGTCATTCGTTATCGTACCGTTTACGCCGCTGCCCGCTGTCAAATGTTACTGCTAGACCCTGTGAACAGAATAAAACAAATGTCCACGGTATAGGTAACGTAAGTAATATGTTTTTGTATTTAACGCTGGCATTAAAATACAACATATATTTTTGGAGTTACATGTAATTCCAGGATATCGGGGGCCGCCAGCACGGTAGTGCATCCGCCAAGACGAGGCTTTTCTCGTTTTTTTTTGTGCAGGTACCATAGAGCCATAGACATATATATTATAGACGAGGCATGTTCAAGCAAAAAGTGTCTCCAGTTAAAAGGCCTCGATTTTGAGATTTTTGGGGCCATTTTGACATTTGAAGTATGGTGAAAACAAGATGGCTCAGGCCTCAGGCTATGTATAATATGGTGTATGACGTAACTTTTTATTGTACGAAGATTTGTTCTGTCAAATGTACGTCATATACTATCTTGAGTTTTGAAAACTTTGGCAGTTACCTGTTACCAACTTCCGGAAATACTAAGCGGATGTGAGATGGACATAATTGACCACACTTATAATTGCTCACCGATAGAACTGCTGATTTAATTTGGCTTATTATTTAAAATATATTATGCTTGATTTAGTTATAATAAATATGTAAAATATACATTAATATAATTTAATTATGAATTATTGTAAATTGTAATTTAGAAGATGTCAACTGATTACTTTTAGTATAAAAGGGCGCGCAGCTCTGTTGTAGGCTGGTGATGTAAGGGTCAAACCCTCCCATCGACTCTTACCTAATAAACTAGCCACCAGGCTAGTTATAGTCCGACGTAGCTACAGCGGTCTTAACCCGACCCTTAGCGCTACCCTTTCGAAAAAAAAAAATGTTGGTGCCATTATTGTAACGGTTTTTGAAAAGGGTGTTACTCTGCCCAAATAAACAGTGTTTCTAAGTTTGGGCCTAGTTTATTTCCTACCAAGTGCCGACATACCCTTAAAGATTCAGTCTGGGAAGTGCTAGAAAGCTCAAAATATATTTAGTAGGTATTTGCTTTTCTAGACACAATAAAATATATATTCAATATTTATTTAGTTTGATATCTCCAATTAACATAAAACGCAATAGATTCTACGCGATTTTGATTTTATTAATGACTTGGTGTCTGTGATTAATTATAATTTATGAATATATATTTAATTTACAGTCTATATTTATTTATATTTCATGGGATTTCTAATTTTATTCTCTTCCATAGGAGATGAATTTTTAAATCAACTATCGGGTGTAAAGTTTTCTTTATATAAACTTTAAAAAATCCCACCAAATAAAAAATATTTAGTTCGTTAAGTACATAATAATATAATACTTAATATAATCTAAATATTCCATGTAGAGCTAGAAAAGGCTGGTAATATATTGTCCGGAATCCGCAAGGCCGGGGAAAATTCAGAGCACTAATACAATAGAGCTGAAAATCGAACACACCAGTGTCGAGTAAAACATCAATGTCATAAAGTATAATGACAGCTCGACATTCGAAACTTCGCTATAAAATAGTGCGATACGATGAGTGCATGCTGTGCTATATCGCGCGCCGCCCTCTCCTCCTCCCTCACCCCCGGCCGTCCCGCAAGCGAAGCGAGCGACACAACCATACTGAGCTTGCTATATACTATAAATGCTTGCGATAATATCGCGTAATGTGAACGCCACGCTATATAGTATAGCATTAGGTCCTTCTTTGCTATACTATATAGCGCAATAGTATAGCGTAGTCTGAAATGAGCTTTAGTGTACAGCTGTGTTCGGAAGTTTGGTCACTGCTTCGTTTATATCGAGCGACAGAGACACAACATGCAAATAAGCTATCTGACACTTATCAGTAGATTGTGACACAGACCCTTATACTTACAATGTTCTGGGGACTATAGATTAGTTAGTTACACAACCGAAATTTTATGTCATATTCTTATGTGGGTTAAAATACTGAGATTGAAGGTTTCACTTCTGTGAGGTACGAATAGAACTGACAACAGGCTACGTAACACGTTATGTTGTTAACCTTATTGGATACATTGAGTTATAATGTACTACGTACTGGAGAAGACGCCTCAACTCGATTGTTTGTAACACGAGTTAGAGCGCGCGCACTCCAACTCACTTAGTCCGTGCCGAGCGCTTGCTGCAACGTGACACGTTTGAGTGAAGTTTTGTTTTTTAAATTATGCCTTCGTGTGCATTGAGATACTGTTCTAACAACTCCAGAAACATAAGTAAAAGTCAAGGAGTGACTTTTCACCAGTAAGTTTTTATTTATTATCTTTAAAACACGCTTAATTTATTTATAATTTTTCAATTGCAACGCGTCACCGCGGCGGCGGCCATGTTTACGTGTACGTGTAACACCCCCCGCTTGTCCCACGCATACCCCGCCGTCATCAAGTGCGCGCCCTATCTTTTGTTTGAGATAGCTTCTCTAGTACGTAGTACATTATAACTCAATGATTGGAT
Source organism: Phengaris arion (assembly GCA_963565745.1). NCBI lineage: Eukaryota > Metazoa > Arthropoda > Insecta > Lepidoptera > Lycaenidae > Phengaris > Phengaris arion. Next base: position 2,809,147 of record OY751451.1, on the reverse strand, counting down.
ACCATCCTTATATATAAACGGCAAAGCATTACCTGATGTATCAACGCACAGGCCAAACCCTTAAGGCTAGAAATTTGAAATTTTGCTAACTTTTATCACTATATATAATCCCCCTTATCAATAAAAAGATTTACACAACAACTTAAACAACGTTTCTGTCTTTGTCTGATGCGTTGGAAAAGTCACGTAACAGACAAATACAGCGACGATGTTTAAGTTATCCATGGTGTAAATCGATTTATTAGTAACGGGGATATAATATTTCGGGTAAAATAGGTGATAAAAGTTAGTATGAAACTTTTTATTCCTTGGATATATTTGCATGATATTTCGTATGAGTTGAGTACGGAAAAAATTATGAATCACGTATTTCAGCGTTGGTGGGTGAAGTAGGGGATCAAGTTAAAAACCTAATTTCACGCGGGCGTCTGATATCATTATTATTGTTTGCTGACAGAAGCGTGGGGTTCCTGTGACTCCATTCCTATCGTCTTCACTTACCACTCCTCATCCTATCCCTACCTATTATACAGGCTAGGGCTTCCCTATGAAGGAGAACCAGCCTTCGCCACTGTTCGCTAAAGTATAATATAGCCTAATGAGTTATAATTGGGCACGAACTGAACACCACGGCCTTACAGAACGGGCCAAACCGTCACGGCAATTGGCACGTTCTCAGTAGGTAGGTAAGTACGGCTTTTTGACATATAGGTATGATAAAATGTGAGTATATTTTCAATAGGTACAGCGAGCTGTTTACAGAATTGCGCAAGTCTCGTGAAAACGCTCCATACAAAAGTCGCTGAACTTGACGTCACTTGTTCCTAAAGTTGTGTAAAATATAAGGGTCGCAGGAACATTTTGGTTTGTTTCATGAATTTGTCCGTTGAAGTTCATACTTTATTTGAATAATGTTAATTATATGATGCACGCAAACTAATGAAGTAGGTTTTGTTGAAATTTTGCACAGATATAGGGAAGGGGAAATATAGGGAAGGGGAGATATAGGGAAGGACCACAGGAAAGGACACATGATACTCTTAATCGCGGGAAAATGTAAGGTTCCCTCATGATTTCCTTTTGCCTTTGGGCGCACGAGTCGTCGGCAACATCTAGTAAGGTATCTACTTATTTAGCAAAAATATTTGAAACAAAAATACACAATTTTTATTTACATTTATGAAGTAATACAATATGACCTCAACATTTCTGAATATCCCACTACTATTATAAATGTGAAATTATGTGAGGATGGATGGCAAAAACTACTGATTAAAGTTGGTATGGTAGTAGTTGAGACTGGATTAAAACATAGGCTATATTTTATCCCGAATAAGTACCTACAGTTTTCCCGTGGGATACTATACCTATTTACGTGGGCGAAGCTGCTGGAAAAAGCTAGTATAAATTAAAACTAAATATTTTAAACGTCAACATCCCTATTAAATCGCCAAAGGGTTGTCATTCAATCAATCAATCAATCAATCAAATATTTTTTATTCAAAATTGGTATTTTTAAATACTCTTTTTGAACGTCGTTACTACGTGATGCCTACCACCGGTTCGGGAACTAACCCAGCGAGAAGAGCCGGCAAGAAACTCGTCTGGGACCATCTTTTACCAAAAAGATGGAAAATTATTCTTTTAAAATCAAAATTATTACAATGTTTGCTTATGTCTATGTAACAAATAATAACATAAGATAAGGAGCCACCTTATTCCCAAGGTGTGCCGTCTTGAATGAAGTCATTAATTTTATAATACGCTTTGGCACACAAACGTTCTTTAACTACTTTTTTAAACTTATTAATGGGAAGGTTTTGAACCTTTTCTGGGATTATATTGTATAAGCGTATACATTGGCCTTTAAAGGATTTACTAACTTTGCTTAGTCTGAACACTGGCATATCTAACTTGTTCTTATTTCTAGTGTTTACACAATGATTATCACATTTCTTTTTGAAGTTGTTTAGATTATTTCTTACGTATAACACATTTTCCAAAATGTATTGAGATGCGACGGTCAGAACTTTTATTTCTTTAAACTTTTCCCTTAGAGATTCAAAAGTCGACATCTTATAAATAGAACGTATAGCACGTTTCTGCAGCACAAATATTGTATTAATGTCCGCAGCGTTTCCCCACAAGAGGATGCCGTACGACATTATGCTATGAAAATAGCTAAAGTAAACTAATCGCGCGGTCTCTATGTCGGTAATTTCTCTAATTTTTTTAACAGCGTATGCTGCAGAACTCAGCTTATCTGCCAATTTAGCAATATGTGGTCCCCACTGTAACTTACTATCTAATGTTATACCTAGAAAAACAGTGGTGTCTACTAATTTCATTTTCTCATTATTTAATAGTATATTGGTTTGTGCCTGCGTAACATTTGGCAAGCTGAACTTTAAACATTTTGTTTTATTAGAATTCAAGAGTAAATTATTAGCATTAAACCAATGTACTATTTTTGAGAGAGCACTATTTACCTCGTCATTGTTAGATTGTCGTCGCTTCACATTAAAAATTAGTGAAGTATCATCAGCAAAAAGTGCTATCTCATGCTTATCATTAACTAGATAAGGTAGATCATTTATATAGATGAGAAATAGAAAAGGGCCCAAAATAGACCCCTGTGGTACTCCTAATTTAATTTTAGTACCATTAGACCTTTTGGAATTAACTTCTACAGTCTGTGTTCTATTTATTAGATAAGAGCTTAGAAACTTTAGAGCCGTGCCCCTTACACCATAATGGTATAATTTCCTGAACAGCGTATCATGCTCCACACAGTCAAATGCTTTGGATAAATCACAGAATATACCAAGTGCATCCTGTGATCTCTCCCAAGCTCCAAATATACTGCACAGAAGACTAATGCCTGCATCTGTTGTGGACCGACCTTTAGTAAAACCAAACTGATTACTATGTAACAAATTATTCGAGTTGAAGTGAAAAATTAATTGATTTAGAATAATTTTCTCAAAAATTTTACTTAAAGTCGGTAATATGGATATTGGTCTATAGTTAGCTGGGTCTGCTTTATTCCCAGCTTTAAAGAGAGGCATCACCTTGCTGTGCTTCATCAAGTCAGGGAACACGCCACTTTTAATACAATTATTAAAAACTAATGCTAGGTGAGGGGCAATGATGTCAATTACTGGGTTTATAACTTTTGTGGACATACCCCAGAGATCAGTTGTACTTTTAATATTAAGTAATTTAAATGCCTTGATAATGTCTCTAGAGTCTATTTCTTTGAAAATAAAATTTACATCACATTCCCTCACATTATCTCTAAGTAATTTTTCGGCAACTGTAGGTGATGAATTTAAGTTTTTTGTAGTTGAGATTGGAATGTCTGCAAAAAACTTCTCAAATACTGTCGCAACTTCAATGTCAGAACTAACTTTTTTATCATTAATATAAAGTTCAAATTTAGAGTTGCGACTGGCGACTCTTCCAGTCTCATCTGCAATTATTTTCCATGTGGTTTTCACTTTGTTTTTAGAGTTCTTAATTTTTTCTTTGATGTGAAGAACCTTCGCTGCTTGACATACCTTCTTGAAAATCTTCGAGTATTTCTTGACATATAGTTTAAAAGCTTCACTCCTGTTCATTGACTTCTCGTTATACAAGTCATACAATCTTTGTCTACTAACAATAATACCTGCAGTTGCCCAGTTACTAAAATTATTTCTTTTATTATTAAATTTGACCGATTTAGAAGTAAATACAGAGTCAAATTGGTTTTTTACTAATTTAAATAAATTATTAAAAGTTTCATTTGGATTAATTGACTCATTCAAACATTGAAAACTTGAAAGTAATTTACTTCTAAATTTCTCAATACGTTTTGTGTTAACAGGAATAAACTCAATATTTTCTATCGGATTATTATCACATTTAAGATCAAATGATGCTAGCTGTCCACAGTGATCAGAGTTAAGTACATTAATTATTTCTTTCCTAAAAGTAGTGACATTTGTGAAAATATTATCTATACAAGTAGCTGTTGTTTCACATATTCTTGTTGGTTCGTAAAATAAATTAATTAGATTATACGATTTGAACAAAGATGTGAATCTAACAGTGGTGGAGTTAGAGTCTAATAAATTAATATTAAAATCACCACATACAATAATCTTCTTATTAGAGACACATACTTTCGTCAGCACTTGATCCATTATTTGTTCAAAAGAATCGTATAAGCTTGATGGAGGCCTGTATACGCATACAATAATAAGGTGGCTCAACTCAATACAAGCCAACTCAATAATTCGTTCACTAGACAGTTTTACAATATCTTTACGTTCTTTACATTTCAATTTTTTATTAATCAAAATTAAGGAGCCACCCCTAATGACATTTTCTCGACAGAAAGAGCTCCCTACTTGGTGATCACAATAGTTAAATATTAATTCATGATTTTTTAACCAATGTTCTGTTACGCATATAATGTCAATGTTAAATTCATTTAAAAATAACTCAAGTTCTAATTCTTTCCCTATTATGCCTTGTAAATTTTGATGCACCAAGTTTATATTAAAATTACAGTTTTTCCCAGAGTTCTTACTAGGCCCTTCATAGGAGGCATCAGTATAAATATTTCCCGCTAAGAAATTGCTAGAGTGAGCCTCTGTTGTCCTATAATCTAATTTAAATTATTTGGAACATATTCCAAGTTTTTACTAATAAAATTGTCAGTATAAGAACACTGCTCAATAAAAGCAGTGGTCGGCTTAGCCAATTTTTTGGCTTGTCTTAAAACTAAAAAATTATATAGCCATTTAGCTAAATATCGTGTAAAAAATTTAGATAAGTAATACTTATCATATGTTAGATTATTTAACCTAGAGATAAAAATATTATTAAAGTCAACCACATCGATTTGTGGTAAAGTCTTATTTAAAACTAAACAATTTTGATTAGTAGCACTAAATTTTTAATTACTACACTAAATTTTTACATTAAATTACGTCATAGTTAAAACGTAACACCGGAATGTTAAGGCTCGGACTACATGCATCCGGGATCTCTTCGGCTGGAAAACAAAGCTTCGAAAATAGAACTCGGCGCTGATACAATAGAGCTGAAAATTAAACACACTCGAACACTTTATGGCTGGCCCCAAGTAGTTGAAAACTAAAGATACAGAATTTGAACCGCGTGTTTTCGTCAGCTCATCTGTCGACCTTTCACACGTAATTTATGTGTTATCTAATATCGGACCGGTCATATCACTTTCTCGCAGGTGTCTTATGGTGTCGTTTACATAATTCCTCCTAACTCCTGTTACTATTGATATTGACTATTTATTGAAACTATTAACAGTTGTGAGCTTTTGACATAATGTAGGTACTCGTAAAAGTAAAATGCATTAACATGGATATGCGAAATTTTTATAAATATGTAAACATTTTTAATTATACATGTTATCAGGTAAGTACTGGATAAGCGGCAACAGATTTGCTTTGTAAAAATTATATTTTTATGATGATGTAAATATTATTCAAAACCACCATTTAGCATCGAATAATTGAACTAAGATTATACCAAAATTATAACATGTTTGTTTTACTTTCACCAGTATAGATGACGCAACATATTAAATTAATTTAAATTTATATTAGGTTCTTACATGTGAAATTGGCTTGTCGTACTCGCCACATTGATTTCAAATATATCTTCTTTGATTAGGAATTCCAATTTCAAATTAATACCACTATTTACTCGGGCGTTTGTGTTTCGAAAACCGTAAGTCATTTGTTTTTTCCTCTTTTAATTTTTTCTTTGCGTCACTCTGTTTACAAAATGGAAAACTTGAAATATCGTATTATTTTCGAGTACGAGTTCTACCGTGGCACCAGTGCTGCAGAAACGGCTCGAAGGATTAATGATGTGTATCCGCCATACACATCATTAATCCTTGACAAATTCTTATTTTGATGTTGCAAAAGAAAACAGAGTGCATTTTTGGTTCCAACGTTTTCGTTCTGGGAATTTCGACCTGCAGAACATGCCCCGTGGACGGCCGGAGGCCAAAGTTGATAATAAAGAATTGAAGGCTATTGTGGAAGCGGATCCATCGCAAACCACGTCCGAGTTAGGTGCAGGCTGCAGTGTTAGTGATAAAACTGTTTTAATTCACTTGAATCAAACTGGGAAGGAAGGAAAAAGCTTGAAAGGTGGGTACCTCATGAATTGAGCGCAGCAAACCGACAGACGCGCGCCGACTGCTGCGTTACATTACTCAACCGGCACAATAATAAAGGGATTTCAAGGGAAGGAAATTGAATTATTACCTGTGATAAAAAGTGGATCCTGTACGATAATCGGAAACGCTCATCGCAATGGCTGAACCCTGGTGAACCAGCCAAAGCCTGCCCCAAGCGAAAAATGACTCAAAAAAGTTACTTTTGAGCGTTTAGCGTTTAGAGCGGACTAGTGCACCGGCACTAGTCGTACACTACAGCTTTCTTAAATCTAGCCAGACGATTACGGCAGATGTCTATTGTCAGCAACTGCAAATCATGATGGAATAGCTAGCCGCTAAACAACCGAGGTTAGTCATTCGCTCTAGGCCACTGCTGCTTCAGGACAATGCTAGACCACAGACTGCACAACAGACGGCTACCAAATTAGAGGAGCTTCGATTGGAATGTCTAGGACATCCACCGTACTCCCCGAACCTTGCTTTTCCGAACATATTAGCATTTTTTTCCAAATTTGGATAACTTCTTGCAAGGGAAAAAATTCAACTCCGATGGGGCAGTCCAAAGCGCCTTCAAAGATTTTATTGATTCCTGTCCGAATGGTTTTTTTTAGTAAAGGAATCAATTAACTACCTAGGAAATGGCAAAAGTGCATAGATAGTAATGGTATATACTTTGATTAAATAAATATAAAATGTTTTAAAAAACTACTTTATGTTCTTCTTTTACAAAACGCCAATTTCATATATAATGACCTAATATTAATTAAATACGCCATCTACCATCAAATAGTAGAACCAATTTCACGTCATAAGCATCGCGCCTTGTTTTACTTTCACCAGACTCGTAGAGATGGCGTTGTATACTATTTATATAACGCCATAGTTACACATTCGATGCTAGATGACGGTATATATACGACATACCGTAACATTATTTTAGCAGTAAGAAAAGTGGTTCACAAAATATATTATTTGTACCTATAAAAAATTATTTAAAAATTGAAAATGCATATTTTATAGTCATACCCGACATGTTAAGAGGGCGAGGCGTGTGGCAAGGGCGTCATTGTTGCCTAGTCACATGAAACTTATTACCTAGTTATGTTTAAGGATATTAAATTTATTTGTAAACATCCAAATATTGCAACTGTAAATTATATATTTATCAGGCTCGTTTGCCACTTATTTAATAAAAAGATATGTCAATTTTTCTGCAATCAAATGATTGTATAGATTGCGGAGACGACAGGCAGTTTTCACTGCCTGCAGCTGCGGTGTCTGATGCCCAGCAATTTTCTTCTAATGGCCGATACGACGAAAGTGAAAACCTTCGACATGGTCCAGCAGACTCGAATTACCGGTACCGGTACTCCGTACTGTCCCTACAAATTACTATACTTGAGAAATTAATGAAATCATTATATTTCGTTCAAACAAACTTTACCTTTCAATTTTTCATTTTTTCGAGTTCCGTACCCAAAGGGAAAAAACGAGACCCTATTACTGAGACTTCGCTGTCTGTCCGTCTGTCTGTCACCAGGCCGTATCACCGTGATAGCTTGACGGCTAGCACCTAGCTCTTGTCTAAACGACTTGTCGCAGTGCTTCACTTGCTGTTTACGAGTTACGACGCTACGATACAGTTCCGTATGTGAGACGTTTTGTTGTGCAACTTCATATATTATGCAATACATATTCTGTCTCAAACGAGCGCTCCCCCTTCACGCTGTGACTATATTGTCCTGAATCCGTAAGGCCGGGGAAAATTAGTAGCACTGAAAACAGAACTCTGCACTAAATACAATACAGCTAATAAGTGTCGAGGCAAATGTCAATGTCGACAGCTCGATGCTCGACACTTCGATTTTCAACTCTTGTGTATAAGCGCAGAGCTCTATTTTCAGTGTTCTGAATTTTCCCGGGAGCGCTGGATTGCGGATCAAATAGTCCCAGCCTAAACGAAACGGAAATCCCCAAAACCGTGATCGGCTTGGCCGACTAGTCGGCTACTTCACAACAAAGTCGGCCAAGGTCGTAATCGGCACATCTCTAATTCTTTTTAAAGTAAAAATTAAACTTACTTCCAAAGTAAAAATGCACAAAGAAAAATGAAATAAAACTTATTTTCTAAATAATTCCCCTTTTAAATTCAGCTACAATTTTAACTATTTCTCTACTCAATCTTTAAATTCAGATATAATTTTTACTTTGGATGTCGGTTTGATTTTTTCTTGAAAAATAATATTTTTCCCTTTTTAGTTATATTTCTTATATTTTTAATAACACATTTTAAGAAAGTTTAAAAGAAGCGTCCGAATGTATAATTGAATACGCGCCAAGCTTCCATTAGGTATTGTATATAAGATAATGATGATGATTACTGTAAGTTACATAATGGCATATGCTTGCAGTTCTCTAAGCAACGCCGAAATTTCTAAACCTATATCTTTAAAGACTGAGGAGTTCTGTTCAGTGCTTTTGGATCCAGGATACACCCTTGGCACACAATTTTACTTTTTGGTAGCTTGCTTTGCTTCACAAAAGTCAAATCCCTATAGATGTCCCTATCAATTTTGAGTTTCCTCGATTCCTCATGGATACCATCATCAGGTCTCCACTCGACACTTTGGTGACTAAAGGACCAATTTCCAATTATACCCTATACAACAACAAAACAATTTTCCAAATTGGTCCACAAACGGCAGTGTAATATTCAAGGATATGTATCGATGTAAAATACGATGAAAAGCACCTATTATCATCATAATGTGATGATGTATGGTGTGATGATGGTGGTGATGGTGGTGATGATTACTGTATATTATTGACACAGTGGCATATGCTTGCAGTTCTTTAAACAACTCCGAAATCACCAAACATGTATCTATAAGGAGTCAGGAGTTCTGTTCAGTACTTATTGATTTAGGGTACACCTTGGTACAAAATCTTACTTTTTGGTAGCATATGCTTAGGTATCTTCAGAAAAAGTCGAAATCACTACATGTGTCCATATAAATTTCGAGGAGTTCCTTCCATTCCTCATGGATCCTAACATCAGGTCACCTTGTATCAAATATCTTGGTATCAAAAGGACCAAATGGGGATTGGGTATAATCCCAATTAGGTCTTCTTGACACCAAGCAAATAAAGCAAATATACAGCAAAAAAAGAATTTTGAAAATCGGTTTACAGACGGCGGAGTAATCGTCGAAGATACAAATATAAAAATACTAGCTGTACTTTTTCGGGATAAGAAGTAGCCTATGTTTTAATCCAGAGCTCAAGCTACTACCATACCAAATTTCATCAGAATCCCTTCAGTAGTTTTTGCGTGAAAGAGTAACAAACATCCATCCATCCTCACAAACTTTCACATTTATAATATTAGTAGGACATACAGCCGAACGCATAACCGCCTCCTTTTTAGGAAGTCGGTTAAAAAAAGACCAAAATGACTTTAAATTGTCCAAAGACTGCAATAGATCTGCTTTCACGTAACTGACGAGACACTGTCGTTCTGTCTCTGTAGAAATGTCAGCCACGGCACGCAATGGGCGGAAACGTGGTCACTATCCAGTGATACTGCAAATCTTTTTTTCAACACACGGAAGAGAAATTGTAATAATACCTAGTTGATATTTATACTTATTTTATTAACATGCTACTATTTGGTAAAACAGTTTATCTTATACTTTTAAACGAGGAATTCTTGTATATTTATTTATTGATATGTTTCTGTGGTCTCAGAAACGGCTCTAACGATTTCGCTGAAATTTGGTATACGGGGGTTTTCGGGGGTAAACAATCGATCTAGATTAGTCTTGTTTGGGAAAACGCGTGTTTTCGAGTTTTAATGCGTTTTTCTGTCCGTCTGGTCCAGCGGGTTAAGACGCGGACCGCAAGAAACGAGTATTACGGGTTCGAATCCCGCTCGGTGACTTACTTTTGTTTTTTTTTTATATGTTCAAGTTTATATATAATTTTTTTAATTTTTATTGTTTTTAGACACGTTTAAGAAAAATTAGTTAATGTTTGAGATAACAATAAATATTTCTCATAAATATGTCTAACATTTACCTATACTGATTACGTGAATAAGATTTATGCTTTCGAGTTTCACCATATTACAATAAATAGTAATAACCGAGAAAAGCTCGGTCGCCCAGGTACTAATTATATAATAGGACATAGGTTGGTATATTAAAACATGACTATAACATACATGAGGCGCAGCATTTGCAAGATAGCGATTCAAAATTAAACTTTAGTCTGTACACCAGAAGATACACGTTTCATTGCAAGAGTTCAAATGTCAAACTAGACTCTGCATAGCGCGGCGCCGCTCTTGCAATGAAATATGTATCTTCTTGTGTACAGAATAAAGTCACTATTTTTAGAATGCAGCAGTGCAGAATGCAGTCGCCTATCGTCTCGTTTCGGTGTGAGCTGACCATAACCATCCTCGCATTGAGGAAAGAACCGATCCTCAGCAGAATTAGTGGCATGATGATAGAAAAATGAGTTTGTAATAAACAATTGGGTTTTTAAATTAAAAATCTGCAATTAAGTCCGCCATTTTGATCTAGTTTGACAGATAATCAATTTCTGTTGGTTGTATAATCGGTGGAATCGATTTTTCGCTCGACTTTTCTACGTCAAACAAAAGTGAAGCTGCGGTATTTAGTAGTACGTGAGAAATTTACTTGTGATGTAAGTAAACCCAACAAAAAGCATCGCGGTAATCCCGCCAGATATAAAAGATCGAATGTTTAATAAAACATAAGTACTATCAGGGAATGTAACTCATAAGGAGTTAGAGCGTTCTCATAATTATTTGTTTGTATAATGCATAATAAGGGCTTAGATTTTTCGGCAAGCGACACAATATTTTCACACAAAAAGCTAATCTAACTTTAATAAAACCCTACAATATTGTGAATTTGTGACTACTAAACCCTAAGCTACTCACATCTATGATACAAAGTCCGTTCAGAGTAATTTACCTAGCAGTTTTCACAACAGTGATCCTTAAGTCGTCGTTATAAGGCTGAGGTTCTATTGGCGGTCGTCGCCATACAATCGCAAAGGATTTACGCATTGTATGGCTGGGACTATATGATCCGGAATCCGGAAGCCGGAGAAAATTCAGAGCACTGAAATAGAACTCTGCGCTAGTACAATAGATATGAAATCGAAAACATGAGAGTCGAGTTGTCAGATTTGACATTGACATTTGACAATCGTGTTTTCGGTTTTCGGATCTACCGTACTAGCGCAGAGTTCTATTCTCATTGCTCTGAATTTTCTCCGGCCTTCCGGATTCCGGATGATACAGTCCCAGCCTGTGATTGGTGCCGAAGCGACGCAACGCAACGCACGAATGCGACATCAGCCTAAAGGTCCTGACAGAGGAAAAATAATTGTGAACAGAGGAGTGTATGCAATTCCATTTCGTAGTATTATCTACACTGCACAGAGTAAATTAGCCACGCTCTACTGGCCGACGGCCGTGAACGCATCAGAGCACTTAACAGTCCCAATAGGTATCCCATTTAATAATCATTGTCAGCTCTTATCGACTAAACGATCTTCCACATTATGCTTTCGTCAACATTTGTGATCAGATATCACATCAAATGTGACTTCAAAATCTCTGGCTGGATTTTTGACTTGTAAGTATATTACTTGTAGTGTAGGTGACTACTACAGACCCTGTCTACGCGTCAAAATGCCGTTTATATGCCAATAGGTCCGCAATTGAGAAATAGTTCGCACGTCGCGCAAAACAACAAGACGGTTTATGCAAAATATTCTTAGTTTAAAGTCAGCTCACACCGAAATGCGACGCGTACTTTTTAAGATAGTGATTCAAAATTTGACTTTATTCACTACACAAGAAGACGTAACCGGTTTCAGTCCAATTGCGGCGCCGCGCCGCGCCGTTCAGCTCGGTGTAGCTCCATTGCAGCTAGCAATGAAACCTGTATCATTTCTTGTAGCCACCGGTGCACTCATGAGGCGCAAATCTATAATTATTACGATTCTGTCCCCTCGGTATAGCAAAATAATTGCTTAACAGATGTTAACTATGAGCGGAGCAACCCTTCCCTAAGAGAAAATGTGTGCGGCCCGCAGTGATACTTCACATTGTCTTATGTGGCCCTTAACCACAAAAGTGTGACGATCACTGGTTTAAATAGATGTTATTGTATAAATTACCAATGTTATTATAATAATAATCAATCACAATTTAATATCCGGACTACCACACAAATTACAGCTGCGTTTCAATACTTTCATCACAGTTTTATAGGCAATTGCTAGGAAGTAGGAAACCGGGCTACCGTTATAAGCACCCTAGTACCTAGACTACCTAGTTCTATAATAGTAATTTAACGTCTTATTATTTAGTGGCCGTTATATTAAACAGGATATTTATTAGAGTTTAGGCTTAAAACTAGAATGCCTAATTAGTTATTACTCTGTCCTTGCAAAATAATTATAGGAGCAAGGCAGACAGTAGACAAGCAAGACAGCAGTAACCTCTAACCCTACAGGACTAAAATGGACACATTTTCGATTATAGATGATGTTTCTTAAAACGATCCACTTAATGTGTCCATTTATGAACACAGTCCTGGTCTGGTCTGGTCCCAGAATCAATATTTTATACTTCATACGAGCTAATATCTATTATTATAAAGAGGAAATATTTGTTTGTTTGATTGCATCGAATAGGCTCCGAAACACTGGAACGATTTTGATAAAATTTGGCACTGATATAGAGTAGACCACGGGGATGGATTTTTATCGCGGCAAAATACATGGTCTGCGCGGGATTTTCTTTATATATATATATATATATATATATGTAAATGGAATCTCGGAAACGGCTGCAAGTATTATGAAATTTAGCGTGCAAGGAGTTTTGGGTGAGGAAAATCGATCTAGCTATCCATGGCTAACTGCGCATTTTCAAGTTATATTATACATATATATGTTTTTACCGATTGGCAGTTTGGTAGAAATGCGTAGGTATGTATATTTTTTTCGTCGTTCGGAAATTCGGAATGTGGTGGGTTCGAATCCCAGTCAGATAAATATTTTTTTTATTATCGTTATTTTATTAAATCTACTGGAATTCCGAGAATTCTGTTACCCAGGCCCTAAATCCTAATGTATCAAATATTAGGTAGGTACTTATATTTATTTTGTGGCTCAATTTCAAGGACGCGGCTGAGTTACAGTACTGGTTATATTTATTCTTTTTCCTACTTTTTTTTCCATCATTAACTGTCCAAGTATTTTCTTGCAATTATTCATAGTTAAAAATATATTAGATATCTGCCAGAGCCCTAGATTATTAAATTACGTACAAATTTTCATATAAATGTATACATATTATATGACTGCGTCTGGGTCACTAATATTATGTAAACATAATTAATGTCGTTTCTTATTTGAAAATTGATTACGTATTATATTATACATTAGTAGATAATAATAGTAAATTGTAACAAAGATATTATAGGTTAGTAAATTTACTTACCCAATATTTCCCGGGTAGCATAGAGGCAGTCGGCACGCGTTGTAGCCTTTGCCGCTGAAGTGCTGGCCAGCGTTGAAGATGACTTCGGAGCAGCAGGGCGAGGAGCACCGGCCGCTGTCCCAAGACCTGGACTCCTCCGTATCGTACCAAGTCTCCATATACTCCGGGGACACATAAGCACGAGGGTCCCCAAAGGTCCGAGGGTCATAGATGGGAGTGAGGTCCGTGCACCGCTCCACGTAAGCCCCGGACAGTTGGTCCATGTACTGCTTATACAGTCTCTTCTGTCGCTGGCTCTGCGACACGTGCAGACGGAGAACGTTTAAAAAACACATTCCCACTTATTCCATTAATTTAACTTTTCGAATAAAAGTTAATAATGAAAGAGCGGTCACGGTCGCGAGAAGGCGTCCACTGACTGCGCGCCGAACCATGCTCTCGTTTCTCCGAGAAAAAAACACGGAGAAAATGGCCGAGCGAGGGCCGGAAGCCGCTACTAAATCTCCGTTGCCAGCTATTGTGTGCTTTGATTACAATAATAATTATTGACTTGTTTTGCTGAACCAAATATTAATAACTCATTAAAAATAAACATTTTTTTTCAGACAGACTCGCGCACGATAGGTTCTGTACAAAACGGCAAAAAATCATGTGTTGTATAGGTACCCCTTTAAATATTTTTTCTATCCTATAAAGGATTAGTATGTTAGCAATGAAAACAAATGCTACTAATTATTTGGTAGTATTTGTTTTTATAGCGGCAACATGAATACACCTTCTGTGAAAATTTCAACTGTCTAGCTATTAAAGTGGGACCGCACTAGGCGTAAGTACGCGGCAGCGGTACTACGCGACGCGACACGGCCAAATATTATTTGTATGAACGATATAACGCACTACGCGGCAGCAGAACTACGCGACGCAGCACTGCGCGACAAAGTTGACAAACTCACCAACGCGCGACGCGCCGTTGCGTGTCGCGTAGTCCCGCTGCCGCGTAGTGCTATATTAGGTCTTAACCTATGAAATTGCCGTATTGTATGAAAAAATTTAAACGAATTTTTTTCATGTATTTTTTATTTGTATTAATCGAAGTAATCACCCATACACTCAATGCATATTTGCCAACGCAGTGGCAGTTTATTGATGCCCTTCTTAAAGAAATCAGCTGGCAACTAATTCTTCAAAGGCATTTTGTACTGCCTCTCGGGTATTGATTTTTTTTCCCGCCAAGAAGTTATCCAAATTCTGGAAAAGGTAGTAGTCTGTAGGCGCAAGGTCTGGTGAGTAGGGCGGATGACGGAGAGCTTCCAACCCCAGTTCTTGCAACTTGGAGACCGTCGGAGACTGTGCAGTATGAGGTCGCGCGTTGTCGTGCAGGAGCAGCGGAGACGAGCGATTGACCAATGCTGGTTGGAGATGTGCCAGCTTCTCCATCATTGTGTTCAGTTCTTCACAGTACACATCTGCAGTACTGCTCACCCCGTTTGGTAAGAAGCTGTGATGAATCACACCGGCGCTAGACCACCAAACAGTGACCATCACCTTTCTAGGGGTAAGTTTTCGTTTAGGGCATTGTTTAGGTGCTGATCCAGGATCCAACCAACTTACTGAGCGCTTGCGGTTATCAAACAGAATTCATTTTTCATCGCAGGTCACAATGCGGTTCAAAATTCCTTTATTTGTGTGTCTGTTGAGCAGTGCAAGGCACGTCTCGACGCGTACTTCGCGCTGGCGATCATTGAGTTCGTGGGGCACCCATTTGTCAAGCTTTTTTACCTTTGCCAATTTAACGCAAATGGATCAATATTGCTTTGACGCTAACGTCGAAAGCTGCTGCTAATTCAGCCGTAGATTGTGTATTATCAGCTTCCACAATCGCCTTTAATTCGTCATTGTCGACCAAAGTCTTCGCCCTTCGGACGACCGCGAGGTTCATTTTACAGGTCGAAATTTCCAGAACGGAAGCGAGCAAACCAATAACAGGTGGTGCGTTGGTTTGTAGTGTTAGCTCCGTAAACGTCGTTGATGTTGCGTGCCACTTGTGCCGCGTTGCTGCCACGACGGTACTCATATTCCACAATTACTCGAATTTTTAACGTATCCATGATGACGAAAAAGATTGAAATACGATGAAAATGTAACACTAATGAATAAACAAATTACTATTTTTGTGAAAAGAATTCCATGTTTTTAAAATAAAATTATTTTGAAATTAAAATTCTTAGCCAAACAAAAATTATTTTAATTTGAAATGGCCAGTACTGCAGAACGGCAATTTCATAGGTAAAGACCTATTATAAAAAAATATTTGTTTTTTTTCCAAGAATCCATAGACAAATCATTGATCGAGCGCCCAGCGAAGCCAATCATATATCTTTGTAAGAATCATACATTTTGCACTAACGATGACTTGTGATTGTACGAGTATTACTTAATCAGAAAATATTAATAATACCTTACGAGTTTTAAAATAGCTTTTAGCCTTCACAGAACGATACAAACCGATCCACATCCACGATTTTTCCACTCAACCGTGTACGCATACTCATACTCTCCGTATGCTTGTAGTATTGCAATAAAATCGACAGCTAACTATGTAGCTGTCTATCTGTTCCTCTTTATTCTATGTTGTAGATAGTGTCTACCTATTGACATTATTTCTGACAATCGTGTATTCGCTGATTTTGATATAGCACAGTGTGTTAAAATAAAACCGTAATGTAGCATAATATGCTACATTACGGTTATATTATTGACTTTAATTATATTAAAAAAAAGGTATTGAAAATGCACTTGAAACACACAAAAAACATAATATTTCAGTAGAAAAGTTTATCAGTTCAAAGGTGTCGTTTATATAAAGAAAAAAATGAAGTCATCCGATGATTTGTTTATCCGATATTTTGTGGTTCACCAGACACGAACATAATCACGTGTTGGGTACACCACTTGTTGAAACTACACGATATTTTAACAAATACGTATTGATGCTTATGCATCTTAAAACACATAATATGGCCCCTTACTTATAAAAATATTTAAACAACGGATACGTGGTTTCGTGGCTGTATTTGTCTGTCAAGTGACTTTTCCAACGTACCAGACGAAGACAGCAACGTTGTATAAACTATCCGTTCTGTAAATATTTTTATTAGTAAGGCTGGGAATTGGCGAATATCTCAGAAACAGTCCAATGTCGGCCGTAAAAATGATTCGTCTTCCTCCCGCCTACTCAAAATTATTACCATACCTAAGTCTTCAAAATAATCTTAAAATAATATGATATATATATGATCTTAAAATAAAAATCAAAATTACTTGATAACATTGCGCTGACACTCCATGAATCCGTCTACAATCCTTTTATACAAAGAAAAAATTGACTGACATCCGATAAGTTCTTTTACGAACGCCATTGGACTCTTCACAGTGTTCAAGCTCAAAATAACATTATACACAAGAGTCATATTGATGGTCTTGTGATAACAGGTAGCTGCAACACCACCGCACATACCACTGAGGTAGTTTACATGCTGTAGGCAATGCTGGTACTCCGCTATGCTATGAAGAATTTTGCGAGAAAAATTCTCTTTAAACTTTTGTTCGCTGATATAAAATAAATCTAATACCTTATTGGCGACCATTAGACAGTCCGTATTCGATATACCATTTTCGTCTTGTAAGTTATTTGGCGCAGCGTTAAATAAGGTAATGTTGCTCCTTTTAATTAAACCGACTCTGTTGGAAACGACAGATAACAGGACGTAGGACAAGATGATCGCACAAGCCCCGTTGGTAAAAGCATAATTGCTCCTCAGATTATAGAATACAAGTGTTGTTAACAGCAGCCAACAATCTTCCGGCAAATCTTTAAAACAATTAATGTCGAATCCGGGCAAATTGTCGTCCAAGAATAATTGGAAATAACTCGTATTTTTATTCGGTTTACTGTGTATACTTTTATATATTTCCCAATATTTGCTCGTTGAGTTCTGTCCGAGTTTTTGACGCCCAGTAAACTTAATTTTCAAATGTTTCACACCAGTAAGATGAGCGTAGGAATAAAACACAATATCCATAGCAGAAAGCATAGCATCAGGTTTGTCCTTATCAGCAATTAGCCACGAACCTGAAAATGTATTTTTGTACTTCAAATTAATATACGGGATTGGAATTTTTCCAGTTGCCACCATATATTCAAATGCTTGATTGCTCTCCTTGACTCGGGATGTTAAATGTTTGACAGCTAAATTAGCTCGTTCGTGATGGAACAACGAGTTGGTTAATTTTATATTCGACAGCAGTTCAGCTTTTTCTTCTTCACATAACCCTGCAGTGAGACACCCAACAGCATAGTCTGGATGCTTCTTCCTAATCCACGCAGTAGAAGCCAGCACTATTTTATATTCTTGACACCCTACTATGCCTGGTATTTTGGGGTAATATGTAGCATCATCAGATATAGCAGATAATAGTATTGCCAATAAGCTACTACTACGAGGAAAGAAACTACTAAGTGGCTGCCATTCAAATATTTTACACCTAATCAGTTTGTCGGTTTTATCAAAAGTTATAGAATTCGGTACAATACATGACACGCGAAATATGGTGTACTCAATTGAATTTGTGAGTATTGGACAGTTGAAATACTTAGCTACTGAAAAAAGCGTTCCCTTCTCATCGTAAGTGCAAACATGATATTTGATACCAAGCTCTTTCAGAACTTCTTTGATGACATCTTTCACAAATATCGGCTCGCAGTACTCGTTCTCCTCTCGTCCCGGCAAAACGGCCTCAGTTTTATTGATGATCTGCTGATAAATCTCCAGGCGTCTTTCTATAGGAGTATCCATCGCTCCTTTAAAAACGACGTAGCATGTGATATCGCTATCTATAAACATGTTCAAAGTATGCCTCAAGTAGTTCGCATATCGGTCATACTCGCCACCGACAATGTACGGGCAAAAGCTATTCTTGTATGAATGTCTAAAATAGTCTCCATCTATGATTAAATTTTGATGATTTAAGTCTTCAAGTTTCCCCGGAAACTTCCCCTTTACGAACCTCCTCAGAAGCGTCAGTTTCATATTCAAAATATTCTAAAACAAAATTAAATTAAGTAAATACATAATACTTTGAAGGACCCAGACAATAGACTTAATTGCTTATTATTAAACGCATGGTTTAACCCCCGACGCAAAAAAGGTGTGTTATAAGTTCGACGTGTCTGTGTATCTGTTCGTAGCTCCTAAACGAATGAACCAATTTTGATCTACTTTTTTTTAATTTCGAAGCTGACATGATCGTGAGCGTTCTTAGCTATATTTCATCATCATCAACTCGCTTACTACTTGACAATTCGGGGGTTACTAAAAATTTAATTTTGTTTTAACTAATTCTCTACACAATTTTCATTATTTTGAAGTCAGTACTAGCCCAAATAATATCCTGATAAATCATTATCATGTTTTAGTTGGCTGGTACCGGTTTCAAAATTATGAAGATTGTGTAGAGAAATACCTAGTTAAAGTTAGTGATATTTGTTACCTAATACATTTAAAGAACGTTTAAAATAAAAGATTGAATGTATAATTGAATACGCGCCAAGCTTCCATTAGGTGCTTCCAAATGCTTGCAGTTCTTTAAAGGATGCCGAAATTACCAAACGCGTATCTTTAAATACTGAGGAGATCTGTTCAGTGGTTTTGGATCCAGTTTATACCTTGGTGCATAATCTTATTTTTTGGTATCCATATAAATTTCGAGGAGTTCCCTCGATTCCTCATGGATCCCATCATTAGGTCGCCACTTTGGTGACAACGGCACCAACTTGGGATTATACCCTTTACATAAAAAAAAATAATTTTGAAAATCGGTCATAGACGGCGGAGTTATCATGGAATATACAAAAAAAAAAGAAATATATATACAGCCGAACGTATAAGCGCCTACTTTTTATGGAAGTCAGTTAAAAACAGGGCTCGAGTCGCATCACTAACCCCCGTTATCTATTCGCATGAATCGAGCCCTGTTTTTACTAATTAACTAATGAATGGTTTAAATACCGCGTATAATAATACTAGTGTAGATAACACTAATATTATAAAGAAAAAAGATATTTTGTTTGTTTTGTATAGGTATTTGTTTGTTTCCATTGAATAGGCTCCTAAAACTACTGGACCGAATTGACGAAATTTGACACATATACAGCACAGAGTACATTATATATACGGGATATACAGTCAGTATACCCACTGTGTAGACCACGGGAAAGACATGAGGCAACTATTTATCGCGGGAAAATGAACAGTTTCCGCAGAATTTTCTTTTACGCGTACGAATTCGCGGGAAGCGTCTGGGGTATAGATAAAATTATGCTATTATTTATTTAATCTCGGAATGTGATAATGTAACAAAAAAGGGTCATAACGTCCCTCGTCCGTCGTTGTAGCACTGCCACACATATCTAATGAAAGGGCTTGAAACAAGCTTGAAAAGCCTCTAAAAACTTACCGATTTAGAAGTTGCACCGTGCACGAAAATATTAAGTATATTACTGCATCAACCCTCATACATACAATATCAGTTTCATGTAATCTAATGCACAGTCACCATTTTTATATATCTAGTACTTACTTGAAAGATAGAAACAATTGGAACCAAACCAATAATTAAGAAAATACGAATGACAATAACCAGCGCCCACGGGCAACTTATGTCAGCAACAAATTCGTGAATCGTGAATCGTGGTTCATCGGCCGTTCCCGACATTATCGCTTCAACGCTTCAAGCGCTATCACTTACTCAGAAAATAAAGTCCCCAACCATAGACTATTATATATATATCGCCAACTTCCAAGGTTTGAAAATGAGGGTTTTATATTCGTGACATCTGACAGCTTTTTGACACGACAAGGACCGTCGGGCTACCAAGCGCTGAAGTGACAGAAAAAGAATCGAAAATTCATAATGACCGTTTTCTATACCACTTACGCTACCAGACGACTCTTTGTGTGAGTTGGGTCTGCCCCATAGCGGCAGAAAAAATATCAAAAACAGGTATTAACATATTTATATTCAGGTAAAATCTTGGTAGGTAACTTCCCTGTAACTCCCAAAAAAACTGCTTTCATTTTCAGTGTTGTCAATAATTGTCAAAACCGGCTAAGTGCGAGTCGGACTCGCGCACGAAGGATTCCAAGCAAAACGGGTAAAAATTCACGTTTGTTGTATGGGAGCCCCCTAAATATTAATTTTGTTCTGTTTTTTTAGTATTCGTTGTTATAGCGGCAACAGAAATGCATCATCTGTGAAAATTTTAAGTTTCTAACTATTATGGTTCATGCACAGCCTGGTGGCAGACAAACAGACAGCGGACGGACGGACGGACATCGAAGTCTTAGTAAAAGGGTCCCGTATTACCCTTTGGGTACGGAACCCTAAAAAAATATACGATTTCCCTTTAAATATTTTTAGTTTCGACTAAGCAGCACTTTTTTTGTCTAATCGATGTTAGACAACATGTTTAATAAACCCATTTTCGTATAGGTATCTTAAAAAATAACGAAGATACAAATAATTTTAATTTACAATTTGAATGAGAGCGATATATCGGCCTGTGACGTCACGAGTTGCACACGCCATACATAATTTTCTTTACAAATGTATAGCGGTACCAACTTGTGGCGTAACAAATTGTTTTGCGAGAAAGAGATGGGCAATATTTTTTAAGTGATATATCGGCCTGTGACGTCACGAATCACTCCCGACTGGCCGCCATACATACTTTGTCAATATGCAATGTATGGTGCATGGAAGTTAGAGGAAAGGAGACCGATCGCTACGTAAGGCATTGCCCGGCTGTCCCTGAAATTTTTTAGAATTTATAATTCATTTTTCAGCCACCAGCCACGCTGCCGTCGGTAAGTAGTATAATTTTCTTCGCGGCATTGGTGGCCCGCTTTTATTAAGACAACTTAGCGATCACAGCGCCTTAGTTATTTTGTCCATATTTCTGGGACACTATTTTCTACAGCGATCGGTCTCCTTTCTTCTAACCTCCATGATATGATGCTAACAGCCTGTGACGTGACAAATTACTTTACGAGAAAAAGATGGGCAATTTTTTTTTTATTTGCTTATAATTTTTAATCAAGTCAACATATTATATATCTATTTATTTTCGATTTATGTACCTATCTTAATTCAATAATGTAAAAATGGGGTATGGCACTGACACTAGGCAAATCCTATACTCTATTGTTGTTTGCCAAAGTTACCAGTTATTTCATCAAAGAAGGCGAATGTTTAAAAATGAATCACAAAACGGCGCCAAACTAGTTGTCAAATCTAATGTGGGTCAGCTGTGAGCTAAAACTTTTATCAAATTGTCTAGGTATCTTTATTAATAATTTTACAATTTACATTTAGCATTAGTTTTAAGTTAGTATAGCTAACATTTTTTGTTGTTATCTTGTGAATTTTAGTATACAATGGAAGCAAACGATGAATTATCTCAACTTGACGAGCTATTACAAGCTGATCTCAATGATTGTGATGGAAAATGTAATTTAATAACAGAGGTGGATATATTTAAAAGTAATAATCAAGACGAAGTACAAAATGTAACAGAAAATTCAACCACTTCAGTAGTTCACAATGGTGATACGGATTCTTCAGATGATGAAGAGAAGAGGAACTACACGGAGCGAAAATACAATGACTACGGTATGTCAATAAAGAAAAACTTAGACTCTAAAGAAAATGAACATTTAGAACGCAGAATAGAATTTGAAACTCGATTAAGACAAGCAAATAATCAAGCCAAAACTGCTCGTAAATCAAACGCTGTCGTAAGCAACCAAGAAAAGAGTACGAAAAATATGTTATGCGTTCCTGATACATCAAGAAAACTAGCAACAGATATATACACAGATCCAATTTTCGGGATACGTATTGCCAAACCGCTAGTTTCAAGCTCAGTGCTGCTGGACCGCATGCAAGGCCGTGAGGCTGTTAATATGCTTCGTATAAAGAGATACGTCGATAATGAGGACTTGTCTAAAGACTGGGTGGTCGGAGGTGTAATAGTAAGAAAAAGTGCAGCAAAAAAGTCACAAAAAGGAAATCAATTCAGTGTATGGACGCTGAGCGACTTGAAAGACGATTTAAAAACTATATCAATGTTTTTATTTAGAAAAGCCTATAATGATTTGTGGAAAACTCCTGAAGGCACTGTCGTGGCTGTTTTAAATCCCAATGTACTTGATAAATCACAAAACAGCTCTGACCAAGCCTGCTTGAGTGTTGAAACATCTGACAGAGTGATGGTATTAGGTCAGTCGAAAGATTTCGGTTTCTGCAAAAGTAAAAAGAAGAATGGTGAACCATGTACTTCATTTGTAAATTTAAATCAATGTGAACATTGTATATATCACATAAAACAGGAGTACCAAAAATATTCTCGAAGACAGGAACTTCAATCGTCGACAATGGGTAAGGGCATTCCTAGTTTACAAAATAAAGTATTCGGTAAAAGTACATTTATATATGGAGGCAAATCGTATTCAGCATTGCCTAAGAGTAATCAAAAAGTAGTCAAGGAAAGAGATCAAAACAGGCTAATGTCGCTAAGTGACTATCATGAATCTGAATCACAATCGCTAATGGTTAATAAAGCTCCATGTAGTGTAGGACAATTAAAAAATAATAATACAATATTACATAGTCCAACTGTAAGCAAAGTAAGTGATTCTCAGAGATTGAGCTCCTTAAATTCATCAAATTGTAGTCCGACTACTAGTTTGGCAGATAAAGTTAAAAATTCTCCTACACTAGGATTTGGATTAAGAAAAAATGACACTGTGGATCTCAGCATGCCATACGGACAAAAAGCTGCAGAGAGAGCCAAACAGAATGCTATAACACTGATACAGAAACGTGGTGGCATTTCTAGATTGGACCCCATGAACATAAAAGGTACAGAAGTTGGAAAAAAGAGAGCTCTGGATAAAATAATTTCAGACAGCGAAAATAGTGACTGCAAGAGAATTAAATCAGATGAAAATTTGAAAAATACAAAAGCAGTTATGTCAGAGAGGTTTAAAAAGATATTATTAGCTACATCTGCTCATACGAATCTTATAAGACAACACGAAGATGAAGAGCAAGAAAAGTACTTTAATAAACTTGAAAAGAAGGAAGCCATGGAGGAAAAAATGCTTAATACATTCAAGTTAGCTTGTAAAGCTGTACGGTGTACTAAGTGCAAATACACAGCTTTCTCGGCTGCTCAAAGATGTAAAGATGAAAGACATCCCTTAAAGGTTTTGGATACATTCAAAAGATTCTTCAAGTGTGCTGACTGTAAAAACAGGACTGTCTCTTTGGAACTCCTTCCTTTACATTCCTGTAGTAATTGTAATGGGTCAAGATGGGAAAAAGCTCCCATGCTGAGGGAGAAAAAAGTAACATCTTTATGCGATGGCTTGTCAATAAGAGGCGAAGAGGAAACCTTTATAGGTGGAACTGTAACTGCAGGGAAGAATATCAATCTCTTAGTTCCTGATGATTCATGACACTTAAATAATATTTCATAAGTTTTTCTATTGTTACTCTTTCACGCAAAAACTACTGAACGATTTCTATGAAATTTGATATGGTAGTAGTTTTGGCTCTGGATTAAAACATAGGCTACTTTTTATCCCGAAAAATTACATTCCCGTGGGATACCAGATACTATATTTACGCGGGCGAAGCCGCGGGAAAAAGCGAGTAATATAATCTCTATTTTAAAATTAATAATATTATTATTATAAACAGTTTTACCACTGAACTACCTGTAAACATTAAATAAGTTATTTGTGTGGATATTAATAGTTTTTACTATTTTTTACTTACATGACTGATATATTTAAGATTCAATAAGTGTGTATTAATTAGCATTCAACCAACTCTCACACTATCCAGCTTACATTTTTAATTTTAAAATAAAAGACAAAGTAAAAATAAGCATAATATAATTTTATTACGAAAGTCCCAGTCAGTAACACTGATCCAATCAGTTAGATTTCATACAAGATTCGTCAATCTTGAGGTGCACAATACATGGCTTTTTATAATTTACACAGCCCTGGACAATTACTTTGCTACATTTTACAAAACAGTTCAGAGAAGCTAACAATAAGTTGTGTACACAATATGTGAGCACTACATTTGGTAGAACGCTGAGTGCGGACACGGTGTTCTACAAAATGTTTGTTTGTGCGTACACGCCTTAACATGAGACACCAATAACATGTTCAGCGGTACAATATATTTACAAACAGTTAACAAACAGGGGCAGTGGTCTTCACCTTCAAATGCTACAAAATTTTATATATACAAAATTTTTAATATCGAAAATCAAAACATTTTATATGAAACAAAGCAATTTTGATTGGTAATCCAAACCTTAATTATAATTTATGTTTGTAATAAAAGTGATTTTATTACAAACCTGATAATATTTAAGTTAAAAATTATACAATTCTGTTTTAGAAATGCAAAACTTTTCTATCATCTATTCTATTATGTACAAAAAATTTTAATTGTATTTAACATGCATATAAATAATTTATGAGGCAATATTGACGGAAAATAGTTATATTTCATACAGTTGAAAGTATTCAGGACATTAAACAGTATTCTGTCTATTCATAAAAAAAAACATACATATTTTATGCAGCTCGAGTTTTATTTGCGTTAATATTTAAATAAGAGATTCCTATTACGTTTAATTACTTTTTTACGAAGAGAAGAGTATACTGTTTTTTTAACCTATGACGTGGAATCTGTCTAATGTGTGATAGTTATAGTTTTAAATTAAGCAACCGCAACAGCAACAGCTTGATTCTTTAATTAAAAATAATTAATTAACGACCGAATACTGGAACGCTAATAAAAAAAGAGCCAATGGCGTGCTGGATGAACGCCAGCAACTCGTTGGCCACCATTGTCATTGCGCACGTGCAGCGGCGCAACCGCGCAACTCGCAAACAATTAAAATTGGCTTCGTATGTGATGCGGAGCGCGACCGTTTTATTGCGCTCAACGCACGAAATAAACGTTATTTGATTTAATTATTTGCTGCTTTGTTTCATCACTTACAATATTTTAAATTCTGTTGAAACTCGCTACTATACTATACTCTCCTGTACCAAACTCAACACAGTCGCACAAGTGTTGTCACGAATCATACTTAAAAATGCACGCCCCTACACCGCAGTTACAAGAGTGACCTTCTTTCTTGACGTTTTTTCGGCGCATGCCATGTGAAATATCATTCTGCGCATTTTTAAATTAAAATGACAACCTTTATTTTTTTTTTACTGACAGAACAGTTGCAAACAAAGTTTAATATAAATTCAAGTGAGTTATTTTTGTTTCTAGAGCTTCTGTAGCAAAAAAGCTAACGAACTGTGGTGGAGGGAAGTGTTTTTCCAGAACGTATCATTCATGTTGGAGCCCGACCGGCGACCACTGCCTCATAGTGCATCATCCACTTAGTAAAAAAATTATAAAACGAGTTTGGATGATTATTCCCACTCCGTCGTGGCGGGCGGCTTGGGCGTGAGGTCGTACAGCACCCGCGAGATGCCGGGGACGGTCTGCAGCTCCTTTCGCATTCTGTCGACCACCTGTAACAATTTTAACGATCTTAGAAATTCGTCGACCTTAAAGAGTTACTACTATCGTTAATCGCTAATGTTCATACAGTAGTACTACATTGTTAATCTCTTTCGGGTGACTACGTTTTCCATACATGAAATAATGCCTGTGGGATGCCCCATCACGTCGGGGTCACCAATGTGGGATTATGGTGGCAAGCCCCAATGGAAGATCTCCGACCGAGCGAGGTGCTATGCTCGGTCGGAGATCGGCCGAAGCCAACTTGTATGAATTTCAGATGTCGTATATATAGTGCCGATCATAGAAAACTTCGATAGCGCGATTCAGGATTGCCACAATCCGCAAATGTGGCGGACCAATTGCTAATTGGTCCGCCACATGCCCATGCATGTGATTGCCGAGTAACTAGAATTTGCAAGATTTTTTGTATTAAGTACAAAAAAAATTTTAACTAAACGCAAATCAATTCACTCCATCTCTTATTGCTATGCTTGCATATGCTTCATATCGCACACCCTCTAACACCATTATGGCCAGTTTTGAAACTATTATTTGATTACTTTTGTAGGGACACTTTTTAGCTTTTCTGCATCAGACGGATGGTACTCTCCTTTACTCTACTCTCCATGGTTTGTAGGTAGTTAAACTAGGTATTCTTACGTCCTGCGGCATGGCGTCCGAGCCG
This sequence comes from Phengaris arion, assembly GCA_963565745.1. Taxonomy (NCBI): domain Eukaryota; kingdom Metazoa; phylum Arthropoda; class Insecta; order Lepidoptera; family Lycaenidae; genus Phengaris; species Phengaris arion. The sequence goes on along the minus strand of OY751451.1, from coordinate 2,782,024 downwards.
GGCAGGGCCGCGGTGCCGGTCATAAAGTCCTGTGTGACGAAGGGGCGGAGCACGAGCGAGCGCTGGCAGGAGGGCGCGCGCGTCGCCGCGTCCCTATCGAAGTGCACCGGTAACAGCACTACCGGCATCTGAGCGATGCGCGACGCGCAGCCCGACGACACTAGCACCTGAAATTCATTCGAGTATTTACGATCGTCGCTGTCCAAGACAATGAACATCGCATCAAGTGCGACTTCCCTCGCGCACGGACCTCGCTGACCGATGCGGGATGAGCGAGGTTCACTGGCACAGGGGCGACACTCTCCACAAATGACAGCTCGGGCACCAGCCACCAGCGAATGTTAGCGAATGTTGACGTAAGCCTAACACGTAAGTTGACACCGAAATAATTTCAAACGACGCGTCAGACAAATCTATCATAAATATTATGAAATAGTATTGTCAATTGTGTCAAAGCATGAAACGAGCTTGTGATTTGTCAATTAGTCCTGGCTTGAAAAACCCAAGCCCTGCGGGCCCCGCACTCGCCTAGCCGCGCACACAGCCGCGAGCTGTCATTCGTGTTGAATGATGGTTCGTTACGTTACTAATCTTTGTTACTGGTTCGACGGGTCGGCGGAGCATCGAGCATCACGGGAGACCAGGCTCTCTCTGCTCCGATTTACCAGCGCTGGCGCACGCCCAACTAAGGCTGGGACTATATGTACCGGAATCCGGCGGGCCCGGGAAAATTCAGAGCACTGAAAATAGAACTCTGCGCTTAAACAATAGAGTTGAAAATCTAAATATCGAGCTGTCGTCTATAACATTTATATTTGACTTGACAGTTGTGTTTGATTTTCAGCTCTATTGTATTAACGCAGAGTTCTAATTTCAATGCTTTGGATTTTCCCCGGGCTTCCGGATTCCGGATCATATAGTCCCACCCTTAATAGTCGTGAAAATAAGCAGAGGTCTATATTTGGATTTTTTTATATATCCCACAAGAATGAGACAGGTGCAACTTGCATTTTAAATTGCATACGTCTTATTTTGCTATTTTTTTTACCTCTGATCAACGTTAGACAACAATCTCAAATCCATTTCTGTATATTTAAAAAATAAAGAAGATACAAATAATTTTAAATTGAAATAAGAAAGATAGTGAAATACGGTCAGTGTGATGTCATTGCGGTAGTCCGATATCCATTTTAGCAAAGATCGTTTTACGAGAAAGAGATGGGCAATAATTTTTATTCGCTTATATTTTTAATAGGGTAACATTTCTTTTAGATTTAAGTATCTCTTATCAGTAACCAAGAACATTTAAATTAAAATTTGTAAAAATGTGATATTGGAAACTACCATAAACAGTACAATACGGGCTCTTAATGTTTTCGGGAATCGTCGTTTTTCATTGAAAACAAAATGTTTAAAGTTTACTTTGCCCAATGTTAGGCAAGTACAAACCAATATACTATTAAATGATGAGAAAATGAACTTAGCGGACACCACTGGGTTTCTAGGTATAACACTTGATAGTACATTACATGCGGGCTTCATATTGCTAATCTTGCAGATATGCTCAGTTCTACAGCATATGCAGCCCGAAAAATTAGATAAATTTCTGACGAAGACACGGCGCGACTAGTTTATTTTCAATACATTCATAGTAGAATGTCTTACGGCATCCTTTTATGGGGAAATGCTGCCGACATTAATACAATATTAATTCGTCAGATAAATTTCTGACGAAGACACGGCGCGACTAGTTTATTTTCGTTACATTCATAGTAGAATGTCTTACGGCATCCTTTTATGGGGAAATACCGCCGACATTAATACAATATTAATTCGTCAGATAAATTTCTGACGAAGACACGACGCGACTAGTTTATTTTCGTTACATTCATAGTAGAATGTATTGTGGCGTAAAAACCTGTAAAATAAATACTTACTTACCTGTACAAATTATAACATAATGTAACCTTAAAATTAAAAATAAATAAATGTTGACACTTCGCAAAAATGTCAGTCGAGCTCGGACATAGAACGGATGCTCTTATATTGTTATTTTCCTTATCCCACAGTCTTACGGCATCCTTTTATGGGGAAATGCCGCCGACATTAATACAATATTAATTCGTCAGATAAATTTCTGACGAAGACACGGCGCGACGAGTTTATTTTCTTTACATTCATAGTAGAATGTCTTACGGCATCCTTTTATGGGGAAATGCCGCCGACATTAATACAATATTTGTGCTGCAGAAGCGAGCAATAGTTCAATTTACAAAATGTCTCCCTTTTGAATCTCTGAGAGAAAAGTTTAAAGGTATTCTGACCGTCGCTTCTCAATTCACTTTGGACAATCTATTATATGTTAGAGAAAATATTAGTAAATATTATTAAAACACTAGAAATATGCACAAGCAATACCGGTTGATCAGACTAAATAAAGTAAGCAAATCCTTTAAAGGTATACGCCTATACAATAGAATCCCAGGAAACGGTCAAAATCTTTCCATTAATAAATTTTAAAAAGTAGTTAAAGAACGTTTGTGTACTAAAGCTTATTATAGCACGATCGCACACTATGGGAATAGGATGGCCACCTGCACGGCTGCTTCTACGTACTATATGTATCTGACTTTTGTTAATATTATATAGATTAAGTTTACATAATATTGTAAAAAAATATATTATATATTTTTTAAAAGAACAATTATTCCATATTTTTGCTAAAAGATGGCCCCGTGCGAGTTTCTTACGCCGGTTCTTCTCGCCAGGTTAGTTCCCGAACCGGCGGTAGGCAACACGTAGGGACAATTCGATAAGCGTTGGTTTGTAATATATATGGAAATAAAACTTTTTGGATTTTTTAACGCGGCTGTACTGTACTCTTGTAATGCTTAGGATATACCTGTGTCGCCAGATCGTCCGCCTGCCGTATGGTGGAGATCACGTGCTGCGACAGGAACGTGGGCGTGATGTCCGTCACTTGTTCCTTGATCAGCCCCCCGAACGCGTAACACACCCTGAAAGTATATCGAAAGTAAATTACAAAATCTATTTTTCCCATCTTTAAGAGGGCCAGTTCCCGGACGTGCGAAAGTAATAATGTGGGACTACTGGCAACCTTGGAAAGACTTAATATTTTCTCGCATTATCATTGGGCTGGTACTATATGATTCGGAAACCGGAGGGCCCGGTGAAATTCAGAGCACTGAAAATGAATCTTTGCGCTAGTACAATACAGTTGAAAATCGAAGTGTCGAGCTGTCAAATATAAATTTCAACTCTTTGATATATCACTTGATGTATCGTATGTAGTTGTCATTTGTCCCAGTCCCTGTCCCTGGGCCGTACCTGTTGACGTTGTGGCAGACGCGCGGTATGATGCGCGCAAGGTACTGCATGTCCTTCCACTTGGGCGGGTAGAACTCCGTGGACAGCGCCACCGCGTAGCTGTACGTGCGCCCGTCCCCTGTAAATTGATTGTTTTATTCATTTAAAAAGAATACGTGCGTACACTTATGTCACAGGAGCGACACTCTCTACAAACGACAGCTCGAGCGCCGCGAACGTCATCCATGTTGACGTAAGCCTAATGTTGACACCGAAATAATTTTAAACGTCGCGTCTGACAAATCTATCATGCCCTTCATGATGTGCCCTCTAGCGGCAGAAAAAATATCAAACACAAAGCGTCATCTGGTGGCGTAAATGGTATCAAAAACGGTCAATAAGAATTTTCGATTCTTTTTCTGTCACCAGGCGGCGCTCGGTAGCCCGACGGTCCTTGTCGTGTCAAAAAGCTGCCATTTGTCACGAATTGATGTCACGAAGAAAAAAAAAACCCTCATCATTATGAAATTATATCTTCAATTATGTCAAAGCACGAAACGACCAGCGGCCAGCCCAGCCCCGTGAACGAAAGTCCTGGTTTGAAAAAACTTACGTCCGGCTCGCCGCGCCCGTATGCATTTTTGATTTTTTGTAAAAAATTAATTAGTAAACAAATATTACAACCTAACATATAACCGCCACCTTTTTGGAAGTCGGTTTAAATATCCTCAGAGTACATAATGTAAATTTCTTTGTGAAGTAGATGATAGATAGTCCCAATAATATATTCGACGTTATTGAAAATCAACCTTACTGCTCACTAATACAGCTTTATTTCGCGTAATCGCTTAGCGCATAATTGGAACTCTGTCTATATAAAAAATATATACTATAAGGACCGATATTTACTGATGTATGATTCATAGTATCTCTTATTCACTTATACACACAATTAACTTCACGGGAAGAAAAGGGACAGTTGCGTCCTGAGTGAGCGAAATATTTATTTTAAAACGTATTAAAGATTATTTTTTTTGAAAATAAGACATTCCATGCTTTCTTTAATGGTTAATGTTTTTTTTTTACACTTTTTACAGAGTACTTCGGGACGTTGCAGTCAGATAGATCGCGCGCGATTGCGAGCCCAGGCGCGCTTACTCGCATTTTCAGCACTCATCGGTCAGTACTTCGAGCGTTCCTGGGGTATCCTGGTTTTATAATATCGTCGATTTTATAATGCTATCAAATTAAATGTCACTTATTAAACAGTGCAATAAAGAAACACAATGTCACTTATTAACAGTCCAATAAATAAACACAATGTCACTTATTAACATTGCAAAAAAGAAACACAATATCACTTACTAACAGTGCAATAAATAAACACAATGACACAAAGGAGATCGGCAAGTCGCCATACATTAACTGCCTGGTTATTAAAATACGAGGCTACAAAAAGTATTTATACAATAAGTTGTATTTTATGAACATAGGAACAAAAAAAGCAATAATATTATACATCAAACTCGGGGGATAAAAGATATTTGATTATATATTACCTAACTTATTGTTCAATATATTGCTCTAGTGGCGGGTTGCGGAAAAGCGACATCTATTATTTGCTGTGTCGATTACGTAATGAAATTAATAACTAGTTTGTTTGGAAACGCAATATGCTAACAGATAAATGATAGATGTCGATTTCACGTTATGAAAACCAAAAACATAATAATTATTTTTCTTAGTATATAAATAGAATAGAGGTATCTATTTCACACCCCAAATTACCCTTTTTTTATAAAACTAGTACGAAACTGTTGAGCTATAGAAAAAGAAAATACCTTAATACTCCAATTAAAATAAATCTATCTACTGGATGACGCTTTTACGCCTCAAATTGACAATTTACAGCATGATAAACATAGTATATAATATAGATATGATGACAACGATTACCACAGATAAGTGCATACGTGCATTTTGTACATCAATTCTCTGATATTCGGAGACTGACAACTTTTTATTCCCAAGTTCTAAAAAATTTTTTTATATAATAACTTTTTAAGTACTATAAAATCATATATGTTCGAAACTTGTCCGCTCTTGATGGAAAATCAGGCAGCATTCGCCAGTGTCCTTTAATCTTTTTGTAAACGGTTAGGTTCAATTGGGCCTGAACAGAATATAGCAGTGGAGTGGGGTTCCTATAACATACATTTAGGGTTAATAGGGCTTTCCTATGAAGAAGAGCCAGCCTTCGCCGCTTTAATATAGTCTAACGTGGTAGACTGCCTGTATGGGAGCGTCGAGCGTTATTATATCGTTATAATGATGACGTCATCTGCAACACCAGGGCAGGGGCGGGGGCATTACCTTGCACGCCGACGGAGCGCACGGGCAGCAGCGTGGCGGCGACAGGCTCGCGCGAGATGCGCCGCAGCTCGGCCTGCTCGCCGGCCGTGGTGGCTGACGTCACGCGCCCGAGCAGCGCGTGCGACTTCATGCACATGCTGTTGTAATCCACCATTATTTTCACTATCACCTGTGAACGGTTTGCATGTTAATAAAACTGTGTACATTGATATAGGTGCCCGCTAAATCGTTCGTGTAAAATGTAGAAGATATATTTTGCACAAACGCAATCATTCGTCACTCTGGTGGTACACGCACAAGTGTTTGCGTATGAACGCGTATGATGAATGTTTAGCAGTTAGATTATCCTCATAATTGGTGCATATTCCATGATTAATAGGGAATGACAGAGTGTACCTGTGTCTCGGCGAAGTCACGGTCCATGTGCGGCTCGTCCTGGCACAGCACGCGCACGGCGAGCCCCGGGCCGGGGAAGGGCTGCCGCTCCACCAGCGGCGCCGGCAGCCCCAGCTCTGTACCTATTGCTCGCACCTGGAATATAATAAAAAAGAACACAAAATTAAGAACAAAAAATACATTCTACCGAAATGAAATGAAATTCCATTCATAATTTAAAATCCAAAATCGTGACACGACCTATAAATTTTATTCTCAATGCACCTAAAGTAGTTTCACTTTAAAACGTGTGTGTCTACTTAATTACGCGCGTTAAAAGTTGTTTTAATTGATATATTGTCTATTGTATGTATATAATAACCAAAGATTTCAAAACTAAAGGTGAGCTATGACGTACATTTGACAGAACAAATCTTCATACAAGAAAAAGTTACGCCATCTTGATTTCACCATACTTTAATTTCAAAATGGCCCCCAAAAATTCCAAAAGTGGGACCATTTAAGTGGAGACAGTTTTTGCCTCGACATGCCTCGTCTATAATATATTATGTCTATGATAATAACTCTCAATATTTTTACCTCGTCCTTGTGGAAGTCCTTCAGCGGCTCGACGACGCGGCCGCGCTGGCGCAGCGCGCGCACCATCTCTGTGTCGTTGTGGTGCGTCTTGATGGTCGCCGCATTGTTGGACGCCAACGTCGACGCGGATTCTATCAGGTCCGGCCGGAGAGTGCCCTGCCCTAGTAACACTTGGTCCTCCCTGTAACAAAGGCATCATTTAAATAACTAAATGATTTATATTCAAACCCTCTCTCTCTCTTACTAATAAAAATTTCTTAAACATGCGTTTAACGTATGAATAGTTAAATTCGCTGTTTAAGTTATACGCCCGTTATACAGCGTGTATACATCTGTCTACTAATAAAGATATTCAAGACCTTGTTCATTTACAGGGTATAACAAATCGAAGTGATAAAAATTTACTGGATGGAAGATTAAAAATTTAGGTTAGGTTAGGTTAGCGAAAAAAATCCGAAAAGCAGTAGCAAAAATGTGTATACCATACAATTTTGAAGAAAACCCCATTTGAAATATCGCAAGAAATATTTGAATGACAGCCCTCAGAGGTCATTGCAACAAGTTTTTAATCAGGTGATCGTACACGTGGACTAGTCTAAATCCTTTGTGTCGATTGGTCAGCGGCATTCCTTTGAGTTATTTCATTGGTCCGCCGGGATGCGTTTACGCATGCCGTATGGTCCAATGAAGGTATCGATAAAAAAACAGATGAGCTCTAGCTCCTCCCACAAAGAAGAATGCCCAAAAGTGGTACCAAAAAGTCTCATGCATCAAGATGAAAATTTTATAGTAATTATTTTTCGAATTTTTTACGTAATTACACGCCAGGAATTCAATTTTTGAACCGGGAATTTAAATTAAAGAATAAAAATTATTAAATGACTCCCTCCGCATTCGGTTATAGAGATGTAGTGCATTATTAGAAACATCAAACAATATATTGTAACAATATCGAGTCATTCGACTAAAACAGTTATTGCAATCGTTATTCCAATTTTAATACATATTACTTGCTTTAATAACAATTTCTGAATGATAATATTATTTATTGATATTATGTATTAACTTTTCTATATTATGTATGTTAAATAACAGTAAAATTAAGCTAATCCATTACACCTAATCGATTCAGTGCTGCTATTAGACATAAAATCGATTTTTTTCATAGACTTCGATTTATCGACCGGATCCCTAAATCATAACCGACGCATATTTTCTGACATCTGACATTGCGACATTTGCGAATACGTCCGCGGTCCGTCTATGTTTTATTTTTCAGATTAATTTCACAAAATATACATAAGCAGGACTTGTTTATATTTTGTGAACTTTTTCTGCGTATATATTTGATTATGCAAAAATGGCGAGTCGTGGTGTCACCCGGCAAAAAAGATGTATCAATTGTTCATTTTTTAAAACCTAGAAATCAAAATACACATACTTTAGAACAAGTGTCTACTCCAATGATTAACTTATTACAATCGTGGATAACTCCTACTCAGGTAAGCAGACCTTATTTTATTTTCTGAATAAGTAAAGTATATTAAAGTCTAAGAAGGCACCTTCTATGTATTTCCTGACAAATGTTTTTCTAAGAATTATAGAGAAATCTCTATCATTCCAAAGAAATATTTTAAACTAGCACCTGAAAATATAACAACAGAAAAAACATTAAAGGCTTAAAAGACTTAGTCTTTGATTTCACAATTATTGTTCCAGCATTTATAGTATAGGTGTTACTTATTATTATATAATATATTACAAACACTTATTTAATTCATTGTTTTATTACAGCTGACTTCAGATTCTGTGCTCTGTACAGTGTTTGACACTGCTTCAAGATAGAGCAAACACAACCAGTGAAGGAAGCTTGTCTTTGCCTGCTTTTGGTCATAGAATAGTAGATATGTTTTTCTTGTGGCCAGTCTATTCTACGTACTACAAGAACATATCCTGTAAGACAAGGTCGACATGAGAGAAACATTATAATTAGACTAGTTCCGCTGCACTTGGTAATTATTTTTGTTTATATGAAATTATATCTTATTGATATTTTTCATATTTAGTCTCCAATATTTGATACTGCTGGTAGTGCTTTTATTATTGTGTCCTAATAAACATGGTTTCACAAATAATTTCATAAAATATTTTTATTCGTTGTCACTATTATTTGTAAGATTTAACATACAAAAAATATATTATATTACATATCACTTTTTAGATCTCAAGATTGGAAAGAGTTTGTGCTGCTTGCTGGAGGTCAGCTACAAGAGAAGTGCGACGTCATGATGAGCAAAACTCCAATTGCCCTGGTCTGTCTATAAGAGGTATTTGACAGATGCTGGATCAAGTGCAGATCTCAATATACCTCAGCCGCCTCCTCGTCCTCAATTAAACTATCATACTCCTCAAATCACGACAAACCCAAAAATTATGTCTTCTGTGTATAAAAGTGCTGCAAGTACATCTAATCACTGTATATTTGTTAATTGTTTTGAAACGGAACGTTGACTGGTACCTTTATGTATAAAGTATAATTATTGTTATGACAATCTTTGGATAAAATAAAAATACATTCTATTTGTTTTATTTTTGACTCCAGTCAACAGTATGAGCATAAGTGTCCATTGTGAAAAGTATTGTACGTGACTAAATTGTTACTTAAATTTTTGCTTAAATTACTTAAATTGCTTAAGAGAAAGTATTCAATAATAATAAATACCCCTAGATAGTAGATACTATAGCGGCGGCTTTCAGTCACAACACAGTATGCAGCACTGAATTCGGTGATTATACCATGAGCGGGTAACGGGTATTAGGTAAATATATAAATATATACGCTATAATTCGAAATTCTTACTATTATAAGCGCCTTACTCTGTTTTTAGAGCAATAACGTTCGTTCGTGTATGACAATAGGTACTTTGAAGATTTTGAGGTTATTTTCGATTTTATCAAATTCTCTGAAACCCCAGTTTTGTTTACAAAGAAATTTTTATAGGAGCTAATATGATAATCATAGACTGTAAAAAACCAAGTTTGGTTTTGAAGCAACTTTTTACAGAATTCCATACATTTATGGGCATTCTCCTTTGTAGGAATTAATTCTTTTATTGTAGTGGTTCCGCATTAATTATTTTTAGTAAAGATGATATTGATTTTATCCTGGTATGTTTTTATTCATAACGCCTAAATTTTGGACCAATCATATGAAATTTTATTATCATTTTGAAACTAAAATTTATGAAACTAAAGAAACATTATCACATATTAGAACTAAAAAATATAACATATCTCTTTTGTTGTTAAAACATCATCACGCTTGTATTAAAAAAAGACATTGTTTTTATTTATTTATTTTAGTTACTGATGAAGATGAGAGAGATGAGAATGATAATTTTCAAATTATAAATTTTGTTAGTAAACCCTAAAAAAATTTCTTAATAACTTCAATAGCTGCGCAATTTTAGTTTCTTTCGGTCCTTTGACCGAGTTAGACGCTATTCGCTATTTGCACGAAAATTTTCTCTCTCTGTATCTCTACACACGTCACGTCACCGGTATAGCAACAACGAGTTTTACGATATAATTTTGTGTGTTGGTGCTCCTTGCAGTAACAGTATCAAAAAAGCTCGTAAAATTTACCGGCAAAGATTTGCGACATTTTGAAGACACTTCAAGGACCAGCACGCCACTTGGGATACTTACCTACTTAAGTGTGTAACAGTGAGGACTACGTCTCCGTTTACAGACTATTACGTGATATAATCGGGATAAGGACCTACCTACTTAAGTGTGTGAGAGTGACGACATCAGCTGTGATGTTTTACTACGTTTCGACTAATAAGTAATAACCTACTTATTTTGCGCGTGTGTAAGAGTGACGACGTCTGAATAATCGAACAATTCGAACTAGGATAATAGCGAGTCGAAGATACGCAACTCGCTGGCATTTATTATACACGTTGTATAATTACGCTACACACCATAGACAGAGAACTCAAAGAAAAACGTTTTGGAATTGAGTAACACGCAAATAACACGTATCTGATGTTCGCGTGTTGATGACACAAATTGACATAAAATTTACGTTATTACGGATCTCGTAATTTTAATTATATTCAAAATTGATGTTTATGCATTTTTTATCAATTTCAAATAGTTAATAAATATGTAAATTTTGTAAATATTAGTAGTTCTACAAAGTTTAGTTTGCGAGGTGCGTTCAAAAACATTTTTGAACGCACCTCTGCCAAACTGTCAAAATATGTCATCGAAATTGTCATTTGTCACAAGACTTGCTAATCGCGTCAAACGTCAATTGTAATTTGTAAATGCAGTTCTTGAGATTATCAAAATGCTAAATAGGAATATTCTAATTAGAACAATAATAAAATCTGATAAATTCTGATTGTTTGGGGTTGTAACTCTCACACAGAAAGTAATAGCGTAATTTGTTTTAGGTATCTGCGAACATCACTGAAGTATAGTGTCCAACTACATTATTTTTCAACAAGCGATTGCTAAAAATAAACATGTATAAGAGAATATAATGCCTTTCATTGGTTTTTAATTTACTAAATGTTTCCAAGAATACACAATAGGTAATGTAATGTATCTTTTCCCTTTGTTCTTGGTGTCTGATTGTACTGTATCATAATATATGTTTATAGTTGTCTATCACAAAATGTGATGAAGATATGTTTGTTGTTTTGTATCTCTTTATCTATATACAGAATATCCCAAAATTAGTACGTCACACTGACACCGGAGGTAGATGAACCCAAGACGCATTGAACAAGCCTAACATGCCCACAGAAAAGTTTCGTGGGTTTTGAGTTATGACCAGTTTTAGTCATTTTTTAAAAATCACCATTTTTTTGTAATGTTCGTATCAGAGACTTTTTAAAATGCACTTTATTTTACTTTTTTATGTGTAGTTAAGTGTTTTTTCAAGACTAGTTACTTATTATGAAACAAACTATACATAATCGATAAGTAATGTGAAATAACGACACTTGATCATCAGTCAGGAGATGCAAACTAAGAGACAATAGCTCACCATAATGCTACCAAGTAAAATGTCACTTATTCACCGTGCAATAATAAAATACAATGACACATTGATTTGGTCAAATTTAACCTTTATGTTTACGTTTTAATTAAATTTGATCTAAACAGTGTATTCGTAACTTAGTACTCACTGCAGCTGCAGCACCTCGCGCACGATGTGCTCGGCGACGCGCACGAACACGTCACCGATGATGCGCCGCTTGTCCTCGGGCGCGGTGGCGTGGCACAACAGCGGCGTGTGTCGCGTGCGCGCGCCCTCGCGGACCACCGTGCTACCTTGACGAAACTAAGAAAACACTCGACAGTAAAAACGAAAGAAGTACTAGCCAACGTAAAGCCAAGTGTGGTGCCAACTGACCCTCCTCACATTACGGAAATACCCCAGACAAAGGCTAGGACTAGTGTATGAACTGAACTATAATTTGATCCTGATTGTCCCGGACAAATTCAGAGCACTACAAATAGAACTCTACACTAATATAATAGAGTTTAAAAGGGAAGTGTCGAGTGTCGAGCTGTCATATATGACATTGACAATTGACTCGACACTTGTGTGTTCGATTTTCAGCTCAAATGTATTAGTGCAGAATTCTATTTTCGATGCTCTGTATTTTCCCTGACCTTCCGGATTCCGGATTATATAGTCCCAGCCTTAGTGGTCGGAGATGATGATTTAGCGTCCGTGTTTTAGAAATAGCTATCACTACATAGTATAAAACAAAGAAGCTTTTTCTGTCTGTCCTTATGTATGCCTTAATTTTAAGGGTTCCTAATGTCGTAAATAAACAAATTTTTGTCGTAAATAAACAAAAAAAATAAACAAAAAAACGCTGGCTGATCCCTACGAGATAGATCAAAATAATGTACTACGGATAGCACACCTTAAAAAGGTCTACAAAAAGTCCGCGATGGTATATGTTCATCTCTTAAGGATAACCCATAATAACCATTTTTTATCCTTTACTTTTTACGAGAAATAATGGCTTATTTACGAAGCTATTTCAAGCAATACAGCATTAATCCTTATCCAATTAATTACCTTAAATACATTGTACATTTAATATAGATCAATATGGCCCTTTACAGCATGTAATTTAAATGAATATTTTCGAATTATATATGAATATTTATAATTATTATAATATTAATATTTCATATTATTAATATAAACCATACAGACTAAATTAATCTATACTAATATTATGAGGTAGTTTGTGAGGTTGTATTTGCTCTGGATCTACTGAACCGATTTTGAAAATTCTATTACCAATAGAAGGTAACATTATTTGTTAGTGTATAGGCTATATATTAACCCGGAAATGAAAAAGCTGGTCATTTAGGCTAGCAGAGACAGCCACAGCCTGTGAAGAGGAGGGATTTTGATTAGCATTTCAGTATTCAGCCGTTAATATCACAAGTTAAGAACCCCCTGTGAATTATTAATAAAGGTAACACGCTTGGAAGAAGAATATAGGAGTACTAAAATAGAAGCCGTAAGCAGCTATCTGTCTCACAAAACATCCAAGGACAAAAAGAATCGTAAGAGTGAAAGAGAAAGCAAATCCATGTCTTTTCGTTTTTTTCCAAGGTTGTCTCGACGTCGGAAGATTCTTTGGAGTCCATTTTTACGACGTTGGAATTACATCTCTATGTCACTAATAATAAGTGTCAGCATGTGGGATAAGGAACGATATTTATTATGTTTCTTTTCTTACTAATAGCCGGCTCTCTATGCTAGAGTTATACTTTTTTATAATATCTATGGACGCTTTTACACCAGGTCAATCTGGGCCCGTGGTAAGTTCTCGAAGAACTCGTGTTACCACACAACGGAAATATATTAAATACTTTTATACTGTACACATATTAAAGATTTTTATTATTTAATACACATCCATGAACCAGGAACACAGAAAACTTTTTTCTTCCCTGGCGGGATTAGAACCCGCGACCTCGACCTTGAACCAAAAAGACTACTATCTCCGTTTACCTGGTGTGTGGAGTTGATGACATGTAACCGGACTCCCAGCTCGCGCAAACACCGCTCAACCTTGGCGCTCTCGTTCTTTCTCATAAAACCTGCAATATAAATATAGCGTAATAAAGATTATACAGTGTAAAATGTTTTTAGTTCCAGCTGTCACCGCGTCATACTCTTTGTCGCCAAGCTGTACGTGTAGGAATGTTTGTCTCACCGTTGTCAATGTGCAGCGCAATGACCTGATCTTCTCTGAGCGCAGTCCGCAGCAGCGCCGCGCACACCGTCGAGTCCACGCCGCCACTCACCAATACCTATCACATAGATTTTTAGCAATAGATTTTTTTAATGACTAAGGATGGGGCTATATTGTCCGGAATCCGAAAGGCCGGGAAAAATTCAGAGCACTGAAAATAGAGCTCTGCACTAATACAATAGAACTAAAAATCGAACACACAACTGTCGAGTCAAATATTAATGTCATATGTTACAGCTCGACACTTCAATTTCCAACTCTATTGTATTAGCGCAGAGTTCTATTTACAATGCTCTGAATTTTCCCGGGCCCGCGGGATTCCGGATCATATAGTCCCAGCCTAAGGGAACATACGTGACCTGTTTAGGAGGGAGGGGGTCTTCAAAGCACTACTTCTCCAAAATTCAGTTTATGGTATCAAGACGATTCATATATAATTCAAACAAATTAAATGACGGCAAGAATAGGGGTTAAGGTCTTCGTTTCCAACTTATTGTACATAGGTATAATATATAGATGTCTCACGAGAACTTTGTTGTCGCCGACCGTCTCCCGTATGTACTGCACGCACGCGTCGCGGCGCGAGCGCAGCGTGAACGATCGCGACAGCCCCGCGATGTCGAACAGAAAGTTCGAGAGCATCTGCTTCCCTTTTGGCGTTAGATCCACCTGTGGACGATAAACATAATATGTATAATGATTTTAGAGTCCATACTCAAATAAAATATTACGTTTTGCAAAATTAATCACAGAAATTTAGGCATATTGTTTATTGCTTATATAATGAAGTGTAGGATAAACAAAATGAAATTGGTTTTTTTTTATCTAGTATGAATAAGTCTACGGCGCTGAGATGGTCATTGACCGCAAACTGTCACAAAGCTGATTTCAAAATTTATGCTTTTTTACGCAACGTTTGTGTACAAATACCTCGGGGTGGAACTGCACGCCGTAGAGACGCATCTGCTCGTTGTATATGGCCGCTATCACGTGGTTGGAGGACTGCGCGCCAACGCGGAACCGCTCGCCGACCTTTTGTACGCTGTCGCCGTGCGTCAGCAGCACCGGCTGCACCTTCTCCAGGCGGCTGCGGGGAGTAAATATTATTTACAAAGTAATTAGGTGAAAGGTATCGAGCGACGAACAGCGGACTATGTTATTCAAACTGAAACACCCGTATAAACCTAATAAATGAGTTAGAGTCTGCAAATGTAATGAATCACCCGGTATGAACCTAATAAACAGTTACAAGCACAATATAAACAATCTTCAGTAGACAACACAGGCAAGGCGAGACCCTTATGAATATTATTTTAAATCAATTATTTAATATATATTAATTTTTAAAATGAGGAATTGGCTCGTCAGTGTTAGCGCAATTTATTGGGCGCAAAATATTGTTTTATAAAATAATATATTATATAATATACATAAGGGATGCCGGCTTTTATGTACGCCTCTCCATACTAGACCACCCAAATCGGCGCACGCACGCATACGCGTCATTTACACGGCCGCTAACGAAACCTCAAATAGCAGAGGGAGTCACGCCGCGCGCCGCCCATACTTGTCGCTGCATTGAACGACTAACAAGTTTTAGTTAGTTGTGCCGCGACGCTTGCGCACTGTCACGCCTTCTTTGTAGACGTACCAGCCCTAGCGCTCCGCTCGGCCACGCTCAATCGTAGGTAAAAATTTCAAGAACACGACTGAGTTCTGCTACTGTACAATATTTATATTGTGTTACAAGTCTTCAAATGTAAAGAAACAGCCCATTTAAACTCACTTGAACAGCGGGCACGTGGTCTCCACCTCGACCTCGTACTGCCCGTCCTCCCGCGCCTCCTTGCGCAGCACCGAGCCCCCGAACTCCTTGTTCAACATCTGCATGCCATAGCAGATACCTGCAAAACACGCATCAAAATGAGGGCTATCGCGTAGTCGCCGCTAGGGGCGATCGTGTAGCGTGAGGGCTCCGATATGTCAACTGTCACTGTTTGCGGGTTGGATACGCGGGTTTATTTCTATATAAACCCGCGTTTATATAGAAAATTTATATAGAAAACCCGCTATATAACGTTGCGAATATTTAGCAATAAGTACGTTAGATTAACTAAGGCAAAGTTACGGATAAATTAATGTGACTGCTTAAATGCGCAGCTAAGAAAAAAAAACGCCTTTTCTTATCAAAACGGGACACGGTGGTGGTGGTGGTGGTGGGACCGGGACAAATACGTTTACTCTACTGTTTTATTGTATTAAATATAATTTAAATGTAAATTTTTGTTTTGACACCCGTAATAACAAACTTTCACTTTTCGTACTTTAGGACCTCACTATACTGTGGCGCCACCTGGTAAGACAAAAACGACGGTCCTCATTGGCTCACTCGTTTAGGAGCTTAGAACACCCCAGTTTCAAAAGTAGCTATTGCTAGTGTTATCTGCAAACAAACTGTGGATACCCGTTTCAACAATGGAGGGTTGAATTTTAAAAAAATCTTAGCATATATCAATGTCATTTAATAAATTGGCTGTTAAATTGCGGTGCAATTTTGTAGTGGTTAAGGTTGTGTCTTGATGGATGAGTCAAAAAACTTCCCTTCTATAAACCTTCAGGGGAAAATGTCCCACGTCATTACAGTCGGTTGACGATTGCCTTAGTTGCGAGTCGCAAAAATATCCACTGTTTAGATGTTTTTGCGACTCGTCGACCCCACTGTATGGGGGCCGCTGTCGCGAGTTTTCGTAAGCACACAGATGCTCGTCTGTAGGAACCGTTACTTACCCAGCACAATCCGCGGCGCGTTCTCAGCGCACACCATCTTCCCTTCACATATTACTAAGGCGGGTCAATAAGTCCGTGACTTTTTGAATTTCTAACCTCCTTACTGAAAAAGCAACACTACTCCTGTCAACAGGCATCTGTCAGTTGACTCATATCAAAATTTGAACTTGCTGCGTCAGTTAGTTTGTGTTTTACAGCTATCTTTATCAGACTATCCAGTAACTTAAGGAAACAATGGAAAAAAGTGAATTTCGTGTGCTTATTAAGCATTATTTTTTGCGAAAAAAAACCATTACCGAGACCAAGGCTAAGCTTGATAAATACTATGGGGACTCTGCACCATCGATTTCAATGGTAAAAAAGTGGTTTACTGAATTTCGTTGTGGCCGTACAAGCACTGAAGATGCCGAACGTCCTAGACGCCCAGTTGAGGTCTCTACACCCGAAACAATCGAAAAAATTCACGATATGGTGTTGGCCGACCGAAGATTGAAAGTGCAAGAGATTGTGGAAGCCATAGGCATCTCGCATGGCTCAGTGGTTTCAATTTTGAATGATCACTTGGGCATGAGAAAGCTTTCCGCAAGTCGACCACAAACGCAATCGTGTAACAACTTCACAGGAAGGTTTGGCGTTGTTTAATCACAATATGGAGGAGTTTTTGCGCCCTTTTAACCGTGTAACCGTGGACGAAACATGGATCCATCACAACACACCAGAGACCAAACAACAGTCAAAACAGTGGGTTTCTAAGGGTGAATCGGCGCCAAAGAAGGCCAAGGTGGGTTTGTCAGCCAATAAAGTTATGGCGACTGTTTTTTGGGATGCACGTGGGATAATCCACATTGACTATCTTCAAAAGGGAAGAACAATTAATGGGGAATATTATGCCAACTTATTGGACCGCTTCAATGAGGATTTGAAAAAAAACCGACCTCATTTGGCCAAGAAAAAAGTTCTTTTTCACCAAGACAATGCAAGGGTGCACACACGTGCAGTTGCCATGGCAAAAATCCATGAATTGGGCTATGAATTGCTCCCACATCCACCCTATTCTCCAGATTTGGCTCCGAGTGACTACTTCTTGTTCCCAAACCTGAAAAAATGGCTCGGTGGAAAAAGATTTGACTCCAATGATGAAGTCATCTCGCAAACAAAGGCCTATTTTGAGGACCTCGACAAATCATATTTTTTGGAAGGGATAAAAAAATTGGAGAAGCGTTGGACAAAGTGTATAGAGCTCAAGGGGGACTACGTTGAAAAATAAAATGATTTATTTATCAAAAAATCTGTGTTTTATTCCAAAAGTCACGGACTTATTGACCCGCCCTCGTATGACGATGTAAACGCGTGTGCATACGTGTAACGTGCGTACTACGTGCGAGTCGAGGTTCTGGCGTATTGCATGCAAATTACGCGTGTAAATCGCGGCGAATTTGGTCTTAATTAACAACTTACCCAGCACAGGCAACCTGGCTTTGAATATATCCGAGTCGTGCCGCGCGTCCTCAGTGTACACCGTGTTGGTCCCGCCCGATATGACGATGGCGCGGCTTCCTTGAGGTTGTAGGCGGGCGTATCGTCCCTCAGGAGTTAAAGGCTTATCGGATATAACTCACCTAGGACAGGTAGCCCGATCTTGAATATGTCCGAGTCGTACCGCGGCGCGTCCTCGGCGTACACCGAGTTGGGCCCGCCCGATATGATGATGGCGCGGTACCCGGCCTCCTTGAGGTTGTAGGCGGGCGTGTCCAGCGGCAGGATGTCCGACTCTACGCACAGCTCGCGCACACGCCTGTCTATCACCTGTTGAAATCGTTATCGATATTAAATAGATTGCAATTGATAGACACAACTATTATTTTTATCCATAATTCAGTTACGCCACAACATAGCTAGAGTCAAAACAGCGCCCCTAGTGGCAAACAATGGTAACTAATTCGAAGATATAAACAACAATATGTATGGCATCGAAACGACGTCGAGGGTTTTCTCATATCTGCTGTGAGGGAAGTGAGAACAGCATCATTTGCTTGCAACATATTATCATTAAATCACTCTGCTACACCGACCTTGCCGTACTGTGAGCCGGCGTCGAGTATGGCGACCTTGTCTCTGCCGTGCGCCGCGCCGTTGGCGCCTCGGTACTGCCCGTCAACGCTGCCCGTGTGCATCTCGCCGACTCGCCAGCAGCACTGGAAGATGATACAACTTCTAGAACATTGTAGAACATGCTGCACACATTTTTTTATTTCCAAATGAAACATAAGTTTTTTTCGGAATGTCAACAGAAAAAGATACCACCGGTACAACCCTAGCCCGTCGATAAGAACCGGTGAAACAAACTCGATCGGGTACCACCTTTTAGCAAAAAGATGGAAATATTGTTCTTTAAAATCTCAGTTTTAAAAGAACAATGTTTCCCGCTTTTATTTAAAGTCAGTAAAATAAATTATCATATCAGTAAAACTATTTATAATCTCAGTAAAATGATAGCCAAAACATAACTTTGTCTTTCCTTTTTTACTATGAAATGGACTAGGTAATTATCAGAAAGATCGCCTGGAACACAGCCGAGGAGGTACAAGCACATTCCCGGTCTTTATGGGCGAATTTCCACCACAGAGCGACATTTAGTTATTTAATTATTTAGATTATAACTCAGAGTCCAGTCGCCGACAGATCCCGTGTTTAGTTTTGGCCCATGTCACTTGGGTTTAAAGGTTTAAAGCCGGGACTATATTAAGATCCGTAAACCGGAGAAAATTCAGAGCATTGAAAATAAAACTCTGCGAAATATCTCAACTTAGATTGCTACACACCTCATCTGTTGGCGATCTTACATATTATTTAATCCCAGCAGTAAATTATACACAGTTAACTACGGACGAGATACGCTTCAGCACTCGCACAATTAGAATTACAAAATGATAGCAGTCAAAAGATACCAGCTCCATAAAATTTAAGATTGCAATACGATAGCAGCCCCAAGATACCTATAAAACTCCGCCGCTATAAAAGTAGCCTATGTGCTTCGCCGTGGTCGACACTAAATCTGTGCCAGATTTCATCAAAATCGGTCTAGTAGTTTCAGTATGCAAACAAACAAATCTTTCTTCAAAATATAGATATCATATTCCATTATTCTATACTGTAGTAAAATTATGCTGATTCCATGAAATATAAGTGTTACTAGCATTCCAGCTGGGTGGCGGGAACCACAATGTGTTAGCTACTTATACTTACAACAATTATTTAAACATATTTAGGCAAGTCTCTGTCAAAGCCTACACTCCAGATTCATAATAATTCTACATGCATAATATCTTCTTCATGTCAACTGTATGATAGACATGTGTAGTGTTCTCAAATGAGTTGCAATTGGACTAGTTCACTTCCATCAGTTCATACATTCATTCGGTTTCAATACAAACATTTCAATATACATTTAGTTCACGTCCATCGCCCGTTAGCGGCGTAAAGCGGCATAAACTCATTCGCAGCAAATAAAATTAAGCAACTTGTTAAATGAAGGATAAAAATGAGCAAAATGCAACTATTCTGAGGAGGGGAACAGTGAGATATGACTTTAGTCATAGCCCATTGGACAGTGCTTGATGGACAAATCATTGAACTACTGAAATAAAAGAGTGATATAGTTCACCATGATCAAAAGACCTTTTTAACATTTTGCACACCTCTACTGTACTAATCATCAATATAATGGTAAAATAAATTTAAAATTATAGCCAGTTTACAAAACCTATGTGCCAAATCTAGCATGCAGCTGTAATAATAATTATTATGTCACTAACTTTCATGATCCGGTATGGTGATTCTAGCCATTAGCATGCATGAGTAAAATAAGCAATAAAAATGACAGAAACAATACAATATTTTACACAAACGAAATAATAGTCATCTGTATTTAACATACACAATATATCTTATTAAATCCTTAATTTATTAATGAGAATTTTTTATTTTAATTTATGCCATACTAAGCAGGCTCCCATCCGATTATTTAAACAAATTAATATTTCTTATTCATACTGTTACGTTACATGGGTATTTCTATTCCAAACTGTAACACAAAAACAATATAAGTTTATTGAGGTATTTCAAAAAATAGTTTGAACATAAAATTAATGTCTAAATGTGTCATGTTAGAACAACTTAACATTTCAAGGTTCATTTTACATTGGAAAAATTACTTGCCATTGACATAACATTTAAGCCAATTACAACAAAAACTCTCTACTTATTATAACTTGGTAATGAATAAATGTATGTATAATATTTAAAACAAATTTAATAATAAATATCCTGAAATCAGAAATCATAAATAATATTTAATTTAACATTTGTTTTTGAAGTTATTTGAAAAAAAAATCACATTTTGGTTGTTATACAAAATAGCAACCAATAATTCTTATTAGTTAAGGGATTTTAAATAACCAGAAGCACGTCAGGAGATGTCCAAGGAGGGTTTGAGGGTCTGTAACTATCAATGCGATTTTTTTTTCAAATAACTTCAAAAACAAATGTACAATTTCGCAAAAAAAATATTCTAAAGAGTATTTACCCAGACCCATTAGCATGGAAAGTTACAAGTTTCTACCTTTTATAGTTTAGAAATGCCAGGGTGGGGACCAACTTGTTTACTACTTTGAAGGTCAACTATTGAAAAATAGTTTACATTATAAAAAATCCATATATGAAACCTTGCCTTTATTTAAAAAGACCTATTCAACGATATGCCACATGACGGGGTAGAATGAAAAAATAATTCATCCTCACTTCACATGTACTCTAAAATACAAAATTATAATTTTATGATAATATTTTATGATAAAAAATAATGTCTATATTAAGAAATCTATAAGTATACAAATTACCGAATTTATCAAGGGAGGTCTGACGGACAGACAGAGTGAAACTACAAGAAACCCTTATTGTCCTTGTAGTTACTATAGAACCCTAAAAAGGAGAACTCTAAACAAAAAAATGGTGATATGCTGCTAAATATGCACATATTAAATCACTAGAAATGCATTCATTTATTACACTTCAACTTCTATAGATTCACTAATCTGGTAATCTGTTTAACATTATTACCTACCTTGTTCCATAACTTCTTAAATTTACTCATCACATACTAACACAAAACATTTTGTAACCCCAAAACCATCAAATCTATCTAAAACACACCATATCTATGTGAAACAACATCATTTGTTTCACATATTATGAATTTTAAACTGTGTAAAATGAACAGCAAGTCATGTTGCTCCGCACACTGTTGTGAACTGAGTGAGAATCTATTATTAGAGCACCGTGGGCAGTTTGTGCATGTGTAGTACTTCACACTGTTAGTGACTTGTGGAATTTCAAGACACTTCTTTTGCTTTTGATTTTATTTCCAGACAAGCAACTTTAATCTTTTGTTTTTAACTGGTTTTTTTAGGGAGTAGTAACCTTTTTTTTATAGTTATATTCTGTAGCTAACATACTCGACACTATATTTATTATACATAACAATAGTTATGCCAATAAAATATGGAATCTACTTAAAACAACAATTACTATACTTATATTAAATGATAATCACAAAAACAAAGTCATATTGGAAGAAAAATAAAAATAGCATGAGCCATAAAAGCAAAGAGAAAATATTTTTAAATAACTAAAATTTTTTTGATTTCACGAGTTATTAAAATCTTAATATGCTTATTTGTGGGTTTTTACAGGTAGTTATTCAAACGGTTAAAAAAACCTTACTTATTGGATTTTGAAATCTTATATTCGTTCGAAGCAAAACTCCAATTATGTATTTTTTTATAAAGTAATCAAATCTCGTTTTATAATCAAAAGTTAAAAAATGTAATGCAACTATGTAAATTATAAAACCTATGTTACCCCTGGCATTTTTATAAACCTATTGACACCTCATTAATTAAAATCAGATCATCAGTTTAGACGATACAGTGGAACAAATATATATACATACATTGACAAAATTACCATTCATTTTGGCTCGGCTTGTCACACAGAGTCGAGTAAAAATCATGGATTGATGAATGATGTGAATCATGTGAAAAGCGTAGCAATGGGTCAAAAAGAAGAGACAACAGTTTTACTATAATTTTAAATAATATTTTGTAAATATTATATGGATGGTTAATTATTAAAATGCTTACCTTATTTAATGAAAATTACAATGTTTATATTTAAAAACAATGACAAAGTAGACAATACTGTTTGTCTATTTATACCAATGTTTTCCTAAGAATTAATGATTCTAAGGATTTTGAACTAAACTCTCGTTTTCATTACTTATGTAATAAATAATTGTTTGTGATTACTGAACTTCAAAACTGGTAAGGGCACCTTATCAAGTATAATGTTAGAGGTTAGAATAACACATCTTATCAAAATGATGAAAATACCTCACGAAATCTCGAAATTAGAAAAATAATCACAAACTATATGTATGATTCTTAGCACATTACAGTAATTGAACCAGAATTTGCAAATAAGAATAACAATCCAACCAACCTTTCTCATTAAACAAAACATTTGTAGACTCGATCAAGTGACCATTGCAAATAGTTTGGAAAAATAAGATGAATTTGAAGATAAATTCCTTGATAACAGAGAGATAACTATACGATTTGTAAAAGAAGATAATAGGTATATACAATGCAATAAATACATAACACAAACCGTAAATTATAAGTAAGAATGACATGTTGTTTTGGTGTTGAATTTGGTATAACATATACTTTGCATTGGGAAATTCCTTTCAAAGTCATTAAATGTACGTAATTATTAGAATAATTTAGATTTTCTTGTGAAAACCAGCATTAGAACCGGGTTTTGACATTACTCACATTCTGGGTCATGTTACAAGTTACGACACTTTTTGTTGTGGGTGTTATGTTCAAATTAATATATATATCAGGCAAAAAACTGTTTACTTACCTAATGAAATATTATATCAACAGAAAAACTAATCTCATGAAAATTGACCAAAAATGTGATACACATTCAACACTACGAATACAAAATTTTAGTACTAAAACGAAATGTAGGTGGCGATACTGTCTTAAATACGTCTATAAAAAATGCGTTCAATTTTATTTCCCTAATATTTTGGATGTTCAAGATTTTATGCCTAGTCTACTAGAAAATCATCTATTTATATAGCATACATATTTTAACTTGTTGTACAATACATAATAGGTAAAATAGGTATTATCGACCTTAGTTATGGACGTGCGCCGAATCAAAAATATTTAGTTTGGTTAGATAATTTCACTTTTAGCTTTTAAATTTGGTCCAACAAGGATAAAAAATATTTTTTTTCGATACATGTGGATTCAATTTAAACAACTAGATGTCGTGGCAAAAGTCGTTGCTTTTAAAATTGTATTTAAAAATACAATCACAGATTATCAATTTGTCAAACAACGTAGTATCCCCTTAGTAGTCTGTGGTCAAACACAAAAATGATTTGTCATTGATAAATGACGTTTTTGTAAATCATTCCTGTAAATTTTATTTTTTTTGTGAATAGAAACAAAGATTGTTTTCGCTTAGATTTATATAGAACTGAATATTATAATTATCAATAAAAATGCCCGATCATTTAGGAGATGATATGAGAAAAGTGAAGGATGACAAAGAAGAACCAGAAAAGGAAATCAAATGTAATTTCAAATAAGTGTGTAATAAATGTATAATCCTATTTTCGTGTTTTTACCTTTCTAAGCGTAAAATATCTTGCTTACAGCTCTGGATGAAGGTGATATAGCTCTTTTGAAATCATATGTAAGTATCTAAACACTGTATTATTCTTATTTTAATCACAATTCACATTTAAAACATGCTCATGTCGTTTTCTTCCGTTTTAAGGGACAAGGGCAGTATACTAAAATCATTAAAGATGTAGAAGAAGGTATACAGACAGTTATGAAGAGGGTGAACGAGCTAACTGGCATCAAAGAGTCAGACACTGGTCTGGCACCCCCTGCTTTGTGGGATTTGGCAGCAGATAAGCAAACTTTACAAAATGAACAGCCTTTACAGGTAACACCATTAAACTTACGTATTGTTACTTAGGAATTCAATATTATAATTAGTAATTATCCTTTGTCACAACAGGGTACACACAACATTATTATAAACTTATTACTGTAGTCAGTAATAAGTTTATAATAATGTTGTGTAATCTCCAGTAGATGTTGCCCACAACATCGTGCACACAAAAAGAAAATCTGCAGAAACCGATATTTTTTTGCGATAAAAAGTAGCCTATGTCCTTACCTGTACTTTGTATCTGTGCCAAATTTTCTCAAAATCGGTCCAGTAGTTTCAGAGCCTATTCAATGCAAACAAACAAATCTTTCCTCTTTATATAAGTATAGAATACAATAGTATACTGTTACTCTACCATTTATACTACAACAGAGCCTAGCTAATCTGGACCTCTGTTACTTCTGTTAGAGCATTTTCACATAGTGCAGTACAATATTGCATGTTGCACTGATAAATTACAAAGTATGAGAGAGAAAATGATATGTTTTAATATGAAACATTATACCTATCATTGTCATTGTATGTAGTGTATGTCAATAATGGTCAGGATATTAGAAAAATGCACTTATGTCAAAGACATAAGAGGGTACCGTAGTGCAATGTGAAAACGCTCTTAATCTGGTGCAAGCTGTTATCTAGACAGGCAAGAGAATCATGCAGCCGCCGCCGTCTAAAAATTCTACACTGTCAATCAGAGACTAATTGTGCACCAAGTTAAAAAGGTTGTTCAGGTTTTGTTCCTAATAAAATATTGGATATTTTTATCTGGACACCTCACCAAAGGGACCATATTAGGGAAGGAGAAAAAATAATCATACTAACACTCAAGTATAAGTATTAAACAAACACAACTAACAATTACAAATCATAATTTAACATTTGATATGGGATAAATGGCTTTATTTATTATACCTTGATAATTTGGTAGGTGTCATGTTTTTTCCCTTTCTGGATTATTAAGGCCTACAGTATTTATTATATGCTATATATTGCTGCGTGCTTGTTTAGTGCGCGCTAAAATAAATCTTGGGGGACCGTACATTTTACCGCAATAAAAAGTAGTCCTATGTCCTTCCCCGTGGTCTACTCTATATCTGTGCCAAATTTCATCAAAATCGGTCCAGTTGTTTCAGTCAAACAATGAAAAAGAAAGAATCGATGCAAACAAACAAACCTTTCCTCTTTATTATATTAGTATAGAAATGTGAAAAATTAAAATTAGTAATTCTAGTTCTGTCCATTAAAGTTTTATGGACAATGAGCTATGTTCAGTAAAAAAAGTGATACAAAGTAATTCCAATAGGTTGCCAGATGTACAAAGATCATCAATGCGGATTCTAACGATCCAAAGTACATTATTAATGTAAAGCAGTTTGCAAAGTTCGTGGTGGACCTGGCAGACTCAGTAGCCCCGACTGATATTGAAGAAGGAATGAGAGTGGGGTATGTATTTATTGTGTTTTTAGGTTTGGTTCCATTGTAGGAACCCTCATAGTTTCACTCTGTCCGTCGATCCGCCTTTGTAGCTTCTGTTAAATTATGAATATAAATGAATATAAAATGATATTATTAAATGGATGAAATTTGGCATTTAATGTACTTATAACCAGTGTTTATTATGTATATTTTGGGCACATAACTTCGTTATACCAGAATTCTCTCTTTCTTACATAGTAAGAGTTCAAATGACATGTTGCACCACGCTGCATGTGCTGGGTATGAAATGTGTATCTTTTTGTGTAGTGAATAAAGATCAATTTTGAATAGCTTAGTATCTTAAAAATGCAGCGCCGTGTATATTTGCAGTGTGAACTGAGCTGAAGCTCTTGGCATTTGTAAATTATACAAACATTGTTGTATTTTTTTTATTAGGAGAATAAAGAAAGATTGTTGTTTTAAAGAATAACAAGATTCTGATACAACTCTCCAAAATAATATGGTTCTTACACTTTCATCTACAAGAAAATAGTTTTTTTCTTTTAGATATTACTAAGAATACAACTCTATGATGAATTATTATGATGTTAAATATAATGAGCTTTGTTTATTGCTAGATTTATTTAATTAAGGCAACATAATCTGCCTATTGCAATTGCAAAGCTCTATTCTGCTATTTTAATCTTTTAATAATATAGTTTCGATACAGTCTCAATCCAGCAAAATGGTATTCTCATAAACGTCAAACAAACGTCAAATGTGTAGTAGAAACAACTTGGGTCAATTTAAGTTAACAAGATGGTTAATTTATAATTCTTTGAAAGTGTAAGTTAAATAGATACGAAAAGGGGGCTCAGAGCTTATATAGTTAGTTTGAAATCTACATAATTTGTTAATATTTTAAATAGTTTAATTTAATCATGAAATATATAATTTTCACTTGCAGTGTGGATCGTAATAAGTACCAGATTCATATTCCGTTACCGCCCAAGATAGATCCGACGGTGACGATGATGCAGGTTGAGGAGAAACCTGATGTGACATACAGCGATGTGGGAGGATGCAAGGAACAGATTGAGAAACTGCGAGAGGTCGTCGAGACACCGTTGTTGCATGTAAGTTATGTGGGATTTACACGGGTGACTTAAGTCAATGTCCAGAAAGCGCGTAATCATACGCACGTAAGGCCGACGCTGCGTAATTTGCCTTTCTGGACAAGGTCTAAAGGCGCACGCACGGCGAAAATCGACTGTCTAAATCAGGCATGACCAACATACATTTACATGAGCTAATTTTGCGGTTGACTCAGCGGTAGGCTTTTTAAAGTCGTCGTTTACACCTACGTTTATGAGAATATGTGATAATGTTTGAAAAACAATGATTTTTAGGGTTTTGTAGACGAATTGTGGATTTATAGATGTACATTGTACAGCACGCAATCTTGAAAAGGTTGGTCATGCCTGGTCTAAATGGAAATTTCGACAGTCAAATTGCCATTTACATGGTCATGGTCACGTTTCAATGGCAGAAAAAATAATAATAAAATAATAAAAAAATAAGTAAAATTAATCTATAAAAAAGATGTTTTATTAAATTATTTTATGCACAATATTTTAATTTACCTTTTTAACTGGTTGTATTACGGGTTTTGTTATTACATCTTTATTTGCTGAAATAATGTAGCTGTCTGTTTTTACTCTGAAACTGGTACTACAACACACAAACTGAAAGT
Organism: Phengaris arion; assembly: GCA_963565745.1. Lineage (NCBI taxonomy): Eukaryota > Metazoa > Arthropoda > Insecta > Lepidoptera > Lycaenidae > Phengaris > Phengaris arion. Next base: position 2,753,986 of record OY751451.1, on the reverse strand, counting down.
TATTTATAAAATAAAATGGAAATAAGCACCAAAGTAAAAAGGGCACAGGGTATTTTACTATGGAACAATTACTCACGGCAACACAAAGATAAAATATATAGGTATTATCTAATAGTATTTTGGTTTGTAGTCGTGCCTTTTTAAGAATCGGGTCTAAACTCCCAATGTCTTTAACTTACTTTTTTAATTTTATGTAAGCTATTTCTTAGTGACACGTGTTTTATTACAATGACTTTCTTGTTACTAATGGTTTAACTACTCTTTCAGCCAGAAAAATTCGTGAAGCTCGGCATTGAGCCGCCAAAGGGAGTGCTGCTGTTTGGGCCGCCCGGCACTGGCAAGACTCTGTGCGCGAGGGCCGTCGCCAACCGCACCGATGCCTGCTTCATCAGGGTTATTGGTGGGTATCATGTTATTCATTTCGTTTAAGTAGCCCCCGTATTGTCAAGCTGTGAGCGAGCTGATGATGATGAATTAAGCTAGGATCACTCTCGATCATGTCAGCTTTCAAACAAAAAAAACTATCAAAATCGGTTCCACATTTTTGGGAGCTACGAAACCACGGACAGACACACAGACAGACACCTTCAAACTTATAACGTTTTCGTCGGAGGTTGAATATGATACACCTACGTAAACACGTAAGAAAAATACATTTCTCGCAGGTTTATTTTAATTTAAATTAGTGACTGTAGAATACCGAGTATGTAGTAATATATTCAGGAGAGTAAAGAAAGAATGTCATACTCAAACTTTGTGGACGTTCTGATACAACTCCCCGACAGTAGACTTCGCAATGAACAACTCTGTTAAACTGAGTCTCTTAATAGAGCTACACATTGGGAAACAATTTTCAACAATGGTCTGCCAGCCTTGAGCCTGATGATAAACCATTACATTCCAATCAAGCGATTATTGAACCTGTCATGTCACCCTAAAACATAGAACGGCTAGAAATTATAACATTGATCTCTGACTTTGATTATAAAGTCAGGTTTGAGGAGTTGGCCATAAGTTTGAAAACATACAATGTATACGTGTTAATGCTACAGGTTCGGAGCTGGTACAGAAGTATGTGGGCGAGGGCGCGCGCATGGTCCGCGAACTGTTCGAGATGGCGCGCAGCAAGAAGGCCTGCCTCATATTCTTCGACGAAATCGACGCTATTGGAGGCGCCAGGTAATGCAGATGTTACGTAAAGGACAGTTTTTGCACATGATTCAATACGACAGACCTACGCCGGCAACACACTTTTATACGTAATAATTGGGCTTAGAATTTAAATTTGTTTACTTTGGGCTAGTTATGAAGAAAATATAACAAATGATCAAATTCTAAAATAAAAATTAGTATACTATTTCAATTATTTATGTTTCAATTTTCAAGCATTTAAATAATACAATATATTGTCTTCTTTCAAAACGATATTTACATGCAGGATGACGTACCGTTTATGCTGCCATAGATATTACATCAATCTGCATACAAATATTAGATATTATTTTTGTTTAATATTGTTACGTCGCGTCGCTCCGGTTGTTTCGCAAAAGTTAAATGTCTGTGTTATTTTTATTAACACATTAATATAATATAGAGAGCCATTAATATAAAAAAATCCAAAGATTAATTAGCAATTTGTAGTAAACCATTCAAAACATTGAACCTTATCTTGAGTTGTAAGTGACACATCTTGGAATCCGCTATGATCGCTTACAATCAAAACAAATGTGTGGCAGGTTCGACGACGGCGCGGGCGGCGACAACGAGGTTCAGCGCACCATGCTGGAGCTCATCAACCAGCTGGACGGCTTCGACCCGAGAGGAAATATCAAAGTATGTGAACCACGAGAACCGTATTGGTACCGTTATGTACCAAATTTTTGTAAGTAAGGGTGCAAATTGTCTGTGTGCAACTTTTATTATTTTAATACAATATTACCACAACTCAACTGCATTTATAATAATATTAGTATGATTTTCCTATATTCTGTTGATGAAAAAAGTCTATCGTATCGTGCACTTATTACGTACGAATACGCACATGCGTACATTCTCGTGCGTGCGAGCCTGCGTACGCATATTACGTACGTAAGCGCATGTATTTTACATTCGCATATATTCAAGGTGGTCCCTAACTTATAATATTTATTTGCACTCTTAATACAATTTTAGCAAAAAACAGCTAAAAATTTACAAATTGGCTACCATGTCGCTGGAAGCGGTTTGTTCCATGCTGATGACATGCTGATGCTTGATTAATTGTCCAGGTGCTGATGGCGACCAACCGTCCCGACACCCTCGACCCGGCTCTCATGAGGCCTGGCCGTTTAGACCGCAAAGTGGAATTCGGTCTACCCGACCTGGAGGGCCGTGCGCACATCTTCCGTATCCACGCGCGCGCCATGTCCGTCGAGAGAGATATACGTTTCGACCTGCTGGCCCGACTGTGTCCCAACTCCACCGGCGCCGAGATCAGGTGTGTACTGCGAATCCTTACAGAGACTGGCGTAAAATACTAAGGCGGGTCAATAAGTCCGTGACTTTTTGAATTTCTAACCTCCTTACTGAAAAAGCAACACTACTCCTGTCAACAGGCATCTGTCAGTTGACTCCTATCAAAATTTGAACTTGCTGCGTCAGTTAGTTTGTGTTTTACAGCTATCTTTATCAGACTATCCAGTAACTTAAGGAAACAATGGAAAAAAGTGAATTTCGTGTGCTTATTAAGCATTATTTTTTGCGAAAAAAAACCATTACCGAGACCAAGGCTAAGCTTGATAAATACAGGGTGGCCCATAAGTCCTTTGAAATTTAAATTTCGAATAAAATTCAAACGGTGCGCAAGAATGGCGCGCGGGGTAGGGGGGAAGCACCAACGGTCTTTCGGAATTCAGTCGCCATGGAGCGTTTCACTGGTGCGGACCGTGCTTTTTGTGTGCGCGAGTTTTATCGCAACAATAATTCTGCTACCGTTGCGCGACGTAAATTTCGAGAACATCACAATTTACGCAACTTTAACGACACTCCAAGTATTCAAACGATTAAGAACTGGGTTACTAAGTTCGAGGAGAGTGGTTCTACGTTGGATAAAAAACGGTCAGGTCGACCAAGGACATCACGCACGGAAGAAAACATCGACGTAGTGAAACAGTCAATTCGTGAAAATCCTACCCAGTCTACTCGTAAGCGTTCCAGTGCATTAAACTTATCGAGAACTTCATTACAGCGGATTTTAAAGAAAGATTTACTTCTTCACCCTTACAAGATTCAATTAGTACAGGAATTAAAAGATACTGACCCTATGCACAGACTAAATTTTGCAAATGAAATGTTCGACCGCTTTACATCGTTTAATAACGTGTTATTCTCTGATGAGGCTCACTTCCACATCAACGGCCATGTCAACAAGCAGAATTGTCGCTACTGGAGTTGCGAAAATCCGAATCGCAAACATGAAAGGCCCTTACATAGCCCTAAAGTGACAGTTTGGGCGGCTATGTCAGCGCATGGCATCATAGGCCCTTACTTTTTTGAGGACAGCAGAGGTCGCGCGGTTACTGTTGATTCGCAGCGCTATGTGGCAATGATCGAGAACTTTTTTGCACCAGAGTTGCAGAATTTTCCAGTCTTCAATACGCGGACCTGGTTTCAACAGGATGGAGCAACTGCCCATACCTCTAACACCGCTATGCCCGTCGTTCGTCAACTTTTCCCTAGTAAAGTTATCTCTCGAAGAGGAGATATTGCCTGGCCACCACGTAGTCCGGATCTGACCCCAATGGACTTTTTCTTATGGGGTTATCTTAAAGAGTAAAGTGTATGAAACCAACCCGCGGTTAATCGATGTCTTGAAAGAAAATATTCGACGAGAAATGGCAAGCATTACAGAAGTTACTTGCCGCGCAGTGATGGACAATTTTAGACGTCGCTTACAGGAGTGCCACGACCGTAACGGATTACATTTAGACGATGTAATTTTCAAAAAATAATTCCCATTTTATTAAGATTACTTCAAAATAAAAACCTTTTTCATATTGTAATTAGTTTTTTTATGTTTTTTTTTACATTTCAAGAGACTTATGGGCCACCCTGTACTATGGGGACTCTGCACCATCGATTTCAATGGTAAAAAAGTGGTTTACTGAATTTCATTGTGGCCGTACAAGCACTAAAGATGCCGAACGTCCTGGACGCCCAGTTGAGGTCTCTACACCCGAAACAATCGAAAAAATTCACGATATGGTGTTGGCCGACCGAAGATTGAAAGTGCAAGAGATTGTGGAAGCCATAGGCATCTCGCATGGCTCAGTGGTTGCAATTTTGAATGATCACTTGGGCATGAGAAAGCTTTCCGCAAGTCGACCACAAACGCAATCGTGTAACAACTTCACAGGAAGGTTTGGCGTTGTTTAATCACAATATGGAGGAGTTTTTGCGCCGTTTTGTAACCGTGGACGAAACATGGATCCATCACAACACACCAGAGACCAAACAACAGTCAAAACAGTGGGTTTCTAAGGGTGAATCGGCGCCAAAGAAGGCCAAGGTGGGTTTGTCAGCCAATAAAGTTATGGCGACTGTTTTTTGGGATGCACGTGGGATAATCCACATTGACTATCTTCAAAAGGGAAGAACAATTAATGGGGAATATTATGCCAACTTATTGGACCGCTTCAATGAGGATTTGAAAAAAAACCGACCTCATTTGGCCAAGAAAAAAGTTCTTTTTCAGCAAGACAATGCAAGGGTGCACACATGTGCAGTTGCCATGGCAAAAATCCATGAATTGGGCTATGAATTGCTCCCACATCCACCCTATTCTCCAGATTTGGCTCCGAGTGACTACTTCTTGTTCCCAAACCTGAAAAAATAGCTCGGTGGAAAAAGATTTGACTCCAATGATGAAGTCATCTCGCAAACAAAGGCCTATTTTGAGGACCTCGACAAATCATATTTTTTGGAAGGGGTATTAAAATTGGAGAAGCGTTGGACAAAGTGTATAGAGCTCAAGGGGGACTACGTTGAAAAATAAAATGATTTATTTATCAAAAAATCTGTGTTTTATTCCAAAAGTCACGGACTTATTGACCCGCCCTCGTAAGATCATCTTCAGCATACACGCGCGCGTCATGTCTGTAAAGAGGGATATACACTTTAGATATGTTATTGATTGTACTGTAGGTTCTTGGTGGAAATTCATGTTTCACAGTAATAAGCAATAATAAACTTCTTGGCACTACTTCCACTTTAATAAGTATTTTACATTAATTTTAGTATATTACAAACCGGTCGTGTAATATATGAAAATTAATGTAAAATACTTATTAAAGTGGAAATAGTGCAAGAAGTCCTGTGTGTTATTACTGTGATATACACTTTAACCTACTGGCCTGCCTATGCCTCAACTCCACCAGCGCTGAGATCATGTTAATACCACAGCATCACGGAAACCCGGCGTGAAATAACCTCAAATTGTATCCTACGGTAACATCACTCAATCGGTGTGGCCGTGCTCGTCGTGCTGAAGCATGGCTCCACACGTTCGGATTAATTCAAGGAATTTTAATACATAAATAACCCTATTTTCAGATCCGTTTGCACTGAGGCCGGTATGTTCGCGATTCGCGCCCGCCGCAAGGTCGCCACCGAGAAGGACTTCCTCGAGGCCGTCAACAAGGTCATCAAGTCCTACGCCAAGTTCTCGGCCACGCCGCGCTACATGACTTACAATTAGATTGCATTTTTAATATTTCTATAGTATGTAAACGTATATAAATTAATTTTAAATATGTAGTCTTTTATTTATGGCCGAAAACCTCTAGAAAGTTATAATATAATAGAAATGCAAAACTCGAGGAGATAATATTAAAAACCTGAAGTTAATTATTTTTTTATTGCAGCAACACTACGAATAGCTTGTGTTATAACTAGTCAATCATGTGGATTGATTTAAATCTCGAAGATTTTACATTCATGAAATTTCATCAGTTACGTGAGTTTTCCGCAATATAGATTTTTATATTTCCGTTCAGGCTGTTTATTATGTAAACGTATATTAATTGATTTGAAATATGTCCTTAAAGCTATCAGAAATGTAGGATGTATGTATGTAGCATAGTAGGTGCGTAGAGGTGTTGCCTACGCATAGATCGCAACCATCTATTTCAATATGGTAAGCCATATTATTCGCATTTGGTTTCTTAACTCGATTGCATTACAGTACATAGTTATCATTGTTTCTGGTTTGCCGAACTAATATTAAATACTCAGTACCAAAGACTTTATAAAAGGATAATGGCAAATTAATTATTGGTGCTAAATCTGACAATTAAAAAACAAAAAAGTGACAATTATATTTTTTGGGGGTAGTGAAAAATATTTTTGATGTCTGCCACTCGATGACAAAAGAATATTTAAGTGTGAAATTAGTTTAAAATTAGCAGTAATTTATAGATAATTTTAAAAACTTAGTGGAAAAAGTAAAACAAAAACAATAGTTTTGGAATAATAGGTGGTTAGGTATTCGTTTGCAAAATGTCGGATACGGTAAAATAATATAATAAATATCTACATATCTTACACACGTCTAATATAGATCATACATTTTAATTGAACTTGATGCTAAATTGTGTAACGTAACGTAACGTTGGTGGGTTAATACTCGACGATTTTTGAAGTTCGACATATTATATGATTATGTCTATACAAAGTCGAAAGTCGAAACCTTTTTTCGATACTTATCGTTTCGATATTGTTAGGTACCCGACTACGGCAAAGCCAAAAAGGAGGGGTAATGATTTTGGCAGTCTATGTATGTATGTTTGTTTGTTCCACAGTAGCACCAAAACTACAAGTTCGATTTTAATGAATGTGGTGTCAATAGGTAACATAGGCTAAGTATATAATTTGTGTAGTCGGGTTATAGTTTTTTTTTAATACAAAATTGTAGTTATTTCCGATAATACTTTTGATGATCAAGTAGAACTGCTTATGCAAAACCAATTTCAGGATGCCTACACTGACGTGGTGGAGTTGTGCGCGTTACTACAGTGCCTGGGCTTCAACGTCAAGTCTGTGGAGACCAACGACGGTAATGTGAGCCAGGAAGGAGGGTTGCGCACTATAGTCATCAACTGTCAGGTTAGTAAGCCTACCGGCCGAATACTGAAACGCTAATCAAAATTATGAGCCCTCCTATTCACTGGCTGTCACTGTCTCTGCCAGCCGAAATGACAAGGATGTGACTTGAGCGTCACATAATTTACCTATCGTTTCAGTATTCGGCCGTAAGCGTCAGTTCACACCACAGATCTAGCAAGGTTCGCGCTCTGCGCTCACTCTATATTTATGGTTCACACCGAGATGAGATGCGGCGCTGCATTTTTAAGATAGCGATTCAAATTGAACTTCATTTACTACACAAGAAGATACACGTTTTATTACAAGAGTCCGAATTTCGAGCTACATACCGCTGCGCCGCCCCTGCAATGAAACGTATAATCTTCTTGAGTATCTTGCTATCTTAAACTCGTGTCGGTCACCCGTCCCACTGGGTTACGAGAGTGAGGGAAGGAAAAAATTGTCTTGGAAAGGAAAGGAAAAAAATGTCAACCGATATCGTCATTGACCTCTAGTATGACCTCAATCTCCTCAATGTAAATATTAAGTAGTCTATAACCGACACGCAGGAGCCGACGTATTTCAATTCGAAATAATATCATTTAATTTTTGAGGTTCCCTACACAAAGGATAAAAACGGGACACTATTACTGAGACTTCGCTGTATGTTTGTCTGTCTATCCGTCCGTCCGTCTGTCTGTCACCAGCTTGTATCTCCTCAGCCGTGATAGCCAGACAGTTAAATTTCTTACAGATAATGTATTTTTTCCGCCGCTAATAACAACAAATACTAAAAACAATAAAATAAATCGGGGCTCCCACACAAAAAACGTTTGTTTCTTTCGTTTTGTACTGAGCCGTACGTGCGCTACGTTCGATTTTCAACTCTATTGGATTAGCGCAGAGTTCTATTTTCAGTACTCTGAATTTTCTCTGGCCTCTCGGGTTCTGGACAATATAGTCCCATCCTTATTAGAATATCTGATACCAATAAGGTTCAAGAATAGCACACCCCAGGTGTCTACAGCCCCCTCTGATAAGGTATGCATGTGCTGCATATTACGTTACAGGCGTCGGGGCTCCACGTGGTGCTGGAGAGCGGCGGCTCCTGTTCCTGCCCCGCCCTCAGCCAGCAGAACAGCAGCGTGTGGCAGGTCTCCGGCGTCACCGGCGGGAAACACTTCAGCAGAGTGAGTCCTCACACGCTCTTGTAACTACTCTGGTGATATATGCTCAGTGCTCCTGCCCCGCCCTCAGCCAGCAGAACAGCAGCGTGTGGCAGGTCTCCGTCGTCACCGGCGGGAAGCACTTCAGTAGAGTGAGTTCTCTCAAATGAGAGAATTCGTTATTTTCTTCACGAGGTACAGGATACAGCAGGTCTAAAATGGCCTCATTAAGTGAATCGCATTATAAAACATCATGTATTGAAATTGAATAGATGATGTTTAATAATACGATTCACTTATTGTGGGCATTTTAGACCTGCTGATTAGTAAGGTATATTGCGAAGGTACTAAGGCTTACTCGCTGCGTGTAATAGGTATGCTGATGATTTTTTACATTGTTTAAAATAAAATTACATTTTTTGAAACCTAAAAACCTGCAAAAAATATTTTTAAAATACACTTTTTTAAAACCGCCGAAAACACTATTCACCATGTTGGTTGATAGATTATCTGTGCTGTGACGTCACTATTTCTAATCTGTGCTATAGTCCGCTCAGACAAAATTGCGGTGTGACGTTCCGTTTGACATAAATAACTTTTTATGATGTCATGAACTATATAATTACAGAAATACGTTCCGTTTAACCACTACGCATGTGTTTAGTGTGTTTGTGTCGTCACACCCTTGCCGGAAGTTACTTCGAGGTGTTTTCGTTAGTAGAAATTAAGAAACACAAATACATATTTTTCAATCAACTTTATTTATCAATATTAAGTTTTAAATTTATGATATCGCTAGAATAGGTTTTCCTAAGCGATGTGAACCTACTAAAGGAAATACTCCTTCAATATATGAAATTAAATATGAGTAAAGTAGCCTATTATTTGCCTATTCCTGTCTTTGCTTTGTATGTGTTATGTGACGGACAGAAATAAGTTTTCTTGTCTTATTTTACCCTATAATTATTACAGGAATATGGCAGTGCCCTCCTAGGTTCCCTGCCTAAGGCACACCGGGATCGTCTCACGGCGGAGCTGCAGGAGATAGTCCGCTGCATCAGGGACCACAACGAGTCAGAAGACCGGCCCAAGCCCGCTAACAGATCCGCTAGCATGATGGAGATTACCACGCCGGAGAAACGGTTTGAACTGAAAAGAAATAACTTCTTTTTTTTGGAGGCAATCGGTTTATTATCCTACTGGATGGATGGATGTATGGATGTTTGGTACTCTTTCACGCAAAAACTACTGAACAGATTTCGATGAAATTTAGTATGGTAGGCTCTGGATTAAAACATAGGCTTTTTATCCCGAAAAAGAAGTTTTCCCGTGGGATAGCCGATAGATACTATATTTACGCGGGCGGAGACGCGGGGAAAAAGCTAATTTATTACTAAATGTTGCCCGCGACTTGTTGCACGCAAAAAGTAATTTCGTATTACATTTTGTCGCGATAAAAAGTAACCTGTGTCCTTCCCCGTGGTCTATTCTATATCTGTGCAAAATTTCATCAATATCGGTCCAGTAGTTTTGGAGCCTCAATGCAAACAAAAAACAAATATTTTCTGTTTATAGTCTAGATTAGTGATGATCGTGCTCTAAAATCATTAGTATCTACCTAACATCAATTTCAAACATTGTTTCTGATCGTTTTTAAAAAGGTATATGACCAATGACGGTTTGCCTGATGTAGGCAAGCGATAACCGCCCTCAGACTGGTCATTTATGCGGCCATAGTTCTCCAATCGCCACAAATACAAAATGAGTGTCATTAGTTTAATGTACCTACTCAAACTACATATTTTCAGTCATCTAATGCTGAAGACTGACACGCCGTCGCGCTGTCGATCGCTGGACACGCTTACCAGTAAGGAAGTAGACAGCGAGTTGCCAGCGCCCGGGGCGCTGCAGAAGCCCTCAGACACTAGCGACCCCAAAAAGGTAAAGGAGATTATTCACGCGCTATACTAGTTTGGGCCCAAAAGACAAAAAAAAAGATATTTTTGGGAATACACGCTCGATATTGTCGATGATACTCACATAGTACTTTAGAAATACGATACTTGATATACATTTGACACAGAAATTTGCTTGCTTATCGACAATAAATATAGTAAATCGAGCATAACACAATCACCCATTGTAGAGAAAGTCAAACTGAGCATTTTTTGCTATGTAACAAATGTCTTCAAGTCAGCGTGGTAGGCTAAGCCCAAAACTGTAAGTATTACCGAAAATCGACAATCAAATAATCGACGTATCTTAAGGTAGCCTTCCGATCTATGCGACCGCGACCCGAGACCAGAAAACCATGTTCTATGGCCACGGCCGCTAGTCGCGCGACGCCGGTCGCGAGGATAGTTTAGTGATCCATATAAATTCATACTAAGCAGTGACTCCGCGACCCTGTTTCGGTCTCGGGTCGCGTGCTTCGGAAGACAACGTGCTTTAGAATTCGGTTAATCTTTACAAGGTATATACTAGTAGCTAACTTTTTTATTTTCAGTTGATGTGCCAAAGACAAAGCACGTATACACTAGTTACGACTCCGGGTAGTGTCAGAAGACGCAACAAGACTTCAAGGTTTCGTATGAAAACAGGTTTTAACAAAAGCCGACCAGTATAATATTACGTTACGAGTTTATGGTCTAGCAGAGAAAAATATGTATATCTTTTAGGTTTAGGGGCTATTTTTAAAAGCAAAATAATGTTTTCATTGTAGATTGATCAAATATCTCTCTTCTTATCTCATAGACATGACCCATGGGGTTTTTTAATTTTTTAAATACATTTAGACCACTCACGCACTAAACATCAGCAACCAGACACTATTAGCAATAAAATGTGTACAGCTCTATAATAATAATACTATCTATGGACACTTCACACCACGTCAATCGGGTCGCGTGCTAAGTACCCAAAGACTCGTGTTACCCAAAGGACCCCGGACCAGACAACGGAAATTATTAAATTATTTAATACTTTTAAAATGTTTAATTCCTATGCATATTATACGTAAGATTTTATTATATCACCTATACACGTTTATAATACACATCCATGACCCAGGAACACGGAAAAACTTTTTTACGACTCCCGGTTTGAGCATCAGCGCGCTGAACCGCTGAGCTCCATATACAGTTCAATTTCACCATAACCTTACATTTTGTTGGAAGCACTGATCTCCTAGTACCTAAGTTGGATCTCTAAAATTTTACAGTCCTATACAAGAACAACAGAACTCTCTGCTGGAAAGCCTCATAGCTGCCGAGAAGCTTGCAGACGACTTGAGGAACCAGCTATCTCATACGATAAGGGAGTTTATGGAGGAAGGCAAACATGAGTCTTCTATGTCGTCTTTGGCGTTGGATGTCTCCAAAATATCTGTATTAAAGGTAAGTAAGCATTTGGTGAGATTTTGAAATTTTTGGTACCTAAGTATATTTTCTAACTAAACTTTTTTAATCTATCGGGCGCGCCCAGGCTTATGATTCTTAATTTATAAATTACGAGAAACCGAATCTTTAACTACAATTTGCCTAGGGGCGTGTCAAATAAAAATTATGCTAAAAACACTATAACCCGACTACGTAAAAAAGGGGTCTAAATCCTCTTTAGAGCACGCGACCACGTCTCTATCTTGACCAATTTGTACCTATGCATTTCTGGATTTCTATCTAAATTATTTTCTAGTTTCGTCCTTTTTAGACTCCTTTTTACGTAGTTGGGTTATAGTTTTTTTTAACTTATTTTTTTATTGAACATATTTTTGGAATAATATTATTAAGTAGGTAATCAAAATACTTGAAATTAAAAATATCTTCTTCATTAGATTAAATGATAATCAAGAAACGCAGTTGAGATTGAGATCTTAATAATTCAACACCAAAATTTCCCTTACACAACGATACTTCGATTCAGAAAATTGTAAGACCAGTATAGTGACATCTATCGAACGAATAAGTAATGAAAGTGCTAATAATTAATTTCATCTGCAATTTCTATCTAAAAACGGATGAACCGATTATCCGACTTGAATCTAGTTAGTCGACCTTTGTTACCTGCGGCATCATTACAAATCTATTGACACTTTATTTATTAAAATCAGACCAGTAGATTAGACGATACAATGTAACAAACATACATACATACACAGACTGCCAATTAAAATCATTACCCTTCCATTTGGCTTCGCCGTAGTCGGGTAAAGATGGCAACTAGTTCGATGTCATACAAAATGTAGATAACTTCTTCACGGCGGCGAGTAGTGTCAAAAACACGCACTCAGCACAAAGATTTAATTTTTTTCAGGGTCCAGAAATTTCGAAAATCCAATTTTCCTCCAGCCCTAATCTATCAGGAATGGGCGTGCACGATGATGTCGTAAGGAAACTGAAACGCACTGAAAGTGCGTCTACGTCCAATCTAGCAAGTAAACCGACTCCGAAAGAAGGGAAGTTATCGAAGTTGCGTAGATTATCACCTAATTTATTTAAGAGGAACGGGCCCGGTGCCACAAAAGACAAGGACAAAACTCAAGACAAAAATAAGTTTAATTGTAAGTTCCATATCACAATAATTTGTAGGTATAAACATAGAGACTTGGCGAATGTAAACTAAAGTACTATACCTACTGTCGAATCTCGATAGATCCAATTTAAATTAAAGGATAACAAAAATATTAAAATCTACCACATTAATGTGTAGGTATTTCTTTTATTTGCATGTCGCATTTGCATTTGCAATGTCGTTAAATAAGTAACATTTAAATTGGTAACATTCTATTGTTCTTTGTTTACTTTTAGAATAAATTGGTTCTGAATATAATACAACATTAGGTCATTGTTAAAGTCTGATAAATCTATGATATCTAATTTGATGACCTCTGTGACTCAGTGGTTGAGAGCGTCAGTGCTCAAGCCAGAGGTCGCGGGTTCGAATCTCGCCAAAGGAACAAAAAGTTTTCTATGTTCCTGGGTCATGGATGTGTATTTAATATGTGTACTGTGTATTGTATAAAAGTGTTGAATATTTTTCCATAGTCTGGTACCTGTAACACAAGTTCTTCGATAACTTACCATAGCACCAGATATTATTATATTTATTTTTTCAGGCTTATCCAGACCTAAGATTGTTACTCCCGTACGGATCCCGAAAACAAACTCTGAAGTTAGCCCAAACCTCAGTACTAGTAGAAAAAAGTTTAGCCACGTAAAATCAACAATACCAAGACCGTCTGTAAAAAAGGAGTAATCATACTGAATCTGTTTATTATATCAAAATTGTTTAATCAGAAATAAATAGAGCATCCAAATAAATGAAATTCTTTTATGTCCAATTCTTCTCTGAAAAAAATATTTACATAATACCAGCATATGTTATGAAGTAGACAAGTCAGACTTTGTGCCGCTTTCTGTTTCATTCCGTTTTCTATTTAGTTTATCTGTTCTTGTTGATTTAAGGTTTTTATTTAGTTTTCTATTGGACCTTTTTGCACCTGACTTCTGTAAATTATTGTTGCATCCAATATGTTGTAGTTTTGGATACATAATGCTGTTAATCAAATCGTCTTTTATGTTTTTTTGGTCAAAGTCACTGCTACTCAACTTGGATTTTACTGAATTTTTTGACAGCTTTTTTGCTTTATTTTCACATTCACATTGGATTTCAGCGTCCATACAATTTTCAGATTTACTGTCTGAGGCATGATCATCTCTCAGCCTATCCCTGATTTGCTTTTCTTGCATTTCAGTTGTTAATTCTTTGAATGTGTATCCTTTTTTGTCTTTAAATTTGTTTCTCTCTTTCTTAGCAAGTTTGAGACAGATTGTAGCTTTTGGATAGCCGTTAAATTGTTGATAACAGGAACCATTCTTAAGTGTAACAAAAGTATTCAAGAATTGGTTAGGATGTATATCATCCGGAGTCGTTTTCAGTAAAACATAGGTTTTCTTTAAAAACATTTTCTTATCTATAGGGTTCTGCATGTGGAAAAACTTTTCAATTTCTTCAAAATTTGTAATTTTCTTTATGGCACTTCTTTGTACTATACTATAAGCCACTGCTGCCATTAATATAAAGGCTGGTTCATTACTCAATATGTGATCCCACAGGAACAACCACTCGGAACAAGCTAAAACTTCACTAAAAGCAGTTTCTAATATGGATAATGCATATGTCTGACTTGTGACACCATAATGACAATAATGGTCTAAAAGTTTTTGGTCGTGTTCAGCCAATATATTCTCCACCATAGCTAAAACACTGATAGGGGGGAATGGGGCATATTCAAACCAAAGCTGGCATTGATTCAACAGTACTGTAGCCACACACTCAAATAACAATAGAGGATCTTTCTGTAGTACCTTTACAAAGGGAAATACAAATGCTGGGAGAAAATTTGTTACTCCAAATAATGGGCACCAATGAGCCAGGCATGACAAAAGTCTTTTCAAGCTTTTGAGGGTTATGGTGCTGTGGATAGTAAACTGTTTTTCAATGTCTCTATAAGATGGGTGTATTCCTTTGTCTAGTAATATTGAGTAAGCCTTCTTATTTTCTGGTGTTGCTAAAAGTTTCTTCCAGACTATTGAGCGGTATTTCTCTGGGTACTCTCCGTTCTGCATGAGTATTCTTCTCAGCCGAGAGCTCTCCATGCATGTTCTCATTTTGTTCTCTATTAGATCTTTATCTTTTGACTTTGCCTTGTGTATATTTTTTGTTACAGACTGAGACGGTTCCAAAGATTTGCTTACTTCTGAATGTTTACTTTGTGCAATGTCTAATACATATGAGGTGTTGTATATATTCACTTCTCCTAATTGTAAAACACATAAAAAATATTTCCCTGACGGGCTCACTACAAATTTTCGAATGCCTGAGGTTTCAGGATGAATACAATGTACAATAGTCAGCTGTTCTAAATCTAAAAAGTGTAGAATGCAGTCACTGCTTAGCACAGCCAGCACTTTGTTTGAGCCACCATCAAACATTTGTGGAACAAATGCTAGCTGATGGACACCAGATATATTAAATTTTAGAAGATCAATTGATTTCAATGCTTTCCATGTATCCATACTGAAGAGGATTAGTATGGGTGATAAGCCACCCATAGCCATTGCTCTGCCGTTCATGGAGAAAGCTATTGATTTCATATGTTTCAAATCATTTGGTATAATTTGTTTTACTGACTTCATATTTTGCTGCCTCCATATCTGCACAGTGTCGTTTTGGAAGCATGCTACCACATAATCACTGGAAGGGGCAAACATTATTTGTTGTATTTGTGCACTGGCAAATGTTGTCAATGTGAAATATTTAGTGTAATTCTTCAACTCCCACAATATCGCTTCTACTGAGCTAGCCGTTAATAAACATTCCGTTTTATGATTAGAAAAGGATATATGTTTAATGGGGGCCGTGTGCCCCGATAGAGACAGGCTAGTTGCACCATTCTCGATATCTATATAATCAATAGTAAATTTTACGTCAGTAGCGATAAGTAGTAAATTCGAATTATCGGGAACAAAATGTAGTGCAGTACTCGGACAACGGTTTGTAACTTTCCAAAACTTTATGTCAATGAAATCTAGAATAAATATATTTCCAGCATTGTCTGCACAAGCCAACTTCTCGTGTGCGTCGTCAAAAGATCCCGTTGAGAATCTTATACGTTTATTTTCTCCATTAGACTTGCGAATTGTATGATGCAGCTGCAAAATAAGACCATCTTTGGGTTTAGATTTCACTTTGATGTCGAATTTTTCAACTCCATCAGTTTCACCGTGACAAAGTGGGTCCATTATAAAAGTATAAAGATAATAATTAACTACTATTACACTTGCACATAATGTAATACAGCTGTCATTCTTACAAATTAAAATAGTTTATTTTTACTGTAGATGTTTAAAATTTGGCGGAAGTATTTCAATAGCAAACAATCAGCGAAACATCAAGTAAATTTGACAAATTATGACAGATCCTTATGACACTTTTTTTTTTAAATTTAAATATATGGCGTCGGCTTAAATCATTTTCCAGTGTCAAGTTAAAAACCGCCTTTTTATAAATAAATAAATAAATAGAATTTTTGTTTCAAAGTCAGACATATCGTCAAGTCTAAAGTCTAATCAAAGTCCAAATAAATAGTCAGTACAGTCAATGAGTCATGTCAGTCGATTCAGTAAAGTGGTAGAAGCTTTACTGAAAGTTTCTAGGGAGTTTTAGAGGACACAATATAGCACGTTTAGAAGTTGTATCACTTGCCCACATTTGTGCACGTTAACGAATATTTTATGGTTAATATTCTACCAATATTACACATTAAGAACCGAAATAACACAAATTTAAAAAAAAACTAAATCCACAATGTTACCCATTCGTAGACAGAGAATAGAATAGACGAGCTGCTAAAATAATAATAATTACAAGAGTAAGAAAGTGCGAATGTGAAATATGTAGGTGTGAGCAGGACGAAACAACTGTTTTTTGTCTCTTTTTGCGTATGGTTTTATTTTTGTTTGCCACCGGTAAGTGTTGGTGGCAGACACTTTTCGTGCCAAAATATTTTTGTGCTTAGTTTTGTCTATTCGTTTTGAAATTGTGATATTTATTGTTGTAATCGCAGCAATAAGTTTGTAATTATGGTGAATTGCAGTGTTATTGGCTGTAAAAGCCGTAGTGAGCGAAAGGAAGCAAATATAACCTTTCACCGGTAAGTTGCATTTTTGATTAGACCCTGAATGTAAATCTAAAGATACATACAGGGTATAGAACTATCATCTATTTTCTATTAGTATTATTCAAATTTTCATCGAATTTAAAGTTTTTACAATGATAAAATCGCAATAAATAATTGGTATTATGCTACAAAAGTGCGTATGACATTGATGTATATAGAAGCGTATTCATACTCTTTGACATGTTGATATGGTTGGATTATACACATTCAGGGATACCAGCTTCCCACGATTTTTACCACAAATAATAGACTAGACTAAACTCTAGACTAAATCACCCCATATTTATGAAATGTTCCTCATTACAGATTCAACATCAACAAAACCAAACTGTTGCATAGAAACAAAGGAACTTTCGGTATTTACCCCTTTTTTACTATTAATAATATTTAATCAATTGGTATATAACTTTGCTATTACAATAATTATATTCTCAGTGTTACATACACATCTAAAACAAGTACTAACATAATATTATTTAAGATATTTTACGAGAATATTACATATAATTAAAGTGATAAATTTTAAAAATATTTTTTGTTTTTCAGCTTGGTGGTTCCTCAACAACTTTACCCGTCGAAGTTGCTATGGAGATAGAAATTGAAAGCACTTCAGTAAGTAGATTTTTTTTTGTATGATGTTTAACAATAACAACAATTAAAGGGAAATTACTTCGTTTATGGGAAATTATTTTTGAGTCTCATTTCACAAGGTATACACAATACTAGTGTATTATAACTGTACATGTTTCTTCAATGAGTGACCTTTTTGAGGTTTTTTGTGTAGTTTTACAAGGACTTTTTTTATTCCAGGCTCAAGAGACACAGTCAGTATTGAAGAGTGAAATAACGCCGCGAAAGCAAAAGCTAATAAAAAAACTGCCAGGAAATTGTATTCCTTTACAACATATTAACATATTACCTCTAACAAAACCTGTGGAAGCAATAAATAGATCATCAGATAAAAGTAGATTAACAGATTACTTAGATGTCAATACCAGAGAAATGGTCTTTTTATTATGAAAGATCACGATTATTTATGTGATCCAAGTATTTTGACTGAATTTTCGAAACACATAATTACATACATTGCTATATGGTGCTAACACAAACACGCACACACCATGTTTAATTCAGAGGCAGGCCTCTCCTCTTTAATTCTGATGAGTGATGACACAGGGCAAACTATTATCACTATTATTACATATTATACATTTATGTTATGTCCAGTTATATTATATTGTATAGGTACTCTGTAATAACATTATTAATTAAGAATCCCCAAGTTTGTATACATAACACGTATGTTCCATACACATGCTGAATGCTGATTTTTTTATGCTGAATGTGTCAGATCGACACATCGACATTTTAGGATAGTTTAAGACAATTTTATACAAAGGATATCAAAGGAAATTCTGAATAGCCTACAAAGTTTTATATTAATTATATAAGAATATTAATTTAAGGATCTCAAATTCACTATTTATGATGCTGGGCTTATTTTGTATGTGCTGTGCTAAATGGTAGCTGCTATTTTTTTTTATAACTCAGCGCGATAATAAACTATTAAATAAAAATTGGTTTTGTTTTCACTTAGATGTGATATTATTATTGTATGTTTACTATAGTAAATATGTGAAAAATATATCAGTATGTTTTACCTTCCTTTTAACACAAGATTTTCTCACGTTAGTTTATAGACATTCCAGGCCGAATCACATATAATATGCAACAAGGTAATTCGTGATTGGGAAGATAATTGAAACTGTCAATCTTGACACCAAGGTTTATCTGTTTGATCATAATATAGAAAGGATTAGATAAACCCTGGTGTCAAGATTGACAGTTTTAATTGTCTTCACAGTCACGGATTATCTTGTTGCAATTATTATTTTAAGTGTTTCCGGCTGGAATGTCTATCAACTAACTTAAGAAATATCTTATAATTATGTAAAGATCGTAAACGAGCAGCGCATAGTCTGATGGTATACAATTTTACACCCGCAACACCAGAGATTGTTATAAGTGCGTTCCAGGTCCTAAAAATCCTCAAGCCTCTTTGGGCTCCGGCATCCTCACTAACTCGTCAAAACACAATGCAAACGTGTCTCCAGCAGTCGGATCCGGTACTTTCTGATAAGTAGAACATCCTAAATATAAGGTTGTTCTAAATCAATTAGGTACGGATATTTTGGTCATATAAACTACTACTTATGTCAAGACGTTTAGGCTGAAAAATAATTGAAAGATTCGAAAAAAAAAACATAATGAAATAACATTACGCTCATTACGGCGCTGTTAAGGTCATTCAGCTCACACAGCTGATGTATCGATGATATTTAGACAAAGTCTGCTCCCTCTTGAAATCACCTGTATCTTTGAGTAATGACGTCAAAGCCTTAAAGAACGTAATGTATTTTATATAGTATGTACAATTCCTTTTTATGATTCATTATAGTTTTGCCTAAACGTCTTTACATAAACAATAGATAATATGCTCTAATTATCCGTAATAGATTTTGAACAACCTTAAGAGCCCCCGAGACGATCAAACGGTTTGAATCAAACACGTAAATTTTGGTTTGAGTGAAACCAATTTTATCGTTTACAAAGCTCGTTTGAACGGTTTGTCAAACATTTACGGATTTAAAGCTCGTTTAATGGAATTACTTAACTTTGTTTTGTTGGACAGTGAAGTGACAGTGAAACTGAACAGTGCCGTTTGATAAACCGATCAAACCGACGTCAAACGGTTGCATCAAACACGTAAGGTATGAGTCAAACCGTGTGATCGTCTCGCGGATCCTTAATATAGTCCGTTCAAAGATAATTTACAACTTGGCAAAAAAGGGGTAAAACGCGGTGACAGGAGAAACAAAACATTTTCGACTGTGTCATCTTTTAGCCATAATAGATTTTAATGGTATATTTAATTTAAATATATTCAAATATATTCAAATATAATCAATAAATATAGTATAATGCCATTTCAATCTAATATGGATAGAAGAAGTCAAAAAATTTATTAGTTCTACTTGTCATCGCGTCATACTCTTTTTTACCAAGCTGTATCTCAGAGTTTCTCTGTGCATGATCCTTATATTATAGGCATAAAAGGTCGCATAATATCTGAACGGACTGCTGTAAGTACTAAGTACATTATTTTACCCACATAATGCGGGAAAATTTTCCTTATAGCAATACTATTTGTTATATACATAGCTACAAAGTATGTATATGACATTTTTTCTTTCGCGTTGTATACGCTATTAGCTCCTCTATACCTATACTCTCTCTACGTACCCATTGAATTCCCCGGCAGACACTTGACAGCTAACATTTGACAGAAGGCGCAGGGAACCCAAAGATAAAAGGTTGGAAAGGCATAGATAGGTATGTAAAAATAATAAGTGAATTATTGATAATTTATGGATAATAAATGGTAATAAAAATGAAATGTATAAATACGAGATAAGGTAGCATTATCAATAGCAAATCCTCCTCAAATTCAATAAACTGATATATTTCCTAAATATGGGATTGCTTGTACTATATACATATTTACTATACTTTTTATTAGCTTATTAGCTATTTATTAGCTTAGTATTATTTGTGTAGTTAACTTTGTATTGTATTAAAATTTTATTAAACTACAAATTACAATTTTTATAAAAAACTATAATCCTACTTAAATTATTTAACCTTTGTTGCCCGGGCTAATATTACTAATCTATTGACACCTCATTTATTTAAATCGGTCCAGTAGTATAAGTGCTACGGTGGAAAAAACCATACATATATAAATACATAGACTGCCAAAATCATTAATATACTTAATCATTAAATTAATATAATTAATAAAAAGGATTTACCCAAATTGATCGATTGTATTAATTGAGATTGGTTTTAATTGTTTGCGAGTTTTATGCGCAGATATATATCGCTAGAGGGTTGTAAATTGTAAACTTGTAATCTAAGTTGCACGTCGTGTAACATAAAATATATTACGTAAAATAAGCAAAACTTGGGTATTATTAACTATCGGATTGCTTGTTTCTATAATGTTTATGTAAATAAGTAGTTACTAACTACAATGTTATAATGGCGCACTTCTGAGATTAGATGCCGGTTTAAATACGATACGTGCTTTTCAGGATTTTTAGACTGGAACGCGAGTGTTATATGAGTCGGTGCGTCGTACTAATAATAATTACAATATAAAAAATTACAAAGTAACAAAGCTACGAACAAACGTTGGTGCTTTATACTATAATTCAAATTGCATACACATGTTTTGTGCATTCGTCATTACAAAATTTTGAAAAGATTTTGCAAAAGATTAACATCGGAAATCGATTGATTTGTTAAGAAATTTTCTGATTTACTTCGTCTGAAAAAGGTTTCGCCAAAACGAAAGCTTTTTGTGGAATAAGCCCGGCAAACGAGAAGACAGATCACCTAATCCGACGACCGGTCCGACTATAAACACCCATAAGACACAGAAGAGTTCTTCTCAGAGAGATCTTATGGTTAAGTTCTTTGCATGTGTTTTAAGCCCTATAGCCTTCGGTATCTCTATTTACTAGGTAAAATACAATACCAGAGTTAATTCAAAGATAGTTTTCTATGAGGCTCAGTATCTCTACGGTAGACCCTTACCTACGGTAGATACCGAAGGCTCGCCGTATGTTACCTAATACCCGAATTGTTATTCAAGTATTTAACACGGGTCATACGATCCGGAAAATATTTTTCTTGCCATGTTTGCCGTGGACTCAGTGCGTAAGCAAAACAACAAACGAGGTCGCGAGTCTATGTTAGTAGGTAATAAATAGGGTAAATATTTTATTAATTTAATCAAATTCTCCTACCTGACCACTTTTCAAACCAGTTCCTATTCCCAGTTATTTGAATATCATAATTTACCTATTGCCTGATTTTAATAATTGCGAAGTATTTCATATCATACAAAGTAAAGTAAAACTAAAAAAAAACAACTTTCGCATAAGTAACTTTCATATATCAGTGGAAACAAGATGTTTGTTGACTTGATTAAAACAATAACAACGGTATGTGACGACCTTGAATCGCCATGTACTATCATTTTAAGTGCGCCGGCCGGTGACAGAACTCGTTTGTCAACCTTATTTCCATACTTAATGTAAAACTATATTCTAAATCGTACACAACTGAAGACATTTTAGTTGAGATAGCTGGGGAAAACAAACGTGCCACAAGAAAATGAAGTCCTTTATCGAATACTCGGCAAATAGTGATTTTCCGATAGAAAATCTACCCTACGGTGTGTTCACGTCCTCTAAAAATGTAAGAAAATATTTATTTTATCTTATCAACAAAGAATTTATAGAACCTAACAATGTGCAGTTTTCAAATCAATTAATATCCATACATTTTTAACTTACGGAGTACGGACTACGGACTATGACCTACATAAATTTTTAGAACCCTCGTGATGGGTGTTGCCATGAAAAATAATTCTCCAAAATTTTCTTGAGTATGTTATTGGTTTTTCAAATATAAAACTACCTACCGTAATAATCAATTTTGTTTATTACTTTTGATATCATCATCATCATCGACCATTCTCCTCAATGTAGGAAGTTATAGTCCACTAATCTTGCCTTCTGCGGGTTAGCGTCTTAGCAGAGTTGTGGATCTCTGCAAGATACAAAAACTCACTTCAACGTTCTCCAGTATACTAGATTAAAATATATACTATTTATTATATTGTTCTCATTAAAAAATATATCAGCCAAGTCTATAAAATTTAATACCTAGCTGAATTTTCAGGCTCAAAAACATATTGGTGTCGCTATCGGGGATTGGATTCTGGATTTGAATGTGATCTCAAACTTATTCAACGGTCCGCTTTTGAAAGACAAACAACATGTTTTTAAGGTAAGCTGTTATTTCAGTTAACAATCTAATAAATCTGTCTACTCCCTAGAACATTGTTTACCCGTAAGAAGGGATGTTGGAGGAGGAGGAGGTTATGTATTTCGGGCGTATGTGAAAATTAAACTGGGTTATTTATTTTTGTTTAAAAGTAATAACGAGTTTCTAATTGTTTTTTTTATTTATTTAATAAGTGATTAATTATAGATTTCCATTTATTGTTTGTTCATTTTCAGGAAGAGAAACTCAACTCTTTCATGGGGTTGACCAAGCCTCACTGGATCGAAGCACGAAACACGATCCGAAACCTTTTGGATACAAACAACACAAAACTGAAAAATGATAATGAATTGAGACAACGGTAAATAATAATGACCTCTAGCAGTCTTATGTAATCACCTCCTTTAACCTTTATAATAAATAGATATTTCATAATATGATGCAATAAGTAATTTTCAATCATCGTGACGACCCATGAGGCTCAGTGGTTGCGCGTGTTTTAAATATATTTAAAGTATTAAATATATTTCATTTGTCTGGTACCCTTAACACAAGTTCCTCGAGAACTTACCACGGGACCAGATTGACGTGGTGTCGCTTACACCATAGATATTATGATTAGATATTAATGTTATGATTTCAGTGCGTTTGTAAAACAGAGTGATGCTACCATGCACGTTCCTGCTGAAATCGGCGATTACACTGACTTCTACTCTTCTATTCATCATGCTACCAACGTTGGAATCATGTTCCGAAGCAAAGAGAACGCACTTACACCAAACTGGTATTTTTTCTTACATTTGGTATTGCTAGCACAGAATAATAAATAATACTTACTAGTACCTACTACCCCAGATACTAAAACCTGGCTACGCCCGTGATGGACGCGTCAACTGTTTTCAGCTTTATATTATTCGTCCAGGTACAAGATAAATATTGTCCAATAGATATTTACATTTAAGCACCTGTCATTTTATTTTTTTAAAGGAAACATCTGCCCATTGGATACCATGGACGCTCAAGCTCTATAGTTATATCAGGAACACCCATCACTAGACCTATGGGACAGACCTTACCGGTTGAAGGTAGGATAATTTTGAGTTTTATTATTATTTTAGTATTAACTATGATAAACTGTGTTAAAATCTATTAAACGAGTTGTAGTACTCTCTCACGCAGTAACTACTCGGATTAAACGGATTTTGATGAAATTTGGTATGGTAGTAATTTAGACTCTGGATTAACACAGGCTATTTTTAAGCTATTGCATAGCTTTTATCGCGGGGTTTGAAAATCGCGGTGCGGCGTTGAAAGCCGTGCATCGTCTAACGTCGTTTCAGCTCGGCAGACTTCGGCACGGTGTTTGTGTGCGTGCGACGAGACGTATGCGTGTATACTTACTTACTAACAATAAGTATACACGCATAGTCTATGTGATTAAATATTTTAAATTACCTTTCAAATTTTCTGAGCACTTTTAATAGGTATCTAAGTACTAGGTACCTACTTACAATATTTTTCATCAAAGTTAATGGAAACTCATCATCTGCTTAAATATTTATCGTTTCAGGAGCCGATCCCCACTTCGGGCCATGCCGTCTGATGGACTTTGAGATGGAAATGGGTTGCTTCGTCGGCGGACCACCGACGGCGCTCGGCGAACGAGTTACTGCTAAACATGCTGAGGATCGCATTTTCGGCTTCGTACTTATGAACGATTGGAGTGGTAAGTATAAAAATAAAAGTCATGTTTAAATAAGTTAAGTACTTATGTGTAACATAAGACTTCCACGAGAAGACGCATCGCCGAATAGTAATTAAGTGATTATCACCGAGTTACAGCTAGCTCTACCACGGGATAAATAAAGAATTTTTTGCTTGCGCGGTGGGCAAAAAGCCTAAACTTTTTCTTTTCGCATTAAAGAGAGGGAAAAATACCACAAGTGGGGACGATTAGGGGTTGGTAAAGGCGACGACTATAACTTGCCTGTACTCAAGCATTATAATATCATAATATCAATGGCTGCTTTCACACCACGTCAATCTGGCCCTGAACTAAGTATCCGAAGAACTTATATCACAGGTACAAGACAACGGAAATATATTTAATACTTTTATACAATATACATATTTATGATTTTTATTATGCTATACATATATTTATTACACATCCAAGACCCAGGAACACAGAGAAACTTTTGTTTCCTTCGGCGTAATTAGAACCCGCGACCTCCGGCTTAAGCGCTGACGCGCTAACCACTGAGCTACAGAGGTCGTCAAAATATAATATTCATAGTGGTAAAATATCCTTCCTTCCTTCCTTCAGCTCGCGACATACAAAAATGGGAGTATGTTCCCCTCGGACCATTCACAGCTAAGAACTTGGGCACGTCTATTTCTCCATGGATAGTAACGATCGAAGCTCTTCGCCCCTACATTGCTGAGAACTACCCTCAAGACCCAATCCCGTTCCCGTACTTACGACACGACGATGCATTCAACTTCGATATAAAATTGGAAGTTGATTTAAAAAGTAAGTACCTAAAGTACCGAGTGTTTTTTAAACAATACAAAAATATGAGATGCTGCTGTTTTGTGCTGACTAATAGTGAGCGGTGCGGCGGCGGCGGCGACGACCACTTGTCAGAAATGCACTCCAATGGCTGACTATAATATGGCGCCCGCTTGCGTGCGTCGCCGCTGCTGTCTCTGCCCGCCGCTTACCACAAAATTCGAGGCAGCGGTCTAATAGATGTGTAATGTGTATTTTTATCACCACAATATTATTAGCCCTACAGTAAATCTTAACTTATAATAATCAATTTAACTCGTTTCATTAATTATTGTAAGTTACATTAAACAGCAGATGCACTGCCTGATGGTAAAGCGATTACCGTCGCACATGCATACGCGCAACACCAGAGGAGTTACGTTGTTGTTAAGTGCGTTGCTAGTTTTAACCTCTCAAGTCTTGGGCCTGCAATTACTTCTATCAAATACGTCTTTAAGAACTTTTACCATTTATTATTACAGCTGACAAATCATCTATCCCTACAACAATCTGCCGATCAAACTACAGCTTCTTGTATTGGACGGTCAAGCAACAGCTTGCCCAGCAAACTGTGACTGGATGTAACCTGCGTCCAGGTGATCTCCTGGGATCTGGGACTATTAGTGGGGATGTAAGTATTGCTTAGAAGGAGCTACGATGAAAATTTAATTTTATATATTTTTTAAATGATACATCATAAAGTCTACGCTCAAAAGATGGGATCCATTAAAGCAAAACTTGGATCCCGAGTCAGAAATAGAGTAAGCTACAAATAGAACAATTCTCGGATTACTACATGTTTTACTGGTAACACTTTCACAATGTTAATTAAGACGTGAAACTGGGTCTGAAAAAAGGATTAAAAGTAATTGGATGAATAGGACTGTTGCCCATGGATATTAACACCTTTATTCCATTTTGGTAATGTTTTATTTTCAGACATCTGATTCCTACGGCAGCATGCTTGAACTAAGCTGGAAAGGCACCAAGCCCATTCGTCTGCTGAACGGCGAAGAACGAAAATTTTTACAAGATGGCGACACTGTCATACTGCGCGGGCACTGTGTCAACGAGCGTGGAACTCGCATCGGCTTCGGTTGTTGCGAAGGAAAACTGCTTCCAGCTTTACCTTTTAAAGAATAATTATAAAAATCACATAAATTCCAATGAGTTTGTTGTTTGTTTGTTTTGTTCACTGCCATATATAGTGTTTAAGCACAATTTAAACCGAGTTTATGCCAAGATAGATTGTTTTAAAATATAATCGTTGATATAAATTGTTTGTTTTATTTAAACCTGTGTTAATTCAAACCATTTTTTATTACTTGATTGATGTTGCCCTCGATTTCATGCGCGCCAAAGGAAATCCTGTGGGAACCGTATATAATATTATTGCCATGATAAAGAGCCCTTCCACGTGAAATTTAGCACCGATATAGAGTACTATAACTGTGCCCAATTTTATCAAAATAGGTCCAGTAGATTCGGAGCTTTTCAATGGAAACAAACAATCAAATATTTCCTATTATAACATTTGTATGGTTTATAATATTTTATACTATAATAGGCATGTTGCCTAAAAATTTTTTTTCGTCTATTCGATGACGAAACATGTTATTATACAATCTGTGGCGGACTAAAATTATCGACACAATCGTGAATCGCGCTATCGAAGTTTCTGTAGTTCGGAGCTATATATACAACAGCTGACATGACTACAATAGGGCTTCGGCCTGACCGAGCATACCATCTCGCTCGGTCGGAGATCTCCCTTTGGGACTTATTCCCACAAATCTAGAACCCGTTTTATATATTAAAAAAAATAAAGATACAAACAATTTAAATTTGCAATATGAAAGAGCAGAGTTTTGCCGGGGAGTTCAATGGGTGACGTTGTGGAATTTGTAATATTTCATTAATTTGTGTTATCTCGGTTCTTAATGTGTAATATTGGTAGAATATTAACCATTAAATATTCGTTAACGTGCACAAGTGTGGGCAAGTGGTACAACTTCTAAAAACGTGCTATTTTATGTTTCCGGCCAAAACTCCCTAGGAACTTTCAGTAAAGTGTCTACCACTTTACTGAATCGACTGACATGACTCATTGACTGTACTAACTATTTATTTGGACTTTGATTAGACTTTAGACTCAACGATATAGGAATACAGTGTTGAAAATTGAAACGAAAGTTCTATTTCCTGCCTTTTTTACTTGACACTGGCAAATGATTCTAACATAATCTGACGCCATATATTAAAAAAAAAA
This sequence comes from Phengaris arion, assembly GCA_963565745.1. Taxonomy (NCBI): domain Eukaryota; kingdom Metazoa; phylum Arthropoda; class Insecta; order Lepidoptera; family Lycaenidae; genus Phengaris; species Phengaris arion. The sequence continues at coordinate 2,726,225 of OY751451.1, read as the reverse complement.
AACAGCAACGGCCATACATTTGTCATTAGTCATTACAAAATGTATGGCGGTAGCAACTTGTGACTTAACAAATCGTTTTGCAACAAAGAGATGGGCAATATTTTTATTTACTTATAATTATTTATAATCAATATAAATACCTATTTCTTTTAGATTTATGTATCTTTATTCAACAATTTTAAAATTTAATTTATAAAAATGTGATATTCCTATATGTTGCCTAGCGGCAACATTTTATTACAAATTGTTTTATTATAGAAAACAATTATAGCATTGACTCGTAATCTTTGATGGAGTTCAAACGCAAGGTGAATTCTTATTACTACCTAAGCGCCATATTCACCGTCTAGCCTGCAAATCCAATATCGCAGCCTTGAAGCGGACTTATAGGCAAAAATTATATATGATTGACACTATTGACACTAATGACGGATATTAGTACCGGTGTTGGATTTGTAGGCTGTAGAGTATGGCACTATAGCTTAGAGCATCCAGTTGGATTAATGCTCTAAGCGCTATAGTCAATTTCCCCTTACCGCTTACGTAGTATTTTAATTTTATTTACAGTAAATGATTGTTACCGTGATAATAAAAGCACCATACTCACCGTCCAGCCTGCAAATCCAATATCGGGGCCTTGAAGTGGACTTGTAGGCAAACATTATAAATGATTGACACTATTGACTCATGTACAGCTGTCAAATATGACAGTTGACATTTGACACTACGATTTTTAGCTTTATTGTATTAGCGAGGAGTTCTATTTACAGTGCAGATTTTTCTGTCGCGACCACAAAAAGTAGCTCATAGGAACATGGGCTAATGACGGCTATTAGTACCGGTGCTGCATTTGCAGGCTGGACAGTGAGTAAGACGCTTATCACTCTTATTTAAACCACAAGAGTCAAGACTCGATATTATTCGTGTTTTGCCATGCAAAATGGTACACTCACATTGATTTAAAGATCGTTGTCAACTCAGCCGAAAGAACCGTATTGTAAAAAAGAGATAGAACTGTCAATAGTGCCTCTCGCTCGGCAGATATTTTTATCTTTAAAAATCTTACTACTCTACGCGCTTAGAAAGTTCAGAGCATTGAAAATAGAATTCTATCTAATACAATAGAGTTGAAAATCGAAGTGTCGAGTGTCGATCATAAATGACAATTTATTTGTATTATATATTTCGTTATATATTAATATAATAGCATATTTTTCCAGCCTTATGTGGCCAATGGCCAATAGGTTTCTAAATAAAAAATATAAAGCTGTTTGATTAAAGGCTCTGCTTTTAAAAGTATTAACTAAAAAAAAAATTTTGGCGCCAAATTTAAAAGTGTTCTTTCTTATTGATACGAAATTACAAAAATCAATTAAAATTGAAATGTGAAAGTAGTTGATAATAGTCGCTTATATAATTTTGCAATGTTTAATAAACTGTCTAATTATATAGTTTATATTATTCAATAAAGATTAATAATATTCTAAATATCTCCACATCTCGTCTCAGATTCAGAACATTTGGACATCAATCTGAAGGAAAATGATTAGGATTTAAAATAGAAAGGTATTTATAAATAAATACTTCAATTTATTAAATGTAAAACATATTTTCTTGCGCACATTTTTTCCACAATAGCAAATTCGAAGGTTATTCAATTAAAACCGGTGCTCAATTAACCATAGCCTTATGTATTAATACCATTACCATTTTTATCTGCAGCAAGTATTATATTTTTATACAGTGTAAAAAGAAAAATTCATGCATTGTTATTTTATAATAATTATTATTATTGCGATTGAACAGACAGTGTGTCCATTAAAATTAAAATCAATAAAAATAACATGTTTATAGAAATTTTATTACTTATTTTGTCTTTACATACTCTACATAAATACCTACCTAAATGTTTTTAATTTCATTGCTTACTTATTACATGCTTGTTACGAACCGAATAAGAAAACAAATATAAAAATAAAAATACGCAATTCTAATCATAAAATCATCTGAGCCTCACTTCATGTACAAAATTTTCTAGTGAAATGAAGTCTAAAATCTAAATATGGTAGGTTGGTAATAAGTTGGTATGCATTAATTCATGAAATTGCATTTACTTACGTATAGTGCATAAGGTACATCTAATCAATTTATTAAATACCTGTATGTGAGTATTGAATATTATTAGAATACAAAATAGTATTAAGTTAAAGCGAGTACATTATGTATTTAAACGCTCATGCGCTCTTCTGCGAAGTCCATATCATAAATATGAATTATTAATTTAGTGTGTGCGTCTCGGCTCCAGCCAGCACAAATAAAATGCTGTAGAAATAATACTTATAGCACACTGTTTCACCCTGCGTCCCCTCCTCAATATATCTGATGTACATGTAATATAGAAATGCATTCTGCGCCGTACCAAGGTAGGTATACGATATTGTAAATGAAAGGATGGAATCTAAATAAAAAGAAGACCGTCCGAGTCCGTTTACTCTATCCAATGTCTGTGTGCGTGAGGACCTGCATGCGTGTGCCACAGCAGAGATTGAAGTACTTTTTACACAAACACACACCCACGTAACAATGAACAATTTATTATTAGGAAGGGGCCCATGTTGGGTTAAATGTAGTTATTAAAATTAAATATATTTATTAAATGGTAATAATACATTTTTATATATTAATATTTTAAAATATAACTTGTGAAATTGTATCATTCGAACACAATTATTGTACCAGACATGCTAGACCGATGCCTTATGCAATATTTATTGTAATACCGCATGCATTTACTGTAAATAGAAATAAAGGATAATTAGGAGCAAAAATTGAGTGTAAAAATATTAAAAAATAATAAAATCGAGCGCGGTATGTGTTCGTCCGACTATACTTTATAAAGTTGTATAATATATTTAATTACGGTATAAAGTATGCGGGGGGCGCGGAGGCGCGCCGCGCTCTCATATTCCGTATATTGATTGTGTGCGAGGGGCCAGGGGCGAGGGGGCCACAGCGTGCCCCACTCTGTTTTTTACGACACGGCTTTCTGTGTAACATAATAAGTTATTTAAAAATTTTGTGAAATGTTTCCGTATTATTTGTGAAATATTAGGAAGTCGAAAAAGTGTTAACGAGGTGAGAATTCGTCCGCTGCGATTGAGTGTCAATTCGTAAAATTATATTCTAATATAAATAAAATTTAACACTAAAATTCCGTCGGCGCGTACAGTATTACACTGTCATACCGCGTACGTAGTGTTTTTTACGGGCATCATTCTAAAAATAAGTTGTAATAATTATATTTTATGTAGCGGTCGCGACGTACGGTTTTGGGTTCGGATGGTGAAGTGAGTGTCGGCTGACGGTGTGTGTGTTGGTGCAGATGCAGGGGCTGGTGAGCGACAAGACGTTCCACCTCAAGTGGAACAACCACCTGCAGAACCTGAGCCAGCTGTTCACGACCATCTACTCGTCGTCGGCGCTGGCGGACGTGACGCTGTCCTGCCGGGATGGCACCCTCAAGGCTCACAAGCTGGTGCTCTCGGCCTGCAGCCCCTACTTCGAGCAGATATTCAAGTAAGTACCGCTAAAATAAACATTCCGTCCTCATATCGCCCGTTCTATTTAATGTCGTGACGTTATTCGTGTAGGTACAATAGATATATTTTTTAACATCAATAATTGTCAGTTTCAAATAAATGACTACTATTTTTACATTTACAGTGTGAGGTTACATAAACATACAAATATCATACTCATGTTTTATCTCATGATAAGAATAAATTACTCTTCAAATTATATTATACAGATAAATTATTATTTAAAATTTTAAATTCACACAGTTGAAATGTAATTTCCTTTTGAAAATATACCCATTTTTAGGGACAACCCATGTCAACATCCCATCGTAATATTAAAAGGGATACCCTTCTCGGAGATCAATCTCCTAGTGGAGTTCATGTACAAGGGATCGGTGGACGTTCAAGAGTTGGACCTCCAGTCGTTGATGCACACAGCATCCGAACTAGAGATACGAGGTCTCGCGTACGAGCCTCGAGACAATGCCGCACAGCTCCTGAATGTCAACTTGGAATATCCATCTTACAACCAAAATGCCACTACAGCGACAATCACAACAGCGCAGCCTTACAACCCAGCCCGAACCGATGTGGAAAGATTAAAACAGGTAAGTCTTACAGTAATCTTATTATTTTATAACCTGATTATGAGTAATTGATCATAGAATGAAATAATATAAACTTTAGGATTTTCACTAAATATTACATATTTCATTGAAAGATTAATTATAATATATTGGATTATAACTTATTCAATAAAAATAATATTCAAGTTATTCAAAAGAACTGTTTCAATTACCCATATCTTATATTTAATAAGATATGGTTAATTGAAACAATTCTTTTGTTTTGTGTTTTGGAAGCATGTTCAGTTATCATTAATTTAATATTTGTTATCAATAAATAAATAATAGTTTTTATTATGTTATAGATATCATGGTACTTTATTAAACATGAAAATTATTACATGGATCCGTATTACATAATATTTTCATTATGATAAAATTTACAAACGCACTTCAAACGTTTTAAACACTAAACATTTTAAACTCTTATGTTTTCTACTTTTGCGTTAATTTTGCTATGAATTTAATACACTGCTAAGTTATTTTGGGAATTCAAAATTTAAGATGTTAAAATAAATTAAACACTTTTAAAACATCTTATTTACTTAAAGTATTGAGACAAATTACAAAAATAGCAATTTAAATTGCTAATTACTATTAAAATTTAGTGAAAATGTTTCTAAATTATTGTTTTACAATTTATGAAATAAATTACAAATCAAATGGTTTAATAATCATCATTAGCCACCTACAGAATGGTAATTTTGTAGTAAAAAATGTAAACTGTCCATGAGATCCAGAATTCCTTGGATACTTACTATTCAGATATTCAGATTGAGGCTTTAAGTCAATAAATTTTAAAAGACATCCTAAATTATATATATATTCGTTTGCTACTTTTCTGATCGGTAGAATATAGTTTAATTCCTTGCTATATATATATATATATATATATATATATATATATATATATATATATATATATATATATATATATATATATACACATACATATATATATAGCAAGGAATTAAACTATATTCTACCGATCAGAAAAGTAGCAAACGAAATGACATTCATAAATGGGCACTACCCCATAAATAACAGTGTTCAAATAAATAAAGGTAAAAGGACTAGCCAAATGGCAGTCACCAGACCGACTAATCTAAGACGGCCAAAAGCCATTAGCGTAGACCCTTTAAAAAAAATAAAAAAAAGATAAAAGTACTTTTATCAAAATCCCTTAAAAAGAATGAAAATGTTTGCATAACATTCATTTTACTACATTGTATCCATAGCATAGGAGTAGTTATAATAAAATAGTAATTGGGAACTTTATTAAACAAGTTGACAGCATTATTTGACAACCTCTGTGGCTCAGTGATTCAGCGCGTTGGTGTTCAAGCCGGGGGTTGCGGGTTCGAATCCCGCCGAAGGAACAAAAAGTTTTCCTTCCTTTCCATTCCTGGGTCATGGATGTGTATTAAATATGTATATAATATAATAAAAATCTTAAATATATGTATAGTATAAAAGTATTAAATATACTACCTTTTTTCTGTTACCTGTAACACAAGTTCTTCGGATACTTAGCACGGGGCCAGATTGATGTGAAGAGTCCATAGATATTTATTTAGATATTTATTTATTATTTTCTGAAACCTGGAGTGTTATCGCTAGTAAAATAAATTTTACAATAAATAGATGATTTTACTGGCATAAACTCTTTTTAATATGATCTTTTAGTGGAATATAAAATCTTATTTGCTAGATGGGGAATAAACGAGGGTGGTATAGTATTTTATTTGGTCGTTTTTATGTTTGTGTACGTTTATACATATGGATGATAATAAATATGGACGCTTCGCACCATGTCAATATGGCCCCATGGGTAAAAGTATACAAAGAACTTGTGTTATGGGTACCTGACAACGGGAAGTATATTTAATATTTTTATACTTTACAATGTATAGTATACATACATATATTTAAGATTTTTGTTATATTACAAACATATTCAATACACATGACCCAGGAGCATTGAAAACTTTTTATTCCCTCGGCGGGATTCGAACCTGCGACTGACTTGAGTTCCGACGCTCTCACCACAGCCACAGATGCCGTTAAAGTTCTACTAGTTTTATAGCAAGGTACTAAAACATAAACCCCCTTACTTATAAAAATATCAATACACCCCCTTACTAATAAAAATATTTACATAATGGATAACTTAAACAACGTTGCTGTCTTTGTCTGATGCGTTGGAAAAGTCACATGACAAACATTGACAGCAACGTTGTATAAGTTATCCGTTGTGTAAATCTTTTTATTAGTAAGGTCTTTTTATCTATAAGTTATACCTTGTCTGTCGAAGCGACTTTTCCGACGTACCAGACAAGGACAAAACATTGTGTAGCATAAACACTGTTTAAATATTTTTATTAGTAAAAGGGTAGTTGATCTTTAGATCCATACAGCATGGTTATATTATACCTACTTACGTAAAATTAGGTTTACATGATACATCAACAGTGGTACTTACAAATGTGTTAACACATACAATTATTTACCATTTTAATATTCTTATACTACAAGTAGGTGGAGGATTTATTCTTGATAAATGTGAATGATAAAAATAGTCACAATTTACATTAAAAAACTACATTAGTTTCATGCTAAGCCATTATAGTATAAAAAGTACAATTTATTTAATGGCTACAATTAATAAAAAGTAATTAATTTAATTTGTATGTTATGTAACGAATAAGATTACTTTAAATAATGTTATATCTCCTAGGTCGGTCTATATTCACAGAACTAATTGTTTATGATCGTCATTCGTCATTGAGACTAGTTAAATAAGGCAGCTTTTTGTATAGCATTTAATTGATACGATATCGTATGGGCATCGTCAGCCGCCATTGAGACTAGATAAATAAGTGAGGTTTTTGTATAGCATATTTAAGTGATATTAAATAAGTGAGGTTTTTGTATAGCGTTTATCTTATACGATATCGTATAGGCATCGTCAGCCGCCATTGAGACTAGTTAAATGAGTGAGGTTTTTGTATAGCATTTAAGTGATACGATATCGTATGGGCATCGTCAGCCGCCATTCTCTCTTCAGCTGCCTCTCCAGTTGGTATTTTCCTACATGTAAAAATTCTGTTTTTTTTTCTATAATTTTATTTTTTACCCGACTACGGCGAAGCCGAAAGGAAGGGTATAGGCTGTGTAATTTTTTTCCAAGTTTTATATTTCGAAAATGAACCTCAAATACTAACATCTAAAAAAATTAAACCGAGATAATCATCACGTGTTAGGTACCAAAAGAAAGGGCTTGGCGAGCGCACCGCATATATGTATATATAATTGTACATATTTGTGGCGCGCTTGCACAAAATATAAATATATAATATCAAAATACACGTTAAAATGCGGTCGTACAAATCTAATTGTCCAATTTTCGAACATTACGTAATATAAGGCTATAAATATATAATTTTTGTAATAAACATTATTTTACCTTTATAAAATATGTTTTATTTTATAAATATTACAATATTATTAATATTATCGTTCTTAAAATCTAGAAAACAAATTGGCTCGCTCCGCGCACGTGAAGATATTATTTTTAATTTCAAGTGTTTTGTGTTCACATGTTCGATTGGGAAACGGAAAAACACGAAATAAAAAAAATAAGTATAAAAAAAACTATAACCCGACTACGTTATAAAAAAGGGGTCTAAAAAGGCCGAAACAAGAAAATAATTCAGATAGAAGTCTAGAAATGCATAGGTACAAAAATGGTCAAGCTAGAGCCGTGGTCGCCTACTTTATAAGGTTCGGCACAGTCGATGTGAAATCTCAGCCGTCTGTATCTAATACCTATCTTGGGGTATAATTTTAGAAACTTCTTTAGGCCTTAGCGTCTCGGTGTAAAGTGCAGCTTAGATGCCATTAGTGGGTGCGACCACGTACCACTCGTAGGGTTCAGCATAATTACAGAAGCTAGAGGCGCGGACAGACAGACAAACGGTCGGATAGAGCGAAACTATAAGTGTTCTTTGAGTATTACGGAACCCTAAAAACCTACATAATTAGTTTACTTACATCAAATACATAAACGCGCAACTTTTGGAGATATCAGAAATTTTGTGCATGTGACCATACATTTCGTAGCAACATTAGTAGCGTATGACGTCACCTGCTTGTACTACTTTTATAAGGGGCGTTTTCACGAGTCTCTTAAAAGTGCTTCAAACAATCCCCAATGTCTTTGAAAATATTGATTTTTATTATACTAATCCCTTTGTAAACTGTCTTATTTTTCCGAGCACTATTCGTTTATGTAATATAAAAATACAGGAAAATACCGTATTACTGAAGGTTGGCAGTCAAGCTGCGAAACTATTCCTTATTCAAGGCGAGTCTGAAAAGTTTTTTTTACGGACCTTTATCCCTGTCCACTCTCGGATATTCCTCCAAGCCTAGATATTTTACGACTATTTCCAAATAGTTCGTTGCAAAATAGTTCTTAATCCATGGTAACAAGGTTGTTAATAGAAGTCAACATTTCTAAACAGCCATATTAAAAAAAAATAGCTGCAGGGAAAACTTCTGTCAAAAACGAACAAATATTCAAGTAAATGACTGAACGTAAATTATTTGTCTAGGAGCGCCATGGTGTGTAGTAGTTAACAGTTAACATTATTGTAAGACAATTTGACTTTGAAATAAGAAAACGTTTCTACTTTAGCTGTCAAAAGAGGTCATTTTGTGAGCTCATGCTCGGGAAGAAAAGAAATGTCGTTTCTCTTAACTACGATGCGTCGACCTTGCTGCCTTACAATAAGACCTATTTTGCTCCGAATGGTATTAATGTTTCTTCAATCTGTAATTTTGCCGATTCTTCAGTGTTTCTAGGGTACGCATGCTAAGCCTGCTGGTTCTCTTTTCTCGGCGATCTCACCCATCATTATGGTTCGTAGAACCCTTTACTATTCGTTTCTGAGTTGTTTGAGTTGTTGACTTGTTAGCTTAACTCCCTGTAATAGTCGGGAGAGAGAGAGGAGATGGGTGAGATGGTGTCAAAGCGCGAGACAGGCGTTGAAGTATCAAGTGTAACATTCTCGTACGAAGTATCTGTTGTTAAAATAGTGTCAATGGCTGTGTTTGGCGGAAAAAAGCGCTCGGATGCGCTCGTAAGCAAAATGGCAATTGCTAAGCGCTAAGCGCTGCCAACTGCTAAATGCTGTTTTCCTGTAGGACGCTAAGTTAGCGTTAACCGGGGAACCTAACTTAAATAGGTATATTATGTTTATAAAGTATTCCAACCGATTTATACATATATTTATTATATACAAATATATTTCACTATTTTTTGGTGCTTACATTATTGTTAATTTTAATAATACTTTAATTATTTAATTGCACAAAACACAAATAACTAATTTCAAAACAAATAAATTAATTAAGTAAAATGGCGGATTGCGTCAGCGCTACTGAGGTTAGTAAACGCATCCTGCGGGCTTGGCTTTGGCATGGCGATCCGAAGAAATAATTTCAAAGAAGAAATATTCTATCCAAAACAGTTTGTTGCAAAATAGTTCTTAATCTATGGTTACAAGGTCGTCAATAGAAGGCAACGTTTCTAAATAGCCATATTTTTAAAATGGCTGCCGGGAAATCTACTGTCAAAACTGATCAAATTTTCAAGTAAATGACTGAACGTAAAGAAACCATTTGTCTTGGACCGCCATGGTGTGGAGTAGTTGACATTATTGTAAGACTATTTGACATTGAAATAAGAAAATGTTTCTACTTTAGCTGTCAAAAGAGGCCATATTGCTAGCTCATGCTCGGGAAGAAAAGAAATGTTGTTTCTCATAACGACGATGCATCGCCTTGCTGCCTTACAATAAGACCTATATTGCTCCGAATGGTATTAATGTTTCTTAAATCTGTCATTTGGTCGATTCTTCGGTGTTTCTGGGTGCGCATGCTAAGCCTGCTGCTGGGCGACAACTGTATTTTTTTTTCAGCGCTAGCAAGCGTTGTCAAGCGCTTTTTCCACCAAACAGCCATTGATTCGGTCTGATATCCGAGATCGCGCCAATATGTCATGTATTGTAATGACAAATGCAGGTATATGTTTCATTATCTATACTACTATAATATTTTAAAGAAAAAAGATTTATTTTCTTTGTTGCGTTGAGTAGGCACCGAAACTACTGGACCGATTTTGATGAAATTTGGCACAGATATAGTGTAGACCATGGGTCTATAGACAAAGGCCGCAAATTGTACGATTCCCGCTGGATTTACTTTTGCCTCTCACATTATCGCCCGATATCGGGTATCGTTGTTCGCGTAATGTGAAAACGCTGTTACAGTTGAAGTCTTGTGAAGTTTTCTTCCTCTTTAATTATGATATTACGAATTAATTTAAAGCAAAATCGCCTTTCTATTGCTCGGATTGGAGAAATACTATGTTACACTGTACACACAAAACAGTAATCAAAACTATTGGGAACATAATATTATAATTTAATCGCCTTGCAAGTTAAGGCGTAGTTTCGTTACGTGTGTGTGCGTGAGTCGTGAGTCTAGGGATTGCAAAATCCGGATTTTTTGTCAAATCCGGATTGTAGGTTGTAGTAAAATTTTTTTTGCATATTTTATAAAACTGATGTTTTTCTTACTTCGATGTATTATCAAAACCTACACATTAATAAAAAAAAATTGTTACCTTTTTATCATTTAATTTAATTTAAATATTATTTTAAGTTATAAGTATTTAAAATTACAATCTGAATAAATAAAAGCACAATCTGAATACATCAAAATCATATTTATTTTTTTCACTTTTAGAAATATTTTTATTACTTCTAATATTCCTTCAATGTTCAGTTTTATAGTTAGTATTTTATTTTGACCAAGATACACACTCGTTTCTATTAAAATATTCATTTAACGTAGCGGATAGCGTAGCAAAATCTAACAAAGCGCGTAAAAAACAATTGATTATGTACTCAGTTATTATTATTTTAACATTTAAACTCTTAAAAAACAATCTTTTTACAAAAAGGTACTAGCTTACTGTCTTCAAGAATCATCAACTGTTTGTTCGCTAAGGTGAGATCTTGTTACATACTAAATGTTCCAGCAATAAAGAAATATAAAAAAGTGGAATAGCCTGTGATATTTTAATTTTTCTGATATTTTAATTTTTTTTTTAAATATCTTCACCACCACCACTGTTTTTGTAAAGTGTCATTTCTATGTGAAACTAACGTAGGAAAATTAGTACAGTTTAGTATAACGTAGTAAACTGAAAATCTTTTAAATTGAGATCCAGGGAGTGAAGACAGATCATTTGAAGGCCCATATGTATGGTCGAAATTAGACCACTTTTGAGTTATCACAAGTAAAACCCCACCTGTTTGGGTTATAATAAATAATCTAGATGGTGCTTTTAATTCCCTTGTTAATTAACAGAAGTACAATTAATAAATGTAAGCACAATTTAAACTATAACTGTTTTAAGATCTTCATTTTAACATTTTACTTACAAATCAACAGTAACATATTACTCGTCATTGACGTTCCCGCGACCATAGGATGAAAACTACATAACTAAAAAAAATAACACTAATTTACACAAACTACTGCGTGCTATTTTTGACACCTACATCTTATCTCTATTATATTATGTAAAAAATAATTACTTCTACGCAAAAACGTTAGGTTAGTTTAATCGAATTAATTTTATTTATAAAAAATGTATTTTCTTATAAACTCTCTTCATTCAGAAAAACTCTCTCTAACCAGCCAGTCAGTAATTATCGATTTTTTTTCGATCGAATTTAAAGGATTTATTCAGATATCATCGAGATATAAGATTCAGGTTTTAGGACTTAGGTATACATTATTTAGAAGATAATTAAATATAGTTAAACCACTACATTTTATAAATTGTCATATTAATTTGGCATTATATGATTGTAGAAACTTAAAAGTGCAATAGTATGTTTCGTAAGTAAGAATTCAATAAATGTAAAAAATACAGGTTTAAATTGTGTTGAGATTTCTTATTGTACTTCTTACTACTACTGAAAAAATATAAAATGGTGAATATCTTAGAAACAATATCAGCCAGACATATCAAACCTTCATCAATCGCAACTCCATTTAACGGATTAACTACATTCTACCAAATAACCTTTATAACATGGAAAAATATATCAATAATTTCAGCAGTACAACAAATAATGTCGAATTATTCAAATATTGTACGTCTATAATACCGTCGTACGTCTAGTTAATAAATATAAAATATGTAATTTTTCATATTAGTAACCAAGATTCGAAAAATTACAAAAATCCGGATTTTCATTTAAAAATCCTGATTTGGTTTAACGCCGGAAAATCCGGATTTCGCGAACTTTGAAGTATCCGGATTCAACCTCTAGTCGTGACACTGTGTAATGAGGGTTTTAAATTCGTGACATCTGACAGCTTTTTGACACGACAAGGACCGTTGGGCTACCAAGCGCCGCCTGGTAACAGAAAAATAATCGAAAACCATTTTTGATACCACTTACACCACCAGATGACGCATTGTGTGCGTTGGGTCTGCACCCTAATGACAGAAAAAATATCAAACTCCCTCATTACACGGCGAGGCGTAGTTTATACTGGACCGGCCTCTTCACTTTTTTATTTAGTCTGAAATGTAACGAATATTCCAGATTATTATAATATAACCCCTTATTTTTTCTTATTAGAATGTCGTGTTACCGTTTTCTAGAATATTCTAGTTCACACTAGAAAAAATTTACAATAAAAATACTGTTGCCAATTTGTCACCAATTGTCTACTTCCGCAAAAGAGAAAATGTTATTTTTTGACTCATTTTAATTTGTACGTTATAGTTGGTATGCGTCATTTTTTCTCAGAAATATTACGCAATAAAAATTTTAGATAAATATTTTTCACGCTTAGTCATTAGACGTGCATCTAGACGAATTATACTAAGGGGGCACTGGGGTTTGCCCCATTGGGGCCTTCGAAGTTCGAAGTAAGGATTTTTCTGTCTAAACGTCTCTTTATATAAGCAGGAGATCATTTGCCCAAAATATCCGCAAGTGATTTTGAACAAGTTTCCGCGAGATTTCCTTTTGCGCGCCCGAAGCCGCGGGCCACATCCAGTAAATAGTAATTGTATGCCAAAGTAAAATGTACCTACGTCATGTTTTATAGTTACAATTCTAAACGAAACAATAATTATTTCGGTGTGTGAGTCACGGACCACGGTTCACGTAACTGCGCCAATATTTAATTTAATTACATAGGTATATGAAACTAAAATAAACCCAATCAACTAGGTTGTGAGGTTCTCACGTGATAGAACTACAGCACGTATTAAAGTAGGAGGAGCAGATACACAGCTACATGGGAAGCTTTTGATTTGATTCCACTACAAGCATACGGTGTGTTCACGATTACGATTGAGTGAAAAATTGTGAGCCGTTGAAGTGGACGTCAAAATTTTCTAATCTCGATCGATATGGAACGTTCTACTGTTTCTCTGGACGTAAGGATATACATTTTCTTTTTTTATTATGTAGGAATTAAATCTTTAAATATTTTTTCTCTTATTTTAGTAAAATGTTGTCACGTAACGTTAGTTATGTAACGTGTGCTATTTCAATATTCCACAAAATTTTACTCTTTTGCAATTTTCTTGAAACAATTTTACCGACATAATCTAGAAGATTATATCGATAAGGTCAGGTCAACACTATTGTATTAGCGCAGTTCTATTTTATTAATGATGAATATAGTATAGAGAACATGAAATAAAATGAATAGCCTACAGCGTGTGACCTCGCTTTCTCGTACCGTACTAATGCATGCCTACCTTACACTGTACTCGCACGTCAACGAATTTGATGTTACTAGAGGTCCTGTGGTCGATATTCGCTTATTCACATATTTTTAAGTTTGAAAATTATAAGGGTTGTTTTTAAACACTTACGGATTGTGTCGCGGTGCACTTTTCTCGACGTTTCGGCTGCTTTCCATTTAAAACAATGAATAATATTCGTGAAAATATAGAAATCAATAAATTATACGGGTTTTTTGCCTCTTGAATAGAAAAAAAAGTAAATGTTGTGAGACATTGACAAATGTCAACGTGTAACAAAATTGTAACTGTCAAATGCACGGTAGTGTGTGTTAGTAAGTGTTAATAATCTGAGTTAGTGTCGACTGCCGAGTGTGTGTTATTGTTATTAATTTTATATATTTCTAAGTATTACTTTTATAAAGAAATTAGGATTCAGTACAACCAATGACTGTGCCAAATATCAAACCCCTCCGTTCGCACGATTCTCGTAAAAGTTCTTGCTTCACGTATTAATTTGATGTTAGAACCTCGAGAGTCAAGACAACTAATAACTAATTTTAAATTAATAACTAAATTTAAAATAATATGAAACATACATGTACGTAAAAGGTGGAGTACTGTGTCTTTTATCTGTGCAAATATTTTAATAAACAAAATTAAAAAATTCAACCCCCGAATTGTCAAGCAGCGAGCGATTTTTACGCTTTTAAACATAAAAACCACATTTTAATCGGACCTTTCGTTAATAGGAGCTACAATGCCAGGGACACACACACAGACATTTTGCGTCGGGGGTTAAAAATGTAGAGAGATGCATAACAGAGGCATTAAGATGCTGTCAGTGACTTTGTTTGCGACATAATTTCGATTCCAAAAAGGACACTGGCCAGTCCTGCCCGATTTTCCATCAAGAGTGGCCAAGTTTCGAAGATATGTGGTTTTATAGTACTTAAAAGTTATTATATTTAAAAAAAATTCTATTTTTAGGACTTGGGAATAAAAACTTATGAATCTCCGAATATCAGAGAATTCATGTGCAAAATACGTACTTATCTATGGTAATTGTTGTCATCATTCTGTATAGACTTATACTCTATGGTTATCATGATGTAAATTGTCAATTTGAGGCGTAAAAGCTCCATCTAGTGGTCCATTAGATAAATTTATTTTTATTGGAGTATAAAGTTAATAACTTTTTCTATAGTTCAACAGTTTAGTTCTAGTTTTATGAAAAAAAATGTTACTTGGGGTGGGAAATAGATCCCTCTACACTTTTTATACCAAGAAATATTATTACGTTTTTGGATTTCGCAACGTGAAAGCGAAAACCGCCACTAGGGCAATTTATTGAACAATAGGTTCGGTATTTAAGCAATTATCTTTTATCCCCCGAGTTTGATGTATGATATTATTGCTTTTTTGTTCCTATGCTCATAGAGTACAATTTACAATAAATATTTTTGAGCCCACGTATTTTAATTACCAGGCAGTAAATGGCGACTTGCCGATCTCCTTTAGTCACATTCGGAAAAATATCATGGCCTCACAAAAAACTGTGAAAATATCGTATTCATTATGATTCGTCAAGTAAGTAAAATAATATAGCTCAATCAGTCGATTAGTCTGCTCATTTGCAGGTCTTGTTCTATAAAAAATCTGGTACGTCTATGCAAATCTGTTCAGGTACCTTTGCGAAAAAGAGTTTATTTACTGTTCTCATTTTTATGCATTTACAATCTACTATTACCTGACTAGTATTTCTTGTAGTTATTAATTTAATATATTTCTATCATAGATGAGGCATGTTGAGGCAAAAAGTGTGTCCAGTTAAATGTAAAACTGTTTAGATTTTTGGGGCCATTTTGACATTTGAAGTATGGTGAAAAACCAAGATGGCGTATCTTTTTATTGTATGAAGGTTTGTTCTGTCAAATGTACGTCATAAAATGTTTGATTTCTATAGTAAATGTTAATAAAATTCATAAGTAAGCTTTCTACGTATTTACTATTTAATTATAGAATTATAGATATTATATAGGTAATTTCATAGAGATAGCACATAATATGAATGAATCACTAATTGCCTTCGAGCAAACACATTCTACACCGCTTACTAGGTCCTATTCATGCTATAATTTAACATGTAAAGCTCTGTCAACAGCTCAACACCGAAAATATTTAGTGGGTACCTAATAAATCTAATAACCAGCGAAAATTTTAAAAATATTATCATATTAAATACTACACGTATTATTATAAATAATAATATATACAACGCAAAAACGTTCAGTACAGTTCTCGTAAGATTATGCGACCAGAAAAGTACGACATTTGGCACAGTTAAAGTTTATGTGGAGCATCAATGCATCTTTGCCAACGCAGTGGCAGTTTATTGATGCCCTTCTTAAAGAAATCAGCTGGACGGGAGGTAACAAATTCTTCAAAGGCATTTTGTACGCCTCTCGGGTATTGAATTTTTTTCCCGCCAAGAAGTTATCCAAATTCTGGAAAAAGTAGTAGTCTGTAGGCGCAAGGTCTGGTGAGTAGGGCGGATGACGGAGAGCTTCCAACCCCAGTTCTTGCAACTTGGAGACCGTCTGCTGTGCAGTATGAGGTCGCGCGTTGTCGTGCAGGAGCAGCGGAGACGAGCGATTGACCAGTGCTGGTTGGAGATGTGCCAGTTCTCCATCATTGTGTTCAGTTCTTCACAGTACACATCTGCAGTAATGCTCACCCCGTTTGGTAAGAAGCTGTGATTAATCACACCGGCGACCACCAAACAGTGACCATCACTTTTCTATGGGTAAGTTTTCGTTTAGGGCATTGTTTAGGTGCTGGACCAGGATCCAACCAACTTGCTGAGCGCTTGCAGTTATCAAACAGAATCCATTTTTCATCGCAGGTAACAATGCGGTTCAAAATTCCTTCATTTGTGTGTCTGGTGAGCAGTGCAAGGCACGTCTCGACGCGTACTTCGCGCTGGCGATCATTGAGTTCGTGGGGCTCCCATTTGTCAAGCTTTTTTACCTTGCCAATTGACGCAAATGGACCAATATTGCTTTGACGCTAACGTCGAAAGCTGCTGCTAATTCAGCCGTAGATTGTGTATCATCAGCTTCCACAATCGCCTTTAATTCGCCATTGTCGACCAAAGTCTTCGGACGACCGCGAGGTTAATTTTTCAGGTCGAAATTTCCAGAACGGAAGTGAGCAAACCAATAACAGGTGGTGCGTTGGTTTGTATTGTTAGCTCCGTAAACGTCGTTGATGTTGCGTGTCGCTTGTGCCGCGTTGCTGCCACGACGGTCCTCATATTCCATAATTACTCGAATTTGATTTGAAATGGCCAGTACTGCAGAACGGCAATTTCATAGGTAAATAGTCGGCAATTTCATAGGACCTATTATAATTGAAAGCGAATTTATACTTTTAATGACGCAAATGTATGATTCTCAATTTTTCATATCCTTAAGTTCGAACAGCTCTCAAATTATTTATTTTTTTAAAAAAAATTTTGTGACAAAAAAAACAAAAATATATTCATTCATGCGTCGGCATTGTAAGCTATTTCGCGTTCACTTTAGTAAAGGATAATATATAATCTGAATCCAGTCTACGAGTTTTCATTTGGAAAATTCATTCGTTCCATACGAGACAAAACGTTGGCAACGTATAAAAAATTTGTAATATATTTGAGTCAATAAAAAAACAGTAGAAATGAGACGTCAAGAAAACTCTTATGTTATTCATTCCAGTCTTTTGTTTAAATTATAAAAATAAAACATTCTTTGTTTTATTATTGCACCTTTGTTTCATATAACACATGTACGTTAATGACTCACACTGCTCTTGCAATACTCAATAGAAAACACCTACGCATCAATATGAGGTTAAAATATCATAGTCGAAAATAATACAGCCGAACGTATGACCGTCTCCTTTTATGGAAGTCTGTTAAAAAGGATGCCATTCATCATAGGAACAAAAGTTAGTAATCTTAACAATGTGTTCCGGAAATGAGAAAAATATATTTTTTCGAATAATATACCTTAATAGGAGTCAGTTACTAAAATACTGTGCAGATCCAGTTGAATGTTTTCTCATAAAATAGCATCAGTAGGTGCCAGGTGGGTGGTTCTCACGAAAACTTGAAATTCTTGTCCTTTGAGCTTACACAAAAATTTAGCTGGCATTAAACAGTATTTAAAATTTTATTGCAATGAATTGTTGCTAACATAATATTACAACATAATTTCGGAAATAATTAGGTTCAATAATATAAAATAAAACATTTTTATCCGTTTTCCCAATAAAAGGAGGCAGTTATACGTTCGGCTGTATGTATTCTTTTTTGTATGTTCAACGATAACTCCTCAGAATTTATATGGACACATATAGTGATTTCGACTTTTTCTGAAGTAACACAAGCATAGGCTACCAAAAAGTAAGATTATGCATCAAGGTATACCCTGGATCCAAAAGTACTGAACAGAACTCGTGACTCCTTAAAGATATATGTTTGGGGATTTCGGCGTTGCTTAAAGAACTGCAAGCATAAGCCACTATGTCAATTAAAGTAATCATCATCATCACCACCATCATCACACCATGAATCATGACATTATGATGACATAATAGGTACTTCTCATAGTATTTTACACCAACACGGATGGATATCTTTGAACATTACTCTGCCGTTTATGGACCGAATTTCAAAATACATTTTTTGATGTATTGGATATAATCCAATATTGTTCTCGTTGTCACCAAAGCGGTGACCAGATGATGGAATCCATGAGGAATCGAGGGTACTCCTCGAAATGTATATGGACATATATACTTAGTGATTTTGACTTTCAAAAGTAACCCAAGCATATGTTACCAAAAAGTAAGTTTCTGCACCAAGGTATACCCTGGATCCAAAAGCACTGACCTGAACCGCAAGCATATCACGACCACGGCTCTAGCTTGACCATTTTTGTACCTATGCATTTCTGGATTTCTATCTAATATTATTTTCTTGTTTCGGCCTTTTTTGGCCCCATTTTACGTAGTCGGGTTAAAGTTTAATTACTTAACTTATTTTTTTATTTCGTATTTTTCCGTTTCCCAATCGAATATGTTTTTGGAATAATATTAATAAGTACCAAATCAAAACACTTGAAATTAAAAATATCTTCTTCAAGAGCATAGAGATATTATATTATGAAGAAATATTATTATATTTTGTGTAGCTAAAATAATATGTAAATTATATATTCATAGTCTTATATTACGTAATGTTCGAAAATTGGACAACTGGGTTAGTTAGTACTAATTGGACGACCGCATTTGAAACGTGTATTTTGACATATTTGTGCAAACACACGATAAATATGTATAATTATATATACATATGTGTGGTGCGCTTGCCAAGACCTTTCTTTTGGTACCTAACACGTGACGATTATCTCGGTTTAATTTTTTTTTGATGTTGGAATCTGAGGTTCAATTTTCGAAATCCAAAATTTTGGAAAAAATTATATAACCTATGGTACCCACGGCATCATTACGAATCTATTGTTATCATTTATTAAACCAGTAGTTTAGACGCTACGAGGAAACAAACATACATAGATTACCAAAATCATTCCTTATGGCTTCGCCGTAGTCGGGTAAAAACAAATTATGAAAGAATACTTTACGTGTGGACACAGAAATAAAAAGCTTACACCTTTATAAATAGTTGTTTTATAAACGTATTTTTTTATATTTATAAACAATTCCATGAAACTTTTTAATAGTTGACAACGCTGTCAATATTTCCTTGGTTCCATGTTCTTATTAGAGTTTCTGTTTCAAAGGGGTTTTAGTAAAATTATTTAAATTTGCATCTGAAGTAAGTTTATTTTGCCAGATTTTTTAAAATTTAATTTCTTTTCATAATTTCCTCACCGCCATTCCTTCCCATATTTCCCATACTGTATGCAAAAATGGACAGATTCCAGAAGTTTATAAGTGAGGGAATGACGACTGAATCAGGGAATGACTATGAATTAAAGATATAAATTATTGTAATTAATTTTATAATTACAAGTTAATAATTTCGTTTGAAGATTGCAATAATAGTTTGTAATTTTCAATAACATGTCGAGAATTTATGTATTTTGTTTTTTAGATCGCAAGAAATATTTATTGCTTTGTTGTTAAAACCATTCCCTCACCACAGTTATCATTCTCTCACTAGGAGATTTTTGAAGTAATCCCCGTATTTTTTTCATTTTTTTTTGCCTATTTACTTCATTAAAATTTCGGGATTTAGTGAGAACTACCCAGGTACATTATAGTGCACTGAACACTGATTAATGAGTAATAAAAAATGCAATCAGACTTTGATTTGGTCGAATTTGATAATTTTGTTTACAAACAACATAAATTGGATCCTTCAGAGTAAAGGCAAACAGAGAACAGTAGGACAACTAAGGCCGCCTGCGGGTTAGCATGGCTATCCGAAGAAATAATTTTAAAGAAGAAATATTCTATCCAAAACAGTTCGTTTGCAAAATAGTTCTTATTCCATGGTAACAAGGTCGTCAATAGAAGTCAACATTTCTAAATTCATAAATGAGGTACGAATAAGGCTTATGAAGATTTTTTTTAAAAGTGAAATTATTAAAAAAAACTGCATATTTAAGAAATTCTCCTCGTTTCTGCATATTCGTAACGCTTTATGGTTAGCAGATGAAGATAAGTAAATTATCATCCTTATATAACACGTATTCAATTAGTAAAAAGCTTCTAGATATATTATACACTACAGTATTTTTGTTCGAAGTCGTGATCATAATAAGTGCCAAAATAATGCGCGAGCCGTCGTACTCCAATGCGTGTACGTACCGGTACGTCATCGGTCACGGCACAGCCCGCACTGAGAGCGCCTTGTCATTCATTATACGAGGTGTGTGCGTGCGTGCGGATAGGTGCCACCGCGCGCACGCACAGTGCACACATTCAAACCGATCGCGGCACGTTTGTATGAAGATGTTCTACTGTTCTTATACTGTGGTAAAGGACTTCATTTGTGATTCGACCAAACTAAAATAATTTGCTATGTCAATAGCAAATTATTTTAATCTTGAATAGCAATTTAAGATAACCTAGGTAGTCGTTTCTGTAGTCGATACCTACAGACTGCAGTGTTACCTACACTGCAGTCTGTAGGTATCGAATCATTATAAAGTTCATCGTTAAAATAAAATGAATCCCTTTGTCTGTTGAAAGCCATTTATTTGTCGAAATATGAATAAAGTAACTAGCGGAAATTCATTTTAAAATTCAGGGTTAAGACTACGCGGGTGGTCGTTTTTATTACACTTTTATTTATATAATAAGTAGGTACCAACATTTTAAAATAAATATCTTGAGATAGAAAAATAATGTAACCTAACCAAGAGCATGTCAGGACATGTCTAAGGAGGATTCCGTAACTATATGCGTAATAGGTTTTTTCAAATTACCTCAAAAGCTTCTATCCGATTTCTTTCAAAATAATTTTCCTAAAGAGTTTTTAGCATCTATTAGCATGGAAACTTACAAGTTTCTATCTTCATTAGTTTAGAAATGCGGGGGGCGAGGGGGGGTGGGGCAACTTACAAACCACTTAGGAGGCCGATTGCTCGAAAATTAAAAAAAAAAATGAAATCAATTTAATTTCTCCAAAACACTGTTCGTTTACATTCGATAACAAATGAATAAATGTGAATAAAGAAATGAATATGGCGGCGCGAGGCATATGCCGTTCATGGTCCAACCAGCGCGCGACTGAATTCCGTTTTACAATTTGACGAATTCCAGTTATATTATAACGAAAAATAATGCTTAAAATTGTAAGGAGAATTTTTGACGTGATAACGTCTTATAATTTGATGGAGCCGGCTGCACGCACGAAAAAACATGACTCATGCGTTACCTGTTACTGTTACCAAGTATTAGCGTTACCTCGCATT
Source organism: Phengaris arion (assembly GCA_963565745.1). Lineage (NCBI taxonomy): Eukaryota > Metazoa > Arthropoda > Insecta > Lepidoptera > Lycaenidae > Phengaris > Phengaris arion. Next base: position 2,704,183 of record OY751451.1, on the reverse strand, counting down.
GCCGTTACCTCGCATTCCCGTACCTCAGCTAGGTATTAGTAGATTATTATTATTATTATTATTATTATTATGCGCTTGATGTTATTACTCAGTTCGGCGCTGGACTTCGCGGCGGCAACACGCCTACCTAAGGCGCGGCCAATTATTTCCGGGCGCACTATAAACATGACGTTGTCACGTTCAACTATCGTCAGTAAACCGACTTTACAGACAACCGATTTTTTATTTGACAATCTGTCCACATTTTTATTCGTTCTTGTTATATTACAGTCTAACGGTTTTTTCAATTTTACGGAGACATATTATATAACACACCAAAATATTTCCATTAGGCTGGAAAAAATGTTTTAGAATCACAATAATTTTTGGGCGATTTAAACACGCCATTTTCCTGCGCTTGAGTTGTGAGGTCATCGCAGTTAGATATATCTGACAGTAGACAGTTAAGATCATTGTATGACTTTGACATACAGTCATGCACGATTTCGATGTAAAAAATCAACGAACTGATTAGTTCACAAATTTATAAAAATAAGTGATAAAATCAACTTTTTACCATGGAAAAGCACAGCAGACAGCAACCCATGTTGTAAATATTGTGTCGTCCCTATGTGCGAAAATAACACAAAGACTGCACCTCACAAAGTTTATTTTCATATGACGAAAGGAGCAAGTATTAGGTAAAAGTGGTGCACGGTGATGAGAAGAGACAGTGTCTTGTTTGAGCAATTTATACTGTGAAGATCAGTCGGTACATTAAAATAGATTTCTTACGCATACTTGTTTTGTTTACAAACCTCGACGAAAACAACCAAGTTAACGAAAAGTTCGTAAACATATTTAGTTAATTAAATAATAAGTAATATCCTATTATATATGACATTGACATTTGTCTCGACACTCATGTGTTCGATTTTCAACTCTTATTGTATTAGCGCAGAGTTCTATTTTCAGTGCCTTCCGGATTCCGGATCGTAATAAAAGTCCCCCCCAGCCTTATATGAAAATTCTGTTTCACTTGACACTATGAAAATTGACACTGGCCACATATGTCTGTGCAAAGTGGTCACGTTTTGTACCTCCAGTAAATATGCGTTTTTGAAATTTGCGCGAGATTTCAAAAAAGCCACATTTTGATGATTAGATTTCACTATTAATATACGATAAATTTTAAAATAATTGTATAGGTATGTTTTTTATTGAATTTTCTTATGCATTGCATTTGTTGTCGAAAGTCGTAAATCTCGATACCCTACTTACCGTTATCAAAAACTACGAAATTTAGCAATAGTGCATACATATTGATGCCAAAACTTTACAATAGATTACCGAATGACATAATGGAAATTAATGATTTAAATAAATTCAAAATAAAATTAAAAGAATTCCTAATGGAGTTTTTTTAACCAATTAAAGAATATTTAAATGAAATAATATAAAAAGTTCTGTCCTTTGATGTTCATTTGAATATTCATATAGTGTCTAAAATAATAAATATTATGTATTATACATAATATTTATTATTTTAGACACTAGTAATATGTAATAAAAACAATTAAACTTAAAATAAGAATGTTAAATGAATATAAAATTTTGAAATGTAATGTACCTACTACCTACATACATGAACTTGTAATATTTGCATGCCCATAAAACGGCAAACATGTACCTACTATATTATATACTTTAAATTGTAACACCTTTAATGACATGTTTTATGCGAATAAATATATTGATATTGAAAGAAAATAAAAAGATAAATTAGAATTATTTATTTGTTGAAATATTATGCAATTACTTATTTTATATTCGTATATATTCGCGTTATCCCCGAATTTTAAAATGAATTACCGTAAAAATGGCAAAATTGATCAATGACTCGTAAGCCGTGTTCACATAAGCCAATTAGGCGTACTTGGGCATATCTGGGTTTAAGTTAACCCTGGGTTAAAGTATTATGCCTTCTCTTTCATAAATACAAAGAACGAGAGAGAAAACATGATATACTAAGGCGGGTCAATAAGTCCGTGACTTTTTGAATTTCTAACCTCCTTACTGAAAAAGCAACAATACTCCTGTCAACAGGCATCTGTCAGTTGACTCCTATCAAAATTTGAACTTGCTGCGTCAGTTAGTTTGTGTTTTACAGCTATCTTTATCAGACTATCCAGTAACTTAAGGAAACAATGGAAAAAAGTGAATTTCGTGTGCTTATTAAGCATTATTTTTTGCAAAAAAAAACCATTACCGAGACCAAGGCTAAGCTTGATAAATACTATAAGGACTCTGCACCATCGATTTCAATGGTAAAAAAGTGGTTTACTAAATTTCGTTGTGGCCGTACAAGCACTGAAGATGCCGAACGTCCTGGACGCCCAGTTGAGGTCTCTACACCCGAAACAATCGAAAAAATTCACGATATGGTGTTGGCCGACCGAAGATTGAAAGTGCAAGAGATTGTGGAAGCCATAGGCATCTCGCATGGCTCAGTGGTTTCAATTTTGAATGATCACTTGGGCATGAGAAAGCTTTCCGCAAGTCGACCACAAACGCAATCGTGTAACAACTTCACAGGAAGGTTTGGCGTTGTTTAATCACAATATGGAGGAGTTTTTGCGCCGTTTTGTAACCGTGGACGAAACATGGATCCATCACAACACACCAGAGACCAAACAACAGTCAAAACAGTGGGTTTCTAAGGGTGAATCGGCGCCAAAGAAGGCCAAGGTGGGTTTGTCAGCCAATAAAGTTATGGCGACTGTTTTTTGGGATGCACGTGGGATAATCCACATTGACTATCTTCAAAAGGGAAGAACAATTAATGGGGAATATTATGCCAACTTATTGGACCGCTTCAATGAGGATTTGAAAAAAAACCGACCTCATTTGGCCAAGAAAAAAGTTCTTTTTCACCAAGACAATGCAAGGGTGCACACATGTGCAGTTGCCATGGCAAAAATCCATGAATTGGGCTATGAATTGCTCCCACATCCACCCTATTCTCCAGATTTGGCTCTGAGTGACTACTTCTTGTTCCCAAACCTGAAAAAATGGCTCGGTGGAAAAAGATTTGACTCCAATGATGAAGTCATCTCGCAAACGAAGGCCTATTTTGAGGACCTCGACAAATCATATTTTTTGGAAGGGAAAAAAAAATTGGAGAAACGTTGGACAAAGTGTATAGAGCTCAAGGGGGACTACGTTGAAAAATAAAATGATTTATTTATCGAAAAATCTGTGTTTTATTCCAAAAGTCACGGACTTATTGACCCGCCCTCGTATATTACCCAGGGTTAACTTTAACCCGGATCTGCGCAAGTGGGACTTAAAGTAAGCCGTTTTGACATACAATGTACGCATGATTCACTGACTTCTTATCGCGAATAACTATTATAGGTATCATCATGAAATTATGAAAGTGAGGTATTTTTTTCACAACTATACTTACTAACACAACTTTAAATCTGAACCTCGATTCTCGTGTCAACGTAGAGTTTCATTTTACTTTGATTGTACTACAAGCGAAGCGACTAGTTATCATAAACTGTTTTTTTGTGAAGTTTGGACCAATCAAAACGCGTTTGACACTGGTTTAACGTTTACAAGAATATCGGCTTGGCAGTTTTAGCGTATCGGGACTTGATTGTAATAGGCTAGATGACGGATTTTTTTATTGCATAAATGAATAGCACTCCTAAATATGAGTAACTTCTCAGAAGAAACAGTACATCAAAAGTCAATATTTACAAAGGCACAGCGATTTGTATACAAAATTTGGCAAGTCTCGTGAAAACGCTCCATACTAAAGTCGTACCTAGCTGTGACGTCACGCCTAGGTTAAAGTGTAAGAAGTATACGGCCGCAGGAACATATTTGTAAATATCTCCGACATTTGTGCGTTTAACTTCATACTTACCATAATTAATGTTTTTGTATATGATGTAAGTTAACTAATGATGGTTTTGTATACTATTTTAGCAACAAAACACTTTTTTGTACTTTTTAGATGTATCTAAATACTAAACTACACATAAAATATTATATTTTTTTACATTTACCAAGTAGTAATGCCTCAATATTTCGGAGTATATTAATGAAACTAAATATTTTAGATGTAGTCATCTCCCCTATTGTATTATTGCAGGTTTTATTTAGCAGAATTGACCCTCTGGATTCTATTAAAAACAATGTTAGCTGCAAATCATTACTTATTTAGAACATTAAACCTTCTAGCCTGAAAATATCTATATTAGCCGGGTGAAAATACTTTTTAAGGTCATCAGTGCATCTAGGTAGGTCATGTCCAAAGGTCACGACTCGCGGAATGTAAGCCACAAGACAGAGCCATAGACGATGCGGAGCAAACCGGTCCTTTACCTCTGTCTTCGCTCGAGCACGACAAAAAGAAATAAAAAGTTCAGAACTGCTAATAATAATAAACTAGATGTTGCTCGCGACTCCGTGCGCGCAAAAATATACCGGGGAACAGAACTATTTTGCCGCTGTAAAAAGTAGCCTACGTCCTTCCTCGAGGTCGATTCTGTGCCAAATTTTATAATGTCAACTAGTTTCGGAGTCTATTCGATGCAAACAAACAAAACTTTCCTCCTGTAATTGTTAGTAAAAGTTAATTTTATTTATAATTTACTACTGTTTTTAGTAGGTGACAAGAGTTAGCCATATTAACTAAATAGCATGGCTTTCCCGCAGTTATGAGAAAATATAATAATGTGCTATTTTCAGAAGCTATTTAGACGGATACAATTTAATTATCCTTATCTAGGAGATTATATCTAGGAGATATCTTAAAATTAAAAAGTACGTGCGAAAATGTATTATTAAGTAAGTATATATTTTTACTCTGTGCTAACTACTATATTGCAGGTATATTTGCTAATGGAGTTTTTTTTGCCACGAATTTTTTCTCCTACGCGGGCGAAGCTGCGGGCAAAAGCTAGTATAGTATATTTTTAACAATCTCTCTATCTTTTTTTGTCTGCACGTCTAAGTTCTAACAAGTTACAATTTGATAAAATCTTTACGACCAACTCGGTAACATGCTTACAATATTTGTTACCATATTTTGATTGCTTATTTAATTTAAAGTATCCAAGCAACTAAAATAATTTGTGACACATGTGTGCTAATTATTTTGCGAGTTAACATTTTTCATTATCTTTTGGCATCTGGCATTTTAGAGTGTAAAAAATAAAACGGTAAACATTAGCGAGGATAATTTTTGAAATCCCTTAGCAAGATTTTAAGATTTGAATAGGCTACTTGACCTTGTTTTTATTTATGTCCTAAACGCTTCATAATCGTTTCATTACACATAAAAAAATAATAGAACATTATTTTGAAACCTACAAAAAAAAATTTTTAAATTATTTTGCGAGTTAACATTTTTCATTATCTTTTGGCATCTGGCATTTAAGAGTGTAAAAAATAAAACGGTAAACATTAGCGAGGATAATTTTTGAAATCCCTTAGCAAGATTTTAAGATTTGAATAGGCTACTTGACCTTGTTTTTATTTATGTCCTAAACGCTTCATAATCGTTTCATTACACATAAAAAAATAATAGAACATTATTTTGAAACCTACAAAAAAAAATTTTTAAAAATACACTTTATAAAAACCGCCGAAAACACTATTCGCCATGTTGGTTGATAGATCTGTGCTGTGACGTCATACCAGTACTATTTGTCATCTGCGCTATAGTCCGTAGTAGTAAAATGGCGGTGTGACGTTACGTTTGACGTTTTGACATAAATAACTTTTTAAGATGTCATGACCTATTTATTTATATTACCGTTCCGTTTCACATATGTTTAGTGTGTTTGTGTCGTCACATCCTTGCTGCAAGTTACTTCGAGGTGTTTTCATCACTGGAAACTAAAAAACAAAAATACATATTTTTAAAACAACTTTATTTATCAAACTTAAGTTTTTAATTTATTATATAGCTAGAATACGTTTTCCTAAGCCAAGTACCAAATGAAATACTCCCTCAATGTATGAAATTAAATATGAGTCAAGTAGCATATTACTAATTTTTGTACTCTATGTACTGGTACTGACAGAACTCCGGAACTATAATGTGAAAGTTCAGGTCAGCACACACACATAAATGAACTTACTTAGATATGTTGGTGCTCGGCACTAGATCGGGTACATTCCAAGACGAATAAATGTATTGCAGTTAGATTTCTGTTCTGAAAGTATTTTTTTTTGTTTTCGTAAAAATTACAATGACTCGAATTTTCGAATTGGTTTAAGCTTTGTAATAAAACCGATCGTAGAGGGGTACCTATCTAAACTTGGAATTGTTTAGTTTTTGTAACTTCGAAATCAAGTTTCAAAGAAACAATTTAAGTTGCAGCAATTAGCAGCATTTTAACTAAATAAAATGGATTGAAATATTACCATATACCAAGCTGGATATATCGAGATTATCCGTTCGGTTTTTGTTCTTGTAACAAAGCTGGGTGAAACTCGTTTTCGCTATTATTTCGTTTTGTGGACTGCTTTTGTTCGTCTACTTACCAACGGCGGTTAATATCGCAAATGTACCAGACGGCCGTGTTGAATTACACTTTTTTTATGGATTAAGACCAGATTTAAAAGTAAACGAGCAGACGAATCGTCCGATGGTGAGCAAATTTGTCGACGCCTATTATTCGTAACCGCATTCCGCAACACCAGAGGAATGCTTGTTTTTTAAACCCCCTTTTGTCAGTTGTGTTAACCCCTCCTAGGCCTCCGTTCCACTCATTAAGTTCACGAAATGCATCGCAAGCGTTATTTTTCGCCGGTTTCTTCTAAAACCGTGGTACCTATCTCTCCGGTAGAGTCGACCAAATGCTGCAACTTTGCAAGTCTTGATCACGTCGTCAATGAGGTTTTTTAAATTCGTGATATCTGACAGCTTTTTGACACGACAAGGACCGTGTTGCTACCAAGCGCTGCCTGGTGAGAGTAATCAATTAATCGAAAATTCAAATTTACCGTTTTTGATACCACTTACGCCACCAGATGACGCTTGTGAGTTGGGTCTGCCCCCACAGGAACCTTTTTGGTTAATAAAAAGTAGCATATGTGTTAATCCAGAGCTTAAACTACTACCATACCAAATTTCATCAAAATCCGTTCAGTAGTTTTTGCGTGAAAGAGTAACAAATATTATATCCAACCGTCTATCCATACATCCATCATCACAAACTTTCACAATAGAGAATTGCAGCAACACTACAGCAAACTGGGATGTGATTGGTTAAGTCTCGAAGATTTGACAATAATGACATTTCAATTAAGTTATTTTAAAATTTCCCCAATATGACAACTGTGCTCTATACCTATTCCTACCTATATTCCTAGTCCGGCTTAGTTACATCTTATTCCATTAAAAAGTTGCATAAAATATTAAAAGTCGATAGTTTTAACAGGTATGCGCGCTTATCGTCGACTTATCATTATGCAAACAAAAAACTATCGCACTTCACAGAACTTAACTCGCTTTGCCTTATTTTAAAACACGATCCTATAAAAAATATGTGACCAGAAACTAGCTTACAATGTCGATAATATAAGGTATGTAATTATTTTTTATTTATACATTATACATATAAATGGAAACGACCATAATGAATAAATATCGCACGATTGTTCGCAGAATAAAAAAATTAAAACGATATTTTATTGAATAAAACTGTTCATAAAGCGAGACGGACAGACAGATGGACATAAAAAAATATGACATGTAACTATTCTTCTGAAACCGATTAAGTGCAAATTATTTTTAAAATGAACTCAATAATTAATAACTTATTAAATACTTTTAAGTAGGTATTTAAGTATTTTACTATATTATCAAATATTATTAAATATTTAAAGAACATGTCTTGGTCGGTAATAAAGGCACAATTTTTTGTTACTAACACGAATACTTACTTGCTAAAAATATTTATTGATTTTTATTCTAGTGATATCAAATGGTAGTTTTAAATAAACAAAATTAAAAATTTGAATTAACCTCCGCATTGTTAAGCTGTGAGCGGGCTGATGATGATGAATTATTAGTTAGGAACACTCTCGATAGTGTCAACTTTCAAACAGAAAAAAACTAAATCAAAATCGGTTCGTCCCTTTGGGAGCTACGATACTACGGACAGACACACAGACAGACGCCTCAAACTTATTTAACAAGTCTCCGTTTTCGTCGGGGGGGTTAAAAAGGCAAACACTATAATTAATGTCTTGTTTGAATAAAATAAACAACATTTTCGAAGATGGTGGGCGGCTTGAAAACATATTATTATATTTTTAATCACGAACAAGATATACTATACGACATGTTTTATTAATTCCTGTAAATGATTACAACGTTATTGCTTATTGTAGACGTATCGTGACACTTTTGTGTAATAAAATAAACATGTCGGCACAATTAAATAAACGAATAGATTGAAATTATAATCCGACTAGATGTTGCCCGTTTAACGCGCAAAAGCAAATCTCGCAGGAACAGCACATTTTGCTGCGATAAAATGTTGTCTATGTGACATTGTGTCATTTAATTTGTTCATTCATTTTTCATTTTCAATTCATTGGATTTTAAACTGCTACCATACCAAATTTAATAAAAATACGTTCAGTATTTATGTCTTGAAAGACTAACAACCATTCATATGCCAACTTTCTCGTTTATAATATTAGTAAGGATTGATAAGGATTTAGAAAAAATGTCCGTAGCCATAAACTAGTCTTAAATTTTGTATGGCATTAAAGAAAGGTGAACGTTTTGAGTTTTGACTAGTCGATATTTGATAGCTAAAGCCTCATGGGGGTGGGTACGCACGGATTTCCCAAATTTCACCCTCTCAGGAGGTGAAACTGGGTTCCAAGGCGTGTTATGCAGAAAACATGCGAACCAAGATAAAATATGAACAGGAACCTCTACTGAAAATGCTTATTAAAATTTTTAAATCTCGTTCTGCTGTCCCTTGAACTTTAAAAACAGGTTGGACACGAAAAAAAAAATTATAAATCAAAAAGTTTATTTTCAGATTAAAATTAAATTTTATTCGAGTCCATTGAAAGATTTATTTTTGTTGTCATAATTTTTTTTTCTGTATTGTAAATCCCATTTCAACTGGTCGTAAATTCGAAAGGCATTTGCTCCGCGTGGATTACATTTTAAATATAATTACAACGACCCAAAATATTCCTGAGGCATATTAGAATAATTAATCATTATAATTCCGAATTCTGACATTTTTATTGTATCTAAAAACTTTGTATAAAACTCTACATTTAAAGTACCTACTCAGGCCTCAGGGAATGTAATTCATAAGCAGGTAGAGTTTTCTCTTACGTTTTCTAATACGAACAATTTAAGACAACAGTCAACCTTATACTTTAAACGAGACGATTTTGTATGTTATAATCGGTTTATCGACAACGGCTACAAGTATTACCATGAAATTTAGTATGCAGGGTGTTTTGGGGGAGAAAAATCGATCTCGCTATCTTATATTGGGAAACTGCGGATTTTTAAGCTATATAAATTTTTCTTTATTTCGTCGTGCAACAATATATCAATAATTTCGATTCTCTTACGTCAGTCTGATTGGCAGATTGGTATGCGTACCTGTAGGATTGGGATGGGTAACAGAAACACTTCAAGACTGCTGTATAACAGACCCACTCGGTCCGTGGTTCAGTCTTATAATGCCAGTGGCCAGTGGGTGCTTGATCTCCCCACTCCTGGTTCACCACTTCCACTACATTACTGATACCACGCCCACAGGTGTGCGTGAATTATTATAAGTGTCAATACACTACAGTACCTTCGTTTGGAAATTCGGAATGTGGTGGGATCGAATCCCGGTATGATAAATATTTTGTTATTTATTTTTCTTATTTAATTTTAATTTTTTTATCGTTCTACTAAAACACCGAGCAAAACTCGGTCAACCTGGTACTATTATTTGATTAAATACGTAGGTACTTTAAACGTAAAGTAATAGGTCTCCCTATTAGCCGAGGGTTATTATTATTGTTTTTGTCATTACACAAAATTCTTAAAAAAAAATCGGTTGTCTGTAAAGTCGGTTTACTGACGATAGTTGAACGTGACAACGTCATGTTTATAGTGCGCGCGGAACTAATTGGCCGCGCCTTAGGTGGGCGTGTTGCCGCCGCGAAGTCCGACGCCGAACTGAGTAATAACATCAAGCGCCCCCGCCTCTCCGTCCCACCGCTCACATACCTAAGGCGCGGCTAGCTGAGGTAACGGTAATGCGTCATATTTAGCGAGGTAACGCTGGTAACCGGTAACGCATGAGTCATGTTTTTTTCGTGCGTGCAGCCGGCTCCATCAAATTATAAGACGTTATCACGTCAAAAACCTTTTATCTATCATAGTAGGTAAAATCCAGCTATCGACGCAAATTTACACGCATATTGCGTACGTATACGTAACGAGTGCACACACGCGTACGCATTCAAACGCACACAAAAACTTTAACAAAATGGTATTATTTGAAGAATGTTTACCTTTGCCCTTAAATGGAAATAGCTGTCCCTGTGGCCCTGTTTAAAATCCGATGTACCCGAATTAAAAGGTAAATTGAAATGTCAATTTAACGGTAAATGATTAATGTTCGCGAAAGTACTTAAATACTTCGGTCTCACTTACACTGCGTTCAGAGTTATTTTACCTCTGACAGGACCTTTATGCCGACGACCTAAGAATCACTTTCATCGAAACTACGAGGTAAAATAACTCTGAAAGGACTAGGTATATGTTCTACATATCGTTGACCTTATTGCAATATTTTCAAATTATTTTAAAATTGAAATCTGACCTTTGCATGGACTTAAATCTGAGCTGGAATTTATTTTTAAAAGTGAAGTGAGTGGGATGCTGTTGAAATATTATGACTCTTTATAATTTGAAATAAGTTTCTTATTTTGTAATGAATTTATGATTTTCCAACATAAGCTATATAAAATGACAAACCGACGTTCACATCATTAGTTTTTAATCGCTTTACTCAGTGCAGCTAGATTATGGGAAACCAGCCATTTCTATTGTTGCAAATATTAACATTAACCTCCAGTAGATACTTTAGAGGAAAACAATTTGAATGATGCGTCATCTACATTAGAGATAATGGTCATGGGTTGATATGAATAGTTAGGACTTGTAAAATACACCTTGTACGTGTTCAAATCTTAGATAAACATTTACGTTAGAACAAAATTAATCCGACGTTCAAATAGATTTACTTTTCTGCTGAAAATGCATTAAGCGGTTTCCACACGGACACGGCATATCATTCAATCAATCAATCAATCAATAATTTATTGCAAGAATGTTATACATAAAGGTCTTACAAAATATTATATTCTAAGATACAACATTCTGCCATCATAATGGCGCGCAGAATATCCTGAACATGCAAAGTGTGGGAACATTAATAAATTACAACAACATTAAAATTAAATAAAATACAGACATTCACTTAATAATTTAGGAACATTAATAATTAATAATCACAACAAATTAAATAATACACAAATCACATAATTTTAGTATTGGTTATGTAATAGGCGTTTTTTTTCAAAACAAAAAAAAAATAGTTACAATGTGACAAGTGGCACATTTCAGTGAATGTGGTGTGTTATATTTGCATTATTATGCACATTAAAAAATATTTAAACACTAGATTTCGCCGGCGGCTCCGCGCGCGTGAATTAAGTGTCCCACGGGAGCACTGTCCTGTTTCGGAATAAAAAAAAGTAGCTTAACATGTTTTAATCCAGAGCCTAAACCATGTAGGTAGTAACCATGCCAATTTTCATTAATATCTGTTCAGTAGTTTAGGTTTTTGTGTGAAAGAGTAACAAACATCCATCTCTCCATCCATCCATCTTCACAAACTTTTAGATTTATAATAGTAGAGTAGGAACATCGATTTTAGGCACCCAATAATTGCGTCATATCATATTTGAAAGTGTAAGTAAAGTCATCACTTATATTATTAGGAAGAATAGAATGCATTTCGTGAGTAGCTTATTTTGGTGCCGGGGGGTACAAAATCAATCTGCGAGCGGCTAAATTGGAGATGAGGTAGACGGGGGGCCCCCCCGGAGCCCCAGACTGTATCATATCTGCATACCGGACTGTATATTGTTTTGACGTTTCCCCCTTTGATGGCTCGCGACGCGGGTGGTTTCAGCTTTAAATAGTTTTATGTATTTGTGATAGTGAACTCTTATAGACTCAATCCGTAATTCCTTTCTGATAATATGTATTATAAACGCGAACGTTTGTAAGTATGGATGTTTTCATGTGTGGACGTTTGTTACTTTGTTAAGGCCGCCACAGACGAGAGGCCGATCGTTTCAGTTAGAACTGACGTCAGTTCGGCCTGAACGGATTCGAGCACATACACGGAAAAAATCGCATCCGACTGAACTGACGTCAGTTCGGCCCTTAGATTAATAACGCCTAGATAGTCTTCAAACAAACGCATCGTACAAAGTGAAGCAAGCAACAGATAGATGTAGGCGTTAGCATTACATACCGACACGCACACAAAACTTTCATATTGTGGAGAGTACAGTTTTAAGGGACAATTTCCACGGAAAATGTTGCTCTTAAAATTGGAATTATTGCATTTGTTTTTCTTAATATCATGAGATGTAAAAATGTAACTTATATTTCATTTTAAACCATACACATTTTGTAAACATTATTTATATTAAACTGGTATTAAGGAATATACTAAGGATTATCTTAATACTGAAAACACTTTAAATTGATAGTAAAAAAAAACAGAAAATATTAAAAACTTTGTCTTAGTTCCAACTATTAGTTAGCCATGAAAATTTTGAAATAAATTTCTTATTACTAGTAACATTTTCACAATTCACATTAGGGCAGCAAGATGGCGACAAAATGTGATTTTATTTTAAAATGTTTTAAATATTTGGCTTAATGCAAGTCAAGTTGTAGTACTTACATATGAAATGTTATGACCAAATCTTTTTTAATTCTTTTCCGATGCATTGTGACTCCCTATAACGCCGTCACAATGTCAACAATGTCGTCACACAAGCCGTCATAATGTTTTAGTAGATGTACACACTAGCGCTTGACAACTGACGGGTCGTTCGAACAAACTAAGCCGATATGGCTCAGTATTATTTGCTTCGCTTTTCATGCGCGTACCCGGTTTCTAGGCGTTTTAATCTAAGGTTCGGCCTAAACGGATTCGAGCACATACACGAAAAATAGCATCTGATTTGCCGCGAGCTTCGGTCGTGTTTTTAGGGTGCCGTAATACTTAAGGAACCCTTATAGTTTCGCTCTGTCCGTCTATATGTCTGTCTGTCTGCTCTCCTAGCTTCTGTAATAACTTTTGAAGTAATTCAAAGAAAACCTATTGTGCGTTGATAGTTACGGAGCCTTCCTTAGAAATGTCGTGACATGCTCTTGGTTAGGTTATTATTTTATTTATTAATTGTATTTTGCTGCAACTGTAGTCACGCTATCGACGAAACCAAATTATAGTGCCATACATTTTTCCAGTAATAATTGTTATAGAAATCATTTCTCTTTGTTTTAAAGTAAGTCTTTAGATTATGTCGACCATAGTGGATCTATAGTTTAAAATGATTCAATGAACTCTAATAAATATTCTTTACAACACGTTGCCATTTTTAGGGTTTCGTACCCAAAGGGTAAAAACGGGACCCTATTACTGAGACTTTCCGACAGACAGTCCGTCCGTCTGTCGCCAGGCTGTATCTTAAACCTTATTATACCGTGATAGCTCAACAGTTGAAATTTTCACAAATGATGTAAGTATTTCTATTGCCGTTATAACAACAAATACTAAAAACAGAGTAAAGTAACAATTTGAGGTTCCCATACAACAAAAGTGATTTTTTTCGTTTTATACGACCCCCTATAACCCCTGTTGCCGACTCGCACTCCACCGGTTTTATTTTACGCTCGAATTTTGTTACCGTTCAGTCTAATTTTATTACCGTTCAGTCCATCCGTACAGGTCAGAATTAATGTTGCCAACTTAGTTGTTTTACAAAGTTTTACTACTAAATTTAGTATTCTATTCCATCTTTAGTAGGAATTTTGTTAGTAGTGGTTTTGTAGAAAATAGTCAGACAGTAATCATAATATGCAAAATGGTGTGCTATGTGCTATTATGACACCTTATCATAATAGCACATTGTAGTAGTACGCGTCCGTAAGTCGCGTAAACTACCGATTTAATTTCTATATTACGTAATATTTCCTACTATATTTTTTTTATTTTACGGTAAAATTATCATATTTTCAATATATTAAAACTGAAAATGCAGTAGTTTTCTGTTGTTTTTAGGGATTTCTAACCTTAGTAGCTTTTTTATAGTTTTCGGTATTCTTTTAGTAGTTTTTAGTAGAAAACGACGCGAGTTTAGTGGTTTCGCAAAAACAGCGTTGGCAACACTGGAGCGAATCGCTTCAGTCCATCCGGCTGACTAATGCGATCTCGAAATTGTACACAGACGCTACGATTTTGCATCCGTTCAGGCCGAACTGAAGGAAAACCGGTCCGTGTATGGGACCCCTTACTCTTTCACGCAAAAACTACAGAACGGAGTTTGATGAAATTTGGCATGGTAGTAGTTTAGGCTCTGGATTACAGATTACATATTTACAACAGGCTACTTTTTATCGCAGCAAAGTGTACGGTTCCCTCGAGATTTCTTTTTGCGCGTACGAAGTTGCGGGCAATATCTAGTGCGTTATATTTAACCCCTTAACTTCGATATCATTGAGTAGACAAATCGAAAGGATTTTTTTTAAATTTTAAATGGTGAAAATCTGTTCTATATCAAAATGAAGTCGAATGGTTTTCTGTTAAAGAATCAACGCGATAAAGGCTCCAGACTCTAGAGTTTTACAGTATGAATATAATATGCACAATAATATATCATGCATCATTATTAACAACGACATTCTATTTATCTAACCTCAACTTACCTCAAGCTATATTTACCCTTATTGTAATAAACTTTAACATTAGAACAGCGTACAACAACAGTAGAATGTCACACAACTTTCTGTTTCCACGTTTTTTGGGCTTGGCGTATAAAGTAACATTATATCTGCAAATTAAATTGAAATAGGTGTACATTGAATTGCCTTTATTTGATAACTAGCTAGTGTTCGCGACTCCGTTTGCGTATATAACTAACGGAAACGGAACCCAATTTTTTTCAAACGAAGCCCTGTTACAAGGAGTAACTTCCGGCCGAGTACTGGTACGTTAGTTAAATTAAGTGACGCTCCAGTCACATGCTGTCCTTGTCGTTTCGGCTGGCAGAGACAGCGACAGCCTGCGAATAGGAGGGCTCTTAATTTTGATTTGCGATTCAGTATAAGGCCCTGGGACTTCTTTAGTGTTCCCTGTAAACGCATAAAAGTAGTCTTAGTTACTCCTTATAACATCAGCTCTCTGCCAGTGAAAGTGAAAGAAGAAACAGACAGACGGACTGACAATATTGTTAAAAATTGTTTTTGTTTGGTGTCGGATGGGCATGTAAAAAATCGCTCCTGCGCCTGATCTCTCGCCAGTCGTGTCGGTCATCCGTCTCACTTAGTTTCGAGAGTAAGGGAAGAGAGAGTGCTCTTGTGTACTGCGCACACACTTGGGCACTATAAAATAACTCCTGCGTAGCTGGCTTGCTTTCAATGAAACCGGCCACCGTCACCGAAATCGGTGTGGGGAGCTTAATATTATTATGCATGTAGCGCAAAGCTGTTAATTTGATTTTACAAACAGACACTTAAATTTTATTTATTTGAAGTATAGAATATAGGTTACTAGAGAATACTGCTTACTTACAGAATGCCACAAGGCAACGCAACCCTCGCACAAGCTGCAAATTTTTAATTAAAATTAAAATACTTTTAAAAGAACGTTCTTTTTTGTTTTTTACCCTCAAATTAAAATGAATATTAAATGCGAAGCACTTCTTTATTTTAATAAAATGGTACCAAATTCACAATTATGGGAAAAATATTTTCTTTATTTTCTTGGTAGGTACCTATTAAAAATACAATATAATATTAATACCAAAACATTTATCACCGAATAAAAACTTGGTAAATGTTATGAAAGGCCACAAAGATATCTTAAATGTTTTCCCCGTTCCACTGTCCACATAACCATAAAAATAATGACCGTAATGTGTGTAGCTTTAATTAACATATTAATTGACATGATTAATTCACCAAGAATATGTTTACCTGAATATGTTTCAAATAAACAAATATATTCATATACGTTTGTTTACACTGTTGACAGTACCGATTTACAAAAAATTTTAAAACTGATATTTATAATGCAGAAGAAATCTTTTTAAAATTTATTCTTTACACAATATAATAATTACCATAATATTGATACGTGAAGCAAAAACTGTCAGTACAGTTTTACGAGAGTCGTGCGAACGGAGGAGTATGATATTTGGCACGGTTTAAGTTTCTGTAGGGGAAGGTGTGTAGTAGATAATATTTTTTTTAAATAACGCTTTGAAATCAATTATCTTATATATCAATGAAAGAAATACATAAAATAATAACAACAACAGCAACACACACTATCGACGATTATTTACACACACTAGCGCGCGCGACACCTTTGTCAATCTGTCACACAACATTTGCATTTTTTCTATCGAAGAGGCATAAGAACCTATGTCAAGTTCAAACTTAAAATTATATGAATTATTATAGGCGAATTCCGACCGCAGGGTGACCTCTAGAATTATCTATTATTGTACTAGTAGCTAAGACATAATACATTTTGTAGGCTCGATAAAATTATTATAATCGAACCGCAAATAGCAATAGCAAATTATTGAAATATATATTAAGATAGTTTAAACTGTTAATAAAAATGAAATGTTAAATGACGGATGTTTCCTTGTTCGCGCCAGGTTAAACAAGACTTTTTACATTTATCTGGGAAATATCTGGTGGCACGGCAGTGCAGTCGCCAAGTCTAAGCAACGGCGGCCTTACGACCTTAGAAGTTAGTTCTCCTTCTCACTCCTCCAGGAACATAAATCGATATTCGATTATGATCTTCTTCTTTCTTATATATAAAAATGGATTGCTACTAAAAACTGAGTGAATTTTGCCATACTAAGTGTTCACTGGTTAATTTGCCACTTGACTGTCAAATATTTATAGGTGTGGTCGCCGTTCAGTTTACCTGTTTGGTTTATTTCAAAAAAATCGGCCGGCCCCAGTAGGCTGGTAGGTGTAGATGTTGGAGTAGGTGCAGTTATTTTATTTCAGTTCATAGGAGAGAACAACGTGTGTCGGGACAGGTATATATTATAATTAATAAAAATATATATTTTTAAACTCTAGCAGTGAATAATGGATTTAATTCTTTAGTTTCCAAAGATCAGACGCGATTCAGCGGTAAACATTAGAATTTTGCATTTAATATGTAATAATTTACATTTCTCTGTAAAATAAGAACATGATGTGTGAAGTAATTTTGTGCGTAACGACTTTGTAATTATTGTCAATATGTACATGATGTAATCTTGACTCATACAAAGTGTGTGTTGTATTTTTTCTATATTATTTTTCCGCGCCGAAAATAATGAACGTTAAATCGGCTCTGTCCTTGTAGACAAATGACATCACTTATTGTTCATTGTACGTAATAAAAATATTAAATAAAAACTTGGAGTGTCATATAATCAAGTTTTGAAGGTTGGCTCCGTACGTGAGTGTAAAAATATTATCCCCAACTATAAAATATTAAATAAGGCCAAGCTCAAAATTGGCAATGTTAAAAAAACCATGAACTTCTGTGGCATATTCTTTGTAGCCATTGTTTAAAATGTTGCCATGACAATATTTTATTAAATAATAAAACTACTGAAGTAAATGGGTATGTACATTTTCTCTTCTCTACTATAATTATTTAATAATATAATAAAGAGGGAATATTTGTTGGTTCGCATTGAATAGGCTCCGAAACTACTGGATCGATTTTGTTGAAATTTGGCACATATATAGAGTAGACCACGGGACTTACTTAGACTACTTTTTATCGCGGCAATATGTACGGTTCCAGTGGATTTTTTCTTATGCGCGCACGAAGTCGCTGAAAACATCTGTTTATGAAATACCTAAAACAAAATATTCAATATCTAAAAAGTTAAAAGATTAATATTATTTATCATCCTCTAAAAATATATTTAATAAATTTTACCCACTGCAATAATTCCAAAGAGAATAAACTTTAAGTAAATGTTTTCTTAGTAAGTGAAACTTTCTAAAAATCATTAATATACCATTACACAGTGTTATGTAAAAACTCTACCTTGACTGGCGCATGATTGCAATTGTATACATTACTTTAACAGTACTATTCCGTAAAAATAAAATTAATTATTTTCATCACCGAGTAAATTTTCTTTTTCTTGAAGGGTTAAACTCGACGAGCTCGACGAAATTAAAAAAGTAGTAATAAACAAAATTAAAAATTTTAAGAAACTCCCGAATTGTCAAAGCAATAAGCGAGAGCGAAACGATAATGAATAGCGTGTGATCTTCATACATTTTTGAACAAGAAACACATAATTATACACGTTGAAGCCGTACAAAAAATCGAATGCGATGAAATTACCATATAGTTATTTTCCATGTCAAGAGATTTGATTCGCCACAGCTACGGAAACAATTATTTTTATTAACAATGGATTCAGATTAACGTTCAGTAATAATTACGGGAAGCGCTACTCATTCACGTTCTACTTGGAGCTATTATGCCCGAGCTACACGACCCTTCTTGCCTACCCATACCTATAGGATTGCCCTGTGCCCAATCTTCATGTACGTGAGACGATATTCCGCAAAGTATAAATTATGAAAGTGGTCTTGGGTGTTCCGACCATTCAAACGTGGGAGAGCTATGCTTCGACGCGACCGGATAAATACTACGGCTGCAAAGAAAATCGGCGTGAGTAATTTTAAAACAGACGGACGGACAGCGGAGTCTCAGTTATAGGGTTCCATAATACTCAAGGAATCCTTATTACCTTTTAGGTACGGAACCTTAAAAGGTGTCTATCTGTAGTCTGAACAGTTGAGGACAATCGCGGTTGCACTGAAATTTTGTTGCAATACAAAGGGAATGTTGAAAAGGACTGTACGTTTATTTATAACTAGGCCATAAACTATTGTTTTTTGGAGTAAAACTTTCGTTTTAACCTACATAAAAATTATTCTGGGCGTTTTCTTTTTCAACAAGGTTTTTTTAGCTTATAGAATTACGACTACTCTACCGTTCTTATACTTGATAATTTATATATGCTATACTAATATTTTAAAGTTACCCCTCCCTTATCTGTCGATCCTTAAAAATCTTATTATTATTAAATCACCTCTACCTATCATCACTGAAAACACGTCCAATTGAAAAACACCACACCTCTCTCGAGCATTTAGTCAATGGTCAAATATTTCGTGCGGCTTATAAGGATACGATTTACAATAATTATGATAAACCTCTAGGGCGCCCCATCACCGTTATACGGTCGATTCGGCAGTTGGGTTAGGTTAGGTTAAAAACCAATTGAATTACGTACAAAAAATATATGGTGGTCTCTTTTTAATGTATTTAATATTGAAGCTAATGAAAAGGATGACAAATCTAAGATACACACATTTATAATCCTAACAAATATCAAAAGCTATAACCACTTGAAGACAACTTAAGTGGTGTCAAATTGCTTTCATTGTTTAGTGTACTTCGCGACTGGATTACAATGTGTTATGAAGTGCAATTTTGTTAAGAATGTTTTTGGTAAGTAGCTAATTTTATCTAAAATAAAGGTAATATCAATTTTTACTCTTAGACTTTATACTTAAAAATTCTTAAGTGTGCCAGCATCAAAAAAGGGTCAGAATTAGGTTCTCTCCTTCATCTTTTTATGGAATTCTTTTTATATTTTATATTATCATAGTCAATTATTATTGTCAATTATTTTGTTTTTTATTATTTTATCTTTTGTAAAGACTTAACTACTCATAATTTTATGCAACAAATATTATATTAGATGAGCGCATCTCGCCGTCAAACACTCGTTTAGCAAGATACAACTGAAATTGTATAATATGTTTATTTTTATGAATAAACGAATAAAAAAAATAATTAAAATATGTCACATTTTTAGTCCCAATTGTTTCAAGCATAATTGATGGCCTTAAAATGTAAAATTTTAGGGCGTCTTTTGCTTGGTACAAAATATGAAAAATATATTTTTTAATATTTTTATCGCGGTACAATTGAGATATTATAATTTTGGTGTATAATGGGATCCGGCCCCCTACATCACCAGAGAACTGAGGACTCTGAGGAGTTACCAAGACGTTGCTACGCCCCATCAACCTCCTCCAGCTCCGGTACCCGCACGCGGCAAACCGTTAAACACATGCTCACTTCACTCACTTATATCACGGTTGTTGATTATTTATTGAGCATGGCTCTCTAACGCTAAAATCCTACTACTATTATAAATGTGAAAGTTTGTGAGAACGGATGGATGGATGGATGGATGGATGGATGTATGTATGTTACTCTTTCTCGCAAAAACTACTGAACTGATTTTGATTCAATTTCGTATGACAGTAGTTTAAGCTCTGAATTAACACATAGGCTACTTTTAATCCCGAATATTGTATTTACGCGGGATAATGTACTTACGCGGGCGGAGCCGCGGGCAAAAGCTAGTGTACCTACTATACATGAGCTTTGATAGAGTCGTATAAATAATAATTATTAATAAAATAAATTCTACGAATTTGTAGGTTAATCAAAGGTGAGTTTTACAATCTGATGAAACACAAATAAAAATGTCGACGTAAATATTGACGTGGAATATGGGGACGAACATGTCAGTCAGGAGCCAAACCTTGTGACCCAAGAGACTTCGAAACTGACCCTATATTCCCCATATACCATGACCAATAATGTCTAATTTTGGCATGAAGAATGCGTGATTCTTGTTGTAACTTTATATTAATTTAAAAAATCGGAAGTATATTCTATTTACGATTTTTTTAAATTAATATAAAGTTAGAACAAGAATCACGCAGTTTTTATGCCATAATAATACATTAATGGTGATGGAATATGGGAACGAACATGTCAGTCAGGAGACAAACCTTGTGACTCCAGAGACATTGAAACTGTAACTGAGCATACAACGTCAATATTTATGATAGTATCTACTTTAAATAATAAAATAACAATATTTTTAATTTTACTTATTGGTATATTGGTGCCTGAAGCAAACCTATCAGAATGCTGTTATAAATTCTCGATAGCAGAATCATGATGATGCTGATATCTCATATCTCGAGCATTAGTAATCTTCAAAACTCTGATGCTAATCTTAGGAACGTTTCGAGAAAAACAAAGAAAGAAATAAAATAAGAAGTGATAGATCAAAAGTAAATATAGACAAAATTTGAGATTACAGCAAGAAGTTGCAGATCTAAAAACGAAATATGAAAAATATAAAAACGTTTCAATAGGGCCAAAAAAAGACAAGAGTACATACATACAATATTTGTCCCTATGAAACTATGAAAAAAATATAAGAAACGGTACAAAATAGGACCAAATCAGACACAAGAAAAAATAGTAAAGATTAAAGGAAATCTGATGATACCACGAAATACAATATCTAATATAAATATCCAACGCAATCAAAGAAAAATACCAAAGAGAAAAAAAAAACATAAGGAAAAAAGATATGTTTAAACAGTTGTTTGAAAGAAGAAACTTAAAAAAAAGAGAAATTAATAATAATCTTTTGGGAATATCTGGACCATTGAAGCCGACTTTTAAAGTAAAAGCAGACGTGTCACTAAATTAGAGAAAGAAACCGAAACATTTATCTAAAGGGAGAGTCCGAGAGAGAGACCGAGGTCTAGAAACATCCTCTCTTTAGATCCATCCTCTTTTAGCAGAATAGAAGGAAACACTTACCCGTCATGGACAAAGAGCACAGAAAAGGTTAATCTTAGACACAATAAAAAGCATTAATATTCCAAAAAATGTTGCAACTTAAATTAAATTTGACAAATATAGCGATAAAATGCAATGGAAAGAATGGCCAAGAGTACAAGAGACATATCAAAAGAATGGGAAGTCTTTAAAAGCATTCAAGAATGTGAAAACAGAAAACAAAATTAAAAAATTTGTGTATACCCTGAATTGTCAAGCAGTGAGTGAGCTGATGATAATGAATTTTATCATGATGTTCTCATGTCAGCTTGCTAACAAAAAATGTAGATCAAAATCGGTCCGTTTGGGACTATCTTTGTAAAATTCATTTTAAGTTGCAACATTTTTTAGAATATAAAGGGTTTTTACCGTGTCTAAGAGGAACTTCTTCTGTATTTTTTGTCCATGGCGCGTTAGTGTTTCCTTCTTTTCTGATGTCGGTATAGAAACATTCTCTCTTTGGAAAAATGCTTCGGTTTCTTTCTCTCATTTAGACACACCTGCTTTTACATTCAAAGTTGGCTTCTATGATCTAGTTATTTCCAAAGGTTGATTAATAATTTCTAATTTTTTTAGATTCTTCTTTTAAACTTTTATTATAACACATATTTTTTCCTTATGCTTTTTTGTCATTTGGTATTTGGTTGGCTAGTCGTTTGGTATATCGTTGGATAGCTTTTGTATTTCGTGGTTTCGTCATATTTTCTTTAATCTTTACTATTTTCTCTTGTGTATGATTTGGCCCTATTTTGTACCGTTTCTTATATTTTTCATAGTTTCATAGGGACAAATATTTTAACTTTGATATTTATGGCGTTAGTTGAAGTTTCGTACTGGTAGATGATGATAGCATTCAAAGAAATATTCGCTTGAGGGCCAGCAAAGTTTTGTATGACAGACAACATTAAATTAAGCGCTGTTACGGTTTTTTGTTGTTCCTATCAATGTCTAATTTTAGCAATATGTAAGGTGAAAAATAATGATAAAGCATCTGATGAACTAACAGTAATAGTCAAAATACTAGATCTTCAAAGTTTATTGGTTTTATGTGTATTAATATGTTACGGACACTTGCTGACAGAAAAAAGTTGATCCACCCATAAAATAACAATTCAGTTGAGAATGTTTAGTATTAAAAAGTTAGTTCTCGTGAATAAAATTAACAGTTACAGTTACAATAGACAACGAATTTAACACTATTTAATATTTTACCATTAGTACGCTTGGAAACATTCAAAACAATAATTGTTATTTTTATTTTATAAACATTTTGTTTATTATTCGTATTTTGTTGTTGTTATTTTAATTATATTAATAACTAGCTGACCCGGAAAACTTCGTACCGCCATATTTTTAGACGTCTCACAGTCTTTTATCTCACTCGCACACTCACTTTTCGGTAATGTTTATATATTTTATATAATTTTTTTAAATATTTTTTTTCATAGGTTAGTATGAAAAAAATATTAAAATTTTTTTCATGACAGATACAATGATCAATTGTACCATTATAAAATCTACTTGAAACCGACATTACTTAAAAAATATTCGTCACTCATGCTTTCATACTATTTTTTTATACCCAAAATGTTTAAACTTCGATCAAAATATAAATTATGCAAATTTTTCTAAAATAAATGAACTTGCATATTTTTTATAAAAAAAAGTGCAATAACTTGTCATACTATATTTACTGTGTGTGTGTAGGGTTGCCTGGAAGAGATCGCTTATAGCGATAAGGCCGCCTTGCCCACATTTAGATTATAAGTTTAGTTTTAGTCTGCGGATTGTATTATTTAATGTGAGCAATAAAGATCTATCTATTTATCAGCATAGTGTATAATATCAAAACAATAAAAAACCGAGTAATTCATTCATTTCTGGTCATAGTGTTCAAAAAACTAAAAAAAACATACTTTTCTCTAAATAAATCTTATCTTAGGTACCTACTACTTATAGATAGATTTTTTTTTTGTATTTTTTTTTTGAACGGCCATAAGTTCTAGTATAAGATATTTCAGAGTTATCCATTAAGTCGAATTAAGGCGAAACGAAATCGAAAGTTTGTCTATCCTATCGGCGATCAGTGATAAACATTTTATGACTCCAACAATTAATTTAATTAGCCTTATTAGGAGATAACGTATCTATGTTAATGGGACGCCCGGCGACTATTTGTCAAATACCAAAAAAAGTCGGAGCTAAAATGTAGTCTTTTTAATTGTAAAGCTTTATTGGTTTATTTCAATTGATTTGGACACATTTAATGTGAATTCAGTGTTATAATATTTTGTATATTATAACACTCAAACGGCTCCGAGCTTTCAGGACGTAAAGTAAAGGAAAGTGTAGAGCTTTCTAAAGGCCCGTTTCACAATCTACTGATAAGAGTCAGATAGGTTATTTGCATGTTTTGTCTCTGTCGCTCGATATAAAGTAAGCTGCGACCAAACTCCACCTCACTAAATTCAGATCAGACGTCCTAATTCCTAAATGATTCAGTAACTAAATTCAGTCAAGTGAAATAGCATTTAGGAATTTAGGATCATCCTAAATAGGAAATAGTGTAGCTTCTGACTGCCTAAATTCTAATTAGCTTTCTTTTTAGCCTAATTAGGACGTCTGAGTTTAGTGGAATACGCGCATAAGATAAACGACACTTATTAGAAGATTGTTAAACAGGCCCTAAAGCTTATCTCTCTTATTCATCGTAATTATGAAAGAGAAGGCAAGATATTTTAACCCAGGGTTAATTTTAACCGAGATCTGCGTAACTGGGCCTAAGTTTAGTATGTAGTAGCTGACTCTCGTGTTTGTCGCTTATACCAGGTGCCACGTGGGCTGTCGGCAGAAGCTTCCTAGCTTCCACTATGCTCCAGCTCCCAACTACAGAATATCCTGCACTTAATTGATGAATATATATCTATCTCTCTTTGTTATAATTAAGGAACAATTAAATTAAGCCTTAAACATCCTGCAGTCTGAAGATACTTATGATATGAAAAAGTTATGCTAATTAAAATTATAACAATTATGTTGTTGTGTTGAATTGAATATTGTCCAATAAATCATCTGTTGATTACATTTGCATTAATTTATAGTTTACACGTCATTACCGTCGAAACATGGGCACAGTATAAGAACAGTAGAACATCTTCATACAAACGTGCCGCGATCGGTTTGAATGTGTGCGTGCGCGTCGGGCGCCTATCCGCACACAGCTGCGCAGGCACACACCACGTATAAGGAATGATAAGGCGCCCTCAGTGCACTGTGCCGTGACCGATTGTATTATTTTTTAATTCATATTGAAGTATGACGGCTCGCGTTAGCCTGCATTAAGGCGCGTCTCTTGCGTGTGTTTTTTTCGAAACATTACACAAAACATCAAACATTGGGGCGTGGCTATACACATTTGTGTAGGAATACACAATGTTTTTGTCTTCCGAGACGGAGGAAATCATTTCCCGCGCGGGTAGAGAGGGGAAGGAATGTTTAATTTCTTATCAACTGTTACACCACTCACATGACCATTTAATATAGAAATACGGAAGAAATTATTTGTCAATCCCAAATCGGTCTTCTATTCGTAGCTCTAATATAATATCTATAAAAATATAATATAAAATGTAACCTAACCTAACCTAACTCCGAACCTGGGGGTCTGAAAAGGCCACTTTAGATGTTTTATATTGTTTCATATATTTTTTTCCATACAAAGATCGTGAATTGTTAAAATGGCTACATGATTAATCTGATTTCATCATATTATTAGAAAACATTAATTTTGACAGTTTTCAATAGAAATGCGTAAAATGGCGCACATAATATGAGTTGAAAAAAATATATAAAACACGTAAAGTGGCCTTTTTAGACCCCCTGTGTTTTCTCCTAGATTCTGCATCTGCAATCGCTAAAACTGCGAGTGCTTACGTCTTCCTCATCGGAACTCATGATCTTGTCTACACAAAATGTTTTGTTTCAATCAAAAACATTTTCTAGAGCTGGAGACAGCTTGTGTATGAAAACAAATGATTTTGTTTTATGTTTTCTGTGTAATGTTTCGAAAGAAAAACAGGAGTCCGCTTTTATTTTAGCATTTTTTTGACAGCCGTTGCACCAACGTGAGAGTAGGCAATTAACTCGCCAGATGGATGCTTAGATGTCCTACTGTTCTCTGTTTACCGTGACATGGGGTCGGAGGAAGAAGGGTGATATTTTTTGTAATTATTAAAATCCCAAATTAATTAAATAATATCGCTTTGGCGTTGTTTAATTAAGTCATATATTTATTACCTACATAGGTGTTCGTACTGTATCTTTTTTAATATATATAAAGTATCCCTCGGAAATTTTTTTTTCGGGATAAAAAGTAGCCTATGTATTAATCCAGAGCCTAACAAAGAAAGAGTAACGAACGTCCATCCATCCTCATAAACCTTCACATTTATAATAGTAGTAGGAGAGTAGGATTATCTACGTAATTCAGTAACCATCATCCCCGCATTTATGCGAAATATCTAGCCTTTGCTATTACTTTGTAGGTACGTTTGTTCGTCATTCACGCAAAAACTACGAGTGATTTGCGAATTCTTTTTTGCGAACTCGAACACCGAGTGGTAACTTTTTGCAGAATTATACCTACTTAATACGTTAATTTTGACATTTTAAATTAAAAACTTTCTTTTATCACTATTAAAATAATATTTACCTGTTAAAAATTTAACCGCTCATCCGTCACAAGTGAAAATATTTAAAACCAGTTATTGAGTTTAATGTAAACATATGAACTGTGATGAGCGTTCTGTTGATTTCTTCAGTTATTGCCATTGACATACCATATATAGAGACCTCGCACTCATAAAAACTGCACAGCGAATGGAAGCTTCAAATCAGAAGTTAATAAATCTACAAGTCGAAGTTTTCCTACAGCAAAACAAAACCAATCTCAAATCAAAAATTTAGCTACAGCCAATTAGCTCGGCGTTTGCTGTGGATTTTGTATATCCAACATCTCTACACGGTATGTCAATGGAACTTTAAGAATCCACCTTCATGGTTGTAGACATTAATACGTTGTGAAGAAATTGCTGCATCACGCTTAGGTCAGAGACCCGGCTGTGATTTCTTGTTTTTTTTTTTTATTTAAAAAAATATTCTTCGTAGTTGGGCTGAAAAAAAGTAATTTTGGTTATAGATAAAGAATTACCAGTAGGTAAAAAAACTCCGTTGCGTCGACTGCTTAAGCTTTAAAGCTCTGTCATCTTTGGTACGCGCAGCTGCAAGCAAGTACACATTATGAATTTTCCTTATTGGAAAATTGAAGGGATAGATTTGCATGATAGTAGACATGGTGTAAAAGGTACTGTGTCAATTATGGGGGTTACATGATGTATTCGGCCTACTGTCGACTGTGTTAAAATAAAACCTAACCTAACCTATTCTAGTAATAATTCTTCCATATATATTATTATTAAAAAAAACCTTCATTTGCTTCTGATATTCGGCCTTTAAAATTAAAAGCATATTATCTATATTAATTTTTAATTAATAAAAAGGCCATGTGCTAATAGCATTTGAAACATCTTCCATGTAATATTATGGTATTTATTAAAAATACATTATATAATATGACGTCAATAAAATTTTCCACAAAAACTGAATTGCGATAAAATCATCAGTAGCTATGACTATACATAACCTATGACTTTTTATTTATAACCGTCGATCAAAAATACTTTGTAACTAAAAGGTTAACTAGTGTTAATAACTCATGAAGACATTTGATGTTGCCAAAATTTAATAATGCACCACTAATTAAAAGAAATAGGAGAAGCTTGGGATTCACTGAAAATTAGTATTTCTCTGTGTTGACTGTTGAGGAATTCCAAAAAACTTAAACATAATTGAAGTTACAAAAAATGAAATGCAACTTAGTCCATGCAAGCACAAAATACATTAACATTTTATAGAAGTACTTGCATTTATACTAAGTACAATATCATGCAAATATGTCGAAGGAATTAAAAGTTTTATACAAACTTCTATCCCCTATTTTACCGCTTCTTAAATCCTTCCTTAGTAGATGCCTACATCATAATATGTGTACAAAATTTCAGATTTCTAGCCTTAAGGGTTTGGCCTGTGCGCTACATCAGTCAATCAGCTTTGCTTTTATATTATAGATAGAAAAGAAGAATATAGATAATCACAAACAGTTTTTGTTCACATTAACACAATGGGGAAAAGTTAATTTCTTGAGTGACGACCAAGACAGACGGCTGTTATAAGCACTGGAGCAAAACTCGCCACAGGAAAAAGGAAACAGTATATCAAAACACCTACATTTATTCGAAATGTTTTATAAATAGGCGTATCCATAAGTAATAAAAAAAATTGTACGAAATGATATTGCCAAGTGCGAATCGACTACCGCCATTCCGTTTACCAGTAATTAGTGTAAGAAACTCTTTTTTGCGAAGATACACTTTTGATAATTTTTTATATTATTTTTGTTATCCCGTTTATTTGTACATTTGTACAAGCCGCCTGGTAATTTTTTTTTTTTTGGTAAAATTAAAAAGAAACTTATGAGTTAACATATTTTGGTAACCGAGTCATTTACTGCTCGTTTTAGGCTACGGTCACGCTGGAGTACTTTCATTATATATAGTTATGTACCGTTGTATATTTTCTATTACGTCTACCGCCCTACACATGTTTAAACTGAATATTTTAAACAATTTGAAAATAGAACTTATTTAAATATTAGTGGAAGCTCACATGTCGGCTTTTTAAATTACTAATTTACATAAAATCCAAGATTTTAAAAGTAAAGATACGCTATGACGCACATTTGACAGAATAAATCTTCATACAAGAAAGAGTTACGCCATCTTGGTTTTCACCATACCTCGAATGTCAAAATGGCCGCAAAAGCTCCAAAAGTGGGCCATTAGGAGACAGTTTTTGCCTCAACATGCCTCGTCTATAATAATACTATGCATAAAACTTGCAAGCACTGATTAGATTGCGTTCCAAGAATAAAAAATAAAATTGTCTTTCATATAAAAAAAATCTAGAAAAAATCTGAGACTACTAACTAAACTAACGCTCAGGTACACATTTACCGATAACTGTGGGTCATTTAAGCTAATCTTCCTGTCTAATTAAATTGGTAACTTACGACTACACACCGCCTATTTTAAAAACGAAACTAAATAAGCTTTTATATCGTTGTTAAATTGTAATGTTTGTGAGGAAAAAAAAGGGTTTTAACATTGTAAATTTCAAACAAATGTGAGGATTTTGTACCTCGCCTATTCGCAGTGGATTAATCGGTATTAATTTAAAATAACACGGACCAATAAACAGGAATGGAAATTTACAACTTAACATTGTCAATATTATAGCCTAGGCGGTAGGCACATTGAACAAGTTGAATTCTTGTCACTGCAACTTGCAAGTGCCGAGTTAGTCACACAATACAGGTTTAGAAATCACAAAAACCAGTGAGCGCGAGGAAAATGTCTCTTATGGTTTCCATTTAATTTATATATTAACAGCCTCCGTGGTCTTGTGGTTGGAGCTTGTCTCACGACTCGGAGGTCGCGGGTTCGATTCCCGCATTGGAACATCAAAAAATGTTGTATCCAAGTTTGGTTAGGACAATGCAGGCTGATCGCCTGATTGTCTGACAAGAAAGATGATCTATGCGTCGGGTGGGCATGTAAAAAGTCGGACCTACGCCCGATCTCTCACCCGTCGTGTCGGTTATCCGTCCCACTGGGTGACGAGAGTAAAGGAGGAGAGAGTGCTCTTGTGTACCGCGCGCACACTTGGGCACTATAAAATTACTCCTGCGTACCTGGCCTGGTTTCAATGAAACCGGCCGCCGTCACCGAAATCGGTGTGGGGGAGTTTATATATATCAATGCATCCTTGTTAATATTCTATTTACCTCAGACCCACCTCATGATATTTATCAATCGGAAACTTGTTTAATTATTTTAAAATAAAATATGTTTTTTTAAACGACTAAAAGTATTCACTATAAATATATTATATATTATAGTAAGGCGGGTCAATAAGTCCGTGACTTTTTGAATTTCTAACCTTACTGAAAAAGCAACACTACTCCTGTCAACAGGCATCTGTCAGTTGACTCCTATCAAAATTTGAACTTGCTGCGTCAGTTAGTTTGTGTTTTACAGCTATCTTTATCAGACTATCCAGTAACTTAAGGAAGCAATGGAAAAAAGTGAATTTCGTGTGCTTATTAAGCATTATTTTTTGCGAAAAAAACCATTACCGAGACCAAGGCTAAGCTTGATAAATACTATGGGGACTCTGCACCATCGATTTCAATGGTAAAAAAGTGGTTTACTGAATTTCGTTGTGGCCTTACAAGCACTGAAGATGCCGAACGTCCTGGACGCCCAGTTGAGGTCTCTACACCCGAAACAATCGAAAAAATTCACGATATGGTGTTGGCCGACCGAAGATTGAAAGTGCAAGAGATTGTGGAAGCCATAGGCATCTCGCATGACTCAGTGGTTTCAATTTAGAATGATCACTTGGGCATGAGAAAGCTTTCCGCAAGATGGGTGCCGCGTTTGCTCACAGTCGACCACAAACGCAATCGTGTAACAACTTCACAGGAAGGTTTGGCGTTGTTTAATCACAATATGGAGGAGTTTTTTAACCGTGGACGAAACATGGATTCATCACAATACACCAGAGACCAAACAACAGTCAAAACAGTGTGTTTCTAAGGGTGAATCGGCGCCAAAGAAGGCCAAGGTGGGTTTGTCAGCCAATAAAGTTATGGTGACTGTTTTTTGGGATGCACGTGGGATAATCCACATTGACTATCTTCAAAAGGGAAGAACAATTAATGGGGAATATTATGCCAACTTATTGGACCGCTTCAATGAGGATTTGAAAAAAAACCGACCTCATTTGGCCAAGAAAAAAGTTCTTTTTCACTAAGACAATGCAAGGGTGCACACATGTGCAGTTGCCATGGCAAAAATCCATGAATTGGGCCATGAATTGCTCCCACATCCACCCTATTCTCAAGATTTGGCTCCGAGTGACTACTTCTTGTTCCCAAACCTGAAAAAATGGCTCGGTGGAAAAAGATTTGACTCCAATCATGAAGTCATCTCGCAAACAAAGGCCTATTTTGAGGACCTCGACAAATCATATTTTTTGGAAGGGATAAAAAAATTGGAGAAGAGTTGGACAAAGTGTATAGAGCTCAAGGGGGACTACGTTGAAAAATAAAATGATTTATTTATCAAAAAATCTGTGTTTTATTCCAAAAGTCACGGACTTATTGACCCGCCCTCGTATTTCACTATAGCAGTGTTTTCTAAGAAAACAAATTACAGAACTTTCAAATGTTGGCTCTAATCAGCAATTATTTATTTTCCTCGTGGCAACTGTGAACTGGGTACAGCAAAACAAGAAATTGAACAGCCCAATGACGTCAAAGACGGTCAACCAAAAAATATTAAACAAAAAATTCTAAATATATCTTATTACATAGGTAAAAACACGGGCCCCACGCGTGTTAATAAGCGCTATTATTATTAAAATTTATATAGTATAATAATATGTTTTGTGCCTAAAATATAATGGAGGAAGTAGGAATGAACAGAATCAGGAATTAGTTACAATTTCTGTGATTACTTTGCTAGATTGTAATCTAAGTTGTAGATTTTGACAGTAAGAAACCGTTTTGTAGCTTTCACATTTTAATAATGCTTTTGAGTTGGTATGATGATATTATATTTCACAATGTATAGGTGTATATATAGAAACTTTGAAAGCTGAAAACTCCATGGAAATAAGAAATCTTCTAAATTAGGTACTATCTATTAATTAATACTTTAACGCTCAATAATAGAATATAGGGAATAAAATTACATCCTGTCTAATTAATACCGTACACAACGCGATTTGGTAGAAGCATATTTTATTTAAAAATTAAGATTTTTCCGACATTTCTTTTGGGAAACAAGTGTCCCGTGGAGACAAATCGGTAAATCCCAATTATCACCGGGACAAATGGGAACATATTACCTGACGTAACCTATATTGGGTGCCTTCACAGGCGAGGCGCGCATACGAGCTGGCTTCCCTAAATAAATATACGGTCCGGTTTTCCTTCAGTTCGGCCTGAACGGATGCAAAATCGTATCGTCTGTGTGCAATTTCGAGATCGCATCAGTCGGCCGGATGGACTGAAGCGATTCGTTCCAGTGTTGCCAGCAGTACTTCTTGCGAAACTACTAAACTCGCGTAGGTTTCTAATAAAAACGACTAAATGAATACTGAATACTATCAAAAAAGCTACTCAACTTAGGAATCCACTGCATTTTAGGTTTTGTTAGATTCAAATTTTATTATTTATTGAATTAAGTATATTATAAATTTTATCGATAAATTAAAATATATTAGGAAATATTACCCATATAGTAATTAAACGGGTAGTTTTATGAAAAATGTATTATTATGATAAGGTGTCCATTTCTTTTTATGCCTAACGTAGGCCATTTTGCATATGATTACTGTCTGGCTCTCTCCTACTAAAACACTACTAACAACTTAATTCCTACTAAGGAGGGAATAAAATACTTAATTTAGTAGTAAAACTTTGTAAAATAACTGGACTGTACGGATAGACTGAACGGACCATGTGTGACAAATCGCTCTAGTTCTCGCCAGAGCCGCAACTGTGCGGGCGTGTATCGTGTACAAACGTAGTGAGTTTACAATTAATGGACACGAAAGTAGCTCGCGGCAAATCAGAACGAAGTGATGCGATTTTTTCCGTGTATGTGCTCGAATCCGTTCAGGCTGAACTAAAGTTAACTGAAACGAACGGCCTCTCGTCTTTGGGAACCTTTATGAATATTACATAAATTCATAATCTCTCTATATATATATATATATATATAAATACTGTACTAAACCATAACAATAATTTGCACCCAAAATATTTGCTCACGCACGCGGCTTACTACACCGCGGATCTCACGCTTTGCCACTGGTGCCTATACTAAGCTAACGGTCTGTTGCATTCCAGATCCACATGTATCAGCA
Organism: Phengaris arion; assembly: GCA_963565745.1. Lineage (NCBI taxonomy): Eukaryota > Metazoa > Arthropoda > Insecta > Lepidoptera > Lycaenidae > Phengaris > Phengaris arion. Next base: position 2,670,950 of record OY751451.1, on the reverse strand, counting down.
GTCCATGATGCGGGCGGAAGAGGTGCGGCGGCGGCGGCGCGAGGACGTGCCGCCGACCACGCAGACCGCCGTTAACAACATCCTGGCCGCCGCGGCGCGCGAGATGGAGGAGGCCCGCCACGCGCGTCACGACCGCGTCGCCACCATACAGACGGAGACCGACGGTACGTCGCATAATAACTCCATACACCGATCTCGGTGACGGTGGCCGGTTTCAGCGAAACCAGGCCAGTTACATGGATCATCATTCTTGTCAGACAATCAGATGATCAGCCTGCATTGTCCTAACCAAACTAGGAAACTACATTTTTTGTCGTTCCAATGCTATGGTATATTATATGTAACAGAGAGTTTATACTAGTACATTTATACTAGTACTGAATAATTACAAAAACTGTACTATTATGTTCTTCTAATCTGTAAACATTTATATGTATGTGATTGAAGAAAAAAAAAAAGAAAAAAAAAACCTGGAATCCAACCCTCCCAGTCCAGAGCCAAGCTCTTAACCACTGGACCACGGAGGCTGCCGATACGTCGTAGTGTAACGTAGTGTACTGTTTAGTCATCGTCTATTATTGTCAGTATTGACAGGCTAGATGATTGATTTTTATTATTGCATAAATGAATAGTAGGTACTTACTCTTAATTATGAATAACTTCTTAGAAGAAACAGTATACTAAAAATGAATATTTTGAAAGGTACAGCGATTTGTTTACAATTGAGCTAGTCTCGTGGAAACGCTCCATGCTAAAGTTGTACCTATCTGTGACGTCACGATTAGGTTAAAGTGTATAAAACAAAAGGCCGAAGGAGCATAGTAAATAGCTCTGAAATTTGTGCGTTTAAGTTCATACTTCATACTTACCATAGTGATTATTATGTATAATACTTATTATATTATTAGTATTGTATACTATTATGTAAGAGCTAATGTCGTAGGTCTTTTTAACATTGTTGAAACTTTTTGTACTTTTTCAGATGTATGTAATTATAGTAAACTACATACAATACAACTACATAAAATATTATATATTATATTATGTTTTACGGTTATTACGCAGTAATACCTAGGAGGTATTACTTCTTAATAATAATAATGCTTTCTGAGTATATAATGAAATAAAAGGCATTAAATTTTGATAAACGATTAAAACATACGTTGGTGAAATTGGGACTTATCTATCAGTTACTTATTCATATTTAATATGGATAGATTAAATTCTAATATATCCATGTATTTTAGGTACCAATTTACTAATGGTCTTTAACGGTAAATTATGCCACCAGGTTGACGATATGATTTTTTATTATTGTTTAACCTCTGCTAATAATATTAGTAAAAGATAAATATTTTTGGGCTCCTAGCAGCTCCAGCAACACCAGACAAGCGCGAAGACGACGACAGGCCGAAGAAACGTGTCTCCATCATGTCACCTGACGATGAAAAACTCAGGGCCAAGAAGAAAACCATGACTGTGCGCTTCCTAGACGAGAAAGATACCACAGACGCGCCTAAAGCCACGTCTCCGGGTATGTGAATCAAATTAGTCTTGTTACAGCAGAGCAAGTAAGTTGAGACACAGAGAAAAATATGTTTTTCCTGCTCTATTTATCAAAGCGCATAATGGTCATTCTTCTACTACTATATTATACTTTAGAATAATTTCAAAGGCTAAAAGCGAAAAGTTAGTGTATTTTTTGTACCTTTGGCGCATTGTACCTAATAATTGGTCCACGGCAAAAAATAGCAGGTATGCATACGTTCATTCTATTGCATACGTTTGTGTACACTAACACTACAATATGGCATACATTTTATCAGTAAGAATATGCGGGTAGTCTGGCGGGCCTGGGATCTCAGTCCATAATAATATATTAGGTCCTTACATATGAAATTGGCGTTTTTTCGTACTGGCCACTTTGATCTCAAATATTTTATCTTCTTTGGTTAGGAATTCCAATTTCAAATTTAATACCGCAATTTACTCATACATTTGTGTTTCGAACACAGTAATCCATTTGTTTTTTCCTCCTTTGGTTTTTTCTTTGCGTCACTCTGTTTACAAAATGGAAAACTTGAAATATCGTACTATTTTCGAGTACGAGTTCCACCGTGGCACCAGTGCTGCAGAAACGGCTCGAAGGATCAATGATGTGTATGGCGGCGGTGTCGCAAAAGAAAACACAGTGCGTTTTTGGTTCCAACGTTGTCGTTCTGGATATTTCGACCTGCAGAACGAGCCCCGTGGACGGCCGGAGACCAAAGTTGATAATGAAGAATTGAAGGCTATTGTGGAAGCGGATCCATCGCAAACCACGTCCGAGTTAGCTGCAGGCTGCGGTGTTAGTGATAAAACTGTTTTAATCCACTTGAAGCAAATTGGGAAGGTGAAAAAGCTTGAAAGGTGGGTACCTTATGAATTGAGTGCAGCAAATCGACAAACGCTCGTCGACTTATTGATTCCTGTCCGAATGTTTTTTTAGTAAAGGTATCAATGAACTGCCTATGAGATGGCAAAAGTGCATAGATAGCAATGGTATATACTTTGATTAAATAAATATATTATGTTTAAATAAATCGACTTTATGTTCCTCCTTTACAAAACGCCAATTTAATATGACCTAATAATATCGTCGTAGAAAGATACCCTTTGTACATAAAAGATCGAAGGAGATGGTGGACCTGTCTATCTCCTTTCTTCAAGCTAGGATAGTGTAGTCTAGAATGTGTAGATAATATAGTTTTAGCCATGCTTATAACATTATCCTTTTCTAAAAGCTGCCGGAGTCATTCTGCGTGTGAAAGGTAGATTTTATTAAAAATATTTCATTTTCTTTTTATAACTCATAAAAATAATTACGCCTGCTAATTAAGAAGTAATTAATATTTTCATTAAAAGCACAAGAAACGGCAACGTTAATGGGAACGTTACAGCATGCAGTTTTATTTTATTTATATTAAAAATTTACTTTACCTTTTAAATATTTTAATATTTAAAGTGTACACTTAGTTGTTATAAATCCTAATACTCTTTAAAAGCCATCATAAATATTCAGGGTTCTGTCCTTAACTTGTAATTAAAAATGTAATATAAATTATAAGTACAACAAGCTATTAACTTTTTAATGTATGTTTGTAGTAATTTATAGCTATGATTTAAGGATTAAGTTACAATTACATAATAATATCTGTATGCACTTTCGTTTGTTCACGCAGATATATTTTTTTATGCGTATAATATTATTGGAAACTTATTGTATACTAGCTTCCTACCGCGGCTACTCCCGCGTCAATATACCCATACCTATTGTACTTTTTCGGCATAAAATGTAGCCTATGTTTTCCATCCAGTCTAAACTACTACTATAACAAATTTCATCAATATCCGTTCAGTAGTAAGAGTAACAAACATCCATCCATCCTCACAAACTTTCACATTTACAATAGTAGTAGGATTTATGGTTATAAATATTTATTAATAACTCCTGAGAAACATAACGACCACTGTATAAAAAATCGCAATAAAAATGTTTTAAAGAAAAAAAATGTGTATCATGAAAGCCAATTAACTTTGAAATATACAAAAACATTTTTATTGCCAATAAACACTATAATAAATAATCCCTATATTTTTTGGGTTTGGGTCAGCTCTAAGTCAGAATATCATGTTAATTCTTATTTATTTACCTCCGATAATAAAGAAAAAAAAATACAATTTTAAAAGTTCATAAATATGTATGAACGTCTGATCCTTGTTAACTTAAAACCGGTCAAAAATATTATTTTAATAAATTATATTTTTATAGATTGCATACGTCTTTTTGAAACATTAATTTAAATTTATTTTAAACTTCAATTCACCCTGAAATTTTCCTTATTTTTAATGTTTGAATCTTCACCAATAGACAACTGCAGATTTGGGTTGAATTTATTCTTTGCCTTATTTATTACCTTATTTTAAAAAAAAAACCTTGCAGTAAATCGATATCAACCAATAAAATAAGTAATTCTACCTAGAATTTTTATATTATTATTTATACTATTATTTTATATTTAGAAGTTTATCTTCTACCCTTGGAGGAAGTAACTTTTCCTCTTTCTCAAGAGGTTGCGTAGAACAATTTTTTGTTACAGTGGACAGTAGGTAGACAGAATAATAATAATAGTAATAGCTCCCCACACCGTTTTCGGTGACGGTGACCGGTTTCATTGAAACCAGGCCAGCTACGCAGGAGTTATTTTATAATGCCCAAGTGTGTGCGCAATACACAAGAGCACTCTCTCTGTCTCTCTCTCTTCCTTTACTCTCATAACCCAGTGGGAGGGATGACCGACACGACTGGCGAGAGATCAGGCGCAGGTCCGATTTTTTACATGCCCATCCGACGCATGGATCGTCTTTCTCGCAGACAATCAGGTGATCAGCCTGCATTGTCCTAACAATCTTGAAAACAAAATTTTTGACAAAATGATTTCTTTGAAAACGTAAAAAAAAAATTAATTAATTAAAAAACCCCATTATAAAGCGATTTAAGCGATAAACATTACAGCGGTAATTGTTAATTAATTCTATATACAATTTGTTTTTTATTTACATAATAAGCAGTAAGTAATAAAATAAACATGTGACCACATATGTCATTCTCACTTATAAACTTTAATCTACTCGTTTAAGATAAATATGGTAATCGCGAAACATTTTGCATAATTTTATTATTATACTTTGGCTTCCGATAGTATTTTATGTTTCATTTGAAAGCGAATTTTGTGTTTGATCTTATCTCCTAGACATTTTACTACCTTCATAGTTTATTTTACTGCTAATGTGACACCTATTCTAAAGCCAAATCCACCGTGATTTTTTAAATACAACATCTAACAGACGTTTAGGCAAAAAAAGGTACTACATAAAATTACATTACGCTCTTTTTGGCGCTGTGTAGGTCATAGACTTCATACAGCTAGCTGACTGTCTTCATGTTATTTAGGTAAAGTCTTTGTTTTCGCGGTCAGCTGTTTCTGTGAGGTCAATTACCTCAGCGCCTAAGAGATGTAATTTTATTTAGTTTTTATTCCATATTTTCTTTTTTCTTTACAAAAGCAGTAGATCATATGCCCAAAATATCCGTTATTGATTTTATGTTTATACGTAATATGGGCCTTTACAGCTTCGATAATAGTTTTATAATATTAATTTTATAAACATTGATTGAACAATGTGTGTAAGTGATCATGTTGGCTTATTAGGCCACGCCTCCAGCGTGTTCGCTGGAGGCGATATATATTATACCGTCCAATCGGTGCCATTCTTAGATTTATCTTTTGTTAAAAAAAAAAAAACACTGGGTCTGGTCGCTGCCTCGAACACAGCGGCGAGCGGCGCGGCGCGGGCTGTGTTCGAGCCTAGGCCCTCGAGGCAGCGGCCCAAGGCTGGGACTATATGCTCCGGAATCCGGAAGGCTGTAGAAAATTGTAAGCATTGAAAATAGAACTCTGTGTATTAACAATAGATACGAAAATCGAAAACATAGTGAAAGTCAAATGTCAATGTCATATATGACAGCTCGACACTCGAAACTTCAACTTCAATTTTCAACTCTATTGTATTAGTGCAGAGTTCTACTTTCAGTGCTCTGAATGTTCAACGGCGTTCCGGATTCTGGAACATATAGGTAGTCCCAGCCTAAGAGCGTTTTTACATTACGCAAAAGCAATCGACCGGACCGGACCGGAAACGCTCTTATGTCGTCGGCATTAGCACGTTTTCCCATTATCCAATCCTATCGGATTTACCGCGCCGATAATAACAAAGGCTAACTAAAATAAACTAGATAGGCTGTGCTTGTGACATCTGTCAATATGACATTGATAGTTCTACTTCATAATACTGTTATGCAACACCGCCCTTTTCGAGAAAACGCAAACTACAAAAATCTCTAGTATGTGTATAGTATACAAGTATTTTCGTTTCCGCTGTCTGGTACCAGACCACGGAAGGGACCAGATGTGGTGTGAAAGCATTCATATAAATATAATATAACCGTTTCTCGGTAAAATGTGACTTGAGTACCACTTAATTTAGAGTTTCGGTAGTCGGCCTTTAATCGCACAATTAAGGGACCTCTCAGGGTCGTATCCATACTTTAACAATAGCAATTTCACAGGGGCATCCGCGGAGCAGAAGGGCGAGGAGCTCAAGCCGAGCATCAAGGTGGTGCAGCTGGCGGTGCTGCAGAAGCCCGCCAACTCCGCGCCCGCGCCCAACCATGAGGACGACTCTGACGGTGACTGCTCCTTGTAAAAAACCACGAGAACGAGAGAAAAAACTATTTCACTTTGTCGGATTATAATCTAGCCGCTGTAGCAGCTGACTCGTGATATGTAAACCAACCAGCGCCGGATTCAATTTTCTACCCTCGTCCTACGACGTTACGTAGGACTGGGGTTATTAATCTAGGGCGAGCAACAACCTTTTCAAGATTGCCATTACCATTTTTCATCTAAGCAAGTTCCCAATGGGCCCGCACATCTATAAAAAATCCACAATTCGTCTACAAAACCTCAAAAATCAATGTTTGTCGCGTATCGTTTCGTTTCCGTGTGAATTGAGCCTTATACAACAGTATTTCAATTTCCAGACAAAGGCAAGCAAATGGAGGACGACGAGGAGACGGACTCCAGCGGTTCCATCTCCGACTCGGGCGCGCAGGAGGCCCACGACGGACGACCGCACGTCTGCGATGTGTGCGAATTGAGGTAGGAACTGTAATTATTCACGTTCCCATTGTCTTACGGAAATTCTCGTCTTCCACTCATCTTCTGTCCTTTTCATAGAAAAACGATGATTGCCGAAGGACGTTGTAATAGGTTGCCTATTGACGGAATATGTCTGTAAAACACAATATGTCTATATCCATCCGAAATTTAAATACATAATACGTAATAATAATACGTTCAGATACGTTAACACAGGTTATCAGACGGCCGTGTTCATCACAGCCACAACCCATTTTTAGGGTCCCGTAATACTCGAGGAACCCTAATAGTTTCGGTCTGTCCGTCCGTCTGTCTGTCCGTCCGCCTGACCGCCTGTCTTTCTGCTACTGTAAATATAAATGAATGAAATTTGGTATAGTTATATAATGTGTATATATCTCGGTTTACGCATCATAAGGCTTTTGAAGTAGTTCAAAGAAAACCTATTGCCCCGCGAATAGTAACAGAACCCTTCTTAGACATGTTCTGACATGCTTTTGGTTAGGATATTAAAGTTTTGAAGTAGGTCCTTCCTAGTATTTGGCAACAGGTAATCAAAAGCTCCATGTAAGAGTGCTAGCCTAACCCTTTGTTGTTTAGGTTTCAGCGCTCCTCCCACCTGTCGCGACACAAGCTGACGCACACCGGCGAGCGGCCCTTCACGTGCGGCGGCTGCGGCCGCTCCTTCGCTCGCTCCGACAAGCTGCGCGTGCACACCAAGATCTGCGAGCGGGTACGTACACGTACGCAGGTGCATACGCATCTGCATACGAGTACATACATGCATTCGGACGTAGTACGTACAATATATACGTATTATATATTGTATATCGTACGCATACAGAATTTTCTCTAAAACTCTAACGATAAGATCTACAAGCGGATACTAACACGCACGCATAGGTATACAAATGCACGTACCTGCGTATAACGTGAAATATATGCGTATAGCACTACATCTACATATCATATCTATACACATAACGACATAAGCGATGTATTCACACACATAAGCGTCAATATAGCTTGGTATTAACACGTTAAACGTACCCTTGAACATAAACAAAATTTAAACATAAGCAATGAGCGAGCTGATGATGATGAATTATATCTAAGAACACTCTCGATCTTGTCGGCTTTCAAACAAAACTAGATCAAATCGGTTTATTTGTTTGGGAGCTACGACGCCAGGGACAGACACACAGACACGTCAAACTTATAACTCCCCCCTGTTTTCGTCGGGAGTTAAAAATGAGATCAATACATGCCCATTATGCTAATGTATTAGTTGACACTTCGCTGATTATCAGTATAATAAATTCGTATCCAATTATACTCGTTTACACACTTTTATAAACAAAATGTTCATTCATACTAGTCACTTCAATACTCTTTCCGCATAGTGCACACGTGAATATATTAGTCATTGTTGCTTAATTATCTTAAATTATAACGGTAAGTTTAAATAAATTATGTACAGTAATTAAAATAATACCAACTACACAAATGTTTCACACGGTATATTATACAACACTAGCTTTTGTTCGCGATTTCGGACGTGTGGATATTATACTAATCCTTTTATTACCGTAAATATCAAAGTTTGTAACTCGCTGAAGAGGTTCAAATCAAACTTGGTACACAATATAAGGTATCCGATACAAAATATGTTATAAATGACAGAGTTTATAAGACTCCATATACTTTTGAATCAAATAACTAAGAAATAATATTTATTCCTTGATTTGCACATAGGTTAAGGGGCTGTTTAACAATCGCCTGATAAGTGTCAAAAAACTTATCCGGGAATTTGGTCGATGCTTACTTTATACTGAGTCACAGAGACAAATCTGACACTTATCAGTATATTGATAACTAATATACCAATCACATTCGTTGACAACCAATGTGAATTGCCCTTGACTTGCGGATGCATATTGTGAAAATTGAAATTAATGTGTGTTTAAATTGAAATTACACACGCATTATATTTACTATCCTTTACAGGAGGACCCAACAGTCGACATGACAAGCGACGCGGCGGCAGTGAAAAAAGAAAACAATTCGGAAGTAATGTCTGGCATGGTGCGAACAACTCACCGCGAATCCGGCCATCTTGTTTTCACGCCGAGCGGTGACGTCATGCTGCCTCCAAGAACCACCCCATCGAACCCGATCGTGCTAAACGCGACATTGGACCCCGTGAAGAATGAGTTGAACCAGGGGGACCTCGTGCCCCCTCGCAGGGGGAGAGGTAGACCTCGCAAGACCCCCTTTCCTCTGACGCCTAAAATCAAGAAGAAGAGAGGTCGACCGCCCAAGACGTCACTCGGTGAGTGTAGTGTGTAATGTATCTAATTACATATTGTTTTATTAATTTTAAGTGCTCGTAATGATTTGAAAGTATTGATCTTTAAATGCGTAAAACATTATTTGCTAACGTTTACTTGAGTCGTAATTTATTCACAAAGCGCTTAGCCCGAACAGTATTAATAATCAATGTGTCTATGGATTACTATTCTAACCTGAGTTAAGTTTAAACATAGTTTTGTGATGACTTAACCTTGTCTTAATCTTTATATGTCTAAGCGATTAAAACATGATTATTATCACGCTGCCGAAGACGGGTTATGTTTTTCGAGCGTACCTGCAAGAATTTAAATGTATGTCCTTGGCACGCTCGGCAACCTAAACAGCGTCATGGATTTTGGCAATAGTCGTTAGTTTCGTCTTACTTGTGGGAGTAATACTAGGTAAACCCAAAATAAATGAGCACCCTGGATTTTTTCTTTACCTTCGATTTTCCAGATATGGAAGGCTGCGTGCTGACCGGCGGCACGGTGGTGGGTGGCAGCGCGGCGCACCTCGCGCTGTCGCCGGCCGGCCAGCAGCTGCTGCTCAAGCGCAAGCGCGGCCGCCCGCCCAAGAACTACCTCATGCCCAGACCTGGTAAACACACACACACACACACACACGCTTCTTATTACACGCGCGTACTGCGTACTTCACATCAGACATATTACTACATAATACTACACACACTACTACGTACAAGACATAAAATACAAGAATTACTACATGCAACGCCAGAGTAACTAGATTAGTAGATAATCAGTACAGCGTGCTACACGCACGTACAGCGAACACGCACATTTTACGTGCACACACTACGGCCGTGAATAAGGTAGTACAAGTGTCGAATATCAAAATTTATTAAACTACATAACATTTTTTAAACAAAAGTTATATCTGTTCATGCGATTAAAAATTATAAGCGAAGAAGAAATATTGACCATCTCTTTCGCGCGATACGGTTTTGGTTATTTCGTTCTCTTTCATATCGCAAGTTTAAACTGTTTGTATCTTCGTTATTTTAAAATATTGTAAAGAAATTGGTTGTAGATTGTTTATAACCATAATAATTATCTGGCTTTGATAAGATGATTTTTTTAAAGGGCTCCTCGCCCTGCTATACAATATGCTATGTACAGCATGCTGCACGCGCGTACCGTGTACACGCATGCGCTGAGTTCTACACCACTGCCATACGTTGGAACTGCGTAATACACCACGGAAACGCGAATCCATTATGCTGTCTTTGTCTGTCAAGTGGCTTTTCCAACGTGTCAGACAGAGACAGCAACTTTAATTAGCGTATGCGTGGTGTAAATGCGTTAACATGTTGCGCACACGTCGTGAGTGCGTACACGCACAGCGTACTCTCACATGTACGTAAGAAACATAAACGTATATTTACACACATGTACGCTCGTGCGTCGTTACGTTCGCACGCACACGCTCATTAGTACACATCATGCATAAACACATACAAAGGAGTTTTAAGTTACAAGTACACTCCAAGAATTTAAACAATGTGGATTTTAGCATAAACAAACTGCAAATATTTAGCTGTCCATAAAAATGCAATTATTCATTTAGTATCGCCCCTTTTTCAACGACTTGTCTTATAAGCTTATCGTTTTAATGATTTAGGGAAAAAAGTTACGTCTATATTATCAAGTCAGCTTCAAAAGTTTTACGATTGTTTTTATAAAACTCTACTTGTGCTTGGATTATTTAAATATATATTTTTTTACTGTCATAATAAGTACTGCTTAAAGATCATTCTTAAAAAGTTGTAATTCCTACATTCTCGTGCATCATTTATCGAATAAAACATTTTTTACGTGCTAATTATTATTATATTAATACGTGAAGCAAAAACTTTCGTTACAGTTTACGAGAATTGTGCAACCGGAGGAGTATGAAATTTGGCCGATAAATTAAAGTTTACGTAGTAAATAAAGTTAATAATACTTAAAAATACATAAAATGCATAATAATAACAACACCACAATTCACACGCTATGTATATGCGTGCGATAGATACATTGAGATACAATTTGGTTACAGATTGACGTTTGTCAATGTGCCCCAACATTTAGATTTTTTCTATTCTTATAGTAAAGATAAAAATATAATGTTTAATATATTTATATTTTTTATAAAGTTCAAACTTAAAAATCAAACGAAATGTCGAATTAGACCTTTAGTATAATTAATTTTGGCAATAATTTTCGCGCTGACTTTAAACTAATATAAGACATATATTTCTATAAGCGTTTTTAATTACAAGACAAAATATTATACAGATAGTGGAAACCGGTCCCGTAATTACTCAAGTGCCGGAAACCGACGTCCGTAGACAGCGCTGAATATGATTAATTGTCTATGGCTTATGTTCGCCTTTTCATGTCTTATTCCCTAGATAACAAGGTCTAAAAATGTGTATCCGTTTTTCAGCTTTTTTGTGTAGGTACAATTTATGTTAGTTTTGTTTTAATTTTTACATCGCTATTCACTACATTTATGAGTTGTATTATGAACCTCACTTTATGCTATTTGTAACATAATGTTTTTAATTTAACATTTAATTATAGTTTTGAATTATCCGCCTTGTGCCTTTATGTTTTCTTTATTACGTTCTTAACAATTTAAATTCTAATTACAATAATATAAATTAAAAAAAACTCTGTATCATAAATAGAAATTTCCAAGTATTTCTCATACATAAATAAAGGCAGGAACTGTTATTAAAATGTTATAAATATAATAAAAACAAAATTGTAGTGAATAACTTTTTTAAGCAATGTAATATCGGTTTTGAAATGGAATAATTTAAAACGTATGTGTGTTTTAGGCTATTGAAAAGTCTTAAAGAATAATACAATAGATATATAGTTATGAATTTTATAAGTTGATTAATATGTTCTTTAGGTCTCGATATGACAACAATGCCGTACGGACTAGCCGCCGAAATGAGCAAGATTTGTTAGTATATAACATTTAAATGGCATGGCAAAACCACGGGTACTGATGGTGGAAATATATTGCTAACAGACATAACGCTTTATTATGTATATGGTGATGGAATATAATATACCTAGTTGGGATATGTTGGTGTCTATATTCGTAGTTGTACAATTAATTAGTTATATTGTATTTAGAAAACCGAAAATGAGAAGAATGAAAATATATTTTTATAAAAACTGCATTAACCCTCAATAAGCGTATACATAGTACGCGACCACATTTTTGCCATTTTTTAATTGAACCCCTTGACCAAGCGTAGTACTTAGAAGACCCCCCCCCTCCCTCGACCAAGCGTAGTAATTTGAAGACCTTCCTCTCCCCGACCAAGCGTAGTACTTTGAAGACCCCCCCCCCTCCTCCCTCCCCCTTCCCGACCAAACGAAGTACTTTGAAGACCCCGCTACCCCTCCGCGACCAAGCGTAGTACTTTGAAGACTGCCCCCTCCCTCCCCGACTAAACGTAGTAGTTTGAAGACTCCGCTCCCCCTCCCCGACCAAGCGTAGTACTTTAAAGACCCCCGTCCCGTACTTGAAGATAATTAGGTAATGTTACTCAGTGTAAAATTAAAAATTGTATTTAAATCATTAACTGCAACCGTCTTCAAAGTGTAATTAAAACGCTATCTTATCTCTAAACAGCCCATTAACATTTTATGTCGCAAATGTAATAATAAATTAACACAATTATAAAATGCACGTTTACGAGTTTGTACGGAATTGATATTAATTCACTTGATAAGCATGATTGAGGCTAATGGCAGGTGAAAGTTCGTGAAACATGGTGATGGTTGTAATACCTAGGGGGCTGGGGGCGATTTAGGTATATGATTTCATTGTCGGTGAAACGAAGACGTAATGTAGTCTTCAACTATGTGAACTTGAGAAAATAGTGGTAGCTGCAATGAAAAACAAATACATTTCAACTACTACTTCACATATATGGGGGAGCCACCCCTAAAATATTTATTATTATTTTATGATGCTGAAAACGAAATCTATACATACCCCTTTACTAATCAAATATTTATACAATGGAAAAGCTATAGACCACCTCTGTAGCCCAGTGGTTCAGCGCGTAGGTGCTCAACCCGGAGGTCGCGGGTTCGAATCCCGCCGAAGAAACAAAAAGTTTTTCTATGTTCCTGGGTCATGGATCTGTATTAAATATGTGTATAATATAATAATAATCTTAAAGATATGTATAGTATAAAAGTATTAAATATCCTTTCCGTTTTCTGGTACCCGTAACACAATTGTCGCCAGATTGACGTGGTGTGAAGCGACCATAGATATTTATTTTTATTTATTTATTTATACAACGTTTGGCCTTTTCTGTCAAGCTATTTTTCCAACGTATAAAACTGTATGAATATTTTTATGAGTAAGGGGTATAATCTATAACTAAACCAGATTTTATAAATTTAAATTAATTATTACATAATGTAGAAGGCTGGACACTGGACATACAGACTGAGAGACAGAAAGTATAAGGCTTCCTTGTATTACTACGGAAACCTTATAAGCATGATTATAAATAATAAATATAAAATTAAGTCATCACAATATCATACGAATGTTGTTTGTATAGCAAAGATCATGACGTCACTTGTTCCTATAATTTCCAGACGGTCGGCCGAACGAGAACTACAACGCGACGAACCTCCCATTCGGTGACTTCTCATACCTAACGGAAATGATGTACAACCCGCTGTACCCGTACGTGACCAGCGTCGATCCCGACCGCAACGTCGACGCCGACGCCCATGAAGCTCACGACGCCCACGACTCCCGTGATCGCACCATCGATGTGAGCGACTCGTCGTCTGATGATGAAGACGGCTCGCCTGATGACGCGCCGCCCGCCCCCGAGCAGATTATGACGGTAGGATTTTAGAGATTTTCTAATTAGTAATTTTAGCGTATAATATTATTCATAGCTTTACCCACACCTGCGTAAGCTAGTGATGCAACACAATTTTTTTTCAAAGTAACAACACATTTATTGCTGATTGCCACATCACGCGACGTCGCATAAACTTACGTTCCTTATGGTGCTGTAGCCCAAGCAGGAACAAAGAGGGTTTTTGATATTTTTTCTGCCGCTATGGAGTAGACCCAACTCACACAAAGCGTCATCTGGTGGCGTATGTGGTATCAAAAACGGTCAATAAGAATTTTCGATTATTCGCGTTTTTGGCTTGGTAATGCACATTTATATTTATTAAGATACTTTTCTCCACTGCTAGTATTTAACATAATATATTAGCCGATTCACCACCTGTAGTTTCAAGAATAATATTTGAGTAATTCTAAATAAACATTTTTAGTTATCGTTTTAGACTTATTAGTTATGAAGTTTTTTCTAGAATTCCTGTTTTTTAAAAAACATTAAATATTTTACTAACATTATTTTCCAAAGGATAGAGCGAGACAAATATCCATTACTCATTTACTCTTCTCTCTTTTACTCGCATAACATTCACTTCATTTCCAGGTGGGCGACTGTCAGATCGTAAAGCTCCCGGCGGAGGAGAAGGAACCGCCGCCCGCGTCGCCTGCGCCGCCCGCCGCGCCCTCCGCCGTCACGATCACGCCCATCACCACCGTTGGTGACTGCACCATCCGCCCCGTGGCCGACACATAGGCGGGTGTACTCGGATGAGAACGGGGGTGTACCTTATTGGGTATGCCGGGTGTGCCTGAACGGGTATGGGAGTGTACCTGAACGGGTACGCAGCTGTTCCCAATTAGGTGCACCGTGTTTGGCCAACCTGACAAAGCCCGGAGATAACTCGGAGAGTGAGCGATATTTGGTTCGAAACATTCAAATATTTTTTTATGATAATTGTTCCCAACCAAAGCCAGATTTTCAGATTGTCGCACCAACCGAAAACAATATTTTTAAGCCAAAAGGCTAATATATAATTTGACCAAATATCGTCTAACCCTTCGTTCCTCTGAGCACTGGCAAGCGTCTATCTAAGGTTTCGTCCAGTTCGTGCTTTCGTCCTATCATAGGCCGCGACGTCTTCCTAACGAAATGGATGGAACTCGACGGGTGATATTATTGTGGTAGCATTTGAAACCAACGACCCACATATCTAATGTATTATGTATACGTTGACAGCGCTATATCTGTTCAGGATTAAATTATGCCATTTTTTTAAAGAAAAATTTATACTTTAAATTGCAAAAAAACTAAACTTTTGTTTTTAAGACATGGCATTATACATGGCAAAAAAACAAAACTTTTGTTTTTAAGTAAAACTGTAATTTTAATAACGACTGACGGCAAACCCCTATTTCATATGTCGCACTTATACAATGAATAGCGTTTATTACAAAATTAAACATGTATCGTTTCATACCGTTGTATCCGAAATCAAGTATTATTATATCGCGATCAATGTCTTCCTAGAGAGAAAAAAAATACCAAAATATAAAAAATATTTCGATCCAAAGACAAACAGTTACTAAACTTGATACGAACATATCTATGTATTTACTTAAAAAATTCAAACAATTCACGTTCATTGCAACAAGACTCGACGGCGCGTAGCGGTCTTACGCTGGGATCGAAAACGCGTTCGCGTGATGGTACTTTACAATGATTGTAACCACAATTATGTATAGGCCTACAAATCCACTAAGATTTTGGATTTTAAGCTTAGGCTGGGACTATAACGTCCGGAATCCGTAAGGCCGGAGAAAATTAAGAGCACTAAAAATGGAACTGCGATAATACATTAGAGTTGAAAATCGAAGAAATGAGTGTCGAGTCAAATGTCAATGTAATATATGACGCTCGACACGCAGAGTTCTATTTTCAGTGCACGAAATTTTCCCGAGCCCGCCGGATTCCGGATCATATAGTCCCACCAATTGTATTGAACGTATATTACATTTCAAGAGACATGCCAAATTGGTGTAATGCTACTACAATGATGAACAAAACTAACTGACTGTCAAAAATGCATTTAAATTGGTGGTGAATGTTTAATTTATCGGGAGATTTATTGTATTCGATGAAGCTTTACAGTCGGCAGGGCGCGCGTTTGTACTATCAACACAGAACAGTGATTTAACTATGGCATACCATTATGAATGAAGCGGATTCTATCGCGGTTTATTTTCATTTTTGTCGTGGATATTTTTCAGCATATGTACCATATTATTGAGTACTATCGAGCCTACAAAGTAATTTATTTCTACAATACTATTCTGTAATATATTGAATACAGAATAATTCATATTATATTAACGCTCATCGTTGTATTTAATCAACTAATTGGAAGGTGCTAAATAAATATTATAATTTTAATGGTATATCAGAATCCGTAAACGAGGCTCTTCAAAATCATATTACCACCGATCTTCCACGTGTGTATGACATAGTAAAATCATTTATTATTATCTATATATAAAAGTACTGAGCCATATATTTATAGTATAAGAAACTTTTATATGTATTAGAGTATTTTCATACCGGTACAAACGCTCCCATCGACAGAGATACTCACACTCAATCATGTTGGAGTCACAACGATGTCTTACATGAAAACTAAAGGATCCAAGGAGGTCTTAGAAGCTTTAACGGGGCCCAAAACGGACCCCTGAGGGACACCTCACAGTTTAGGCTAAGTGATATGTATACCCACCCGCATTGTCTCTTATTTATATTGGTTTGATTGGTACGAGTTACAGGCTACATTTTGCGCCAAATCGCACTTGTGGGCCTAGCAGGATCTTTTAACAGCGTGAACGTAACGTTATCGGATGAGAATTGTATGATAATTGACAAAAATCCATTTTGACAGACTTTATGGGCGCTGTCATGATCATTGCGCTCATACAAGTTTCATTCGATAACGTTACGTTTACGCCGCTGTAAAATGTTTCTGCTAGGCCCCCTGGGCTTCTATCCTTTTCTGTTACTTAGAAACGTACCTTGCTAGAGTGACAAAGCACAGCAACATCAGACATGCTACTGTCTCACTCTAGCAAATGACGGTTTGAATTAGTAGAAAAGGATAGAAGCTTAGCAAACGGTTTTTACTTGCAGATGTAGCTCAACCCAAAACGCGTATATATTAGTATTAAGATACAAAATATTTTTTGAAAGAGAAATATTTCCGAATTGCAAATTGGCGATATAGAAAAGCGTTATTATTTCAAGACGCTCAGTTGTGAGTTTTCATGTAAGACATATTTATAATCATGTATAGAATAATAATATTTTCCGAAACTCTACATAGGGGCGTAATATTTACTATATAATAGTATGTAGGGTAAGATTATATATGCCTTCTGTGTATTTCGTAAACCGCTGGCTACTGACACGTAATGTTGGTCGTATTCGCTTCTATAGGAGAATTTGCTTTGATGTGTTATTCTAGAATAAGAGGCATCTCAATGGTCGATTTGATGACAACAGTTTAATTCACTTTGAAACAATTAAAATAGCAGTTACAGAACTGTCCTTTTTTCCATAAATACATTTTTACAGACAACTGAAGGACTTAAGAAGTTAAAAACATGTGTACCTTGGTTAATATGGTTTATACTAAATGGATTACCTTAATATTTATATACTAAGGTCCTATTCACCTAACTACGCCTTATATGGCCACAGAGAACTTATGATTGAGTATGCCAAAGAGTGTTCATTATAATTTTCACAAGACGTTGCCTTAGATGATTTGATAGAGATGTAAAAGATTGCGGATATTTTTTAAATGTTTTATCAGCTGATTGTATTGATGTTTAAAATAGGTTTCTTCGTGTAGTGGTAGCCGGTACGTTTCAGTAGACAGCGGTTCTCAAACAAATAAAAGACACGTTATTTCTAGACACGATTTGAGTTTAACAAAAACAGATATTATTTTATTATTCGATAACAATACTGTAGCATTAAAGTAGCGTCGATTGGCTGTCTATAATATAATCGAATATTCTAACTTGATTTTTATCGCAGTCGATTTAAGAATCGAGTGACAATATTACCGCAAACTAAAGTATTCCATTTGGAGTGTAGTTCGCACGCTGTTTCGCCTTTCCATTTCTAATCGTATCTCTGTGAATATTAGAGTAGCGCGTAGTGTCTTAGGTAACGAATATATTCTAAATATTAACCGGCAACACCACTCGACGTGATACGACGTAGCTGAGTAGCGTATATCGTATGTGTTTCGCCCGTGACGTACGGTGTCGCATGTGTATCGCCCGTGACGTACGGCGTCGCATGTGTATCGCCTGTGACGTAGACTGTATGTATCGTATGCAATATACGCGACCGTGAGACGGCCGCGCTCGGGCTTAGATCAGTTCCTTTACTTTGCATCGCCCGATGCTCTCAAAGTATTATTGCTATCGTATATTTTTAAGGTTTTTTTTATCTATCTGTACAGTAGAATAGATACTAACGTGTAATCGATACAAAATTATAACCCTTCGAACTAATAGTAGATTTTAATTTTTATTTTAAGTTTCAATCGGAGATCAAATTAATCGGTAGTTTAGTGTTTTAAGTAGGCTTTCGTTGGTTACTTTTTACGTATTAATGGAAGACTGCTCTGTACTTTTGTGTTGTTTCGGTTGTCGACCGGTGAAGCCCAGGAGGCATATGTCATGAGTCTCAGACGGCAAGCTAAACGTTAATTTATAAAAGAATCTGTATTTTTGTACTAAGATAAGTTGGACCCAATCATTACTCGTAGCGTACCCACTGTAGGTTAGTTCCGGAGCAAACGCCCTATTGGCTTTGTGGCTGCTAGGTTTATGTTCCCAGTCTCAACTTGTCAACGTTTATTGAAACTAAAAAAGCACTTTTTTATTATTTTTTATTAAATGTTAAGGCAGTTATTTTTAATTATTAGTTTGTTCCTAATAATTTTTAACAAATCGAGAGTTTACATCTGCTTATAATGTTCTCATATTGTTAATTAATTCTGCATATTTATACAGTGAATGTTTTTATGTTTTCTTTAAACCGTTAAAATCATATGGTTACTTTTTTACTAAGCTTTTGTTGTTTCATGTAATCGTTGACAATACGCGGAATCGGCAATATACATTTGTATGTTTATTTATGACACGGCTGAATGTTCGCTGAAGTTATTGCATTTAATTCGTTATATTGTAACGGTATAGTCTATGCATTTGCTTTGAAAGTTATGAAATAATATGTTCATTGCCAGATGCCTGCACTGCCAGATATAGTATTTGTACACTATCAAATATCTTTAAAAATCTATGAAGCGGTTTAGGACGTCTCTACAAGCTGATATCTTGTTTTTTATGACAAATATTTTAATACAATTGTTTGAATGTTATATCGTTACAATATAACACATTACGAAAGGAAGCCTCACTCATTAATTTATATCTTATTTATATATATATAGTCGATATACAATTAAAGCTAGATAAATCACGTAGTTCAATTCATTCGAGTGTCACAATGGTGACCGATGGGGTAATAAATTGTAATAACCAGGATTTTTTTATAAATGTTTATACATACCTATTCAAAGTGTAACTCTACTGTAGTACAATTCTGTAAGATGACAATTAATCAGAAAAAAATATGTGAATCAAGTCCTTTTTGTATATCGATCATTCAAAATTATCTTTAATTATATCTGATTTGCATTATGCTAGTTATTGTAATAACTTTAACGTTAAACGAAGTTATTCTTATTTTTGTTGAATTTGTTAACATCCATCGAGCATTCAATCTCAATAAAGTTGGGAAAAACTTATGTTTATATACATGAATTAAGTCGCATTAACTAGTGTAATGTACAATCTTTATCCTGCTTTACAATGTCTAGAATCTTGCGTAACTAATTAAAATGCCTTTTAATATTCAGAACGATCCATTGAAAATCTAGGCATTGTAAGGCTATCGAAATTAATGTTACGTTGTTTAGATATCAAAATTATTCCTTGTGTTAGTTTTTATAAGCCTATCTATACGAGACATCGTCGAGTCAAACTGTAATTAACAATTTCACGTGTTAAAACATCCGGTATCCATAACCTGCAACTATCTAATACAAGGCAGAGATGCAAAGTAAATAGTCGATGTTAGTGCTGAATAATAATAATAATAATATCTATGGACGCTTCACACCACGTCAATCTGGCCCCGTGCTAAGTATCCGAAGAACTTGTGTTACAGGTACCAGAAAACGAGAAGTATATTTAATACTTTTATGCTATACATATATTTAAGATTTTTATTATATTATACACATATTTAATACACATCCATGACCCAGGAACACAGAAAAACTTTTTGTTCCTTCGGCGGGATTCGAACCCGCGACCCCATGATTGAGCACCAACGCGCTGAACCACTGAGCCATTGAGGTCGTCAGAATGAAACCACGCTTCCACATCAATGTACTTCAATCCCATAGTAATTGTTAGAGGCAGTATGAATCGACGATTTCTCGGTTTTTAGTTTTATGGAGATATATTATATTCCTGTATTGTGAAATGGCAATTCATTTTACGTTGTGATCATGTGAGTGCAAAATTTTATAATAGAAACCCAGTTGGTTCGACGTTTCGTCAAAGGGCAGCAGGATAATATACTTCTGCATAGTCCAAGAGCAGTATTTTTTAGCTGTA
Source organism: Phengaris arion (assembly GCA_963565745.1). NCBI lineage: Eukaryota > Metazoa > Arthropoda > Insecta > Lepidoptera > Lycaenidae > Phengaris > Phengaris arion. The sequence goes on along the minus strand of OY751451.1, from coordinate 2,650,179 downwards.
GTCTTTATTTTAAACTTTTTTTTATTATTATTTTTAACAATTATGAAATTCGATCGTTAGTTAATTTCTAACAATGAAATATTTAATAAAGAAATCACAAAAGTATTCGCCTTTTTATTTCCAGCCCTTCTCTGATATTTCAAGATACTCCCCTTGTTATAAGTAAGATTAGAACTCACAATTAATTAATAGCTTACACCTTAACCGATTGTTACAATTTGCTGTGAAAAGGTGAAGAAAACAACATTCTTTCTAAAGATTGTTCTTTGTTTGATAGTTATGTAAAACTGACCAGAAAAATAAAAAACCTGCACTGGAGGCGCTTCATTTTTTAATTGCAGCAACACTAAGAATGGCTGGGATGTGATTGGTTAAATCTCAAACATTTGATATTTCGTTATAGTGCCGTGATTTCCCGCAACATGGTGAGATTTTTTATTTTTCCGGTCATGCTTTAATTTTAATTTAAAATGTGACAATAGTTTTGTATGTGGCGATCGTCTTTGTTTGTATATTATGTGGTACATAATATAGCACTTCGCTTTTATCCCTAAGGGCAGCCCCGGATCTTCAATTTTTTTTCAGGCGGGACAAAAACTAAAAATGCCGCCCCCGCCCACATATTTTTTTTCCATTTACCATCTTTATAATTTCAGCTATCAGATGTCCACTAATGAGGGTTTTTAAATTCGTGACATATGACAGCTTTTTGACACGAGGACCGTCGGGCTACCAAGCGCTGCCTGGTGACAGAAAAAGAATCGAAAATTCTTATTGACGTTTTTGATACCGCTTACGCCACCAGATGACGCTTTGTGTGCGTATGGTCGGGCAGACCTAGCGGCAGAAAAAATATCAAACCCCTTATTGATTGACGTTTGGACATAGGCCTTCCGGAAATAGCATCCAGTTGATTAAGCCAGCGTGGGGCCCGTAGCAAATTCTGCCACGGGGCCCCCGAGCGAAAAGCGGGTGAGGGGAGAGAGCATAATATGCTCTTTACTTATATAAAACGCGAGCGAATATTTTACAACTTTAACTTAATTTTACACCCTGAAAGACTATGTACTTTAGAAAATACAATTAAATCAATAGCCTAAAACGGACCGATGCGCGGTACTAAATAACATACTATATGTTCTGTATCCTAAACGCGAGCGAGCAAAAATTTTTCCTACTTTCAATATTAAAATCTGTTCACCTTTAAAACCTGAAAGACCTATGAACTTCGAAAAAATAAAATAAAACCAACAGATTAAAACGCAACAACGGTACTAAATTATGTAACATGTTCTGTTACATATTAAACGCGAGCGAGCAAAAATTTTTCTTACTTTCCAGATTAAAATCTGTTGTACTTTAAAACCTGAAAGAATGTGAACTTCCAAAAATACAATCATATCAATAGCCTAAAACAGATCGTCAGTACAAAATAATAATATGTTGATTATGTAAAAATTGAGCGTGATTTTTTTTATTTTACTGGTTTAAAAATCGTTGTCAAAGTTAAGTAAATGATGAGTTGTCCATTCGTCTGTAAAGTGTGAATTTGGCCGCCCTCTGAATTTGCCGCCCGGGGCATGAGCCCCGGCTAGCCCTCCCCTAGATCCGGGGCTGTCAAGGGTCAGTTCACTCCAAGACGCGACGCGGCGCTCACTTTTTAATAGCGATACAAAATCGAAATCTTACGTTTCAAACAAACCAACTCAGATGACTGATCTCTGACTCAGATGATAAGGAATAAAAGAAAAGCTTTTTGTAAACATTTTTTATTTTGTACAAATATGTGTTCAGATAACATTATTGAACTCTACCAAACATGCATTTATCATTTGTGTATATTTCAATTTGTAACAGTGTAAATGTATTTTTGAATAACATATTGCTATGTCCTACAAAAATATGTCTCTGAATTTCATGGAGTGAAAATGTTACAAACTAAAAGTTAATAATAATTTATGGATATATTTAATGCTTTTATAACTCTTTTTTAAAGTAGCTAATGTTTAAATGGTAGCAGCACATAACAATTCAATATCACAGTTGAGGCCGTCAGAACAGTTGCAATAAACTATTCTGAAAAGCACCAAATATATTCAACGCCATCTCTGGATACTGGTAGTAAACCAAGTTACAATACAAGAACACAATTATATCTAAGTAAATTATAAGTATAATTTATATTATATTACACTACTTAATATATCACTTTGCTTGCATATGCTATTCTTATTATTACTAGCATTTATTTTTTAGATTTGTGTCTATGTACCCGGCGGTGGCGGGTCGTTAGTCCACTGGGGCCCCGGCATGTTGCAGAAGTTGGCCCCAAACACGGGGCCATTTTGGCGAAACTGTTGGGGCCAATTCATGGGTGGTCGCTGCATGGGCCTTCCAAAGTTAAACCTGTTCATATAAGGATGGGGCGGTCCGAACGGCGGGAATGTTTGGGGGTTAAACGGAGGCCTGGGGCCCATATCGTTCGGGTGCGGAGGTGGGGTTCTCATATTCTGATCATCCCAGGGTCTCTGTGGCCGGGCGAAGGCAGGGTTCCTTCTGAACCCGACTGGCATCCGACCTCTGTTGGGCCCAAAACGACTACTCGACTGTGTGGGCCGATTTCGTTTTGCTTCCAGAATCTTTCTTGGCTGTTGGTTCTTGGAGGTTTCGCCGCTTTCTGAGCCCTCCTGCCTCTGTCTCTGCTCCTTTCTGGCTCTGTTGGCCCTCCTCTCCTCCTCATCATCAGAGTACTCGACCTGGTTCTGTGGCGGCTCAATGTCGTGTAGCCACGACGCATCAGATCCTTTTACTCTAAAAAAAATGAAACGAACCAAATCCATTATCTCAGTTGAAAAGAAGCAATGCGGAAACCTTATAAGAATCATATGCAATAACAAAAAAATGGTAGTGCAAATTATTGTTTTAACAGCTGCATGTAAACTGTGATAACATTTTTACCATTTCCAAAAATAAAATAATACATCTTGTCACTTGTCCCAGAAGCTTTATATAATGTAACTAGCTGTTTTCGCGAAATGTGAAAATTATCTTCTAATAAATTGACTATATTTATGTATCATTATTAATATAATGTTGCAATAAAAGCAAAAAAAAATATTTTAGGCAACATGCTTATTGGTATTCTATTTAGCGTTAAATTATAGGCAGCATCATCAGCAATACTGACAAAAAATATTTATAGTAAAAAAAACTTTTTGAGATTCAAATAATTGTCTTTTCTAAGATTTCATCTAAGAAAGTAATAAAATAAATGATTCAATAATGTAAAGATATTATTAGGAATAAAATCAGACCCTTTTCGTCCGAGCCAGTTTTGTTGATAAAATTAATCTGCTGTTAAAATCTCTAACCTCCAGACGACACACACTGTACATAATATGCTAGCGAGTTCAACAAAATAAATAAAGAGTTTATTTATTACTTTAGAATACAATTATAGATTATAACTCACTTCATGAGCTCAGTGAGGAATACGTAGCTCGTGTGGTCGGTGCTGCGCGGTGCGATGTACACCTCCATCCCCGGCGCCACGCCCCGCTCTTTGACATGCTCCTCTGAGTTGAAGCGCACGCAGTAATGCGGCTCTGTTACCTGTTGAAAATTATTTGGATAAATTATTATCAATCTTACAATGAATTACATTACATGGAATATGATCGCGAAGTGAGTACCGCCTCCTGAGGTTCAATTCACAAAAGGATCTTTTGCAGTCTCATTGCAAAAAAGACGCCTTCGACATTTGACTTTGATTGACTTGACATTCTAACTCTTGCAATATGACGTCATATTCAAGATACAAGTGTATCTTCATGTATAGTTAATAAAGTAGAATTTTGAATAGCTATCTTAAAAATACCATTATGATACACTCAGTACAAGATTCAGGCATCTGCCTCAAATTTCGTGGCAAGCAGTAAAAAAAAAAGTCAAAAGTCAAACATTTTTATTCAAAATAGGTATTTTCATACACTTTTTGAACGTCGATCTACATGATGCCTACCACCGGTTCGGGAACTAGCCCGGCGAGAAGAACCGGCGTAAAATCATTAACTTTATAATAGGATTTAGCACACAAACGTTCTTTAACTACTTTTTTAAATTTATTGATTGAAAAATTTTGAACGCTTTCTGGGATCTTATTGTATAGGCGTATACACTGTCCTTTAAACGAGTTCTTTACTTTACTAAGTCTAGTCACTGGTACATCAAGCTTATGCTTATTTCGGGTATTTCTATTGTGGTTGTCACTTTTCTTTTTGAATAGGTTTAATTTTTTTTAATATATAATACATTTGATAGAACATACTTAGAAGCTACAGTTAAGATTCCAGTTTCTTTAAACTTCTCTCTTAATGACGTGTTGGGGGCCAGATTGTAGATTGCCCGAACAGCTCGCTTCTGCAGCACAAATAGATATAGTATTTATATCGGCAGCATTTCCCCACAGTAGAATGCCATAGGACATTATACTGTGGAAGTAACCAAAATATACAAGTCTTGCTGTGTTTTCGTCTGAAAATTGTCTTATTTTACTCACTGCAAATGCTGCTGAACTGAGTCTGTCGGCCAACCCAACAATATGATGGCCCCACTGTAGTTTTGCGTCTAAAGTTATACCTAAAAAGACAGCTGTATCTACTAGTTCCATACCTTTTCCATTCAATAGAACATTGGTTTCAGTTTGCCTTACATTTGGCAACGTGAACTTTATACATTTAGTTTTTTTTGCTATTTAACAAAAGATTATTAACACTAAACCAGTGTACTATTTTTGAGAGAGCATTATTTACTTCGAAATAGCCTGAGTTTTGGCGATTAATATTAAAAGTAAGTGACGTGTCATCGGCAAATAAGACTATCCCGTTTTTTCCATTAATAAGGTATGGTAGGAAATTTATATAGACCAGAAAAAGAAAGGGTCCTAAAATGGATCCTTGTGGGACCCCCATCTCAATTTTGGTACCTGTGGAACTTTTTCCATTTATCTCAACCCTCTGAGTCCTATTTGATAAATAAGATTTTAAGAGGACGAGTGCTGGTCCCCTTACTCCATAGTGGCATAGTTTCCTGATCAACGTTGTGTGCTGCACGCAATCAAATGCCTTAGAGAGATCGCAAAAAACTCCTAGAGCATCCTGCAACTTCTCCCAAGCATCAAAAATATAACTAATCAGATCAACGCCAGCATCTGTAGTAGAGCGACCCTTCGTAAAACCAAATTGTTTATTATGTAAAATGTTATTTATATTAAAGTGTGCTAGTAACTGAGTAAGTATTATTTTTTCATATATTTTACTTAGTGTTGGCAAAATAGATATAGGTCGGAAGTTAGATGGATCCGAATTACTACCAGACTTAAACAGAGGTAAAACTTTACTATGTTTCATTAGATCAGGAAATACGCCACTTTTTATACAATCATTAAAAATAGTTGCTAAGTAAGGTGCGATAATATCGATTATAGATTTAATAACTTTCATTGATAGACCCCATCAATCTGCAGTATTCTTAATATTTAATAAATTAAAATTTTTAATGTCTTGCGGTCCTATTTCTTTAAATCTAAATTCGATTTCACACTCTTTTACATTATCTTTAAGAAGTAATTCAGCATCAGCCGGATAGGCATACAAATTTTTGGTGGTTGAAACTGGAATGTCAGCAAAGAATTTCTCAAAAGCAGTTGCAACTTCACTGTCGGATTTAATTATTTTATTATCTATATTCAATTTAAAATATGTGTTGCGGCTGGTGACTCTTTACTTTTACTGTTTGTTCTCACTGTCTTAGGGGTGAAAATAGTATCAAATTTATGTTTTATTAATTTAAACAGTTTACCGAACGACATATCCGGGCTACTATGATACTCTAAGTGTCCAATATTAGCTATAATTTCACCTCTAAACTTCTCAATATATTTGACATTTATTGGTATACATGTGTTTCTGTCCTTGTGTAATTGTTTGCAATTATTATATATAGGGAATATGGCCCGCTGTCCACAGTGATCAGAGCTTAGTATGTTAATGACTTCCTTATTTAATGGATCTATGTTGGTAAAAATGTTATCAATGCATGTAGCAGAGCTATCACTGATCCTTGTTGGTTCTAAGAATAAATGAGTTAAGTTATATGATTTTAACAATGAAGTAAATCTAACAGTGGTGGAATTACTTTCTAAAATATTTATATTAAAATCACCACACAATAATATATGTTTGTTAGATACACTTATCTTAGTTAATAACATTTCCATTATTTTTTCAAATGAATCATATAACCCTAAAGGAGGCCTGTATACGCTAACAATAATAAAGTGTCCCACCTCTATACAGGCTATTTCAGTTGTTCGTTTTGTAGAGAGGCTTACTATGTCTTTACGTTCTTTTTATTATAAATTCTTCTTAATTAATATAAGTGAGCCGCCTCTTATGGCTTTTTCTCTGCAGAAAGAACTAGCCAGCTGGTGCATACCAAGATTTAACATAATTTCATTTTTCTTAAACCAATGTTCGGTTATACATAAAATGTCTAAATTATTGTTTAAAAACAACTCAATTTCTAATTCCTTACTAGACATACCGTGTATGTTTTGATGCCCCAGCGTAAGTTTAAATACTTTATTATCTTGAATTAAATAATTATTTTCATGAGTACTCATACCTACAATGCTAGAGACTTCCTCTGTTGTCCTACAGGCTAATTTAAATTATTATTATTTGGAACATTTTCTAAGATGTTATAATAAGTCATATTATTATGACTAAACTGCTCAATAGAAGCAGTTGTTGTCTTACTAGCCAAGTACTTGGCTGAGTTAAAATATAAAAAAGTTAATAGCGTACTTGCTAATAATCTTGTAAAATAAGAGGATAGATAATATCTATCTAATGTCAATTTACATAATTTATAATTTACAATATTATTAATGTCGATTATATTTATTTTATTGTCGTATTTATTTAATAATATACAATTATTATTAACAGCAGTATACAATTGGCTGTTAAGCTTATATCTAATTTTGTTTTCCCATGGCAACCGTTTTATGTAAGGAAATGTGAGTAATATAATCTTACTAATATTTTGCAGTTTGTTTAATGCTTCTATATAATATTCTAATTGGTTACTATTCACATTTCCCCGTCTCCCCACTAATATTATTAGTGTTGTATTGGGACAGTGAGTTGTACTTAAAATCTTTTTTATTATTTGTGAAAATGTTGCACCCGGCATACAGGTGTTGTACACTGACTGTTCCTCGTACAACTTACTCAATTGCACCCCGACTCCCCGACCAAGCTCATCGCTGTATATCGTGACTATGCCCTGACCAGAGGCCAATGGTGCAATCAAATATTCACTATGGGAGGATATATCATGAGCCTCCACACCTAAATTACAATTTTTATTATTAGTTGAATTATTTACCAGATGCTGACATAATGAGTTGTGTCTCAATAAAGACTTAACTCTTTCTTCATTGTAATAGCTCTCATCCAGTAAAATATTCAATGCAGATATGTGACTAGATATTTCTGATTGGGCTAGTTCATATCTTTTGTTATGGATTTTAAAGTGTCATGTAAATCAGTAATTTCAGTTTGGAGACTGCACACGTCTGCCTCATAGACACATGTGGTATTTTCCAACTCTTTAATACTGTCTAAGTATTTATTTTTAATAACGGTTTTTTCTTTTGTTAGCTTGGACAGTTTTAACATAATTTTTTTGTTTTTTATTAACAATTTACTTGTTTTTTTAATATGTTTATTTTCTTTTATGTATTTTTTAAACTTATTTATACTTTGAAATGTATGGGAGGACATAGTATTGTCACCAGTTAAGTCCATTATTGGTATAGTTTTTGTGACATTTTTTTCAAGAATACTAGGATCTCTCCCAAACATTTCTTGGAACAAGTTTTGTGTTTGTGAGGAATTATGCTCCTGTATTTGACTTTTCAATATATTAATTTGTGTATAGGATTCCTCTAGTTTCTGCTTCCAAATACTAGTATTGTTCAGAGCTTCCTCGTTCTCATCCCTGCACCAGTCAAAGCTGTCTACAATTTCATGTAATTCTCTGTTTTTTTGGTACAAATCTTCATAATTTACATTTAACTTATTTAATTCCGTTTTTAAGTTACTGTTTTTTTGTATAATTTTTACCATTTCTTTTTCATTATCCTCACGTTCAGAAAGCAATAGTTCATTTTGTTTCTTATACTGTTTAAGCTCCTGAAGGGTCAGACGGAGTTGCTCCTCAGTCTGACGAGCCAGGTTTCCTCTAGTCATCATGTTGATGTAAAAGAAGTTAAAAACTACGAGATAATTAGTTAATTAATTGACCAATTTGTCTCTCAATGAACCAACTATCTAGTTAGCGAGCAAATTTAACACTTTCCGATATTGGAGGTATCAGACCCGACCACTATATATCTATAGATGGTGAGATATTTGCTCGGTGTAAAGCGGTCACGCAAGCTGGAGTGGGGTATGTAAGATGGTAAAGAAGATACCCAAACCTACAAGCCAACCTAACAATGAATTTTATTTTGCAAACCAGAAAAGGAAATAAGTTTAAAATTCGAAATAAACTACAATGGCAGTGGAATCAAATACCCAGTCCTCCTTATATGATCCTGTCACTCGATATCTATAGATGTTAAGATATTTGCTCGGTGTATAGGGGTCACGCAAGCTAGAGTGAGGTGAATAAGTTGTTAAAAAGGAGTAACAAGGTCCATTAATCCCACTGACCGGCCTAAGTAACCTACATCTTAATTAGTTATAAACAGCTGATTTATTGCTTTCTTACAACGTTTATTATCATAGCCTATCGTCAACCTTAATCAGCATAAAATAGTTATAGATATTATTAATCTGTTTACAGAGATTTATTTAGAATTCTAAGCTTTTTTAATATAGAAAATTTGAATTATCTTGACAGCTGATCGCCGTTGACGTAAGGAACTAACTTTAAATTGCTGATTACACAAATAAACTTGTTCACAGCACTGATACTTATTATTTGACTTATAACTAACACTTAAAATAATATAATTATCAACGATTTGAGATAATTATAGTAAATTAATAAATAATTTTAAATTTTTAGTCGGGAGACTTTACAATATCATGTTAACGGTAGGGTTGCCAGCAGAAAAAAAAAACAAAAAGCAAAGTGCATCAGCTGCTATTTCTTTGCTGACCTTTTAACTAACAAGAATTGTTGTATTGGTGGCTTATCGTTAAAATTATGTAGACTATACTTGTAAAATATAAATAATAATTTAACACAATAAGAAACAATGAAATATATTAAGAATTATAATACTCACTGGACCAAACACATCAAAGACTTTTCCTAAAGCCTTTGCACCATTGTCCAGAAACAGGACAGTGTCAAGATCCACTGCAGGAGTTTCTGGAAATGCTCGCACCACAACTGAAAACATTAGAATATAAAATATACTTTTTTTACTACACATTTTGTGTTGTACATGGACATATATCTACGTATTTTCCATGATTTGTATAACTATCAGTGAACAAGTTAAAGAAATTCTTATTTTGATTAATAAGTATAACACACGATATTGCAATAGTTACCTAATCTATCAACAACACTAGCAATTGTTCCAATCTTTGTTGTTTCTTGTGCAGGCAGACTTATCGCCAAATCCTCAATCGGAGGGAGGTCATCTAAACCGAGCTCTCCCTTTACCTTTGGTATACTCTTATCTGCTTTGCCTCCCTCTACCTCATCCCTGTAATCATTTGTTCATTCATTAATAGTCGAAAAATACCTTAAAATATTCAAAATCTTATTAAGAATAATAATTACTACTTAACTAGAGCTGCTATGTATATCAAGAAAAACTACTCAAATTCACAGAATATGGTGGTAATCAAGAACCATGTGACAGCTGTTTTCTTAATACAAAATGACTAACGGCCTATTTCATAATCCTATCTACCAGTAACTATTTGTTAAAAACTTTAAATTTGTATCACAAAAAACCGCAACTGATTGAATGACGATGTTTTTAACAAATAGTTATTGGTAGATAGGTTATTGAAACTGGCCGTAAAACTCTAGTTGTGTGTGCTTCGTATGAACACAATATAGTCTATTCACGTAGAAAAGACAGTGAATCATGTGTAAAAAAATGCCAAACTTTAATTGGTTAATGTGATCATGGCTTATTGGTAAATTTTTGACATAAATGATTCACTGTCTTCTTAATGCAAATAGTCTATAATCAGCATACATTCAACATTTGTTAAAGAGTTGTGAAACACTTTTTTATGAACATTGATTTGCGTCATATACTTGCATAAAAATACCTCATTTCTGTACAACATTACAACATTTCATTAATGGATTCAATAATCAAATAAAGTTTTAGATAATTGTGCTCCAAACTGCAAATATTTTTATTGTTGATGTTTGTTTATTTCAGGGCACAGTTGAATATTTTTAAATAAATGATCACATGATTTTAATTAAAATTGTTTTATTTAAAAAATATTATCATTTACATTTAAGACAGCCAAGATTATTAACATTTTAAATGTGGAAGCATATTTTATTTGTAATTCAGAATAAAAAAATATATCATATTTGGCTTTCTGAGTATATCATAAGTTTAACTTTACATTAAGCAATACAGGAACCACACATTTCTTTATTTGTTCCTTTACAAAATAATGTTTGATCAGCAACTCGGAGGTAAACAAAACTTGCTTTAAAGCTGAAATATTTTACATTCTTTGGTCTTATACTGTACATTATTAACACAAAGAATTTAACAATACTTGACCATATTCTTAACAAAGTATGCAATTTACTTATGTTTGAAAAACATTGGTCTATGAACACAATATCTCTTGTATAAACAGGGATGATAAGTTCTGGTAAGCGTGATTGTGTTACATTTGCATAATTTTTTTGAGAATTAAAAATTCGAGGTACCCGCTCGTTAGTTCTTCGATATCCTTTATGGAGTCCTCGTCGCTGTCGCTGGCCTCGTCCGTGTCGCTGGACTCTGAGCTGGTGTCCGCATCTCTATATTCGGTCACGTCGTACTCCAAAACGTCGTTCTCACAACTGTCTATAATCATATGCCTCGTAACTTCCTCGTTCGATGTGCTCGACAGGGGACCGTGAGCACATGCATTTATAATGTTGTTTTTTAATACCATTTCACTAAGTTCCACTGTATCGGAGTCATCATTGGCGACGTTCTCGTTAGATTTGTCTTCAGAATCAGATTCGGAACTATATTCAGCTATTAAACTTAGAGACACGTTTTTATTGTTACTCTGTTCAAGGTTTTCCATTACAAAGAGCAAATACAACGGACGGATTCAATGTATAGTTTTTGGCACAGTGTTATTGATGAGTTTGATTGTAGCACCCTATTTCTACTTTTGAACATAAACAAAACAATAATTGACGAATAATAATTGTTCAAATGAAGCCGTGAAATGCGTTTTTTGAGATTGTCGTGAAATGAAAAAAATTCACTACTGTCATTGAGTATTGACAAACGTCAAATTTAAATTGTCATAGTGGTCTATAGTCTATACCTTTTTATTTTTTTATGTTTTAAAATATATAACAAGAAATATATGGCATTCATCCTATCTGTAACAATCCATCGCAAACGATCTTGTGTGTCGCATAAGGCTGGGTCTATATGCGCCGGAATCCGGAAGGCCGTAGAAAATTCTGAGCATTGGAAATAGAACTCTGCGCTAATGCAATAGAGCTGAAAATCGAACACACAAGTGTCGAGTTAAATATCAATGTCATATATGACATCTCGACACTTGACACTTCGATTTTCAACTCCATTATATTAGCCCAGAGTTCTATTTTCATTGCTCAGAATTTTCTACGGCCTTCCGGATTCCGGAGCATATAGTCCCAGCCTAATAGTGGATAAATCTTGGGTTTCAAGAGCGAAAAGGAATTAAAAATATATTTTTGCTAATTCCTCTTGAAACCAAAGTTGACTAGACATTTAAATGCTATAACAAATAAACAATCAGCTAGTTTAAAGAAGCAGTTGGAAAGATTGTAAGTATATTGTTTTTGTTAAATATTGGTTGATACATACACTCCCTTACTAATAAAAATATTTTTGGATAACTTAAACATCGTTGCTGTCTTTGTCTGTTAAGTGACTTTTCCAACGCATCAGACAAAGACAGCAACGTTGTTTATGTTATTTGTTCTGTAAATATTTTTATTAGTAAGGGGGAATATATACATGACGTTGAAGGCCTTAAATTAATTTTTTGGCTTTATTTTCATTGCCTACTTTGCTTGGCTTACCATAGTCACTGTGTAAATGTGATGATGGGAGTTCAGTACAGTAGTAATTCCTCCTGGTACTAGCCACAAACTAAATTAATAATAAAAAACAAAGTTTCAAAAGATTTTTTATTAAAATCTTACGTATCATGAGTAAATATGATGATAGCAAACAGTTCACAGTCTTAAGTTCACCTTACATAGTATGCCTGTTTTCATAATGTGATCATCTTCCCTCAGAAGAAGACTGGTATAGGAATCGGGGACTGCCTGAAACACAGATCTGTCGTACGTGTTGCGCTTTCAATTTTATATTAGTCAAGACAACTACTAAATTTAATTAGAAATTACTTGAAATAATCAAGAGCCACGGTAAAATCTAGGTTTTAATAAAACATCATTTTTCAGCCTTAAAACCTTAAGACTAAACGCGCACTGGCGGCCACCGAAATGTATGCATTGTATCATCAGTGCGCGCACTTGGCCGCGAGAGGCCAGCGGCCGCATGCATACATTTCGGTGGCCGCCAGTGCGCGCTTAGAGTAAATTAATAAGTATATTAAGGGTAAGCACGCACTGGCGGCAAGTGTCGCGACCAAGCATGCAGCCAGAACTGCGGCCAAATTGACAGTTCCGACTTCCGAGTACTTCGAAATGGAGGTCGCATATTACGTCACAATGATCTCATTGGCCGCTTGCGGCCAAGTGCGCGCACTGATGATGCATTTCGGTAGCCGTTGCAGCCTCGCCGCCACTGCGCGCTTAGGCTTAGTCTCTCTCTTTCACACACTTGATACTGTTTACACATTTTCAGGAAATTGTAATATTCAATTAAACTTACGGTAATTAAAATAGTAACTTGCTAATGTTTTACATACTATACAATTCTATTACTTTTAATACTGAAGTAAATGGAAGGAATAAGTTTATTGGAACTTTAATAGTTAGGTACATATTGGTAGTTTTCCAATTGCAGCACGAAAGCGCATTTTGCGGCATAATGCTCAAAGTTGAATGTTTCAACTACAGCAACGCTTTGCACAATCGAGCACTCTCCAAAGTACTGCTTTCGCATGATGCGTGCAATCGATACCAACTCATTTGTTTTTTCTTTAAGTTGGCATTGATCGAAATATTATTTATACTTTCGTATACTATATATAACTTAATAATACTATAACTTTCGTTTCGTCGTAGTTTTTTTGGAAAGAATAAAAGTTAATTCAGACTGTGTTAAAAGAATAAATATAAGTATGGATGAAGGTACAAACATTGACTATTTTTTTTTATATTCCACCATTGATAACTAATAATACATCTACATTACTACTACACTAATAATACATCCACATTTTTTTTCAACCCTGAACTTAGCGCACTCTACCGGTGCATTTGAAAACTAATTCACGTTCCAATTTAAGCTTCAGCATAATTCGGCATTGTGCGCCACTGAGTCGCACTATGCTCTGTAATTGGAAAACTACCAATAATCCCCATTTTCGACTGTATTATCTTTTATCCTTATTAGGTTGGAATGACATATTTGATTTAAATAATTTATTTTAATTTAACAAATAAATATAATAAAGGACATCATTCACGTTTCATACATTTTTGGACCAAAAAATGAAAGTGACGTCCAATCTGTGTGCCCAATGGTTACGTCGTAATAAAATAATTTAAAAATAATCCTTTTGTGATAAAAAGGTTGGAGTGTCACTATTAAAAGCATGGATATCTTACGTTATGATATAATACTTGATAGTAAAACACAGTGGTAAGGTTGATAAATAGTATTGGAAAAAATATTTAGTCATAAAATAAAAATAAAAAATATGTATCAAGTACTAGCTGTCCCGGTGAACTTCGTGTCACTTTAAAACCTTCCCTGGACTTCTACGAATATTTTGAGACTAAAATCAGCCCAACTAGTTCAGCCGTTTTCGAGTTTTAGCGCGACTAACACATTTGAAAATCCATTTTTATATATAAGAAGAAGACTAACTGTCCCGGTGAACTTCGTGTCACTTTAGAACCTTCCCTGGACTTCTACGAATATTTTAAAACTAAAATCAGCCCAATCCGTTCAGCCGTTTTCGAGTTTTAGCGCGACTAACACATTTGAAAATGCATTTTTATATATAAGAAGAAATAATATAAATAGACTAAACAGCATTTGTTTTGTTTGATCGATATTACAAGGTAATGACAACATTACTAAGAAAAAAACGCTCTGGCAACTCTGGCAAGGTGTGATGGCGCTGGGAGAAATAGACAATATTAACCGCAAGATTCCTGCTTAGAATCAGTGGTTATAACTAATATATATGATACAACAACCAAAGATATACAAAAAAAAAAAAATTGGCAATGCCTGGAAAAGATTCTGGTCCTTTAAAGAAATAGTAAAATGCATAAGTATAAACATGAGCACCAAAAGAAAACTATTTAATACATGGATTCCACCCATTCTAACATAAGGGTGCCAAACTTGGGCACTAACAAAAGCTCATACAAGTATGCTGGAAGTTGGGCCGAAGGCTATGGAGAGGAGTATGTTTGGAAAGAAAAGGATAGACAAAATAGAAAACAAGGAGTTGAGAAAAATGACACGTGTAACTGATGTAACATATAAAACTAAAAAATTGAAATGAAACAACAAACAATCAAAACATGTCCGGCCCGGACATGTTTTGATTTTGAGAGGGCCAGACAAATGGACAAAAATAATAACATCTTTGTATCCCAGAAGGGCTAAAAGAAAAGAGGGCAGATCTCTAAAAAGATGGGAAGATGAAATGGTACAAATGGCTGGCAAAATGTGGACTAGTGTATGTGGAGTGGCATGTCAGAGATGTGAGTGGAAGCTGTTGGGGGAGGCCATTGCCAAGAGGCACTCAGAAGCAGAGACCGCGCAATGGAAAAATCAATTATTGATTTGAATATTTTGTAATGTATATAAAATAAATGTATTGTTCTTCTGAATAAAGGCTAATAACAATAATAAGTTAATGACGTACAATTAAACATTTTCTAGTCTTACAAATACGTCATCTAAACTTATTGCGGGTGGGCTGAGGTAAGGGTCATGTCTAGCATAACCCATGTACCAGACTATGCACATAGTATGGGAGCAACATCCGATGGTTCTCATTCCTATATGGCATGTGCAATAGTAATGTTTTATTGCTCGACGCCCGGTTGCTGTTCTATCCAGAGCAATATACACATAGTATGTTTTAGATCGGATGTGTCGGGATTGTATTCGCCCTCGAATCAACCACAAGTCCTCTCCCTCCAATTCCCTTACAAGCTCTAGAGGAATTCCACCACTTAGCTCAATGCTAAAAACTCCATCTGGTTGAACATGCTCTCCATAGTAACTTCTCGCTTGTTTCAGCTGATATATACCGAGGCTAAATAATATTAATTCTTCTTCGGTCAGCGTAGGAAAGTCATTAAACTCAGCCATATCTGCAGACATGGGCTGGAACTGTGCTCTCATTCTGTTCAAGTTACGTCTGGCGACAAGATCTGCCAGTGTATTGGGCATGTTTATCCTTTCCCGGATTATTTGTAAAAAATCAGAAGCATGGACATTATCTACTATCAACACGTGATAAGCATTTATTAATGCTGCTGCGATTCTAAAATATTCAAACATATAGTGCAATGTTATATTAATATGAACGTTTCTCAACAGGCGGAAATCTCGTTTAAATCGACCATTTACTACTTCCACAACCCAACGGCAAATAGTAACAAGGCGTGACTTGTTTGCTTGTTCCGTGGTTAGTTGCGTCGCTCCAGGATGCTTTGTCTCCGGCATTTTCACAGTGTAACCATTTCCTTCAAGAATGGGAACTGCATCTCTGAACCCACGGTCCAAAATAAATACGTCCCCGCTTTGGTAGAACCATTGGAATAATCCATCGCCATGATCACTTTCATTTTCAGCAATATTCTGCATTATCTGCGCATCTGAAGAAGTAGCAGCGTGTGGACCTGAAACTTCTATTATGTGACCGTCGCAGCAGACAAATAAAAATGGTTTTACTAAGTTCCGGAACTTGTGACTACTATAAGATTTTCGTTGAAAAAAGTAGTTTGAGCTTTTTTGGATGTAGATGTATGTGCCGTCCACAATTGTAATAGCTTTTCTTTCTTCGGGAGGACTTTCAATATTTCCAAAAAGACTTTCTGGGATAAGAAGATTCCTACGTGTGACATCTTCCCGAGTCATATGGTCAAACCCCAAATGCATTGGAACAAAGTCTCGCAAAAGTGCTTCTCGGCCAGTCTCAAGCATTCGCGCAAATGTGGATTCGCTCGTTTTAAATATCGTTGCGAGCCTAGCATTTGAGTCTCCAGTTCGGATCTTTGCAAGTAAAGCTGCTAAAATTGTTTTTTTGTTTCTTCTTTGATTTAAGCTCGGAGTGTTGGCCAATAAATCAGAGAATTGTTCAGCAGTAAGACCAGTCCAATCGTGGAACTCTTTGTTATTGATCAATTCATAATGCTCAAAATCTAAAACTTCTGTTTTAATGTGGTTTATTAACAACCTTAGCGCACTAACGATCTGTGCAGAATTAAAATCTTGAATTAAATTGTCTTGCATAGCAAGTAAATGCCATTCATTTTGCTCGAGGTGTTCGCTGCAAACACGACTGTTTTCTGATATGAATACACTGTATCGGCAAAGAACACGTAGAATAATGTTTTCTGGTATTCTGTGTCTTGTTGAGTCTACACAGTGTTGAAATACACAAGAGTTTGCCGTATTACTAGTTCGTACAAATCCAGGTAAAACTGTAGAATGAGGCACAGCGTCAACTTCTTCGTCTGCAACATCAGGTTCTTCGTTGTCAGGTTCTTCCTGCACTTCACGTTGACGTCGGAGATATTGCCGCTCGGCCCTTTGCCAACAAGGTCGGCATATAACATCTGTAGGTTCATTCTGAAAAAAAAAAGTTTATTAGCTTAGTAATATATCATTAAATAAAAAAAATAATATATCTGCGGAGGGCGGGGGGCCCTCTTTATTTGAAAACTTGTGTTTGTTAAAAAACACAGCAGCAAATGCGGCTTATGTACATAAGAGTTATGATGTTTGTTCGTAGTAAATATCTTAGGCATATTCGTTCGTTATAGCGATAATATAATCCTCACCTGATGACCCAGTAGATCTTCAATAACAAACTGTGCGATTTCGATGTGTTGTGATTCACGGGATGTCCAACTATAACTTCGGCGATCACCAATAGGCACACGACACGAAATACACAATTGTACGTTCATAATGTCAGATATTAAGCTTCGCTAAATACACTTGATATTATATCGCTCTAAGAACAAGAGATTATTGTCATAGCCGATAGCCGTCCGATGTAACCAAAGTTGCATGGATAACTGACTGGCTGGCCGCTGGCGTAGCACGGGCGGGCGGTCGGCAACCAATAACAATGCGCTCACGCACCCAGGTAGCCGTCCCTTAACCCTTTTCATTAGTTCTCGGAATTCCATTTGAAGTTTTGAGAGAAAGTAACCTGTAATGTTTGACTCTAAACAGACAACATTCTTTATTATAAAGAATAAATATGAATGTGTTAAATAGTACGATTTTATATCTTGACCACTAGGTTTTGACCTTGAGTATTTTGCGATTATGTACCTAAATAAGTTTTAATATAATATTTTTTTATATTATAATGTCACTCCAATCTTTTTTTAACAACAAATAATTAATAAAAAAATATTTTATTTTTTATGTTATTACGACGTAACCGTTGTGCGCACAGATTGGACGTCATAGTAAAAAATGATAGAAATTGTGTATTCTATCCGAATATCGTAGTTTTTTTTTCTGGCCGGCACTTTCATTTTTTGGTCCAAAATGAATGATGTCCTTTCATTCTAATCCATCAAGGATTATGAATAAAAGACGATACAGTCGAAAATGTCTTTAGTTTCTGCTGTCACCACACTTGTGTTAGTTGATGAGTCATACTCTTTTTTGCCAAGCTAAAAGTATAATTTAAGAGTTTTAACTTTTATTCAATGTCTACCTCATACATATTACATTATAAATATAAATACCCAACTTTAATTATACAATAGTGCAATGTTAACTAGGTGACATACAAATAATGAAAGTAAAACTAGATCATAAACAAACATTTAATGGACATAGCATTAAAAATGATAAAATAAATTCTTATCTACACAGAGTCGCATCTATCTGTCGGAGTGAAGGCAGGGTGAGCTTGAGTTTCCTTCGGTACGCCGGATCTGACGCGAGGGGGTTTCGTTCTAAATATACCGTCTGAAGTTTCATGTTCTCTGTGAGATATTCCACTGACGACCAGTCTGATATCTGGTTGTTGTTCAACTGGAAAATGTATTTGTATGAAAGTTCTATTAGGTGAACAATGAACATTCTAAAGGGTTTTTCAATAGGGAAGCTCAAACTTTGACTGCGCATGGCGCCTATTTTGATAAAGCCATGGCTGTAAAATTTGACATGAACACATCATGATAATTTACCATGGAAAGCTACATACTTCAAAAACGCATACTCGTTAAAATTTGTAATGAAAATTAGCCCTCTATTCGCCTTTCTGTGCGGTGCACCTTGGTTGCGCCCAATTTATGGCATATTAAAAAAGAAATCGTGGCCTAGAATAGATGGTATAGATCTCACATATATGGTTCTTAAATGGACGGGGATACTTGCAGTACGCGAAAAATTAAATTTATCAAATGAGATGTTCGAGGCCTTAGTCCACAAAAATCGTATGATTTAACACGGCTCGATCACTTTCTGAGAAGCTAAGCGAAACCTCTAGTCAGCGAAGATAAACCACAGTCAATAATTGCTGCCCTACAAGCAAACATAACTCGAATTCTTCGTAAGCTTAAGCTCCATTTTATGCATAGATATAATGAAAAATTGGTCTACTTTTATAGCAAAAAATAATTTCCGTACATCATAGAATATCCTTTGAAATATTATAAAAATTGTGATTGTATCACTTAAGCACATCATTTATTTCATTTCAAATTTCAAGCACTCTTGATTTTTTTTCACCTTTACTACTGTTGTAAATGTGAAAGTTTGTGAGGATGGATGGATAGATGTTTGTGACTCTTTTATGCAAAACTACTTAATTAATTTTGATGAACTTAGGTATGGTAGAAGTTTATGCTCTGGATTAAGTCATAGACTATATTTTATGATTTTATCCCAAAAAAGTACAGGGTTCCCATGGGATACTGTTTTTAAAGCTAGTTTTTTCTAGTGTACCAAGTCAAAACTGGGAAAATACACTAATAGTTATTTTGTCTGAGCCGACTTTGTAATACATAACATAAAGTAATTTAACTGCCACTTATGAAATTGCCCAGGAGGCTAATTCACATAATTAATAATGTGCAATTCCCAGTATCCGTTCAGTGTCAGTATATTTGGTCTCACTCACACACACAAATGATTTGATGCGTGTGGAAATGCGACTCCACTTGAGACTGAAGCCATACTGTGAATTGTACATTTTTAATTAAGAGAATTGGCCCTCACGTTTACTTTAAATAAATAAATAAAGCCTTTATTCACTGACCATGACCATGACCATACAGTTTTTAACATAACTAATACTTATATTAGTTAAACAAACTTTTTGTTTTTCAATCAGATTGTCAGTCAAAGACAACCTTTTTACTGTGATAGAAATAGAAGCAAAGAGTGGTCATGAATTTAAGACATCACCATGAAAATAAAAACTTAGGAATCATTTAATACATTTTTATGTTTTATCAAGCTTTCATAAAAAAAAAAAACTTACCCATAACTCTTCCAAATCTGCCATATGTTTGACATTATCAATAACTGTTATTCTATTGAAGGCAAGATCTAAAGTCTGTACGTTGACTTGGTTCTCAAGATTTTCCATGACTGATATGTTGTTCTCTGATATGTAAAGCTGTTCCAATTTTGTTAGCTGTTCCAAATTTTCAATTTTCGTTAGACGGTTACTCTGAAGAACCAGTGTCTCTAAGTTTGTTAAACCCCCAAGGTTTTGTATTTTGGTTATTTTATTTTTCCCAAGATATAGTTCCTTTAGTGATTTTAATCCTTCTAGGTTTTTTATTTCCTGTAATATAACATTGTAAAATTTTATTAAGGACAAAATAGAGCTTTAATTTTCTGTAGAAGAGACAATATATATATATTGTCTCTTCTACAGAAAATTAAAGACAAAACGATTTAGTAGAGTAACGAACGAGAATTAAAGAAAAAACATTTTGATTAATGCTAATAATAATATTATTATTAGCATTAATCAAAATTATTTAGCTTTTTTAAATTAAAATTGTTTTATGTTCCCTCATACATTTTTAACTGTTATAGTCAAATACTGAAACACTAATCAAAATTAAGAGCCCTCCTATTCACATGCTTTCACTATCCCTCCTAGCTGAAATGACAAGAATATCATATAATTCGATTGCCACTTAATTAAACTGTCGTTTCAGTATACAGCTGTAAGAATAAAATATAAGCAATATTTACCCTTATCCTGTTATCACCCAACTCAAGCATTTCCAGTTTAGGTAAATGATTCACATTCTTTATTTCTGATATTTTGTTTGAACTGAAGTACACTTTTCTCAAATTTAGCAAATTCTCCATACCCTGAATCTCTTTAATTCTGTTAAATGATAGATCTAAAATCCTGAAATATTAAAAAATAATCAATCAAATAGAAATTGATTAAATTAATTATTGTAGATAAATCTTCATTTTCATTTGGTATTAGTTTTTAATAATAATTTTACATAGTATTTACTGTTTTATCTAAAAAATAATTGATTTGCAATATAAAACATGACTAATCACAACTGTTTATGAAAACCAATGGATTTTTTCCTTTGGCTCTCAAAGCCATATACAGCCATTAAAAGATAATAAAGAACAAATAAAAGATTTTACACAATACACACTCTAAGCTAACGAGTCCACTCAGGTTCTCCATTACCACAATTTGGTTGTCATACAGTTCTAGTTCCACTAGTTTACTCAGGGTGTCTAGACCCTCTATCTTCTTTATAAGATTCCAGCGTAGATATAACCTAAAAATAAAACAATAATTATGAATTAATAATGTTTAAATTAATTTAAAAAAATAATTAATACTGCAAGTTCTGTGATTTTTTGAGTAAGTAAGTTTCACTATGGAGGCTACTGTTTTCTCAACTTTTACCCCAAAAGAGGTATTGTTGGACTTAATTTTATTACCTTTCTAAGTTCTCCAAGGGTTCAAGATTCTCAATTTTTCCGATTCTGCCATGGTTCAAGTCTAATATGTCTGTATTTTCATTGACTACAATGAGCTCTTGCGTATTATCATCGGCGGGGTTAGTTGGCGGAGCCGGGCTTTCCCTGTCGACATCTGAAAGAGCTTCCTCTTTGGGCACTTCATCGGTTTCATCCTTAGCCATTGAAATATGTTGGTTATCTAAAAAACACATTAGTCATAAATTATATGATATATCTTTTAATTACAGAAGCAGACTGCAGCGGATGGTTAATTATTTCCACATGAGCAAAAAGGTTCAGAATTCAGATGAATATTATCTTACCTGCCATGTTAAATATCTCATCAACTGTTAATAACAGATTTGAAATATCATCAAACCTTTAAGTTAACTGGATTTACTGTGACTCATACAAGGAAATTTTTTAAAAACTAAATAAATTTTTTTGCTTTCTCAAATTTCCATCGAGTAAACAGGATCTGTGAAAAAACAACGTCAACTAGAGCTGTCAAGTATATTTTTTTAGTTTTCAAAGCTCGAGCGGGGCAACAGTTATCTCAACGTCATTCAAACCAATTAATGTGATGTCTGTGGCTATTTTTACATTTCTTTAGTGAAAAAAAAAAACATACCGGCTGTCTGTAAAGTCGGTTTACTGACGATAGTTGAACGTGACAACGTCAACAACAACAACAACAACAACAACAAGAACAATAATAATAATGAGGAGTCATGTTTTTTCGTGCGTGCAGCCGGCTCCATCGATTTATAAGACGTTATCTTCTTCTTCTTCTTCTTTATAATGGCCTCCCTTGAGGAATAGCCAGTGTCAGTGTCATAAGACGTTATCACGTCAAAAATAAAAATGTCAGTTGACAGCTGTTATTGACGTGCGAGTTGTCATCTGTCATTTAATCTGTGTCATGTTTTGCCTACCTTTCATAAAACATTAAGTTTTGCCCGTTTTTGCCTGAATTTTCCCGATCAACTTTGGTGATTGGTCGCCCCTCCTACGCTTATCACCCCACGTCACTCGTTGACCAATCGTAGCATTTTCAAATCGAGCTCAGAGCTGCAAAGTGTACGCCAGACGCGAGATTTGATCATCAATTGCAGCGTGTTTGTTACAATAGACAGGTTCTATTTCCATTAATTCTACGCTGTAGCAATTGAGAATATATTGGAAAATTCGTATAAAAAGTGCGAACACCCTGCACTTTTGACTACAAGAATATCGAAAAATCATTGAAGCTAAAATTTGCATATCTAATTTAAGAAATGGATGCTACTAAGAAATTGACGATTTCGTCTCCTAACGTAAAATACACGGACGAATACATACTCTCAGATTACGAATATGAAGAAACCTTGGTCACGAGAACGGGCACAGAGTTAGTGGTGAGAAAAATTTACTATTTTATGTGACTTTAGCGACTTGCCGGCTGCGTTATCGATCCGTCGAATATCCTGAAAACCGTAGAAAAGCGCAGACATACATCATCTCTGCAGTTTTAGTTTATAAAGGGCGATCGAATATGGGCCTCTTCATTCATATTTCATGTATTTGTATTATTTTCAAGTCTTCATTTATGTATCTAGATAACCTTATAACGAGCTATACATGCTAAATAATGGTTAGTAATTTCTACATTCCTCTTAATCTCGGGCTCCATTTATTATTTTTAAATTTATTAAAGGTTTCAAATATATAAGTACCTTCTAAGGATAGTAATATGCACTAAAATATTCCAAGACATAAGTCTAAAGTAAGTCATAAGTCATAAATAGGCTGTCAAAACCCTATCACCAAGATACTCAACTCATTCAACAATAGGTTATCAAGTAGCCTGAAGAAATATTATACTGGAAAAGTTATTACTACAGAAACCTGTGTAGTGAGATTACTTAAATGAATTATCATTTATCTATACAATCCTTGGAACCATATAACAGACAAACATTATTTTAACACAATATACCTGCTCTTGTTCACACTCTGATGTGCTAAAATATTAACATATATATTCATAATTTAAAATAATATTTTTTATATTATTATTGCATTTAAAATTAAATACATTTTCTTGCCCTAGGCCAAACCTCATCGAACACAGCTACAAATACGGACGGGGCGGAAAGTGGGCAAAGTTGGTGTTATGCTCGTCGGATGGGGAGGCAACAACGGTTCCACATTTACAGCAGCCATCCTTGCCAACCGTCACCAGCTAAGTTGGAACACAAAGAATGGAAAAATGGATTCTAATTGGTGAGTATGTTGTTGACTTAATAATAATAACTAAAATTTTTATAAAAAAATATAGCCCGAATGCATATAGCCCTTGTTACCTGGGCTATTATTATGAATCTATTGACACATCATTAATTAAAATTGGACCAGTAGTTTAGGTGCTACGCTACGATATAACAAATATACATACATAGACTGCCAAAATTATTACCCTTCGCCGTAGTCGGGTAAAAACACCTAAATATCTGTCTGACTATCCTTCCCACTCCAGCCATTACAATTCAATAAAATGAAGAATATAATATCAAAATCCTGAATATCGATATGTGACTTGGATTTGTTCTTTTTAACAAATGCAGAAATTGCATCTGAATGCATGGTGCTTAACTATTACTATAACTATTCATTACTGGATGTGTAATTTAAGCGCATGGAACAATATGTAACAAACTATATGTAGTCTGTTACATATTGTTGCATGCGCTTAAATATGAGTACCTAATGAGGTAATGAGCAGTACAAATGACTCATTAAAGCTAATATGTGTGCATGATAACCACTAATATTAATACATTGTAAAGCAGGAAGTTTGTATGTATGCATGTTTGTTACTCTTTCACGCTATATCGCTGCAAATTCTACGGTTCCTGCGATTTATTTTTGCCTATATCTAGTTAACTATGTAGAAAGTTTTATGACCATATTTGTACACCAATATAACCCAAGATAAATATAAGATAGGGTAAAGGTATTTAAATGCGGAGCATTTATTTCTTAACCAAGTTAGAATATTTTTTCCTGCAATAACAGTAATTCAAGAGAGTGCATATTAAATATGCATTAAGTACTTGTACACTTGTACATATCAAAAGTGTCTGCATAACCTTCCAAATTTGTTGTAGGTTCGGTTCCATAACCCAAGCGTCCACACTGCGTGTGGGTTTGGACGAGAGCGGCGCGGACGTGTACACCAGGATGTCGCAGCTGCTGCCCATGGTGCACCCCGACGACCTGGGTGAGTAAACCGCGCGCCTATCTGCACATCATACCACAGATAGTACCTGAGAGTCTAAGCTTAGCACAGTAAAAAAATTAACAGATGGCGATTAAAAAATATCACAATACTTAACTAAAATTTTCATTAAAAACTATAACCCGACTTCGTAAATTATATAGCCTATGTTACCCAGGCTTATTTTACGAATCTATTGTGAAAAATCATTAAAATCGAACAACCAACAAGTACACAGTGCATACCTACATAGCTGAGCCACGCGCTATGACGAATAAAGAGCGAATTAATTTAACAATAAGTATGTCTGTAGTCTGCATTTATTTTGACAAACATTGATTAGGAGATTGATTGAGTAAAATCGGACTATTTTCATGGAGATGTAGGTATACAGTAAAATGCGCACTTGTATGTGCTGATATCATTAGCGAATAGTGATATTTACAGTTTTTATTCTTTTGACATTCAAGCAGATGTCTTTATAAGTGCTCTAAATTTATAGCTTGGTTAGTTACTAATAGCCCATTAGAATTCCGTAGCACACATTTCCATAAGCCATAGGTACCATTCTGTGATGGAAGTGTGTGGTACCTGGTTTATAAAATTCATAGAGATTTAAAATACGAATATATTTAATGTTGCTGTTATCCACACAGAAAATTCTCTTACACGCAGTTATAACTAGTGTCTACTTATTCTGCGTTATTTAACAATGGTTTTTCGTGTATGTGACGTTACGTAATTTATTACGAGACTAAAGTCCACATGTGTTTATTAAATTAAATCTTGAAATAAAATCTCTTCGTTTGTCTTAAATTTCACCTAAATATATGTAAGTATGTAGTTTAAAACAGGATAATGTTTCTTGCAGAGGTAAGAGGACGCATTCAGGGTAAATGTACCCGTTTTTTTTGCGTTACGGGAACTAATCATTTATATTTTTTGTTTCGACTACTTACAAAGATACTAATTGCGTTTACTTTTTTTCCATTTTCTTACGCATTGCCATTGGCTTTATTGATTTGTAATCGATATCTATTTTGAGGGCTTACATTACAAAGGTATGAACAAATCGTCGTTAAAAATGTATGGGTATCAAAAATAGCAAGAACATAGTAGTTACCTACTTAATACTCATTGGGATTAAAGTTTTTAGGGCAGTCCTTTTTCCTAATATTATAAATGTGAACGTGAGTTTGTTTGTTTGGTTGTTATGCTTTCACGTAAAAAACTTAACTGATCATCGCGTCGTGAAATTTGGCACGGATATAGAGTAGAACACACATATAGGCTACTTTTTATCACGGGAAAATATACGCTTCCCGTATGATATCTACTGTATACGCGCGGACTTAAGCTAGTACATAATATTATAGACACACAGACTGACTTCGGCATAATATTATTTATAGCGGTATATGCGTCCACGGGAGACAAAACTTTATTACAAAACAAATCTGATCCCTAGAAATTCTATGGAGATGGACCCACCCGCCCGCCGCCGCGACACGGTCATATTGCGTCGTAATATCCTTGTGGATCAATCGCGGCCTTGACCGAGACCGAAATGGGTCGGTGCACGCTGCACGCTGCACGCGGAAACGAGCGTAACGTCATGCTACACCGCCTGTACGCAAATTGCGGAAAATTACTGAATAGCCAGTGTCCGTCAACATTGTAGTGTTCAATTCGATAGGAATGGAAACGCTGAAAAGTTTAATGTAAGCTGTGGAAAATTACTGAGTGGCAACATTTTTACCATCAATAAAGTGAGCGGTGTTGTATTTATTCATTCCTCTTGAATGGAAAGCTGCAAATTTTCCTGTATTCTTATGCTTAGGCTATATTAGTGCGCTGCGTCGCGTCGCGACGTCGCAACGGATTAACGTAACATTGTATGCCACACCGCGTGTGTGTGGAAACTTTTAGTTAATGTCTAATAAGAAACGTAGAACAATTCTGGTATATGTATGGTCTCCTCATAGTATGGTCCCTCCGTCCACACACTGCTATTACCCAGATCTCGAAAAGTATCTGGAAAATTGTTGTTTTCTGGTTACTGATATTATGTAGAACGTTCGTAATGGTTTCTACAAATTTACGGATTAGAATACAATCGAAAACTCTTTATTTGCACAAGAAACACACACACACACACAATAATAATTAAAGAAATGAACTGTACAAGAAGGCGTTCTTAATGCCTATAGCATTTTCTGCCAGACAACCTAAGCATCAGAGATAAAAAAATCTATAACCAGTGAAATATTAATATATATTAAATTATTAAATTAAATTAAATACCGTTTATTTCAGGCTGCATAGGCCCATATTATAAATACCTTATAGACTAACATATTATATAATTTATAATAAACTAACACTAACATTAAACACGCATTGTCTGCGACGTGGGGCGCCAAGTGTTCGGGCGTCGTCCTCTAAATCTTCTGTAGACGACTCCAATCGGCCAGAACTCCTCCTTCTCGAAGGTCGGTGAGTGATGGGTTGGAACTCTCACCACAAAAGTTCACTTTATGACGAGATTCCAAACGCTCGACCCTCAAGGCGAAGTTGGTTCTTCTCCTGATGTAGTCCACGACCTGCTCGACCGTCGTAGACCAATGCAACCTGGACACGTACAGCGGTGTCGTGGGAGTCGCACACCGCAACAGCTGCTCGGATCCTCCGGGTGCGGTGCCGCGATGGTTGCGGACGACGGGTTTCTTCTTCTTCTCCTCGACTTTGATGAACCCGTCATCATCGCACGTTCGGTCCTTTGTAGAAAGAGGACGCTCTTTTGAAGGGGCCTCCTTCTTCTCTTTATTTTTCGGACGCGGGGGAGATTGCGGGGGGACGCAAGCTGCGACACTTGCGTAACTTGGCACCGGCCTCTTCGCGGGCGGGGAGCGGGCAGCAGGGGCGGCAGCGACGATGTTCGTTGACCCGTCGGATAATGCTGACGGGCTAAACGTGACCGCCTGCGAGCCTCGTCGACGAGTAACGTTTGCTGCATCAGGTGACCTACATATTGAATTAACACTTTTTAACTGTGTGATAATTCACTTATAGTAGACTCTGATGCCTGCAATCTACCTCGAACTTCGGTCAGTTCTTCCTTCAGGAACTTGACGTCCTTCAGTAGGCTGATGACGTTGATGTGGTCCATTGTCACCTGTGGCAGCTTATGCAGTTTTTTCGCTACTAAAGATGGCACTTCACCCGGATCCGTCTGCTTTAGCAGGGAGATGATGTCCTGCACGCTTCTTTCGGTTCCATCTCTCCGTCGCGATGCGCTCTGGCCGAGCGTCTCGTACAGCAAATGCTTGCCTTCGCAAATCTCATTATGCAGATCTGCATTATGCTGACCTTGTCCATGGTATCGATGGCATGCTGAATAAACGCCGCGCGATTGATATTAGATATATATATATATATATATATATATATATATATATATATATATATATATATATATATATATATATATATATATATATATATATATATATATATACCTTATTTTAGTATATAATGTCGAGTGTACTTTGTTCGCTTCACAAAATTAATACCATTTATCGTACGTTCTTGTGACGCCAGTTTGATTTCGCCTTTCTTATTCTATAATTCCTCGTTATGCCTTAGGGCATAGGGGCCTACACGACTTCGAGATAAACTTATTTAGATTCTAAACTTTAGAATGACAAGCTGATGATAACTACATCAGATGTAGTTGCGATCTGCGGTCTGCCTTTCAGTCAGGGCGTTAAACCCGCCCTTGTTCATGCGACAACAAGGGCGATCGTTACATCGCAGTGGTAGTGTGCTGGGACCATAACCTGTTGGTTTTCTACTATTTCTACAGAAATAAAAGCGAGTAAAACTTCTTCGAAGCACAATATAAATAAAATGTTCAGTTTGATATCTACATAAACTTCATAATATTATATTCGTCCAATGTAAGTACTAGGAGTATGTAAAAACATTTGTTACAGCCCTATAAAGTTATTATAATATTTACATATCAACAGCCCTAAGTTTTTCTCGCTTCACCCTGCAGCTACCAGCTGGAGCACAATCGACTCAGCTGTTCCTTTATTGAAACCTTATGTCCTAGGCTAATTATTCTTATTCCATTAAGTGACTGATGATGATGTTTTGGCAGTGATCGACGGGTGGGACATCAGTCCCATGAACCTGGCTGACGCGATGGTGCGCGCCAAGGTCATCGACTTCGACCTCCAGCAGAAGCTGCGCAAGGAGATGCTTGCGATGAAGCCCCGGCCCGCTGTGTATGATCCGGACTTTATTGCTGCTAACCAGGTTCGTTAGTGGAGAGCCCCTAGTCACTATAGTGGGTCACTATTCTTATGTTTGTACTTTGTTTCTTGGTCGATCTTCTTAATTCTCTAAATTAGGTGTTAATTAATTCTCTATTGTTAAAAAGGAATATCTAAATATGTTAAAAATTCTCTGTATGTATTCAGTAAGAGTAATGTTTTCATATTTCCATTTATGAATTGTTTTTTAATTGTAATCCTGGGTTTTATGTAAAACACTTAAAAATAACCATCTTTTCAAATTCAGATTCAGAATGCAAGTCGCGAGCTTTAGACGAAATCTGATGAAGTATTTTGTTAGACTACTAGCTGGGCCTGCACTTCATTGCTTGGAACCCAAACGGAACACATTTTTTTGTACGGAACCCAATGTTAAAAGTAGTCTAAGTTACTCCTATATACCTAACATAAGCTATCTGCCAGTGAAAGTTCGCTCAAAATCAGTTCCGGCTAATCTAAACAGACAGACTAAGATTTAAAAAAAAGTTGTTGGCTAGGCACCGCAGACCTAGTCTTGCCATAAATACTGAAACAAAGAAAAAATATATTTTCTATTTCTAAAACATTTATTACTTTTACAATGTGTTAGTTTAATACATAAATATAAAACAATTTAAAATATAAAGAGCTTATTCGAAGTAGTCTCCATTGGCTGCAATACAGTCCTTTAAACGTTGAGGCCAGTTATCAATAGAAGCACGCACTCTTTCCATGGGAAAATTCTTCACTGCCAATCGTACGGATTGTTTTAGGGACTCCAAATTATCATGGCGTATAGAGCAAGCCGTACTCTTTATAACTGACCATAAATCATAATCCAGCTGATTAAGATCGGGACTAGACGACGGCCAGTCTTCAGGTCTGATGAAGTCTGAAACGTTCGTTTCCAACCAAGACTGCGTAGACCGAGCTTTATGACTCGGCGCCGAGTCTTGCTGGAAGGACCATTCTTGGTTATTGAACATGGTGTTGTTAAGGGGCTTCACTACGTTCTCAAGAATGGTATCTTGATACACTTGTGCCGATGTTTTGATACCTTTTTCACAAAAGTATGGCTTAGTCACTTCCTCATAGCTAATACCCCACCAAACCATCACTGAAGTCGGATAGTGCCCACTCTGTCGACTAATTGGGAAGCTTCCTTAGAGCTTTGAGCATAAATACGGTCATTTTGTTTCTTAAAATGTTGCTCAATTGTGAAAAATTTCTCATCCGTAAACAACATTTTTCTGTGACCTCCCTTTGCGTACCGCTTCAGTAGTTGTTTCGATTTTACCACTATATTCTTTTCTAAATTATCAGTTAAGAAATGACCTACTGTTCATTTCTTATAGACTGCAAGTCCTAAGTTATCTTTTAAAATACGTGACATGGTTCTAGGTGTTATCTTCATCTCTTAGATAAAATCTTTTGCTTTCGCACAGGATTTCCTCGATATCTTTCCCATTACTTCTTTGACCACCTTTTTCGTACGAACACTACGTGGACGGCCAGATCTTTTTCTGTCACAAACAGAGGAGGTCTCATTGTACCTATTAATAGCTCGGTACACAAACATTTTACTCATACCAAGCGTATGGAGAGTTTTAAAAATTGCATTTGGTTCCATACCTACTTTGTGTAATGCAATCACAGCGATTCGGTTCTCTTTATCACCCCACTCCATTTTAATATCGCAAAATATTGTACAATGTATTGGCGCCAAAATGAGAGAACACAATGAACAATCATATAAAAATGACAGATTCCAAATTCAAATGTAATATTTTGTTTATTTTTAATTGTAATAGTATTTATGGCCAGACTAAGTATATTATGCATTTAGTGCAAAGCTGTTAATTTGAAATTACAAACGCACACTTCAATTGTATTAATTTGTAAATATATACAGATGTATCACTTGATTGATTAAGACTTACTAATCATCAATATCAAATGTTTCCTTTGGAGTTCGTTTGTTTGTTAAAATGTATTGCAAATTGCAATCTATCGAGCGTCAGCTCCTATGCAGGTCTAGAGTGGTTCGCATGCGGATCATGCGAGCAACCAACCATATCTTTAGCAATCTGTGTGTCTGTCTCCTCGAGCTAATGCCCCTGCACGTCTATTTTCAAATTCGAGGTTGGACAATGAGACTAGGACTATGTTGTCCGGAATCCGTAAGTGTCGAGTTAAATGTCAATGTCACATATGACAGCTCGACACTCCACGACGATACAGTGCGAGTGCCAGCTCTATTGTATTAACGCAGAGTTCTACTTTCAGTGTTCTGAATATTACCGGACCCGCCGGATTCCGGATTATACAGTCCTAGCCTAATAAGTTATCATCTCTGGGTCGCAGGCGGACCGTGCCACCAGCCTCATCCGCGGCACCCGGCACGAGCAGTACCTGCAGCTCCGCGCCGACATTAAGGACTGCCGCGACCGACACCAGCTGGACAAGGTCATCGTGCTGTGGACCGCCAACACCGAGCGGTGAGTGATATAATAATATCTATGGACGCTTCACACCACGTCAATCTGGTCCCGTGGTAAGTTCTCGAAGAACTTGTGTTACAGGTACCAGACAACGGAAATATATTTAATACTTTTCATACTATACATATATTTAACATTTTTACTATATTATACACATATTTAATACACATCCATGACCCAGGAACACGGAAAAACTTTTTGTTCCTTCGGCGGGATTCGAAATTCGTAATTTAACTAAGACTTTCAATTAATTATAAGAGAATCGCCTTGATATTATGAACATATTTTTGGGCCAATTGAAACGCGTTAAACATTGATTTTGACGTTTATGAGAATACCATTTTGCTGTTATATCATATCGAAACTGCATCGTATGTAAGATCGGAATCGACCTACGATTTTTACGACGTGTGCAAGTGTCCAATGGGTGGAGTAATAACTGTAATCGCTCACCACAGCAGATTGCCTTGTGGTAACCCTTAATATGGGTCAGTAGAAAAGTAGATGAATAACTGTGCGATTTCAGTTATAATTATTCGCAACAATTTCTTAGTAAAAATTACAGTGCAAACCTTTTGAACGACATCAGTTACAGTGACCAACCGGATATTGCGACAAAATTTTTAAGGCTGACATGGTACAATATTAACATTTTAATACGGTAATATCCACTATTGGCTATTACGCCCACAATTAACCGGTCCCTTCAATGTCGTTATAACAGATTTTCACTGAAATTATGACGCTAATATTGAGTTGCATTAAAATTATTCACGTCAGCATTCTATGGGCAATTTTAATGCAGTCGTGTTATTTTCGTATGCAAACGAGGCCTATTGTAATATTATAAACTTGTATATTAGGTCATTACATATGAAATTGGCGTTTTCTAAAAGGAGGAACATAAAGTCAATTTTTTTAAACATAATATATTTATTTAATCAAAGTATATATACCATTGCTATCTATGCACTTTTGCCATCTCAAAGGTAGTTCATTGATTCCTTTACTAAAAAAACCATTCGGACAGGAATCAATAAAATCTTTGAAGGCGCTTTGGACTGCCCCATCGGAGTTGAATTTTTTCCCGTACAAGAAGTTATCCAAATTTCGAAAAAAAATGGTAATCTGTTGGAGCAAGGTCCGGGGAGTACGGTGGATGTCTTAGACATTCCAATTGAAGATCCTCTAATTTGGTAGCCGTCTGTTGTGCAGTGTGTGGTCTAGCGTTGTCCTGAAGCAGCAGTGGCCTAGAGCGAATGACCAACCTCGGTTGTTTAGCAGCTAGCTTTTCCATTATGATTTGCAGTTGCTGGCAATAGACATCTGCCGTAATCGTCTGGCCAGATTTAAGAAAGCTGTAGTGAACGACACCGGCACTAGTCCACCAAACGCTCACAAGTAATGTTTTTTGAGTCAATTTTCGCTTGGGGTTGGCTTTGGCTGGTTCGCCAGGGTCCAGTCATTGTGATGAACGTTTCCGATTATCGTACAGGATCACGCTACAGTTTACAATTTAGTCCAGGACACTTTTCATCACAGGCAATGATTCGATTTAAAATCCCTTCATTATTGTGCCGGTTGAGTAATGTAACGCAGCAGTCGACGCGCGTTTGTCGGTTTGCTGCACTCAATTCATGAGGTTACCTACAGTTTTATCACTAACACCGCAGCCTGCAGCTAACTCGGACGTGGTTTGCGATGGATCCGCTTCCACAATAGCCTTCGATTCTTCATTATCAACTTTGGTCTCCGGCCGTCCACGGGGCTCGTTTCAGGCAGGTCGAAATTTCCAGAACGAAAACGTTGGAACCAAAAAAGCACTGTGTTTTCTTTTGCGACACCGCCGCCATACACATCATTAATCCTTCCAGCCGTTTCTGCAGCACTGGTGCCACGGTGGAACTCGTACTCGAAAATAATACGATATTTCAAGTTATCCATTTTGTAAACAAAGTGACGCAAAGAAAAAACTAAAAGAGGAGAAAACAAAAGAATTACGGTTTTCGAAACACAAATGCATGAGTAAATAGCGGTATAAATTTGAAATTGGAATTCCTATATATATAAATATTAATTATTTATTATAATGCGCTTTAACATATATTGTCATAAATACCTATTATGAGAAATGTTCAACGTATTGACTAAATATAACTATCATGTAATCGCCCGTAGTGCTGAAACGTGATAATTACCGTGCATGGTCACGTTCAGCGCCGCCGCTGAGTGCTGACTGACGGGAAATCCCTGATTATTTGTAATTACTACTAATTATACGGGGCAACTTATAATATTCTTAAGTACCTAATCTGCAAACTTTACAATGAAAAATATTTTTAGCATATTCGGTTAAAACGGGTCCTAAAATCAGCAGCGAGAAAAGGGGAATTTTAGATTCAGTCCGCACCAAAGACAAAGACAGGTATAGGTATATTGAATATTAAAACATTATCCTTTCTTTCTCATGTCTTTGTCATTATCGGTCTGATATCGGATATCGGATCGGATAATCGGAATACGCTCTTAGCAAACACTATTGTACTCGCATGTTGAAAACACTAGTACGTAATAAGTTTTTCTGTTCGGGAAGTAGGGACCAAAAGTTTAAGAGGATTGAATGCGTGGATAACATTTAACATTTTTTTTTACACACCCCTGTAGCTTGTGGGATACCGTTATCATTCCAAGTAAATGATGTACTTTTATCTGTCTGTCTGTATGCAGGTTCTGCGACGTGATCCCGGGCGTGCACGACACGGCTGACAACTTGGAGAAGGCGCTTCGTGAGAACCATAAGGAGATCTCGCCCTCTACCATCTTCGCGCTCGCCGCTATTGATGAGGGGGTGAGTATCGCTAGCCGAGTTTTTAATAGAGTAGATAACTACATGTAAACTAAATTTAACTACAAATATTTACACAACTGATTCGGAATTGTCTCGTGACAGCCAAAGATAACTTAAGAAGAAAAGTCGGTCCGATTAAGAATGTCGTAGGTCCGAAGAATGTCGTGTAAACTAGGTCCATTATTTTCGGATACAGTAGGTATCTAAGTATTTAACTTCTTTTTCTAGTGCTGCTACATAAACGGGTCGCCGCAGAACACGCTGGTGCCGGGCGTGTGCGAGCGCGCGGCGCGGGCCGGCGTGTTCGTGGCGGGCGACGACTTCAAGTCCGGCCAGACCAAGCTCAAGTCCGTGCTCGTCGACTTCCTCGTGTCCGCCGGTAGGTCCCGCACACGCGCACGCACACGCACACATACACACGCACGAACGCGCTCATGCTCGCACGCACACACACACACACGCACATAAAATATTTACGTTAATATTTTTGGTAATTGACCTTTGTATCCAAGTGAATGACTAATGTCTGTATACGTATGTCGTATACATTGCGTGCAGGTCTGAAGCCGACGTCGATCGTGAGCTACAACCATCTCGGGAACAACGACGGCAAGAACCTCTCCGCGCCTGCCCAGTTCCGCTCCAAAGAGGTATGGTCGCTTAGAAATCAATAACAGAGTTGTGACGTCATCGCACACAACTCTAGCGCGCGAAAATGGCGTGCTTAAATCACTCAAAAATTATTGTGATTTTAAAACCTTTTTTCCAGCCCAATGGATATTTTGGATGCGTTTTATAAATATTACGTCATTACATATGAAATTGACATTTCTTAGAGGAATATAAAGTCGATTTTTTTAAAACCATATATTTATTTAATCAAAGTATATAACATTGCTATCTATGCACTTTTGCCATCTCATAGGTAGTTCATTGATTCCTTTACTAAAAAAACCATTCGGACAGGAATCAATAAAATCTTTGAAGGCGCTTTGGACTGCCCCATCGGATTTGAATTTTTTTCTTTGCAAGAAGTTATCCAAATTTCGAAAAAAAAATGGTAATCTGTTGGAGCAAGGTCCTGGGAGTACGGCGGATGTCTTAGACATTCCAATTGAAGCTCCTCTAATTTGGTAGCCGTCTGTTGTGCAGTGTGTGGTCTAGCGTTGTCCTGAAGCAGCAGTGGCCTAGAGCGAATGACCAACCTCGGTTGTTTAGCAGCTAGCTTTTCCATCATGATTTGCAGTTGCTGGCAATAGACATCTGCCGTAATCGTTTTGCGATGGATACGCTTCCAAAATAGCCTTCAATTCATCTTCACTTTGGTCTCCGGCCGTCCACGGGGCTTGTTCTGCAGGCCGAAATTTCCAGAACGAAAACGTTGGAACCAAAAACGCACTGTGTTTGATTTCATTATTTTTTTTTAAATTATCAGTCAACGGATATATATATTTTATACAATTATATCAGAAATATTGGAAAAACTGCGGGGAGAATAAACACGATTGTATTTTCCCATATTAACTGGTCTCTGTGTTCAATTTGTCACTTGATTTTCAATTATTTATACGTGCGTTCACTTTACCTTTTGTTGGTGTAGGTATAGGGTGTAGGGTGTAGGCATAGGGTGTAGGGACAGGGTGTAAGTGTAGTTATTTGTTTATTCCAGTACATAGTTAAGACAGAATGTGTATCGGTAAGTATAGCTAGTAAAAGGTATAATTATAGAAAGACTATTATCACTAATTACTCTGTTATACCATAGCAAGTGAATTCTGAATGCATATGTGACTTATAATAATGTTCGTCATCGTTGACAGATCAGTAAGAGCAACGTCGTGGACGACATGGTGGCGTCGAACGATCTGCTGTACGCGCCCGACGAGAAGCCCGACCACGTGGTCGTCATCAAGTACGTGCCGTTTGTCGGTGAGTGTGTACACAGCTTAATTACTTCTCCTTCTACTATTATAAATTGTAAAAGTTTGTGAGGATGGATGGATGTTTGTCATTCTTTCACGCAAAAACTACTGAACGGCTCTCCATTAAAA
Source organism: Phengaris arion (assembly GCA_963565745.1). Lineage (NCBI taxonomy): Eukaryota > Metazoa > Arthropoda > Insecta > Lepidoptera > Lycaenidae > Phengaris > Phengaris arion. Next base: position 2,613,537 of record OY751451.1, on the reverse strand, counting down.
CATAGGCTATCTAATAGGCTATCGCAAAAAAGTAAAGTAGTTATTCTATACTAGCTTTTGACCGTGGCTCCCCCCCCCGCTCCGCCTGCGTAAATGTAGTATCGGGTATCCCACGGGAATACTGCACATTTTGGGATAAAAAGTAGCCTATGTTTTAATGCAGAGCCTAAACTACTACCATCAAATTTCATAGAAATCTTTCAGTAGTTTTTGCGTGAAAGCATCCACCCATCCATCCATCCATCCTCACAAACCTTCACATTTATAATAGTAGTAGGATTTCCTTGACTACGTTCTGTTTAGCTAGACCTCGTGAGCAATTTTGCAGGTGACTCCAAACGCGCGATGGACGAGTACACCTCGGAGATCCTGCTGCACGGCACCAACACGATCGTGGTGCACAACACGTGCGAGGACTCGCTGCTGGCCGTGCCGCTCATACTGGACCTCGTGCTGCTGGCCGAGCTGTTCTCCCGGGTGCACTTCAGGTGCGTTTGTATTACTAACATTTTTACCTGACTACGGCGAAGCAAATAGAATGGGTAATGACTTCGGGAGTCTATGTATGTCAGTATGTATATTATATATGTATGTGTGTTTGTTCCATCGTCGTTGCCTAAACTACTGATTTGATTTTAATAGATGAGGTGTCAATATATTCGTAATAATAGCCCGGGTGACATAGGCTATATAATTTACATAGTCGGGTTAAGTTTATCAACTTTGGATTATATGCTATGATTAAAATTAAAATTCCTAATCACATTTTAAAGCTCTATAACAGAGCAGCGCGGTATTCTAGTAGTTTAAAGGTGAACTTCCAGTGGCCGCTTCGGCCATAGCGCAAGCACAGCACAACGGATTTTTTGCTTTATATATTATGCAGATTGTCGGTATTCGGTGCGCTCCGTAACGATTGTGTGATTCAAACTAATTCATAAAAAGTGGTTGCTCAGATAATAATCAGTTGGCAATTTATTCCATGGGTTCAATACTAAATTCTGAGGACTGTAATTGGCGGGAAATATGATTTTCTAGGAGAGGAATTTATCGAGCACTGACCTTTGTATTCTGCAGAACAGAAACAGGATTTCTGGTTTTTTTATTGTAACTGCTAACTATCACACATCAATCTTACTTCGAACAGCTGACGGACATGTCTTCGGCGCGGGTTTTTTCAACCTTCTTATACAGAAGTGATCGCAGGGGGTGAGGTGAGGGAGGGAGACGAATTTGAAATGTACGTTTAGCTGATTTTGAACCATTGATCCAATTGTATTTATAAAAATTTGGGATCGTCCACAAAGCGAACAAAAATTAGATTCGTTCCGTGCGTGTAGTGCAGGCCAATCTAAGCTCAGCTTAATGTTGACGTCCATAGATTTATATCCTACAAATATCCTACCACTATTATAAATGTGAAAGTTTGTGAGGATAGATGGATGGATTTTTGTATGTTTGTTACTTTTTCACGCAAAAACTATTAAACGGATTTGGATGAAATTGAGTGTCGTAGAAGTATAGAAGTTTAGGCTCTAGATTAAAACATAGGCTACTTTCTATCTCGAAAAAGTACAGTATTCCCGTGGGATATCCGATACTATGTTTACGCGGGTGGAGCCGCGGGAAAAATCTAGTTCTTAATATTGTTTTCTACAGAACCGCGACGGAGGCGTGGAGTCCCATGCACCCGGTGATGTCGACTCTCGCCTACCTCCTGAAGGCGCCTGCGGTACCTTCCGGCGCGCCCGTAGTGAACGCGCTGTTCAAGCAGCGCGCCGCCATCGACAACCTCATGCGGGCGTGCGTGGGTCTGCAGCCTACTAACAATATGCAGCTTGAGCATAAGGTAATACTTATTTCCTTAAGGTAGCCTTCCAATGCACGAGACCGCGACGCGAGACCGAAGGCTCTGCTATTTAGTATGAATTTATATGCAGCACTAAACAATCCCCGCGACCCGTGAGCGTGGCCAGGGAACATGATTGGCAGGTTTGAAATTCGGCGGATTGGAGGCTACCTTTATACGTATTTATATTTTTTAATGTCATATTTTTTAGTTTATATTGTGTATTGAGGCCTGTTAAACAAACTTCTAACAAACATCCGATAGCTTGTTCACGGGTTTTGTCACTTTAACAACAAAATTATAAGAACATTGTGAAACATACCCTTAGTCTTAGGGTCAGCTCACATCGAAACCAGCAGATACGCGACGCGAAGAATTTTTGAGAGCGGTGCCGCGCTATGCAGAGCGGCGCCGCGCTATGCGGAGCGGTGCCGCGCTATGCAGAGCGGCGCCGCGCTATGCGGAGCGGTGCCGCGCTATGCAGAGCGGTGCAGGTCGACACTCGAACTCTTCCAATTAAACGTGTATCTTCTTGTGTATTAATATTATAATTCTTGTGTATTAATCTCGCGTATCTTCATGTTTCGGTGTGGACTGATCCTTATGTGTTACCTACCAATAAATCAACATCGTTTTAATTTTTTTAGGTTCCATTCCTGATGAAGGAGCTCCGGTCGGGCGCGCTGTTCAAGTCGGCACCGCCCGCCAAAAAACAGAAGTTAAACCACGAGAACGGCAACTAACGCCGTCAGCTTCCAATGGCATTGCAGATCTGAAGCCCAATTCCCGTAACTAAAAGTTGACAATGGACAGTATGGTTTTGGTGACAGTGCAAGCTATCCCATTCGCACACGCATCGAATCGCGTGTGCGTGAGTGCGATAGCATGCCTTGTCGCTGAAGACAAACTGTAAATTGTCAACTCTTAGTTAAGGGAATTGATGTTCCGTTATTAGCACAAATAGTATTTTTGTTGTGTTGTGATTTAATTTATTTTTATATAAACCCTTTTGCAGCCAGGATTTGTTATGTAACATAGAGAAATTTAAACAGTTTAACACAGAGAAATTACTGCTTTACCGACGCGATTTTATTATAATATTGTAGGCCGGTAAATCAGTTCAACTGCAAGTCAAATACACTAATGAAATACTTAGTTTTATATGTACAATTTAATACATTCCACAGCAACATCTTGGCTGTTTTATCGTTATAGTTTACATATAGTTTTTACATTTTTTAAACGAAATGCCATTTGTAAGATGTAATGTTTTAAACGATGAAATCGTGACGTATTAAGTTTAAAGTTACATTTATAAAATATATTTTCCGCTGTTATAATTGAATATTTTATTATATCAAAGAAAATTTATGGTTCATAGAACTTTTACAAATAGATATTCGCATCAACAATTAACGTTTCGATGTATTTACAACTTAATGTTCCCATTTGATCTGAGTTTATTACCAGTTTGTCCTGAACCTGGCAACGTGAAATGGTTTGGATGCATTTAATTTGTTCTTTGCTTTTGATCTGAAATAGGTTTTTGTTCTCGAATACGTTTTATTCTAACAGTAGTAATTATTTAACTTTGGTCTCTAGAATCTCCGTGAAATGACAAAATATCCCTCCAAAAGTAGGCAGGTTACCTAAGTAACTTAGAATTATTGAACTTACTAAGTATTTTGTCAGTATTTCGAAATATGTATCCTCACTTTACACAGTATTTTTTAGTATTTTAGTGTTATTAATAATTAAAAATATATGCACATAATTTATCTAGATATTTTTTTTATTAATATGTATTGAAATGTGACAAATGAGAGAAACTGAAAGTGACTTATTAATGATAAGGGTAGCTATACGTACAGACGGCATGTAGATTTATAATATTCTCCAAAAAATCGAATGTACTTATCTCGTACCAAATATCATTAGTCGGAACATTATGAAAGCGTAGTTTTACTGTAGGGGAGCGTAGTATATTTTAATATCAATGTATTATTTTGTTTGTCCGCACCTGTATGGAAATAAATTGATGTTTCAATGGGATATTTGTGGTATTATTTACGTTGTTACATCCTTGTGGTTCACTCTTAGGGTCAGGTCATACTAGCGCAGTATTTGCGATTTTAAGATTTTAGAATCACTATTCATACGCTAGTATGAATAGAACGTTAGGGTCAGGTTCAAAAGCTTCAATCAATTTTATATTTTTTTTTTCATGCTTAATAAACCGTTTTCGAGATATAAGCGAAAAATATAGCAATGCTTTTGCTCGAGATGAGAGCCAGATATGGAAAAAAATCTGAATTTTCTAATCTTTTTCCTCTCTTTAAGAACTATTTGAGCTCTGCTTACGGTTCAATAGCAACGTCAACAAAGGCATTTTCAATTGGACTTCCAGTAGAGCGCTTTATACTTTGTCCAGAAAGAGCGAAATACGCGCGGAATTCGCCCTTTCTGGATGAGGTCTTAATGTGTACCTATGCGAAATAATGCGAAATGAAAACAAACTGATCTGATTAATTATTTTTATTTTCAGTTAAGCATAGAATAGTACAGTATCTCAAGTTATCCAGTCTAGATCGACAACATCTCGCGCACCGAGCGGCTCTTTCAAAATATATTGTGTATAAAACTTTTTTAAAGTTTCCCGTAGGCCAAAATAACAATACCGAGATTAGGTTCAAAGAGTGCCTATTGTTTACAATACAACACCTTATAAGAATATACAATAATAGCCAATGCAAAATACTCAGAAATAATGCGTTATTACAACTTGACAAAAGTAAAAAGAAGTTGATTTTTATTACACTACTCCTTTAGTAATCTTTCATTTTTTTCAGGGCACTATTCATTTATGTAATATAAAAATTACAGTCCCCTATTGGTAGCACAAAAACGTTTTTTTACACAATTTATTGAGAATTCCGTTCACGTTACAACAATTATTACAGACGTGTTACATGTTCAAAGGAAAATGACACAACAATCGACACGGAATGTATATAAACGGCGACAATACTTATCCACTATAAACTGATCACTCGTTACAACCCACTTTCATAAAACGACGTATCAGCTTACATTGGGCGGGTGTCTTAGGTACAAAGATAATACTAATACAAGGGTATAACTTAAAAACTAAAATACATACAAGTTTCGTTCCTCGGAAATACCTCAGATTGTCATGCGGTTAGTACGTGCTTACATAAATAATTAAAATAACCGTTCAACATAAAATGGAAACAAGAACACAACACACTAAAATACCCACAAGTTACATTCTGTGATGCTTTTGGCGCGGAACGCCACATTCAAACGTGGAATGATTAATATTCAAACTAAAATAATACTTAGTACAAAAATACCAATTAAATATTTTAAATTAATACAAAACTACACCCTGCGCTGGCAGCGACAACAACACAACGACAAAGGCCTCGTATTCGGAGACCGGATAAAAAAATGGAGTCCGGAAGAGATTTTCGCGCGTGTAAACAATCTAGTAATGTCGGTGCAAAATATTTAAGAGTTCTACAATAGTTAGAATAGTTGTGGACGACCCTCCACGCGTAACGCGATTATATTATAATATAATAAAGTCTTTTCATCTACAGTAACAATAATTTGTTATAATATCAGATTGTTAACGATTATCATTATATGTTACGGTGCTCAGTATTTATAAAATTCGTTCGCTAACTAATCGAGTGACGTTAGTATTTATCGTCCAAATATAAGAGGCTACTCTAATATATATCGGTGAGACGAGACGCTATATGTAAAAAACTTTGTCCAAACTTAAAAACTGTAATCGACTCAAAAATAATACGGAGTCGATATTGTCAAATAAATAAAATACAAATTGTCGTCTCGTCTAGCTACAATGCTCTTTTCATCGTTCGCAGTTTTCATAAACAATTTTATAATAAAAGCGCCATCTATCGGACATCTGATATTATGCGATAGATGGCGCTTACACAGAAATCCATAGAGAAAAACAGCTTCATAGAAATGCAATAGGAATGATCAGTGCCTTATAAACCTAGCATACGAGGGATAGCTCAACTAGCAACGTCAACAAATGTTGCCTCACATCTGCTACTGGGGAACGCCACTAATTCCGAGGGGGTGAGAGGGGAAAGGCCAAAACAAGTAGGAATAAAACTGCCAAACTATTCCGCCAGAGGCGCCACCGCAGCATTACGTTAAGAAAATTGATGTTTGATCGTTAATTATTTTTGCTGCATCAAAAAAAAAAGAGAGGAAATAATATGCATCAGAAAAATAAAATCGAAGTTTGAAACAAAACACTGGACTTTAGACCGCGTCTTAGACTTTTTACCGCGCTATAAAATAATGTTAATGTAAAATTTAGGTGGCGCCTATATTAGACATCTCGGCTCTATGGCTGGCTTTGCGTAAGATTCCTAATTCCGAGCTCGCTAGATCAAACCAAAAAAGGTTAGAATTTTTGAGACATTAACATATAAACGCTTTTAATTTTTTATTTTACATATAGACGCAGCCATTACCTTTCACAATTTGCGGCCAGAAACATAAAAAATAAATTTATTTCCGAATGGGGCTAAAAAGCTTTGTAATTTTCGTCCCCTTCACACCCATTAAAACGCATCTAGCCTACATCTAGGTATCTAGGGTTCTACACCCCGCGGGGCCGTTACTACAGTAAATTCCTTACGTGCCTTAATTTTGAGCAGTTTCCTGTCTTCAATATACGATATTTACTATTGGGTCGTGTATACAGACCGTTCAAAGTTATTTTACCTCCGACAGGACCTTTATACCGACGACACAAGCCTGGGACTGTATGATCCGGAATCCGGACGGCCGGGGAAAATTGAAGGCATTGAAAATATAACTGCGCGAATACAATAGAGCTGAAAATCGAATACACAATTGTCGAGTCAAACGTCAATGTCATATATGACAGCTCGACACTCGACACTTCGATTTTCAGCGCTATTGTATTAGCGCAGAGTTCTATTTTCAGCGCTCTGAATTTCACTTCGGCCTTCCGGATTCCGGATCATATAGTCCCAGCCTAAGGTAAACTCTCAAAGAAACTTCAAGGTAAAATAAGTCTGAACGGTCTGTAGTCACGACATTGGCACAAACACAAGTACCGCGATGTTTTTTTTTGATAATTTCCTTAATCTAACACCGTATTTAGTTTTACATGTACCTTACAGGCCAAATATTCTGTTTTTACACTCGCAAAACGAATACAAAAAGTGAATGTAACAAAATAACAATAATTAATATGAATGTTTTTAATTTACCTTAAATTGTCACTAAAGTGCGGTCGCGGGGCACGTAGAATTTCGTACATTGACTCATCGCTACTTCTCTTTCACTCGCGCAAGAATATATTGTTATCGCGCTTCTATGGTATACCTGTGTAAACGTGATAGCATATATTCGTGCACGAGCGAAAGAGACGAGTAGCAATGAGTCAATGTACAAAAAATCTACGTGCTCCGCGAGCGCACTTCATAATACTTGTATTTAATACTTTTCGTCAATAGGTACAGTTCAAACTAAAGTATAAAGCCTTATACACTTTTAGAAATTTCCATTTTACCGATAATTAAAAAAAAAACATATTTTTTATAATACACGGGATACCTTATATTATTTACATTTGTAATAATTTTCTTCAATTACGTAACTACGACCTAGTATCGAATTATATTCGTTTTAAAATCGATTTCCACAATAGAATCTGTACACAATGGAAACTGCCCCAAGATGTTAGGAATTTGGGTTATCTGAGCACCAAACATCTCTCCAGAAAAATTATAACAAGACATTAGAGGAGGAGATTAAGGAGTTATAAATATTATGTCTTGAAGGCGATGTAAGAATAACGTAATACTCGACAGTCCACAAGGAGTTTTAGAGTTCAAACAATTATAACAGATCAAAATCAACATCATAATTGTGCATAATACTGAATATTCACCCACTATAGAGTATCCATCCTCTTGTTTTTTATCTCAGTCAGACACATTTATTTTTTTCACTCTCTCCTTTTAGCCCTCGACGAAAACTGAGGGGTGTTATAAGTTTGATGTGTCTGTTTGTGTGTGGCATTATAGCTTCCAAACGGATGAACCGATTTTAATGTAGTCTTTTTTTTTAAATATAACATCATCGAGTGTTCTTAACTATAAATTCATCACCATCAGCTTGATGATTCGGGGGTTACTTTAAGTTATCTTTAATTATACTGAGATGAAAAATAAGAGGGCAATAATTTACTACAATATAGGATAGAAAATATTTAATTTCCGTACCCCCCTAGTACAATGGTGTACGCAAACGTTTCAATCTATATATACGTTTATATTTCCTATAATTTCCGCTCTTTACAATCCTCTAATCTATTACATTATTGCTTACATCGGAATAGATCGCATATGTCTATAATCACAGGAGTCTCCCCCTTTCTATACATCTTCTTCTTTAGCGAGTGTCTGTACATAATATTTATGTATGTATATGCATGATAAGATACGTTAGCGCGAATCGCGTGTGTAGCGTGTGATTTGGAGTGCGTGTGTTACGACAGTGTCATGTGTGACATGAGTATCGGGTCTGACATGAATATCAAATCCAACACGAGTGTCAAATCTGTCATGAGTATAATTTTCAACAAGTATATCAAATTCGACACTTATATCAGCGCTGACATGAGGATTAGATGTGACATGAGTATCGACTCTGACTCTGAGCGTTACGACCGTGTTATCTCCGACACTCAGGTAGCTATCACTAAGATCTACTACTGCTCCAGATCCAATTTCATCTACACATAAACAAGGAGAACAATATGAAACCTTTAATACTACCATTTAAATATCACTTATTTACCGTGCAATAAGGAAATACAACGACACATTATTTTGGTCGAATTTTATCTTTTTGCTCATGTTTAGATTACATTGGATTTGAACAGAGTATAATCATCATGTCAGTCGCGACACACATGTCACTCGCAGCACTGGGTCGTGGCGCGCGGCGGTCAGTTGAGCGGCAGACAGAACATGTGCTGCAGCAGCGTGGGCTTGCGCGGTGGCAGCTCGGAGCACACGGAGTCGTAGTCGGAAGACGAGGACTCGGCGCCGTACCCGTATGCCTGCGGATAGAAAATACACAAGTAACAGAATTGTCACATCACGACAAACAAAAAATCATCTATTGCTAAATTTTAAAAATTCTTAAATATAATATGTATGGTGTTAAAGCACAAAATATATTTCCTTTGACTGGTACCCGTAACACAAGTTCTCCGAGAACTTACCACGGGACCAGATTGAAGTGGTGTGAAAGCGTCCATAGATATATATTTTTACAAATATATCCTCATGATTGTATAGGGAAATATTCTTCAGCAGCAGAATGAACCCAAAATTGCAGCGCTGTCAACTCTGGTACGCGCTATGCGTCACAGCCCCGCTTGACGTAATGTTACCTGCGCGGGGTGGTGGGGGTGCAGCAGGCAGGCGTGTGGTCACACGCAGTCTTCCAGCGACATCAGCAGCGGGTTCACGTACTCGAAACCCTCGAACTCCGACTGGTCGATGTCCGCTATCACCGTGCTGGGAATGTACACGAAGTTTGTGAGGCGATGCGTATAAAACGCAGACAGTAGAATCCTAACTAGAAGGCAATAATTGCTCGGCTACACGGATAGATCAATCTGGAGCAATTAGTCGAACAATTAACAAAATATATATCGGCAACTGTTACGGCAATATTGCTTCTAGTTGGCCCATATATTTCATATTGTTAATTTTTTTTCAACTGAATTGCTCGTGTATGAAAGTATTGTCTAGTTTCTTGGAGTTGCTCCTTACCGCTCTATGTTGTAGTTGCAAAATGTTTTCTCAAATTGCTGCTTGTTGCCGTAAATTGCTTGATATTTTGTCACGACGCAATTGACCATAATTTCATGATTGGTCAATTTTTGTTGCCCATGTAAGCGCACCTTTAGTGGTGCAAGCAATTAAGTAATGTATGGTGGTGTGTAGTAGTGATGTGCCCGAATCGAATTAGTTAACATTATTTGCCACCATGGGCGTTGTTCGATGCCATACAAATTGTAGTTCAGATCCAATATAATCGAAACGTAAACAAAAAACAAGTAGCATTACAATGCTAAACACGCGACATATAAGAGAGACTATAGCGCACTATAGTGCGTTTTAGTGCGCAATTGTCTCTTTGTTTACGTTTCTATTATATTGGTTCTGAACGATGAGTATCTGTAGTGATCTGTGGTGGTCTGTAGTGAGCTGCAGTGGTCTGTAGTGAGCTGTAGTGGTCTGTAGTGAGATGTAGTGAGCTGTAGCTATACCGATTCAATGTCTGGCGTGAGCTGCACGGGCTCCTCGGTGAAATCCGAGGGAAAGTTTGCAAGATAAAATGAGTTGTAGTGTATAATAGTGAGCTGTAGTGTCTATACACTCAGTGAGCTGTGTGGTCTTGTTGAGTGGTGTGTCTGTAGTGAGCTGTAGTGTATAGTAGTGAGCTGTAGTGTCTATACACTCCGTGAGCTGTGTGGTCTTGTGTGAGTGGTGTGTCTGTAGTGAGCTGTAGTGTATAGTAGTGAGCTGTAGTGTCTATACACTCAGTGAGCTGTGTGGTCTTGTGTGTGGTGTGTCTGTAGTGAGCTGTAGTGTATAGTAGTGAGTTGTAGTGTATAATAGTGAGCTGTAGTGTCTATACACTCAGTGAGCTGTGTGGTCTTGTTGAGTGGTGTGTCTGTAGTGAGCTGTAGTGTATAGTAGTGAGCTGTAGTGTATAGTAGTGAGCTGTAGTGTATAGTAGTGAGCTGTAGTGTATAGTAGTGAGCTGTAGTGTATAGTAGTAAGCTGTAGTGACTTGTAGTGAGCTGTAGCGATACTGACTCGAGGTCGGGCGTGAGGTGCACGGGCTCCTCGGTGAACTCCGGGGGGAAGTTGGCGAGGTCCCTCTCTCCCTCCAACCGCGGCTTGAACGGCGGCACCACCTGCTTCTGCTCCAGCTGGAAACACAATGGTGAAAATTTGCAAATAAACACAGATTTTTACATGTATAATAATATTCAAAACAAAATTAAAATTTTTAAGTAACCCCCGCATTGTCAAGCAGTAAGCGAACTAATGATGATGAATAACAGTTTCAAGACAAAAAAAAATGAAATGTGTATCTTCTTGTGTAATGAAGTTTAATATTGAATGTCGCGTATCGATTCGGTTTGGTGTGAATTGTTCCTCAGGGTGTAGGCGACCACACTAGCCCTGGGGGTTGCAGAATGCTCATTAAAAAAAACTTACCATCTCCCACTCAATACTCTTGAAGAACGGATGGTTGACGATGTCCAGAAACCCGTTGTCGCAGCAGCCCAGCCGCTCCGCCGGGTTCTTGTTGAGGAAGCCCTTGAGTACAGACGCCGCCTTCACGGACAGCGAGCGGGGGATACGAATGGTTTTTTCCAGGATCACCTGAAAGCAATTTGCGAAAGGGTATAGAATGTTGATGATGATGAATTATATATAACACTCTCGATCACTAGCGATTCATCCATTTGGGATGACACTACAATGACACAGACAGATTAGACCCGACAAACTTTTAACACCCGTCTGTTTTCGCCGGGGGTCAAAAAGGGAGTTCTTTATAGATAGCATGAAATATGTGGGAGTATTAATTATTTATACATTAAGTATTTATACTTAATGCACAACAAAAAAAGTACACAGGCGGTCTTAATGCCCTATGGCATTCATACTGTCGGACGTCGGTATTTGCATATAAATAATCTGAATAAAAGTCGCCGTCGCGTCGCCGGCTTCTTGTCCTTGGTATCTTCTGGGCTATCAGCGGGGACCACGTGACATGACCTGTCGTCGCCGCACGCTCACCTGGAACAGATAGTCCTCGGTGTTTTGGTCGGGGCTATCGGCGGCGTGCGCGAGGTCGAACGGGCTGCGGCCGGCCAACATCTCATACGTGAGCACGCCCAGCGCCCACCAGTCCACGGAGAACCCGTACTCCTCGCCGCGGAGAATCTCCGGGGCTATGTAGTTGGGCGTGCCGCAGAACGTGGAGGTCGTGTCGCCTGGCCGCACGCCCTCCTGAAATACGTATGTACAAGGGGTTAAATACCATACATTATTTCACAATATATACTTCTATAATAGTAATAGCTCCCCACGCCGATTTTGGTGATGGTGGCCGATTTCATTGCAACCAGGCGAGCAACGCAGGAGTTATTTTATAGTGCCCAAGTGTGTGCGCAGTACACAAGAGCACTCTTTCCTCCTTTACTCTCGAAACCTAGTGGGACGGATAACCGACACGACTGGCGCGAGATCAGGCGCAAGATCTTCAAGAAGAAGTAGAAGATCGGGAGCCAAGCTCTTAGGCTGTGCAATGTGCATATTTCTATACTAATATTATAAGGAGGTAACGTTTGTAAGTTTGTGAGGTTTTAAGGGGTCATCTCAGGATCTACAAAACCGATTTTGAAAATTATTTTACTAATAGAAAGCCACATTGTTTATGCTATAAATTATAAATATATAGTGTGAAATCCAATTTACCACAGGCAAAGACGTGGACAAGACGCCACCCTCATGGGAAATATCTAAAGTTGAGAATTCGTGTTAGTTAGCAGACCACGGAAACAAACGAGATATATTGTATAGCATCAGTTTATGCATAAGTCGGAAACAGAGTAAGGTTTCCAATTATTTCTTAGCAGGATTCGAACTACATAGTACATAAGATACTCTCACATTCTTTCTCAATGTGCGGGCAGTTAGATTAAGCTCCATTTGTACCTTGCACATGCCATAGTCCGTCAGCTTGATGTGTCCCTCGTGGTCCAGCAGCACGTTGTCCAGCTTGAGGTCGCGGTAGATCACGCCGCGCTCGTGCAGGAAGTGCAGCGCTAGCGAGATCTCTGCCGCGTAGAACCGCGCGTGCTCCTCCGGCAGCCGCCGCTGACGCTGCATGTGGAACCTGCCGGGGGACCGACGTCAGAAAGAGATAGGTATAGCTGCTCCAGGGGACTGACGTGAGAAACGGACAGGCAAAGCGGAGCTTCACGACTAGAGCCGTGCGTATGCGGCAGGGAAGTGGCTGGGTAAGCGAGATGGAGAGAGTTATGGAGCTACGCGAGAACCGCGTACTCCTCCGAAAGAGGACTAACGAGAAATCAAACTGTTTAATTTCATGTCAGTCCTCCATCGCCGACGCCGACGGTCCTCTAGAGAGCGGGACTTTACTGGAGTCACGTCCGAACCCCGTTTCTCGTAATTAACTTACACTTTAATTTCACTTTTATCGAATTATAAATGAATCGTGTTATTATCATAAACTGATTTTTGGAGTTTGTACCAATGAAAGCGGATTTGACGTTGTTTGACGTTTATCAGAATACCATTTTGCAATTTTAACATATCGGGGCTAGATTGTAACTGTATGATTTATGCAGGATTTAATTAGCAGATTCGAACGTCAGCTCTTGCACCAGTACACTACACTAGAGCCTCATGCTTCTCTGGGAAGGGACTGATTTTTGACAGACAGAGCGACTTAACAGTCCTTAAAAGAAGTACAAATATAATATGAAATCAGATATGGCCATCATCGAGGTCTTTATTTAACATGCAAAGAAATATCTTATGTCTTCTTCATTTCAATAGATTACGTTAACTATTTACCTAAACCGCAAGCCTCCACAAATGCACCAAACAAGTTAAAACTCTAAGGGCCTATTTTCTAAAATTGACTTACATGAGATCACCCCCACGCACAAACTCGATCACGAAGAACAGCCGACTCGGCGTCTGGAAGCAGGAGTGCAGGCCCACCAGGAAGGGATGGTTGGAGGCGGTCTCGAACACGTGCTTCTCCGTCTGCACCCAGTCTATGTCCTCGTCGTCAGTGACGAGGGCCTTCTTGATCACCTTCATGGCGTAGACGCGCCGCGTGCGTTTGAGCTCTACCATCAGCACCTGGAAGGTGTGTGAATAAAGTCATCGATTATAAGACTGTTTAAGATCATAGTCTATTTATTATTGGCTATTTTAGTGAGGCCCAATGCCGTCCCATCATAAGTTTATAATCGCTTTTTTGCTTTCATTTATCGCTTCAAAATCCCTTCAACATTTTTTCATTATGCTTTGTCCTTTATTTTATAATTAAAGAAAACTTAAATCCTGTTTAAATTGAGCTTTATGACACCCCACATGCTTGGCACAGTTCTACACAGTATAGACACGGACCGCGGGGCACGCACTGAGCAGTTTAAGTAGTTCTATGTTCTATTAGTCGGTAGTTTCACACCATTAGGCACGTTGCCCACGGCTAAAGTTTCTGTGTTTTAGTTTAATTGCACAGATTCTGTAGCTGGAAACTTTAGTTTAGCTGTAGTTCAATTTCCTGGACGAAACCAGGAAATTAAACTGAATGAAGAAGTTATTGCTACCCACGTGTAGAATTGCAAGCCAAATTATCGAACCAAAAGTGACAGTTTTCCCAAAGTACAAATTAGCCAATACCTATATTTATTTTTACCTATTTTAATTTTTAATTTTTTACGTTTTAATATTCATAATAATATTATTCCACATTCCGATAATATCGATGCTATGCTGAGACACCGGTGTGTTTAATACACCTAATGAAAATACTTAAGCACTGAATTAAAAGAAATAATTAGATACATACTATATACCAAATAGAACATAATATTAATAATTGTTATTAACTTATATATTCTTTGCTAATTGGCAATAATTAATAATAAACCTTCAACTGATAGACCTTAAATTGTTTATCATATTATATTTTATTTTTTTATATTATTTATTATATTATTATATATATTATTTTATTTTATATTATAATATAAATTATATTATAGTATATTATAAAGAAAGATAGATAGATAAAAAAAAGACCTATTAATATGGATCAGGTGAACTCGTATGCCAGGCTTGCATTAAATGCAATCTAGATTCTAGATAGCATTTAATGCAAGCCTGGCAGGTATTAAAACTGAAAAGTTAGACACACTGGATAGTTCACTTAAATTTTTAGAGAAGATAGCCCCGCGAAAAATGGTGTAAGACAGGTGGAGTAAAGAACCAACAGATGTAACCTAAAAAAAAACCAGTCTAGCCAGAAACCACATTACTATTTACTATGGGAACTTTTAATATATACTATAACTACTGACCTTGGCGTAGGAGCCTCGGCCTATGACACGGATGAGCTCGAAGTCGTCCAGCGAGTACTGGCGCTGGCTGCCCGGCTCCAGCTCGTGCGAGGGCGGCGCGGGCGCCGGCGGCGTCTCCGGCAGCGGCGGCTCCTCCGCGCGGGATCTGAGAAGAATAAGGTTTGTAGTTAGTTGACAGGAGTAGTGCCAAGGCCTCACAGATAACTGGTGTGAAATAACACGCTTCAACGATTCAGTGGGCCAAACCCAAGGCCTCAACTCCCTTAAAATGTTTATGGTGCTTTAATAATTAAAATACATAATTATTATAGTGTAATCTCAAATGTTTATTTATCAAAAAGCAATCTTCCTGCGAGTATTGATTGCGGTAAGTTCAACTGGATCGTCAACACAAGCACACATATAAAATTTGTTCCTATTTTTCACCTCACTCCTATTTTTGCATATGAACACACGTTTCTATATTCCGCGGAAACATTTTAATCGAAAACTCGTCCGGATCGCAAGTGGATTGTTTAGTTTTTGTTTTACAAATATTTTTACCATCGGGGAGTAAAAAGTGATTAAATTTTATTGACAGAATATACGAAACACAATTTTTTGTGGCTCTCCACTGATGAAATTTTAAGAGTTATTCCGAATGCAATTCCGCGGAATAAACGATAACTTTTTATGTAAAACCGATATTTCGTTTTATGAAACAGGCGCGTAAAACAAAATCCGTCAAGACAATTAAAACTTTACTATTCATTCGACGTCGACATCTGATGTCGCAGAAGTATGTGGGCATAGGGATTTATCCCAAAACATCCCTCATTAGGTAGGTACATAACGGACTTGATGTCATCAGAATTAAATTGAAATTTTTAAGGACAACCTCGGATACATTAGTTAGTCTCCAGGTTGTAACATTCTTAAGGCTTGGAAAAGTGAAGGCCGCCGAAGTAGATCGCAGACTGTTCTCGAGTATCACTGTTTGGCCTTAAAGCATGTAACGTTATGGTTACATTTTTTTACTGTTATTATAAAATACTACCTACCTAAATAAACTATTTACATTATTATTCATAAACAATTTAACCAAAAAATAATTAAAATTTCACTCAAAATGATTAGTCTACTTATAAAATACAATATAAATAAATTAAGCATAGTCTTAACTGAAGCGGCATCTTAGCGCTCGCCTAGCGATTATTTGTAAAACGAGTTTTTGACTTGAGTGACACACGCATCGCTCGCACTCCTGAGGAACAATACAAAGTGGACGCGCGTTACATTAATTACCGGTCAATATGCATCTCTAACGTAACCCCGTGTACCTATATAATAAATAATTCACCTAACTTGTTTAAGTATCGTCTTCAAGCGTTCTTCTCAAATTCTTTTAGATACCTCGTTAATATCGCGAGTGTATTATTACCCCAGATTGGGTAATTGGTGCATTCATTATACTGCAAAGGCTTGTGTATTGTTTTGTGGGAATATGGTGGCAAGCCCCAAAGGGAGATCTCCGACCGAGCGAGGTGCTATGCTCGGTCAGGCCGAAGCCCACTTGTATGCTTTTTTTTTCGAAAGAGTCTACTACGCTAATGGCTTTTAGCCGTCTTAGCTTAGTCGGTCTGGTGACCTGCCATTTGGCTAGTCGTTTTAGGTGGGGAGACGATGAGGGAGTCTGACCCCCTCCTACATCACCCCCCTGCGGGTGATGTACAAACCGGTTATTGGGAATAACTACGGATAAACTATTTTTGGGTCTGGAGAGACCATGGTCCCTCCTGCTGAGGGGTCCGACCCCTTTCCTCACTCTCTGACGAGTGTGGTTGCTCGCGCGCGATTGCACAGACTAACGGCGTACGAGTGTTTATAGGGATAGAGTAGCTCAATGTTATGGATTTGGGAGGGTCGTCCCTCCCCCCTTCCGCGTGCGGTCGGGCGGACTCGCGCGCGAATGTCTTGATGTCGATTAATTCCGCAGTATTGATAGAGCTCCACTTGTATGCAATTCAGATGTCGTATACGAGGGCGGGTCAATAAGTCCGTGACTTTTGGAATAAAACACAGATTTTTTGATAAATAAATCATTTTATTTTTCAACGTAGTCCCCCTTGAGCTCTATACACTTTGTCCAACGCTTTTCCAATTTTTTTATCCCTTCCAAAAAATATGATTTGTCGAGGTCCTCAAAATAGGCCTTTGTTTGCGAGATGACTTCATCATTGGAGTCAAATCTTTTTCCACCGAGCCATTTTTTCAGATTTGGGAACAAGAAGTAGTCACTCGGAGCCAAATCTTGAGAATAGGATGGATGTGGGAGCAATTCATAGCCCAATTCATGGATTTTTGCCATGGCAACTGCACATGTGTGCACCCTTGCATTGTCTTAGTGAAAAAGAACTTTTTTCTTGGCCAAATGAGGTCGGTTTTTTTTTCAAATCCTCATTGAAGCGGTCCAATAAGTTGGCATAATATTCCCCATTAATTGTTCTTCCCTTTTGAAGATAGTCAATGTGGATTATCCCACGTGCATCCCAAAAAACAGTCGCCATAACTTTATTGGCTGACAAACCCACCTTGGCCTTCTTTGGCGCCGATTCACCCTTAGAAATACACTGTTTTGACTGTTGTTTGGTCTCTGGTGTGTTGTGATGGATCCATGTTTCGTCCACGGTTACAAAACGGCGCAAAAACTCCTCCATATTGTGATTAAACAACGCCAAACCTTCCTGTGAAGTTGTTACACGATTGCGTGTGTGGTCGACTGTGAGCAAACGCGGCACCCATCTTGCGGAAAGCTTTCTCATGCCCAAGTGATCATTCAAAATTGAAACCACTGAGCCATGCGAGATGCTTATGGCTTCCACAATCTCTTGCACTTTCAATCTTCGGTCGGCCAACACCATATCGTGAATTTTTTCGATTGTTTCGGGTGTAGAGACCTCAACTGGGCGTCCAGGACGTTCGGCATCTTCAGTGCTTGTAAGGCCACAACGAAATTCAGTAAACCACTTTTTTACCATTGAAATCGATGGTGCAGAGTCCCCATAGTATTTATCAAGCTTAGCCTTGGTCTCGGTAATGGTTTTTTTTCGCAAAAAATAATGCTTAATAAGCACACGAAATTCACTTTTTTCCATTGTTTCCTTAAGTTACTGGATAGTCTGATAAAGATAGCTGTAAAACACAAACTAACTGACGCAGCAAGTTCAAATTTTGATACGAGTCAACTGACAGATGCCTGTTGACAGGAGTAGTGTTGCTTTTTCAGTAAGGAGGTTAGAAATTCAAAAAGTCACGGACTTATTGACCCGCCTTAGTATATAGTGTCGATCTTAGAAAACTTCGATAGCGCGATTCAGGATTGTGGCGCTAATTGGTCCGCCTCAATTTTATAAAATGTAGATATTGATTACAGATTGGTGTCACTTGTGTTTCATGAGATATTTGCAATCATCTCGTGTACAATGTTTAATACAATTTTGCACAATCGTTTTCATTGTACTACAGAAATTCATTTTAGTTATGCTTAATTGTCATCTCCGTTTCTGATTGTGATCGTCCCCGGATACGCTGCTACTCGTAGGCACTTTAATTTTACCTTTTTACCGCAGCATACTGCGGTAAAAGTAAATGGTCACAAAATAAACCGGTCCGCCCGTTCTTGGTTTTGATGGTGCGTTCCAGGGTTCAAAGTTGGGGTTTCGGACCGAGTCAGTCACCGCCATTTTGGGCGCCGCCGCGCCGCTTTGGAAGGTCGAACCCAAATATTTCCAACGACGCTGCCACACCTTCGGGCTGACCTCGCTCTCCACTTATCGCCGGTAGCCACGAGAGTACCTACCCTGGGCGAAATTATAAGACCTGTCGTGAATAAGTGCCGACTTACGCCCGTTTGATTAATAAGGTCGACATATATATATATACGGATACGAGGGCTGCACTAAAAGTATCGGGAATGGAATAATTCCACTGTTCTTGTCATATTAAAATCTTTTTAATTTAAAACTCCTTGGTTTTAAAAATCGAATACCGTTTATTTATTTAAAAAGAGTTTCTCGGTCTTGTCACAAGGTCTATTCAAACTTGTTTAGTCGTTGAGAAAATGGAATTGACTCGAGAAAATTCTAGAGCGATGATTTATTATGACTTTCGAAGTGGTTTAACACAAAAACAGTGTGTTGACCGGATGATTTCTGCATTTGGTGATGAAGCCCCATCCAAAACTACAATTTATCGCTGGTTTGCTGAATTTCAACGTGGACGTGTCAAGCTCAGTGATGATCCCCGTCAAGGTCGTCCAAAAACTGCAGTCACCCAAGAAAACGTTGATGCTGTGCGTAAGCTGATTGAGGAAGATCGACATGTGACATACCGCGAAATTCAGGCAACTTTAGACATTGGCATGAGTCAAAGTCAAAAAAAAAGTTGTTTTCCCGATGGATACCGCATTTGCTCTGTGAAGAGCAAAAAGCGGCTCGCGTTACTTGGTGCGTCAGAACTCGCGAAAGATTCCACGCAGGATCCTCAAATGCTGTATACAACATCGTATTAGGTGACGAATCCTGGATATACGCGTATGAACCCGAAACAAAAAACCAGTCACGAGTTTGGGTGTTCGAAAATGAGTTAAAGCCAACAAAAATTGTTCGTTCACGGTGTGTTGCAAAAAAATGGTGGCCACGTTTGTCTCCAAAACCGGCCATGTTGCGACTATTCCTCTTGATGGACAAAGAACGGTTAATGCAGAATGGTATGCTAACATTTGTTTGCCACAGGTCGTTTCTGAACTCCGTAAAGAGAACTGCAACCGCCGCATCATCCTCCATCACGACAATGCGAGTTCTCACACCGCGCACAGAACAAAAGAGTTTTTAGAGCAAGAAATCATAGAATTATTAGACCATCCGCCGTACAGCCCCGACCTAAGCCCTAATGATTTCTATACTTTCCCTAAAATAAAGAATAAATTGATTTTCATCACCTGAAGAACCTGTGGACGCCTACAAAACGGCCATTTTGGAGACCCCAACTTCCGAATGGAATGGTTGCTTCAATGATTGGTTCCATCGTATGGAAAAATGTGTCAAATTTCGCGGAGAATACTTCGAAGGGCAATAAATACATTTTTAAATAGTAATGTTGTGTCACTTCCTTGATTCCCGAAATTTTGAATGCCGCCCTCGTATACCCCGCGACAAGCCATAGTGTGGGAATTGTAGAATAAACCCCAAAGGCAGATCTCCGACCGAGCGGGTGTTGTGCTCGGTCAGGCCAAAGCCCCTTCTAAGAATTTCAGAGGTTGTATAGCGCATATCGACGTAAATAACTTCGATAGCGCGAGATATGATCCTAATGTGGTACACGGAGTATGACGGCGACTGTACATAGAATAATGTAGGTTCAAAGGCCACCTCGCAGCAGCTACCATAACAAATTATGCCCGATGTATTTTTAGGGCCCTAAAGCTCCCCTTACCTGACAGAGGCGGCCCTGCCGAGCGTGCTCTCGCCGTTGGCCTCGTCCTTGACCTCGATGGGGTCCACGTGCTCGCTGGAGCAGGGGCGCTGCACCAGCTTGTGGCATTTCTTGTGCACCAGTAGCTTGCACTGTATGCACTTGAAGCCCTGCCGCCCCAGCCCCCAGATGCGGTCCTGACAGAACGCGCAGAACGCGCGCTGGAAAGTGGTTTTATGTTACATTTTTTGGAGTTCCTCTTTGAAATTTCATTTAGAGTTTCTACTATCACACCTACTTGGATCAAGTAATATTATGTGAAGACTGGAAACTATATAACATACAGGGAATGTCCATCTGATGGGATGTCTACTTGACATGTCTGTGATGATGTCTGGTCCATCAGACATACATTCCCTAGGAGTTGGGAATTTTCTGTCGAAGCAAAATATATTTGTGCTGAAATGGTGACGATATTTTAAAAAACTCTGTGACTTAAACTGGGATAGTAGCTAATGAAACAGAGCTCACTAGTTCCGATAAGAACTTATGTCAACGTGTCAGTTAAGGTATGTACTGTACTCATTAAAGTATGCACTTACCCTATTGAACCTCTTGGCCTGGAAGATGTGTCCGTTGACGCGGTAGAGCTTGCGCCATCGCCGCGCGCCGCGCCGGTAGATACTCCCTGCGGATAGACATACATAATAATTGTAATAAATATTATGACCGTGTTCCAGTAGATTTACTAAGGGTCAACTGACAGTTCACACCAAAACGGGACGATACGAGACGTAGCGCTGCATTTTTAAGATACCTATTCAAAATCTATATTCACTACAGACGTTTCATATAACATCAGTCATACACTGAACATGCGCTGTGCAGCGCGGTGCAACTTGACATTCGAACATTTACAATGCAACATCTATCTTCTTATGTAATAAATAAAGTTCAATTTTGAATAGTTATCTTAAAACTGCAGCGCCGCGTCGAGTATCGGTGTGAACTGACGCTTAGGGTCAATTCACACCGAGACGGGACGCGGCGCGCACCTTTTAAGACAGCGATTCAAAATTAAACTTTATTTAAGAAGAATTCCAAGAATAGCCTGGATATTGAAAGAAGAATGGACGATATTAGACTTATTGGGAAAGCAAAGTAAAAGCTTGTTGTTAGTCGATCGGAGGTTTTTGTCGTGCCTGCTGCAGAGATATTGAAAGTGAGAAGAGAGATACTCGGGAGCGTGTTGATGGTGCAGCAGTGAGTAGAGCATGCACAGTGCCCGCACAGAGCGGCTCTGACGTATATATATACTAAGTATACTGTAGCCGAGGGGGGCTACTGTATACTTAGTATACTGTAGCCCCCCTATATTATAAAATATATACGCAACGGATATGCAATTCAATGTTGCTGTCTTTGTCTGATACATTGGAAAAGCCACTTGACAGACAAAGACAGCGACATGGATTATCGTATCCGTTGCGCACTTAATATTTTAATGAAGAGGTTGTTAGATAACTATTATATAATATATATTAAGGGGTAGGGGAGGACGTTGGTTTGGCCATGTACATTTTGCTACTGTCTTATGTTTAAAAACTTCTCACTAATATAATGAACGGACGACACAGGTGTTATAATAGCTTTAATGGAACTATTTTTCTTGTATCGCATTGGCCCTGGCATGAATTTGGCCCCCGATCGCCTCGTTAGCGACCCGTTATTGCAATCGGCGCTGCTAAATGTGACCAGCTGACCCGAGCAGTAAGTTAATTTAAAGGCAGGTTTATACAGAAATATATTTCTCTCTCTCA
The DNA here is from genome assembly GCA_963565745.1 of Phengaris arion. Lineage (NCBI taxonomy): Eukaryota > Metazoa > Arthropoda > Insecta > Lepidoptera > Lycaenidae > Phengaris > Phengaris arion. The sequence goes on along the minus strand of OY751451.1, from coordinate 2,591,153 downwards.
TATGAGGAGCAAAGTGAAAAGTAAACACCAATAGTGATATAATCTATAATACCTACGGACGCTTCACACCACTACAATCTAAACCCGTGGTAAGTGCCCAAAGAACCTGTTTTACGGGGACCAGACAACGGGAAGTATATTCAATACTTTTTACTAGTCTATACATATATGTAAGATTTTTATTATATTACACATGTATAATAAACATTCATGACCCCGGATCACAGAAAAACTATTTTGTCGCTTCGGCGGGATTCGAAACCGCGACCCCCGGCTTGAGCATCAACGCGCTCAACCACTGAGCCAGAGAGGTCGTCAATATAGGTCGATATATCAGGTAGATGTGAGTTTTTCACTCAAATATATTTAATGTTTACCATAACCATTTGAATAGAACACACATTATCAACTGTTATTATCTTTTCATTCATACCATATATGCGTTTCACTCACTCTCTTACATAGAAAAAATTCAACTTTTTTTTCTCCATTACACTATCTCTCTATCACTCATTCTCTCTCTCAATGTACACACCTGTAAAATATCTCCATCTCATTCACCCAGTTCGTATTTCTCACTTCACACACCTGTGAAATATCTCTGCAGTCCGCACGACATGTGCCAGCCGCGGCATACTGACCACTGATAGTCACTATCAGCTATATCTAATCTATTTAAAATGAATTTCGACTAACTAACACTAATCGGAATTGTAATATTTGGGATTAGGAGAATTGATTTAGTCATGACGAGTCTGATTCACAAATTTTTATTTGGTGTACGGTTTTCAGCGCTATGCAGTAAGGTTCTTGCAGATGTCTGCAGTACGGATTTGCAAAGTTCTGCACAATGGTTTTGCATTGTTCTGCAGCATGATTTGTAAATGAAACTTCATCATCTCCGCACTTGCAGTGAGCACGGTTGTCTCTGCAACATTGAGTATGAATCAATACATATTGGATGCATATCTGCTTAACGTAATTAAAGTTGTGACCCTGACGTTGCGACTTTTTCACGACTGCATTTCAATCACGATTTCATTCAGAACCTCAATTCCCATAAATATGGGCTATATATGTGAAAACCCCCAAGAAAAACTTTTAGGGATTCCTAAGTTTAGTACCTTTTTTATAGTAATCGGTACTCTTTTAGTAGTTTTTAGTAGAGAATGACGCGAGTTTAGTAGTTTCGCAAAAACAAAGTTGGCAACACTGGAACGAATCGCTTCAGTCCATACGGCCGACTGATGCGATCTCGAAATTGCACACAGACGATACGATTTTGCATCCGTTCAGGCCGAACTGAAGGAAAACCGGACCGTGTATGGGGGCCACTATCTCTCACTCACACATACACATACATACACCTACTCACATTCATATACATACCTCTGTACACAACTCTCACCATATTTGCAACTCCTTATGTATAAATCTCACTAGAGATTCATAGCACAAGTTTTTGTCCTTTTTTTTCTGTATTTTGTTCCTTTTCATGAAATAATCAGATTTTTATTATTTATTTATTTATTTGAGTCGCGGGCAGCATCTTTTTGACAATATTTTGCTTCGGTAACAATCAGGATTTCCCTCGGGTATTACCATCTTAACTTCGCGTCGGACGGCCATAAACTTTTATACTTTAAAACCTTTCTACCTTTTCTATATCTTGTTGAGATTACTAGTCCCTTGTGATCAAAATGTATTCTTAAATATACACATATTTCATACTAGAAGCGCGCAAAAAAGAACTTCGACGGCAACCGTACATTTTTCCACGATGAAAAGTAGCTTATGCGTTGAAATATGATACATACGTATAGTATATAAGTATTATTAATTAGGGAAGAAAGTTCATTATTGAGTTCGGAGGCAAAACATCATAGGAAGTATTTCGAATATTGTATAATTAGTTCTGGCCACGAGATTAATAGTAGCTGAAGGTTCATACCGCCCTCGTTATAGCTTCATTAACCATTGCCTTAAAACGAGAGAAGGAATAACAATATTATATTTATTTCTGATGATAAAACAAGAAGCATACCTACAAATGAAAGAAAAATAATGAAGAAAGGAGGAGTAAGGTATATTGTGTAAATTACGTTAACTTACTCTTAATTTTGATTGGCGTTTCAGTGTTCGGCCTAAAGACATTTTCAGTCAAGTTTTGTGTAAATATTTTTATTAGAAGAGGGCTTAGTCTGTAAGATCATAAATAGCCGAAAAAACCTATAATTTAATTATCAACATGTTCGTAGCCACGAACAATATTTAGTACGGTTGTAAATCAAAGTATCCGAGACATAAATAGCGTAACATTTTTGTCGTGCGGCAATACATTACCACAGGCGGAGTGCCGCAGGGATCGATGCGCGGGCCGAAACGTTACTCAACACGCGCGGGTAAAGTTAAAGAGGCTTAGGATAAGCCACGATTTCCTCGTCTCGAGATAACTAAGCCCTCAGGAAAGTTGGCAATGAATTCGGAAAATATTTAATATCTTAGCATAGGCGACGCGTTGGTGAAATTTCCCGCTACAGACCACAAAGATAAAACTGCACAGCTCGATCACAGTAGACATGTTTACTGTGTGTGCGTGCGCCGATTCGGGCGGTCTAGTATGAGGATGTAGTACTGTATACCTACGTCTACTGTGGCTGAACCGTGTGTAGCGCACATTCACAATATATCATAGGCGACTAATGCCCGGTTTTTCGTCGGTAGTTTAGCTAAACATGTGAAACATGTCTAAATTTCAGTGCTAATATGACAGCTAGAATGTTGCCCGCGGCTTCGTGCCCGCTTCGATCCTGCCGGAGTCGTACATTTTGCCGCAGTAAAAAGTAGCCCAATATTCGTCCGGTAGTTTCGGAGCCTAATCAATGCAAAAAAAAAAAAAAACCCAATCAAACAAAATATCTTTCCTCTTTGTAATATTATAGTATAGATAACTGATTTTATATTTTATGCTAGCCCTAGCAATACCTACGCAATGCCCGGGAGAGCCTACTTACTACCAGACGCACACCGAACTGAATATCAAATGTCCGATACAGATACGAGGGCTACGTTGTAAATCTGTGCCAATGCGAACATAAAGAATACATCGATACGCAGAGAAAATTTACTAAATCCTTTCATTAACTAGTACTGTTATACTTTACAATTTAGATAGGTACACATACAGGGCACTTTTATAGCCAAATTCGAAAAGCCGAAATATGCATATACGAACAATCCTACTACTACACTGGCGGACACATAAACTGCATCATAGTGCAAGATAACATTCAATGAAATATAATTAGTGAAAGTGCAAACTATTTTGATTTATTTCAATGATAATGCTAAGACCGGTTCTTAATCTGATAAAAAAATCAATTCATGTGTGTATAGGTCAACTTTTCTCTTTCTTGTAAGGTTTTATGTTTAGTTCTAGTTTTTGTCATACTTAGTTCCGTAATTGCACTGCATTATCTTTTTATTTCCATGCGCCAAGGGTTGCTTGGAAGAAATCGCTTTTTAGCGATAAAGCCGCCTTTGTGTTCATGCTAAAATTGTCAACTGTAATTTTAATCTTACCTGTACATTTGTGAACACAATAAAGCATATTCATTCATTCATTCATTTTCTCACTAAAAGAATCAAATTACTTCTTTTGCAGCTTTTTGGAATGGAAATGTGAATAGAGCAAAAACAGCTTTATTATGAAAATTTTACAATACTAAGAAAATAAAAAGTTTTTTTTTTGTTTTTAATAATGTGTATTGCCTCCTCTTGTCCTAATAACTGATTCAAGTCGGTTTCGCATCGACCTGATCAGTGTTTTTATAAGATCTTGCGGAGTATTGTCCCATTCTTGTGACAATGCAACTCTGAGCTCTGCAACCGTTGTTGGGACCGGATTTCTTGTAAATACAGCTCTTTTTAGGTTGTCCCACACGTGTTCTAATGAATTGAGGTCCGGGATACGTGCTGGCCAATCCATGGAACGAATTTCAAACTGAGTAAAGTATTGCTCAACTTATCTCGCTGCGTGAGGACGAGATTATCCTGCATCTGAATGAAGTTTTCGCCTATAAATCGGCTAAAAGGTACCACATGAGGGTTCAATATCTCCGTTAACGATGTGATGTTAAACCACGGTTACCACCGCCATGTGTGTCTGCATCAATAAACACAAGTTCAGTTCGAGCATCCATCGATATGCCGCCCCAAACCATACAAGACCCGCCTGCAAATGGAACCCTTTCCTCAATGCATTTTTGAGCAAATCGCTCTCCTCGTCTACGGTAGACTAGTCTGAGACCATCAGCACCGTACAAACAAGTCCTACACTCATCAGTGAATAATACGGAAGCCCATTGCTCTTCAGTCCAATTTAAGTGTTCACGAGCAAGTCTTAGTCTAGCTTGCCTGTGAGCTGCAGACAATTTTAGTCCATTTGCGGGTCTGAAAGGTGTGATATCACGCTCTTTTAGCCTTCTTCTTATGGTTCGTGCACTAACTGCCACGTCACGTGCACGTGTACTGGTGGAGCTTATTTTTAATGCTTATAGACGTTAAAAACCGATTTCGCAAAGAATTTGTCATAATAAACCTGTCGTCACGAGACGTTGTCATCCGAGTTCTGCCAGTTCCACATCTTCTTTTGAATGAACCTGTCTCCATAAACCTTTTGTAAACTCGGGAAACCGTAGACTGGTTTACATTTAAATCTGCAGCAATTGTACACTTTGTGCGGCTTTTTCGGACGATACGTCCATATTCGTGAAAGAAAAACGTGTTTAAAATGAAATCAGACTAGCAATTAAACAATTAGTACCTAACGATAATTCAACATGTAACAAAACAAAAAAAAATAACCATCAATCACAACATTAACGTAACAACGAGTTAATCTTCAGTAAATTGACAAGATTTCTTCTATAGAATATTTTCTTTCTTTTGTGACAGTACCATATTTAAATTTGATTTTATTTTTGTGTTTATAAACCAGCCATTATTTTCCAATACCAATAAATGTAAAAAGTTCGCATATTTCGTAATAAAATTTGATTGAATGTGTTCTTGCACTATGATGCGATTTATGCCAGTGTATTATAAATGTGAAAGTTTGTGAGGATGGATGGATGGACGTTTTATCTCGAAAAAGTACCCGTAGGACACTAGGTATATTTACGCGGCCGTAGACGCGGGCAAAAGCTAGTATGAATATATACGAACAATATGCATACTCATATGTTTATAGGAATGAAGATGGTTAAGATGCCTAGAATTAGAAAAGTTTGTAACGTTTTTTATGTTTTTTTCGCAAGTGTTTTTATCATTAAACCAATATGAGATTACCGTAAGTTAACATTAAACGTTACTCAGGGAACGGTTCACGAACATGTCAATCTAGCTTACCGAATGTATTGGGGTCCATTGCGGTGTAAAGCCTGTTCGCTGACTTGAACTAACCTTGCCTACTCGGGCTTTCGTACGTTTCAGTACCCACAGCTCGGCAAATTAATCCTAGAAATGTTACAAATCAACATATTGTGAATTATTAAACCTGAACCCCGATTCACGTAATTAACTTACACTATAATTTTACTTTTATTGAATTATAAATGACGAAACATATTTTTGGAGTTTGGACAAATCAAAGCGGGTTTGAGAGTGGTTTGACGTTTATGAGAATACCATTTTGCAGTTTTATCATATCGAGACTGGATTATAACTGTATTATTGCAGGTTTTAATTAGCAGAGTCGACCTTCTGGCCGAAAAAAAAGAACTAGTAAATATAAGTCGATATGTAGTAAGCGTGGTTCCCCGTGCCAACCGTGGTGGTGTCCCGTGCCAACTATAACCTACCTACCTATAGTGTACCTATAAAAGTCGATATCCAGTAAGCGTAGTAAGTAGACTTATGGGAATGTTACAATATAATGGACATTACACACATACATATAATTAATTTGCTTAAACTAAACTGACCTGCAAAAGAGAGTACCTACTACACTTATAAAATTTTATTTTTATTAAAAACCTATAGAAGTTAGACATCTTCACCGATTTCTGTGAAATTGTATAACTAGACCATCGTTTCACAAGCGGGGGGTCGCGACCCTTAGGCGGGTCGAGTTTGTTTTTAAAGGGGACGCAGTCTGTTGAAAAATAATAAATACAAACTACATATAGGTACAAAATATTCGTTTTTCGAACGAATCTTTTGTATCGAACGTCGAAAAAATCGTTCGAACGTTCGAACCAGTGAAGGCTAATATAACCCAAGCTGATAAAAATAGCGCGCATACATATTATTATAATTTTAAAGTGACGGGGTCGCAAGATTTTTTTTTATTTATTTATTTATACACTTTCTGCACAATGTACAATGGCGGACTTAATGCCATTGGGAATTTTCTACCAGTCAACCATAGGGTGGTGACAGAGTCAAAATACCAAGGTGCTTTCCATCTAGAAAAATACAAAAATTTAACTATACAAAAGGTCTTGTAAAACTAATGATAAAATAGATAAAATAATATTCGTAGCAAACTATATAAATTTTACTAAAATAAACCTAATACATATCAAACTAATTATACCTACATACTATACTATAAAATACAAGTACATAAATGATTTATTAAACATAATATACATTATACATATACCATACTGCATAATTACACGATACTAACCAACCAAAAATTATAATAAATAGTTCATGATTCTGCCAAATACTTCAAATACAACTGTCAGACTCTGCGCTTAAACGTATCTCTGGTTGTGGACATTCTGATTTCCGTAGGAAGAGCGTTCCAGAGTAGAATAGACTGGATGTGGAAGGAGGAATGGACTAAACTAGAACTATGTTGGGGACAAAGCAGAAGTGCATTATTTGAGGAGTGGAGGGATTTATCATGACTACTAGAAAGATATTGGAAGTGGGACTTTAAGTAAGCAGGAGAATTGGGTGAGTTAAGGAAAGAGTAGAGCATACACAGGGCTCGCACTATGCGACGTTGGCGCACAGGCAACCAGTGCAGCTTGGAGCGAAAGGAGGATACGTGGCCGTATTTCCGGAGATTGTAAATAAATCTAATACAGTTGTTAAGTAGTCAGTCATATTTGTCGAGCTTGTCTGCATTGAGGTCAAAATAGCACATATCACCATAATCGATGATAGGGAATATGAGAGACTGTACCAACAAGGTTTTGATATGTGTCGGTAAAAAGTTTTTATGTCGATAAATGGAACGCAACGTGCCGGTAACTCTTTGACATACGGTAGCTGTCTGTGTTTGCCAATTGAGAGTACAGTCGATGTGTTATCCGAGATCTTTCACACAGGAGCTGTAGTTAATTATAGAGATATTTTTACTTAACTTTTTGGCTTTTTCGTGGGTCGCGACATAAAAATGGTTGAGAAACTATGACCTAGACTATTAAATACAAATGATTGAACATTTGTTTACCCTTTTTTATAAATCATCCCGTGAGAGTGTAAACTATGGGGTTGAAATTTTGTATGAAAAATATTTAAAAACTTTTCCAATTTCCATGAAATTATATGCTCCGATTTCGACGAAAATTAAGATTCATGCTCTTAAATACATTTTTATTATTATTTTTTATTAAGTTCCTGCATGGTTCCTGTCTGATGTTTTCGGGTTGACTATTCAGTAGGGTATGGCACGTGTTTTAATTTTACACGTGTTTCAAGGTTTATTAGAATTTACCCTGTAAGGGTGCAAAAAAAGGGTTGAAGTTTGTATAGTAAAAGTTTTACAGTTTTGTTTTAGTTTATTTTACCATGTTTCCGAAATTACTAGAAAGCTCATAAAATTAGCGGCGAACTTCGTACCGCCATATTTTTAGACGTCTCACAGTGTTCTGTCTCATTCGCACACTCACTTTTCGGAGATTTTTAAATATTTGCTATAATATTTTTCCAAATATTTTTTTTTTCATACAAACCTTCTCCTGACAATAACGAACACACAAAATAAAGATTTATCAAATTGGTGCAGTCGTTTGGAAGCATAACTTCCATACATACATTTCAGTAATTAATTTTTTACTTATATAAATTTATTTAAGCTATAACTTCATTACTTTCGAAGAAGAAACAAAAAAAACAATTTTACGAATGTAGTACTTTCTTTTGTAGGCCAGTTTACGAGGGTGGGTCAATAAGTCCGTGACTTTTGGAATAAAACACAGATTTTTTGACAAATAAATCATTTTATTTTTCAGCCTTGAGCTCTATATACTTTGTCCAACGCTTCTCCAATTTTTTTATCCCTTCCAAAAAATATGATTTGTCGAGGTCCTCAAAATAGGCCTTTGTTTGCGAGATGACTTCATCATTGGAGTCAAATCTTTTTCCACCGAGCCATTTTTTCAGGTTTGGGAACAAGAAGTAGTCACTCGGAGCCAAATCTTGAGAATAGGGTGGATGTGGGAGCAATTCCTAGCCCAATTCATGGATTTTTGCCATGGCAACTGCACATGTGTGCACCCTTGCATTGTCTTGGTGAAAAAGAACTTTTTTCTTGGCCAAATGAGGTCGGTTTTGTTTTCAAATCCTCATTGAAGCGGTACAATAAGTTGGCATAATATTCCCCATTAATTGTTCTTCCCTTTTGAAGATAGTCAATGTGGATTATCCCACGTGCATCCCAAAAAACAGTCGCCATAACTTTATTGGCTGACAAACCCACCTTGGCCTTCTTTGGCGCCGATTCACCCTTAGAAACACACTGTTTTGACTGTTGTTTGGTCTCTGGTGTGTTGTGATGGATCCATGTTTCGTCCACGGTTAAAAAACTCCTCCATATTGTGATGAAACAACGCCAAACCTTCCTGTGAAGTTGTTACACGATTGCGTTTGTGGTCGACTGTGAGCAAACGCGGCACCCATCTTGCGGAAAGCTTTCTCATGCCCAAGTGATCATTCAAAATTGAAACCACTGAGCCATGCGAGATGCCTATGGCTTCCACAATCTCTTGCACTTTAAATCTTCGGTCGGCCAACACCATATCGTGAATTTTTTCGATTGTTTCGGGTGTAGAGACCTCAACTGGGCGTCCAGGACGTTCGGCATCTTCAGTGCTTGTACGGCCACAACGAAATTCAGTAAACCACTTTTTTACCATTGAAATCGATGGTGCAGAGTCCCCATAGTATTTATCAAGCTTAGCCTTGGTCTCGGTAATGGTTTTTTTTCGCAAAAAATAATGCTTAATAAGCACACGAAATTCACTTTTTTCCATTGTTTCCTTAAGTTACTGGATAGTCTGATAAAGATAGCTGTAAAACACAAACTAACTGACGCAGCAAGTTCAAATTTTGATAGGAGTCAACTGACAGATGCCTGTTGACAGGAGTAGTGTAGCTTTTTCAGTAAGGAGGTTAGAAATTCAAAAAGTCACGGACTTATTGACCCGCCTTAGTATTTACAACTTGTGTGTCGCATTGGTTCGATGAACGATAATGTAACATGTAAGGCTACACCTGCCCCAATAAAGTTACTTTCCCGTTAAATAATGTACGGTCGCTGCACAGTGGCGCCGGGCGTCGTAACACGTGACGTATAAATAGCCAGCTTGCATTATTAAGTCGCCCACTGTGCTGTAAGGCCAAGGTTGGGCCGGGTTATGGTGCGGACGCACTAACGGGAGGATGTAGGTATAATATGGCAATTGTCAAGCGAAACTATTGCACACACTAAATGCAAACGTAATGTCTGCGTGCGTTTGTGTAGAATTGTGTCCAATAGTTTTTTTTCTATTGTGGCACGTCTGCGTTTGACAATCAAATCACAGTGTTTTCTGCTTGTGTGGTCGACACATGAATGCCTCCGTGGTCCAGTGGTTTAGAGCTTGGCTCTCGATTCCAGAGATCGTGGGTTCGATTCCCGCGTTGGAACAGCAAAAATGTTGTTTTCAAGTCTGGTTAGGACAATGTAGGCTGATCACCTGATTGTCTGACAAGAAAGATGATCCATGCGTCGGATGGGCATGTAAAAAGTCGGTCCTGCACCTGATCTCTCGCCAGTCGTGTCGGTTAACCGTCCCACTGGGTTATGTGAGTAAAGGAAGAGATAGTGCTCTTATGTACTGTGCACATCCTTGTGCACTACAAAATAACTCCTGCGTAGCCGGACTAGTTTTGTCGAAACCAGCCACCGCCACCTAAATCGGTGTGGGAGCTAGTTTATAACACAGTGCGAACGGCATCAGAGTGGCTCTCTGAGACTGCTCTATAACGTTCAATTGATTTGATGGATGGATGCCTTTGATGGATATTTTAAATCTACAAATTATTATTGACCAAGATCCAAGACACTATTGGGTTATGTCTGCTAAGTTTTAGATCTTACTACTATATGTATATCACATAGATAAGATATAAAATATGGATGGGTAAAATATATAATGTAGATAGAAAAATAGTACTTACGATCCTCCCCGGCGCAGGGCATCCCAGGCGCTGCGGGCACATTTGGGAATACTGGAACAACAGAGAAATACACTGTTAGATTTTTTAAAATTGTTTTTATATACAAAAGTAAAATAATCAAGAACAAATGTTATATATATTATGTTGATGATTTACTGTCTAAGTCAAAGTTTAGACAGAAAAAAAATGGAAATGCAAAAAAAAAACCTAGTACGAAGTCTGCGGCGCTGAAAAGGGTATTGACCTCGCGCAGCTGATTTCAATTGAATGATATGATATGTTTTTCAATCAGCTGTGAGGTCAATGACAGTCATGTCCACTACTTACGATACTGCGTAAAGGGTGCAATGTATTTTGTTTTATCTAATTTTTTTTCTGCATTTAAAAATTATTTTTCTTCCTCAACGACTTTGCATAAGCAGGAAGTCATGTGACCAAAGTTTCTGTAATTTATTTTACAAGATGTTATATATTTTCCTTTTGCTATAGTTGCAAACTGTATCGAGGGCTATCGGGGGTTAAGCTATGCAATCGTAACAGGCACGTATACAATGACTGCGGGGAGACAGGGGCACCACTGTTATAATAGGAAAAGGGGCCACACTACAATGGAACTGACCCACTCAGTTCCAAGGGGACGTACGACAGGGGGTTCAAAGTTAAGCGGACACTGGTCAGGGGACACAGGTCAAGGGGACATATAGAACAGGGGGTAAAATGTTGGGGGGGGGGGGGGGCAAGAGCGCACGTTTGAGCTTGAGGTTACATCGAGTGGCCATTGTGTCTGGCCAATTACTGGTTCCGTACAAATTGGAGACTTCGAGTCGAATGGAAACTCTGCAGAAAATGTACGGTGGAGTAGCAGCCACGATTGTGAATAAAAATGTTGTTTCAAATACAAAAATGTCAAGATCCAAAAACTTGAAAGCTACAAGGTACACTTATCATTGATGTAGGACTAAGGTATCATTTCATACAATTTTCCTTTGTTAAAAATAATAAAAACTAGCTGTAACTAGTATCCCACGTGAACAATGTACTTTTTTTGGATAAAAGTAACCTATGTTTTAATCCAGAGCTTATACTAAGCTTGTACTTATACTTAACTACTACCATACCTAAATTATATAAAAAACAGTTTCATTAGTTTTTGCGTCCATACATCCATCCATCCTCACAAACTTTCAGATTTATAATAGTAGTAGGATATTATCCTTCATGGCTAAGACATAGTTTAAATGCAGCTTCTTTTTTTTTCTACAAAGGAAAACACGAGGAAATGAGTTATTATAATTGCCATCATGCTGAAGATTCAAACAAACAATAGAGAAAAGAGGGAAATATGTTATTATTTGCTTTCGGATTCGGAGCGGCGCGAGAGCTCCTAATTTAAGTCGTTACAAATATGTATTATAGTGATGTTACTACAGTGTCGGTACCGAATATGCTGTGGTCCAAATATTCGGCACACAAAATTAAATTTTTATCAAGAAGCAGATAGTTCAATAAAATCATAATAATTGTCATCATAGTGTAGACTAACCCGCTTACCAATAAAAATATTTACAAAACGCATAAGCTATTCAATGTCTTTGTATGATAAATCAATATCAGATCATTACCCGTCCTTTTGTATTCGACGTAGTCGGGTAAAAAATATAGTTCATTTTAGAGAAACATAGTAAAGAATAGTGAAATTAAAAATAATAATTACTTCGGCAATTATTATTTTTGATAAATATAAATTTTATATTCACTTTCTATAATATGTTTTTTTTTGCTGACAGTATCTAAGTTGGTTTCTCTATTCTAAGATTGACGCAATATTATATTCAGAGATCTAACGATGTGTACATACCTATATGCGACTCGTTAGTTTGAAGAGCCGCACAGGTAGCGAATAGGTACTTAAGGCAAAGCTGGTCTTATATTATTCGCGCAATGGCGGCAATTCAATTTATTTCGACAGCTACTCGCTAGACACTAGCTCGCGAACTCGACTCTCATACTTTTAATAAACTTTTATAAAAATAAACAAAATTGTAGTCATAATAAACTTTTATTAAAATAAATAATGTAAATTTTACATTTACCCCCTTACTAATAAAAATATTTATACAATGGGTAAGCTATACAATTACAAATTCCAACGACAAGGACAAAACGTTGTATAGCCAATATAGTTTTGGATATCTTTTATTTGCATTAATATTATGCTTAGAAATAGTTTCGTGTTAATATAAAAAAATATGTTCTCAATTATTATGAATTCTTAACAACATAATATAAAGAAGATCACACTTAGAAGAGTTACAAAATAACACAACTTAGTTAGTTGTAAAACACCCGACCACATTAAATGAGCAACGTAACTAAAAATTTTAGACTTAGTACCGAGTACCCGAATGTCGGAAAAACGTCCCATCCCTAGTGGGCATTATTAATTACAGTTTTCCATTAGGAGCACTCAGAGCCTCAGAGAAAACGTTAGTGTTGTTATGATGAATTCGTATTAGCATACCGTGCTACTGCTAGTCAAGTTGTATACAACAATAATTCCACGGGAACCGTAAATTTGGCAAGATGCAACAAATTCTATTCAAATCAAGAAGAAGACGATACTATAATATTTTATGTTAAGGATAAAACGTCGCTCTCTATACAGTTATAAACTATCACAGACGGCTAAGTATATACGATATAAGATACTCAATATTTTTATATTACATTTTATTCTTCATCGGCATGTTAAGACAAAAAATTATTGTATTTTCGCCGTCTGTGCCACTCTTTAAGGCAACAAATAATTCACTTGCTATAATATAAATGAAAAGATCTCACAAAAGATGGTAATGTATACTTTAAAACGATCATTCTAAGGCCCTTGCACAATCTACTGATATATAATATAATATAGTCAGATAACTTATTTGCATGTTTTGGCTTTGTCGCTCAATATAAAGTGCTTACTTTGCGACAATTGATAAAACTTTCGAATAAGCTATCCGACACTTATTAAAACATTGTGAAACAGGCCCTAAGCTATGTAAACTTGGTAGCGATAACAGAGCGTGGTATTAAAATCGTCCTCCCGAAATAGATCAATATAATTTTCCATTTGGACGAACGCGACGAAAAATTATTCGACGAGGACCATTAATTTGTTGAATGTTTTGTCGCCTCAATTGTTCCGTCGAGATAACTTGACTGTCTGTGGGAGAGACTGGGCGGAGAGAGACAGACAGTTTTTATCCTAGAGCTTTTCAGTAAAGAATTTATTAATTGGAATTTAACATTAATTCGCTCTATACCGTACCGGCAAAAGTAATATAAATATAAGTAAAGACAAAATCGCCACAGTTATTGAAATAAGTGTAACTATATACTGCCTTGGATCAGTTAGAACTGACCGTGTATGGACGTGGATTGGTACGATAGATCATACTGTTTATGTCAATATGGAACTGATCCAATCGGTAGCGTTATGCCGAATGGACGATTCTAGACAAATTTTCAGCAAACAATCATTTGTCTTAGCCCCTGTTTTTTTTGCTATACAATTACAAAACTCCTTGGTTTTTTTTTCTCGAGCATCTAAAAGCTTAGTGTGTGTATATTCGGCCTCAGGTCGGGCAGCTGTTTCGGCACTCATCTGACACCTCCGATCCCTCAGTTATGACAGCATCTGACTCGGAAGTCGGGTCACTTTTATCGCTTTACTATTTACTAGCATTTGCCCGCGGCTCCGCCCGCTTAAGTACAGTATCCCACGCGGACACTGTACCTTTTTGGGATAAAAAGTAGCCTATGTGTTAATAATCCAGAGCTAAAACTACCACCATACCAAATTTCATCGAAATCCGGTGTGTAGTTTTTGCGTGAAAGAGTAACAAACATCCATTCATCCATCTTAGTAGTTATGTATAGAACGCTAGCTGTCCCGTGCCCACTTCGTTGGGCGTAAAGCAATTGTACTTGTAAGTTTTTACTTTAAAATCTAAATTAATACAACATCATCCAGTGGACCAAATTGTAAACCATTAATAATATATACCCAGTGTAGACATAATAAAAATTTAAATAATAATACACTTATTAATCATCCATAGATATTATTATTATTCATATGTAAATGAATTGTCTATCAATTCTAGTTATTGAATACCACATATCACATTTTAAAAACTTAATTTTATAGTTGATGAATAGACGAACGTGTATCTAAAAGAGAAGTTATTTCGGTTCATGCGATTAAAAATTATAAGCAAACAAAATGTTTATTGTAAATTTTTTGGAGTTTACTCCTTAAGAATCGATTTTCATATAAGGCACCCGGTATGAAAAAAATATGAGCAGTAACATCTACTGAACGAATGACAGCGTTACGTTTTCGTGCGCAACCTATTCTGCGCTCCTGTCACTTTTTTTCACATGGCGCGAATTTTTGAACTCAAATCGATCGCTAAAGTTTTTGTTCCTTCTGAGGGACGTGTTTTACTTTTTAGAGTAAACTCCAGTCGTGCGTCGAAGCTGACACACACTTTTTTTTTTTCGTAAAACGATTAGGCCTCCGAAAAATGTACGGCGGACTGTCGCAATGACGTCACACCGATCGTATTCAGTAGGTACTCTTTTTTATTGCGAGATTAAGCTGCTTGTATCTTCGTTAGTTTTAAGATGAATTATATAGAAATAGGTTTGGGGTTGTTTATTACCACGATATCACGACACGGTTTTAGTGAAATGCCTAGCATATTATTTAAGGTTGAAAACAGGAATAATTAAATTGCAAAATGGAAACTAAATATTTCGTAGCACTCGCGTAGCCGCCTCTACGAGCCCAGCTAAGGCGTAGCTACAGACGTTCCGCGCTGTTCGTAGACTTCTAAGTTCTACGTGAATGACTTTTGTATTACATAATTCCACATTACCAAAAAATATATATTAGGTCCTTACGTCATATGAAATTCATGTTTTGTCGTACTGGGCACTTTGATCTGAAATATATCTTCTTTGGTTAGGTATTTTATACTCAAACATGTACAAATTTATACTCATGCATTTGTGTTTCGAAAACCGTAATTCATTTGTTTTTTCCTCTTTTGGCTTCTTTGCGTCACTCTGTTTAAAAAATGGAAAACTTGAAATATCGTATTATTTCCGAGTACGAGTTCCACCGTGGCACCAGTGCTGCAGAAACGGCTCGAAGGATTAATGATGTGTATGGCGGCGGTGTCGCAAAACAAAACACAGTGCGTTTTTGGTTCCAACGTTTTCGTTCTCGAAATTTCGACCTGCAGAACCCGTGGACGGCTGGAGGCTATTGTGGAAGCGGTGTTAGTGATAAAACTGTTTTAATCCACTTGAAGCAAATTGGGAAGGTGAAAAAGCTTGAAAGGTCATGAAATGAAACCTCATGAATTTAGTGCAGCAAACCGACAAACGCGCGTCGACTGCTGCGTTACATTACTCAACCGGCACAATGATGGGATTTTAAATCGAATCATTACCTGTGATGAAAAGTGGATCCTGTACGATAATCGGAATCGCTCATCGCAATGGCTGAACCCTGGCGAACCTGCCAAAGCCTGTCCCAAGCGAAATTTGACTCAAAAAAAGTTACTTGTGAGCGTTTGGTGGTACCGGTGTCGTTCTCTACAGCTTTCTTAAATCTGGCCAGACGATTACGGCAGATGTCTATTGCCAGCAACTGTAAATCATGATGGAAAAGCTAGCAAACAACCGAGGTTGGTCATTCGCTTTAGGCCACTGCTGCTTCAGGACAACGCTAGACGACACACTGCACAACAGATGGCTACCAAATTAGAGGAGCTTCAATTGGAATGTCTAAGACATCCACCGTACTCCCCGGACCTTGCTCCAACAGATTACAATTTTATTGGAAATTTGGATAACTTCTTGCAAGGAAAAAAATTCAACTCCGATGGGACAGTCCAAGCGCCTTCAAAGATTTTATTGATTACTGTCCGAATGGTTTTTTTAGTAAAGTAATCAATGAACTACCTATGAGATGACAAAAGTGCATAGATAGCAATAGTATATACTTTGATTAAATAAATATATTATGTTTAAAAAAATCGACCTGTTCCTCAATTTCTGCCTGCTAATTTCATATGTAATGACCTAATATTCCTAACGTAAAGAATCGTCACTCCACCGATTTACACGAATGACAGCTCGCGGCTGTGTGCGCGGCTCGGTCGCTGGGCGAATGCGGAGGCGGGCGGGGCGTGAGTTTTTTCCAGCCAGGACTTACGTTCACGGGGCTGGGCGCTGGTCGTTTCGTGCTTTGACATCATTGACAATATAATTTCATAATATTTATGATGTCTGACGCGACGTTTAATATTATTTCGATGTGAGCCCTAGGCTTACGTCAATATGGCTGACATTCGCCGGTGCTCGAGCTGTCATTTGTAGAGAGTGTCGCCCCTGTGACATTTAGCCCTATCAGCTTCCTTAATGTCTTCAAAGTTTGTTATATTCCAACTAGTGTTTTCATTTGTTTATTGAACCATCCATTTGTCGAACACAAACAAGTTACAGTAGATTTTTCATATTATTGTAACATCATTTGGACGATTTGTTGGTAAAATTACAGTCCAACTGGCGGGCTGGGTAAATAAATTAGAGGCGATACTATCGCGTAATGGAACTTACAAAGAAAACTTGTTAAAAGTAAATCCGACGGTGGTTAGGGGGAGGTGGAATGCTGGCACAGAGGGGGGAGTTGCTACTTATATGGGACATCATTAATATCAGCGTTTATATATGCCTACTTATGGCCTTAGTTTAGATGTAATTTAAACATGAAGTAAAATCAAACAAACATACCTACAGAATATTATTTATGTACTTTCGTATATAGATTCAGTGGATGGTATTTTACATGTTTTTTTTTAATCGAAAAAAAAAATCACTTTACTCTCACAAATTACTTTTAATATTAATTTAGACCTCGTAGAGCTAATAGCATAAACTTATGCGGTTAGCCAGTTTACAAAAACAACATTTCTTACTTTAACCCATTAACACCTATGGCCCATCAACTCAATAATTTTGCAAAAGATATAATAAAATCACCAGCTGTATGTTGTAACACAAGTTGTTCGAGAACGTATCACGTGACCAGATTCATCCGTCCGTCCGTCAGTCCATCCATAGATATATAGCCCGAAGACCTTGTGACGACGGACCCGGGATATATTACCGGCCAATGAAGTATTGGTACTTGGTAATGAGGATTGAGATGGATGTGGGCTTAGCAAAATTTCATAAAATAAGGTTTGGTAAAATCAATTACAGATATTTTGGGCATATGATATACTGCTTATATAAAGACATTTAAGGAGAAAAATAATTCAAAAATTTCGAATAAAATATAATTAACTAAATAAAATTGCAATGCGCTCTCTAAGCCACTGATTTTAAAGCGAAAGCAAAGTCTTTATCTAAAATAATATCAATTCAATCAGCTGTGTGAGGTCAATGAGCTCCGTAGCGCCGTAAAGAAAGTAATGTAATCTTATTAAAAATCAATCTACCTAAACGTCTTTACGTAAGCAGTAGATCATTTGCCCAAAATATCCGTAATTGATTTTATCAAATCTTATTTTATGAAATTTTGTTAAGCCCACATCCATCTCAATCCTCATTACCAAGTACCAATACTTCAATGGCCGGTAATATATCCTTGGTCCGTCGTCACAAGGTCTTCGGGCTATAAACGTGTTGGCTCCGTGTGGCAGTCTGCCAAACGCGGTAACTTCGTGAACGCAGCTTTTCGTACTGAACGGATGTTTAATGCCAAAAACCTAGTTTATTTACCCAGTGACCTTGTGAAAGCGCTCGCTCTCTATAGTCTGTACAGACGTTTTGCGCCCAAACCCAACTGGCGTTTTTTTGTTTTTAGTGTAAACAGGTTTTTGTTGACGTTTGTGATTTTTTAAGTTCCCTACTTTATACAAGTAAGAGTTGAGTAAGTTCTTTCAAGATATTAGGTCTATTTAAAGCTTTTATGCACTTTGTAAAGCACAGAGTAGAAAATATGATATAAAGCTTTCATAGAACGATCCAAATTTAAACATTTTGCCGTCCCCTCAACGGCCCACAATTTTTCCACACAGCGTATGCTTGTAGTAGTGCAATAAAATCGACAGCTAACTGTGCAGCTGTTAATCTGTTCCTCTTTCTATAATCTATGTTCTAAAGCGTCTAAACTTAAAATTAAGAAGATACTTGTAAGCTTTACAATTTCACCCACGCCTGTCAGAAGTGTAAATCGTTCGTCTAGATATCATGAGCCTTCTCTTCCATTAATGCGAAGAAGGGAGAGATAACATGATATCAACGATTAAATTTAATCGTTAGTGAAATTGGCAATTAGGTTTGAGTAGTGATGTTTGTACTAACATAATTTCCGTGTCACAATGACCCAAGTGACAAAGGCACAAGTGGACTTCTCATTTTATCGACTCCAATATATGGCGGTATGTTGTAAAATGTAAGCGCCCCTGTCTGAGTAAGGAATGGTTTAAATAAATAGTGAAAGGGTCAAAACTGACCTAACTTTGTCTCTTATTTCATATTACCTCAAAGTAACTCATTTTATATTTAAATTATGACACAGATATTTTCTTAAAGCAAACAGTGACAGACGCTGTCGTACGCAGTTCGCTTTCAAGCAATAAAGGGCGTTACAGACGGCAATGATACTATAATGTTTTATCTTGAGATGCCTGGATATATTTCATGTTATTACAGTACGTAACATGAAAATATACAGGGTGCTTGGTTAGCCGAATGAAATATTTAACCTAACATTAGGCCACAAGGTTACATAAGTAATGGACTGGAAATTAACTAAAAATGTTCGTGATTTGCAGAAAAATAACATGATTAATATTTCCTGACAACTCGCACTTCGCATGGACACCATCACACTGCCGTACAACGCGTCGACTTCAAGGTCACGCGCTTGTTTAGTAGTACGGGCGCGCGGTGATGAATAGAATTTAAGTATTTTATAGAACAATCTGGTCAAAATTTAAGGTCACAAGTTACATATATTTTTGGCACGAGAATCGAATACTGATTACGGTACTTGAATATCTATTATTGTTAACCGAGCATTCTGTATTCTTCGGCGTCTGTGATGCCCTTTAAAGTCTATAAATGTTACGAATTCATTGTAACAACGACAAAGAGGGGAACAATATTTTTACTGAGAGTCATTATAGCGAGTCGCCAGCGGGCTCAATTGCGAAATTAAAATGAATTGAATTGTGACTTGCTCGACGCGACAGACTTGTTATGATGTAACGAATTGTCATGAGCGTTAACTTGTATTCACGTGAAATTATCAAAGAAATGTATACGTCACGAAACACTTTTAATATGTATGTATGTATGTATGTATTGAAAACAAGTGATATAGTATGTACATATGTATTTATGAGTACCGGCTAGCTGGTGCCCGAAACTTCGTTTGCGTGGAACTATTCATGGAAACGGAAACCTATTTTTTTAAACGGAACCCTAAGATAAAAGGAGTAAATTTTTCTGTCTGCCCGTCTGTCTGTCTGTTTGTTACGGCTAATCTCTGAAAAATCCGGACCGATTCAAACAGGCAGATAGCTGATGTTATAAGGAGTAACTTACGCTACTATTATCTTAGGGTTCCGTCTAAAAAAAATAGGGTGCCGTTTCTATCATTTTCACGCAAATGAAGTGGTGGCACATATTATGGAAAGACGAACAGATAAACAGCTACATAGTAAGCTTTCGATTCGATTGCGAAAAACTGTGTGGAAAAATTGTAGGCCGTCGAATTTTCAAATTTGAATCAATTTGGATATGGTTCTGTGAAAGCTGTTTCTCTACGTAAAGTACGTAAGAGTTACGTATTTATAATATTTTCTACTCTGTGGTGGCGGGCGCTAGCTGATGGTTAAATATATTACTAAAACACAAATGACAATGGCATCGTATCACCATGAAAAAGCGTCGCCATTTAAATAGTTTCAAATGGAACGACCTTTGTTACGATCGCGGTATCGCGTCAAAGTTAAACGATGCTTGGAGTAGTTTTTATTACTAAATGGTATATTTGAGTTCGGTAACAATGTTATCATCATATTGTATGAATATCATTAAATCAAATTAAACTGACTCAATTTAAAGATCTACTCATTTTATGACTCGGTCATAAAATCTTTGGAAATCAACTTGCATTAAATGAAAAATTTTACATTCGTTATTTACACATATTACAAATAACGTAGTGGGGGATCTTATTTTAAGTTTAATAACATGTATTAGTAGAATGCCGACAGTTTTTTCCTGCAGACAGTTTTTAATAAAGTATATTAATAATATACATATGCCATTCAAGTTGGATTACTAACTTGAAGCTCTACTGATTTAAAGATTTAGTCATCAGGCATATTATAGATTATGAACGTACCAACAGCGATATTTAATATTTTTAATTTTATCGATAAACCGCACATCACTATTATCGAAACTACCCACATGTTCGCGCGTACGTCGGCGCTGCTACCACCACCTCCAGCGGAGGATAGGGTTGTGACAGCAGCTGGTGGGCAGCCGCCACTCTCTCGCACACGTCGAGACCACAGTTTATCGTCTGCCACACGCACTCACGCAGGCATTCTACTTTCGAGAGCACCGTCAATCTCATCTCGATGCCACACTAATTTTACTCCTCACAAACTCTGAAAGGTTAATCGCATATCGACAGGCACGACACTAGTTTACAAAACTATTCATTCCAAAGGATTGTTCTTATCGATAATACTCACAACCCTAATTACGATTCAAATCTTAAGCACAAAGCACTAAGCTTCTAAGAATTACGTCTAAAATTTACTTCAACCGCATTACGCACGCGCATTTTTTATTAGTCCGGAATAAAATTATTTCAAACATTATGGTACGATAACAGAGAACGTTTAGCTCGATACTACATTCTTTCGACTCGGCACAGATAAGATACGGTAGTGTTGGTCCAATCGCATCGATGTGAGTTTGCGCGTGAGTTTTTACCTTGTCGATATTCCTTCATCGATAAGATAGGGAGATCTCTACCAAGTGTAAGTTATTAATAAGGTTTGTGAACATACAACTCTGACTCTATTCATCTTATCTAATAAGACTGTTTATTTTTAGAAATGCCTGTACCTACACTGGGAAGATACATATCTAGAAAAAGGGATCAAACAAAATAAGATATTTAATCGAGACAAAAATATCCCATGTTAGTAAAATAGTGATTACACTGTTATTGATAAAACTAGCTGGTGCCCGCGACTCCGTTTGCGTGGAACTGTTAATGGAAACGGAACCCTATTTTTTTAAACGTAACCTTGAGATAAAAGTAGTATAAGTTACTCCTTATATCATCAGCTATATGCCGGTAAAAGTTCGGTCAAAATCGGTCCAGCCGTTTCAGATATTAGCCGGAACAAACAGAGAGACAGACAAAAAGTAAAAAAAAAGATATTTCATTGCAAGTACTGTATAATATATGTATGAATAAATTACAAACAGACACTTCAATTTTTTTTATTTGTATCTATGTATGTATGCATATTGAGTATGGTTAGATTACCATGAAAGTCATAATCCGTAAGTATTTATATATTATTTATAATTATTGTAATGTTGTTTCGGTGTGCAATTAATGATAAACAAATAACAAAATCCGGCTCGAAGGACCAACAAACGAAGTGATAGCTCTTAGTCCAGTGATGTGTAACGGCATATATACTGGTATATGTTGACATATAACATTATGTTGACTATAGTGTGTTCAATCTTACTAGAAGGGCAGCACTATCAGTATTGATAAGCAGAACTGGATAAACTCTCCTATCAGCTTTAAACTATCGCTTGCGAAACAATGAAATTGAGATAATCAATATAACGAACTATGATGAATAAGGTACACATGCAGGTACATATTATCCTACCGCTATTATAAATGTGAAAGTTTCTGAGGATGGATGGATGTTTGTTACTCTTTGACGCAAAAACTCCTAAACGGTTTCTTCTGAAATTCGATATGGCAGCAGTTTAGGCTCTGGATTAAAACACAGGGTGCATTTTTCCCCGAAAGATTACAGTGTGTACAGTAGTGGAATACTGTGTTGACGCGGGCAAAAGCTATTACGTTCTATAATACAAAACAAAACAATTAAACGAAAAACGGACTTAAGATAAATGAATTTTAGGCACATTTTCTTTAAAGCGGCTAAGAGACGTTACACCCTTGTTTGAAAGACAGAAACCGAATATCTTATAGTATATTAAATTGGATTGCAGTTCTTTTGTTTCGCTAAAACCCGAGAATCGACGAACCGATTTAACTCATTTCAATCGTGAAATAATTGTGGAAGTTCAGGGAAAGTTTAAACAGTCTCTCAATGGAAACATATTGGAAAAATCCCAGCTACGTCGCAGGTTAGTTATTTTATTAATTTCAGTTCATAGTTAACACAGAACAACGTGTGTCGGGTCGGATCAGCTAGTTATTAATATAAAAATTGTCGATGTCGATAGTTAAATGTGTGACACGACACTAATTACTAAATAAAATACAATACTTGTTCCCTACAGATTAAACTACAAACTATCATGTCATCAATCAATCAATGTCAATCATGCGAACAAATGTCAAAATTGACAAATCGCGCGTAAGTATTCACATTAACCAACCAAGTAAGCCATTTAGACATATGTACGCATGGTTCATTGCATTCTTAACGCGAACAGACTACAATTATTTATTTATTTATTTATTTATTTAAAGGGTTTGCCAACAATTGTGAACACTACACTAAGCACATAAAACACTCGATTAAGTATAGAATTGAGTGTTACAATCTTTTATAGACAAACACAGCATGCACCAATAATAATTGTAACCAGTAACAAACAAAATGTTACAAAAACACATTATATTATCAAAATAATATAAGTTAATTCATTGTAGACGAGCAACGCTGATGATGATGCTATAAGGCGGTGGGGCGGTAACCTTATTCGTGCGAACTGTTGTTTTATCAGATAGCTGTGTGATACCTTATCACCGGCAAATGCAACGCTAGTCCGAACACTTGTTAGGGCTATTTCCCTCCTAATACACCAATGTTGCATAAATACGCCGGTGGCAGAAGTGGGGTAACCCAATTTTTTTTTCATAGTCCTTTCAAAAGAAGTCGCGAAACAAAGCAAACGAATTCGTCTATATTCAAAAGAACCGTAAAAATCATGTCATTTACAAAAAAAAAAAAAAGAAAAATTCATGTTTTTATGCAACTGTTCTTTGACTTTAAAATAACAAATTGACTCATAATTGCCATTATGAAACGACAAATTGTAATTTCAACAACGGCAATAGATATAACTAAAAACAACGCCAGGTCCCGTTCCTACCGTAGTTCAAATCAAACACTCGGCACAGAGTCAGAGAGAGAGTCAGAGCAATTAATCGTCAGAGTCGACAATCGCTTTTATTTATTCTCCGCGGAATGAAGTCTGTAATAAATTAATTACAGACTTCATTCCGCGGACGGTGAATTTCAGTGCAATCATAATAATTTTATGAAGGTTGTTTCCGATTTGTATAATAATAATATCTATGGACGCTTCCACACCACGTCAATCTGGTCCCGTGCTAAGTTCTCGAAGAAGTTGTGTTAAGGGTACCAGACAACGGGAAGTGGGGATATTTAATACTTTTATACTATACATATACTTAAGATGATTTTTATTATTTTATACACATACTTAATATCATTCGTGACTCAGGAACATAGAAACCTTTTTGGTCTTTTCAAACCCGCGACCTCCGGCTTGAGCACTTACGCGCTCAACCACTGAGCCACAGAGGTCGTCGAATGTCATCTAAAATATAACCAATGGCCAACTAATATGGATGAGAAAACTACAAACAGAAAACTCACAGTTCATACATTTTAATAATTACCCTTTAAATTATTTACTGACGTTTTCTCATCTTAATCATACAAAAAAAAAAAAAACAAATATGTATTTTCATATTTCACTGTCGTACATAAGCGAATACGAACATAAAATTGTATGTAATTTCGTCATTTTTTCCCATTCCGTCTCACGAGTCGCGCCGCTCTTCCGGTTTTCCGGTCGTCATGTGGGAGTTATTACAGAGTGCGTTGGTGACGGTAATTCGACAAAACTGCTTCTATTTACCCACCCTTTTTTTCTTTCTTTGTAATTTCCCTTTTTTAACCCCTGACCCAAAACGGGACGACTGTTTGTCTGTCTGAGTGTTTGTCCGTAGCATGGTAGCTCCCAAACGGATGGATCGATTTTGATCTACACTTTTTTGATTGAAAGCTGACATGATCAAGAGTGTTCTTAGCTATAATTCATCAGCATTAGCTCACTCACTGCTTGAAAATTAGGTGGTTACTTAATTTTTTAAATTTTGTTTTTGTTTTTATTATTAAAAAAGTCAAAGGTCTTCAGTGTTTTTAGTTACAGTTGTCTTTATGGACGATTTAATTTATTAAATAAATAAAGTATACCTACTTATTATTATTACTTGTATATTTTTATATAAATAAATGCTATATTACTTGTATATTTTCATATAAATATATGTTATAATATATAAGCTTTTTAATAGTAAGACATAAAGCTCTCAGAAGTCAAGTCTAGTTTTTAATTTTCTTAGAAGTGGGGGCCACGCTTCGGCATAAATGGGCCGGCTCGACCGGGTAAATACCACGGCCTCATAGAAAACCGGCGTGAAATAACGCTCGCGTTGTGTTTCGCCGAGTGAGTGAGGTTGCCGGAGGCCCAAGGGGGGTTGGGGATTTTAAGGACTGGGAACGCACAAGTGTAACTCCTCTGGTGTTGCGAGTGTCCATGGGCGGCGGTAATCGCTTACCATCAGGCGATCCGTCTGCTCGTTTCCTGGTTTATTTAATTAAAAAAATATAACTAAGTTTGTTTGGCAATACATTATGATTTAAAAATGTACTAATTTGATTTTATAAATTAAACAAAACTAGAGACACGTTGCTATTCTTACAAACGTTTATAAATAAGATGAAAACAATTCTTACAGTCGTCGATGCGATCCAGGTCTATTGATCCGAATAAGGAGGACACATCACCAGGCATACCCTGGAGCGGGTGGGTGGCAGCAGCATTCAGAAATTCGGTCCAAAAACCCTTCATCATCAGCCACTAACACTGGCA
The DNA here is from genome assembly GCA_963565745.1 of Phengaris arion. Taxonomy (NCBI): domain Eukaryota; kingdom Metazoa; phylum Arthropoda; class Insecta; order Lepidoptera; family Lycaenidae; genus Phengaris; species Phengaris arion. The sequence continues at coordinate 2,565,401 of OY751451.1, read as the reverse complement.
CATAACACAATACTATTGTCGATTAAGAAAAAAAATCACTACCTACATCTTAAATAGCGGCTGTTTGGTTAATAAAACCTTTGCCAGAATAACACACCAAATAAAAAAGTAAACGTTCTTTATTAAAATGATATAGACATGTTTGGTCAATAGATACAATCGCAGCGCGTTCCAATTTTAAACTGCCGCACGTTATCAGGTGTATTGATAAGGCCACAATTAGGTGAAATGATAATATTGAGTTTTCGCGGGAAATATGAATTATTTCTTTTTGTTTCAAATATGAAACGAGAAGTCGGGTCGCCTCATAGTCAGCTATTACTGCCGCTAATGGACTCCCGCAGCATCACAGGGATTACAGATGCGTTCCCGATCCTTGGGCCTCCGGTAACCTCACTCACTTGGCGAAGTACAACACAAGACCAACGCCTGTTTTATGCGAGGCCGTAGTAATTAGCGGGTCGACCCATTCGTGCCGAGGCATGGCTCTCCCACATAAAAGCAAGTCGGCCTGTTGCCCTGACAGCGTTGCCCAATTACTTAATTGAAGTTTCCAATATTGTAATTATCGCAGGTTTACACAGCAGCGCTTCAATAAAGTGTCACAATGGAAAATAGCTTTCGTAATAACATTAAATAAATGAACTCGAAAATTTCGAATACAATAGACTTATTTTAATATGTAGATAAAACGGACAGCATGAAATCATTGACTATCATTACGTATTACAATAAAACGTAGCCTTTTGTGACCTATTTTGCTCTTTAAACCGTACCAAATTAAACAAACATTTATCACACGCAAAAAAAAACGTAAAAACCAAAAAAAAGAACAAGTACAACCTACACGCAAAAAACATCGCAAAACTTCACAAGCATAATATGTATTAGGTGCAACTTCACAACCAATTCCAAATTTGTACCATCGAACAAGTTGCCGCTCGACCAGACATAAGATTGAAATCGCTAAACAGCGCCGATGAATCGTGCGCACGCTCACACAGTCACGTTTTAATACGGACTACAACTACGTCTGCGGTCGTTTCACTTTCTTTGTGTTTAAATATTTTGAGGCGACAAGTAAAATATTCCGTAGCTGGTCGAGCAGGAACTTTGCGCCGATATTGTACACTTGAACACTTCACCCTCACACTTTGTACACTTGTATCACTCACCGTGCCTGCTCCTTTGATCGCAGAGCAGCTTGAGCAGCTCGAGGAGACAATCGTCTTTCTCGCGTTGTCGTTGCACCATTTCGTGGCACTTAATTACCTCTGGCATCTCATTACTATGTACGTGTTAATCTTAGAAATACTTCAAACGAGCAATTCTTGTATATGTATAAAATCAGAATCTCGGAAACGGCTTCAAGTAGGTATTTGCATAAAATTTAGTATGCCCTTATGCTGGGGGTTTGGGGGAGAAAAATCGAGCTAGCTAGGTTTTATTACAGCGAAATCTTAACGTCAGGCGAACTCCTAATGTCAGTTCGAATGGCAGTGTTGGCAATGCATAATTTTTGCATTGTTTGCAAATTGGTGTATCAAGTTCGAATCCCGGTAGGATGAAACGCTTTATGATTTTTTTTTATTTAATATTTACAAGGTCAGTTTTTATCTTTAGGAACTAAATGAAAAATGAGATCCACTAAATTTATAAACTCACCTATTACTCTTACTTACTATATTGTCAAGTACCTAAGGGTAAGATGGGTTATGGCCACGTATTTAAAACGCTTCCTTTTACATAAAAAAACATTTAGTAATCTTAAATAATGTAACGGATTTTTATGCGGTTTTCATCAGTAGACAGGATGCTTCTAGAGGAAAATGTATGTATATATTATCTCAACGGAGACAAAAAACATTTACTACCAACGTGAAGAATCGTCATTCAATAGACTCATACGAATGACAGCGCGCAGCTGTGTGCGCGTGGCTAGACGTGTGCAAGGACCGCGCACAACTTTTTTCAAGCCAGGACTTTCGTCGTTCAAGGGGTTGGCCGCTGGTCGTTTCGTGCTTTGACGTAATTGAAAATATAATTTGAAATTATCTCGGTGTCAACCTTCGGCTTACGTCAACACGGCTGACTTTTGCTGGTGCTCGAGCTGTCCCTTGTATCGAGTGTCGACTGTCGCCCTTGTGACGGGGATGAAGCTGCGTGCAGTAACTGCTTATTTTAGTAATAACTGAAATGGCCGTGGTTAATCAAATAAAAAACGCCTCGCATTATTTTATATGACTGATTGGCGCCGGCATTACCGCCGACGAATGGCGAACGCAATATATCTGGGACATTTTAATATGTTTTTTCAACCGAGGACAATTATTTTGCGACTAAATAACGCAATATTTGCAGAAAACACGAATTAAATGGTTTGTAAAATGTAATCAAAACAAATGCACATGTTCAAAAACCTTACAAATAAATATATAAAATAAAATCTACAGACCACAACGATAAAACTGCACAGTTCGATCACAGTAGATGTATTTAGTATGTGTGCGTGCGCCGATTTAGGCGGTCTAGAATGCAGATGTAGTACTGTATAGTTATATCGTTGTGGTGTGTGTAGCGGGCAATAATGGCAATTCGACCGTTAAAATTGCCATTTACACGGTCGACTTTCGCCGTGCGGCTTCACTTATTAGGGTCAGTTCACACCGCGACGATACGCGGCGCTGCATTTTTAAGATAGCTATTCAAAATTGAACCTTATTCACTACACAAAAAAATAAACGCTTCGTATGATATTAGTTATACACTGCACATGCGCTGTACAGCACGGTACAACCTAACATTCGAACTCTTACAATAAAACGCGTATCTTCTTGTGTAATGAATAAAGTTCAATTTGGAATAGTTATCTTAAAAATGCTGCGCTATGTCACGTATCGTTTCGTTTCGGTGTGAATTGACCCTTAGTCACCTGTGTAAATCCCGCATGTGACATCATTTACTTTATCAATACTTTATCAGTTGTTGTCATTTACTTCGAAACGATCAAACGACCCTTTTTCCGAATATTAATCATAATATTGTGTTAATTTAGGTATTTCGTTGGAGTATCATTAATCATAGTAGATTACTAGTATTTAGATTATTGTATTTAGATTTCAGATAATGCTGTTCTCATTATTTAAAAAAAATATGAAAATATGCCATTTACTTCCGACACACGTTTTCGATGAAAGCTCACAGACGGCTTGATTTTTCCGACACACTTCAACATTTATCGTCATATTTCAACAAATTTCTACAAAACCATGACAGATTGTACACCTAAAACTTCCTAAGGAACTGATCTGTCGATAGATGAAAACCACATGAAAATCCGTCCAGTAGTTTTTGAGATTATCGCGAACATACAGACCGACAGACATAAACCAACATTTTTATAATATTTAGAGATAAGCTAAATTACAATAAACCAATTTACTGCGACATAAAATCTAGATCCATAACAATCAGGGTTAAACCTGCGATGTAGAGGCTAGATAAATCACTGCACAATTCACACGCACAGCACGGCAAACGCGATAACTAGAATGAACGCAATATCTAGCATACTATCATCGGCCTACTTCTCTATCTATGTGTTCCAAGGTCTGCAGGGGTATACGCAAAGACAGAAGACTACAGAAGTATAGGCAAAGTCTACTGTAGATATAGGCACCGAAATCTCCAATTAGTAATTTACGCTAGAATACCCACAGACAGAAGCCTTGCAGATATAGGATTTTCCTTGGAACTCAAAGCTTTGGAACAGTACAGAGAAATTGCGTAGATATGTAGCTTTGTACGGTGTATTACTTTATACAATGTGACCATTAAGGGTCAGGTCACAACGAGACTCGACGCAACTTTTTTTTATGATAGCGATACAAACTATAACTTTATTTATTACAAAGAAACATACATATTCCATTACAATAATTCCAAATAGCGCGCGGCGTACGCTTTGTAGCGCTGCATATTCTTACAACATCTTCAAGCATCATCGCGTCGCGTCTCGGCGTGATTTTCAAACAGCAATTCAAAATTGAACTTTATTTACAACGCAAGAAGAAACACTTTTAATTGTAAGATCTCGAATGACAAACCTTTTCGCTCAAAATCGCTCTTGCAATGAAACGTGTATCTTCTTGTGTACTGAATAAAGTTCATGGTGTAGATTCTCGTTTCGGTGTGCGCAGACCCTTAGATGATAATATTTAAACAGTCTGTATATAAATGAAAATGATTTGTCATTTTTAGAACATATTTCATTTGCAATTTAACCTCTTCGAAAAATAGATTTTTTAAATTTAATCTAAGACTTGTGCAGCATGTTGATTGCGGCTGTAGGTACCTACAGGCAGGCGTTCATCACTCGCTCAAGGACACGCGTTATTTGCCTACCGCTCGGCGTATCTCCTTAGATACAATCGACAAACGGCTGTCGCACACCGCACGCCCGCCAGAGCACTCGCACCGCACGTTTTGCGCCTACGCATTGATATACTATGTAATTATTGTGCAGGGGATGGCTGCAGTATAGTAGTTTAACAACTAAATTTAGTAGCTTTTGACCTCTTTAGTAGGCATTTCATTATTTTGTAGGAAATAGCCTCCAGCCAGAAAAAATTAGAAAGAGCGTTCTTAAATAAGTATTGCAAAATTTTAACTTGCAATACCAACTTAGTTAAAAATTTATTGATTTTATTCCGCTTTGATATTTTCCTTATTTACGCGATTTAGGATATTTTCAACAATAAAATTAAATAATCGAGAATTTAATGAAGGTAAAAAAAATATAAATTATTTTATAACATAATTATTTGATTGACAAATAAATTACGATAATCCTCATAGATACAACCCTGGCGCATTCATGAGCAGTCACGCGTGACTCGTGAGTCGCACGACCGGCAACATAATCTCGACTCTTTGTGCGCGTACTTATGGTACTTTTTTTTTCGCTGCGAAAAGCAGATATTATTCAGATATTGTAGGCAATTATAGCGTAGGTATTTTCATTTTTGTATGGAAGTGGTGTATCTGTTACGTAGTAACTATTTATTAGTCTGTGCTACAGGCTACATAATTATGTAGCCTGTAACACAGTAATTCTAAGTAATTCTTAGGCCTTTTCATCTGTTATTGGATGATTTATACAGTACTTTCCGAGCGTAGTAACCACTCTTGAAATACTGTAGTGCCTGGGGGACAGGCGGTTTTAAATGTCATATGGTTGCCCAAGCACATACGATATTCTCACAACACTTGTGGTGAGAATATCTCTCACAACACAGTCAGCCTAGTCCAGAGGAATGACTGGTCAATACGTCCGGAGCCAACCATGTGCGGGTTTCCTCGCGATATTTTCCTTCACCGTTAGAGTGTGCCTATAATGTACTTGAGATCTGAATAAGTCACATTGGTACACGCCGCAACCTGGGAATCGAACCTGCACTCTCTCGAGTGCGAATCAAACTATCTACCCACTAGGCCACGGTGCTCTCACAGACTACCTTATTATAAACATCCAATCAACTTATATCAATTCGTTTATAAATTCTTTGAAGTAGGTACCGATATAAGTCGAATTTCAGCCATCATTTGAACATCAGTTGATTAAAAGCTACCATACGCTCGTTCCCCGCGAACACACGTTACGCGAGGACATTGACGTAAAAAAAGCATTTGAGGACGTCGCATCCCTTACAAGTATGACATTGTTATGGAGCTTCAAACAATTTCTGATCGACAGCTATGTACCAACCAGCTGTTTTAGTTCGATTTTTACATTTACATTTTAAATATTTTTTTCGAAATAAGACCGAAAAGAGCGAAAGAATCGTCTGATGGTATACCAGAACCCCAATTCTTGTAAATAGCTTACACTTTCATTAAACTTTTATAGAATTATAAATGAATCGTCTTGATATCATAAACTGATTTTAGGAGTTTGGACCAAACAAAAGGGGTTCGACGTTTGTGAGTATACCATTATGCAGTTTTGACATATCGGAACTGGATCATAACTGTATGCAGGATTTAATTAGCAGAACCAATCTTCAGAAGAATTACAAGAAAGTTGCAGATATTTTTTTGATTCCCGACTTTCCGTACATTCCTTTTGAATACGATTGCGACTTCTGTACATATGCAAAGTACGTCAATGGCCTCGTACATTAAGAATTCAAATCGGATAATCATTATGGGTGAGACTGACTGCTGGAGATCCCCCCTGCCCTCCCCTCCCTTGTGTCTCACCCCTTCATGTCTGGTGAATCGATACAACTAAGGCCACGATCTGAACTAAAATTCTCGTAATTAACTTTCACTTTCTTTTTTTTTTAATTGTAACGAATTATCTTGATATCATACACTGATTTAGGAGTTTAAACCAATCAAAACGGGTTTGACGTTGGTTTGACGTTTATGAGAATATCACTTTGCAGTATTAACATATCGATACTAGGTCGTAACTGTATTATGGCAGGATTTAATCTCCGAATCGTTCTCCAAATTTGCGACCCTTCGGGCCGAATACTGGAACGATAGTCATAAATCAAGTGACGCTCAAGTCGCATGCTGTCCTTGTCGTTTCGGCTGGTAGATATAGCGACAGCCTGCGAATAGAAGGGCTCTTAATTTTGATTTGTGATTCAGTATTCAGCCCTTAAAGAGATGGATTTTAAGTACTGAGTTGTATACGGAATAGTATACGGAGATTTAATTTTTTTCACTATTGTCGTTCGCCCTAAACAGAAACGGAATGCGCCACTGTCAAACGGGAGCGATATAATCCATGTGACCACAACCTCTTTATTGCAGAGAAAACAGGTAAAGTTTCGTTAAGTTCCATTTAGGCAAGCGCACATAGACATTAGGACATGATTAAGTAGAAATATAGACAATAATGAATAATCCATGAATAGCTGAATCTTGGTACTTCAACTCTTACATAACGTTAAACGTAACTTAAGTCAATGGATGTACTTTTTTGTATCGTTAAGTCTCCAACTTGACTCTAAAAGGGATTGGCCACTTTAAGTAAGTTTTAGACAAGCACTTACGTGGAAACACAAAAATTGATTGTAAGAATTTCCAATATTAATGTAACTGAATCTTTTAAATCCAAAGTAAATAAAAGTAACAGTGTTTTCTAAGTTTTAAAACGCGTCGGTGTAAACAGTTTTGACCGGAACAAGCAGATGTTCGCAGTGGCCAGTGACCTATATAACGACGTAAATAATATACAAGCTCCGGGTAAACTTTGAAAAACTGATGCAATTTATGTTATAGCTTGTATAAACACAGTTTACTCCCCTACTGATAAAAATATTTACAACGGGGTTAAACGAAATCTATAGTAATAATAATATAAAGAGTTGCTGTTGTCTTGTTTCTATGTTTGTTTGTTCGCATTGAATAGGCTCCAAAACTGCTGGACCGATTTTAATGAAATTTGGCACAGATATAGACTAGATTACGGGGAATTACATAGGCCACTTATAATGGCGGCTAAATGTACGGTTCCGACGCGGTTACCTTTTGCGCGTATGGAGTAGCGGGTAACATCTAGTACAGAATATAATAGGTACAACGTTGACTTTCTCCATAGAGACTTAATAAACTTAAGCTCTAAAAGAAAAAAGGTCTACTGATTTCTAGAACAAAATATTATTATGTTTTATCGAAATTACTCGTAGATTGAGATGCGTTTAATAGTGTTGCAACCGCCAATGAATTATAAGAACTGTTCGTGTTCTTCTATGCTATACAGAAACACACATCATTTTTAGGGTTCCGTACCCAAAGAATGCAAACGGGACCCTATTATTAAGACTCCACTGTCCGTCCGTATGTCAATCTGTCTATCTGTCTGTCAGTAGGCTGTATCTCATGAACTGTTATAGCAGTTGAAATTTTCACAGATGAAGTATTTCTGTTGCCGCTATAAAAACAAATACTACAAATAGAATAAAATATTTAAGTGTGGCCCTTATGCAACAAACGTGTTGTTTGCCGTTTTGTACGGAACACGTCGCGCACGAGTCCAACTCGCACTTGGCCGGTATTTATTAATGACTCAAAGTGTTATTTACATTACTCTGGAAAACAGCAAGTACCTCTATCACTGCTAGTACCTACAGTAGGTACAACAATGTCGTGTTTTCGCGGCCAAATCTCACTCACACAACAACGGCGCTACAAATGTCTCCGTCGCTTTATATTTCTCGCGCGATCTTTTGTTCCCGTGAAATGTGGATTTAGGACAGAAAATGGCGGCCGAAATAAAGAAAAAGATAAACACGAGGGCCGAGGGCTGGGCTCAGGTGAGATAAAACGGCCCTGGACAGGGGACTGAGGATTTCGTCAAACATCCATCCATTCGTCCTCACGGACTGTAACATTTCAATAGCAATAGGATAATTATGACGCGGGCAAATGAACTGTGAAATAAAATTAATATCTTCAACTTACAACGCCAAAAATAACTTACATTGTTCTATGCATCTGCCTATGCTAAAATACATGACGCAAAAGCTAAGCCAAGACTTTTATTTCTCCAACACTTGCCAATATTTTGTTTCCTCCCACCACACGGCACATATTTAACGTAAACAAGTTGCCGGTGCCAAAAATAAATGCCGAGTCACTTCGCCAGTTTATTAATCTATGGATAACACGAATTTGAAGCCAATCAATAACGCCTAGTACCGAGCTCTCTCAATTTTATGTATATTTTATGCGGAAATAGGCTAATGAAAGCGTCGTTAAGGGTTGTCACAAAAACGTTATCTTCCGCATAATAACTGAAAGTTTTCAGCCAAATACATCTTCTCCTTATATATAAAAATTGATTGCAATTCAAACATCTTGCTAAACCTCGAGAACGCCTGGACTGATTTGGCTAATTTTGGTCTTGATATAACTGTGGAAGTTTAGGAAAGGTTTAAAGGGTGGGATATATTGGAAAAATTGCGGGGAAATTACTAAAAACGACGATTGAATTTTCCCATACTGTTCACTGCGTTCAATTTGACACTTGACTGTCAAATATTTATAGATGCGTTCAGTTTATAGGTTAGGTTCATTTGAAAAAAATCGGCTGGCCCCAGTAGGTCGATAGGTGTAGATGTAGGTTGTAAGTATAGTTATCTTATAGACTTTCCCGGTCAGATGATTTTGTGATTCTTTTTTTGAATAGACTTTATGTATTCAGACAAAACAACATGTGTGTGACATCTAGTACACTACATACCTTTGGTCATTATAAATACAAGTCATTAAATTATAAGAAAACTAGTGAGTGCCAACCCTGTGCCATGCTGGTAGCGCGCGATATTTGCATATTCGAACGACGCGTGTAGGAGAGGGGGGCTGGGCAAATTAAAATCATAAGTTGTATGTTAGGCGATTGCAACATTGTCATACATACACGTTGTATTAAATCTCGATTAATTTCATCCCTACTGATGTGGCTTTTGATGTCTTAGGGTCAATTCAAACCGAAACGAAACAATACGCGACGCCCCGCTGCATTATTAAGATAGCTATTTGAAATTGAACTTTATTTATTACACAAGAAGATACACGTTCAATTGTAAGTTGTTCGAATGTCAAGTTGCGCCGCGCTGCACAGCGCATGTGCAGTGTATGACTGATGTTATATGAAACGTGTATCTATGTGTGTAGTGAATAAAGTTCAATTTTGAATAGCTATCAGTATATAATAGTCACGTATCGTCGCGGTGTGAACTGACCATAAGATGTCCATACTGTGCCAACGCGGGGTATGTAGTATAAACTGTAGTGTAGATAAGTGTCGATATAATGTGTTATAAATTATAATGGCTTATTAAAAGTAATGGAGCCTTTCTATTAATAACAATTTTTTTTAGTTTGAGATAACAATTATTTTTCTGCCTAATTGTCTTTGCATAAGCAGGGGATCATGTGCCTGAAGTATCCGTAATTGATTTTTGGAGACCTTATATATATACTTACGTAAAGAAAAACGGCTTTCATAGAACGTTTAAAATCGATCCAAATTTTTTCACACAATCGTGGACACACCGTATTATTGGGGTTGTGCAATAAAATCGAAAGGTAACGTAACGATAGGTATGTAGCTGTTTATCTGTTCCTCTTTCTTTAATCTGTAGGCTCGCGTAATGCCATCAATCACACAAAGCTAGTAGGATCGAAAATAAAAAACAGTGGCACAGCGGGAGTGCAGACAGAAGTGAAAACAATAACGCGTACGCATGCATGCGGCGCGCGACCCGTCCCGCCTTCATACCGCACCGGTGTTGGTAACAGTGTCGCGAATTCAATGGTTTTATTCCATCTCAAATAACTACCAACACGCTAAAGAACTTTTCACTTCAAAAACCCTACATTACATACAGCGGCGAGTGTAATGATTGGTCCCAAGAGGCCTATTTACGCAGAGTTCTATTTACAATGTAGTTTTTTCTGTCGCAACCGCAAAAAAAAAAACGCTCGTGGGAACGTAGCGTAAGGTTGTTCAATCCTTACATTACACAAATCCGCCCAGTCAGCAGATACAACTCGGTGAGGTAGGGTCGTTTTATCCCTACATTACACAAATCTGTCCGGTGTACACAAGTCAGCGGCGCGTGTAATGGGTCCCACGTAAAAGGCCCCGGTTCGGGCGCCACGCTGCGCCGCGGCGGCCCACAGACAATCTGCACTTTCTAAACACTTCCGTGTACAAGAGTGCACTTTAACACTGTATGGGAATTAGGGTTGTCACAGATAGCATTTTATAAATAGTAAACCAATCAATCTAATGAGTCGTAGAACTGCTTGATGGACTACAGACTTACTTCTGTTATGCCCTCGTGTAAAAAACTACTAGTAAACTAACTAGGAAATAGGAAAGATGTTAGTGATCGCTAATGTGAATGATAAATATATCACATTTGTTTACTTTACGTCTCTAGATCTGGTGCAGCCAAAGCCAATTTTGTGGTTAGCACAAAACTTTAGTACGTTTTCTTTTTTCCATTTATTAGATACTTTGTTTCATCGTCATTTCTAAATAAATATCTATCCTCTTAATTTTGAAATATTGGACCCGTTTGTGTCAGCCCTAGCTAAGAGCACCGTATGTAGGTTATGTATTCGGAACTCGCTGAAAATGCGCCAAAATTCTTATTTATGTCGTTTGAACACTTAGGTGTTTACAATCCTACTTATATTAGAAATGCGATAGTTTGTAAGAATACATAAAGATACTAAGGCGGGTCAATAAGTCCGTGACTTTTTGAATTTCTAACCTCCTTACTGAAAAAGCAACACTACTCCTGTCAACAGGCATCTGTCAGTTGACTCCTATCAAAATTTGAACTTGCTGCGTCAGTTAGTTTGTGTTTTACAGCTATCTTTATCAGACTATCCAGTAACTTAAGGAAACAATGGAAAAAAGTGAATTTCGTGTGCTTATTAAGCATTATTTTTTGCGAAAAAAAACCATTACCGAGACCAAGGCTAAGCTTGATAAATACTATGGGGACGCTGCACCATCGATTTAAATGGTAAAAAAGTGGTTTACTGAATTTCGTTGTGGCCGTACAAGCACTGAAGATGCCGAACGTCCTGGACGCCCAGTTGAGGTCTCTACACCCGAAACAATCGAAAAAATTCACGATATGGTGTTGGCCGACCGAAGATTGAAAGTACAAGAGATTGTGGAAGCCATAGGCATCTCGCATGGCTCAGTGGTTTCAATTTTGAATGATCACTTGGGCATGAGAAAGCTTTCCGCAAGATGGGTGCCGCGTTTGCTCACAGTCGACCACAAACGCAATCGTGTAACAACTTCACAGGAAGGTTTGGCGTTGTTTAATCACAATATGGAGGAGTTTTTGCGCCGTTTTGTAACCGTGGACGAAACATGGATCCATCACAACACACCAGAGACCAAACAACAGTCAAAACAGTGGGTTTCTAAGGGTGAATCGGCGCCAAAGAAGGCCAAGGTGGGTTTGTCAGCCAATAAAGTTATGGCGACTGTTTTTTGGGATGCACGTGGGATAATCCACATTGACTATCTTCAAAAGGGAAGAACAATTAATGGGGAATATTATGCTAACTTATTGGACCGCTTCAATGAGGATTTGAAAAAAAACCGACCTCATTTGGCCAAGAAAAAAGTTCTTTTTCACCAAGACAATGCAAGGGTGCACACATGTGCAGTTGCCATGGCAAAAATCCATGAATTGCTCCCACATCCACCCTATTCTCAAGATTTGGCTCCTAGTGACTACTTCTTGTTCCCAAACCTGAAAAAATGGCTCGGTGGAAAAAGATTTGACTCCAATGATGAAGTCATCTCGCAAACAAAGGCCTATTTTGAGGACCTCGACAAATCATATTTTTTGGAAGGGATAAAAAAATTGGAGAAGCGTTGGACAAAGTGTATAGAGCTCAAGGGGGACTACGTTGAAAAATAAAATGATTTATTTATCAAAAAATCTGTGTTTTATTCCAAAAGTCACGGACTTATTGACCCGCCTTCGTATATGCATAAATGTTCTATTATAGACCACATTTGAGGCTCAGTGGTTAGCGCGTCGGCGCTTAAGCCGGAGGTCGCGGGTTGGAATTCCGCCGGAGGGACAAAAAGTTTTTCTGTGTTCCTGGGTGTTGGATGTGGATGCGTATAGTATAACAGTATTAAATATATTCCCGTTGTCTGGTACCTGTGTTACAAGTTCTTCGGACACTTAGTACATGAACAGACTGACGTGGTGTGGAAAGCTTCAATAGATATTATTATTGGAACGAAGTTCCTTATGGCGCGTTGCGATATTGAGGCTAGGCGGATTATATTGGCACGACACTTTTTGCCACTCGAAATCACGATGTAATAACGACTAATGAATGATACAAAAAACGACCTTATCACCTTGACAATAATGTAGAATTTTGCAATTACACATTGTGACTGTTATGACTGTTACATATTGTGACTAGCTAGCCGAGCGCTTGATGTTATTACTCAGTACGGAGCCGGACTTCGCGGCGGCAACACTGCGAGCAGCAAGCAACCCCTGTCCCTACCTAAGGCGCTAGTTCCGCGCGCACTATATATACTTAGTTCAACTATTTGTTTTGTATAATATAATATATAATATCTATACAGATAAACAAAATTGAAGTGTCTGTTTGTAATTTCAAATTAACAGCTTTTATTTTCAATTAATACATTTAAAAGTATGATCGGTACTTACAATAAAATATAAATTGTTAAAAATTTTCTGTCCGTCTGTCCGTCTGTGTGTTTGTTCCGGCTAATATCTGTATATATATATATATATATTATTTCTTCCAAAATAGGCTTCAATTCTTCATTATCAACTATATATTTATATTATAATATATGTATTATAACTTCGTTCCATCCGGGTGTCCCTTGACACCTCTCAAGGTTTTATTACATACCCCAGATAGTTATTATAGCCTGAACCGTAGTATATGATATAAGTCTGAACTCCATTCTCGTACTTAACTTACACTTCAATTTTACTTTTATTGAATTACAAATTAATCGTCGTGACACCATAAACTGACTTTTGGAGTTTGGACCAACCAAAACGGGTTCGACGTTTATGGGAATACCATTTCGCACTTTTAACATATCGGGACTGGATCGTAGCTGTATTATTGAAGGATTCAATCAGCAGAATCGACCTTCTGTTGTCCCAACTAGCGGCTTATTTGCACGGGCTGCCTTTTGTATGGGCAAATGTATGGTTTACGAAAAATAGATTTTTCGCCTGAGCGTAGTAACGATCTGCGGGATAAACTTAAATGAAAAGTATCAAGATACGAGGAGATACTTAACGATTTCCGTATATAAAGGAAAACCAGGAACCTAATGTGGGACAGTAGTGTAACGGCCGGTTTCAATAACCTATCAACCAATAACTATATGTTAAAAACGTCGTCATTCAATCATTTGCCGGTATTTTGCGATACAAATTTGACGTTTCTAACAAATAGTTACTGGCAGATAGGTTATTGAACAAGGCCGTTATTGTACCAGGATAAGTAGGCCGGATAACCTGGTAACACCGCCGCGGCCGCGTCCGGGACACACGAGTGGGACAAATTGGGCAGATATCACTAAGTCCGGGACATAAAGAAATAAGCTAACCAAGAGCATGTCAGGATATGTCTAAGCGTCAGTTCACACAGCGACGATACTTGACGCTACGCGGCACTGTTTTTGTATTATACCTACTTATTCAAAATTGAGCTTTATACACTGCACAAAAAGAGATGTAATATTACGACATTAGTCATACACTACACATGCGCTATGCAGCGCGGTGCAACCAGACATTCGAACTCTTACAATGAAACGTTTATCTTATTGTGTAATGAATAATGTTCAATTTGAAAAGCTATCTTAAAAATGCAGCGCTATGCCGCCTAGTTTAGTTTCTATGTGAACTGACCCTAAGGAGGGTTCCGTAGCTAAATAGCTATCACCGTGCAATAGGTTTTTCGAATTACTTAAAAAATAAATGTCATTTTTTTTTGTTTTCCATTGTAAGTCACGTTTTAGTGATAATTATTTTATTAATAAGTAAAGCAGAAACTTGCAGTACAATTTCACGATAGTTGTGCCGTGTGCACAACTGGAGGAGTATGAAATTTAGGCGACAAATTAAAGTTCATGTGGAGGAGAGGAGGTGTGCAGAAAGCTAATATTTTTTTAGATTAATACTTAAAAAAATAAATAAAAATAATAAAATGAACAACAACGCACACACTGCCTCAGATTACTAACACACACTATCGCGCGTTTGATGGATACAATATTGCTATACGTTAAGTGTGGACGTGCTGTCAATCTGTGACAACATATACATATTTTCTCTATCTAAGAGGCAAGAGCTCTTTTAAAGTTCAAACTTAAAAGTTATACGAATTATTATGTGCGAACTTCGACCACAGGGCGTTGTCTCCTAATAATAAAGACACTAACTGCAACAAGTAACAAAGGACACACGATAAGAGTCCACAAGTTACACGAGACGCAGGTAGGTCATATTGTTGCTGAAAACCGCAGGACCGAGGTACAAAACTTTCCCAAGTTACTATAAACATTACAAGTTCTTACATACGAGTAACTAAAAGTACCCGAGTAACCGAGCTTTGCTCGGAGCTTTAATAGATTTAAAAAATATCAAAAGAAAAGAATCAAAAACAAAATATCTTACCGGGGTTCGAACACACCAACCACATTTCGAATTTCCGAACGACGCAAAAATTACACATACGCACACATAACTGCCAATCGTATATATATATAACTTAAAAAAACCGCAGTTTCCCAGAGATAAGACTTAGCAAGATCGATTTCACTCCCCCAAAACTACCTGTATACTAAATTTAATGAAAAAACTCGCAACCGTTTCAGTGATTACGATTATATATATACAAGGTTAGCTCGTTTAAATTATAAGAAAGATGTTTCATGTTGTAGTCACTAACCCCACTAAAAGTTATTAAAAGAAAGGTTTTTTCAAACGAGACAAACACTTATTAATAAAATGTTTACTGAACTGATTAGCTATTCAATGTTCCTTGTCGTTGTCTAATACGTTGGAAAAGTCACTTAACATGCAAGTGTTAAGCGCAAAATGTAATAATGAACCGTAATTGTTGTTGTTGACGACAGTTGAAATTATAAAGCCGTGACATGGTGATGGTGACAGACGGACGGACAGCGGAGTCTTAGTAATAGGGTCCCGTTTTACTCTTTACATTATACATGTAGGTAAATAATAAGAATAGGTACACTTCAAACACTATGACTACTATCTCTACCATTCTCCTAGAGCGTATCTACCGTGTGTTCCAGACGACGGCGGGGGTGAGGCACGCGGGGACGGAATGGACGGGGAATGCTCTAATGGATGACTCCCGCGGTCCCACATGTGCCGCGAACCGTGATCTAACCCCCCCCCCCCCCCCCTCCCCTTCCGCGTGAGATACAGGCGGCCATCGTGGTAACTTTCGCGAGAATTGGGACTTTATGGGTTAGTTGGGGAGACAAGTAGTAAGTAAGTATTAAGTAAGGTCACTTTAATGTGGATACTTTAGGATGGATAGGACTCATTTTTTTAAAATTAAATGAACCAGGAAACGAGCAGACAGATGATAAGCGATTACCGCCGCCCATAGACTAAGTCTGGTCCTCACTATTGAGGAATTGTCCTGTCTTAACTGTCTGTTTTATTAGTTTTATGTATTTTCTAAGCCTTATAAAAAATCTTTCTTCACACCTTCCACCACATAAACTATAACTCTGTCAAATTTCATACTCCTCCGTTCACCCAACTCTCGTAATACTGAATCCAAAGTGTTTTGCTTCACGCACATGCAACTGTATAGATACGATTCTGCATAGAAATCTTAGTCGTACACATGCAGCAACATATGTAGTCCGCAGACATTAGTGTCCATGCCACACTCCCTCCAGTTTGGGCGATCACCTGAGCTGATTACTAGAACTAACTTATACTGCAACTAATGTTACAGTTAGAGCTACTAAGTTACTAATAACTGCACTCTCCAGTGACTTGGAATTCAAGGTCTAGTTTAACTTTACAAACTCATCGTTGACCACTAAAGGGGCCCATCCACAGCAATATTCCCGGGAATTAAAACGCAGATGAGCTGGCTAGGCTAGGGGCCGAAAGTGTCATTTACGGACCAGAACCAGTCTGCGGAATATCTCCCAACACTACCAAGGGAGAACTTAAGGAATGGGGCCGCAACCTAAGCAGTAAGCATAAAGCAACGGGCTGCAATCCCGGGCCTTGTGCATTCCAAAGCATTAATCCCAGCCTTTAACGAAAGGCGTGCGGAATTGGCATTTTCAATGAGTAGGAATCAACTAAGAGCCCTCACCAGAACCCTATCTGGGCACTACAAGCTCCACAAACACCTAAACACAATAGGAATTGGTGACACCACGGCTTGCAGATTCTGCGGGGAGAAGGACGAGACTCTCCTTCACCTTCTCCTCGACAGCACTTCAACAGAACAGAAACAGGTACATTGGACAGCACGAATACTCCACCACAGAGGAAATTCGTAGCACCAACCCCAGCCACATCGTTCAGTTTATAAGCAGCATAGGCCTGGGGCAGGTACTATAACGCGAGTCCTGACGTGACGAGTGACGTCAGGGCTAGATTTTTACCTGCCTTCGACAGTACTAAAAAAATAAAAAAGGGAGCCCATTGACTTGCGATGGATCGTTACGATCAAACTGGAATAAACTGGTTTCGTCGAAAGCAAATCGTTTACGACGGGCGTAAACGATGTACTTTAGATGTAGAGCTTGAATAGTTTTTGAATAAACAATTATTGTTCTTCTAAAATGTTTGAGCGATAAACAAGTGTTTATGAACACTGAACAGTAGTCTATGTATAGAGAGCTCTGTTCATTACAACAATATAGATCGGCGTTTACAGCGCGCGGGGCGGGCCGGTCGGTCGGTGGCTCATAGAGTCGTACATAAACAACACGACGTAGGGATGGCACTTACGAATAATACACAAAATATTGACGTGTCCACAATAAGTGAATAAGAGTGATTCTGGCGTCTTAATGTTAACAATCTATTTATGTTTCGTTTTCACATACGTTAAAAGTTACAATTTACGTGCCAAAGGCGGGCAAGTATTCAAGTACAACCAATAAGTTTTTTTTTTTCACCTACTCGTTATGGATAAAGATAGGAAAGAAGTATAATAAACAATGGATATCATGGCCCAAGTTTTAGACACGTGTTTTTCCTGAAAATATACTTAACTCGATATATAATTTTCTATTTACTAGCAACCCTAATCACTGATAGGGCGTCGTTGTTTTCGTGTCGTTGCGTCATCGCGCCGATTAAAAAGTCCGAAATAATGGCACGCTCATGAACCGACCGACCGAACTTACCCGACACTTTATTGGAAACATTCCTTGCGCTTCAGAGTTTAATGTGGATTATTGAGTGCGGCTGGTTGTGTAGAGGATATATGGCTATGTAACACGTCGCCATGCCAAGATAACGGATGATAATTGTGTAAAAAATACCATAAGCTTTAAGAGTTCCGTAATACTCAAGGAACCCTATATAAGTTTCATTCTGTCCGTCCGTCTGTCTCCACACTTCTAGCTTTTGTAATTATGAATATAAATGGATGAAATTTGGTAAACTTATACTGGGCGTTTTTCCAGACAGTATCCAAACTTTAAGGAGTGAATATACTCTTGAAGGAAAGTTGATCCCATACTAAAAGTTGCTTATATTCAAGAGTTGATTCACTCCCGAAAGTTTGGACACGGACTGGAAAAACAACCTGTATGTTGTGTACAGATTTCAGTTTTGGCCATCAAAAAATAGTAATAATTTTTTATTTTATGGGTGGCTCAATACATGTGAAGTGGGGATGAAATTGTGGCGGACTAATTATCGCCACAATCCTGAAGCGCGCTATCGAAGTTTTCTAAGATCGGCACTATATATATACGACATCTGAAAATCATACAAGTTTACCAAAAAAACTAGCCACCAGGCTAGTTATAGTCCAATTTAGCTATAGCGGTCTTAACCCGACCCTTAGCATAGACCAGTTCGAAAAAAAAAAAAACCATACAAGTGGGCTTCGGCCTAACCGAGCACAGCACCTCGCTCGGCCGGAGATCTCCCTTTGGGGCTTGCCACCATCTTCCCACAAAATTGTTTTTTTTTCATTCTATTTTGTTTATTTAAAATAAAGGCAAGGTTTCATACATGTTTTTTTTTACGAAATCAACAACTTTCGAGTAATCAGCCTACAAAATGGTTTATAAGTTTATCCCCCCATGGCATTTCTAAACTACAGGAGATAGAAACTTGTGTGTTGATAGTTACGGAACCCCTCCTTAGACATGCCTCGATATGCTCTTGGTTACGTAATTATTTATTTCATCGAGTTACATTTTTAGGGTTACATAACCAAAGGGTAAAAACGGGACCCTATTACTTTTGGTCACCAGGCTGTAAGCTTGTATCTCGTGAACCGTGATAGCTAGACAGTTGAAATTGTCACAGAAGATGTATTTCTGTTGCCGCTATAACAACAACAACAACATGTACTAACAACAGTATAAAATAAATATTCAAATATAGTCAATATTCAATTTTAAAAAATTCAATAATCCCATACGTAAGGCATGATTTTTCGCTGTTTTCTTGCGCTCCACATTAATACTAGTACTCGACGTTAGTACTACTAATAGTTGTAAAGATAACGGAACGGAACCCTTCGTGCGCGAGTCCGACTTACACTTGGCGGGTTTCAGTATTCAATATGAAAAATATGGTGAAGCTACTATATTCACCGTAATAAATAAAGGCACGTAAACAAATGTGGACCCCGTATTTCCGACGTGAACGGCTCGTGAACTTAATTACGGGGTGCGTTTCCGTGGCCTTTTTAATGTGCTCGAGACGAAACTATTATACAGACTTAGGGTTAGCAGCAATCGAGACGCGACGCGGCGCTGAATTTTATGTGTGATTCAAAGAAAAGGAAACACTTTATTTATCATACAAGAAGATGCACGTTTTATTGCTCGAAATTCGAACCCTTGCAATGAAACATGCATCACAGAGTAAATAATAGTGCGCGTATCTTCTCTCATGTAGTACATAAAGTTCAATTTTGAATCGCTATCTTTAAAATGCCGCGGCGCGTCGCGTCGCGCCTCGGTGTGAACTGAGTGCTAAGTCTAGACGGTCCGCAATGTGCTTAATTAATTCTACACGTTTTTAGTAATTTAATTTTTGTAGGAATACTTCACGTCTATGTTGATCAAAAATTAAAAGGAAAATCAACAAATTTTATCACATACCTTATACCCACCTATGCGTGTAGAAATCAATTACAATTATATTGAAATTCAGTCTGATATAATCGGCAATGGATGGATGGATGTTTGTCACACTTTCACGCAAAAACTACTGAATCGATTTCGAAGAAATTTGTTATGGTAGTGGTTTAAGCTCTGGATTAAAACATAGGGTACTTTTTATCCCGAAAGAGTACAGTGTTCCCGTGGGAAGTATTTACGCGGACGGGGCCGCGGGCAACAGCTGGTAGTACACAAAATTCATCTCTATAGCTACCGCTACCGGGACATTTAAATAAACCAATAACGTTAATCGTTACAAGAATTACCCAATTCCACACATAATTAGGGACAAACGGAACGAATTAGTATTTACGGACAACAATTCGAAATTTGAATAAAAACAAAATGGCCCCCATGCCGCTGCAATAAAATGGCCGCTCAAATAATTAGGCGTCGTTTGTCGGCAAGTAATGTCCGAACACGCAGTTAGCATCACACAATTAAAGCTGTAATTGTCATTTGACAAACGATTGTGCTAAGAAGTATTCGTGAAATTGGTACACAATATCGAATTAGAGAAGAATGCGACATTGAGCTTCAAACTTGTTAAAATGGTTAGTTTTGTAAGAAATACTGATTAGTGAAATACCTACTAATAATTAAAATTGTAATTTCTAGCTGTTATGCTTGATTATTATAAATGTATCGAATGTAAGTTTTACTATTTAAATTGTTTAATTTAATGTAATGCAGTCATTTAATGTATTAGACTATCCCCCTTACTAATAAAAATATTTACACAATGGATACCTTAAACAACGTTGCTGTCTTTGTCAGTCAAGTGACTTTTCGTCGTACGTTACGTTGTTTAAGTTATCCGTTGTGTAAATCTTTTAATCGTTCTAATTAGTAAGGGGGTATAAATTTTAAACGTATTTAAGACCAAGACTAGCAACTATTAATAATAACTAATAATAAAATTAAAAAAACCTCTAACACCATAATATGTACCACTTTGCCAAAAAAATCGATATAAATAATAAGTATTATAAACGAGCAAATCTAGTACAGGTACATATAATCGGAATCTCGGAAACGGCTGCAAGTATTTCCTTGGAATATAGTATGCGGGGAGTTTTGGGGGAGAAAAATCGATCTACCCAAGTCCTATCTCTGGGAAACTGCAACTGCAAGTTATATATGTTTCTTCTTTCGTCGCGTAATTAGCTGAAGAGTGATTTCGATTTCTATATTTCAAATCCGGTTGGCGGCTTGGTTTGCGTTGTTCTTTTTTTTTTGCGTTATTTGCATATTGGTGTCTCGGGATCGAATCCCGGTCATAAAATATTTTTGTGATTATGTACTTTTATTTATTTTATATTTTTTTATTTTTTATTATTTGACGACCTCTGTGGCTCAGTGGTTGAGCGAGTTGGTGCTCAAGCCGGGGTTCGCGGGTTTCGTATCCCGCCGAAGGAACAAAAAGTTTTTCTGTGTTCCTGGGTCACGGATGTGTATTAAATATGTGTATAATATAATAAAAATCTAAAATACATATTTATATGTATAGTATAAAAAAAAAAGTTTTAAATATATTTCCGTTGTCTGGTACCCGTAACACAAGTTCTTCGAGAACTTACCACGGGACCAGATTGAAGTGGTGTGAAGCGTCCATAGATATTATTATTATTATTTATCGTTCTACTAAAACTACGAGCAAAGCTCGGTCTCCCGTGTATATGAATATGAAACAAAAAGCAATTAATTTTTATCAAGCTTTACGGACTGAAAAAATTAAATCTCAATATGTTCAGTAGGTACTTATCGTATGTAGATTTCATTTGACGCAAACCCGCTCTCGAAGTAAACGCTTTATATTTTAAACACCTTTACACTGACTTTAAACTGAGCCGGCATCATAGTCGGCCAGCGAAGGCGCGGCGCAGCCGAAAGCGTTCGATTTTTTATTTTTTTAGCTCCATTAAAGTAATATAGAATTTCACGTTTTATGTGAATTAACAAAGAAATTAAAAGTAGCATGACTAAGATTTTTTGCTTCTTTCAAGCAGGCGACCGCTTTTCGTTGTTACGGCAAATACTTTTGGTAGAATAAAATGTGGACTTTCCTGGTGGACGTCTTAGTAATAAATGAAAACTGTTTCTAGTGCGGTGAATCATGATTATTTTGAGTGTTATGTTTTTCAAAATTCTTTATTGAACATACCAATAAGTAAATATACAATTGGATAGCCACAAGTATATAGAAAACATACAAAGTTGATGTTTAGAAACGGTGAAGTTGATATTGTTATACAAAATCGTGTAACTAGCCACGTTTTTGACACATCAGACGAAAACGAATCTCTACTGTTGTACTAAATGGGTCATTTGCTCTTATGAATTCATATAATTTATTATTCAATGAGATCTTTTTCTATTATAACCTTAATTATTCTTGGGACTATTAAGGGGTCCATACATGGTCCGGTCTGCCTTCAGTTCGGCCTGAACGGATGCAAAATCGTGTCGTGTGTGTGCTCGAATCCGTTCAGGCCGAACTGACGTCAGTTGGGTCGGATGCGATTTTTTCCGTGTATGGACTCGAATCCGTTTAGGCGTCAGTTCTAACTGAAACGATCGGCCTCTCGTCTGTGGCTGCCTTTATGCATCCCATCAACATAAATAAACCTGACGTTACACCCTGTCGCAGTCAAGGTGAGACGTCATGTTGTGACTGAGTTTGTTTCGCGCCTAATTGTGTCGGCGCCATCTTGCTTTGAAATGACAGCGCAATGACAGCTGACGCGGAATTAAATTACGATACAGTTCAAGAACAAAAGAAGACAAAGCTTATTATAATATTGCAGATTGAAATGTCTAACGCCCGAAATTAATACCGTATCTAAAATCTTAGTATTGACTTCAATCTTAGATTCTCAAACAAAAATTGACGTAAATTGACGTGAAGTTAATCCTAGGATCGTTGAAATGTATTCAATTCTTGATCTCAGATAGCTAAAATGAGATTAAGATTTATTATTAATTTCGGGCGTTACAGACCACGAGGATACCTATGATCGGAGCATAAAACTGATATTTTGCACAGTGCAAAATTTTCATGCTGCAATCATACTAACGACAAAATATGTCGTTGGTTTTGTCCAAAGACATTTGACCTCCATGTTTTTGGTTGGTTATTCTAAACAGATCGAATAAATACAGCGATCTATCAGTGACGAAGGCTGGTTCGGCAGGGGGAACCCTGAAGGAGAAACAGCCAACCCTACCCTGTATAATAGGTAGTAGGGATTTGGATGAGGGTCTTCAAAAGGGAAGCGGTAAAAGAAGCCGATAGGAATTATAGGAACCCCACGCCACTAATATCTATATATATATTACTAGCTGACCCGAAAAACGTTGTTTTGCCATTGTATTTTTAATGCCACATCATATAACAAAAAAAAAATGTCGAAAAAATAAAAAAATATATGTGGGTGAGTAAATTTTTCATGTTTTTTTTTTGGTGTTAAAATTGTCGAAAAAATCATAAAATACACCTATTTACGGATGGGTTACCCCTAAGGGGTCATTTAGGGGTTGAAAAAATAAATTACGACCGATTATCAAACCTACCGTATATGCAAATAAAAAAATCATAAGAATCGGTCAAGCTGTTTCGGAGGAATACTACGACACGAGAATTTTATGTATTAGAAGATGATCGTTTACCTCAATCCTATAACGGCGTTTCCCGCAAGTATGCACTCGCACGATTACAATACAACACACACGCATGCAACGCCATAACCATAAAGTAGATCGCAATCCGCATATACCGTTAATGTGTCCAGGAGTTATGCCAACTCGCGGACGTCCGGGGTTTGATTCATGAAGTTGGGTCACCCTCGCCTCCCCAGTCCCCACTGTGACGACTCTAGCTCGACCTTTGTTTACTTCGCTAAATAATCATATAAGTAACTAATCCAACTAAGAAATTAGACGAAATATTTTAAAATATGTATATTTTAACTTTTGTAAAATTACATATTTAAATTGTTCATATGACGTACTATCGAACAATTTACCGCTGGACCAGGCACAAGGTGACAATCGCCTAACAT
Organism: Phengaris arion; assembly: GCA_963565745.1. Taxonomy (NCBI): domain Eukaryota; kingdom Metazoa; phylum Arthropoda; class Insecta; order Lepidoptera; family Lycaenidae; genus Phengaris; species Phengaris arion. The sequence goes on along the minus strand of OY751451.1, from coordinate 2,541,341 downwards.
GAAACTGGTCGAATAGAGACTTTTGTCGATATTGTACATTGTGCGCGCGGCGCTATGTTTGCGTGCCCTTGTAATTAATTATACAGCTTTTATTTGTATGGCAGTGACGCGCCCAACAAATAAAAGCTATACAAACATACCGCCTTGTGCACAATTGAGTTCCATCTATATGTATATATACACCTTTTCAAAGCACATATTCTATATTTCACGCATTTCAATATGAAGTACAAGCTTAATAACTGGAGTATTTAAATTTTATGAATCGTGCGGGCAGGCACGTTCGTGTATAAAATAACAATTCCACACTCGAGCCGACGCGACGCAGTCTGTCCACTTCGCTCGCTGTAAAATTGTACTTGTAATATTTTCGCTTTTCGAGCTGCCGCTCTAATTGTGAAACTTTATTGCGTTTCTATATTGCACATATTATTTGTACGAAATTTCTCAAAATTGAAGGAAGTAAATACGATGAAATAGTTATATTGGAGTCTGACTGAAACTGAAACTGAAAGACAACAGAAAGAAGTCAAAACGTTACTAATTTAGTATGCGTGTACAATCAGGGAATCTTATTCATATGAAGGTAGAGTGTTCTCATATTTTATTCGTATTATGATGACGGCATACAGTTACAACTGACATTGTTGTCAATGTCATCAGGCATGTCAGTTCGATATCATAATACAAATTGTGACAACTGGTTATGAATTGTATTCCCTGAAAGTACGTAAAATTAATTTATTACCTATTACTAAGATAACGAGATACCTATAGCGTGACTAAATAAATATAGTTTTATCAATAAAATGACTTTATTTTACATTAGGCAATTCATTTACTGTTTTGAAGTTTGGCGAATTGTGCATTCATGAGCCACTACCAGGGGAGTTACCGAGACTTTTAAAAGGGAGCGAGGCTGAAATACCTACTATCTGCAATTTTTTGCAAAAAAAATTTGACTAGTCCATTTGTACATATTTATATAAACAACTGATGTGAAAATTCTTTTTTTCAATTTTGGATATAAAGCAACGATTTTGCATATAATGCCATCTGTCGGAAGCAACTTATCATTCTTACATAACAACATAACTTTCTAAAGTACGGCTCAATACACAAGACTATAGGTGTAGAATGTTTTTCTTTTCTTTGCTTTAGGCACGTGGAGAGTATTTTTGGATTTAAAATAATGATTGAATGATGAAGTGAATTGCTTCACTTTTGCCACGTGTACTCTGTACACGTCATGGTTTTTTATTATTATTCTAGTATTACCTAATGCATAGTATATTTAGACTAGCTAGCCCATTTGTGTTGTGAACTGCCTATATTTGAATAACAAAAAAAAAATTGTTACAGCCCATCGGTTTGCGGTCATTATCGAGTCGATAAATATAGAATTGCATTAATAATGTACAATAATATTAATACAATGCAATAATTTTCAGTAGGTACAAATTATATATTTAATTAAAACATTTTAAACCTATCCTGTCGGTTTGTGTATTAATTATAAAGCCGCAACGATCAAAACGAAATTTCTGTTTGATTGAATTATTGTGTACAGTGACCAGTCTTTCCCGAAGTGGGCTATAACGCCCCATTGTCGGCGCTGGGGGCGATAAGGGCCCAGAAAAAATTGGGTGGCGCTGATGCGATTTAAGGGGGCGATGGGTTATTTGTAAGTAAAGCTACTTTATACTTTAAAATGCACTGAAATTAAAATTTAAAAAATATTCGTGTTTGTAAAGTGTCGCCAGGTGAAGGTCCCCACCTCCGAAGACACGTATTAAAAATGTATCTATTGTTGTGGCCAAGCTGAGCACTTGCCGAACGCGGGATTTTCTATGTACCTGATATACTAAAAATGAAATTGAAATTAGAAGGTTCAGTTATAATTCATCAGACTTTATTATTGCTCTCTCTCTCTGTCTATCTCTCTCTGGTAAGTTTTCTTACTCTCGTCTCGTTTAGAATATAGGTATAATTAAACTCCAGGCGAGACTAATGTGTTGTTGAGGTTTTTATGGTGAAAAAAAAAATAGGGGGCGCTACAAAACGACCGATTTTCAATGTGGGCGTTACACAGAATAAGTTTGGGAACCTCTATTGTAGACATAAAAAAAAATATTGCTGTATCGTTTGACAGTTATTGTAATGTAAAATAAATGCCCCCTTTCTATTGATATCGTATTGGTATCTTCGTGTAATCCATTCCGGTGGAGCGAACCAAACCGCTCCGATATAATTGAATTCGTAGCCGGGCTGGACAATATTTGTTGACCTTTGAACTACGAAGATAACAACGCCCTAGACAATTTTCTGGGTTGTTTGGTTTAAAATTGGATACCATAATATAGTGTTGGGAACCTAATAATGCGCAATATATGGGCGTAGTAGGAGCCAATAGGTAGTAGGTGTCCAAGTGTGGAGTTATAAGCGAGGTTCGTTATTGCTTTTGCTTCGGAAGTAGGTTTATATTTTTGAAGCGGAACAACGAAATCAGCTATTATAAGTATAATATGATTAGTAGACATATCGTGTGTATCAGTTATGTATTTGTCTCAGCCTCCTCTTTTAATCTACACTTTATAAGTAATTTCGGATGGACGAACACTGCACATAATGACCACTTCGGGCGTGTTCATGTGACCACAAGAATAACAACTTTCAATCATAGCAAATTGGGCTTTATTGACTGGGCCACTATTCAACTTACAATAACTTTTGGGTTGTAAGAGGCAGTCGAGGTTTGACATTTGTTACCTTGCCATTTTGACATTTGTTTTCCGCTGTATAACCAGACCGCCTTAATTGACAAAATCTTCTAAAATCAAGATAGTGTGACCTTTTCTTGTATGAAGATTTTTTCTGTTAAATGTACATCATAGCATAGCCCATCGTTAGCTTTGAAATCATTGACTGACCATGAAAATTTTATTGATACAGGGTCCAGCCTCCCACGCCGAATCAATTTTACACCACCCACACATACCGGAACCCACGTAGCTTCATTTTTTCGATATTAGCATGATATGGATATATGGTCAGGATGTGAGTAAGGTACAATCGAACAAGTTGCCGCTCGACCAGACATAAGATGAAAATTGCTTGACGGCACCGTTAAATCGTGCGCACGCACACATTCTCACGTGTAACAAGAAGAATACATAATTCAACCTCGTCTGCAGTCGATGCGATAACTTCCTTTGCGTTCAAATATTTTGAGGCGTCCTAATACAAAGAAAAATGTTTAGAAACTGGTCGAGCAGGAACCTTTTCGATATTGCAAGTTATCCAATGATTTCAAAACTAAGGATGGGCTATGACGTACATTTGACAAAAAAAATCTTCATATAAGAAAAAGTTAGGTAGGCACGCCATCTTGATTTCAGAAGATTTTGTCATTCAGAGAAAGCAATGACAAATTTCAAACCTCGACTGCCCCAAACAACCTCAAAAGTAGGTCAGTTTAAGTGTGGACACTTTTAGCCCGACATGTCTCGTCTATAGTATATGTATAGGTCTATGATGTTATTCATATCGGCATTGCTCTTATCAGACTTTATTTTTTATGGCGTGTGATCGCTTACCGAGAAAACGATTACCGCCGTCCACGGACATCTTGAATACCAGAGAGTGTTGCCCATGCACGTCTTATAAGCCCCTTTTCCCATTCTTATGGGGCCGTAGATCGTAGTATCTTTGCATTCGAGCCAGCCTCTCACTCAGACTCAGACTTAAAAACAAAACAATGTATTATCTATAATCTCAAATAAGTACCTAACTACAATTTTTATAAAAAAAACTATAAACCGACTACGTAAATTATATAAAATATGTTACCCGGGCTATTATTACGAATCTACTGACACCTCATTTATTAAAATCGGACCAGTAGGTAAGGCGCTACGGTGGAACAAACATACATAGACCGCCAAAATCATTACTCTTCCATTTGGCTTCACCGTAATCGGGTAAAAAATAACTTGAATCGCAGCAAACAACGTCCATCTTGGGGAGACACATGTAAAATATTTAGGTTAATTTGCATACTCAGAAATATTAAGGTATTGATAAACGTAAAAAAAAGTATTTTATGTGTAGTTTAGTAAGAAAATATATCTGAAAAATACAAAAAAGTATTAATTTGTTTTGCTAAATTAGTAAAGAAACCTACTTCATTAGTTTACTTATTTCGGAGATATTTACAAATATGTTCCTGCAGCCTTATGTTTCATACACTTTTACCTTATAGTGACGTCACAGTTTTGTATGGAGCGTTTTGACGACACATGCGAAATTATGTGCAAACAAATCGATGTACCTATGAAAAAATTTCTTCTCAAAACTTTCAACTTACTCATATTGATTACTATTAATTTATGCAATAATTAAAAAAAAAAACGTAGTATTTAATAAATATTGTATCTGGCATTCTAGCAAAATACCCACAACCCGCAAGCAAATATTGTGTGAGCGCACGCATCTCCCTCCTTGCACACTGCTTATGTCTCTTAAATTGTATGTAATTTCGCAAAGTAACGCCAGATTTTATTAAAAAAAAAAAATCTTTCGTCTATTCTATTTTAATACACATGTATCATATTCCTCAATATATCCATCCTTTAGAATGAACTATGATGTAATATATTTATTGATCCATCACATCTATCTAGCTTCATAAGCCAGACGGAGAAAGTCATCAATCAAGGTGAATTATTAATCAGGAGCCGCGGGCGAGAGTTAGTTTAGAAATATTCTCAGCGACTGATCAGTGAGATGAGGTAGTAGGATGTCAGTCATCAGTGATAACTGATAACCATACCTAACCTAAGGCTCGGACTAAATGATCCGGAATCCGGCGGGCCTGGAAAAAATCAAACCACTGAAAATAAACCTCTGTGCTAATACAATAGAAATCAAAGTGTCGAGTGTCGAACTGTTATATATGACATTGACATTTGACTCGATACTTGACATGTTTGATTTTCAGCTCTCATGTATTTTAAATGCTCAAAAAGCCTAACCGAGAGCATGTCGGGACACTTCTAAGGAGGGTTCCGTATCTACGCGCAATATATTATTTACACTTCCCAGTCCACACATAAGCTAGTGACAGGTGATGACTGATAATGATGAAATAACCCATTACAGAATAACCGACGACGATAAACTTAAGTAATCCGAACCAATAAGTCTGAAAGCATCAAGTCTTGCGAATTGAAAGTAAACCAACTCGAGCTGGAGGTAGAAATTTTAATCGCCGCGTGAAGGAGTTTTTAATTAAAATCCGGACACGTTTTCGGATAGTTTTAAGAAAAATCTCGTGAAAGCACTTCTGTAAGTAAAAAAAAACTCACACCGACTCACGACAAGTTAGCTTTATTGTACTTACTTTAAACACTTACTGTGTTAAATGTTGTTTCCTAGTTTGGTTAGGACAATGCCGGCTGATCTCCTGATTGTATGACAAGAGACATGATCCATGCGTTGGATGGGCGTATAAAAAGTCGGACCTGCACCTGATCTCTCGCCAGTCGTGTCGGTCATCTGTCCCAATGGGTTACGAGAGTAAAGGAGGAGAAAGTGCTCTTGTGTACTGCGCGTACACTTGGGCACTATAAAATAACTCCTGCGCAGCTGGCCTGGTTTCAATGAAACCGGCAACCGTCACCGAAATCAGTGTGGGGAGCTATTATTATTATTATTATTATTAAACTCTTACACCCTTGATAATATATTATTTACGATTTTCCTAAACGCAGGTCATTTAAAAAAATATTTATATGTATTATTAAATCTTTTATGGCTACAGTTTACTTACACCTTTGGTAAGGCTGTTGAGCATCGACTTACCTGTAAAATAAAATATAAGTTATTAGTCAAGAATCAAGTCATTCATGGCACAGATTAACGAAAGAGGAACAGATAATAAGCTACATAGTGAGCTTTCGATTTGATACTACAAGCATACGACGTGGCCACGATTGTGTGGCAAAATTGTGGGCCGTTGAAGGGGACGTCAAAATATTTAAATTTGGATCGATTTGGATCGTTCTATGAAAGTTGTTTCTCTGTACGTAAGTATAATATACATATCTGTGTTCATGGTATTGGTGAGTATATAAACATATTAAATAACCCCCTAATTGTAAAGAAGTGAGCGAGCTGATGATGATGAATATAGCTAAGAACACTCTCAATCACTTCAGCTTTCAAACAAAAAAAAATCAGTTCATCCGTTTGGAGCTACGATGCCACGGACATATCACAGACAGACGCACACACAGACAGACACGTCAAACACCCGTCTGTTTTTGTCGGAGATTAAAAAATATGAGGCATCTGTTTGTTCTACATTTTATAGGTAGGCAGGTGATGAGCAAACGTGTCGCCTGATCTATACCGTATATAATATCTACTAGTGTAGCGTGTAGAAGTTATAATATTATGTGCTTGTAGTAGGTACCTACAGATTCGCACGTGACAAAAACGAAAAATTTTTTCGTGACGTCATTTCTGACTCCCCGCAATATTTTCTCTCGCGGGCACCTCGAGATACTTACCTTCCCCCCACCTTAGAGGTAACGATATGACATATGTCACGGAGGTCCATTAAGCCGGGTGATATGTCACTTGGGACGCTCTGGAGTATATATTTTATCTTTAGAAATATACGCTCAATGCATAACAAGTAGCAACAGAGGAAACATAGGAACAGGAGTAGAGGGACACTTGATCCTTATGGTATGGTATGGCATGGTTCACTCAATTTATAGAGCCTGTGTACCTAATTTACAACTTTCTGAAGGTAATTAGGTAATTTTATAAAGTGAGTAGTAAGTACCGTCACATCTGCCACTTTTTAAACTGTGGTCGATAAATGATTTTTGTTGCAATCATCTTTTGTTTTGTAAATTTATAATATAATTTAAAAGATAATTTGAAACTATATTAAATTTTAAGATGTGTATTTATGTGTCTTTTGATAAAAAAAAGTGTTAAACTTAATCGAATTTTATGATTTAACTTGTTTATAGAGTAGCCTGTATCGAGTGCCCCATAAAGTATATAAAAAAATAGTTAAAACTACAGTTAATAAACAACAAGAGGGAAATTCTTATTTGAGTATGTTTCTTGCACCTTGCGAGCAAAATTTGCGAAAATATTGTTGGGACGTTTTTCAATAACAATACCTTACTGAAAAAGATAAATATTTCTTACCCGATTTTGAAAAGTCGTTGAGTTGTCGAGTGTTGATGTTGAGAGTGAAATTTCAAACGTCACGTAACGTCAAGTCACGACACGATTTTCGATATAACGCCATCTGACGGAAGATTATACTTCTTACGTAACAACTTAACTTTCTAAAGTACTGCTCAATACACAGATGGCGCTACGTGTACAAATTTTAAATTTCCTTTTCTTCTCGAAGAGACGTGCTTTAGGCACGATGAGAGTATTTTAGGATTTTAATTGATGAATGAAGTTTCACTTCTGCCACGTGTTATGAAATAGGGGGCAAACGAGAGGACGGATCAGCTGACAGAAAGCGATTACCGTCGCCCATAGACACCCGCAACATCAGAGGAGTCGCAAGTGCGTTGCCGGCTTGTGGTCCGGAAATACCGCTGGCGACTGTCCATTTTTTTATAGTTTTCTCCAGCCTTTTCTACAGTATTTAGATCTATTACCTCAATGTACATCCCAGATATTATGTCATTTAAAATAACGCAAGTAACAAACAAACAAATCTTATTACCATACGTGTTCACAGCGGTAAGTCTGTGATGTATGTGGGGCTCCGCATGCAAATGTAATCTTCGCGGTGCAATGCAGACTGTCGGGGCGGTGCGGCGCGATACTTCAGACTTAAGACGCAATGTATGCGAGAAATTTCAATGTTCCTTGTTTTCTAAGTTGAGCATTTTCAATCATGATCATCATCGTCGATCGCTGTCGTCCACACTCACGCAGTTATTAGATACTAGATTTACCCGCGACTCTGCTCGCGTAAATATAGTATCCCACAAGAATACTGTACTTTTTCGGGATAAAAAGTAGCCTATGTTTTAATCCAGAGCCTGAACCTACTATCATATCAATTTTTTTTATTGGTTTTAACGGGCCAAAAATAAGTTCTACTTTATGCGTTGTAGGCATGTTGTAAGTCTGTAGCCCAATTCTCGTAATTAACTTACACTTTCATTTTACTTCTATCGAATTATAAATGAATCGTCTTGATATCATAAACAGATTTTTGGAGTTTGGACCAATCAAACCGGGTTTGACGTTTATAAGAATAACATTTTGCAGTATTAACTTATAGGGACTGGATTATGACTGTATTATTGCAGGATTTATATTAGCAGAATCGACCTTCCGGACCTTTGCATACAAAACCACCAATACAAGACAGTCAAAATATTTATTCCCTCCAATAAGCGTGGGCCGCGCAGACATGATCTCGATCGTAAATGCGCCCGTAAAACGTCGAATGTGAACGTTTTATGCTAGTGTACCCCCCCCGCCCCCTCTCCCTTCTCATACACCTTCAGGCCTACACTTTACGAGCCATTACGCGAGTCGTCCGCTTTTTTATCGGAGGCTCTAGCGCTAGTTACGTGATTCAAGAGATGAAATTATTTTAGCCGGTTAGGCTGGGCCTATATGATCCGGAATCCGGCGGGACGGAGAATATTCAGAGCACTGAAACTAGAACTCTGCGCTAATACAATAAAGTTGAAAATCGAACACACAAGTGTCGACATTCACACACTTCGATTTTCAACTCTATTGTAGAATAACGCAGAATTTTATTTTCAGTGCTTTGAATCTCTCCGAGCCCACCGGATTCCGGATAATTTAGTCCCAGCCTTATATGTGTCACAACTAGGGCAACTATATTCTATGAAAATTCTATGAAAGTCAATATTTATCGCCACGTAGGTACACAGTTTCAAGACAAACACCAATATATTTGAACGAGTGCCGAAATTCATCACGATAAGTGAGAACTGTGACGCACATTGCGGTAGAAGGGAAGGAGCCGCCGTTTTCACCGCAGATGTTTCTGCTACTAAATAAATATTACGTATTCACAAACAAGGTACGGCCGAACCCATGACACAGTCAAAACAATTTCATAAAAGAAACATCACAGTCTGTGTTAATGCTCGTGATTGTACCTCTACAAATAAAACACATTTACTATCTAGCGTTCCAATAACTTATTCAAATACGATTCTCTCACCGACTGTACCTACAGTGTTATGCCTCTCCATTTGAATACTTTTTTTTTATTTGATGATGCAGCTCTCAGCGGATTAAATGAATACTGTACCCGTTTAGTACATTAGAGCTCGCGTGTGTTGCATTGATGAGTTTTTTTGGAACTGGGGCGAAAAAATACACGGCGTTCTAGTCAAGTTAAATGTTACAACATTTTGTAGTTTTCGTATTGTTTTTTTTTTATTATTGATTAATGGCGGTGTCAATTTAAAAAGGCGGGAAAATAGAATTTTCATTGCAGTTTTCGACACCGTTTATTATAATTGTCCAGTTCAAGTTAATCAAAGTCCTAGTGAACCACAAGTGCAGACAATGAGTCAAGTCAGTCGATTCAGTAAAGTGGTATTAGACGCTTTACTGAAACCTCTTAGGGGGTTTTGGAGAGAACACAAAATAGCACGCTTTTTGCAGTTGTACCACTCGCCCGCACCGCACTTGTGCACGATAACGAATATTCAATGGCTAATGTTCTACTACAACAACGTCACACTTTCACAACAACGTCACACTTTCACACCCCCGCCAGAGCTTCTTGCATTGGTCCTAGTCGCTAAAAGTTATGTATTACCGACATTGTCAAATGGAAATAATTTAATCAACAAAAATGGCAAGGCGATTTGTCGAGCGACTCAGCGAAAATCGACCCGTGTGAATCCCGCTGCCAGTCAGACTCCTGTATAATACACATTACACATACATACACACACACACACACACTATGTTCTCAAAGCCAACTGTAAAGTTTTCGACGAAACTTTGTCTTAAAGTGGATTTCACTTTGAACTAGCACGAACGTTCTGTTTGAACTTTTATATATTTTTTAGCATCTTTGTGTATAATTACTGAAGTTTGCCGGCCGAAAACGAACACGTGAGAGCGATCCGCGGCGAAAATCTTTAAGCGAACCTTAAGTCTTTTTGCTCCTGGGAGTTTGCCTTTCTCTTTTCTTTCTCCTTTTCTTTCTTTTACTATATTTTTTGCTAGGCTCTATAGAAACTGTAGTATAAAACTACCACACACCTTATAAGTTGGTACCTGGGTAACCGAGCTTTGCTCTATATAATAAATTAAATTAAAAAATATATATATCACAAAAAAAAAAATATTTGACCGGAATTCGAACCCACCATATTCCGAATTATCGAAAAAAGCAAAAATTATACATACGCATACCAAACTGCCAATAGGACAGTTATGTATATAGAAGTATATTGTTGCACGACGAAACAAAAAACATATTTTTAGCTTAAAAATTCGTAGTTTTCTAGCGCTCTTGACAAAGTTATCTCGCGCTAAGCAAATCTATGGGCGCGAGATTTGTGCTTGGAAGGTACTGTACAAATCTAACTGGTTAAGACTGATCAAAAAGTAGGAAGTTTTGTGTAGCCCTTTTTCTCCTGAACTAAATAAATACATTCCTGCTTTTATTGAAAACCATTTCAATTTTGAAAAGTCAATCAAACATTGTCCTTCGCTACGGAACATAATGACAGGCCCATACACTAATTGGCGCCGTCCGCGTCACTCAGTGATCGGACAGCGCAGCGCCGCCGGCGCCGCCGCTCAGACATTAATTATTTCTCCATTCCGAGTGCTTTATTATTTCAAAACCGAACGAAAATATATCTACAGCACAAAGTTAAACTTTTTTAGCGGCGTCGAGAGTGAAATTTTAAGGTTGGGCCACGTCATGACACGATTATGGATATAACGCCATATGTAGGAAGCTACTTATACTAATTGTAAAGTGATGTCCTTTAGGCACAATGAGAGTATTTTTGAATTTTAATGATGAATGAAATTTAATTTTTGCCACGTGTATGTTTTTTTTTTTACTTTCTACGCGAAAAAAATATGCATCATGTTTACGCATTGTATGAATGTTTATATTATCATTTGTAGTCATATTTCCTGTCGAATTTAATGTTTGTTTTTTCGATCGGTGTGCCGAGTGCGAGTTGTTGTAAAGAAGTTAACTACAATTTGTATGGCATCGAAGCAACGCCCCTAGTGGCAAACAATGGTAACTAATTCGATGAACTTCTTCACGGCCAGTAGTGACAGAACTTCACTCAGCACTCAGCACACTGAAGTCTGAACAGAGTAGGTAGATATACGATAATTTTATTATTATTACACACATTGACAAGAAAATGATCATACGCGTTTGCAAAAAAAATACCTCGACTCAGCAAAGAGAAAAATACAAAAAGGTTGGATCGCTTCGTGTCTTTGAAGTGTGTACAAAAAGAGGTTTTCCATGAAAACCTACTGCTAAATTCTTTTTCTAAAGGAAAAAGCTCCTTACCGGAGTTGTGAATGTGATTGCAGAAAATTTGTCTTATACAGATGTTTAATGCTATTTCATTGGCAAACTAATAATAATATCAAACACAATCAAACCGCGTCAATCTCGCCCCGTACCGTGCTCCCGGATGAACTTGTGTTACGGGGACCAGACAACGGCAAGTATATTTAATACCTTTATACTATACATAATTACACATATATTTATGATTGTTATTATATTATACACATATTTAATACACATTTATGACCCAGGAACGCAGAAAAAACATTTTAGTTCCATCGGCGGGATTCGAACCCGCGACCCCGGCTTGAGCACCAACGTGCGCAGCCACAGAGCCACAGGGGTCATGTGGTACAGTTTATAATTTTAAATGAACAGCTTTTCACTTAATGCATATGAAAGTGTGAAATTTGTCACTAGCAAATAGGACATTTTTTAAAATTTTTGTCTATCTGTTTGTTCCGGCTAATCTCTGGAACGGCTGGAAAGATTTTCACGGGACTTTCACTGATAGATAGCTGATGTTATAAGGTGTAACATAGGCTACTTTATCTTTGGGTTCCGTTTAGAAAAATAGGGTTCTGTTTCCGTTTGTTCTATGCAAACGAAGTTGCGGGCACCAAATAAATAAAACATTTGGATGGATACACAATACGTGTAACGATTAGTAGGGGCCATATTACTGACGGCCCCTGGGGTTCAGTGAGTTCAGGGGACCGTACATTTTGCTGCGGTAAAAAGTAGCCTATGTGTTAATCCGGAGTCTAAACTACTAGCATACCAATTTCGTCAAAATCCGTTTAGTAGTTTTTGCGTGAAAGAGTGACAATCGATCCATCCATCCATCCATCGATCCTCACAAATTTTCACATTTACAATATTATTAGGATGCATACAGATGTAACTCTAAAACAATGATGCCTTTCACCTTTGTAAACTTGGACTTGTGTGCATTGTGTCTTATGCCACCTGCGTGACAGCTAGTGCAGGGGCATAGAAAGACATCACCGTATGTAACTATGATAAATAACTAAACATTTTCCGTTTTCAATTTTTTAATATTATCAACCTCTGCCAGACAATGAAATGACATAAAAAAATGACTGCCACCAGCTGCCCTTACTAATTCGTTTTGTTAGAATAAGTTCTTAAAATTATATAGACTTTTATAACTCCATGTTAACCTCCTCACCCTAGTACCAGACGATGACATCATAAAAACATTACTGCCACCAGCTCCCTAACTAATTTGGGTTTTGTTTTGTTTAAATTACATATACCGCCTTTACCCCTCTCTACCCCTCGCACGTGCATATTTACCAACAGTAAAAAAGTCGAGCACACTTCACATTAGTCCAAATTAGAAATCGATACGCGAACTGGCCGTAATTAGTTTAGTCCGTGCGACTGCCGTATAATTAGGACTTCCCCGCTAATGCCTACATTATTTTAGGTTTATCCAGCATTTATCGGGCTATAAAGTCAGACTTCTGTAGCGTACTATTATTATACAAGGTTGTTTAAAATGAACTACGTATATTTTGGAGATAATTATGATCTAGTGCTTAATATGACTTTTAGGTAGAAAAATGATTAAAAATGTCGAAAAAAAAAATACTAATTAAAATTACATTAAGCTTTCTAAGGCGCTGAAGTCATTAACCTTAAAGAAAGAGGTGATTAAAACAGGGGGAACAAAGACCTTGCCTGAGTAATTTCAATACAATCAGCTGTGTGAGGGCAATGACCTTAACAGCACCGTACAGAGCGTAATGTAATTTTACTTAGTATAAATTCTTCTTCGAAATGTTTAATTATTTTTCTGCCTAAGCGTCTTGACATAAGCAGTACATCATATGCCCAAAATATCCGTAACTAATTTTAAAAAACTTATAATTTGAAATTCCAAATGCGCAAGGGCAGCTACAGTTACCAGTGTTTGCTGCATGTTTATTTTTAAATAATTTACTGTATTTATTATAAAATAAACAATGTATTGTACAATATAAAAAGGCTGGGCATCAGGTGGCTACGAGAACTGTAGAAGAGATAAAAGGATACGTGGCATAAACGTTGCCCAGGGTTCTCTTGACAGTAAATCCGCTCCTGCAGTGGACCACGTTTGCCCCTGTCTCGGGAATTCCTCTCATTTCCCGGGATACACGCGGAGCGATATTATCGGTATTTTTATTGCTTTCCACACAGTAAATGGCTGTTTGCACGCAGTTAGCTCGTAAAGTATTCCGAGTTAGGGTGCTAATGTACTAGACGACGCGACAGTGTAACGACGCAAGGCAATAATAAAACGACGCCGGCTCTCCTAGCACACTAGCTACGGAGCTGGTGGAAATTTAGGTATATGATTTTACCGTCGATGACACTAAGACGTGATGTACTCTGCAACTACTTATGTGAACTAGAGAAAATAGTGGCAAGCTCTGGTCGCTCTGATTTTCAAATAAATAATTACGAAAAAAAAAAACTGAAATAAAAAATCGTTTCAGTCGTGTCGGTCATCCGTCCCACTGGGTTACGAGAGAAAAGAAAGAGAGAGCGCACCTTGGTCACTATGACTCCTGCGTAGCTGGCTGGCATTATTATTATTACAGTTGCTCTATGGCATCACATGTCGTAGTTACTCTAACTGAAATATACAGAATACTTTATATTTCAGTTATGATTAAAACTCTGTGATGGCCTCGAACGAAACGTTACACGTGTATGTTACGTACAGATTGAAAAACTTTCTACAAAACGGGTAGCATATATGAGAATAAAAATTGCGACGGGTGTAATCGACCCTTAACAGTCCGCTTTATCTATGGATTAGAGTAATGTTTTTGTTTGTACAATTTGTAGTGTTGGCAACAAAATATCTATAAAACTCGACGTCATGCTAGTGTGTATACATTAATGTTTCATATTATCTTACAATATTCACACCAGGAATATTATGGAGCTCCAAGACGGAAAAAAAACTATCCGTAACCGAAACTAACGGCCAATCCGAAATCATTTAATATCCGTATTCTGATCCGAAAAATCCTTAACATCTCTCGACTCACACAGTATAACTATGAAAAAGGGCCTTTTCGTCCACGATTAGATTATACAATATTCACCGAGCAAAGATAACACTTTTTAAATATTGAGCAAACAAAATTCACCTTTATAATTTTGTCTGCAAAAAAGTCAGAACAACGTTTGCCTCAGCTAGTGTAACATTACACTCAAAACTGCTGAAACAGCTGTTACCATAAACGACACCGAGTATTGACATTAAACGGCGTTTAAACATTTCAGTTGAGCTCAGACGGCTACGAATTCGTTATTAGTTTAATCAACCCTTAACTCGTACTTAACCGTTTAAAAGCCAATCCCATAAACTCGCGCCAATGTTTGTTTTAAACGTTCCAAATTTAATTTCCAACAGAAATGGCGGAATTAATGATATCCTACTAATATTATAAATGTGAAAGTTTTTGAGGATGGATGTATTAGTTTGTTACTCTTTCACACAAAAACTACTTAACGGATTTAGATTAAATTTGGTATGGTAGTAGTTTAGGCTCTGAATTAAAGCATAGGATACTTTCTATCCCGAAAAGTACAGTTTTCCCGAGGGATACTGAATTGACGCGCACGGAGCTGAGGGCATCAGCTAGTTTTATTATATCACATACTAGCTGGTGCCCGCAACTTCGTTTGCATAGAACTAACGGAAACGGAACCCTTTTTTTTAAACGGAAACCAAAGATAAAGCAGCCTATGTTAGACCTTATAACATCAGCTACCTGCGAGTGAAAGTCCCGTGAAAATCGGCCCAGCCGTTTCAAAGAGAGAAGCCGGAGCAAACAGACAGACAGACAGACCGACAGACAGACGGACAGACAAAAACGTTTGAAATTGCTTTTTTACTGTAAGTACCGTATATAATTTCATATCCATTGATTGAAAAGCTCTTAATTTTAAATTACAAACAGACACTTCAATTTTATTTATTTGTATGTAGAGATTCGGGCCAAAAGGGGCGGAGTAGAGCTTTATTTTTGTGTCTGGGTTGAAAGGAGCATACCTGTAATATGCCACTTTACAAATGTAGTTGTTTAGTATACAGTTGGCAGCACAGTTAGGGTCAGTTCACACTGAAACCGCTTCATTTTTAAGATAGCTACCTATACAAAATTGAACTTTATCAAGTTCACAAGAAGATACACTGTAAGAGTTCGAATGTAAAGTGGCAGCTCGCTTGTGCAGTGTATGACTGATGTCTAATGAAATGTTTCTTTTTGTGTAGTGAATAAAGTTTAATTTTGAATAGCTATCTTAAAAATGCAGCGCCGCGTAGCGTCGCAGTGTAAACTGACACTTATGAGCGATGAAATAGATGCGCACTATATATGTCATGAACTGCACTTTGAAGTCACAATATTTACCCAATAAGAGGTAAGAATTCTTCCACACAAATGGTTTAGTAGTTTGTTTACATCACTTTAAACGACGTGTGTTGTTTACATTTCCATGCCAAATTCAGCAAAGATTTGCTGCTATTAAGTAGCCACGATGCTAATGGCCCTCGGCAATCTTCATTCTTCTATGGAAATGATATATGAATGAAAAACGACGATTTCCGAAAGACATTGCGATCGTGGCCGTACTGTACGGTATATTTGACTGTATTTAATAGCAGCAAACTGATTTAAAACGTCACACTCCAGCGTCAATGGAGCGTGACCGCAGCGACCGCGGAAATCCCCTTACAGCGCAACTCGCCGAACCGAGTTTATAGTCAATGTCCGGTTCACCGCTGCATTGACAGTTCCCGCGTGATTCAGTGTTACCAACACAAAAACAAAAAGTCTCTCTTAAAGTCCAAAACCCTTCAAAATCACTAAACCGAAAAATTACTTGAAAATCTCCTTTTTTGTATGGTTAAGAATACTATAAATGCTACATTATTAATAATAATCATAAACAAATAATACAATTTACAGTTCTGTAATTTACACATTATTTATTAAAGAATTATCTCTTCCAAATAGTTTATTTACTTTAGGTTGATAACTGCTTGTCGACATAGTACTTCAATTTCATATTATAATTAAATTATGAGCAGATCAATAAAAACCCCTAAATACTCGTTGTACAGACTTTTCCCCCTAAAAGAAATCCCCCAAGCAACACTATCGCTATCCAGTCGGCCAGCGATGTATGCGCGGCTGCGGTGCGGCAACTCTAAACACTGCATCGCAGACCACTTATTGGCCTGATTTTGACAAATTCATGGTGTGGGGTGCATGATATAAACCGTCTATATTACTTGATAATCGGAGGCTATTTCACTGCTCATTTAATACTAGCTTTAGCCCGCGGCTCCGCCCGTGTAAATACAGTATCCCACGGGAACACTGTACTTTTTCAGGATAAAAAGTAGACTTATGTTTTTATCCAGAGCCTATACTAGTATAACTTTTATCAAAATATGTTTTGTAGGTTTTATGTGAAAGAGTAACAAACATCCATCCATCCTCACTAACTTTCACATTTATTATAGAAGTAGGATAATAGCTGTTGGCCCCAACTGCGTGCACGGTATATTATAAATGCGAAAGTTTGTGAGGATGGATGGATGTTTGTTACTCTTTCACGCAAAAACTACAGAACGGATTTCGATGAAATTTGGTATGATAGTAGTTTAGGCTCTGGACTAACACATAGGCTACTTTTTATCCCTAAGAAGTACAGTGTTCCCGAGGGATACTGTATTTACGCAGATAGAGCCGCGGGCGGGCATAACTCGCTTTGAGTTGTAAATTGTAATAGTAAATTACGTCAAAAATGTTTTAAAGTACAAAACCTTAGTAAAAATGTTCTGTCATGCCATATACCTTTGAATATTCAATAAAAGTAAGTAGTCGAACGGCCGCTCGAAGCTCCTTGTATTAAGTGGTCCTCCGTGTAAGCCGCTCTTAGTCTCTTAAACACCGATCATGATTATCATTAAACAGCCATCGAGACGCACTTGACGGCCTTTTGTTACATTCTTTAATTAATACTTAGATGGCAAAAGCTAATTATGTAGGAAAGTGGAAGAGACGCCTCCGTGGTCCAGTGGTTTAGAGATTGGCTCTAGACTCCGGAGGTAGAGGGTACGTACGATTCCCGCGTTGGAACAACAAAAAATGTTTTTGTCAAGTCCGGCTCATCACCTGATTATCTGACAAGAGAGATGATCGATGCGAATGATGAGCATGTAAAAATTTAGTCTTGCGCCTGATCTCTCGCCGGTCGGGTCGGTTAACGCAAAGGAAGAGAAGTGCTCTTGTGTACTCCGCATACACTTTGGCACTATAAAATAACTCCTATGTAGCCGGACTGGTTTCAGCGACATCAGCCACCACCGACATCGGCGTGGGAGCTATTAGTAAAGTGGAAAAAAATCAGATAAGCTCTGAAATTTTCGGATTGGGATGGAAAAAAAATTGGATGGAGATATACTGTAGCCAAGTACGGCCGAATTCCCAAGTGTAACTTAAAGTCAGGGGCCACTTAATTGTAGGCTGTCACTGTCTCTGCTTGGCTGAAAGACAAGGACAGCAGCGTCGGAGCATTCGGCCATTTTAATATATTCATAGACACTAGGCAGTCACAACAACTGCTCACGAGTACTAAATGGCACCATCAAAGCTAATCTCAATATATTCGATTACCTTCATCCACACAAGTGACACACTCTGTCTCTTTCTAGTCGTTTTAGCGCCTATTCCCATCTATCACAGGCGCGATAAGATCCAAAAATAGTCACAAAACTATAGCAAAAAGTGAAGAGTCCGTTATTTTTTATTGGCGTACAGGGAAGAGGCGGTCCCCTCGGCCTGCTGGCGATTGACAAGGGTCCATAATATATAATTGACGAATCCAGCAAACCCTACTATTAATTTAAATGATATATATTTATATGGAGTTTCTATTGTAGGACCAATCTTTAGAATACTAATTGTCTACCAACTTTCCTTAGGTTCAACCATTAAAATTCTCGTATATTTTTTCACTGTACATTTTTCGTTTGTTTCTCATTATTAATTTTTTCTTCTTTTATTTGGAAGTTATATAAATTTATAACATAATTAATTGACCTGAAATTATGTAAGTACTTATTAAAGTAAGTTTGGCAACATTTAGATATTCAAAACAACATGAATATGAAATTTTAGCTATTAACATTGATTTTTCCTTGTTGGTGTATCTTTTATATATAAATAAATAAATATACTAGATATTGCCCACGGGAGCCGTATATTTTACCGCAGTAAAAAGTAAAAGCCTATGTCCTTCCCCGTGGTCCACTATACTCTGTGTCAAAGGACATGGGGAATGTTACTATATAGAATGTTACTATATGGAACAATTAGCCACGGCGACCAAACATAAAACTAGGTTATAATATGTTCCCGTGATTGCATCTGTATTACGACGGAAATGGTTGCATATCTGCAGAAGGTGGGGTAAATACTGTGATATTTAACTCATTTCAACGAATATTCATATAAAATTTGATTAACAATATATTGATTATCTCCACTTCTCCATGAATCTGAATTAAAATAATTACGGGAAATGAAATGTCAATAAAAATTGTATTTTAGTTTGTGGTAGCAACTTTTTTAAACAGCGGTCCACTGCCTCTTTATCAAAATCGGTTCGTTTTTACATCGTAGTTCCCAAACAGATGAACCGATTTTGATATTTATTTTGTTTGAAAGCTGACATGATAGAGAGTTTTTTTGACGTGTTAACGTCTTATAAATCGATGGAGCCGGCTGCACGCACGAAAAAACATGACTCATGCGTTACCTGTTACCCGTTATCGTTACCAAGTACCAGCGTTAGCTCGCATTGCCTTTACCTCATTATTATTATTATCACTATTATTGTTGTTGTTGTTGTTGACGTCACGTTCAACTATCATCAGTAAACCGACTTTACAGACAACCGGTATGTTTTTTAGATATAATTCCTCATCATCAGCTTATTAACTGCTTAACAAATGCGAGGGTTACTAAAAAAAATAAAATTTATTTTGTTTTATTCGCCTCTGTTCTCCTCAATTCGTCTTTTTATTGACGGTGTAACCCTTGCTATCTTCGAATCCAAACAAAAATTCTATGGAAAAATACTATCACCTACAGTATTGGCTGGTACAGTATTAAACACGTATATATCTATACTAGCTTTTGGCCGCGGCTGCGCTCGCGTAAATACACTAACCCACGGGAACACGATACTTTATCGAGATAAAAGTTGCCTATGTGTAAATCCAGAGCTTAAACTACTACCATAACAAATTGCATCAAAAGTTTTTTGTGAAAGAGTAACAAATATCCATCTATTCATCCATCCATACTTTCAAATTTATAATAGTTGTAGGATTATTGCTTGTGACAATACCTACAAGATTTGTTTAAGGGCTATTTCCCAAATATTCCCAAGTCGATTGACCCATTAAAAACTTGTGAACACCTAAGGCATAATCAACATTTTCTATCCACAATGAAACTCCTGTGACCGGGATAAAGTTTTTTAATTTCACCCCCACGCGGATCTTCAAGATTTACGAGGATAATATGCAGATTATTATCTTTTATGTATTCCTTGAATAACCTTTTAAAAAAGATAAATAAATAACAGTTTTCTTTATTACGTCTTATGTAAAATATGTTTACAGAAAGACAGGTATTTAGACAAATAAAGTACATATTGCAAATAATTACAATATGTAGACCTAATTTATCACAATCCCTGTATTTATATAGGCGAATTATATAACACAATTTGTTGAAATTGAGTTTTTAAATAACATAAGGTGTCTAACGTTAAAATATCTTATTTCTTATTGTCTAGTCTAGATATGTTAAATAAATAAACGTATATAAGCGTAAACGTATATTTGTATAAACGTTTATTATTATACAGATAGCAATACGAATAACATTGACTAGGTTATAGTGTGATTGGTTATAAATATTTATACACATAAGGTAAAGGTAAGTTGTAATCTGTATTCATGTAGCAATATCGTGGTCATACGATATACGAAGATACGTAGGGAATGTGCCTTACTCGTGCCGACACAAATTCACTGAATAATTTAGCAACGTGTAGTGTAGTGCTACAATCATTATAATACAACAATATAATTAATATTATATATAGCAATATCCGCAAAAATATATCCACAACCTGAAAGTAAATTTGATTTGTCGCTTAACAAATTTCGTTCGCAAGGCCACGGTCCTGATGATGCTCCGGGTTCGGGGCGAAACGCGCGTCGAGTTTTGCAACCTGCATGGTGGTGTGGGGCCTTGCACGATCTTGCTGACATTGTTGCTTGTGTGGTGGTAGTGTTTGCACGATCTTGTTTAGAGTGTACGTATATGAAGTGTGGGAGGTGCTTACGCATGCTAAAGCGTGCTTACGCATGCTTAAGCGTGCAATCACACATTTCCTTGCAGGTTCTAAGTAGACATCTGGAGTTATTGCTAGATTTAATATTAGTTTGATTGTATGCTATGGATTTCCGCAAAGTAACGCCAGATTTTGAAAAATCCTTCCTTAGTGGATGCCTACGTCATATGAGAAATACGTGTGCAAATTTTTGAAATTTCTAGCCTTAAGGGTTTGGCCTGTGCGTTAATACATCAGTCAATCGCCTTTGCCTTTTATATATATAGATAGATATATTATAATGCTTTCCTAGATATTCAATTGTGTTTGCATTTAAAGAACGTACTAATATATCTTAATAGGGACTCAGAAAAAAACAATTTTAATTAAGATAAATATACATTTAAGGGACGAACAGGCAGTGTTCTAACTTTATTCTCAGTGAAAATTGTCGCTTACAAACATATATGCCACAGATTAAAGAAAGAGGAACATATAAACAGCTACATAGTGAGCTTTCGGTTTAATTGCACTACTACAAGCATACGGTGTGTCCACGATTGTGTGGAAAAATTGTGGGCCGTTGAAGGAGACGTCAAAATTTTCAAATTTGGATCGTTTTGGTTCGTTCTATGAAAGCTGTTTCTCTGTACGTAAATAATAAGTATAATATATATTTTGTTCTCTTTGTGTGTCTATAATACCGGCCTCTAAATACAACGGTCTTCAAAATTAACGCAAATCAGTTACGAGAATATTACCTCGATTGAAAACATTAACGTTTATAATACATAGGCTGCACTAAAAGTATCGGGAATGGAATATTTCCACTGTTCCTGTCATATTAAAATCTTTTTAATTTAAAGCTCCTTGGTTTTAAAAATTGAATACCGTTTATTTATTTAAAAAAAGATTCTCGGTCTTGTCACAAGGTCTTGTCAAACTTGTTTAGTCGTTGAGAAAATGGAATTGACTCGAGAAAATTCTAGAGCGATGATTTATTATGACTTTCGAAGTGGTTTAACACAAAAACAGTGTGTTGACCGGATGATTTCGGCATTTGGTGATGAAGCCCCATCCAAAACCACAATTTATCGCTGGTTTGCTGCATTTCAACGTGGACGTGTCAAGCTCAGTGATGATCCCCGTCAAGGTCGTCCAAAAACTGCAGTCACCCAAGAAAACGTTGATGCTGTGCGTAAGCTGATTGAGGAAGATCGACATGTGACAAAGCGCGAAATTCAGGCAACTTTAGACATTGGCATGAGTCAAATACAAATAATCTTGCATGAACAATTAGGTGTAAAAAAGTTGTTTTCCCGATGGATACCGCATTTGCTCTGTGAAGAGCAAAAAGCGGCTCGCGTTACTTGGTGCGTCAGAACTCTCGAAAGATTCCACGAAGGATCCTCAAATGCTGTATACAACATCGTATCAGGTGACGAATCCTGGATATACGCGTACGAACCCGAAACAAAAAACCAGTCACGAATTTGGGTGTTCGAAAATGAGTTAAAGCCAACAAAAATTGTTCGTTCACGGAGTGTTGCAAAAAAAATGGTGGCCACGTTTGTCTCCAAAACCGGCCATGTTGCGACTATTCCTCTTGAGGGACAAAGAACGGTTAATGCAGAATGGTATGCTAACATTTGTTTGCCACAGGTCGTTTCTGAACTCCGTAAAGAGAACTGCAACCGCCGCATCATCCTCCATCACAACAATGCGAGTTCTCACACCGCGCACAGAACAAAAGAGTTTTTAGAGCAATAAATCATAGAATTATTAGACCATCCGCCGTACAGCCCCGACCTAAGCCCTAGTGATTTCTATACTTTCCCTAAAATAAAGAATAAATTGCGTGGTCAGAGATTTTCATCACCTGAAGAAGCTGTGGACGCCTACAAAACGGCCATTTTGGAGACCCCAACTTCCGAATGGAATGGTTGCTTCAATGATTGGTTCCATCGTATGGAAAAATGTGTAAAATTTCGCGGAGAATACTTCGAAAAGCAATAAATACATTTTTAAATGGTAATGTTGTGAACACTTCCTTGATTCCCGAAATTTTCAGTGCCGCCCTCGTATAAGCAATATAGTAAGAATATAATAAGTTTATACCATATAATATTATAAAGAGGAAAAGGTTGTTTGTATGTTTGTTCGTTTGCATTGAACAGGCTACGAATCTACTGGTCGGATTTTGATTAAATTTGGCAGAGATTTAGAGTAGACCACAGGGAAGAACACTGGCAACTTTTTATCGCGGAAAAATGTACGGTTTCCGCAAGATTAACTTATACGCGCACCAAATCGCAGGAAACGTCTAGTAAGAAATAAGAAAATACGACCAATATCAAGTTTATCACGGCTGATTTCACCATAAGTTAACACGATGTGACGCTTCATCAATATTTATTTCATATCAATATACTATCGGGAAATATCGTATATTGAGGGAAGTGGATCCATATATTCATCAGAACTTGTGACGTCATATATACGTCATATATTGTAAATGAACGATGAAATAATAAAGTAAACTTTATTATTTCATCGTGTAAATATATTATAGAGTGAATTTGTGTACATTATGGATATTCGTATTACACAGAACTACGCTAGTCTCAACACATCATTAATTTTTACTATAGTTACTAATATAATAATTCTTGTTACGGCCGCACTCTACTTATGGAGTCACTTAGTAGAAATGTTGACAGAAACTGTATGATGGACTTTTTGTCAAAGTCTTCTAGCTTCTTAAATAAGTATTATATGTCTCTGAGTGCGGCCGTTAGTACCACAAATGGACGCTGATAAGCAATCAACCCACAATCAACAAAAACAATCAAGTCAACCCACAAAATTACCATTAAAATAAAGATGTTTATACTAATCGCTTCCTCAGGCTTTCTTAACTATAATTTTCAAAATAATGTTAAGGGAATTAAATCATATTGGTATTGAAAAACTGATAAAAACTTTTGACACATAGTTAAAATTCTCTTCATAATAAATTTAATTAAACACGATTTTCTCAAAATGGCGATCTAGAGGTTTGACATTTTATTGCATATAAGCGTCAAAATACGAGTCTATATTGTGAACCAGTTTTGTGCTATTTTTAGGTTTCGTACCCAAAGGGTAAAAACGGGTCCCTATTACTGAGATTTCGCTGTCCTCTCGACTGTCCGCCTGTCTATTTCGTATCTCGTGACCGGTGATAGCTAGACAGTTGAAATTTTTACAGAGAGGATATTCTTTTGCCGCTATAACATATACTAAAACAATACAATAAATATTTATGTAGCAGCCCCGACGGATTTTCTTGGTTTTGTAATTTTGTAATCTAATCTTCTTATTACAGTCGGGGTATTTTAGAAAAAAAAAAAAAAAAATTTTCGATTAAGAATTTATTTTTAATTTTCGCTTTTTAATTCTTTTTACTTTTTTTAACTTTTTAGAGAGCACAAGTAATTATCTAAGAATACATGCACGGTCTACTCCACCCAACACTGAAAACCGCATCAAAGTCTCCAACATCCAAACTCATACACCTCCGTTCTGTTGCGGGTAAAACTGAGAAATCTTATAAATAGATTTATTCGTTTTTTCAACTAAGCTTCGTAAATTTTTTGATTTATGTAACAAACATCATTCATTATTTAAAATTTCAAAATACTCTCATCGTGCCTCAAGTACAATCATTTCTAAAAATAGAAAATATTTGTTTCACTTCAAAAGTTATAAAAGAAAAAGAAATAAAAAGAATAAAAACATTGCGTCTGACCGAGATTCGAACCCAAGACCAATTGGTAAACAACGCAAATTCCAAGCGCAACTGCGTTACGCGTATCTGACATTAGTATTCGAACTTACTCATAATATCTTATTTATTACACGACCAAAGGGCCGCAACGCTTTTTCGTGACAGAAAATCGTAATATCTCTATAGAAGTTTGACTTCGAAAACTGTTGCATCTTAAAATTTACAGCATAATCTTGAAATAATTTTCAATTGCCAATTAAAATATTCCAGACCACGCCTAGGTATCTAATAATTTGTAACACGACTACGTGCAAATCGTGCGATTAGCTTGTTAGTCAGCGATTAACGGCCGATGAGCTTGTTAATCAACGATTAACGTACATCGCCTCGAGTTAATCAGCGACAAGCGCGTCAGAGTTAATCCTCTGTTAATATCCATATAGGTGATCTCAATTTTGGAGTAATGGCTAAGTTAAGTCAGCTGAACATTATAAGAAGGAATAATATTAGGTTATTTTTATTTCGGCGTAATTAATACACGATTATTAATTTCATAGGGGGCCAACGAGCAAATTTCCTGATGGAAAGCGATTACCCGTCTCCCGAAACACGAGAGGAGTCACAAGTGCGTTCAGCGTTGTCTATTACTGAACGAAGTTGCCCTGCACATACGTTTTTTATCTAACGGACAACAAAATGTTTCACTTTATTTTTTTCACAAATCATGTCGGATCAGACCCCCAATTCTCTTGACTATTTTTGATGTACTCCCGTTTCGGTCCCCGCACTGACTCATTTCTCTCACCCATTCCCGTACGCGTCAATACATGCGTACGCGAGCAAGATAGCCTGAAGGTTTATCCAAACGAGATTTAACCGATAATATTTACGAGAATTGCTCTCCAGTAATCTACAAGAACGTGGCTGACATTACCTTACTTTGTGATGTAGACTGAGGGCCCGTAAACACCGAGGCGACGATGCAATAATATGCAGTGTGCATCACGCGCAATTTCAATCTCGAATCGGTATCGAATAGTGCGCGCCACGTCTCGGTGTGAACAGACCCTAAAACATCAATTACCCCAGAGTCCACCCATAGGTTTATCTCGAGCAATAGCTGTACTCCTCGTTATTTATTTAAGCTATACGAGTACCGAGGTAAATTCAATAGAGAGCTCCAGCACATACAACTTCTTTAGGTGTGTTCGTCTGTAATTGCCCAACTTCGCGGAACAAACAAACAAACAACTACGAGTTGAGTATAAATGAATACCAATCGTGTTTGTTTGCTTGTTGTGGTGGAACTACGTAACGAAATTTAAAACTTGAAAACACTTGTCCGTACTCTGTTCAGAGACAATTTAAACCAAAGCATAATGTCAACATCACACTATAATGCTACCAATTTAAATGTCACTTAACAGCCTCCGTCGTCTAGTGGTTCGAGTCTGGCTCTCGACTCGAAGGCCGTGGGTTCGATTCCCGCATTGGAACAACAAAAAAATGTTGTTTCCAAGTTTGGTTACGCTTTCACGCGAAAACTACTGAACGGATTTTGATGAAATTTGGTATGGTAGTAGTTTAGACTGCATTAAAACACACACATACAATTTTGTTACACGTTGACGTTTGTCAATCTGTCACAACATTTAAATATATATATATATATATATATTTAAATGTTGTGACAGTCAACAGACAATCTGTCACAACATTTAAATATATATATATATATATATATATATATATATATATATATATATATATATATATATATATATTTAAATGTTGTGACAGATTGACAAACGTCAACGTGTAACAAAATTGTGTCTATCAAACGCACGGTAGTGTGAGTTAATAATCTGAGGTAGTGTGTTGTTGTTGTTATCATTATTAATTTTATGTATTTCTAAGCATTATTTTTTGAAAAAAAAAAAATAGCTTTCTGCACACCTTCCTCCGCATTAATTTTAACATACTCCACCGTTCGTAAAATTCTCGAAAAACGTTACTGAAACTTATTGCTTCACGTATTAATATAATAATATGCATAAAATCGCAGGGCATTGTTAATTATAATTAACTTAAGCAATAGAAGCTCTTATTATATAGCTCCATAAAACACTCTTCTATTCAAAACTACGCGGTCTGCTACGCGGCCGTAGCTGCCTACGCCGTAGCTCTACGCGATTAACGCGCTACGCCGTAGCTTTATTTGATGTGTACTTAATAATTCATTAGTTGTATAATAATAATTAAATAGCTTGCAACATTTTATATTTAAATTCATCATCATCATCACGACTCTAAAATTTAACAGGCCCGACAACTTCTTTATTAAAGTATAGTAATAGTTCTATAAAATAAGTCTTATGATCTCTCGTTTTTATGATTCCACTAAAGATTATTGAATATCTAATAATAATATCTAATAATATCTATGGACGCTTCACACCACGTCAATCTGGTCCCGTGGTAAGTTCTCGAAGAACTTGTGTTACAGGTACCGGACAACGGAAATATATTAATTGATTTAAATTAAAAACATTTTTCAAACATTCAAAAAGAAAAAACCTTTGTGTTTCTATTAACTTGTACTTCCATTTCCACAATTACAGTTACAAAAACTACTACAATTCCCATAAATTCCCATAAATCCAATACGCGTCGGGCTCGAAGGACCAAGTTTCGCGAGTGGCGCAGTTCGCAGTTTGTTGTTTCAAAACTGTCTCTACACTCGTACTGTTCAATAATTAAATGTATTCCTGAAATGTTCTACTAGAATACCCAATTAGAACAAAGCAATGGGCTGATTAGATTTTTTATGTATTTTTGTATGAGTGATTTTCTATGGCTATATCGACTTTTTCGACATAGACAACTTTCAAGAATGAGCCACAAGCAATGTGCCTATGTATTGAAAGTGTTCTTACATAAAACGCAAATATCTAAGACTAGATGTAGTCCGCGACTTAGTGCGCGTAAAAAGAAATCCCGCGAGAAGTGGTAAATTTTCTCGCAATAAAAAGTAGCCGATGTCCTTCCTCGTGGTCAACTCTATATATGTGCCAAATTCCAGTAGTTTCAGAGCTAATTCAACGAAAAAAAAAAAACAAACAAACGAAGAAATGTTTTCTCTTTATAGAATTAGTAAAGTAAAACATTTTAAGACTTCTTAGAGAGGCTTCAGTAAATACTACGCAAATAGTTTAGCCCCATATTTATAAAAATATTTCAACACAGGATAAGCTATTCAACGTTGCTGTCTTTGTCTGTCAAGTGACTTTTCCAATGTATCAGACAAATACAGCAACATTCAATAGCTAATAAGTTTTATTGAATAGCTAATATAATACAGCATGATCTCGGCACTGACAAGCGAAACAGTACAACTTCAATTCAAAGTTTATTTTAGTATGTCTCAATTCTCAACTTATATCAAATAATATTTTTGATATTTCCATTTAAACAAACAGAAAATATAACTTCAAATTTCGCACATAAAACTTTTCAAATGCATTTCACAGAATATATTTCATATAATAATTTGGTATGTGGCGTGTTCGTGTGAACGTAACTACGTTAATGTCGACTCGACCGTAGATCTCGGAGGTCCGTGTGTCTGTATATACGTACATTGTATGTTTATATACATACAGCCTTTGTGCAGCCATCAGCTGTCCCGCCCTGCTGATATCTTCACACTATTTCACACGATACAAATGTACTGCAAACGTAAATATCTTATATAATATTATTAATACGTGAAGCAAAATCTTTGAGTACAGTATTATTTTATTGGAACTGTACGAGGAGTGCGGAGGAGTATTATTTCAAGGAAGTTCAAGTTAATAGAAACACGAAAGTTTTTTCTTTTTAAATTGAATCGAAGAAATATGATTATTTAAAATTTATTCACAAACCAATGGTGGATACATAAAAACAAGAGATCATAAGACTTATTTTATAGAGCTATCACACTTTAATAGAGAAGCTGTCGGGGCCTGTTAAACCATAAAGGCGTGATGATGATGATGAATAATTTAAACAAAAACTTTGCAAGCTATTTAATTATTTATTATTAAAGTAAAGAAATAATAAGTACACTCTAAATACGCTACGGCGTAGCTCATTACAGCCGCGTAGCGCTACGGCGTAGCTATGAATTTGAAATAATTTAGGAGTGTTTTATTATAGAGTCATATAATAAGGCCGAGCTTCTATTGCTTAAGTTAATTATAATTAACGATGCCCCGCGATTATTCATGCATATTATTATATTAATACGTGAATCAAAACTTTTGAGTACAAGTTGAGTACGAGAATTTTACGAACGGGGGAGTATGTTAAAATTGATGTGGAGAAAGGTGTGCAGAAACCTTTTTTTAAATAATATATCGAAATACATAAAATTAGTATAAATAACAACAACACACACTACCGTGCGTTTGATAAATACAATTTTGTTACACGTTGAGTGTGTCTCATGGTTGTTACAACAATCAACAAACTCACCGGTTAAAACGACCCCCCCCCCCCCCCCCCACACTAAACAAGCGTACAACTCAGCAACGTTACAAAAACGGCAAATATAACGTGAATGGCTGTCGGGTGTTTCCTGCGACCGGCCCGGCCGGCGCTATCTCGGGCGACGGCAAACTATTCAGCCATTACGACTCTTATCTCCCCACCCTTTGAGGGAAAAGTCCATTAAAACACTCAGGTAAGACGTCCTTTGACATCTCGTTGTTATTAAGGTGCGTCCGTACTACAGGACGCGACATGATGTACAGTCAAATTCACGAGACGAAATATATAGTCAAATTCACGAGACGAAATGTATAGTCAAATTCACGAGACGAAATATATAGTCAAATTCACGCGACGAAATGTATAGTCAAATTCACGAGACGAAATATATAGTCAAATTCACGAGACGAAATATATAGTCAAATTCACGAGACGAAATGTATAGTCAAATTCACGAGACGAAATATATAGTCAAATTCACGAGACGAAATGTATAGTCAAATTCACGAGACGAAATATATAGTCAAATTCACGAGACGAAATGTATAGTCAAATTCACGAGACGAAATATATAGTCAAATTCACGCGACGAAATGTATAGTCAAATTCACGAGACGAAATATATAGTCAAATTCACGAGACGAAATGTATAGTCAAATTCACGAGACGAAATATATAGTCAAATTCACGAGACGAAATGTATAGTCAAATTCACGAGACGAAATATATAGTCAAATTCACGAGACGAAATGTATAGTCAAATTCACGAGACGAAATATATAGTCAAATTCACGCGACGAAATGTATAGTCAAATTCACGAGACGAAATATATAGTCAAATTCACGAGACGAAATGTATAGTCAAATTCACGAGACGAAATATATAGTCAAATTCACGAGACGAAATATATAGTCAAATTCACGAGACGAAATATATAGTCAAATTTACGAGACAAAATATAAAGTCAAATTTACGAGACGAAATATATAGTCAAATTCACGAGACGAAATATATAGTCAAATTCACGAGACGAAATATATAGTCAAATTTACGAGACAAAATATATAGTCAAATTTACGAGACGAAATATATAGTTAAATTCACGAGACGAAATATATAGTCAAATTCACGAGACGAAATATATAGTCAAATTTACGAGACGAAATATATAGTCAAATTCACGAGACGAAATATATAGTCAAATTCACGAGACGAAATATATAGTCAAATTCACGAAACGAAATATATGGTCAAATTTACGAGACGAAATATATAGTCAAATTTACGAGACGAAATATATAGTCAAATTCACGAGACGAAATATATAGTCAAGTTTACGAGACGAAATATATAGTCAAATTTACGAGACGAAATATATAGTCAAATTCACGAGACGAAATATATAGTCAAATTTACGAGACGAAATATATAGTCAAATTCACGAGACGAAATATATAGTCAAATTCACGAGACGAAATAAAAATTGTAAGCAATGACTGAACCAAATAAAAATTTTGAACGCACCGCACCGACGGTTGGCAATTCATGTTTGATGTATTATAATCAGACCAAGTGAAATTATTATAACAATCTTTGGGTTGATTGAATTTAGAATTGTGTTCATTTTGATAAAATAAGCATCTTACTCCTATTATAAATGTTAAAGTTTGTATGAATGGATGGATGGATATTTGTTACTCTTTCACGAAAAAACTACTGAAAAGATTTTGATGAAATTTGGTATTTTAATAGTTCGAGCTCTGAATAAACACATAGGCTACTTTTAATCCCGTAACTTCAGTGTTCCAGTCGGATACTGTATTAACACGAGCGGAACCGCGAGCAAAAGCTAGTTGTTTACATAAATTGTTCTTTCTCGTAGACTTTACATATATTATAGGACTCCTCTAATTTGGTAGCCGTCTGTTGTGAAGTGTGTGGTCCAGCGTTGTCCTGAAGCACCAGTGGCCTAGAGCGAATGACCAACCTCGGTTGTTTAGCAGCTAGCTTTAGATAAAAACAGTTTTATCGCTAAAACCGCAGCCTGCAGCTAACTCGGACGTGGTTTTCGATGGATCCGCTTCCACAATAGCTTTCAATTCTTCATTATCAACTTTGGTCTCCGGCCGTCCACGGGGCTCGTTCTGCAGGTCGAAATTTACAGAATGAAAACGTACAAAAACGCACTGTTTTCTTTTGTGACACCGCCGCCATACACATTATTAATCCTTCGAGCCGTTTCTGCACCACTGGTGCCACGATGGAACTCGTACTCGAAAATAATACGATATTCTCCGATATTTATCCGATCGAATACGATTCTTGGAAAATAGCGCATTTTTATATTATGATTTTTATATTAATAATTTCGGCTCTAACATGTCCGATTGGCAGTTTGGTATGCGTACATGTAATTTTTGCGTTATTCGAAAAATTCGGAATGTAGTGGGTTCGAAACCCGGTAAAATATTTTTTGTTTTTTTTTTTTATATACTAGAGCTCGGAGCAAAGCTCGGTTACCCAAGTACTTATATTAATACAGGCTTCTCGTGTCACCACCAGTACGCACCTCGGCGCAAATGAGAGCCAGTAGCCCGTCTTCCGTGCCTTTGTCCACCCCTCGTTAGTTTTTCCCTCTTCATTATGCGCGGGCTCTCCGCCTACAATTACAGCGCCCTGCTGGCCATTTAACTATACAGCCCATTGGCTACTACAGTGTAGCACTTTTGAACTTATCGCTTTG
This sequence comes from Phengaris arion, assembly GCA_963565745.1. Lineage (NCBI taxonomy): Eukaryota > Metazoa > Arthropoda > Insecta > Lepidoptera > Lycaenidae > Phengaris > Phengaris arion. The sequence goes on along the minus strand of OY751451.1, from coordinate 2,509,243 downwards.
TAAATAAGGTTCAAAAGTGGTACAGCACGTTTTGTCTGCGGCTGTACATGTCAAAATTCAAACGACCATTGTCTAGGAACAATGCGAGTATAATCCAGCAATTTTTCTGCGAATTAATTGTTGTCCTCGAAAATAAACGTTTGAGCTCTTCAATGACAATTATTTTGAATTCTTTTTTTGCGGAATGACTACGACTACAACGGTCCAAATACCTACTTAGAACAAAAATGTTCATCACTCGATGTTAGCACAAACTGAACTAATGTTATACACTATACATAAAAATATATAATCATCTACACAGCTGTAATTAAACTGGTATTTTAATTTTCATTTCGTGAATGTTAAATAGTTAATAAGTACGAACTGTGAATACAAACGTCCGTATAAATATAAATATTATCATTCAGAATAACGTACGAAAAATAGCGAAAACAAATACACAATATTTATGTAACATATTTACATCAAATATCCTCACGTATTGGATGGGGTGAAATTCTATTTGTACTTAACTACACGTAGGGGCCATCGGACTCCGGAGTATTAACGGTTATCTCCTACCTTATTGTATTTAAAATAAAATATACGGTTTTATTTGGATGTAACCTGACATAGGTTCCCCGTAGTCTCTACGTCTACTCTACTACTCTATACGAGTGCCAAATTTAATCAAAATCGGTGCACTAGTTTCGGTGTCTATTCAACGGAAGCAAACAAACAAATCTTTCCTCTTTAAAATATTAGTATAGATAGTAAAGATATAGATTAGGAAGAAAGATATACGTCAGCAATAATGCAGCAACAAAGTCAATAAGTCGACAGACGCCGTTAATTGTCGCCGACCCTCGCGTTGCTCATTAACGGCAATAATTTATATTTATCGCCATTCGCCCGTTATCGGGCAATAAAACGGACGGTTTTTTTTTTGTTATTTTTCATCCTTACTTTTAACTGTTATTAATTTGTCTTGTTTGTGGGTTAACTTTGCACGTGGCGGTTTCTGCTGTATTTTATTTTTATTCAATGAGAAATTATTGCCTTCAGTTTCTATTAATATATGAACTGGAGTCTAGAGTACATTGTACAGAAATGGAATTCACAGAATTCAAAAATCGCCATTGATTACTGCAATCATAAAATATAGCAATTGCGACTTGTTGTTTTGTATACAATCATCGATTTCAACGACGCCTATATGTTAGTAGTGGCAACATAAAAAATCTGCTACTAAAGCGTGGCACGCATCGAAGTCCACAGTGTTTCTATCGAACGTAGCAGATGTTGCGTAGTAGTTCTAAGTATCGATAACATAATAAAATTTACTTATCTTCAATAGAAGTATCTGTATAAGTATACAGCTAGTAGGCTTCAAATAATGTTCTCTAACTTACCTGTAAAGATACAAAGCAATTTATTAATATTTAAAATATAAAAAAATAAAACACAGATGTAAGATAATTTGAAAATGAGACTTAAAGCAACGTCAATTTCCCAAAAAGAGCAGCCAGAAACCACGAGCCCTGCAGGGATGCATTGTGCAAATCTGTAGACCTCTTGGCATCCACATATTATAAGTTTGTTCAAATCGATTACGGATCTTTGGGGCAGATGATCTACTGCTTATGTTAAGACGTTTGGGCTGAAAAAAATAGACTAAATAAGATTAAAGTACGCTCTTTACGGCGTTGTTAAGGACATTGACCTCATATATCTGATTGTATTGATTTGGGTTAAGTTATTTGCTTCCCTTTTAAATCAGCCGTGTGAGGTTAATGACCTCAACGCCTGAGAGATCATAATGTAATTTATTCAGAATGTGTTGATTATTTTTCCAATTTTTTATTATATTTTCTGCTTAAACGTTTTAACATAAGCGTTTTAATTTTATATTATGATTACCATAGGTTATTACCAACTGTATTTTATTTTTGTGCAAATAAATATTTTTTTATTTATTTATTATAAGCAGTAATAATATGTCAAAAACAAGTGTATAGACTTATATTAATAGTCAAAAGTATAAGCCATTTCTAGTAATAACCACGTTATATGTTTACGAATAATATAATAGAATATAGTTAGTACAAATATGAATTTTAACATTAATTTAAATATCAATTGCTATCAATACACGGTCCATAATCAAGTTAAATCGAGCGTGCGCGCGACGCAGCAACAACACTGCACCAACAACGCACTTACAACAGTTTAATTTAAAACTCAACTCAATTATTGTTGTTGTGCACATTTCACAAAAGCCTCAAATAATTTTCCGGCGAGCAAGTTTCATTATCGCGCGAATGTGATTTACATTTCGCGTGTTTACACACTCTATTGATAAAACAAATTCATCGATCGCCATTTTAACCTGGTTCGGACTTTAATAAATGCAACGTATAAATGAGTTTACGTTTTACAACAAGTTATATTTTCTGATACGCTGCACATTGATCTATCTTACAGGTAAGCTTTAAGTTCTGTGAGAGTATAAATTTTAGGTTCAACCATAGACCTATATAATAGCTCCCCACACCGATGTCAGTGCCGGTGTCCGGTTTCATTGAATCCAGGCCTAGTTACGCAGGAGTTATTTTATAGTGCCCAAGTGTGTGCGCAGTACACAAGAGCACTCACTCTAGCTTTACTCTCGAAATCCAGTGGGACGTACTGACCTAAACAACTGGCGAGAGATCAGGCGCAGGTCCGACTTTTTACATGTCCATCCCACGCATGGATCATCTTTCTTGTCAGACAATCAGGCGATCAGCCTACATTGTCCTAACCAAACTTGGAAACAACGTATTTTGTTGTTCTAATGCGGGAATCGCACCCACGACCTCCAAAGTCGAGAGCCAAGCTCTAAACCACTGGACCATGGAGGCTGATAATAGACCTATAGAATAAAGACGAGGCACGTCGAGACTTTAGGGGTTGACATGAAATTCATCTTCATGGCATTTCGACATATGCTTTCCACAGTATCAGTCCGATAATAATTGTCAAAATATTCTGAAATCAAGATGGCGTAACTTTTTCTTGTAAGAAGATTTTTCGATTTTTTATGACGTACAATTGACAGAAAAAAATTATTCCTTTTAAAACCAAGCACTATATATAGGTATACTATTTACAAAGAAACAACAACACAACACACAAACACATATCAGCAGAGATCTAATAAACTCTTACTATAAATTTCGTGAGCATTTTGTGTAATATTTTGAATGCTGTCGTTGTATAAAATATGCTTTGACGAGCTCGTAAAGCGGGCAACGCCGGGCGAGTTTGTGTAACTTTTACGACTATCCCCGTATACATATTTATACAAAGCTATGAAAAATGTATCGTATTTACGATTTTGTTGGCGTTGTGAAATTTGCGTTATATAGGCACGAACATCACTTAGAGTTTATAGTGGAAACTAATATAAAGTTTACATAAAATACTAGTAGTAATAAGTTAAACTAAAGTTTAAATGCAGGATTACGAACATAAAGTTGATTGTAAGAAACTGTTTATTTATTTTGAGGATAATAATAATATATATGGGCGTTTCCGAACGAAGTACCTGTAGTGAACGACACCGGCATTAGTCCACCAAACGCTCACAAGTATCTTTTTTGAGTCAATTTTCGCTTGGGGCAGGCTTTGGCTGGTTCGCCAAGGTTCAACCATTGCGATGAGCGTTTCCGATTATCGTACAGGATCCACTTTTCATCACAGGTAATGATTCGATTTAAAATCCCTTTCATTATTGTGCCGGTTGAGTAATGTAACGCAGCAGTCGACGCGCGTTTGTCGGTTTGCTGCACTCAATTCATAAGGTACCCACCTTTCAAGCTTTTGCACCTTCTCAATTTGCTTTAAGTGGATTAAAACAGTTTTATCACTAACACCGCAGCCTGCAGCGCAGCTAACTCGGACGTGGTTTGCGAAGGATCCGCTAGCCTTAAATACTTCATTATCAACTTTGGTCTCCGGCGGTCCACGGGGCTTGTTCTGCAGGTCGAAATTTCCAGAACGAAAACGTTGGAAACAAAAACGCAGTGCCTTTTGCGACACCGCCGCCATACACATCATTAATCCTTCGAGCCGTTTCTGCAGCACTGGTTGGCACCAGTGGAACTTGTACTCGAAAATAATACGAGATTTCAAGTTTTCCATTTTGTAAACAGAGTGACGCAAAGAAAAAACCAAAAGAGGAAAAAACAAATGAATTACGGTTTTCGAAACACAAATGCATGAGTAAATAGCAGCATAAATTTGTAATTTTAATTCCTAACCAAAGAAGATATTATATTTGAGATCAAAGTGGCCAGTACGACAAAACGCCAATTTCATATGTAAGGACCTAATATGTAGAATAGTCTGCCTGTGTTTCTGTCTGTCTGTTCAATTTTGCTGTTAAATCAAGTTGATGCATAAAAAAAAAAACTTAATGCACATATTATACGCTTACTAAAGAACAAAAGAAGTAAAAGAACATTCTACGTACTACGTAACGTACACCGAGCGCGCAACAAAACACCGCGACTTCTCCCCGCGATGAAAAGTAAATTCAACTCAGTATAATTCATTCCTCTAACTGGTAAAGTTTACAACAAAGAGCGCCGAGCTGAAAATAAAAGGAGGACAGGGGGGTCAGACGAGCGAAAAAAGGGGGACAGGAGAGGGAAAAACGGGGTCGGAAAAGGAGAGCTGCGGAGAATTAATTTAAATTATTTTAAAACTTGGTCCATACACGAAATCCTACTACTGGATGGAATTGGATGTAACAAACATCCATCCAGATGTTTGTTACTCTTTCACGCAAAAACTACTGAACGGATTTCGATGAATTTTGAGGAAATTTGGTATGGTGGTAGTTTAGGCTCTGGATTGAAACAAAGGCTACTTTTTAACCCGAAAAAGTCCCGTGGGATAATTTATTTACGCGAACAAAGCCGCGGGCAAAAGCTAGTTTATAATACGAATGCAAATATGTGACGTAAAAATATATCTAGGTTTTAATATAAAAAAATCTTCTCCCGACATTTCGTTTACATAACAAGATAGACACTTTCAATCAGCTATTAAAGAGCGGTCATTGACGCGTGTAAACATTGTTAAACATTATATAAAAAAAATACTAGAAAAAATGCTTATTCAGTTTGCCTGTTAAACTGAAAAAAATCCAACCCCTGGTCTATATTCAAACGGCTGAATAAAGAATATCAAGCGCTCGGAGATTTAAATTCCATTTATAGTACAAGAGCCCGCGTCCACTCCAACTCATCAGATTAAACTTCAACTAACTTGTGCATACTTCGGACTGAGTGTTAATTCTTTTAGCCTGAACACTCTCACTGTTATATTACGGGGAGAATATTCAAAGTCGCATTGAAAACTGTTGCCGACGCAACTTTCTCATTAATATGTCCTTTTTTGTATCCAAATGAAGATGGACTGCGTAATTACTGTAAATACTGTAGGCTAAAATCGGCCAAGTGCGAGTCACACTCGCGCACGTCCGACTCCACTGTACCAAACGGGAAAAAAATCACATTTGTTGTTTGGTTGGTAGTTGGTATGTATAGTTTTTGTTTTGTTCGAGAATTCGGGATGAATTTCAAATTCCGGTCAGATAAATACTTTTGTATTTCTTTTAATTTTTTTTTATTTACCAGAACTCCGAGCAAAGCTCGGTCACCCAGGTACTATTTAATAATATGTTATTTAGGTATCTGTTCAGATCAAATTTAATCCAAACGTAAGACAATACAGGTTTTTTAATGCTATGAATTTAAATACTGATTTGGCATGATTTAAGAAATACAATGACACTATTTACGATGAGTTTAATATTTTTGTTTACGTTTGGATTAAATTTGATCTGAATAGAGTAACTAATCGTTTGGAAAATCCTACCACTGTTCCAATTGTGTGTTGTATGGATGGATGGATGGAATATGTTTGTTACTTTTTCAGGCAAAAACTACTGAACGGATTTTCATGAATCTTGGTATGGTAGTAGTTTAGGCTTTGGATTAACACGCTACTTTTTATCCCATACCCATACGTTTATATGTTTACTAGCTGTTTCCCGCTGTTCCACCCGCGTAAATATACTATAGGGTAAAAAGTAGCCTATGTTTTAATCCAGAGTCTAAACTACTACCATACCAAATTTCATCAAAATCCGTTCAATAGTTTTCGTGTGAAAGCGGAACAAACAAACTTACATTCACATTTCTAATATTAGTAGGGATATGTTTACGTAATAATATGAATACGTAATGCGTTCTGTCTAGTGTATAAGTGGTCGCTTGTGACTTATGTAGCGTTGTAAAACAGCCTCCGTGGTCCAGTGATTTAGAGCTTGGCTCTCGACCCGGAGGTCGTAGGTTCGACTTGGTTAGGACAATGCAGGCTGATCACCTGATTGTCTGACAAGAAAGATGATCCATGCGTCGGATGGGGCATGTAAAAAGTCGCTCCTGCGCCTGATCTCTCGACAGTCGTGTCGGTCATCCCACTGAGTTACGAGAGTAAAGGAAGATATAGTGATCCTGTGTATTGCGCACACTCTTTGGCACTATAAAATAGCTCCTGCGCTATTATTATTATGATTTATGTAGCGTTACATTTTAAACACAAAACAACTACATTTATTCATATTAATACAATTAAGATGAACTTACGATCGTTTTAGCATGTAAATGAATATATTGTATTGACGTTGTAATGTGTATGGGCGTTACGACTCTCGTATAAGCTACTGCTTATACGAGATAATATACTTATTATGATGGTCACTCGCGCGCCTATTAACGAAACATAATTTGGCGTCGAGATCACTATAGTAGTAACATATACAATTAATTTAAAAACCAGACGGTGCTCGCGACTTCCTGCGCGGAAATCCAGCGGTAACCGTACATTTTGCCGCAATAAAAAGTGGCATATGTCCTTTCCTATCCACCGTACTAATAAAAAATATTTGCACAATGAATAAGCTACTCAATGTTTTATCCTTGTCTGTCAAGCAACGTTTCCAATGTATCAAACAAGGACAAAACATTGTATAGCTTGATATAATTATATAGCGTGGTATCAATGACAAATTTCATCAAAATCGGTCCGGGAGCTTCGGAGCCTATTCAATGCAAACAAACAACAAACAGAAGCTCTACTGCAGGTATTGCGATTAGTAATAACATAAAGAGAATTAAAAAAATTAAGTAACCCCCGACTTGTCAAGCAGTGAATGAGCTGATGATGATCAATTATAGCTAAGACCACTCTCGATTATGTAAGCTTTGAACTTGATTGCAAATCGGTTCGTTCGTTTGAGAGCTACGATGCAACGGACAGACACACAAACAGACAGACACGTTAAACTACTACACCCCTCTTTTAGCGTCGGAGGTTAATGAAACAGGAAGGCACGAAACAATAGAGACCACATAATACAGAAGACAATATTATACTAAGACCTAACGTATCCAGAGACCAGACACATAAAGTTAGGCAATTAATAATTTGATTTATCGCATAATACACATCCGCCATTGTCCCGCATTCCGGGATATCTGGCGACATTCCAGCCGACAAAATGTCGGAGATCGACCTAGGATTTGCACGGTAAAGAAAAGTCATGCTTCTGCACGGCATTACTCGTAGGCGGCTCAACCTTTTAAATGACAACGGCCTAACAGAAAACGGGCGTGAAATAACGCTTGCGTCACGTTACGCCGAGTGAGGTTACCGGTGGCCCAAGGGAGGTTGAGGATTTTAAGGACCAGGAAATTAATTGCCGCCATCAGGCGATCAGTGTGCTCGGTTCCTGGTCCATTTCATAAACAAAACGATAGGCACAACTTGTGATAATGCCATTGAGAACAGCCATTACGACCTCTGTTGTTGACCTTTTGGCTACATTTCAAGTTATAATAAAAAACCGGCCAAGTGCGAGTCGGACTCGCGCACGTATGGTACCTTACTAAAAACACGCGTGTTGTATGGGAGTCCCACTTAAATATTTATTTTGTTCTGTTTTTATTATTATTTTAATTATCATTTTGGTAGGAGCAGTAAAATGTAAATGGTAATATTTTGTTTAACTTCCCTCACACGAAATTATCACGTATCAGCTGCAAGTGGATTACTCCACATAAATGCACATACATTTCACATAAACGTTATCACAGTGAATTTTCTCACATAAACGACATGAAATATTTAATGACATGAAATATAATATTATATGAATATATAATATTCTTTACCATAAAAATACATTCCTTCGACATTTACTGATACAAAGAACACATAGGTAATAAAAACTCATTGGTTCACGAAAAACAATAAACATTTTAGGTACTTATGTTTGTTTATGAGTAATTGAAAAGTTCACGAATACAACATTTTGTTGGCTTCCAATACACAATGTATTTGACGCCTACATCTTGAACACAAAACGACTACATTTATTCATATTAATACACTTAAGATGAACTTACGATCGTTTTAGCATGTAAATGAATACCCTATAATATATTGTATTGACGTTGTAATGTGTATGGGCGTTACGACTCTCGTATATGGTGATGGTCGCTCGCGCGCCTATTAACGAAACATGATTTGGCATCAAGATCACTATGGTCTGGATCACTGGCTTCCAGTACACGATGTATTTGACGCGTGTGATGTCTAGCTATATAAAAAACATGTAGTACGGCTGTAACTAGTGGGGCAACGCGTACGTTCCTAGTTAGCCTGTGTTTACGTACTTACTGAAAAGTGTGTGGTTGTCAACCACCTTGTGAGATATAACAACGCCAAATCGATTCAGTGACTTGGCGTCCAAAACGTAAAGTTCATTTTCTTTTGACAGTCACAAACAAGTCTTATCTTAATTATGATTTTTAAAAGGTTTTTATTCAGCTCGCTTTTATCTGTAATTCAAACTTCACCATTATTCGCCGGATGGGTTTGTATTCAGCCGAGATGGAAAACAAAAATTTGTCGCATAAAAATGAGATGTAGGAACCTTCTTTTAACCTTTATTTTACAACAGAATTAAAAATTGAAAATGTAAAGCTCGAGAAAGGCAATCGAAATAATGTCAAATATTTAGCTTAGCTTTTTAAAACCATATCGCCTCTTTCATCCTTATTGCCAGAGGAGGCAGAGACCAGAGGACCAATATCAAGGGTCAGCTCACACATAGACACAACCTGACGCCACGCTGCATTTTTAAGATAGCAATTAAAAATTGAAGTTTATTCACTACTCAAGAAGATACATACACGTTTCGTTGTAAGAGCGGCGCCGAGCTACGCAGCTCTGTGCACCTCGAAATTGGAACTCTTGCAATTAACTATTTTGTGTAGTGAATAAAGTTCAATTTTGAATCTTAAAAATGCAGCGCCGCGTCGGGTCTACGTGTTAGCTGACGCTAAGCCCTTTTGGTACTTTCAAAATATTACAATGAACGGTGTTTTACTTTAGTATGACCCCATTACAGAAGCGTCTGCCCGCCATTTTGTTTAATATTCACATTAGCCAGTCGTGGGCTGACATCTGTCGTCTCACCGCCCGCGCCGACCTAGTAATAATCGTTCAAACTTTTGACCTACATTTTTGGGTACCGACTACCGACGACCCGTGCGCACTTGACTCAGAATTTCCTAGCTCAAATTATATATATTTTTAATTAAAATTAATTTCACTAGGAGATATTTTGTACTGAGCTTAAAATTTCAGTCGGAACTTAACATTGTTAGAGACATAGCGTAGTTTACGTTGTAAATATTGATATATTATTATAATAAATTACACAGAAAATTCGTTAAATTTTAAATGTCGCGTGTCTTCCAAAAGCTACTTAATTAATATTCTATGAGACCAGGAAATAGTTAAACTAAAATTAACCTTAGTGGTTACAACAATGATCATCGCTATGATTATTATTAAACCCACATTTTTCAAAAGGTTTCCAACAGCCACTTGAATAAACTAACAAAATCGAGTATAAAAATTTCGTTACACGCAGGGAAATGCCCAACAAAATTACACCTGCAAAATTGTGAATAGAGTTTACAAAAGTTTGAGAAAGTGAAATGTTTTTTCAAATTACCCTCAACAGCAAAACTCTAATATCACCGCACATTCAGAGCATTCACAAAAATGCACTCAGCTTATTTAAAAACATATAATCGCATTAAACCTTATCGCTGTAAAAGCCGTCTAGCTGGATGTCTGCGGCCACATTAGAGTATGAATAAAAAAGTCAAGCCGTTTGCTTTTATTCCATTTTTGAAAAGCCGGGCGTTTCCAAGCGCGAGCTGTCTACTCATTCGCGCCATAAATAGTCGCTGCCATCTGCCGTGACTCGTTTTTCAGCGAAATCATAAATGATTTATGATTCTAAAGGATCGTATGAATCATTAAAAAAATATTCTTCTGGAATACTGAAACGGATTTCTGGGTTATTGTCGGTCTTATATTTTACCCGTCTACGTTTAGTTTTACGCGGACTTGTTTTCTGTAATGATACAAGGAACCCTTATAGTTTCACTCTGTCCTCATTATACCTTATCGTGTAGGGTATCGTCGAAGGGTACTTTTAAATAGTGGTGAGGTTTTATACGTATGCCTTTATAATAAAGTGAATAGTTTTCCAGTTATCGGCCTGCAAAGTAGTTTACAAGTTGTGTACAAATTTGAACTAATTAACTGAGGCCGTACCTAAGCCGTAAGACCAACGGGTATACGGGTGACCCGTTTCCAGGCAGCAGTAATAGGAAACACAATAAACAGACAAGAATTACCGATATCCATGAAGTTGTTACGCACCTATACTAATATTATAAAGAATAATGATTTGATTTGTTTGTTTGCAATAGGCTCCGGTTACTGGACCGATTTAGATAAAATTTGTCACGAATACAGAATAGTCCACGGGAATGTACATAGGCTACTTTCACTGCCGGAAAATGTACGGTTCCCGCGAGATTTTTCTTTTGCGCGGGAAAGAACTAGTAATATATAATATTTAAAAAATTAAGTGACCCCCGAATTGTCAAGCAGTGAGCGAGCTGATGATGATGGCGAGTAACTATGAACACTCTCGATCATGTCGGCTTTCAAACGAAAAAAATACTACACCAAAATCGGTTAATCCGTTTGGGAGCTACGATAAATAGCTAAAAGCCGTAGGACAGTGAAAATAGTCTAGAACTAGCTGGATCTAACCAAGCCCGGACGTGTTTATCACCGGACTCCGGGTAATGGGCGGATAATTCCTGCGGCGCAGGTGGAGGCGCAGTGACCCCCTGTTTGTATATCGCTGGACAGAATGCGACTACATTAGGAATTAAATTTAAAATAGTTATTTTAAAATGTTTATTTTCAGTGACTTATTTTTGGCATTACGTAATTTTGTTAGGCTAGAAAATTTTAAGATCCTCACTAGATTTTATGTATCGTATTGTATTTATTACATGATACTTGATAGGTAATTTATAAAAATCAATGTCTATAAGTATAATAAATATACTGCTCATGCTAAATGTAATGTAAAATGTTACGCGTCTAATTTTCAAATACATAATTACATTGCTATGTTTGTGCGAACTGTAGTGCCCAGATACACTGTTGCGGTTTGTGGCGCACTTGTAATGATTAAGTTCAACAATTGTATAAAAGATTTTTGTAAATTAAACAAAAAAAAAACATAATATTATGTTAGTTCCTGACAAAACCCAATAAAAAAGTTTTCAATAGCTTTTGCCCGCGGTTCCGTCCGCGTAAATACAGTATCCCACGGGAACACTGTACTTTTTAGGGATAAATGTTGCCTACGTGTTAATCCAGAGCTTATACTACTACTATAACAAATTTCATTAAAAAGCGTTCAGTAGTTTTTGCGTGAAAGAGTAATAAGCATCCATTCATCCAGTAGCCGGATTTGCACCAATCAATTCATCCATTATTACAAACTTTCACATTTATAATAGTAGGAATTGCGATAATTTTTGATAAATATTTCATACAATTTACAAATGTGTGTATCCTGGATCAGCCGGTATTTATGGTCGCCGATCCCGCTATCTGCGGACATATCTCGTCTCACTAATGCGCCGGGACGAGCGTCCCCAAGCTCCGCTGTTTATCAACACAATCTACACACATTTATATATTGTTCTCATTTGTATCAGAAATTATATCACCTTTGCGAGGTTTGCTCGGAGCTCTAGTAGATTTAAAAAATAATAAAAAGAATTACAAAAATATTTTACCGGGGCTCGCACCGCATTCCGAATTTCCGAACAACGCAAAAATCAACCAAACTTATTGATATATTGTTGCACGATGAAAGAAAAAAAAAACATTTATAACTTAAAAATGGCGCAGTTTCAGCAGTTTATCCCTGGATAGCACTTAGTTAGGTCGATTCTTCTCCCCTAAAGCTCTCTGCATCCTAAATTTCATGGTATTAGTTGCAGCCGTCAACATTTCGTTTAAAGTATAAGATTTAGGGCCTGTTTCACGATCTACTGATATATGTCAGATAGCTGATTGGCATGTTTTGTCACTGCCGCTCAGTATAAAGTAAGCAGGGACAAAACTTCCGGATAAGCTATTCGACACTTACTAGGCGATTGTAAAACAGGCTCTTACATATTAGAATATTCATTATCATCATAGACCACTAACCAAATATGTACTATCGAATAAGTTGCCGCTCGACCAGGCATAAGGTCAACAATAGCTCAACAGCTCCGATGAATCGTGCGCACGTACACATACTCACGTGTAAATACGGACTTCAACCACATCTGCAGTCGATGTGGTCACTTGTGTTAAAATACCTCGAGGCGTCCTAGTGGAAAGGAAAATGTTGAGAATCTGGTCGAGCAGGAACTTTGGCGATATTGTACTTGCTAGAGGGTCACTAGAGGGTAGTGGGCACAAATCTTTCGTAATAAGTACATAATCACTCTAAAACACTGCGATGGATTAAATACTCGAATATTATTGATTAAAGGAGGTTCGCAATTCTATTATGTTATCCACATAAAGTCACCCCTTCATTCACCCCTTTCAGTGTTATAATAGAAAAAACTCTGTGCAAATATTTTCTTGTTGCTTTACCGCGCTACTTGAACAGTTTACTTCGTACACCCCTAACATGATCCCACTTATTAATAAAAAAATTACTCCACGGATACGCTAATATGGATTAGTCTTAGTAGTTAGATAGTTTCTGTCTTTGTCTGATACGTTGGAAAAGCTACTTGGCAGATAAAGAAAGCAACATGGGTCAGCATTATCCGTGGTGTAAATATTTTTATTTATAAGGGGGGATATGTTTAAAACATTAAATAAACTAAAGCAATCTTATAATATTCTTTTGACAAATAAACCGACGGATAGTTTGGAAATCCTCAGCGAACCCCACGGCGTCGCACACAATATTCTGTGGCCTTCCTACTCAACCCTTCCCGGGATAATTTGCACATGCAAATACTGACTCAAATACTCCCAGTCTTCCCAGCGAGTTGACTCAAACGCCCCCATTCTCCCGCAATGAGTTGACTCAATAATCCCCACGTCCCCCAGTGAGTCGACTCAATGGTCCCCAGTCGACTCCGACCAACCAAACCTCTATTTCCAGCGAAAATATTATTGCACATCTTAAGCTCACACATTCAATTCACTTGTTTCCCTGTTGAAATTCGAAAAATGTTTTCTTATAGAAAATGGAACGTTGTCGAATATTTTTCCTATACATATGCTGTTACATTAAACCTCTACGGCATAATGTTAAAAAAGCTTCCATTTTATTCGTCAGATTCTGGTTGACTAATATTAGCAGACTTTTTGCAAATACCTTGGTTTAGTAACAAAAAACTGTAATTTTTTATAAAAACTTTAACCCGGCTACGTAAATGAAATATCCTATGTTACCTGCGTTATTATTACGAATCTATTGGCACCTCATTTATTAAAATCGGATCGGTAGTTTAGACGCTATGGTGATACAAACATACATACATAGACTACAAAAATCATTACCCTTCGTTTTGGCTTTGCCGTAGTCGGGTAAAAAGTGACAATCTTTTAAGGCTTCTTCTCAAAACTGCGATGCTACGTCATCGCATCACAAAAATGACGTCGCATAACCATATAATACACGTGATAATTGTATAGCTGTGCGACGACATCCTTGCGATGAGACAGCTCAATCACAGTTTGTGCACGAGCCCTTACGGCCTAGCACGATGTCATCAACGTAAAACTACATTATTTAGGCTAGGACCATATGTTCCGGAATCCGGAAAGCCGCCGGTGAAAATTCAGAGCAGTAAAGTTAGAACTCTGGGCTAATACAATAGAGTTCAAAATCGAACACATGGGTGTCGAGTCAAATGTCAATGTCATTTAAATGATAGCTCGACACTTGACACTTCGATTCTCAACGCTATTGTATTAGCGAAGAGTTCTATTTTCAAGGCTCAGAATTTTCTACGGTCTTCCGGATTCCGGATCATATAGTCCCAGCCTTATATTGTGGTAAAACGGTACGGTTTCGCGGCACCTCGAGTTCTGCAGGTGCGGCCGCCAATCAGGCGAAAAACCTCAAGCAGCGCAAATATGAGAACCTTAGTAGGGATCTCATATTTGACCCGTTTGGGGTTGAAACCCTGGGTACATGGGATCTGGGTGCCCACAAACTTTTCAGAGAAATCTCCAAAAAACTCATTGAGGCCACCCGAGACCTCAGAACCGGCACCTACCTGGCATAGAGAATAAGTATCGCAATCCAGCGAGGAAACTCTTTGAGCCTTCTAGGTACTCTGCCTGGTGTGGACGACCTGGGAGATTTCTTTGTTTTGTAGCATTTTAAGTTTTGGAGTAGTTATTATTTTTTTTAGTACTTACCTACTTTTATAGTTTGTAAATATTATTTAAACAATTGAAATATAAAAAAAACGATAATAAACAATAAAAAAAATTATTTAAGATTTTTTTTAAATCATTTCACCTATACAATAAGATAGCAAAAAAATTTTTTTTAATCCCAAAATAGTCTATTTGTTTATAAACAATTTCTTAACAAATGACGTAAAAATTTTTTTTCCAATGTTAATTAATACCTATATTAGATGCGAAAACAGCAATAATAAGATATTACCAGAAAAAAATTTTTTGATAAAATTTTTTAGAAATTTCATTTTTAGTTAATTTAAAAAAAAATATAATAATTAACAAAATAATAAACTTTAATATTTTTTTTTGCATAACTTTATTAAGTACCTTAATAAAAAGAGCTTCACGAAGCAAAAAATTTATAGACCAATTATTTAAACTTTTATGCCGTAATTTATAAAAACAGATTGGAAAAAAATTGTTAATTAACAATGGTGTAACTTTATGAAAAATCGACAAAAATTTTTTTTTTTACCGAGGTTCTTTTCGTTCAAGTGTATAGATTACACCATAATTTATTCAACTTTTGTTATTGTTATTTAATATTAAAAAAATATATTTTAGGTGATATACCGGCTTTTTAGACGGCGCGCCTATGACGTGACGTAACGCCCTCGTGGAGCCCTATTTCCAGCGTTAAAAAAAATTATAAATAATAAAGAGTTCCGGGAGTAAGGACTTTTAAGCTATTGCATAGCTTCTATCGCGGGCCTTGAGCGCGGGGACCGAATCCAGAAATTCCGTAACGAAAAAACCTCACGCTCCCCACTCCGACGGGCACGGAGGTGTGCCTTGAAGGCCGTGCATCGTCTAACGTTGTTTCAGTTTTTAATTATAATTTCCTCCTCTTTCAGGATCTTTTTTCAAAATTCCTTAAATAGCATTATTTTAAAAGTTATTAACGAAAAACTAAATACCTTTTTTTATCTAATTTTGTTAATAACAATCGCAATTTTTTATGTGCTACGAGGGCGGGTCAATAAGTCCGTGACTTTTGGAATAAAACACAGATTTTTTGATAAATAAATCATTTTATTTTTCAACGTAGTCCCCCTTGAGCTCTATACACTTTGTCCAACGCTTCTCCAATTTTTTTATCCCTTCCAAAAAATATGATTTGTCGAGGTCCTCAAAATAGGCCTTTGTTTGCGAGATGACTTCATCATTGGAGTCAAATCTTTTTCCACCGAGCCATTTTTTCAGGTTTGGGAACAAGAAGTAGTCACTCGGAGCCAAATCTTGAGAATAGGGTGGATGTGGGAGCAATTCATAGCCCAATTCATGGATTTTTGCCATGGCAACTGCACATGTGTGCACCCTTGCATTGTCTTAGTGAAAAAGAACTTTTTTCTTGGCCAAATGAGGTCGGTTTTTTTTCAAATCCTCATTGAAGCGGTTCAATAAGTTGGCATAATATTCCCCATCAATTGTTCTTCCCTTTTGAAGATAGTCAATGTGGATTATCCCACGTGCATCCCAAAAAACAGTCGCCATAACTTTATTGGCTGACAAACCCACCTTGGCCTTCTTTGGCGCCGATTCACCCTTAGAAACACACTGTTTTGACTGTTGTTTGGTCTTTGGTGTATTGTGATGGATCCATGTTTCGTCCACGGTTAAAAAACTCCTCCATATTGTGATTAAACAACGCCAAACCTTCCTGTGAAGTTGTTACACGATTGCGTTTGTGGTCGACTGTGAGCAAACGCGGCACCCATCTTGCGGAAAGCTTTTTCATGCCCAAGTGATCATTCAAAATTGAAACCACTGAGCCATGCGAGATGCTCCACTTCCACAATCTCTTGCACTTTCAATCTTCGGTCGGCCAACACCATATCGTGAATTTTTTCGATTGTTTCGGGTGTAGAGACCTCAACTGGGCGTCCAGGACGTTCGGCATCTTCAGTGCTTGTAAGGCCACAACGAAATTCAGTAAACCACTTTTTTACCATTGAAATCGATGGTGCAGAGTCCCCATAGTATTTATCAAGCTTAGCCTTGGTCTCGGTAATGGTTTTTTTTCGCAAAAAATAATGCTTAATAAGCACACGAAATTCACTTTTTTCCATTGTTTCCTTAAGTTACTGGATAGTCTGATAAAGATAGCTGTAAAACACAAACTAACTGACGCAGCAAGTTCAAATTTTGATAGGAGTCAACTGACAGATGCCTGTTGACAGGAGTAGTGTTGCTTTTTCAGTAAGGAGGTTAGAAATTCAAAAAGTCACGGACTTATTGACCCGCCTTAGTAATATACCCTTAAAAAACATTTTTCTAGACGTCATTCCGAATCGAATGAGCTATCGCACATATTTTTAGGAGCTTTATTTCTATTTAACACGTTTTGAACGTGTTGACTAGACTAAAATGTGAGATATGTCAGAGTTGCAAAAGCTCCAAGAATTTTTATACGGTTAAAACAAGTTTTGAGTATTTTTATCACATTTGAAGCGGTGACAAGTATTTTTACTGTTAGTAAATAGTTGGAAAGGAAATTTTGAAAACATTTAGAAATGTTTGTAGTATGTAAACTGCCTGTCCACTGACGTCATGGGTCGTTGACGTGAAACGGCGTGGTGTCGTGATGTATCGCGGCACGGGAACGTTGCCGCAGAACGGCGCAAAATGTACCGGAATTTTACATGACACGGCGATTTTACGGCGTGACATGCCGTGACGCGCATTTTTACGGTGACGTGTCAACGCAAATCCTTGTCAATGACAGACAGTTGTGGAGCTATTTCTTTAAAGCTGGATATAATCGCGTTTCTATTCCCACAACTGTCTGGCACAAAAAGTTCGCACTTACCTAGGTTTAAAAATTTGAATTAATATATTATTTAAACAAAAATGGATATTGCTATAATGTATGCGTAATTACAAAGATATTTTACTATAGGATAAAAAAGTTCTTAGGTACGTAGCTGTATCTATATTATTTAACAATTTATAAGCTATGGAATTTCAAAAAATGTAAAAAAATCTAAAATTTTTATAAATAAATGCTTATAACAACTGATAAATAATAGTTACAGAATCGATTTTGAATTCATTTTAAAGGTAAATAAATCTTTTACAAAAATGACCTGAATGTTCTTAACCGTATCTGTAATAGTTTAAAAGTTATAACAATTTTCAACTTGACAAATTATGTAACGGCTGTAATTTCATTATTATATAATATTTAAGTGCTGTAAAAAATACAAAAAAAAAATAGATATTCCGGGTGTTAGGACTTTTTTATTGGAAATTTCCTCCTCTTTCAGGATCTTTTTTCAAAATTCCTCAGATAGGATTATTTTAAAAGTTTTTTTATCTTATTTTGTTAATAAGAATTTTTATGTGCTAATATACCCTTAAAAAATATTTTTCTAGACGTCATTCCGAATCAAATGAGCTATCGCACACATTTTTAGGAGCTTTATTTCTATTTAACACGTTTTTGAACTTGTTGACTAGACTATTTGTCATTTCGTCAATTTAGACGTGTCAATCTCACGGAGCCCATGTTAACCCGGGTGACCCAGTAATGCGTCGACTGTAATTGTGAGGGCCGCCCGAATTAACTATGTATCCTTCGTGCTACATCCAATATTTGTGCATTGACATACTATGTAAGGACGTCGCACTTCTAGTTTCTGTTAACAGCCTCCGTCGTCCAGTGGTTTAGAGGTTGGCTGGACTTGGAGGTCGTGGATTCGATTTCCGCGTTGGAAGAACAAAAAAAATTTCGGTTTTCGGAAAGTTCGGTTAAGACAATGCAGGCTGATCACCTGATTGTCTGACAAGAAAGATGATCCATCCGTCGGATGGGCATGTAAAAAGCCAAAAAAAGCAGGAGACCGTCCTGCCAGTCGCGTCGGTTATTCGTCCCACTAGATTTCGAGAGTAAAGAAAGAGAGAGTGCTCTTGTGTACTGCGCTCACACTTAGGCACTATAAAATAACTTCTGCGTAGATGGCCTGGATTCAATAGCCGGTTGGCTAACATCAACGACATCGGTACGAACGTACGTACGAATAAATAAATAATATAATAGTTTAAAAAAACTAAAAAAACACGCTTAGAAATTTTTTATCGGGTTATTGCATTGTCATCGGCCCTTAAGACGTGTGCAAAGTTTCAAGTTGATCAGACGTCTAGAAACCGGTGAAAATTAAGCTCAAAGATTCCGTTACATACATAGATACATACAACCCGAGCTAATAAAAGCGTATTAAAAATGGGGTTTTTCCAACTCTAGTCTCTGGCATATCCCACAATTCTCATCTTGTCAATTGACGTGTCAATCTCACATAGCCGTGACCGTGACCGAACCCGGCTGACCCAGTTATGCGTCGATGGTAACTGTGAGGGCAGCTCACTATATATCCTTAGTGCTACATTCAATCTTACGTTGACGTACATTTAAGGTCTATGTATATATAAATAGGGAAATTTTGTATACAGCAAATGCGGCTTCAAATGTGAACATGTTAGACCGCTTACAGCTTATCGCTCATTTCGAGCATCGCTTAAAATACAAAATCAATACGTACATTACTTTGTTAAATTACAAACAAATACTTAACAAGTGTTCGTTTTTTTAACAAAATATCACAAATTGTATCGACAAGTTACATTATTCGTACATTGTCCAAGCTGCGCAGTGTGATATGTTCATGGTGAATTCTGTCGAGCAAAGGTTGCCAAACTTATTCCGTCTAACGCCCATTTTGAATATCTGTTATTTTGTAGCGCCTCCAATTTTTGTAGGATTACACAAATAAATCGTACAATATTTGTTCGCGCCAAACGTGAATTATAACTGAACCTTCTAATTTCAATTTTATTTTTACTAGATCAGGTACATAAAAAATCCCGCATTCGGCAAGTGCTCAGCTTGACCGCAACAATAGAGACCTATTTTTAATACGTGTCTTCGGAGGTGGGGACCTCACTTGCGATACTTGAAAATACGAATATTTTTCAGTGTTTCTTACCTATTACTAAATATCTTAAGATATAAATAGCGTTGTGAACGCATTAAAAATAATAAATATAATATATTTTTAGTTTATATTTATGCCATAAAATAGGATATAAATATAAACTAATAAATGGATGTTGTGTAGTAGGAGGATTTTAATTTCAGTAAATTTTAAATTAAAAAGTAGCTGAACTTACAAATCACCCACCCTTAAATCACATCTGCGCCCCCCAAATTTTTTCTGGGCCCCGGCCTTCCTTCTAGGCCTCCAGCGCCCACATAGCGCGAGCGTTATCGCCCTCTTTGGGAAATACTGCTGTAGTCTAGGTGCATCTTAAAAAAAGTCACCCTTTTGCTATTTCTGATCGGCCTCTACAATATACCTACCTAAACATTTTGTACACGAATGCGATATCCTTAGATGTAACATCAATGCATCGGATGCATAAATCTTATGTAAATGTCATTGGGCCGAGAGCAGGCGCTGTCCGTGCGGTGAATGGCCATCGTTAGTGACGAATGGGACGAGACGGCCTCGACGTGGGACGGAATGGGACAGGGGAGGAAAGGTCAACCGCCGAGTGCATAGAATTCCAGAAGAAACCCTTAGATGCAAATGTTAGATACTATTTATTTTGTTATAGTAAGAACAGCCTCCGTGGTCTAGTGGTTAGAGCTTGGCTCTCGACTCGGAGGTCGTGGGTTCGATTCCCGCATTGGAACAACAAAAAAATGTTATTTCCAAGTTTGGTTAGGACAATGCAGGCTGATCACGGAATCATAAATGGCTGATGCATAATATGATGCTCATAATGAATCTGTTAGTGGCACATCTCTGCCACATGTCCCAACCCTAGGCACCCGTAACAATGCCGACGCAGCTCGGCAATGTGTTTGAGCTGGACGCGAGTCTACCCAACACCAATACTGCCCGTAGTGGAAGCAGTTTTTTGGCTGCAGCCACTGGCAAGCGAATCAACGCTAATCGCGTCCCTCTCTTATCTGGGCGGATGGCACTTATCCAGATGTGATCCGGGGGGCAACCACCTTCGCGTGCCACCGCTATCCGCAATCAGTCCTCCATGTAAGTATCATCCAGACCCGTGGATGAAAGTAGAGCACGGAACTGGCCTGGAGATATCAACCGTTTCTGCCAAAGAGGCTCTCAGTTTTCGTATTTTGGAGGTAGAGCCGGTGACCTCCAAAGTACGGGCTCCCGTAGCCGACTGACGGATCCGGAGCGGCCCGATCTCTAGCTCTGTGAGGCCCACGTCTCCCATGGCTTTTTCTGAGGCCGCTTTATATGTCATGCCCTTAGAGCAAGAGCTGCCTCCGGCTGTATCTTAAGCGATACGGCGAAGGAGCTGAGGATGGCTATTTTGGGTTTTTTTAGGCCCAAACGACTTCTTGCTCTTACTAGGCTTCTTTTTGCTGCGGCGATGGACCACCTCTGTCCGCCCTAGATTGACGGATGTCGCAGCAAGAGACTCCTCAAATCTAGGCGGCACGTTCTATTTAGCACGAGAAATGCCACCTTTTACCTTTTTTCCGTTCTTATTTGTTATCCTTGAAGACGCCGGACGAAGGGCAGGCCGCATCTCATCATCATCATATCATCAGATCATAATATTACAGTACCTGGGTACCCGAGCTTTGCTCGAAGTTCTGATAAATTTAGAAAATAAAAAGAACACATAAATATTAATCTGACCGGAATTCAAACGACCACATTCCAAATTTTCGAACAAAGCAAAAATTATACATATTCATACGAAACTTCTAATCGGACTGACATAATAGAGTCGAAATTATTGATTTATTATTGCACGATAAAAAAATAACATTTAAAGCTTAAAAATAAGTAGTTTCACCGGGATAAGACCTATCTAGATCGTTTTTCCTCCCCAAAAAATTCCTGCATACTAAATTTCATGACAATACTTGCAGCCGTTTTCGAGAAACCGATTAAAGTACTAGATATAATTTCATACACCTAAGTATATGGTGCCAATATTTGGATTACTAGCGCTCCACATTTCTAACATTGACACCCCATTTTTTACTTTTCACCTACTTGACAAGTGCCAATAACTGTGGCATTTACCCACAAAGGCAATAACGTGGGGTAAACACGCGGCAAACAATCAAAGTGATAAGTCACAATATGGCGATTCCGTTTGGCCGATCTCCAATGTAATAATTGTTTGTTTTGTTATCGAACGTCGAATAGACTAAATTATTGCTTTCTACACTGTGGTCCAGTGGTCGAAGTACTGAAGCCCAATTCTCTTAACTATTTTCCATATAATCTCGGTTCGGTCAAAGCGCTGACTCATTAAATACGATCAAAGAGTGCGCGCGCTAGCGGGACAGCCTGAAAATTCATGCCGGTTGGTTCCTGACCAAATATAAAAGTTTCTAATTAAGCCAGTTTTGGTGACTCGGTGATGTGATGATGAATTTGGGGTCGAAAAAAAGATTTTATAAGCGGGTTACAAGATTTAAATAAACCTAGTTGCAAGCAAGTTGAAGTTAAAATACCAAGTTAAATAAATTTTTGCGTAAGGGTTCACCCCCGCGTAAGGTTGGCAAAGTTTAATTAACGTTGTAGGGCTGCACAAAAGTTCATGACTATTGACTTCCCTATTTCAATTGCTTGTAGAGTTAGCAACAAACTTTCGAAATTAAGACTTACTAAGAAAAAATAATGTTATGTTCATTATTTTTACTGATTATTTGATTAGTAAAGGGTTTCTCAAAGTGGAAGAAGTTACCCGACTTTCAGAAGGTTCGCGACAAAATTTACGTACTTATGTGAGAGTGGGTTTCGATTTGGTGTTTAGTCAGAATTAAGGTTAAAATTGTCAAATATTAGTCCTCAAATTGACTCAAATTGTGTCAAGAAACGAATAGGAAAATAAGAACCTTATTTTCTCCAACAGTCATGTTTATTATTTTCTGGGGTTTATGTGGGGTTTGTTGTCACCAAGAAACTACTTTTACAGGGGTTCATGGATCCAAAAGTTTGAGAAACCCTGAACATATAACACAAAACGAATTTAAAATCAAAGTTTTTGAAAACAACTTTAGACAAAGTACAATATCAAAACGAAGAATCGGAGAAACCATGAGATATAATGACGAAATGCCATTCATTTTATTGTTTTCTAACTTCGTTACCGCTACGTTAGTAATAAAATATATTCTTTGTTATCGCCTCGATAATGTACTTTATTTAAACCCCCAGGTTTTTTCCGTCGGTACATAGCGATGTCCAAGTCTCGACAAGCTAATTTCGCAGTTAAGCTCGATAAAATTCTACCTCCGTCAGAGAAGGGGTTTGTATTAAATTCTTTGGCGGAATATTAATATTTTGAACCGGGATAGATAAAGCCCCGGCTATATAAATATTTAATTAAAGATTAACCGAAAATTTCTAATAAAGCGTACAAAAGATTTGACGAAAATTTTTTTTGGGTTTATAATTTTTTTATTATAAAATACAATAACCAACAGTTCATGTCTATAAGGAGGAATCCGTAACTATCAACGCGCAATAGGTTTTTTTTTTAAATTAAAGTTTACTGTGTTAAAAAGACGTAATCAACGACACCCCACAGGATGGAGTAGAATGAAAAAAAATCATCCCCATTTTACAATTAGGTATAGAGAGTCACCCCTAAAATATAAAATGATTATTATTTTTGATACCAAAAATAAGATCTATACGCAATCTGTAACTAAGTTTACCAACTTTCATCCATTTATATTCGTAATTAGAGAAGTTAGAAGGACAGACAGACAGAGGTACGGATAGAGCGAATAAGAATATTATATTTGCAAAAATATGGTACAATTAGATGTTAAATGACGCTCATATCTTGTCGGATTTACCTCGACGTGCAAATGTTTTGTGAAATAAAAAATTTAACATAGCTAATAATAATGATTAACATCAGATTAAGGACAAATTAAGTTCAAATTATTGGAAAGTTAAGATTAAATTATAATGATCACATGTTATGAACGATTAATTGATTAAATTAAATAAAAAATAGTAAAATAAAAATTATTAAATCAAATGTCTAAAATTCAAATATTATTTTTAATGTCATTATGTTTTTATCATTAATAAATTCATCAACAGTATAATACACTGGCGGACACATAAACTGCATCATAGTGCAAGAACACCTTCAATCAAATTTTAATACGAAATATGTGAACTTTTTATATTTATTGGTATTTTGGTATTGGTATTGGAAATTGGTATTTGTATTGGAAAATAAAAGCTGGTTTATAAACACAAAAACTGGTTGCTAAACAAAATTATATTTAATTATGGTACTGTCACAAAAGGAAGAAAATATTCTATAGAACAAATCTTGTCAATTTACTAAAGAATAACTCGTTGTTACGTTAATGTTGTGATTGATGGTTATTTTTTTTGTTTTGTTACAATTGAATTATCGTTACTAATTGTTTAATTGCTAGTCTGTTTTCATTTTAAACACGTTTTTCTCTCACGAATATGGACGTATCGTCAAAAAAGCCGCACAAATTGTTGCTCTAGTGCAGCAAGGCACAACCAACGAACAATTGCTGCAGATTTAAATGTAAACCAGTCTACGGTTTCCCGAGTTTACAGAAGGTTTATGGAGACAGGTTCATTCAAAAGAAGACGTGGAACCGGCAGAACTCGGGTGACAACGTCTCGTGACGACAGGTTTATTGTGACAACTTCCTTGCGAAATCGGTTTTTAAGGTCTATAAGCATTAAACATGAGCTCCATCAGGTACGTGACGTAGCAGTTAGTGTACGAACCATAAGAAGAAGGCTAAAAGAGCGTGATATCACACCTTTCAGACCCGCAAATGGACCAAAATTGTCTGCAGCTCACAGGCAAGCTCGACTAAGACTTGCTCGTGAACACTTAAATTGCACTGAAGAGCAATGGGCTTCCGTATTATTCACTGATGAGTGTAGGACTTGTTTGTACGGTGCTGATGGTCGCAGACTAGTCTACCGTAGACGAGGAGACCGATATGCTCAAAATTTAATTTGATTTTTTTTGGTTTTTTGTTTTTGTTTTTTTGGTTTGGTCATTGATTGGTTGCAATTGATTGATTGTATGGTTTGGGGCGGCATATCGATGGATGCTCGAACTGAACTTGTGTTTATTGACGCAGACACACATGGTCCTGGTAACCGTGGTTTAACATCACATCGCTATATAACGAATATATTGGACCCTCATGTGGTACCTTTTAGCGGATTTATAGGCGAAAACTTCATTCTGATGCAGGATAATGCTCGTCCGCACGCAGCGAAACAAGTTGAGCAATACCTTACTCAGGTTGTGATTCGTTTCATGGATTGGTCAGCACATAGCCCGGACCTCAATCCGATAGAACACGTGTGGGACAACCTAAAAAGAGCTGTATTTACAAGAAATCCGGTCCCAACAACGGTTGCGGAGCTCAGAGTTGCATTGTCACAAGAATGGGACAATCCTCCGCAAGCTCTTTTAAAAACACTGATCAGGTCGATGTACCGACTTGTATCAGTTATTAGGGCAAGAGGAGATAATACACCTTATTAAAAACAAAAAAACTTTTTCTTTTCTTAGTATTGTAAAATTTTCATAATAAAGCCGTTTTTGTTCTATTAACATTTGTATTCCAAAAGCAGCTTTTTGGAGTAAATTGGAATTAAAAGGAGTAATGTGATTCTTTTAGTGTGAAAAGTTGACCTATACAGACATGAAATGATTTTTTAATATAATATAAAATTTAATATAAAATAGTTTGCACTTTCTTTAATTATATTTCATTAAAAGTTATCTTGCACTATGATGCAGTTTATGTGTCCGCCAGTGTACATTTTGTTTATTAATAACTTAAATAATCTTTTTTTAAATTGATTAAATGTCAAACTTTTTAGGATATTTGGCAGTTTATTATACTTATATACGAATAGCCATACAGTATGCATTTTTTAAAAACATTGTAAACTTTTGTTCAGGAATATAAATATAATTGGTCTCCTTTTCTACCTGTATAATTATAATCCTTATTTTTAGGAAATATATATGCATGCTTGTAAACAAAAATTGCCGTTTCAGAAATGTATAAACAAACATTTAAATTTTTTAACAGCGGCTTGGAACTGTCTAAATACCCTGCACCACATACCGATCTTACACATTTTTTCTGTACGTTAAATGCTCTAATAGTCTCGCTTGAATTACCCCACAGTATAATTTTATATCGTAAATTGGATTGGCTTGTCTGGATGCAATTTGTCTTAACCCATTTAGCAGTGGCGTGCACAGGATTATGGCACTGGGTATGCGGCGAAGTACTCGGTCACAAAATTTCTTATAAGTAAAATAATATGCATATTTTAAAATATTATAACTACTCACCAGTCAGTCAGCTTCAATTTTCACATATTCAAGGTTCCGGTTACTTGAGATTACTATATCAGTTCTTGGCCGCGGAATAGAAATTATTTAAATCTGAATATCCCGAATCAGTCCACACTGTACTAGAAGTACTAAATAATATGCAAGGAAAACAATATAATTTAATCGTGTGTACACAACCACAAAGCCAGTTATACGTTTCATAACATTTAACATGAAATTTTCGAGTTACATTATTTTTTTGCTGGTTTAATTGTTGTAACTCGGGTACACACCTACCTTTAGACAAAATTTGAATCTTTTCACTGAATGACAATTGTGAGAACTTGTTATTTTTAATTTTTAATAAACACACATTATCAACGCAAACCCTTACAATCAAATAACATTTTTAAAAAATCAACTTAACGCACTAGTAAAAGCAAATCACTACAATTATTATAGAAACTCAGTAAGAAACTGTTAAATGTACACACTTTCAAATGTTAAAATGAAAAATCTTTTAAGAAAACTATAAATAAACAGGGGCGATTAAATTGTAAACAATTCTTATCACATGAAATATGCAATATGGCTCCTGCAAACACAAAACATTTCTTCTATTTAAACAAATAAAACCTTACTAAACAAAAATGCATTTTGTGTATAGATAATTCATTAGATTCAAGTCATATTGTTTTTAGTCGGATTATAGGCAACGAATAATTTCCAACAAGCCACTTCGGCGGTTTTCGTAAGCGATCGGATAGCCTGCCGCAGGAGTTACCGTTATATTATCATGTCGATATTCCTGGATGTGTGCGTTTGCGAAGTATGAAAGTTACACACACATGCGATCATTTGTCCTGCAGCACGCACCGGCATGAGTTGCTATTTATAAAATATTAGGCGTTTTTAAGTTATTATAATTTTTTAATTAATTTATTTACTATTAATTAAAGTCATCTAAAACGTACGAACGTTTTATTAAAATATCAGTGAATGACAAGTAAAGCACTGCATTTCTGCCTATATAGAGCGCACACCCCTGCCATTTAGAGCATAAACTAAACTATCTAATTTGGTTATAATTATGTTAATGTGGGCTTTCCAATTAAGGTATTTGTGATTAGTTATTTCTAAAAATTTGGTCGTGGTAACTTCTTCTATTATATTATTATTGTCATTAAAATTACATGTTATGTCAATTTTCTCTTAATATTTATTTATGGTTTGAAATTTTATATATTTAGTTTACTAATATTAATGTCCAAGTTATTGTTATTCAACCATTTAAGTATTTTACTAAATTCCATTATTGCAGTAGTCTCTAAATTTTTTTTTGTTTTTACATTTAACTACTAGCGTTGCATCATCTGCAAATAGAATACATTCCTGGTCCGTAACAGATATCAGAAATAATAGATGTCTCAATACGCTTTCTTGTGGAACACCCAAAACTTTAAGGGTTCCTTGTACTACGGAACCCTAAAAACGATCGTATCTGCAGATTATTTTGCTTAATGGGTTTGCTTTTCAATGTATATTTATAAGCTTTGCCTGTTAATAAATCGATTAAAAAAATAATTCTAATCAAATTTACTACAGTATAGGTTTTTAAACTTTAAAACTAATTTATTTTTACTTTCTTTTGACGTGATAACGTCTTATAAATCGATGGAGCCGGCTGCACGCACGAAAAAACATGACTCATGCGTTACCTGTTACCCGTTATCGTTACTAAGTACCAGCGTTACCTAGCATTGCCGGTACCTTATTATTATTATTATTATTGTTGTTGTTGTTGTTGTTGACGTTGTCACGTTCAACTATCGTCAGTAAACCGACTTTACAGACAACCGATGTTTTTATGTAAGGATTCGTTCGCACCGCGACGATACGCGACGTGGCATTTTTACTTGTCAGGTTGTGTCGCTAAACTAGGGTTAGTATGGTAGGAATGAGTGCTCACTTGAGACTAAAGATACTCTATTTACTATTGCATTACAAAATATATGAAGAATACACTTGAAACACAACGTCTCATAGACGAAACTGTCTAGGAGGGACTTAAAACTGTGGGTGTTTCAGCCGTAAGACAGGCTTGTCCAATTCCCATGTCAGAAAAAACTGTCTTAAGACTCTTAAGACTGTCGTGACGCGTGTCCGAAGTGAGCGCTCGCCCTAAAGTTGCCCACAGGCCACAACTAATGGCCCTGGTTAGTGTAAGTATTAAAATTTTGTTATTATGGTTAATTTTTAAATAGGCTATCTTTAAAATTGCTATGTATATAATACCGTCACTGCGTCTAGGTAGGAAATATCTCAAGACTGCATTCTCTGTATTCCGCAGATGGACGGGGTTGTCGGCATTCTCAAATATTTCGCGAGGTGCAACCGTCGCGGTGTTGAAAGGCCGAGAAAAATATTTCATTATTCAGTGCCTGAATAGAGAATTAAAGTGGTATGTAAAATCACTTGAAACTTTTTTACAGTAAGGCTATTTATTATCTATACAGCGGGGCTATTACGAACTTTAACTTTCGTTGGTCATGGTCATCATTTTGACATTACAACTTTTTAAAAACACAATTAAAAAAGTTAAAATGTCAAAAAAGATTGCGCAAGCCTACGGGCATGTCCAACTAAATAGTCCGCCGGAGTTTTGCCGGGAAGTTCAATGGGTGACGTTGTGGAATTTGTATACTTCATAAATTTGTGTTATCTCGGTTCTTAATGTGTGATATTGGTAGAATATTAACTATTAAATATTCATTAACGTGCACAAGTGTGGGCAAGTGGTACAACTTCCAAAAACGTGCTATTTTGTGTTTCCCGCCAAAACTCACTAGGAATTTTCAGTAAAGCTTCTACCACTTTACTGAATCGACTGACATGACTCATGGACTGTACTGACTATATATTTGGACTTTGACTAGACTTTAGACTTGACGATATAGGAATACGGTGTTGAAAATTGAAACGAAAGTTCTATTTCCCGCCTTTTTAACTTGACACTGGCAAATGGTTATAAGACGATGCCATATATAAATAAATAAAAAAATAGTCCGCCATTTTGTCCTTCAGAGAACGAATGAAACGCCGTACGTTAGTACGTATTGCATTTTGACATAAGCCATGAAATGAGAACTGCCAAACGAAGTAGGGACCTATTGTGCTCCCGGATTCGAGATTTTTAACCGACTTCCAAAAATGGAGGCGGTTATCCTATGTAGACTTCATATTACTAGGTAATTAATCTGTGATTCATAGAAAGGTACTTACTCCGTGAGCCACTTCGATCGCAAATATTCTTGTCTCTTGATTTATTCGTTCTTTTCAGTCGTAATAAATATTTGGCCTGCGAGTTTACTAAACAATTCAATCATGGAATCTCATAGGTCCGAACATCGAAAAGATTCCAATAATATCAAAACTTACTTATTTTGTATAAAAATCTAAATTGATTAAACTTATTTGTTAAAATTTGCGAAAATGTTTAACATATTTTAGGTTATGTGACTTGTTGGCATGGTTTATAATAAATTTGAAGTAAAGAGACAATATTGCGTTTCGATATTACACATGATGGCCCTTTTCTAAAATTAAATAAATTGTTTTAAATATGAAATTAAAACATCGGCGGTTTTTTAAAGTACACAATTTATTTGAAATGCTCTTTTTAAGTCCTTATTAGTTTTTATAATTAATTTATAATTAATTAATGCTATTAATGGTGGTACATGGTGCTAATACACACAACAAAACGCAAATTTCAATACAACAATAGTTCAGTCTTCATGACCAACATAGTTTTATAGGTAAGTACAGTACATAGTTGCGTAATAACCCCGCCATCAATTGGCTAGGAGAATTTATACAAGCATTTACATGAATTCCAACGATGTTATGTAATAGCCCTGCTGATCCACTAGTTTTCATTTCTTTAAGAAATATTATGTAGTAGTGTTCGAAGTTCCGAAAATTTTTCGAATTCCTCTAACAGTAACGTGACGTCACGCTACACCGCGGCCATACATCCCGGAGTTTGCGCCGCAGGTACTACGCACCGCTTACTCGCAAGTTACCGCCTGGGCCACTTTAAAGTTTAATATCATGGATACTAAATGACGTGTCGAAGTAATTATTGCAAGGGTGTGAAAATAGAAATATTTTCCACGGAAAATACAGAAAGCTTACATTTAAAATTAGTGATTTCCATTCAACACACATTCAAAAATTTTAACCGGACAGTAAGTGACATTAAAATGGAGACTATTTTAATGTCACTTACTGTCCGGTAAGATAGATGCTGTAAAAATAATGAAATAAATACATTACGTCATGTTTGATTCTTGAATATATTAACCACGTTGATCTTACCTGAAATGAAAAATAATTAAATTAAAAAAAACAATATTATACAAAAAAACTTGAGAGGTGTCAAGGGACACCCGGATGGAACGAAGTTATAATATATATATATATATAGCGATTAGCCGGAACAAACACACAGACTGACAGACGGACAGAAAAATGTTAACAATTTATATTTTATTGTAAGTACCGATCATACTTTTAAATGCATTAAGTGAAAATAAAAGCTGTTAATTTGAAATTACAAACAGACACTTCAATTTTGTTTATCTGTATAGATATAATATATTATATTATACAAAACAAATAGTTGAACTAAGTATATATAGTGCGCGTGGAACTAGTTGGCCGCGCCTTAGGTAGGGACAGGGGTGAGGGGGCGGGTTGCTTGCCCCTTTCGTCCCACCGCTCGCATACCTAAGGCCCGGCTAGCTAGTCACAATATGTAACAGTCATAACAGTCACAATGTGTAATTGCAAAATTCTACATTATTGTCAAGGTGATAAGGTCGTTTTTTGTATCATTCTTAATAGTCGTTATTACATTGTGATTTCGAGTGTCGTGCCTATTCAATCCGTCTAGCCCCAATACAATTCGCAACGCGCCATAAGGAACTTCGTTCCTATAAGACATATAGGTACGTATTATTTTGTAAACATATTTTGGCAAATTTATGTATACGTTTACTGCTGAGTGTACTAGGGCATCATGTTAACAGAGAGCTGCACAGCCCAATGTCACAGTATAAATAGCTCTGTCGGAAGTGCAAGCGACCTTCGCCATTTGCAGTTTAACCCACTTACCGCGTGCAACTCCACTGCATAATATTATTGGAGCTTTATTTTCTAATTAGCCCCGAGTTTGGTCGTTAGTATACTATGTTGTGTGAACAAGAATATGAAATTGGTATCAATAATGTGTACTGTTGTCTGACTGTTTACGTTAGATTAAATACGAATCTGAACAGAGTGTTAGGTTTTTAAATGAAAAATAATATTTTATTGAGTTTTAATCGATTTTATAAATAAAAATATTATTTTTGTGTATTTTTTTTCAAATTGACAGTTAATTTTGTGAAAAATTTTGAAATTGTCTCGGGCAACACTGGAGGGAAAGTTGACTGACTCGGTTGACACACTCGGTGGATCACTTTTGCTCCGGCTTTCAAGGGAGCTGGATCTAAGGTAATGATTTTATTGTACTTATAACTCACCTGATAAGATAATAATTGGTATTTCGTGTTGGGTAGATGATTTAAGAGATTTAAGAGGTTAATTCGTGATTGTTCTTTTCTTTAAAATCCAATCTTTTGTATTTCAAGTGGAACAATTAGGGTAAATCTAACAGGAGTATAAGTACCTTGTAAGCAAATGAGAAAGTTTAAAATTATCTAAATTTCGTTTTTAAATTTAAGTTTCATTTTCGTAGGTTTTGGATCGCACTATTATCGTTATTTACCATAGAAGTAATCAAGAACGTTTTCCTTTAGTGTGACCCCAGTTTCATAAAATACAGAATCCACAAATAGATCAATCAAAAACGTATATATAACCTAAATCTAAATTGGTTCTGTCAAGTCATTGGGAATAAAGGGGAATAAAGGGGGATAGAGTTGGGCCGTAGAAAACAATATTCGAGTCTGTGTGTGGAAAAATTGGCTCGGCTAAATATATTGGTATACCGCTATTTAGGCATCGCATGTACCCAAGGCGACTTATGTCGCGCGACATAATCGACAATGTTGCCAAACTTCGCGCGATTTTGAGAACATACAGCGCTAGCTAGAGCAAGTCATAGCATGGAAGAGCTTCGCATCGGCACGAATGTCTCGATCAGATTGAATTTATTTGTTTACTGATAAGGTTTGTCAACAATTGCTAACACTATATACTACTAAGTATATAAGGTCCGATAAAATCAATTACGGATGTGATCTACTGCTTGTTTAGAGACGTTTAGGCAGAAAAATAATTGTCATACTCGAAAAAGAAATATCTTCCTTTATATGGGCGAGTTTGTGTTGAGCGGAGAGTCGCCCGTACATGAGATGACTTTTGTTTACTTTGAGTATGACAGTATATTTTGCCTAAACGTCTTTATAATAAGCAGTAGATCATATACCGAAAATATCCCTAGGTAATTGATTTTACCAATCCTTATAAAAATTGAGTGTTACAATATTTTATAGACAAACACAACACGCACTAATAAGTACCAAGTAACGAACAAAAAGTTACAAAAACAAATTCTTATTTCTAACGTTATTGAAAATCAAACAAAACATTTATAAGAAACATTAATTATATAGAAACTCGGCGTAAAATAACGCGTGTTTCGCTGAGTGTGGTAGAGGCCGCTTTGGCGAATGGGTATGGCTGGAACTATAATATGTACCGGAATCCGGTGGGCCCGGGAAATTTCCGAGCACTGAAAATAGAACACTGCGAGCTGTCATATATGATATTGACATTTGACTCGTCACTAGTGTGTTCGATTTTCAGATCTATTGTATTATAGCGCAGAGTTCTATTATCAATACTCCTTATTTTCCCCGGCCTACCGGATTCCGGACAATATAGTCCCAGCCTTATGTGAGTTAAAAGGCCACGCACTTGCCAGCAAACTTGCCATGCGACAAAAGTTGCACAGTTCATACTCAGCCTTATCCCCTCACGACCTCCGTCAAATCAAACGTCAGGTGATTCATCTTGTGAGGGGTCCGCAGTTGGGGTGAACACGGAACACGAAAAACATGTCGAAGAAGGATATTCGGGTCAGACGCGAAACAAATTAGTGTCGAAAGAGCCGTATTGAAACGCGAATTTAGAGTGTGTCTTGAATATAGTGCCAAATAAAAAAGTGAAGACCGAACATTGTCAAACAAAAACTGAAACCGGTTTATTAGGGTTCCGTACCCAAAGGGTAAAACGGTACCCTATTACTAAGTCTCCGCTGTCCGTCCGACTGTATCTGCCTAATGTGTTTCTGTTGCCGTTATAACAATTAATACTAAAAAACAGAATGAAATAAATAATTAAGGGGGCTTCCATACAACAAACGTGAATTTTAGGTTCGTGTGCGAGTCCGACTCGCACTTGGCCGGGTTTTATTCATGTAGTGCGCGTATAGCTACGCGATACATACATTAAAAACCACACACCCGCGATAGCTTGCCTCACGAGGTAAGGCGTAGTTTCATTGCATGTGTGTGCGTGACACTTTAATTATGGCGAGGCGCACTTTAGACCGTCTCCGAGCGACCTCACTGTGTGGTTCGCAGTTGAAAATAGTCCTTTAATGCAGTTGACATCTAAACATTTTATTAACTGTATCCATTGCGTATTTGTGAACAAAAGCAGATGTCTTTGTAGTAAAAGAACCATTGTTAGTGCAGATACGTATGGGTAGCCGATGCATGTTCGTGTCAGTTGTGAAAACCTACATTCTTTTTATGTAGCAACTTCCCTTAGCACGAAATATCTATCCCACGGCAACCGCACTCTACCCTTGTTGCAGATTTTCATTTTACCAACACAAAATTCATGTCCAACCGCATTCAAAACCAATCAATGAGAAACATGTCATGACATTCAGCTTTTGAGGTGTAAACTCATGTCATGTCACGTTAGCTTTTGAAATGAGAACATCCATCATACATCCACGGAGACACAACATTTTACGCAATACGATCGCTATCGGCTATAATGAGAAACGCTTTCGAATCAATTATTAAAAGCGCCCAAGTTTACCGAACGTTTAATGTCCTGTGTATATGTACACAGGACATTAAACGTTCGGTAAACATGTGACGTATGCGTCATACACGCGTATGCGGGTACTTCATGCAGACACAACACTATAATGTAACAAAGTAACAGTTAAATGACCTAACATCAAATAATAATATATTAATTGAACCCGGCAAATGTTGTTTTGCCATATATATTATTTCTATAGGATAATATTTAGTAGCAGCGCGAAAATTTAGGCTTGTATGTATTTTTAATACCACATTATTTATATAAAAAAAAAATATTGAACATTGGTCTCTCCTATTGAGATACTTACATAGTGCCCACACATGGACATTGGCCGGGATCAGGCAATCGGTCTCATTCAATACAATAAGTGTTGACGTACGATATGACCGATTGAATGAACGTGGCAGCGACCGAATGTAATTACTCCCATTCACCTGGGACTAACACATAACAGCGGCGACCTACTTCGCCCGCTCCATTCATTTTATGTTTAACTATAATGAGTGTATTTATAGTTTCATTTAATTACATTTATATTTTAAACGAACTGTTTTTTTTCTCAATATGAGCTGTATGTTTTTTAATGGAAAAACTAATAACTAATCGGCTGATTAGGTATATTACACTTGCAACACTAGAAGTCTTTTAATCTGGTGGTGGCTTGGATGGTTCCAGAACCCTTATTCTCGTAGTTGGCATACACTTTCATTATTTTACTTTTATTGAATTGTAATCGAATCCTCTCGATATCATAAACTGATTTTTGGAGTTTGGACCAATCTACTTTTGACGTTGGTTTGAGGTTTATGTGAATACAATCTTGCAGTTTTAACATATCGTAACTGTATTATTGCCGAATTTCATTAGCAGAATCGACCTCCGCCCTTTTCGCGGTTAGCTAGGTCGCAAGCTACGTGTATGTCTATGTTCTTTACTTGTTACAAATCGGCGCGAGCATAATAATATCAAGTACCTACTGTAGTTGGTACCTAAGTATGACGGAAATCTTAAAAAAACATTTTTAAGAATATTTCGCGCAGATTTCTCTTATAACCAAGACGATTAAAAATACTTTACTAACAAGAATACAATTATATTATAATACAACTGTCGTTGGCAACTTCGTGCGCGCAAAAAGAAATATCGCGGAAACCGTACGCTTTGCCACAATAAAAAGTAGCCTAATTGTACTTCACCGTGGTCTATTCTATACCTGTGCCTTTCATCAAAATCAGTCCAGAAGATTCGGAGCCAAATCTATGCAAATAAACAAATCCATCCTCTTTATTGTATCTATATAGAATACTAGCTTTTTCCCACGGCTCCCCTCGAGTAAATATCCCACGGGAACACATAACATAAACATAACATAATCATCTATGTTTTAAGGCAGAGCTTAAACTCTTACCATACCAAATTTCATCAAAATCAGTTCAGTACTTTTTGCGTGAAAGAGATCCGTCCATCCATCCATCCTCACAAACTTTCACATTTATAATAGCAGTAGGATATATATTGAATAGGTTCAATTCACAAACAATAATTTTCAACAACTCTCGAATGCTAAAAATAAACCTCCCCACGGATTTAATTAGTTGGAGTGGGTTAAATATGGCATAAACCGACACAGTAACGGAATGGAGGGCCAAACTTCTAAATCCCTACAACCGAACTAATTAAAATGTGGCACTTGGCTCACTCGCGACTTCGTTTTCAGCCCTATAATGTTCTAATTATTACTAGATGTTTTACTATAAATACGAAATTTGGGTAGTTAATATTTTTAAATTTAATCCGAGGCACAAATATTAGAAATCAGTATCTCGGTAAACATGCTTTGCTTGTAGTTCAGATAAATAATAAAATAAAAAAACAAAAACATTAATCTGACCGGGACTTGAACCCACATTCATAGACAAAGATACATGGATTAGCGTATCCGTTGTGTAAATATTTTTACTAATCAGGGGGACATAGTTTATCTAGAGTTTCGGTAAAATCTTGAGAAACCGGGCAATAAGGGCATGAAAGTTGCGGTAATTATGATGAAATCATTAGCAGCAAGGTAAGAGCGCCCTACACATAGGAGTCCGATTATTTCGGGGGTTGCGTTCGATCAATTAAATTAAACTTAATACGTTGCCGACGAAGTTTAATAGATCGTTATTATATTGGAGATAGGCTATTATTTGTTACGAAGTTGGCTCTTATGATATATAATATCTGTTAGCTAAGTGACTTGAATATCGACGAGGACAAGGTTCGATGCCCATATTTATGTTGTCAATTTTTATGCAAAGTGTGATTAGTAATGACAGTGTTATGAGAAACTACAACTGACTACTTTATAGAAAACATTTCAATAAAACTATTATAGTCTAACAGCTTCTGTCCGCGGCTCCGCCCACGTAAATATAGTATCCCACGGGAACACTGTACTTTTTCGGATAAAAAGTAGCCTGTGTTTTAACTCAGAGCCTAAACTACTACCATACCAAATTTCATTTAAATCCGTTCAGTGGTTTTTGCGCGAAAGAGTCACAAACATCCATCCATCTAACCATCCATCCTCACAAACGTAAAAAAGTAGTAAGATTCACTCATCCGTACAAATGTCAAAATTGACTATATAACCAATAACCAATAATAACCAATGACGTGTTCACATTGACCAATGAAAGTGAGCTATTTTGACATATGTACGCATGATTCACTGCTAAAACGCGAATAGACTATAGACGAAATCGACTAAACACAATTTTCAGCATTCAAACGCGATAGATTTTAAGTTGGTTCAGACTTCAGAACCTAAGCATAACGAATGTGACTTCATCTTAAAAGACTTTCATTTTAAATTTCGTTAAAAATATTGGGCTATAAATTTTCTACAGTTAATCAAGACCCGTCTACAAATATTTTCACCTTTTTCTTTATTCTGGCACTATTATAATATATTAACGTCTCCGAGGCAGATGTTTTGGATGTTATGGATGAGGATGTTGCTGTCATAAGTATGCGTCGCTCATGTGCCAAGAGTCGAGAATGTGGTTTTCTTTTTTACACGAGTTTTACTTATTAAAAGATATTTTAATAAAAATGAACCATATTTTAATGTGAAGCGTCTATAACCGTAGCGACAAAAAATTACGTGCGGCGAAGTAATATGACGTCATCACGTATAAATACCGTGTAGGAGAATGTACAACAAACGATTTGTACAAAATATATTATATATTATAAATATGAAAGTTTGTGAGGATAGATGGATGGATAGATAAATGAATGTTTGTTACTCTTTCACGCAAAAACAACTGAACGGATTTCGATGAAATTTGGTATGGTAGTAGTTTAGGCTCTGGTATCTTTTTATTGCAAAAAGTACAGTATTCCCGTGCGATACCGCTACGCTACCGAATTGGAGAGTATGGTGACTGAATTGGCAGTAGAAAGTCGAAAGAAGAGATTGTCAATGACTAAATTTAAAAACAAAAAATTTAACTTATGGAGAACCTCTGGAAATAATAATATAAAACGATAAGATAGAGTATATTAAGGAATATATATATACTTAGGACAGCTTGTATCGTTCGAAAACAACACAGAAAAAGAAATAAAAAAGAAGGATAACCCTAGCTTGGAAAAAGTTCTGGTCACTGAAAGAAATTATGAAGAACAAAAATATAGATATAACAATAAAGAAAAAAGTTTTTGAAGTAGTGATATTGCCTTGCCTAACATACGGCTGCCAGACGCGGTCCCTGAGAAAAGAATTTGAAGAAAGTATTGCTATCTGCCAACGAAAAATGAAAAGAAGTATGCTCGGCCTCAAATTGTCGGATAAGGTGAATAGCATAAGTATTAGGAGAGCAACGAAAGTAATAGGTGCAAGAAAATGAGTAAGATTACTTAAGTGGCACTGGGAAGGACACGTATGCAGGATGAGCAACAACGAATGGACCAAACTTTTAACGGAATGGGTACCGAGATATAAGAAAAGGAAAAAAGGAAGACTATAATGTAATATAAGGTCAGAGACATTCTTAACCTGAGATGGATGCGAATGGCGTGGGATCGAGATTTATGGAAGGATTTAGGAGAGGCCTACGCCGTAGAGACTACTACTTTAGAAAAAAAATGTTTTTTTTTTTAATTTTTAAACAATATTATGTAGTTATTAATATAAGCTTAGCATGTAAAATAGTAGTAGTGAATAAAGGCCATTTTTATTTTATTTTTTATTTACGGAAGCGGAGCCGCGGAAAAAATCTAGTAATTTAATGACCCAGACGTCTCAGGAGAATCATTTCTATTTCTGTCAGTTAGGAACTTAATTTTTCATCTTTTTGGATCTTTCAGAGCTGGTACAAATCGGGTGCTGTCCGATGCGCTCCTGCATGCTACACTTTCTTGGAGTTTTTATTTATGCAAGCTAATATGCCTATGATACAGTAGACCGCGAACTCTGTTGCTAGTACATGGTTTCACAACGTTTCACAGTATGCCGATCAATTCGGGCGTGTCAATTAACGCGCGCGCGGCGCGGCGGTGCGGTGCGCGGCGGTGCGCGGCCGTGCACACTCATTTGACACCTAATGCGCCATGCTACGCTAACGACCGAATTCCCTAACACGATTACCGCGTGATGAGAGTGGTACAGGTGATCATCATCAGCCTGAGCTATGTTCAGGGCAAAATAGTTATTAAGGTGTAGTTCACAAATAATTATACTGTTGGCAGAATTATTTGAGACTTGTAATAAAAAGGAATTTATCAAGTAACTTTTAAATTCACGAAGGACAAAAATCTAAAGTTTCCAATTTCTTTAAACTTAACTTATTTACAAAAGACTTGATCTATCTGAAAACCTTTATACCTTGAGCCCTAGGCGGCGTAGTCCAATTAAATTTAAATAGCGCGCGAAATGTTATGAATTAAGGGTTTAAAAAATTTCACAGAATTTCTGTCAGCCAAAGCCTTTTAGTAGATTGGTATAATTATAAAATATGAAGATATTTCACTTACAAAGAAGTTGTTTTGTACTTTCAAAAAGATTTCACATTCAAGATTTTGCCGTTCTGGGTATTCTAGCCAAGGGTTGTTGCACACTACCGTTGCATATTGTAGACTACTAACGGTCCGTTTCAATAACCCGCTATCTGCCAGTAGCTATTTGTTAGAAACGTCAAATTTGTATCGCAAAATACCGGCAGATGATTGAACGACGACGTTTTTAACATATAGTTATTGGCAGATACCTATCTACCAATAACTATTTGTTAAAAACGTCGTTTTTCGACTTATGGCCGGCTTCAATAACCGAATATTGAAACCGGCCATAAGTCGAATAAGTCCTAGAGTATTTACGATCTTGATCTCATCACTCTGGGGCGTAGTATTTGGATAAGAGGGCTACAATACGTAGTATAAATATGATAAATCTCAAAATTAATATAAACAATCAGTGCCTGGGCGACCGAGCTTTGCTCGGTTATTACTATTTATTGTAAAATGGTGAAACTAGAAAGCATAAATCTTATTTACGTAATCAGTATAGGTAAATGTTAGACATATTTATGAGAAATATATATTGTTATCTCAAACATTAAATACTTTTTTTTAAACGTGGCTAAAAACAATAAAAATTAAAAAATTATATATGAACATGAACATATAAAAAAAAACAAAAGTAAGTCACCGAGCGAGATTCGAACCCGTAATTCTTACGGTCCGCGTCTTAACCCGCTGGACCAGACGGATAGTGGCCGGCAAGACGAAAGCGACCATATTCTGCGTGGACAGAAAAACGCATGAAAACTCGGAAACACGCGTTTTCCCAAACATAAGACTAATGTAGATCGATTGTTTACCCCCGAAAACCCCCATATACCAAATTTCAGCGAAATCGTTAGAGCCGTTTCCGAGACCACAGAAACATATAAATAAATAAATATACAAGAATTGCTCGTTTAGAGGTATAAGATATATGTACTATTTACTACTCAAGATATACCTGCAGTTCTCTCACAAATTAAATACTTTTATACTAAACATATATTGAGGATTTTTATTATATTATACACATATTTAACACTATTAACATGTTTTACATTCACATCCATGACCCAGGAACACAGAAATACTTTTTGTTCCTTCGGCGGGATTCCAACCCGCGACCCCCGGCTTGAGCACCAACGGGCTGAACCTCAGAGCCAGAGAGCTTGTCTACGTTTTTAAATTAATTTTAAATAATAATTAAATTGTAATAAAACGTAATTAAATTTAAATCATGTTTAAAGTTGCTATAAAAAAAAAAATACCCGGACCAGCTCTTACAATCTACACTAAAAATAATTACTACCACAATCAACATACCTGTAGCGTACGCGGGCTCCAGGTCATCCTCATCGTCAGTATGGTGTCTGCTGGAGGCGCGCGAGTGGGGATGGGAGTGGGCCTGCGAGTGCGAGTGGTGGGGCACTCCCACGTGCACCGGCTGTATGGGCTGCTCGTAGTGCTTATGGTGGTCCACGTACACGCGGTGGTGGTGCGGGCACGGCGGCAGATAGTCCGCCACGGTGCCCCCTCGAGTTAACGTAGATCCGGCACTGAGAGTGCCCCCCGAGCAGGACGCGAGAGCGCTGCGCACAGATCCGAGGTCTAGGGACGGGCGGCGGGACAATTCGTAGTGGTCACCGAAGAGGGCGCTAGCGGGGACCGCGTGGCGGTTGTCTGCCCCGTTGGATGACGGGGACGCAGAGTGGTCCCGGCTGTTGGAGGCGATGACGCTCTCGTCTTGGGGTTCCAGCACGTCGCGCGCGGTGGGCGGGTTGGCGGGCGCGCCGGCGCGGCGGGGGCTGCGCCCGCGATCGGGCAGCACGGACGACGCGGACCAGTAGCCCCACGCCATGACTAGCTCACTGACCACTAGCCATATATGGGAAGACGCGTCGAGAAGTTTCCACGCACTTCTTTTTTAACCTTGCACTTTACATACGCGACCGAACCGAATCTCTTTCAGCCTTTTGCAACGCGCCGAATTTCTTGTATGTCACTAAAGTAAATAACATTCATATTACTGTCGAATGGGGTAAGATGCGGAAAGAGTGTTCCACTTACCCCATCTGACCTTAGTACAATATATTTGGGTGGTGAATCCGTATCAGTTTACACGCAACCAACCTACATTCGGTCGTGCAGGCGTCCCGTACTTCAGCAATCGATTTATATTTATTAATACATACAAGTATCATGATTCATGAATAAAGACTGAAAAAAGAAAGCCTCTTTTGCCAAGACTACTGGTAAATAAGTTACGGCTAGACGAAGGAATAATGATAAAATTAAAAATGACAACAATACATATAAAAAATTTAAGAAAGCACTGTCTGAGTGGCTATCACAAATATGTTACTATACGGTTTAAGAATATTTTAACGACATAAAAGTTTAAAATAATTTAAAATAACATTCGTATTAGTATTATTAAAGTGCTAACACACTCACGGATTTGGTCCGCTCCGTACCAAATCCGTACGTGTGTAGAGCAGTGGGGCGTTTGGGCCGGACAACGATCTCAGTGTTGCCAACTTAGGGATTTTCCCCCCAAAATTAGGGAAAAAATCTAGTGGGTTTACTAAGTGGCAGGATTTTTAAGAGTCAAAATTTCCTTAAGAACCACATTTTATATGTGTATATAGCCCGGGGTATGAAAATTTATAGGAAGTGAAATCAGATTAAGTGACACTTTTTATGTCATCCAAAAACAGCACTGTAAATAGAACTCTGCGCTAATACAGTAGAGCTGAAAATCGAACACGAGTGTCGAGTTTTCAATTCGGTTTGCCGGACCGACAAACGGCACGAATTTATATAATTATTATTTTATATATTGTGTGTTTATAGAATTAAGTAATGTAATGGACTAAATTACTCTGCGTAAAGATATTGTTTTGACTGAAGATTTTATTTCGATTTTTTGTTTCTCGTTTAATTATGTTATTATTTTCCTAACCGATTTTTTATTGTTTAGTTTTGTAATTTATTTTCAACAATGTAATATTAATTTATAATTTAGCATGTACTATATTTAAAAATAACAATATTTCCACGCCCAAGAGGCAGAAATTTTTATCTAAAAAAAAATATTGTAAGATCAAGGGCAACAATTTCCTTGGAAATAAATAAATTAAAAAAAATGTCCTGCCACTGGTCTACATTGTGTATGAAAACAATGGGATAGATATAATACATTTAATGTTATCATATTTATTAATACGTAAAGCGATAGCTTATGTACAGTTACACGAGAATTGTGCGAACGGAGGAGTATGATTCTTGACACAGTTAAAGTTTATGTGAGCACAAACGGAAAAATAAAAGTAGAAAGATATAGTAGTAGCCGATGTTCTTCCCTGTGGTCTGCTCTATATCTGTGCCAAATTTGATCAA
Source organism: Phengaris arion (assembly GCA_963565745.1). Taxonomy (NCBI): domain Eukaryota; kingdom Metazoa; phylum Arthropoda; class Insecta; order Lepidoptera; family Lycaenidae; genus Phengaris; species Phengaris arion. The sequence continues at coordinate 2,466,298 of OY751451.1, read as the reverse complement.
AATCGGTCCAGTAGTTTTGGAGCCTATTCAATGCAAACAAACAAACAAAACATTTGTCTTTGTAATATTAGTATAGATAGACGTATGTATGTATGCACATAATACCGAACTATTCCAAGCCAAACTTATCGGTGGATACACAGCTGAGTGCAATTAAACTTCGAAGCTCCAAAACAATATAACACATACATTGTTTATGGCCAGCACGTAGCGCCCAGTTACACGTGGCGCGCAGTTACCGCGCGATCGCTGCAAACCGAGCTTTATTGACTAGGCCACGAAGTACAACCTAATAATCACCCAGTCTAAACGCGCTGTTGAGTGATTGTAAAAAATCTGTACGTCGATTCTGCTAATTAAATCTAACAATAATACAGTATCGATGCAGTATCGATATGTTAAAACAGGAAAATTGTATTCTCATGGACGTCAAACCAACGTCGAAAGCGTTTTGATTGGTCAAACTCCAAAAAATAAGCTTATGGTATCAAGACGATTCATTTATAATTCATTGAAAGTAAATTGGTTAAATACGAGAATAGGTTAGATGACAATTTTTTTTAATTAGGTACATAAATGAATAGCACTCCTAAATATGAGTAACTTCTCAGAAGAAACAGTATATCAAAAGTCAATATTTACAAAGGTACAGCGATTTGTATACAAAATTTGGCGTCTAAAAGTCTCGTGAAAACGCTCCATACTAAAGTCGTACCTAGCTGTGACGTCACGCCTAAGTTAAAGTGTATGAAGTATACGGCCGCAGGAACATATTTGTAAATATCTCCGACATTTGTGCGTTTAACTTCATACTTACCATAATTAATGTTTTTGTATATGATGTAAGTAAACTGATGTAGGTTTTGTTTACTAATTCAGCGAAAAAAAAATTACTTTTTAGATGTATCTAATTACTAAACTACACATAAAATATTATATTTTTTTACATTTACCAAGTAGTAATGCCTCAATATTTCTGAGTATATTAATGAATCTAAATATTTTAAATATAGTCATCATCCCTATTGGAGTTGTGTACGTTGTGGCCCAGTCCAGTGTGTACCGTGGTCATTAGTTGGTGTGCCTCGGGAAAATACGCTTATCCTAAAAAGTTATTTTTAGTAAGCATGTAAGGGTAAGGAGAAATATTTAAACAATTTTTTTATTTGTGGTGTACCTCCAAAAACTTTCGTTTTCCTAGATGTACCTCGAACCCAAAAAGTTTGCGAAACACTGGCCTAGTCAATAAAGCTCAATTTGCGGTGGCTGCGATGTGATTCTCCCGGTCATATAGACAGTTTCCGCAGTCACGAAGCTCCAAACTCCTGAGCCCGAGTGCGCAACTTCACAACAGTTGTGGCAAAAGCTGGCACAGTCAGATTTATTGTGTCTGTACAAGTCGCATAAATCAGGAAATTTTGTATCGACATGTAGTAAAGTAATGTACGGTTCCTGTTGGATATATTACAAGTTTCGGCACTGTCGTGTATCTATACGAAGTTGCGGGTAAAAGCTGGTTGCTGCTATAATAACTTCTATAGGTATAGAAATAGAATGGATTAAAAACCTGAAGTCAAAGTAAAAAAAAAATAATATATTCAAAATTGGTATTTTTATACACTTTGTGAACGTCGGTCTACATGATGCCTACCACCTAAAAGAGGAATGTTGGTCGACCAATAAGACGGTGGGCTGATGACATTATAAAGAAGCCGGGAAAAGACCGAATGTAACTGGACAGGGAGAGAGAGACATGGAATAGGCTGGAAGACACCTTTACCCAATCCATATTTCTTAAAATTAAAACATAGATTATGTAATACTAACATTGTCGCCGATAATAGGTTAACACGGCACCGGCGTAACGTTGTTATGCCAGGATAAATAAAAAGACTACGTTGTTGAAGTTTAAAAGTGGAAGGATGAATTTTCTTTTAGCCGCGGAGTTTTTAAAGTCTCCGCGCCCGCTCGTATCTTTTTTCTTATTAACTAATGTCATTTCTCATGTTATTTAAGTTTAAAACTATTAGTAGTGTTCGTTCAACTGTGTTTCGTTTTTCTTAATATAAAGTTATTTTATCTCACGCGAGTGTTCATTCTCTTCGTGAGTCCCGTCCCGACTCCCGCGAACTACGACACAGAAGCAGTAGCTATACAATTACATAGATTTAAGATTCTTATTTTAATTTACTACCAACATTAGAAATGTATATTGTAATATAAAATAAATGGCTTTTTACCCGACTATGTCGAAGCCATACGGAACGGTGACGGTTTTGACAGGCTTTGTATGCATATATGTTTGTTCCACCGTAGCGCCTAAAATACTGATTCGATTTTAATAAATTAGGTGCCAATATTAGGATAGGATTAGGATTCGTAATAATAGATCGGGTAACATAGGCTATATAATTTACGTAGTCGGATTCTAGTTTTTATAAAAAAAATATAGTTACTTATTTATTTATTTTATTAAGTACAGAAAATTCATTATATGAGAAGTTTGGCACAATGGTGTATGCATTAGCTAAAAAGCATTTTACACAATTTACTTCCATAGTAAGTATTAAGACAATGCTAGCAATTTATTTTATCATCACACCCTAAACGGAAACTTGTCATGATGTGTGTTGCATGTCTGAGGAGATTAGAATGTCGTCGTCTTTGCCCCACAACGCCCTACTTTGCCCTACACCCCGCTATGCCCCATAGTAGCCTACTTTGCCCCACTTTGCCCCGATACCGCGTACCAATCCGGTAACTGGCGCAGGGGTGAGTTATTTTATTACCGCTGAGTGTATTTTCAGGAAAATGTTATTCGGGAGTTATTTGCATTGAAAGGTCTTGGGAAGTATGTTATTTACTTTATTAAAATCCAATATTTTAAAAGTTCCTTAACTCCAAACAGTAGCTCTGAATCTATGACATTCGGCAACCAACAGCAATTTGCCTAACCAAGTAATCTACTTCACCTCTAAAACTCGAGAGCGGCTGGATCGATTTGTCTAATCTTGGTCTTGAAATAATTGTTCAAGCTCACGGAAGGTTTAAACGGTGAGAAATATTGGAAAATTTGCGGGGAAATTACTAAAAACGACGTTTGAATTAAACCGGCCAATAGCAAATCGTACTCGCGCACGCGACGAAGGGTATTTGTTTATTGTATGAGAGCCCACCTTAAATATTTATTTTATTCTGTTTTTAGTATTTGTCGTTATAGCGGCAACAGAAATACACCTTCTGTGAAAATTTCAGCTGTCTAGCTATCACGGTTAACGAGATACAGCCTGGTAACAGACGGACATACAGCGAAGTCTGAGTAATACGGTCCCACTTTTATCCTTTGGGTACGGAACCCTAAAAAATTAATGCAGTGGTGTTGATGATGATGATACAGCCAGAGATAAACCCTGGGTCACATGTGCGGCTGTCAAACCGTTTGTATTAAGTTGATTTAGCGCCGACAATAAATTAATACGTGTACAATATCGCGTATTGCATCGCCACAGGGCCACAGTATTCACACTGTGTCCCAGTGTAAGCCAGTAGGTAAGTTAATTCGTAATGCGAATATGTGGCCACAGTATACAAACACTTAGTAAGTCAACTCGTATACCGAATTGACTTTTTTGAGACCACGCATAGGGTCACAATAAAGACAATTATAGACAATTATTGTACACATTACGTACGACCATGTGGTTAACGTAGGCAAATAATATATTACTAACGTAATGAACCGTCATTCAATAGACTTACACGAATGACAGCTCACAGCTACATGTGCACATGTGCGTGGCTAGACGTGTGGTGCGCGCGGCGAGCGGGACGTGAGTTTCTTTCAAGCCGGGACTCTCATTCACGGGTCTGGCCACTGGTCGTATCGTTTCATAATTGACAATATAATTCCATAATATTTATGATAGATTTGTTTGACGCGAGGTTTAAAATTATTTTGGTGTCAATATAGCTGACATTCGCCGGTGCTCGATTTGTAGAGAGAGCTGTGATTTGTAGAGTGTCGCCCCTGTGATGTAGGTGAGCAGTGAACACCCGGCAAGACCATTTGGTCGACTTCCATTTGACATTGAAATCAGCTACCACAGTACGTATATAAAAAACCAGCGAGTCAATTAATCAATTTCAATTACATTACATAACACACACAATTACATGTGGCACAATGTACATGCAGTCTGTAAGTCAGTTCGAAACACTGTATTCGGTCAAGCGGAAAGCTGATATGAGAACAATATGCCGTAAACAATAATATAGTTATATATGCAGTGATATATATATCACTGCATAGTTAGTATACCTATAGTAGTTATCTTATATTATGATAGATCTTTTTACCCGACTACGGCGAAGCCAAAAGGAAGGGTAATGCTTTTGGCAGTCTATGTTTGTACCACCGTAGTGCCTAAGCTACTGGTCCGATTTAAATAAATCAGGTGGCAATAGATTCGTAATAGTAGCCCGGGTAACATAGGCTATATAATTTATGTAGTCGGGTTATAACTTTAAAAAAAAATTGTTATTGATATTATTTTTTTATTCTCACTTCACATATTGAATCGAGATCCACCCCTAAAATATAAAATTATTATTATTATATGATGCCAAAACCGAGATCTGTACACTATCTATTACTGTATCAAATTTAATACATTTATATTCATAATTACAGAAGTTAGAAGGGCGGACAGACGGACAGACAGACAGACGGACGGATAGAGCGAAACTATAAGGTTTCCTCGAGTACGACGGAACCCTAAAAAGGTTATTAGCGTAACAAACAGACTTTTAAGTAGGCTAGCAGTATGTAGCCTTTTCTTTAATGCAATTTAAACAGCTTTTAGACTGGAACATAAGCTGTGTAAGTGCATGCGGTTTCACGCTGATATACGAGGGCGGGTCAATAAGTCCGTGACTTTTGGAATAAAACACAGATTTTTTGATAAATAAATCATTTTATTTTTCAACGTAGTCCCCCTTGAGCTCTATACACTTTGTCCAACGCTTCTCCAATTTTTTTATCCCTTCCAAAAAATATGATTTGTCGAGGTCCTCAAAATAGGCCTTTATTTGCGAGATGACTTCATCATTGGAGTCAAATCTTTTTCCACCGAGCCATTTTTTCAGGTTTGGGAACAAGAAGTAGTCACTCGGAGCCAAATCTGGAGAATAGGGTGGATGTGGGAGCAATTCATAGCCCAATTCATGGATTTTTGCCATGGCAACTGCACATGTGTGCACCCTTGCATTGTCTTGGTGAAAAAGAACTTTTTTCTTGGCCAAATGAGGTCGGTTTTTTTTCAAATCCTCATTGAAGCGGTCCAATAAGTTGGCATAATATTCCCCATTAATTGTTCTTCCCTTTTGAAGATAGTCAATGTGGATTATCCCACGTGCATCCCAAAAAACAGTCGCCATAACTTTATTGGCTGATAAACCCACCTTGGCCTTCTTTGGCGCCGATTCACCCTTAGAAACCCACTGTTTTGACTGTTGTTTGGTCTCTGGTGTGTTGTGATGGATCCATGTTTCGTCCACGGTTACAAAACTGCGCAAAAACCCCTCCATATTGTGATTAAACAACGCCAAACCTTCCTGTGAAGTTGTTACACGATTGCGTTTGTGGTCGACTTGCGGAAAGCTTTCTCATGCCCAAGTGATCATTCAAAATTGAAACCACTGAGCCATGCGAGATGCCTATGGCTTCCACAATCTCTTGCACTTTCAATCTTCGGTCGGCCAACACCATATCGTGAATTTTTTCGATTGTTTCGGGTGTAGAGACCTCAACTGGGCGTCCAGGACGTTCGGCATCTTCAGTGCTTGTACGGCCACAACGAAATTCAGTAAACCACTTTTTTACCATTGAAATCGATGGTGCAGAATCCCCATAGTATTTATCAAGCTTAGCCTGGGTCTCGGTAATGGTTTTTTTTCGCAAAAAATAATGCTTAATAAGCACACGAAATTCACTTCTTTCCATTGTTTCCTTAAGTTACTGGATAGTCTGATAAAGATAGCTGTAAAACACAAACTAACTGACGCAGCAAGTTAAAATTTTGATAGGAGTCAACTGACAGATGCCTGTTGACAGGAGTAGTGTTGCTTTTTCAGTAAGGAGGTTAGAAATTCAAAAAGTCACGGACTTATTGACCCGCCCTAGTAGCGTTTTCGACACCTAAAACTGCCCTGGGGCAGGGCAGTCGAATAGCTACGGACGTACTCGAACGAAACCGATGATTTACGAAGCACTATATTTCCATCTTCTTTTATTTTTTGACAATGTAACCGCACTGATTTAGACATTGATATTCGGCCATTTCCTTGGAATATGGAACTTGTAAACCATTTCGTTAGGTTATTGATAAGTATCAAGATTAATAATATACAATTCGTCTTCAAAGCATAGCTGTTATTCAAAAATACCTCTCTATTCCAAATCAATAGTTTCTATTTTCGAATACGTAAGCTACTACGCATGGTATTTTTCCACCGAAAAACGCAAACTGCACCCTATTCCTTTAGAAATACAGTTCAAATTCCAATGGCTCGACTATCGCAATGTGTGCAGACCTTTACACGGCAAAATTGTTCCGAAGACAAGGTAAAAGCTAGGATTATTGTACGGGAGCCGTACGGATAATAAATAACGCTATTCCATAGGAAATATGTAAGGGGACGCGAAAACAAAAATGCGCGCTCTTCCTACGAAAATGAAATATCGCAGATAAAATATACAGAAGATGCCAACTTTCTGTACATAGTTGATTGATTTTGGAATTTCAAAATGATTCGGCTGTGAAGCTTTTGTTAAGAATAATAATTACCTGTGTGTCTTGGTTTAATTACTTTGGGTGTGAAGCGTTTACTTTATATACTTTATTAATCTATACTAATATTTATAATAAAGAGGAAATATTTGTTTGTTTGTATGATTGAAAGAAAGAACATTTATTTTTAATACACAAAAAGACAAAAAACTTAGGCCTTTTCATCTGTTATTGGATGATTTATACAGTACTCTCCGAGCGAAGTAACCGCTCTTGAAATACTGTAGTGCCTGGGACAGTTGGTTTTTTAAATGTCGTATGGTTGCCCAAACACATACGGCATTCCCACAACACAGTTAGCCTAGTCCAGAGGAATAACTGGCCAATACGTCTGGAGCCAACCGTGTGTGTGAAGAAAACCCTCACGATGTTTTCCTTCACCGTTGGAGCGTCCGTATAATGTACTTGAGATCTGATAACGTCTCATTGGTACACGCCACAACCTGGGAATCGAACCTGCACTCTCTCGAGTGCGAATCAAACGGTCTGCCCACTAACAAAAAGACACAAGTAGCAAGAAAAAAAACTAAAACTAAAATTAAACTAAAAATAAAAAAATAATAACAAAATGCGACATAAACAAACTAAAAACAAAAACAACAATAATGGTGAAACCACAAAATGTGCCTTAATGTGACCAAAAAAAAGGTCCAGTTCGGCTTGGGCCTAGTATGTCGTATCACGACACAAGCATACAATATGACACCGGTTTTCAACTGAACCGAAAACTGTAGTAAGCCACGGATATCATGTACCTTTCTACACATCGAGCATTCCACATGCTAATAAAATATACCACTGGATGTTATGTTGCTTGTTTGCATTGAATAGCCTCCGAATCTACTGGACCTATTTTGATGAAATTTGCCACTGATATAGAGTAGACCAGGGGAAAGGACATAGGCTACTTTTTGTCGCGGCTAAATGTACGAATGCCGAGAGATTTCCTTTTGCACGCACCTAGTCGTGGGCAACGTCTAGTTTTAAGAATAAAGATTTTTAAACAATATTTTTAATAGTAACATTTATAAAGCTTAACAAAACGGCTAAACGATGGCACCTACATGCTTTTTACCCGACTACGGCGAAGCCAAATGGAAGGGTAATTATTTTGGCAGTCCATGTGTGTATGTAGGTACATAATATGTCGGTTCCACACTAGGGCCTAAACTACTGATCCGATTTTAATTGAGTTGTCAAAAGATGGCCCGGGTAACAAAGGCATATATAATTTAAGTAGTCGGGTTACAGTTTTTATAATTGGTATTTCAAACGTCTAACCGGGGATTTAAGGAACTATTAAAAAGCTATTTAGGCTATGATAAACATTAAGTTATAATGGACGTTAGCCCTTCCCTTCCCACATACGTGTCCGGTAGAATTCTATTTTCCCCACAAAGGCCAGTGTTGACCTTTGCCCTTATTTACCATGTGTAGGGCCAGCAGGACAAATAGGTCCTTAATTTAAAATAATATGTTGATACATTAATGTTGTATGTTATCGGCATTTGCAAAATTGTCGGGAAGTTGTTTTATTAATCTATATTATATATATATATAATATGACACGAGCGTTTTATTTTAGGCAAATAAATAGTGCTGCTCGGAAACATATAAAATTTAATAAAAATAAATTTATAAAATAACAACAACACACACTACCTCAGACTATTAACACACACTACCTCAGACTATTAACACACACTACCTCGACTATTAACACACACTACCTCAGACTATTAACACACACTACCTCAGACTATTAACACACACTACCTCAGACTATTAACACACACTACCTCAGAATATTAACACACACTACCGTGAGATACAATTTTGTTACACGTTGACGTTTGTCAATCCGTCACAACATTTATATTTTTCTTTTCTATCTAAGAGGCAAAAGAACTTTTATAAAGTTCACACTTAAAATTATATATTTAAATTATTATGGGCGAATTTCGACCACAGGGCGCCACCTCTAGTCTTTATTATTCCTCAAAAGCTTTAAGTTCGAAGCCCACAATTTGCTTACCGCGACGAGAGTGACAGGGTAAGCTCGCGTGCATCAGCCTTATTCGATCACAGAGCTTTCTGGGGCCCGATTCTCATCAAATAGAGAAAAGTTTATATTCGAAACGAGATGTTCTGAGAATTCGCAAACTTTGTTACGTTCTAAAATAATTCGAACTTCTAATTTTTTTTCGAATGTGAACTTTTCTCTAATGCATAAGAATCGGACCCCTGGCGAGGTTTCCAAGTAAAAGCTGCCAGCAAGTAATACAATTGTGTGCCGTAGCTTTATTTTCAACTCTGTTTCATGTGGAATGGGACGGACACACTTGGTTTGCTCTCACTCAAAGTCGGGCTTGTGACAAAAGCCAATATTGTCCGTTGGGGCTAGCCATTTACCATACAAAAATCCTTTCTTCCTTTGACCCGCGTGTGATTTGGCATATAATATATATGTCTCTGTGTATAATCTACATTAGTTTATAATAAAATTTACTTTTATTATTAACTCTTTTTAACCAATTAAAGTAAAAAAAATGTGTAAAAGTTAAGACAATAATGTAAGATATAGTTAAGTAATTAAAAGAAAATAAGATAAATGTAAAGAAAATACTAGTACATAGACCAAGATGAAGAAAAAATAATATAAAATAAATTACAATAGCTTAAGACAAAAAACAATTAATATAGTAAGAAATAAAAGGGTAAATTTAGGTCATGTAAAAAACACAATGTAGGAGCAAAAATATATAATGTAAAAGAAAAACCACAATAAATAGAAATGTTAAATATGATATCATAAACAAAAATGTACTTAAAATAAACAAATAAATATACATGTCACAATATAATAAAGTTCAAAAATTGTCCTGTCCTAGCTGTTCGGGGAACAAGCAGGTCCAGAAATGGGCCTATACTATTATATACTATTTTCTTAACGCGAATAGACTATACCAAATTTTATTAATTATTAATTAATATATAAATTAATTAATTAATTAATATTTAATGTATTATCACAATGTATCCATTGCTATACAATGTTTTGTCCTTGTCTGTCAAGCGACTTTTCCAACGTATCAGACAAGGACAAAACATTGTAATCTTATCCAGTCTAAATATTTTTATTAGTAAAGGGTTTCGTAAAATAACCCGAGATAATGTTTTCTGGTGACTGTTAACTGATGTCGCCTATTAAAGAAAGAGGAACAGAAAAACAGCTACATAGTTAGCTTTCGATTTGATTGCACTACTACAAGCATACGGTGTGTCCACGATTGTGTGGAAAAATTGTGGGCCGTTGAAGGGGACCTCCTAATTGTTACTTTTTGATCGTTCTATGAAAGCTGTTTCTCTTTGCGTAAGCATATATATTTTCTTAGCAGCCTCCGTGGTCCAGTGGTTTAGAGCTTGGCTCTCGACTCGGAGTCGTGGGTTCGATTCCAGCATTGGAACAACAAAAAATGTTGTTTCCAAGTTTGGTTACAATGTAGGCTGATCATCAAAAGTCGGACCTGAACCTGATCGTCGACGTCGGTTATCCGTCTTACTATGTTTCGAGAGTGAAGGAGAGGCGAGAGTGCTCTTGTGTGCTGCGCACACTCTTGGGCACTATAAAAATTACTTCTGCGTATCTGGCCTAGTTTCAATAAAACTGGCCGCCGTCACCGAAATCGGTGTGTTGAGTTATTGTTACTATTATATATATATATATATATATATATATATATATATATATATATATATATATATATACATACATACATACATACATATTTGACGACCTCTGTGGCTTAGTAGTGGTTCAGTGCGTTGGTGCTCAAGCCGAGGGTCGCGGGTTTGAATACCGCCGAAAGAACAAAAAGTATTTCTGTGTTCCTGGGTCATGGATGTGTATTAAATATGTGTATAATATAATAAAAATCCTAAATATATGTATAGTATAAAAGCATTAAATATACTTCCCGTTTTCTGGTACCTGTAACACAAGTACTTAGCGCGGGGCCAGATTGTCGTGGTGTGAAGCGTATATAGATTTTTTTTTTCTACTTTGTGCTCACGTTATCTAATCAATGCGAAGTGACCACCAGCGCTCAAACAAACTTGCCCATAATTCGAACACAAATCGTATTATTTTAGTCGCGGTCTGTTTGTCCGGTCTCCTCTATATTTATTCCGGTATAAATCGTACCTAATTAGGGGGGAGTGAGGGAAGTGCGGTTTTCTCCAACTTGCTCCCCGGGGACTCGCGGGACTTTGTGAATTATATTTACCTCAACTACCTTTTGATCTATCGGGAGGTTCGATTAATTAACTATGAAACAATTATTTCTCTTCTAAACTGTTTCAACCTCCCCAGCACAAATGAAAATGAAACGCGATGATACATTTGACATTCAACGAAGGCCAGGGCTAAGTATATGAAAATAAAACTCCCCGCTAATACAATGAAGCCGGAAATCGAACACACTGCACACAAGTGTCGAGTCAAATGTTATATACTTAGTCTGCCCATAAATACTGTTACTATTAAAAATAAACAAAATATTACATTTGAATTAGGAATCTGTCATTTTTATATGATTGTTCATTGTGTTATCTCATTTTGGCGCCAATAAATTGTACAATATTTTGCGATATTAAAATGGAGTGGGGTGATAAAGAGAACCGAATCGCTGTGATTGCATTACACAAAGTAGGTATAGAACCAAAAGCTATTTTTAAAACTCTCCATGCGCTTGGTATTAGTAAAATGTTTGTGTACCGAGCTATTAATAGGTACAATGAGACCTCCTCTATTTGTGACATACAAAGATCTAGCCGTCAACGTAGTGTTCGTACGAAAAAAGTGGTCAAAGAAGTAAGGGAAAGAATTCGAAGAAATCCTGTCCGAAAGCAAAAGATTTTATCTCAGGAGATGAAGATAGCACCTAGAACCATGTCGGGTATTTTAAAAGATGACTTAGGACTTGTAGCCTATAAGAGACGTACTGGTCATTTCTTAACTGATAATTTCAAAAAGAATAGGGTTGTAAAATCGAAACAACTACTGAAGCAGTACCGCAAACAAAATGACCGTATTTATGCTCAAAGCTCGAAGAAGTCGACTAATTGGGAAATTAGTCGACAGAGTGCAACGTGGGCACTATCCGACTTCAGTGATGGTTTGGTGGGGTATTAGCTATGAAGGAGTGACTGAGCCATACTTTTGAGAAAAAGGTTATAATCAAACCATCGGCACAAGTGTATCAAGATACCATTGATTCGAGAAGGCAGTGAAGCCCCTTAACAACACCATGTTCAATAACCAAGAATGGTCCTTCCAGCAAGACTCGGCGCCGGGTCATAAAGCTCGGTCTACGCAGTCTTGGTTGGAAACGAACGTTTCGGACTTCATCAGAGCTGAAGACTGGCCGTCGTCTAGTCCCGATCTTAATCCGCTGGATTATGACTTATGGTCAGTTTTAGAGAGTACGGCTTGCTCTAAACGCCATAATAATTTTGAGTCCCTAAAACAATCCGTACAATTGGCAGTGAAGAATTTTCCCATGGAAAGAGTGCGTGCTTCTATTGATCTGGCCTCAACATTTAAAGGACTGTATTGCAGCCAATGGAGACCACTTCGAATAATCTTTTTATATTTTAAATTATTTTATATTTATGTATTAAACTAACACACTGTAAAAGTAATAAATGTTATTTGCAATAGAATTTTTTTTTCTTTGTTTCAGTATTTATGGCAAGACTAGGTACTATGACACCTCGATTTGCAACCCTATTGTATTAGCGCAGAGTTCTATTTTCAGCACTCTGAATTTTCCCGGGCCCGCCGGATTCCGGATCATATAGTCCCAGCATAAACGTCAAACAAATCGCGTCGCGTCGATCGTCGTCAATTGTGCTAGGCCTAGGGAGTGAAGGTACAGTCGATCACTATCATAAATACTCCACATTTTATAGATATGTACGCGACACAATGCGTCATTAATAGACAAGTTACAATACACCGGTGTACGGACAAACCTTCCAGGTTTTTGTGACACCGAGTTTGTATTGTACCTTGCTTTCAAAATTTGTTAAAAAATAAACATATATTATATATCTATGGACGCTTCACACCGCGTCAATCTGGCCTCGTGGTAAGTATCCGAAGAACTTGTGTTACGGGAACGAGACAACGGTAAGTATATTTAATACTTTTGTATTATACATATATTTAATATAAACAATTTTTTATTATATTATAAACATGGTTAATACACATCTATGGCCCACGAACATTGAGAACTTTTTGTTCCCTCGGCAGGGATTCGAACCCGCGACCTTGACCGACTTGAGCGCCGATGCGCTAAACACAGATTCTTGCCAAAAGACGTCGTCTTCAATCTCACTATACATAATTCAATAGACAAAATTACAAACTGAATTTCCGCGAGGTGGCGCCGTGGTATGCAGATGTAGTAAATATTAAAGGCGGGAAGACGGCGAAACGGAATGGCGGATAAATAATAAAACCACCATATACATAGTAAATGCTCAGTTTAGTAGAAGGGATTCTATCTTATTAAAACTAAAATAGGTACTACCAGGTAAGCTAATTCATAAGCAGATTGATTTATGTGTTTATGTGTTTATGTAGGTGATTTACGTCATATGAGAAATATGTGTGCGAAATTTCAAATCTACTAAGTAACTAGTACTAAGGAAGGACTTTTCAAAATTCAACCCCCAAGGGGGTAAAATATGGGATAAAAATTATATGAAACTTTTTATTCCTTGGACATACTCGTATAAGCATTATATTTCGTATGAATTGAGTACGGAAGAAATAATGAGTTACACATTTCAGCGTTTTCTAAAATTTAGCATCTAGGATAATAGGGGATAAAATAATATTTAATAATAAATAAAAGTTTGTATGAAACGTTTAATTCCTTGGACTTATTTGATTGAAATTATGAGTTACGTATTTCAGCGCTTTCTAATATGCAACACCTAAGAGGGTAAAATAAGGGTTGAAAGTTTTTAATTATTATAATGGTTTAAAATTTAATTTCACGCGGGCGAATGCTAGTTATTAATATGATATCAAACTGACATGTCATTAACAATATTGTGACTGGATGTCGTCATTATTTAATACAAATAAATCGATGAGAACACTCTACCTGCTTATGAAATAAATTCTCCGATAATACATACAAAGATAGGTACCTACTTTACGAAGAAAAACGATTAGAGAAATGAAAAACCTTAGAGCCATCGAAGGGAGCTTGGAAGATTTAAACCATCATACAACTTACAATCACACCGAAGTCCCGGAAAACATCTAGTTCCATATAAATTTATTTGTATTGTTATAATTACGAATTAATTATTTAGTGTAAGAAGATACTAAATGTTATATAATACCAAAATCAATCAGAAAGTTAATTTTTATTTGTTTATTCTCATATAAGAAACAATACAATTACAAGTTATATTTCGCCAAATGAGTGTTTGACGGCGAGATGCGCTCATCTAATATATAAATATTTGTAACATAATATGTATTACGAGTAGTTGAAGTCTTCATAACAAAAGATAAAATTATATAAAACAAAACTAAATTATTAACCTCTAAGAAATTTACAATTTCGCAAACAATACAAAATAACTTATTAATTTAATTTAACAATGCGGGATGCATTTTTATTTTTAACATTTTCTTTATTATTCCTGTTGACATTTAGTTTATTATTTTAAGTTTAATTAGTCTTTCTCTTTTACTCTTTCTAATATTATATTTATTATCTTCTATCACTTTATATTCATTAGTATAGTAAACTATAGCCCCCGTACTAATAGAAAGATATACACAATCGATATCTTTATAACTTATATCTAATATCTTTGTCTGTTAAGTGACTTTTCCAACGCATCAGATAAAGACAGCGACGTTGTTTAAGTTATCCGTTGTGTAAATCTTTTTATTAATAAGGGGGATTGCCTATTAATTGAATAGGTCAGTTCATAATACCTTGAAAATAACATTTAAAACCGCAATCATAAAATTCTCTGTAATATTTGATGAACGAAAAACCCATAGCCCATAGGGCCGCCGCCCACATGCCCACGTCACGACGTATTCACCGTGAAACGGCGCGGTGTCGCGGCACGGCGCACTGTAGTAGCACAGATCCCCAATTCTCGTTGTAACTTACACATTAATTTTACTTTTATTGAATTATAAATGAATCGTCTATGTGATGTCATAAACTGATTTTAGGAGTTTGGACCAATAAAAAACGCGTTTGACGTTGGTTTGACGTATACGAGAACATCATTTTGCAGTTTTAACATATCGGGACTGGATCGTAACTGTATTATTGCAGGATTCAATTAGCAGACTCGACCTTCTGTGCGTTGCCGCGTCGTGTTAGGTCACGGTGCGCCAACGTCGCCGCAGAACAGCGCAGTACGAGCCGGAATATTGAAAGGCACGGCGCGGCGCCATGACGTGCATTTTTACTGAAATGTGAATTTTCACGTTACGTCAACACACCGTGCCGTTTTACGTTCACGACGCCGTGACGTGGACACATAGGCCAATACCATAATTTCTCCAAACACGCAACTGCTGTCAAATTCACCACTAATACTAAAAACTTTTAAGTGTTTTAGACGTTTTTATTAACTTGACAAACGAGCTCAAAATATATAAGTTGTTTAGGCAACAGCATCTGCAATACCTGGAGAGTCACAGCTGTGTTGTAACCAAAACCTATAACAAAATCGTAATATAGGTGACTAGTCTATATCTATCTATACTAGAATATTATAAAGGGGAAAAGTTTGTTTCTTCGTTTGTTTGCATTGAATAGACTTCGAAACTACTAGACCGATTTTAATGAAATTTGACTGAGATATGGACTAGAGCACGAGGAAGGACATATACTACTTTTTATCGCGGAAAAATTGACGGTTTCCGAGGATTTACTATTACGCGCACGAAGCCGCGGGAAACATCTAGTTTTAAATAAGTCTCAAATGAAGTACGCAAAATATAAAAAAAATGCAATATGCAAGATTGATATTAAATTTAATATGTTCTGACTTGCATTCCAGCAACCGCTGTGATATGTAGATGCAAAGTATGCTTGCGTAGTATGGGTATGTTCCCTTATAAATTCTAGTATTTAATGCGTTATGACTATGAGTGACCCATTTGCGTTTAGTTTTGGCTTGAACCTATAATATAAGATTAACTTATTGTTATTAATTACCATATAATAAATGGTAAACGCAGGAATCAATTCTATTTCAACTTTTATGACCTAAAACTGACATTCACATTATTTTAGAAGGCAAATGTCTAGACCTACACATATTCACAATTAAAATAGCCACACAAATACATTCCAGTCGCGGTCACAATCGATAGCACGTGTTAAGGTTGGCTGTGCAGGGCGAACAGTCGTGACTTCTTCATCATCACCATTCATGTTCCATCTACTGGAACATGGGTATCTAGTTCTTTACATATTATGTTACAGTACCTGGGTAACCGAGCTCTAGTAAATAAAAAAAAAAGAATCACAAAAATATTTTACCGGGGTTCGAACCGGAACCGAAACGGAAATTGGACTGATATTATTAGAGTCGAAATTATTGATATATTGTTGTACGACGAAAGAAAAAATATATATAACTTGAAAATGCGCAGTTTGTCAGGGACAAAACCTAGCTAGACCGATTATTCTCCCCCAAAACTCCCTGCATACTTGCAGGCGTTGCCGAGATTACGATTATATATATACAAGATTGTCTCATTTAAAGTATAAGATGGTACAATATGCTATATTAAATTTTAATGGATATAAATTGCTGTCTCTTATCACCTAAAACTCTATACATCTATTTTCTCCGGGACTAATATTGTTTTTTTTTATTGTGTATTTAACTGTTATTTAAGCAGAAATTATTCTATTTAAGATTGAAAATTGTTAAATGAAAGCAAATAGTCCAGTATCACATGTCTTTATAATATATCTTTGTAATAATGCGGGAATTACATAGGTTGTTTTTCCTTTACACGGTTGATTTTCGCCTTGCGGCGGAAAACGTGCGGCGAAGATCGACCCATGTAAATCCCCCATACGTACTGATTATATTTAAGGTTTAATTACTCTGTCGCACTTCAACTATTTCTAATCGTTAACATTTAGGACAGCTCTGTTGCGACTCATCGACACGTAATCAATTTACGTGGAGGCGGTGGTTGATCGCGTGACGGTTTTGAGTGCTCCTTAAGTTATACGTCTCGCCATATTGATCTGCTTTTAAATTGAACTAATTATAAACGTTTATCAAAACGCTAACTATATATTCATTTTGATCATTTTTTAAATGTAAAATTATTTTATGTTTTGCTATATTTAAAGGAATGTGTAGATGACTAAAAAATAGTAGAATGTGTCATGGAATGCGCACATCGAGCCTTTTATATGATAGGTAACTCATATGACCTAGTAGCTTCTATTTGAAATTTCGACCCTTATTAGACTTGAGACCAGCATTTTGTTTTGCAACAAATGTGCAGTTATTAACGATGTTATTTGCCAAATTTCATAGTTCTAGGTCAACGGGATGTTCTCTATGAATATTGATTCATGACAGTGTCGAAATATTCGTTTTCTGAATTCTGAAGTCTGAATTTTTCAGAGCTCCAAGGGTTCATAGATTTGTGTATACCGTTTTAATTTCAACTCGATACCTCCACGCGTTCCCGAAACAAAGGGTCTTGACAGACAGACAGACAGATGAAAGGACGGACGGACAATAAAGTGATCCTAAAAGGGTTTCGTATTTTCCTTTTGAGGTACGGAACCCTAAAAACAACTAAACTAAAAATTGCTCTGGGCATTGCATACCGCTTGCTTGCTCCCTAAATGAATTTTAGACGTATATTAGTTTCAACAACATTTTGTTGTCATGCGTTTCACGACTTGCCTTCCAATATTTAAAAAAAATTACTTAAAAATATATTTTTAATGAAACACGAACCAGTAATTATCATAAATCAGATTTCATGGAGACTCAAGCTTTCTATTTATGATACGTCCTAACAAGCTTTAATTTTACAAACTGTTCATTTCATCAAAAATCTTACTATCTCAACGGTTTTTTTTGGTTATTATCATAAATACCAGAATTTTACCGCGACTTCGTACGTGCGAAAGAAAATCTCGCGGGAACAGTGTATTTGCGCGCGATTAAAAGTAGCCTATGTCCTTTCCCGTGGTCTAATCTAGATCTGTATCAAATTTCATCAAAATCAGTCCAGTAGTTTTTCTTATATTAGTATAGATTAGCGGAAAGATGAACCAACATAATATGTACCAAACAAAATAAATAAACATTGTAGAAGTAATTATTGACTGGTCGAAACGCTCTTATTAATATTCCAGCGGGGAAATGTATTTTATAATCGTCTCTAATGACTTTTAGTCCTTGTTTATGGACGGACGTTAAAAGAATTTCAAAGTAATTTTCAATTGATGGTCATAATTAACTTCTGTCGCTGACTAAGGGGACGTTCGGGTAAGTTTACTGGTCTGCAAGTGACATCAAGTTTTCATTACTAAATAGGGGGGAAACGAGCAGACGGATCAAGTAATGGAGTAACTATTATCATCGCCCATGGACACCCATGGACATTTGCAACACCAGAGGAATCACAATTGCCCGCCTTTTAGAAAGAAGTACGCTCTTCTTTTGAAGGTTTGACCTTAAGGTCGTAATGTTCCCGAAATACCGCTGGTGACAGTTAATTCCAGACTTATATTGTGCTCGGCAGAAAACTCCGCGAAAAGCGTACAATGTGGGGGATAAAAGCAATACAGTGTTTATTTTTTTAACATCTATACACTTTTAAAGTTTTTCACCTTTCTTGTCGTCAAAAACTTGCTCATAGGCCATCAAAGAACGCACGCCGAGCTATGTTGCTATAATATGCTGCGGTTAAAGTTCTTTGCGTGAGATCCCTTACTTGACAAAGGCATTTCTTTTATTATCTACAGGTATTCACTATTTCATGTTTGTAGCAATAATAATAATAGAGTTGTTTGGCTACAAGCCCGCAACTTCAGTAGACCCCGCAAAGGAGAAAATATATTATAAGAAAAACATAATAATAATAATGTCTATGGACGCTTTCACAGCAAGTCAATTTGGTGACTGGTCCCGTGGTAAGATCTCCAAGAACTTGTGTTACGGGTACCGGACAACGGAAATTTATTTAATACCTTGTATACTGTACTCATATTTAAGATTTTTATTATATGATACACATATTTAATACACATCCATTACCCAGGGACACAGAAAACTTTTTTGTCCCCTGGCGCGATTCGAACCCGCGTCGTCCGGCTTCGATTCAAAAAAATCTACTACAACGTACTCTAAAACTCAACCAGCTTCAGCTGGATACAGAGGTACAGTCGTTATCTAATTGTCTGGAATAAATATAAAAAATTGAAAAAAAAAATTACAGTGGATATCATTTTCCGAGTCACATCTCGGTTGCCTCACAAATGTCAGTCCAAATTGCACTGCCAAGAAAATACTCGCCATGAGTGATGCCTGTGGCGGCTCCTCGCACAGATCGCTGGCCTTGGTGGCAAGGTGACAACCTTGAAGATACCTGACATACATACACTTGCGAATAGTTTGATTAAACGTCAAATGTCAAACAAATTAGTCAAAAGAAACGAAAATTCTACTGCTTTACATCGTGTGGTTTTCTTTTTACCCGGCTGCGGCGAAGCCACGAAACGGAAGAAGAAACACGAAAAGGGGGGTAATGATTTTGTCTTTGTAAGTCTATGTAAGTATGTATGTTCTACCGTAGCGCCTAAGCTACTGATCCGATTTAAATGAATGAGGTGTCAATAGATTCGTAATAACAGTCCGGGAAGTATAGGCTATATAATTTGAATAGTCGGGTTATAGTTTTTAACTTTTGATTATTATTGTAGGCAATATAAGTCAAAAATATCAGTCGTCATATGACCTGAATTTGTCGGAAAACTAGTATTTCTTTTTTATCTAAATAGATGTAGCAAGTTTGATTGAAATATCTGTACGTCTGTTGAGCGTAATATTATGTGTAGGGACAACTTTCATGAACATATCGTAATGTTCCTATAAATGCTCCTAGCTGACCAAACGGCCTTTATTTACCGCCTGTTCCACAATCTTCTGATGAGTGTCGGATAGCTTAATCGGATGTTTTGTCGCTTATTACTTTATATCCAGCGGCAGAGTTGCAAAACATGCAAATGTTGTATCTGAAGAAAACAACAAGCATTACATTAGACATATAGCCCGTAGGACCTATGCCCGCTGGGGCCGAAATGTTTTCGAGTGGAGACCGCGAACGGGACGTAGAAGCGGACGGCCTCCCACCAGGTGAACAGATGACCTGAGAAAACAGGGAGTTGGTAGATCCAAGCCGCGAGCGACCGTAGACTGCTACGCCGTAGGCTGCTACACCGTCTACGAGTCTTGTGAGCACATTAGCTTTATAATTTCGTTACGTTGCGTGATTACAGTACAACACTAATCTAACTTCTAAGGCTTTTATTATGATCTTATATTTTAGAGAAATGTTCCACAAAATATAAGAAATACCTAATGTGCCTAATGTACCTAATGTGCATTATACCTAATTGTCAAGCAGTGAGTTGATGATGATGATTTATAGCTAAGAACCATCTCGATCACGTCAGCTCAAGCAGGAAACTAAAAAACCCGCATCTAAATCGGACCTTTCGTGTACGATCTACGATGCCACACACAGAGACAGACCGCCACGCCAAGTTATAACACTCCTTTTGCGTCGGTGGTTAAAAAGTATTCAATTGAACCAAAACATCCTATTAACGTGCTTTCTCTTATTCTGTCGTAGGGGAGACGACTACATGTAATATTTTATGTGTATTTTAGTAATTAAATACATCTAAAAAATTCAAAAAATTTTCAAAAGTGTTTGCTAAATTAGTAAACAAAACCTACATCATTAGTTTACTTACATCATATATAAAAACATTCATTATGGTAAGTATGAACTCAAACAGACTTTCGGAGATATTTTTACAAATATGCGGCCTTATATTTCATACATTTGCCTAATAGTGACGTCACTGTTAAGTACTACTGTATGGAGCGTTTTCACAACACTTGCGAAATTTTGTAAACAAATCTCTGTACCCATGAAAATATTGACTTTTAGTATACAGCTTCTTCTGAGAACTTACTCATAATGTTTAAGAACACTACTCATTTATGCAATATAAAAAAAAAAAACAGTCGTCTAGCCTCACTTGATGTTCGTTACTTTCTATTTCTAGTATGTGAATCATTAGGAGACACAGACAAACATTCAAAACGTTTACTTCAAACCTACTAGAATTTTACACCTTATAAAAATGTGAAAGTTTGTGAGGATGTTTATGACTCTTTCACCCAAAAACTACTGAAAGGATTATAATAAAATTTGGCACGTTAATAGTTCAGGCTCTGGATTAGAACGTAGGCTACATTTTATGCCGAAAACGTACAGTGTTCCCGTGGGATACTGTATTTACTTGGGCGAAGCCGCGGGCATGAGCTATTTCCTTCATGAAATAACCTTATGCTACGTAATAACTCGAGCTACAGTAATTAATTAACCGCGAGATTTGGCGCTAAGGTGTCATAACATTGTTCATTTGGCAAGTGCGAGAAGGTCACCATTACTGAGGTAAGACCGCGCCTTACACTATTGAATTTAACACACGAATTAAATTCACCACCCAAATAAAAATTCGATTCTCTCTCAAACTCACGTGTGGGGGGTATCACGGGGCTATCACGGGGGGTGTCACGCGCGTGTCGTGTCACGGCGCGCGTGGTGTGGCCGAGCGCGCGGGCTGGACTGGGCCGCCGGCCGTCCCGCATGCGCACTGCGCGGCACCACCCCCGATTGATGTAATATTTATCTTGGCTTAACAACTAAATGACACGTCTTAGCCCATAACCTTATACCTCTATTATCTTATTCCCTCATGCTTAACAAACAAACGCACATTTTTATGTATATAAATATTATATTATGACAATAATTAGGATCGGTTTAGTTGTTAGTCGGCGGATCAATCTAGTCCGGGTGTCGGGGCGGCTCGGGCGCGCTCGGGGTCGCTCGGCGACGCTCGGGCGCGCTCGGTGACGTCACGTGACGCACGCGCGGCGACAGGTGGGCGCAATGCGCCGCACCTATCATGTGATTATGACGTTTCCTATTGGATTTGCTCGCGGGACAACGCGCCGGTTGTACGGAACCGCGGATATGTGATACACTGGCGCTTAGTTGAGCTTCCGTTATGATAGTAGAAATCACATTTGAGATAGGAGTCAATATAGATTAAGTTTAAACGTTGCTAATGCCACTCGTTTTAATCTTCGTTTCTCTATTAAATGACAGATTATGTATTATAAACGACGATTGCCGAAATACATTGAGATCGTGGTCGCACTGTACTGTAAAATACGATTAAAATTTATGAACACGATACTAACACCCGGTTTCTGAAAGGCTAATCAACGCCAAAATTAACTAATCAGCGGTCAAATCTCTTGTCAGAATTGAGTTTCAAAAAGCTTGATCAGTCGTTTGATTTAATCAACGTGTTAGTTAACGAAACTTATGTCAAGCCCATGGTCAAACCACATGTCAAACGCTATTTTCGGTTTCTGGAAAGCTATTTAAAGCGTAAATGAGTCCCGTCAAGATGATCAATGATTAGTAAATTTTTCAGTAATTAGCGTTTCAGAAACACAAATAGATTTAACAAGCCTTAACAGGCTTGTTAAATGCTAACGCTCGACATACGTGTTAGTTCATCAACTATTTGATTAGCCTTTCAGAAACCGGGTGTCAATATTATAATTAGATTTCAAGCTAATTATAATATTTAGTATAATATAAGCTATAATAGCTACAGGTATGGTTATGTACAATGTAGACTGACACATCTTTTTTCGATAAATAAAAACGTCGCCTAATCAATTCACACCGAAACATTTTAAAGATAGCTATTCGAAATTTCGTTTCATTGTAGGAGTTCAAATGTCAAGTTACACCGTGCTGCACAGTGCATGCCCAGTGTATGACTGATGTCATATGAAACGTGTATTTTTTGTGTAGTGAACGAAGTTCAATTTTGAATAAATATCTTAAAAATGTAGCGCCGCGTTGCGTATCGTCCCAGTGTAAACTGACCCTAAGATGTAGCACGTATTCAATATGAAACCATGAAATATTTTGGTTTTTGTTCACATTACTGGTCACTAGTCACTCCTCACCACAAGACCAAGAGGAGAACGTGTTACAACACCTACAACACCGCTGGCCACGGACCACAATACCCATCCCGTCACCTCTCAAGAGGGGAGCGGGGAAATTAGCATGTTGCACACGTCGCCGCGTGTTTGATGCGGGGGACGTGACGCACATTCGGCACAGGTAATAATGAGACTGCTATTGGAGTGTTGGCAGAGTAGGATACTACTATTATAAATGTGAAAGTTTGTGAAGATGGATGGATGGATGGACTCTTTGACGAAAAAATTACCAAACGGATTTTGATGAAATTTGGTATTGTAGTAGATTAGGCTCTGGATTAACACATAGGCTACTCTTTATCCCGAAAAAGTACAGTGTGGACGTGGGATACTGTATTTATGCGGGCGCTGCCGTGATCAAAAGCTAGTACAGAAATGTAGAGGGGAAATATTATACAATACTAGCTGATACCGAAAAACGTTGTTCTGTCCGTAAACTATAAACAGGAATGAATAATAACACCACCATAATATACTTCCAGTAGGTAGTAGGTGAAGTAATTATTTGTTCCTGGTATATATGTAGATAGTAGGTAGTAGGTGTAACTAGTACCTAAACCTACAACGTCAAATCCACACGTCTATCGGTGTCAGCTAGAATACATTATAAGAGTAACCGACCACTGAGGGTTGAAGATTATTACAGAACTAATTTCTCTATTAAACAATGTGGGGTGGTGTGAGAACGTATTTATTTTTAATGTGAAATCATAAAATTATTTAAAAAATAACCCTTATCACTTAGAGCTATGAAAAATGGCTTACAACCTAATTTCATACCTGCCAGTTACACCTGCAAAATGTCATAAAAATCGTTGGAGCCGTTTGGGTGGAGTTCTCTTACAAACTCACTGCGACTCGTGAAATTTATATATAAGATGTAGATGGGGCGAATATATAAAAATATGTGGAATATATGAAATACCAGGAATATACAGATCAGTTGTCAGTCATATTTGTATTAAATATCCAAACTAGGTTAGGTTTAGGTAAGGCTTAGCTAAAGCCTTACCATTTTTCTCGCAGGGAAGAGGACGTTATGCCTGCCCAATTGGGTGGCCCGGCGGTGTGCGGGACTCCCGGCGCCGATGCCGGCTTACCCATCTAAAACCCTAATCCTAACCTAATCTAACCTTAGTTTAGGAATGATTTGAAAAAAAGTTTTAATATTAACAAATTCAATAAATTAGAATCAGCTGTGAGAGGTCAATGACCTTTTCAGTGCAGTACACTCAAACATACTAGATTTTTATCTCGAATTTCATTTTTTTTTTCCATCCTTAACTTCTTTACTTTGGCAGTAAATCATTTCTGTAATAGATTTCACAAAACATTATATAACGCCACACAACCCGCTAAGATTATATTATATTTTTATAAAATTTATTTATAAAATTAAATTTATTAAAATTTAAATATTATATATTTGAGTTAAAAATAACTTTGATTATGAAACTAAATTAGATTTAGAATTTTATCTTTTGTATAACAGAGACCGACGCTCGTATTCTCGGATGAGAAATTAATTGAAAAACCGCAAACAGATCCACCATAAGCTCACCGGTTTAATGTTTAGGCGCCTAGCCCATCTCCGACGCGAGTGTGTAATTATTGAGAATTTTGTTTTTAATATTGGGGTCAGACAAACAGAAAACGTCATCTATACAAGTAAATGAAATTGAAGTACCTGTGTCTATGATGATAAATTAACAGCTATTCACTAAATGCATACGAAAGTATATGCGGTACCTGCAAATTTTGTCCGTCCGGTCTGTCTGTTTCTCCCGGCTTATCTCTGAATCGGCAGGAGCGATTTTCACGTGACTCTAAACGGGCAGATAGCTGTTATTATAAGGAGTAACTTAGGCTACTTCTATCTTAGCGTTTCGTTACCGTTAGTTCTACGCAAACGAAGTTGCAGGCACCAGCTAGTCATTATTGTTATTGTTTGTTTGTTTGCACTGAATAGTCTGAAACTACTGAACCGACTTTGATGCAATTTGGCACATATATAGAGTAGACCACAGAGAGAGACATAGGGTTATTTATATCGCGGCAAAATGTACGGTTCCGGCAAGATTTCATTTGCGCGTACAAAGTCGCGGCAGTCTAGTTCACTATTTAAATTAATGTTGGATATTCAATGTTGGTGTAGCAATACATTACTTATACCTAACGATAATTCTGTAATAAGAATTAAAACAAATGAAGATAGTTCTGTAATAAGTGTTAAAACAAATGAATATTATGATCATTCGTCGCAGATTTAACTTGTTTTAACCCGTCATATTCGCCACCTACTATTGCGACAGTTGGCATTGTCTCTCAGTGTGAGCCCACTATAATATTGTAAACCTCTTGAACCGATTTAGATATTCAAAATTCTCGATACGTAAATAAATACAGCCACTCTACTCGTAGCGTCGTAGCGCTCGGTCGATTTAAGAGTAGACGTGCTACGAATGCTACGCGCGTCTACGGTCGTGCTACGAATGCTACGGCAGACTTTTGATTGGAAAATATTTGACTTTGTGCTGTATTGAATTAGTGATTTTAGTGGAGACGAGGTTTTTAGTTGTCATCATCATCATCATCATCATGAATGTTTTGACTTTGAACTTACGCAATAACAATTCTCATATCGAAACACATTAGACGTTTATAAAAATATTGTAAAGAAAACATATTTAAGTGGAGAACATACAATGTGAATTTTAAATAGCATCGTAGGTTGGAACAAAAAACACGATTTTAAAAATGCACACCTGACTCACAGTAAATAATAATTATTTTTAACTCACAAAACACACGGTGGTGGAAACACACACACAGGTGGAAAAAAAAAGTCACTAAAAGTCACCTAAAAATAAAATCTTAGTAAACATGTCAAGTAAATATGTTTAAAGATTATGTTACAATATGCATAAATTGCAGGACGTCGAGCAAATTCGATTAGTTATCGCTATTAAAAAGTGCGCGCTGCGTCGCGTTTCGGTGTTAACTAACTTAAGGGACGACTTCAGACTCAGCTCAAGAACCTCAAAATCTTTCTTCGCGCCACATATGCGCGTAAAAGTTGAAACCACTAACGGAAATACTACCACCATACCAAATTTCGCCGCAATCCGTTCAGTAGTTATTGCGTGAAGGAGTAACAAATATCCACACTGTAGTGTGTGTAGCACCTCCCTATATACAGTACTGTAAGTGCAATTAAGAGAGAGTTAATAAACGTTATTCGCGAGTACAACATCTTTCATTGTACTCCCCAAGCCTGCACATTGCAACACATCTATACATACAAACTTTCACGTTTAAAATATTAGTAACTACAAATTACTAATATATATAAACCGCGGGCAAAAGCTAGTAAGATATATGAATTAGTTCTACATTTTAGCTAATGTTACTAACGTAGCACAACAAGTAAGGCAAGTAAAAAATGACTTCTTATCCTTAAGTGTACACTGTAATGTGTACAATTGTTAATTCAAACGTTTTGTACAAAATCAAATATTCAAACTAGTGCAGATACAATGTTAGGTTGCTGCCTCGAACGTCGCGGAGAGCAGTCAACGGGCAGTGACAGCAGCGGCGACGCGCGCTCATCGCGAAATCCGAGGCAGCGGCCTTTCGCTCTGCTGTATAATTATTACGTAAATGCTTATTATACCTACATTATATTTCAGATTTAGTATTTTGAATTATTCTAAATAAATAGAAACAACAATCATATCCGAAATTTTGAGGGTCACGTGCCCCCGATCACGTTCAACAATGAATTTAGCTCCTGCTTCAACAACTGCGCCATTGAGTTTTCCAAATAAGATTTTTAAGAAAACACAGGCTTGGAAATAGTCAATAAAATATCCAACTACCATTTTACTTTGTCAGGTTTAAGGGGTAATCCTATAAATACTACATAGTATTAAAAGAGATTCCCGGCGAAAATACCAACAAAGAATAATATTATCCATTGTTCAGGGATGCGCTCTCGAGCTATCAAGGATTTAGCCCTCGGACTGCAGCCTAGGGACGGCACCAAAGAATATATACTTATATTACTAACATAAAGAATTGTCTTTCGATAGACTTATACGGATGATAGCGGACGTGGGTTATTTCAAGCCATGACTTTTGTTAACGGGGCTGGCCGCTGGTCGTTACGTGCTTTGATATTATAATATGTTCAAGAAAGATTTGTCTAGCGCGACATTTGCAATTTTTTCGGTGTCAACCTTAGCTTACGTCAACATGGCTGACATTCGCTGATCGATCACCACTTTAACGAACTTTGTGAATACAGTATTATTTGTTTCTAACTGTTCGTCGGCAGCCCTATTACAGCGCTGTCCACCGAGAGAGATAAGCAGTAAAAATACTCGCGGATAAATCACATTCACTTTAACTATTGCACTCATGACTCGCAGACGCCAACTTGTATTCCATTCAGTAACGTATTGTATCACACGAAATGTGAAACATTAAAAATATATATCACTTTATTCCTATTTCAACTAATATTATAAAAGCTGGTTTTATTCTTTTCTTGATATACACTCACCCAAAAATAATTTCAAAGATTTAAATTTAATCCACAGATAATACTTAACGCATAGTCAAGATGAACACTGTTATGTTGATACCAGTATAATGTCCAGACTCCATAGATGTGTTTTCGTGTTATGCCTTTTATGGCGTTAAAGCTTTAACCTTTCACCAAAACGCTGATTTAAAAAAATAAAAAATTGAGATCTGAATAGAATATATATATAGCTACTCTAGTGCATGTTGCAATGAGGTTGACATAGCACAAGGGTTTAAAGCCTCTCTAAAATAAATAAATAAAAATACAACAAATAAAATACTTGAAACCGTTCAGAGATACATTACCATCACTGTCATTAGGGCTGTCTCCGGCACAATTAGCGCGCCACTTACCTGCAAGAATGACTTGAATGGTGAGTTTTTAGTTCAGGAAATGGAGCCATTCTTCACAATGGCCGCGGCAAAAGGCCTAACGATGTGATACAAAACGTTAATGTTGTGTCGTTAAACAAAATCTCGATAAATAATCGATTTAATGTGGGCCAACCCGCACTCGTCCATTATAAACTTTATCACCCCTAAGCCACTGTGACCTCTATACATCTTTACATTGTAATAAATGAAGCCGCCTCCGCTGTCTGTTCGCTTAGATCTTTTAAGCTACTCAACGGATTTTAATGCAGTTTTCAGCAATAGATAGAGCGATTCAAGAGGAAGGTTTACATGCATAATACATTTCACACCGACCCGGGTCGCTAGTGTACCTATAATATAATACTGGGATGTATATACCTATAATATAATACAAGCAAGAAAATTCGACGATTTTGGATTTTAGACGTTGGTGCAGCTTAATATAATTATATGTAAGCAATTCTTTGCCAAATACAGCTAGCAATAAATATTATCGCTCTATATGAGACTCGAAACACTAAATGCCGTTCGTGCTACTACTATACTAACGGCATTGAGTGTTTCGAGTCTCCAAATATTTGAAACTTTAGGTAGGTAATATCGAACAAGTTGCCGCTCGTCCAGGCATAATGGCACGCAGCGCGGCGCTGTTAAGCCTTAAGGCACACAATCGCGTGTAGCCTGGTGACACACAGACAGTCTCAGTAATAGGGTCCCGTTTTTTACCCTTTGAGAGACCTACAAAACGCGCCCTTCACCGGGTCGCAGTTAAGGTTTGATCACCAGGCCCTATACCTACTACAAACACGCTCGTGGAATACTTAATACCAATGCAGAGTGATGAGAACTTATAACCCATTGGGATTGGGATAGGTACGATTAATAGCTCTTGCCAACGGTTGATCTACACTAATATAATAAAGAGGAAATATTTGTTTGTTTGCATTGAATAGGCTCCGAAGCTACTGGACCGATTTTGTTGACATTTAGTACATAGCATACGAGTAGACCACGGGGAAGGACATGGCCATACTTTTTGTTGCGGGAAAATGTACGGTTCCCGCGGAATTTTCCTTAGCACGTACGAAGTCACTGGAAACGTCTAGTATAAATATGATGAAAATACTTGTACAATATAATCATCGGTAATTAAGCACCTGGGCCCTCGTTATCACGGAAGAAGCGGATATGAGGCACTGCCAAGTGGCAACAGCTGCATGAGTTAATTATCATGCTCATACATTTTACATTTGCAAGAAAATCATACGGAGAATATAACAAATACTAGCTGGATCCGGCAAACGTTGTTTTGTCATTGTATTTATTTTTTAATGCTACGTCATATAAAAATAAAAAATATATTAAGGGGTGGGTTATATCATTTGGGGGTTGAAAAAACAGATTACGACCGATTTTCAGACCTACCGAAATGCAAAAAAATCATAAAAATCGATCAAGCCGTTTCGGAGGAGTGTGTCCCCGAAAATTATGTCGCGAGAATTTTATATATTAGATAAGTAAACGACCTCTGTGACTCAGTGGGTAGCGCGGCGGCGCTCGAGCCGGAGGTCGCGGGTTCGAATCCCGCCGAAGGAACAAAAAAATTCCTGTGCTCCTGGGTCATGGATGTGTATTAAATATGTATAATGTACATGATATAATAAAAATCTAAAATAAATGTAAAGTATAAAAGTATTAAATATATTTTCGTCTGTCTGGTACCCGTAACACAAGTTCTTCGAGAACTTACCACGGGACCAGATTGACGTGGTGTTAAAGAGTCCTAATAGATATTATTATTAGTGTACTATGGCGGTATAGTTTTGAAATGAATTATTATATACTAGCTGACCCGACGAACTTCGTACCGGAAATTTTTTTTTGCCTTCAAATCGCTATCTTCTTTATTATTATTTTTTTTATAAAAGAAAGATTTATCCTATTTGGTGCAGTCGTTTGGAAGTTATGCGCGTACAAACATTTCGGTAATTCATTTATATTTATATAGATTAATTAACCTCAAAGAATATTATTCATTGTCCTAAAACTTTATTGCGGTACTTACAGCTACCGAAATGTTAGGGAAAAGAAAAGTGCATCGCGACACAATCCGTAACTGGATAAGACAATGAACCTCAAATAAACCAAAAAGCATCAAGCAACAAGCGTTATTTTTTTTTTACTTTATGATAAATAAACAATTTATATTGGCACAAACATGATGAAATGGAAATTTCGGTCACAGTCGATGTATATAATATGTATGAGTGCGTCGATTCGGGCGGTTTAGTATAAATATGTAGTACCGTATACGTCTACTTGTTACCCAACTGTGAAGTTTATCGTTTTGGGCTTTATCGGGCATAAGAATCACTGCTCTTTACTATGACATGCAGAAATCAGCGACCATTTTTATGAACGCCTCGTTCTGATGTCGACAGAGTGTCTGAAAGCCGTTTGGCAACACTATTCTCGTAACGAAAATAATGGCCGATACATCATGGCAAGGCATTTTTTACGCGAGCATAATTTAGCGAAGCTCACTAGGGCGACTATTTGGCAAGCAAATAACAATAGTATTTACATAACTTTCTCTCAGTTTGATACTTAGCTCTATGAATGGAAATTATGTTTAAAAACTTTGTTAGTAGATACTATACAAAAAATAATCTTTGACCCAGACAGTACTTAAACGTTAAGATTTACGTAGCGTCCAAACGGATGAATCGATATTGATTTTTCTTTGTTTGTAAGCTGACAACACTGATAGTGTTCTAAGCTATAATTCATTATCATCAGCTCGCTCAGCGCTTGACATTTTGGGGCTTAATTTTTTTATTTTTCACTTTGTTTTACCTATTTTTTGAGGAGCAGAAGCAATTTAAATTAGTAAATTGCACATATTATATTTGTAGTAAATCTCATCAATGTTGTGATTAAAGTATACGGTCAGAACGAAATGGACAACGAATAAAAAACCTCCTCCCGGTAAAACGTAACAACCATGTTACAGATAAGCCGATAGGGTTATCACTTAAATGAACCGTTGAAAACAAACGTTAAAGGCAGCCACAGACGAGAGGCCGATCGTTTCAGTTAGAACTGACGCCTGAACGGATTAGAGCCCATACACGGAAAAATCGCATCCGACCCAACCGACGTCAGTTCGGCCTGAACGGATTCGAGCACACACACGACACGATTTTGCATCCGTTCAGGCCGAACTGAAGGCAGACCGGACCGTGTATGGGGCCCTTTACGAAGAAAACTCGTGAGTTGTTTCAGTTCAAAATTAAATTGTGTCATTGTGACAAAACATGAGCCTGTAGATATTGAGCTTGTATAATATTATATATAGTAGTTAAAAACTAAATTAAAAATTTGATCTAACTACTTAATTGTCGAGCAGTGAGTGAGCTGATGATGATGATTTATAGCTAAAAACAAAAACTAGATCAGAATCGATTTATCCATTTGGGAGCTACGACACCACGGAGAGACACACGCAACACAGACAGACACGTCAAACTTGTAACACCCCTCACAAGTTTCGTTTTTGTCGGGCGTTAGAAAAGCATTTTATTTAACACATATCTAGAGGGACGTTTTTTAAATAATTTATCACAAGATAACTCTAGAAAATGACAAATAGACCCTATAAATCTCAAAATTTCGTGAAAAATCCGCTCTGGCAACCCTAGGGTCAAACAAAACAGTCCGTTTGTGATCTAAATTAGCTCCTGTTAAGTGACAAGTTAATGACGGGACCGAGTCGTTACCGTCCATCTGACGACTACATTACCTTGGCTGTAGTGGAGATTAAATGACGACTTTAACAGCGCTTACTTTTAGTAAAATAGTTTTAACGAAGACAACATGAAATCTTTATTAAGAATTGTAACATTTTACAGATCTTAAGAAATAATACAAATACATTTAACTGACTTTTTGTTTGATATTAAACGTATACAAATTAATATTTGATGCATCGATATTTGTAATAATGGCGGCCAGCGTACCCTACCTCCGCGCACTAACGCATGCTAACTGCACCTCCGCATAAATTACTATAGTACGGTCGCGGGGCACGAAGAATTTTGTACATTTACACAACGCTACTTGTCTCTTTCACCCGCGCACGAATATATTGCTATCGCGCTCCTATCGCGTACCTGTGAAAACAATACGCAATAGCAATTATACGCACGAATATATTGCTATTGCGTATTGTTTTCACAGGTACGCGATAGCAATATATTCGTGCGCGAGTGAAAGAGAGAAGTAGCGATGACTCAATGTACGCAATTCGACGTGCTCCGCGACCGCACTTTATCTAATAATCAATAAGTGAAAAAATTTACCACTTGTTTTATTAGGCACGTACCCAATCGCCCGCCCCCATACGTTACACTTTTTATAAATTAACAAAAAAAGGTAAACCCGAATTGTCAAGCAGTGAGCAAGCTGATGATGATGAATTAAAGTTCTCGACCACGTCAGCTATCAAACAAAAATCAGTTCATCCGTCTGGGAGCTACGATGCCACGGACAGCACACAGACATACATGTCAAACTTAATACGCCCCACTGTTTTAAAATAAACACCAGAGAACTTTTTATCGCGGCAAAATGTACAGTTGCAGTTGAACTTTTTTTTTAAGCGCACGATGTCGCGGGCAACATCTTGTATGCAATATTTAACCGGAAATGTATGTATGTAAGTCAATAAAATCAATAAAACCCTACATTACCCGCAAGATGAATTTCCAAAACTCCCAGGCTCGCATGGCGTCGAGATGGCATTATTGCAGCAGATGCCAACTGCCGCAATTCCCGCGGGCGCCAACTAATAACGAAACTATATCACTTGGTAACTTTTGCCCACTCGTAAAAGACGAATAAACGTACAGTTAGGATTCTAGATTTTAGTCCACCGCCAAGCTAATGCGCTAAGCCAAATAATACAATAATACAACCTACTAGCTTTTGCCCGCGGCTCCATCCGCGTAAATAAAGAATTCCAATTCCAAAACTGTACTACTATTTCGGGATAAAAAGTAGCTCAAACTACTACCATACCAAATTTTATCAAAATCCGTTCAGTAGTTCTTGCGTGAAAGAGTTACAAACATCCATACATCCATCCATCCATCTTCACAAACTTTAAAATTTATAATAGTAGTAGAAAGTCGTTCTATCTATTCTCTGTTCAGACAAAACGATGTTGCTAGTTGCTACCAAATTAAAGTTGCTTTTGTTTTATTTATTGCACCGTTAATAAGTGACCTTTACCTATATTAGTAACAATGATGTCACTAATATGCTATAAAGCAAAGAATATATAAATTAATAACGTGAAGAACCGTCATTCAACGATTTAGGGCCGGTTTCAGTAACCTATCTATATACCAATAACTATTTGTTAGAAACGTCAAATTTGTTTTGCAAAAAAAACCGTCAAATTATTGAATTACGACGTTTTTAACAAATAGTTATAATAATAATAATAATAATAAATATCCTGTTTTCACAATTTTGTTACATAATATACAAAAGAGATGAGATCCACCTAGTAAGTGTCCTGAGACACTTGTGTCAGGTGAACTCGTTATTATTGGTAGATAGGTTATTGAAACCGGCCGTTACACGAATGACAGCTCGCGGCTAGGTATGCTTGGAGAGTGCGGGTGTCGCGGGACGTGGGTTTTTTCAAGCCGGAGCATTCACAAGCTAGTTTCGTGCTTTGATATAATTGACAATATAATTTCATAATATTTATGATAAATTTGTCTGACGCGTCGTTTGAAATTATATCGGTGTCAACCTTAGGCCTATGTCAACATGTCCGACATTCGCTGGTGCTCGAGCTGTCATTTGTAGAGTGCATCTGTGATTATAGCTCGCTATTACTCTCTTTGTTGACGTTTACATTAAATTGGTTCTGAACGGAGTTTATAAAATAAGTTTTTAGTAAAAAATGGGGTTTGAAATCAGCCGTGAGGTGAATCAACTGATAGTGTGAGGTCAATAACCGCAGTGGTGAATATTTGTTTTATTACTCGATAAATCGATAAATATTTATTTCGTATTTCGTCTTTACATAAGCAGTAAGTCATGTGACCAAAATTTTCTGTAATTGATTTTTTTTACATAACGTTATATTAAAGTGTGTATTCGTGTAACTGGCACTGCACTTGTCCCATTTGGGTTTGAAATCAGTTGTGAGGTGCATCAGCTGATAGTGTGAGTTCAATGGCCGCAGTGGCGAATATTAATTGATTCAATACTAGATTTAAATTTATTTCGTATTTCAAAAGTTTTTTCTGCCTAAACGTCTTTACATAAGCAGTAAGTCATGTGCCCAAGCTTTCTATAGTTGATTTTACATAACATTGTATTAAAGTGTGATTTCGTGTAAATGGCACTGCCCTTGCCGCATCAAGTACGAATTGCCGTATGCGATAAATTACCGCCCGCGCCGATCCCGCAATATCCAGCAGCGGCGAACTGTGAATTTCCTTACGTCTATATGATTTGAATTACAGTTGTATGACTATTATTATATAACGTTTTAAAACAACCAATGAAAGAAACTTAGTGGAAATGATTTACTGGCTATGTAAAGAAGCTTATGCAAAAAAAAAATAGAAAAAAAAAACGCACAAATGAATCATACGGCGCTGAAAAGGACATTTATTTCACACAGCTGATTTCAATTGATTGAATTGATATTATTAAAATATATGATATATTATTGATATTATTAATTAGATATTTTAAAGTAGTGTTCTAAATAGTGCAATGTAATTTTATTTTTTGTATAAATTTACTTTTTCGAGACTTTCAATTATTTTTTTTGCCTAAGCGTTACTTAAGCATTAAATCATATTGTGTAAAGTAAAATTTCACGCCCGCACTGATCTATGGAGGTTGACGTTCCTCGCTTTGAGGCTCGAGCGTCTGGAGTCTCGCCACAAGATCAACTTCCTTTGTGGTGAGAGTGCCGACGAATCTTTTGGAAGTCTGGCCGACGGGTGTCTATCGAAGGTTTTGGGGGAGACTCCGGAACTAAGCGCGCATCACATCGCCGAAAACACGTTATAAAGTGAAGTATTTTTAAGAACATATGTAAAATTTCGCCTTTGCAGCCCGAAAAAACGTTATTTAAATTATAAATTAACTCCTGCGTTGCTGGCCTGGTTCCTGACAGCTGTTATCATGATAACAGATAAAGTAGCTGGTGCATTACGTGATCCGAATGGCATACGTTTGAAACGGAAAGTTCCGAATGGTGGAACAAATGTAGTCTTGTCTTGGTCATCCGGGTGAACGCCAGTATATGCCAGTAACTAGATTGTAAATCTATGGAGACATGTACGGCATAGCCTTTGCTTGGTGCAATAAGTCATCGATACGTGGTATTAGATATCTATCTGGTATAGTGATTTCATTTAATCGTCTATAATCGACACAGCTCGGACATCACTTTCACCTTTGGGCATAAGAATAACACGTGCTGCCCATGGGGAATCGCATTCTTCAATAATATTATCACTAATCATTTCATCAATTTTTTCTCTAAGTTGTTTTTTCTTCGAGTTGGTGATAATCTGTATCGCCATAAACTAAGACAGACAAAAGATTATTGAATATTACTTTTTCGTCATTCGAAAAAAGTTTCCTTCATTAGGATATAAATTAATATCAATAGAATACAACTTTTATAGGGTTTATGGGAACATATTTTATACGTGGATATTTTTTAGTACCCAGCACGGTCGTTCGGGCTCTGGTGGTCCTACATCTTGGTCCTGCAGCGGCGATGGGGTATTAATAATTGGCGACAACGACAGCAAAAAAACGTTATTTAAATTATAAATCATGATAACAGCTGTCAAAAACCAAGCCAGCAACGTAGGAGTTATTTTATATAGTCCCCAAGTGTGTGCGCAGTACACAAGAGAACTGTCTCTTTCTTAACTCTCGTATCCCAGTGGAACGCTGTGACCGACACGACTGGCGTGAGATCAGAGGCAGCCGACTTTTTACATGCCCATCCGACGCACGGATCATCTTTCTTGTCAGACAATCAGGAGATCGGCCTGCATCCTAACCAAACGTGGAAACAATATTTTTTGTTATTCCAACGCGGGAATCGAACCCACGACCTCCAAATCGAGATTCAAGCTCTAAACCACTGGACCACGGAGACATATTAAGCGGACATATTATGTCCTTCACGTTGCAAGTAGCGATCACTCATGTACTAGGCTCCCATAACCGTATAGACAGTAAACACTGACCAGACCTCAATGTCAGCGACTAATTGGCTGGATCCGCGAGCGGCAGCGGGAAGGCGGCTTCCGGGGGAATACGACAATTATCGTGTATGATGGGTCTTGGTAATGTTTTGCAATGTATCGCTTACCCAGATTATATTACAACTAGCACCAGTTAATTATTGGTTACTCGCGGTAACTTGTATTTATGTAATCGGTTTCACGAAAACGGCTTCAAGTATTACCATGAAATTTAGTATGCAGGGGTTTTGGGAACGAACAATCTATCTAGCTAGCTAAATCTAACTATATAATATGATTTTCTTTCGTCGTGCAACAATATATCAATTAAATTTTTGTCTATTATGTCAGTCCGATTGGCAGTATGGTATGCGTGTGTATATTTTTTGCTCTGTTCGAAAGTTCGGAATGTGGTGGGTTCGAATCCCGGTCATATAAATAATTTGTATTTATTTTTCTTTTTTAAATTTCTCAGAACTCCGAGCAAACCTCGGTTACACAGGTTAACAGTAGTTAACTAGGCTGATTAATTATTGATCATAATGTTATCTGTAGGCTTCGTCCAATTCAATTATTTAGATTCGTTTTATTTTAAAATTATAATGAACTAAATGTTGCCCGTAATAAATGTAAAAATCCCGCAGGAGCCTTATATTTTGCCACGTTGAAAAGGAGCATATGTCCTTCCTCGTGGTCTACTTTATCTCTGTGCCAAATTTCATCAAAATTGGTCCAGTAGTTTCTTAGCCTATTCAATGCGAACAAACAAACAAATTTTTCTTCTTTATAATATTAGTGTAGATTGAATTTGTGCACATAGCAGGTAATGCAAAACACACTACATAATATTTACTTAGGAAAACGGATCTTCAGGGGTACACAGAAGCCGTACGTAGCCAGAAGCGAACGCTACGCTGCGGGAATAACATTTGCGTAGCGACGCGACGTTAGCTGGCAAGGAGAGTAAATACTGTGTGGAAAATATGAAAACTAGTGTTTACAGTACGACCACGATATCGAAGTCTTTCGGCAATCGTCGTTTTTAGGTTTCCGTACCCAAAAGGGCAAAAACGGGACCCTATTACCGAGACTTCGCTGTCTGTCTGTCCGTCCGGCTGTCTGTCCCCAGGCTGTACTTCCTTAACCGTGATAGCTAGAGAGTTGATATTTTCACAGATGGAGTAGGATTGCAGGTATTTCTGCTATCACTATAAAAACCAATACTAAAAACAGAGTAAAAGAAAAATTTAAGGGGGCTTCCATGAAAAAAAAAAACGTGAATTTTTTGCCGTTTAATACGGAACCCTTCGCGAGTCCGACTCACACTTGGGCGGATTTTATACATAATTTTCCATAGGCAACATAACCATGCTATATAGAAAAAAGGAAATTGCCGAGTCCCATTAACATGATTTTGCCGTACGTAAAAGTAAAAAATGTAATTAAGTCTATTGCTGATGAAAAATAACATGCACGATCATGATTATGTTTCATTTTCGTACAAAATAAGCATTACTTCATTTCATTGCGCTTAAAAAATCAAATTCCCAACTCTCTTTAGTGCCCGTATGTTTCATGTGAGTATTATAAAGAGGAAACATTTCTTTGTTTGCAATGGATAGGCTCCGGAAACCACTGGTCCGATTTTGATGAAATTTGGCGCATATGTAGATCAGATCACGGGGAAGAACACAGGCAACTTTTTTGCGGCAAAATGTACAGTTATCGTAAGATTTCCTTTTGCACGCACGAAGTCGCAGGCAACATCCAGAACAATAGAATGTTATAAGAATACCTTTAATATAAAATATAATATAAGATACATTCAATAGCACAAAATACATAAAGCTCTTTTATACCAGCACGCATGTATCGATAATAAAGTGAATATCTGTCGCGTCCTATAAATATCAAAATGAGAACTTAACTATGATCGATGTCTCTTCATAAAGGCGATACCACTAGCGTCATACACTGAGTGTTTTTTTACATTACATAACTATATACGATACTCCACTTTTTACACGATAAAGATAAGCTTTTCGTGAAAAAGTCGGTTGATGTGAAACATTTGACGGGACGGCGCCTGTGGCTCGCTAACCGCGCGTCGGCGATCAAGCCGGAGATCGCGGGTTCGAATCCTCGACTTCTTGTCGTCATTATAATACAAATAAATTATGAGGACACTCTACCTGCTTATACATTAGATTCCCTAATAGTATAATGTATATGTTACTGTAAAAGTCCCAACATTTGGTAATTCTCAGGTTCAACCCGTAAATCTTAGGATTTACAAACATGGGTCGGTAAATGCAAGAATATATTATAAGGTTTGGTAAAATCAATTACGGATATTTTGGGCATAATATGATCTATTGCTTATATTATGTTTAGGCAGAAAAATATTTAAAATTTTGAAAAAACATAGTTCCAAAAATTTTGGTACTAAATAAAATTACATTACGTTCTTTACGGCCCTACAGAGGTCATTGACCTCGCACAGCTGATTTATATTATTTAGGCAAAAACATTGCTATGGCTTTAAAATCAGATATTTCTGTGAAGTTAATGACCTCCACACACACACAGGTTAATGAACACCAGGGGAGTTACAAGTGTAACTCCTCTGGTGTTGCGAGTGTCCATGGGCGGGGGGTAATCGCTTACCATCAGGCGATCCGTCTGCTCGTTTCCTGGTTCATTTCATAAAAATCATTAAAAAAATAACTTAAGTGCTTTGTAGTATCACTTTAATCTTGTGATTTCTTACTTATGATTTGATTGTAACTCTACATAGGCTGGTACAGCTACACTAATAATAATAAATAATAATAGCTCCCACACCGATTTCGGTGACGGTGGCCGGTTTCATTGAAACCAGGCCAGCTACGCAGGAGTAATTTTATAGTCCCCAAGTATGTGCGCAGTACACAAGAGTACCCTCTCTTCCTTTACTCTCGTAACCCATGGACCATCTTTCTTGTCAGACAATCAGGTGATCAGCCTGCATTGTCCTAACCACACTTGGAAACAACATTTTTTGTTGTTCCAATGCGGGAATCGAAATCACGACCTCCAAATCGAGAGCCAAGCCCTAAACCACTGAGGCTGTTACATACACCAGCTCCACTAATATTACAAAAGGAATGGTTAGTTTGTTTGTTTGTATCGAATAGGCTCCGAAACTACTGGGCCAATTTTGATGAAATTTGGCACAGATATAGAGAAGACCACGGGAAAGGACATAGGCTACTTTTTATCGCGGCAATTATTTTTTTTGCAATTCATTTGGCGCGCACGGAATTGCGGGCAACATCCAGTTTTC
This sequence comes from Phengaris arion, assembly GCA_963565745.1. Classification (NCBI taxonomy): domain Eukaryota; kingdom Metazoa; phylum Arthropoda; class Insecta; order Lepidoptera; family Lycaenidae; genus Phengaris; species Phengaris arion. Next base: position 2,426,426 of record OY751451.1, on the reverse strand, counting down.
ATAAATAAATTCGCCAAACTTACATTTTGGAAAAACCTCGATTAAGACAACAAATCCCAGAATAAAAACAGCTGTTGTAAATTCTCAAAATCTGCTTTCATAAATTTCTCCTAAAAATATTTTTAATTGTATATTTATCTTAGCATAAATAACCTGCCCAGTGTCCAGCTAACTTTCCAGTTGAAATTATCCCAAAACAAGTTTATAGCCTCTATCTCCGTGCTGGGCACTGGGCAGTAAATAGCGCCGGCACTGAAACCTAATTTAAACAGTACACGAAGGTGATATACGCAAATTTACATCCATAACGAAGAGGTTTTGTTCATATGTTGGAGTTATTACGTGTAAATAGCGAACAGTATATATGCGATAGTTCACTACGAGAGATTTAACATTATTTCGTAAGGGTCAGTTCACACCGACACGCAATATGCGCATGTTATTATTAATATGCGTAGTACGGCTTGGCAAAAAAGTCCTGGTGGCGGTGACAGATGGAACTAAAAACTTTTTCAATATATTATCAACTTTCATGCTTATTAGATTAGAATTATATTATAATAGAGTGTATATTTTAATATAATTAATACGTAGTATAAGTCATTGCCAATGTTTCATGGCTGTAAGGATGATACAGTTGAAAGTTTTTATTTCTACCTGTCAACGCCATTATAATAATAAGATCTATGGACGCTTCACACCACGTCAATCTGGCCCTGTGCTAAGTATCCGAAGAACTTGTGTTACAGGTACCAGAAAACGGGAAGTATATTTAATACTTTTATACTATACATATATTTAAGATTTTTATTATATTATACACATATTTAATATACATCCATGACCCAGGAACATAGAAAAACTTTTATTCCTTCGGCGGGATTCGAACCCGCGACCCCCGGCTTGAGCACCAACGTGCTGAACCACTGAGCCACAAAGGGATTTCGAAGCCATTAGAACTTTTTTGCAAAGCTGTTTGTATCCAGTACTAATATAAGTCCCATTAGCCATATTAGAGGCGTGCAATCTAGGAGGTACATTCATACAGAGTACATTAATATTACGCGACACTTATCATCCAATAATTATAATATGCCATAGCTTACAATAATTGACCCATATAATATTATAGAGACGACTGACGAGGCATCTTGAGGCAAAAAACATACCGGTTGTCTGTAAAGTCGGTTTACTGACGATAGTTGAACGTGACGACGTCAACAACAACAACAACAACAACAATAATAATAATAATAATGAGGTAAAGCCAATGCGAGGTTACGCTGGTACTTGGTAACGGTACTTGGTAATGACAACGGGTAACAGGTACCGCATGAGTCATGTTTTTTCGTGCGTGCAGCGGGCTACATCGATTTATAAGACGTTATCACGTCAAAAATGTGCACACTTAAACTGCCCGACTTTTGAGTTTGTTTGGGGCAGTTGAGGTTTGACATTTGTCATCTTGACATTTTGACATTTCCTCTCCACAGTTTAATCAGTCAGCTTAAATAATAATTGACAAAATCTTCTGAAATCAAGATTGCGTAACCCTTTCTTGTATGAATATTTCTTCCGTCAAATGTCGATAGTGTTAGAGGATTAAAAACACAGTTGAACAAATCACCATTAATTTATTAACTTTCGAATTAACCGAACACCGTTCGAAATCCGAACGCGCATTTTTCGTTATCCATGACGCAATGGCCGTCATTACTGTTCTCTATAAAACGTGACATTTAAATAGGTAGCAAATAACATTATAACGGGGCTATATTGTTCTCAATTTAAATTTAAATTGAATGTGCGTTTTCGATATTTTTCTGTCGCTAGGAGGCAGACCCGTATCTTACACAAGGTGCCATCTGGTGGCGGAAGTGATTTCGAAAACTGTCAATAAGAATTTTCGACACTGTTTGTGCTTCCAGGCGGCGCTTCGTAAAAGTCGGGTCCTAGTCGTGTCAAACAGCTGTCAGATGTCACGAACTTAAACAACCTCATTGGATCAGAATGCAATATATAATAAATAAGTATAATTTCCGTTGTCTCCACTGAAAAACCCAAAATGAATAAGAACTTGTTTTATGTTTACACAAGATGGCGCTGCCACGGTCCTACATCGCGCTAATGTTGCACCGAGACGTAAGTCAGATAACCTTAGGCAATATACCGTTATGCGCGCGAGCAACCTCACTCCTCAGCGAGTGAGAAAGGGGGTCAGACCCCTTAGCAGGAGAGACCCGCGTCTGGGGTGTCATAAAAATAGCTCACAATCCGTAGCTGTCCCCAATATCCGGTCTGAACATCACCCGGGTGATGTTAGGGAGGGTCAAACCCTCCCATCGACTCTTACCTAAAAAACTAGCCACCAGGCTAGGTTATAGTCCGATGTAGCTACAGCGGTCTTAACCCGACCCTTAGCGTAGACCCTTTCGAAAAAAAAAAATAGACCTTTACTTACACCAACAATAATACCTTCCTACTTCTACTGTAGGATTTTTTCACTAATAATTCTACACCTATAAAATTTTTGATAGGATTCCAGATAGCTGGGAGCCGACGGGTAATGGATGTTAATATTATATAGTAATAAAAACATCAATAGCAGTTATTACAAACACAAAATAGAAATTAAATATTTAAACCAAAGGTTAAGTTAGAGACCCCGTCTTCTCGAAACGTCGGTTTACTAAAATGAAAATAAACCGCAATAAAATCCGTAAAAATATTTTTAATCGTATCGCACCTTGGAACGTTTCTCTCGATGATAGTTTAAAAACGGGTTAGTGTGAGTTGGACTCGCGAGTGAAGCGAGGAACTTACTACTAAATAAATAGGGCATTGTGAATAAAAAATTGGCTGCCGGAAAGAAAACCGTGTAGTGCACAAAAAACCTACCGGCATTATCCATCACAAAATAAATTCTTGGAGATTGACCCAGTCCCCAGAGTCTGGTAGCTGTCCAAATAGTTCGTTTTTTTTTTGTCCGACCGTGGCGCGTTCGGTCGCGGTAGGATGCGGACGCATGGCAATGAGCCCACGATTTATGCCCAGAACAAAATGAAGCCTGTGATACTTGTAATTATAACCAGAGGGTAGTTAGATTGGTTACTTAGCGATCAGTTGCCATCACGTTATAGCCCCCAGAGTCTGGTAGCCATCCAAATAGGTCGGGCCTTCTTTGTCCGACGCCCTGAAATGTCGGGCCGCGGTCGGGTGCGGACGCACCGCGATATGCCCACGATTTATGCCCAGAACAAAATGAAGCCAGATGCTCCTAAACGATAGTTTCACACTTATCATGTGGCGGTTGAAAACTTTAATATCGTCCTAAGTTACAATCCATATAATATTAAAATCCAATATCACCGACGTATTGAAACTACTTTTAACGCTGAGTTTCGGTTTAAGAAATGTCTGACCTGTTCTAACATTAAATGAGAGAGAGACAGAGAGAGAGAGAGAGAGAGAGAGAGAGAGAGAGAGAGAGAGAGAGAGAGAGAGAGAGAGAGTTTAGCGATAAGCGCGTTTAAAGAGAAATTGGTGAAATCGGGGTTAAATTTTCACATTTTAAAGATCGGATTTTCTATCTCACAATTCTGATATTATGCAGTTTTATGCTCGTGATCTGCTTTTAAAGCATTGAGATGAAGACAAACTATACTATTTTTGATGACATAAAACAATATTTTATTTAAACTACATCGTTAATTTTTCAACACTATTACCTAACTCCCTTCCGGATAATGTAATATGCAGGTAACACATTTCTTTGGCTCCGACAGGAGTCTGGTGTATAAATCACTGCGCTATCTGAGTCTCGCTGGGTCTGGCCGCTAATTACCGCACTGGGTCAGCGCCAATATTCCCGGACAATGGCGGAGATGCGTTTTATTGAACTAGTTTGCTTTACTCTATTCGCATGGGTTACTAAATTTATTTTGCCTACATTGCCTACACAAGTTTCCACTCGCAATCTTTGCTCAGTAAGCCTAGCTAGAACATTTGTCAGCGGCGCAAACGTTATCCAATGAGAACTGTATGAAAATCTGTCAAAAGCATGACAGCGCCCATACAAATTTCATTCGATAACGTTACGTTAACGCCGCTATCAAATGTTCCTGCAAGGCCTCCTAGTCTCCCTACAGGGGGTCTTAAAAATGCCACTTTAGGTGTTACATGTTTCATATATTTTTTTCCATACAAAAATCGTTAAATGGTAAAATGGCTACATGATGATGAATCATGTAGCCATTTTACCATTTAACCATATGATGAAATCTGATGAGATTTCATCATATTAAAAAACATCAATTTTGACAGTTTTCAATAGAAATGCGTAAAATGGCGCACATAATATGAGTTGAAAAAAATATATGAAACACCTAAAGTGGCCTTTTTGGACCCCCAGGAGTCTGGTGTATAAATTAGTGCGCGCTATCTGAGTCTAGCCGCTATTTCACTGGGTCAGCGACAATACTCGCCGGACAATGTGCATTTTATTGAACCAAACGCATTCGCCCGCTTAACTACCCGCATGGATTGCAGTATATATACTTGTAAATCTCACGATTCGCCTACATAAACTACACGTGTCTTTAAGGCCGCTGCCTCGAACACGCGCGATCTTTGCTCTGGTCCCTCCAAGATGCCGGTGTACAAACCAACATTTGAGAGTGCCCGCTATCTGAGTTTGCCCATCAATATTCGCCGCGGACAAAGGCGGAGCATTTTATGGGATCAAAGCGCTCTCGCCGCAATAATTGTCTGTAGTTTTGCCGTTACGGAAAATCACTTCAAAGTACTAGACCAAGAGAAGACTACTTATAATAAAACTAAAAAATACTATAATACCGTAAAATATTTTTAATTTCTATTCCTGTTAGATTGAGACGATTATTGAGTCCATTGATTGAGGCCCAAGTTTACAACTGCGTAGTTAAGTTTAGTAGTTAAACGTAGTTAGTTTTTTTTACCTTATTCTTTTTTTCCTTCACAGACCGGAGTGGTCCATGTCCGGGTCATGTTATCCACCTTTGTATATTTTAAGTTAAATATTAATTTATTGTGCTAAATATAACTTATTTGTTGTCGTTACCTGAACTTTCTTAGTTTTAAAGTGTCGGCATATAGTCCGCCTTGTGATGTTTCTTGGCGGTTATTCGATCAACATTTTTTTAACCAGCGAATAGCGTGCTGATCTTAATCTTACTGGACAGATTTGTTTGTCAAGTTGTCATCTTTTCTATAGTGACAGTGGTCTCGGTTTCTTATGGCACAATAGCTTCCACACCGATTTCGGTGGCGGTGGCTGGTTATGTGGAAAATAGCCCAACTACGCAGGAGTTATTTTTACAGTGCCCAAGAGTGTTCGCAGTACACAAGAGCACTCTCTCTTCCTTTACTCTCATAACCCAGAGGAATGGATTTAACCAACACGACTTGACGAGAGATCAGGCGCAGGGGCGACTTTTTACATGCCCATCCGACGCATGGATCATCTTTCTTGTCAGACAATCAGGTGATCAGCCTGCATTGTCTTAACGGGAATTGAAATAAACATTTTTTATTATTCCAACGCGGGAATCGAACCCACGACGACCTCCAAAGTCGAGATCCAAGTCTAATCTTCTCATGGCATACACTACATAAGTAGCATATTGTACAAAAACATAAACGTATACAAACGCCAGGTACCATTTAATAACATTTACTTTGCATGATCATTAATCACTTCTACACAACTCACCGGTGCAAAACTTGGAGAAAAAATAAAGTACCAAGTCAAACAGCGCACCGCGGGGAGTCATTAAACCGCATTTCAATTTAATAATAAAGTATAACTTTCCGCCGTCTACTTCGAGTATTTCGTACCGGTAGGCGGTGAATGCCTTGTTTGGCTTTCAAGTTCCTATACCTACAAATTACGGAGGAAGAAAAACAGAAACAAATCCTTGCACTGTAAGTAAAAATATAAACAGCTAGATGTTGCCCGCGACTTCGTGCACGCTAAAGGAAATCTCCCGGCGACCGTACATTTTGCCGCGATAAAAAGTAGACTATGTCCGTCCCCATAGTCTAATCTATATATGTGCCAAATTTCATTTAAATCTATCCGGTAGTTTCGGAGCCTATTCAATACAAACAAACAAACAAACATTTCCTCTGTATAATATAAGTGTAGATGGGAATACATTTGTTTTAAATCAGTTAAAGTCGTACGTTTCCCGAATGGTAACATAAATGTGGCCGAAAAATGCAAAAAATACTTCTTTATCTTTATACACAATTCTTATTATGTTATTTGTGTCATTATTCCTTTTAACAATCATGTAGGTACATAAACCTAGTAGATAAGTTAACAAATTAAAAACAAATAAACAGTTACATAGTAACCTTTCCATTTGATTGTACTACTACAAGCATATCGTAAATGTATGCGTGTGCACGAAACTTCTGTCGCGTACGCGACAATAGTGAAAAAATCCAACCCAGTGGTACAGATAACCGACAAGACTGGCGCAGGACCGACTTTTTACATGCCCATGCCCCATTTTTTGTTTCAAAGCAGGAATCGAACCCATGATCTCCAAGTCGAGAGGCAAGCTCTAACTGGACCACGGAGGCCCCCTTACTGTGTGACCACTTACAGAAATATTATATCCAACTGTTACACACAAACTTATATTTCCCGACGGCACACACCACCGCGCTTCACCACAATTTTCACATCAATAAAGAAGTAAATCTTCGAAGCACATTACACCCACCGCTCTCGTGCACATTGCCTCCCCCCGAGACCGACTCAGCCCCGGGAGGGGGGACCCTCGCCTGTTCGATTGTAATTTGGATAACGTGCCGCGGATATGGGATAACGCAGCCAATCAGCACCCGGCGGATGACGCGGACGGTAGGAAAATCGAATGATAAATGGACTCCGCTACATGGTAGAAATGTTGTTGATTAATGATTTTAGGTTTCCGTTGTACAACAAAAAACCCATACGGGTTGAGACCTAAAATGTCACCAGAACCTTGAGGTAGAAACTGTCAGCAGCATACTTATAAATGTAGTTTCATTCTGTCCGTCCAACTGTCTGTTTGTCTGTAAGCCCGAGATTCAGATTATATACACAAGATTAGCTCGTTTAAACTTTAAAGTATAAGATGATTATCATGAGTTATGTTACACTCAGCCACGCCATGCTTTTCTTGAAATTAGTCTCGTTTAGTAAGGTACAACACAAGTTTTCATGTTTTATACTCAACTTTCAAACATACCATTTGATTTCTTGGAAACAGCTGTAACAACTAACAGCGCAGCTGTATTTTACCTGATAGTTTCATGGAATTCGGTACATAAATCAGTAACTGTACTGTAGTTATTTCTAACCTAATACTGTAGTATTAAGTTAGCAATAACTGGGAACAAGCAGGCAAGGTAACACAGAAGTTGGCCCATAACTAGAAGCAGGTAGGCTTAATACCGGTATTAGAAAGTACTGGCACAATATAAATAATGTACAGTAGACCATCTTCATACTAGACCGCCCGAATCGGCGCACGCACACATACACGTCATTTACACGGCCGCTAACGAAACCTCAAATAGCAGAAGTATGTAGTGTGACGCCCGCGCCGCCAAGACTTGTCGATGCATTGAACGACTAACGAGTTATAGTTGTGCCGCGACGCTTGTGCACTGTCAATGCCTTCTTTGTACAGCCCTACGCTCTGCTTGGCCACGCTCAATCGTAGATGAAAATTTCAAGGACACGGCTCAGTTCCGCTACTGTAGATTATTTATATTGTGGTACTGGTGATAGTTGGCCAATAAGTTTGAGGCTTCATTCAAGTGCTGTAGAGCAGATTATTTGGTCATAGAATAGAGAACCTAGTAGGTAGACATGACATTGAAAAATAGAGAACCCATAAAGTAGTGTCGGAGAGATGTAGCTGAAATATGTTCAATCGTCTACAATGTATAAGTAGTTTTTGTAAATTGTTAAGGGCCTGTTTCACGGTCTACTGATAAGTGTCGGATTATTTTCATGTTTTGTCTCTGTCGCTCGAGATAAGTTACGCAGCAACAAAACTACCGAATTACGACATTTAATAAAAGATTGCGAAACAGACCCTTAAGTATATAGTTTTAATAATGTAACAAACGATAAAATTCGATGTTATGTTTCATGTATACCAAACAATGTTTTCACATAATTTCGGAATAAACACCCACTTTTAAAGCAAAAAATATAAATTCAAAGAACATTTTCCCTGAGTATACTTGTATTATTTCCTCCAGTATACTTAATACGTATATATTAAAGAAAATATAAAAGAGCAAGTACTTTCGAAAGGCTGACCGACCGTAAACATTTTTGCGGCAATCATACTTTCAGGCTGCTGCCTCGAACACGGCGGCGAGCGGCGCTGCGAGCGGCGCGGCAGTACGGCGGCGCGGTGGCGGCGCGCGAGAGTCACGCTTGGCAGGATAAGTGCAGTGTGTCAAGCGGTGACTATTAATGCACCACACTAGGCGGCAGCGGAGCGACGCGACGCGACGTAGTAGTAGGGACTGGTAATACCGCAATGGAGTGCGTTATATCTCATACAATAACATGCAAAGAATATTTGGCCGTGTCGCGTCCAGTGCAGTCCCACCTTTAAGCGACGCGCGCAGGCGGGCGCTATAGTCACCGCTTACTAGGAGTGCATTTCTAACGAGCGGAGACTATGGCGCCCGCCTGCGCAGTGCGCGCGTCGCCACGCGCGTCGCCACTGCTGTCACTGCCTACCGTCGGCCGCACCGCTCACCGCGGAATTCGGGGCAGCGGCCTTAGCGCCCATCTGCGCCCGCCACCGCTCGCCGCTACCACGGCCCGCCTCTCCCCGCTGTGTTCGAGTCAGCGGCCTTATGTATTTTTATTTGAGGAAAATATTGTGTGAAGCGGGTCAATGGGGCATTACCGAGTTCAACCCGAATTATCGAATTATAAATATGTACTTCAAAATGTGTTGCATATTTTTCATTTTCTTATGTGCCAGTAAATAAAAGTGGAACAAGCAAAGGCCTCGGTATAGTCCTCGGCAGTTGACTGTTTTTTTGCATAAATGTATAGTACTCATAATATGAGTGACTATTCTCAGAAGAAACAGTATATTTAAAAAAACAATATTTTCAAAAGTACAGACAGCGATTTGTTAACAGAATTTCTCGTGAATACACTCCAGCCAAAAGCCGCGGAACCTATGACGTCACATGTTCCTAAACTTCTATATTACACAGCATTTTGGCTAAGTTCACGTAGTTTCAGGAGCTCCAAATACATTAAGCAAATTCGCCCTTAATGTTCTGAATAAAATATCACTAATATCCTACTTACGTAACGTACACGAGAACAAAAATTTTCATTTTTATTTCTCAGCAGTTATCATCAACTAGATGAATGTAAAATGTAAATGGAGACAGAAGCTGTAAAAAGTACAAAAGAAGGGTAGCAAAATCCAGTTCGGTAATTGCAGTCCGAATATTTGAACTTCCCGAAGTTCGAAACTTTCGAACGTTCCAGAAAAACGGGATCAGTCGCGAAAATGAAAACACCGAATGAACAACACTCGATTTACAGTAGTTGAAAATGTAACACCGGGGCTTCGTTTTCGTGAATATACGGTCCAGTTTTCTAAATTTACGCGCCATCCCCGGTAACGAAGTGTCTGAAATATAGCCGTCAGTGATGGCCTGTCTGATACCCGGTTATTCTGATTCCTGGGCTACTCTTTCACGGCGTAAATCATTTACATTTGCACAATTCCACTTTTGTTTGTGGTTTGGATTAGAAAGAGTGCAGTTACAAAGGAGCCACCTCACCTCGTTGGGTTACTGCCTACTACACGTAGAATTTTAACTAACTGTTCGGTAATTTTACTACTTATTTGGGAAAATAATCTTGATATTGTAATGTAGGACTCTTCAATGACTAGTTTTATTAAAAATTAATAAACGAATTTATTTATGTATACGAATTATGCTAATTACAAATTAAACGTATTATGCGTTTGGAGACAAAAGGAAGAGTGTTCGGTGGTCACAGTTTTAATTGAACAAAGGCCTACTGTACTAACGTATGTCTTACTCGAGGTTACAAATATAAGATAAGTATGAGAGTAAAGTTCAAAAGCAATTACGCATATTTAGGGCATACGATCTACTGCTTATGTCAAGACGTTCAGGCAAAATAATAATAAAAAATTGCGAAAAAAATATAGTAAAGAAAATTGCAGTACGCTCTTTACGTCGCTGTTAAGGTCATTGACCTCACACATCTGATTGTTTTGCTGTTATTTAGACAAAGTCTTTGCTTCACCTTTAAATCAGCTGTTACTGTAAGGTTAATGACATCAACGCCCGAGAGAGCGCAATGTAATTTAATTCAATATTTTTTTCTTCAATTTCATAATTATTTTTGTGCCTAATCGTTTTTACATAAGTAGATTATATGCCCCGACATTACACAACGAATTTATTGCTCGGAGTTTTAGTAGAACTACTTAAAAAAGAATTAAAAATAGAATCGATAATAATTATAAAAGGAAAGGAAATAAAAATAATCACAAAAATATTTGTCTGACCGGGATTCGGTCATTCAATTGTAAATCCTGATGATGCTTTTTGACATCCTACTTCCATTATAAATGTGAAAGTTTGTGAGGATGGATGGTTTGTGACTCTTCCACGCAAAAACTACTGAACGGATTTCGATGAAATTTGGTGTGGAAGTAGTTTAGGCTCTGGATTAACACAAAGGTTTAATTTACATCCCGAAAAAGTAGTGTTCCCGTGAGATAATGTATTTACGCGGCCGGAGCCGCGGGCAAAAGTTATTTAGCAGTAAATGCCATGCATTTGTCGAAGGAGGTACGCCTCCATGGTGGCGAATAGCACTGATGATGGCAGCATATGGAGCATCTAGACTTTTATTTAGAAACTCGTACACGAGAAAATGAAATAAAAGTAAGAGTCGAACGTTTCTGATGCATTGCGGACGACCTACATTCAGTAAATAATGTAACCGCACCAACTCCAAGCCCTATGTTTAGCTAGCTTACTCTAGCTTACTTCGTATTGAGCAAATTAGACGCATAAAATATTAATAATAATATCTATGGACGCTCTTACACCACGTCAATCTGGTCCCGGGGTAAGTTCTCGACGATACGGGTACCAGAAAACGGAAATATATTTAATACTTTTTATTTATACTATACTTATATTTGAGTTTTTATTATATAAAAATACATATTTAATACACATCCATGACCCAGAAACACAGAAAACTTTGTTCCCTGGCGGAATTCGAGCCCGCAACCTCCGGCTGGAGCGCCAGCGTGCTAGCTACTAAGCCACAGAGGTCGTGACTCGTTAATACTAATATAAACTAGAAGTCACTCTGTGGTCGAAAATCGCCCTTAAAAATTCATATAATTTTTAAGTTTTAACTTTACAAGGGCCGTTTATTGCCGCTTAGATAGAAAAAAAAAAGGATTGTGTGGTTTTATGAAACCACGGTAAAAGTGAAACTTAATAACAATAAAATGCGCTTCTTGTGTCTTCGAGTGAACTTCATAACGAGTTAAATGCGGTCTTTATCAATATACAGACTGTTTATGCGTTAGATTTTAAGTTAATTTTCTTAAGGAACTTTGGTTCTCATATGGCATACTAGATGGCGCTGATTTGCCGCTAGATCACGCTATAGGTAAAGCGAACCTATTTGCATAAGATGTTTATGAGGGCCTTACTAATGTGAAGTATTTTTGGGTTGTAAACCAATCAAGAAAAGGATTTTGTGGTTTTATGAAACCACGGTAAAAGTGAAACTTAATAACAAAATAGCGTGGAGCACTGGCACAAATGAGTACTAGTCTATACACTACACGGTCAGCTGATACGAACTTATAGGCGCCGCCATATTGGCCTCGGCTGCTCTGACGAGCGCCTTTCACTTTATCCCTACTCCGCGGCCGACCGTCACGCGACATGCAACACACAGACGAAAAAGTTTGAGACGATGTAATAAAAGTTTCACTTTAAAAAGAAAATGCAAACAAAAAAGTACCTACCTATCTATCAAACGCACGGTAGTGTGTGTTGTTGTTGTTATTTTTATGATTTTTTGGATTTCTAAGCATTATTTAATAAAATATTACCTCTCTGCACACCTTCCTCCACATAAACTTTAATTTACCGGCTAAATCTCCTACTCCTCTGATTGCACAATTCTTGTAAAACTTTACAGAATGATTATGCTTCACGTATTTTAATAATATAAAGTAATGTTTCGGTAATTATATATGTTCCATTTTAGGGTACCTAAAGGGTAAAAATTTGACCCTACTACTTCTCAGTAGCGAAGTCTCCTTCGCTGTCGCCTGTCTGTCTGTTCGTCCGTCCGCCCATCTGTCTGAATTTACTTTTTACTTGAGTTTCCCCCTGTTATATCCTTCCCAGTCAAATTTCATCAAAATCGGTCTAGTGGTTTCGGAGCCCATTCAATGCAAACAAAAATCCAAAAACATCTCTTTATTATAACATTAGTCTAGATTACATTTTTTGTAAGTGTAAATAAGCATAAATACCAAATCGTCGACCGTTTCGCTCATTACAGTCCACAAATTGTTTACAGCCGCCGTCAACAATTGTGAACTGGTGCAAGATTTCCGTTTTTTGTAGGACAACACTTTTGGCGCGGTTCGCCCGCGCCCAAATTCCAAAACTTTACGAATACAAATTGTTTCCTGTCTAATAAATGCGAGTTTTTGGAGTGGCTGGTATCTTTACTCAGTGTATCAACAAAGTTAAAAATATTGTCAAGCAGTGAGCGAGCTGATGATGATGAATTATAGCTAGGAACACTTACAAAAACTAGATCCAAATCGCTTCATCCGTCGGGAGCTGCGATGCCACGGACACAGAGACACGCAGACAGACTCGTCTAACTTATAACAGCCCTCTGTTTTCGTCGGAGGTTAAAAATTAAGTCACAATTCAGTTTTCAGCAATTATAAATAGAGCGATTCAAGAGGAAGGTTTATTTTTATTCAAAGGATAATGAATTCGAACAAACAAAAAACAATAACTTAAGTAGAGTAACAAATTAAACAGTTACTTAAAGAGGAAAAAATAAGCTCACTTATAATTAAATAGTATAAAATTTATGCAAACAGTAAACGGCTAGTAGATACTATCAGTGGAATCTTGGAATTAATTAAAAAAGTCGTTTAAAAACGAATATTATTTTTAGCACTGGTGCAAAATATATCAATATCAACATTATTTTTTTGTAAGTTAATTGAAGGACGCACACGACCTAGGTAAGAAGGAGTTAGCTCGAAATCTGGTGCGTGAAAGCGGGACGTGAAGGGTGTTGTGAAGGGCGAAGTGTCAAGCATGTGTATTACTCGGGACTTCAAGGTACAATTTTGCAAGGAGTGTACCAATTGAACTGTTGGCGATATTAGTACGGTAAGTAATGTCGCCGATGTTTCTTCTGATTGCGATTGGGAGAAATTGAAGATGACTGCAAGAGTATATATAATACTGCATATATGTATAAAAAGTATATTTATTGCACCCGTGCGAAACCGGGGCGGGTCGCTAGTATATAATATTATAATGCTTCCTTTGACGTATCATTGCAATTTTTATTTGCTTTCGCTAGCAACGAAAAGGTTAAACTGGACAGACTGACAGGATCTTCGTTAGATCCTCGTGATCCATTACCTATTACCAAAATCGTGTTTGTTTTACAACGATCGACATGTAGGTAGGTGGTTGATTGTGTACTTTAGCTATATTAAATTTTAAAAAATCTTGCAACCAGCAAGAAACGTAATAAGTAAATCTCCCAATCTCCGAAAAATAAGCACCTTACCTTAAAATATAGGATTTTCGTAGCAAATTCCGACAATCAATACGTAAGCCCAGAGGTAGGATGAATTAATTCACAGTGTGGGCCCGGTGCGGACCCCTGGGGCACGCCGCCGGGCCCCGCTTGATTAACGAAATCTCGCCCGGACAGAGAAGCCTCAACTTACCTGCAACAAAAAAATTTATATTAATTGTGATATAACATTAATTAAATTAACTAAAATTAGTAACTTTAATTACATTAATTAAAAGGTACAAAAAGCATAGAAAAGTTGAGATAATTACATTATCTAGCGTTCGCCTAGTGACCGAAGTTCGACCATAATTCGTTTAAATTTTAAGTTGGAAACTTTATAAGGGTTCTTAGAAAAGACATAAAAATGTAAATGTGAAATGTTGCATGTGAAAATTGACCAATTAGGCTCAGGCAGTGTTCATATTCACCAATTGAAGTAAGCCAGTTAATCAGCACGGACGCATCATTGTTCAATTTTGACATTTAAATTGACACCTCACTGCAAACTTACGCAAATAGAAATATAAGGCCGCTGCCTCGAACACAGCGGCCAGCGGCAGAGCGGCAGAGGCAAGCGGCGACGCGCGCTGGCGGCCGCCATATTCACCAGTAGCACGGTATGTGAAACAGTGACTATGGCGCTCGCCTGCGCGCACCGCCGCTCGCCGCTGCACAGTGTGGGAAAGATCGACAAAATCGGAAATTTTCTGTTCTGCTCAATTATAGATGGGCATCGAGATGAAGAAGGCAAAAGTAGAATTCCCAGTTGCCGCTTGGATTTAGTTCTGGTGCTACGTGGTGGTACCAAAGTTCGCTATTTTTGCGGCCCGAAAACGAAAAACAAACTATTCCTCTGAAATGATCGCGACTTCCGTACACTGTGCGCTGCCGCACCGCCGCCGCACCGCTGCCGCGCCGCTCGCCGCTGTGTTCAAGGCAGCGGCCTAACATAGATGATAATGTCGAACGGAAGACAAAAGGTTACTATTGAACACATTACGGATGTTTATTATATTTTAATGAACAAAAACCGTGTACTCGCGCCGGTATTGTGCAATAGTATGCAAGAGGAAATAGTTACGAATGGTAATACCATACCAAATATGTACATATATGGTACAACGACAGGCTATATGGATAAATGGTTACGCGATTAATCACCATAATCATCAAGGCCTCACCGTCACTTACGTCATTCGTCTTTGAAAATATTCAATTAGTATAGTATTTTTAACCCCTGACGAAAACTGAGGCGTGTTATAAGTTCGACGTGTATATCTGTGTGTCTGTCCGTGGCATCGTAGCTCCCATGCGGGTGTACCGATTTTGATTTAGATTTTTTTTTATAGCCGACATAATCAGGAGTGATCTTAGCTACAATTTATCATCATCAGCTCGCTCACTGCATGACAATTCGGGGGTTACTTAAAATTTTTGTTTTGTTTATGACGTAAGTCTTTAAAATTGCTTCGATAGTAGGAGGCAATTAAAAAAAACACAAATGATAACAAAATCGTGGACTTTATCGGTTGTGAAGCTTCGTATTGTAAGATTGGAGTGGGTATCAGACCCACTCGCTCGGCTTGAGCTCCCCTAGTGTACACCAGTTACCACCGCTCCATCACCGTACCACGCCTCACAAGTGCGCCTGTTTATATCCTATTCGAAAAGTATTTCGAAGAAATTTGGTACGGTAGTAGTTAAGCTCTAGATTAAAACATGGGATACTTTTTATCACGAAAAAGTACAGTGTTCCCATGGGATACCTGATACTATATTTACGCGGGCGGAGCCGCGGTAAAAAGCTAGTATTTAGTATCAATATACTACAGATATTATACCTATTATTTTAATTACGCTATTGGAATTAAATAATTAGTGACACTACATAAGTGAGGACAGTAACGCAACCCGAGTGGTGCCGGGTGAAGCTATTTTTTCGTTCCCGTGGAATAGATGGATTTTCACCAACGAACCCGCTAACAACATCTTGTAATGGCATTAAAACTCACAATTTTCCAGAGGAGCTGATTAACCAGCCGTGAAATAACACAGCGCACTCTGAGTCGAACAATTTGAACAATCGTTTTAAAAAACAATAGCGAAAGGTACTTTTTATCTAAATTATGTTACAGAAATTAACCTGATAGCTATCGACTGCAGTGCAGTTGACGTGGTCGTCGAGGAGGAAATTTCTGCTGAATGTCCGATCTATGCGACCGCGACAATTTAAACGTTGAAGAGACATGCTTCGGCACGAGTGGGCCAGCTCGACCGGATAAATACAAAGGCCTCACAGAAAAACCGGCGTGAAATAGCACTTGCGTTGTGTTTCGCCGAGTGATATAGTAGTAGTAGTATATTGTGTGGCGTCATAATATATAATTGAATTAAATAATTATTATGCTACACCATAAGGTTTTGTTTTGTTTCATAAAAGAAGAAAAATATTTTGTTATTGAATTTTTAGTTTATTAATAGTTATATAGTATAAGAAAACAATTATGTAAAATCCTTGAATAAATACATTAAAAAAAAAAACTCAATAGCATAGTCCATAATCATTGCACGACCCCGCATCTACAATGCCTCTATTGCGGCGGATATTTTATATTAGCTATATATTGTGTGACGTCATGATATACGCAACAGCATAGTCCATAATAATTGCATAACCCCGCATCTACGGAGCCTCTATTGCGGCGGATATTTTGTATTAGCTATATATTGTGTGACATCATGATATACGCAACAGCATAGTCCATAATAATTGCACGACCCCGCATCTACGGAGCCTCTATTGCGGCGGATATTTTTTATTAGCTATATATTGTGTGACGTCATGATATACGCAATAGCATAGTCCATAATAATTGCACGACCCCGCATCTACGGAGCCCCCTTTGCGGCGGATATTTTGTATTAGCTATATATTGTGTGACGTCATGATATACGCAACAGCATAGTCCATAATAATTGCACAACCCCGCATCTACGGAGCCTCTATTGCGGCGGATATTTTGTATTAGATATATATTGTGTGACATCATGATATACGCAACAGCATAGTCCATAATAATTGCACGACCCCGCATCTACGGAGCCTCTATTGCGGCGGATATTTTGTATTAGCTATATATTGTGTGACGTCATGATATACGCAATAGCATAGTCCATAATAATTGCACGACCCCGCATCTACGGAGCCTCTATTGCGGCGGATATTTTGTATTAGCTATATATTGTGTGACGTCATGATATACGCAATAGCATAGTCCATAATAATTGCACGACCCCGCTTCTACGGAGCCTCTATTGCGGCAGATATTTTGTATTAGATATATATTGTGTGACATCATGATATACGCAATAGCATAGTCCATAATAATTGCACGACCCGGCATCTACGGAGCCTCTATTGCAGCGGATATTTTGTATTAGTTATATATTGTGTGACATCATGATATACGCAATAGCATAGTCCATAATAATTGCACGACCCGGCATCTACGGAGCCTCTATTGCAGCGGATATTTTGTATTAGTTATATATTGTGTAACGTCATGATATACGCAATAGCATAGACCGTAAATATAACATTAGCCTAAGTATTTGTCCGTTCTTGTTAGCACCACAAACTATAGAAATATTTTAATAGGTATACATTCAAAGGCCGGTAACGCAATTGTTATTCCTCTGGTGTGTTCAAGGGCGACGGAAATCGCTTTCCATCAGGCGATCCATTTGCTCGTTTACCTCCTATTTTTTTTTAAACATACAAATCCAGGATACAAATGATCTATGTGGCCATCGTAATCTGTTTAGAAGTTTTCTAAACAGATTACGATGGGTAACTGGGTCGCTCTAACGAATGAGTGTAAGTTTTAAACTAAAGTTATAAGAATACTAGATTTGCGGATGGAATGTATTCTGGACCTGTTCTATTCCTGCCGTAAATTCAGACGTATCTTGGATTGGTTAGATTTAAATATTCAAGAGTCTGTGTCTATACGTCAGTGTTTTAAATGGTTTCATTTGTATAAAATCGATTTCAAATGTCTGTAACTTTTAGCTTCCAAAATACGTTTAATGCTGCAAACTTTGGGTTATATCAATTGGGAAATATTTACGAAGACGCACAAGAATGTTACCATGCTAAACAATAAAATACCCACTGATATTTTATTGTAGAAAAATTAATTTATAAGTATATTATAATAATACTAGCTCTCCCGAGACACGACGACACAAGAGAATGTCAATAACTACATTTCTTATAAAAACTATAACCTGATTACGTAAATAATAATAATAAAAATATCTTTATTCACAAATAAACTTATAATATTTATGGCAAATTGAAAAAAGAATATTACAAAAAATAAATAAATGATACAATAGCCTATGTTACCCGGGCTATTGATACGTCATTCATTAATATCGGATCAGTGGTGTAGAGTTTAAACGGTACGGTGGAACAGACAAACCAGATCCGAATGCTCAGATCTTAGAATCTTTTGATAATAAAAACAACTATCTATTAATAACGACCTCTATGGCTCAGTGGTTCAGCGCGTCGGTGCTCAAGCCGAGGGTCGCGGGTTCGAATCCCGCCGAAGGAACAAAAAGTTTTTCTGTGTTCATGTCATGTCAGGTCATGGATGTGTATAATATAATAAAAATCTTAGATATGTGTATAGTATAAAAATATTAAATAAACTTTCCGTTTTCTGGTACCTGTAACACAAGTTCTTCGGATACTTTGCACGGGGCCAGATTGACGTGGTGTGAAGCGTCCATAGATATTATATTATTATTATTATAACAATTTTACTACAAATAGCAACAGCATACTACTGGGCCTATGGGTTCTTTTAGCACAGCATCCGTAAACAATGACTATAATAGCTATAACAGCTGGTCCAGATAGTCAGACCACTCCAGATATTGCTATTGCACAATCTTGCCGTGGACTGGGTTATTCAACAGGTCATTGTCTTTGGAATGGGTTTTTCAATGGCTTATTGTGCCAGATTGACTTGAAATTGTTGACTATTCGATTCTCTACTAAGGACTTCTGAACTATGGAACAAGAGTGTTTGGCGAAAATGACCTCGTTAATTTTGGAATTGCGAAGATCGTCAACAACGGATTGACATAACGTTCGCTAAGTGACAACGCGAGACACGTCAATAACATACATTTTTGATTTCTAACTTCCTTGTCCTAATTGGCGATGGCACCTTGGCTAAAGGGCCTGGTTATCTATGCCATACTAGAAATCAAGAATTCAAATTCGCAACTGATTGCGTGAAATGAATATCGTTACAGTAATAAAGAAACAATTGATCAATCATCATAATTTAGTAAACAAACCACTTAGGCCTTATTTTTTACATGGAGAAATCCTTTGTGGATTGGGGACATCGGCCGGGGTATGTATGGGGCTCTCCTGAGTTCGTTATCAACGCACCCGGGGATACCGCACTAAAATCCCAAGGTGCCTCCTCCTCCGCTTGGTGCTGGACCACCGGACCCGCCTAGGCGATAACAGCAACGGCAAACCACTTAGGCCTCGGGGTTAAAGTTAACCCTGGGTGAATGTCATGTTATCTCTCTCGTTCTTCGTGTTTATGAGAGAGAAGGCATGATATTTTACCCCAGGGTTAACTTTAACCGGTTATAAACCAGTTAACTTTAAACGGTTATAAATTGGTTAAAACGGTTATAGACATTTGATACTACATGCAACTTCTAACATCCTGGTATTCGATACCAAAAATATAAACGAAACAATCATAAAACCATTCTCTCAACACGAATATTTCAATAACTAGAAACTGTCAAAGTATTTATTAAATCAACATCCGAATTTCGCCTGGGGTTCGAAAAATCCCTAATTCCCTTTCAATCAATTGGACTTTCAATTAAAATACGAATTGAAACTTTCAATAATTAAATTAACAAGTCCAATATTGGGGATATGTCAGCCTCTGTAGGCATCGCAGGAGATTCGGTTTATCACTTTTGAACGTTATTGCCAATTATTAAGGTCGATAAGTGGTACACCGCATCTGGCGATTACTGTACACCGCAGAAGATTCGTTTTATCAAGGTCGCCCAGACATAATTGTATCCCCAAAGATAATTCCAATGTTTCATATCACTGGTGTCAAATTAGGCACAATTTATTGTTTAATCCAGTGCATAAATAGAACAAATGAATTAGAGAAAAGATAAATCTATTTATCTTTAGATTAAATAGAGAAAAGATAGGATAATTACTTGCTAATTTATGTACCTTAATTTAGTAACGGATACTATGGTAGCTGGCCTATTTTGTATGTACTTTACTGATTTCCTTCTTAACGGTGTCTAATTTTGTTGCGCCTCTCCGTTCCAGCAAGTAGATAACTATCGTTTATTCAGAAGCCCAATTCTCTTAACTATTTTTGATGTAATCCCGTTTCAGTCCACGCGCTGACTCGTTTCGCGAGCGCGGTGGGACATTCTGTAGATTCAAACGGGATTCAACCGATAATGTTTACGAGAATCGCCCCCAGGTTACCTTATCCTCCTAAAAGTTACAAATGTATCCTGGCTTGTACAGTAAGTAATTTTTGCGTGAAAGAGTAAAAAACATCCATCCATCTATACATCGATCATGCTCACAAACTATCGCATTTAAAATAGTAGTAGGATGTGATAGTGTGGTTCCATAAAAGTGGAGTAAATGCCTATTTAATCTATGATAGTCTAATCAGGAGATTGTGGAACAGGCCGATCGTGTGGCAGGTAGCGGATGCGACACCGATGGACCGCGTCGCAGGCGCGGCGTCACGCGTCACAGCAGGCGTGGCACGGTGACCCGCTATCACAGCGTGTCACTTTCTGCTTATTTATATATTGCTCTGTTATCATGATGATCATGCTCACCGAGAAGAAGTCATCGCATATGACTTCTGGTCGTGAACTGGTGCGCATTTACTGCCGCCTGGGGCGCTGTATAAAACTGGCGTGCTCGGCGACAAACGGAATTTTGCGGGGTGATCAGACAGTTAACACTTGGTTGACAAAAGTCAATGAATGTTCGATACTGTACGGTTGGACCGATAGACAAATTGTACATTATGCGCTTCCTAAATTGGCGGGAGTAGCAAAGAAATGGTATGAAGGATTACAGTCGGTCTTATTTACGTGGTCTGAATGGCAGGATAAGTTGCGTTCCGCTTTTCCTGCCACAGAAAATTATGGTCAAATGCTGTCCGAAATGCTCAATAAAAGAGCAAAGTTTGGAGAATCATTACAGGACTATTTTTATGATAAGGTTGCTTTAATAAATCGCTGCGACATTAGTGGTAAAAGAGCAGTAGAGTGTATACTTCACGGCATCGATGATAGATCTGTACGCGCAGGCGCGGAGGCAGCTCAATATGACGACCCCGATAAATTATTAGCTTATTTAAGGAATGTAAAAATGTATAAATTTGATAGACTATCTAATAGGAAAACTGTCAATACGAATCCTAATCATTACTTTGTAAAAAAATCTGTGAGTGGTACTAAAACTTCATTACGTTGCTATAATTGTAAGGAGGAAGGACATACTGTATCCAAGTGCCCGAAACCTATTAAGAGATGTTCTAAATGTTCTGTTATAGGGCATGAGGATGCAGAATGCTTCCGTAATAAAATTCAAGAAAAATCGGTAATGACTATTAATGAAAATAATACAACTGCGTTTGATAAATACGTACAAACTATCTCGGTTAACGGATTAAATCGTTTAGGACTCATTGATTTAGGAAGTGAAATAACACTTATTAAAGAAAGCGATGCAAAGGAAATTTTTAAAGAATGGAATAAACTTGATAATCGGCCCATTGTTGGGTTTGGGGGCGCTGTAGTAAATTCTCTGGGGTCATGCTTAGTAAATTTGAAAATCCAAAATGTAGAAGCTCTTGTTTTATGTATAGTTGTACCTGATAATTTTTTGAAATACCCATTATTAATCGGTCAGACATTTAGCGAACAAAATCATATTCGAATGATAAAAACTGATAAGGAACTGCTAGTTTTAGATGCTCACGATTGTCAGACAATTAATGTTAAACGTTTGGAACTAAAAATAATGAATGACATTTCGTTATCTCAAACTAATATTTGTAGAGTTTATTGCGGATCTGATTACGATGGCTCTATATACGTACGAAGCAGTTACAGACATCAACCAAACCGCGAATATTTGGTTGAAGAAGGCGTCTATACGTTACAAAAAGGTGAAGGGTGTATTCTTGTTACTCCAGTTTCAAGGATACCGATACGATTTAACAAAAATGAATTGATTGCTAGAGCCGATATTGTGTTAGATTCTTTTGAATTATATCAAATAAATAGGGTAGAAAATCACAAATACGAACCATTTAAGCTAGAACAATTAACTATAGGAGATATACCTGATAAAGATAAATTAAGGCTTTTAAATTTAGTAAATAGTTATAGAGATTGTTTTGCTGCGAATTTAAATGAATTAGGTTGCACTGATATAGAACATATGATTATTAACTTAAATAACGAAGAGCCTGTAGTGTATAGACCGTATAGGTTATCACAGAAAGAACGACAAGAGGTACAAGAAATGGTAGATGATCTTTGTGAAAGTGGAGTAATACGAGAATCAAATTCCCCTAATGCTAGCCCTATTATTGTAATAAAGAAAAAGACTGGTGACAAAAGATTATGCGTTGATTATAGGTTATTAAATAAGAAAACTATAAAACAACATTACCCTTTACCACATATGGAGGATCAGATGAATAGATTGGCCGGTAATAAGTATTATACGACATAAGATTTGGCTAGTGGGTATTACCAAATTCCATTAACTGAAGAGTCTAAACCGAAAACGGCATTTGTAACTCCTGATGGTCAGTGGGAGTTTAATAGAATGCCTTTTGGCCTTGCCAATGCGCCAGCCATATTTCAAAGGACCGTTAATAAAGCGTTAGGCACATTAAGATTCAATACAGCCGTAGCTTACATGGACGATATTCTTGTGCCTTCAGCAACTATGAATGATGGTTTAAATAGACTAGAACAAATATTCAAAAAATTCCGCGAAGCTAAATTAACTTTAAAATTATCAAAATGTTATTTCTTTAAAACTTCTGTAGACTTTTTAGGCTTAGAAGTTACTTCTGATGGTATTAAACCCGGCAAAAAGAAAATTGAAGCCGTTCAAAATTTCCCAGTACCAAAAGATGTTCATAATATAAAACAATTTATAGGTTTGGCTAGTTTCTTTCGAAAGTTTATAAAAAATCACCACTTACGATATTGACAAAAAACAATCATTCTTGGATTTGGGGCAGTGAACAACAACAAGCTTTTCATGAATTAAAATCTAAATTAGTGTCACGTCCAGTTTTGGCTTTATATGATCCAAATTTTAAAACGGAATTGCATACTGATGCGAGTAAATGGGGAGTTGGTGGAATCTTATTACAAAAACAACCTAATTCCCTTCGGGGGTTCGAAAGATCCCTAATTCCCTTTCAATCAATTGGACTTTCAATTAAAATACGAATTGAAACTTTCAATAATTAAATTAACAAGTCCAATATTGGGGATATGTCAGCCTCTGTAGGCATCGCAGGAGATTCGGTTTATCACTTTTGAACGTTATTGCCAATTAATAAGGTCGATAAGTGGTACACCGCATCTGGCGATTACTGTACACCGCAGAAGATTCGTTTTATCAAGGCCGCCCAGACTTAATTGTATCCCCAAAGATAATACCAATATTTCATATTACTGGTGTAAAATTAGGCATAATTTATTGTTTAATCCAGTACATAAATAGAACAAATGAATTAGAGAAAAGATAAATCTATTTATCTTTAGAATAAATAGAGAAAAGATAGGATAATTACTTGCTAATTTATGTACCTTAATTTAGTAACGGATACTATGGTAGCTGGCCTATTTTGTATGTACTTTACTGATTTCCTTCTTAACGGTGTCTAATTTTGTTGCGCCTCTCCGTTCCAGCAAGTAGATAACTATCGTTTATTCAGAAGCCCAATTCTCTTAACTATTTTTGATGCAATCCCGTTTCAGTCCACGCGCTGACTCGTTTCGCGAGCGCGGTGGGACATTCTGTAGATTCAAACGGGATTCAACCGATAATGTTTACGAGAATCGCCCCCAGGTTACCTTATCCTCCTAAAAGTTACAAATGTATCCTGGCCTGTACAGTAAGTAATTTTTGCGTGAAAGAGTAAAAAACATCCATCCATCTATACATCGATCATGCTCACAAACTATCGCATTTAAAATAGTAGTAGGATGTGATAGTGTGGTTCCATAAAAGTGGAGTAAATGCGTATTTAATCTATGATAGTCTAATCAGGAGATTGTGGAACAGGCCGATCGTGTGGCAGGTAGCGGATGCGACACCGATGGACCGCGTCGCAGGCGCGGCGTCACGCGTCACAGCAGGCGTGGCACGGTGACCCGCTATCACAGCGTGGCACTTTCTGCTTATTTATATATTGCTCTGTTATCATGATGATCATGCTCACCGAGAAGAAGTCATCGCATATGACTTCTGGTCGTGAACTGGTGCGCATTTGCTGCCACCTGGGGCGCTGTATAAAACTGGCGTGCTCGGCGACAAACGGAATTTTGCGGGGTGGGCACTCAAGAGGTACTCGACAAGATAACATTAGTCGCGATTAGATTGTATCTAAATTATATAATTATAATATTATCTAAATTAATAACGAAACTAATAATTGTCAAATAAGTATCATCTATGTTGTTCATAATAATCTAGTTTAATTTTATAATAATTTGTAATTTGTAACGTAAACTATAATGATATTAATAAAGAGGAAAGAATTATTTGTATGTTTGTTTACATCGAATAGGCTTCGAAACTACTGAAGTGATTTTAATTAAATTTGGCACAGATATAGATTAGACCACGGGGAAAGTTATATGTTAATTTTTATCGCGACAAAATGTACGGTTCCTGCGAGATTTACTTTAGCGCGTATAATTTTTTTACGCACAAATTCGTGGTAGTTTGAAATTCAATCCTGCGTCTATGTAGTCAGAAGGCAGAGTTCCGTAAGAATTCGCTTCGTAGGCTCGGATCGATACAGAGTCAACGGCGTCTAAGCAGACTTCGTAAACTCAGAATCCAAAAAAAATGTTAAGCCTTCCGGGCTGAATTTCAAAAGAATGATTGCCAAAATAAATAGGCTCGAAATGTTTACTAAGGCTCTGCAGATCCTTGTTGCTACTACGGATAACCTCAGGGACAGTAAGACCAACATTACAACATTACAACCTCCGACTACATCACCAGCTCCATTCGTGGCGCCGCGCCGGTAGATGACCATTGATTGCCGTTCCGCTCCGAAGAACGATAGTGTTATTGACGGTTTACATGTTATTGAGTATACAATATATACATACTACCGTATAGTATATACATGCATACAAGTTACAACCGTAAGGGTTAATTTTGGTTACGGTCAGTAAAGGTTTAAGGTAGGCAACAACAGTTATTTTAGTGCCCCTTGCAATAGTTTTAAATGGCCACATAAGAATGCCTGTTTTCGTAGGACACGACCGAACCGAAAGTTTTTTCAGTACCTAAGACCTATAAAACTTGAGGCTTTATTACTAGGCGGCATCGGCGGTTTCCGATCTCATCCAATTCTATCGTGAATTAAAGTATTTTTTACTTTAGATAAAACTATTTCTCGGTTTATACCTATCTATACAATATATAATATCTATGGACGCTTCACACCACGTCAGTCTGGCCCCGTGCTAAGTATCCGAAGAACTTGTGTTACAGGTACCAGACAACGGGAAGAATATTTACAAGAAGAAGAAGCATACATAGATATTATACTTTAAAATTTTTACTATATTATACACATATTTAATACACATCCATGACCCAGGAACAGAAATACTATTTTGTTCCTTCGGCGGGATTCGAACCCGCGACCCCCGGCTTGACCACCAATGCGCTTCCCACTGAGCCACAGAGGTCGTCTATGTATAGGTGCTCAACGTAATATATCGTATAAGTATACGATTCAGATATTTACGCATATAAAAAGTTCGAAATTTCTATATTCCAAAAGGCTAAAAATTTACAGTAAACAAACACAAAGTGAAAATGTGACCGCGGTTTAATAATTTACATATTTACACGAATATATTTTTCAAATTGTTTGTCATAATTGAAACACTGAGGAAAGTTTTAATATTTTCGCTTTAGTCCGCTTACACACGCGCCGCAGCTGCCGCGGTACCGCCGGCGCCGCCACAGGGGCGACACTCAATAATGACGGCTCGAGCTGTTGAAAGACGGTTCTTTACGTTATATATATATATATATGCATGTAATTTTTGCCTCACCGCGAGCGGCGAAATCCATACAAACAACGGCGCCGCCGGAGCCGCGGCGCGTGTGTAAAGGCGCTCACCGCCATGCTTTTGTAATGTTAATATTCTACGCACAGGTCGGTTTGTTACGCGAAATTAAATTAACCTGTTTTATACGTGTTCATTTTTGTTTTGGCTCTAATTAAAAAATAAAGGGCCGATAGAAAAAGTTGATGAAAATTTTATTCGTGCCGCTTTGGTCCTAAATGCAGGATATACCTAAAAGCACCGTTAGGGAAAATACTGAATATTCTGCCACGTTTTAAATACCGTAGCAGAACCATGGTCGAAACGTCCGAATTGCATGGGCCGTCGTGACTGGGAGATATGCCACGGCTTCGCAGAAAACCGGCGTGAAATAACGCTTGCATTGTTAAAAGACCGGCTTCTGCGGGTGTCGACGAAGCGGTTATCGCTTACCATGTCAGCTAAATTCCGTTACGTTCGATAAAGTAATGTTGATCTTTAGATCACAGTAAGTTTTATAATAATTTAACTATAATTTTTCTTGTCCCATCACTTCCATTGTTATCGTACAGCGTATTACGTAGCAACTAACAGGCGCGTGATGTCTTCTGCTTGAACGACTTTTGTATGGGTCGTTTTCACAGTTTTCACATTCACAAAAGTGCTTCAAACAATCCGCAGTTTCATTGAAATATTGATTTTTATGTATACTATTCCTTTCGTAAACTGTCTTATTACCCGACTACGGCGAAGTCAAAAGGAAGGGTAATTAATGATTTTGGCAGGCAATATAATATAAGATGATGAATAATAATACGGTGTTTTAGGTAAATTAAATCGCTCTTTATTACTAACGCATTCTAGCGATTAAAGTTAATTTTACAGTTAATTCATAATTCGACAGAAAATAAAACACATTCACTAGTGGAGAAAATTGTAATAACCGTAGCTGTGCTATTTACCTCATCGGTGCATTGTTAAAACTGTACTGGGTGATATTGTCGTATAACATAACTGTATATTTTTTGTCGCTGTTACACCTAAAAATAATTGTACAATGTTTGCCTTGTCATCGACACAAAATATATCGTTCTATGGTCTATTCGCGTTAAGAAGCCAATGAACTATGCGTACATATTTGAAAATGGCTTACATTAATTGGTTAATGTAAACACAGCTAATGCGCCATTAGTCAATTTTGACATTTGTGGAGTATACATAACATGACTATTATCGATATTGACAATGTTCACGCCATTAGATGCTAACTGTAGAAGTATGCACAATTGTGCAATAGTCACGACACGATAGGGTATTTAGGGCCTGTATTTTTTTTTATTACATAAATGAATAGTGCTCTGAAAAATTTGTTAAAAAAACTTTAACCCGACTACGTAAAAAAAGGGGTCTAAAAAGGCCGAAACAAGAAAATTAATCCAGAAATGCATAGGTACAAAAATGGTCAAGCTAGAGCCGTGGTCGCACCCACTAATGGCATCTAAGCGTCAATTCACACCGAGATGCGTCGTGTCTAGGAGCGAGCTGACCCTAAGGCCTAGAGAAGTTTCTAAAATTATACCCCAAGATAGGTATGAGATACAGACAGACGGCAGAGATTTCACATCGACTGTGCCGAACCGCCGATATAAAGTAGGTGCGACGACGGCTCTACCTTGACCATTTTTGTACCTATGCATTTCTGGATTTGTATCTGAATTATTTTCTTGTTTCGCCCTTTTTATACCCTTTTTTTTCGTAGTCGGGTTAAAGTTTTTTTAACAAATTTTTCAGAGCACTATTCATTTATGTAATAAAAAAAAATAGTAGTAGTAGTAGTTTTTTGTATACCCTTTTTTAAATATTTTTTTTATTTCGTATTTTTCCGTTTCCCAATCGAACCAATATTTTTGGAATAACAATAATAAGTAATCAAAACACTTCAAATTAAAAATATATTCATCACGAGCGCGGAGAGAGCCAATATTAACGATATTAACGATATTAACGATATTAACGATTTAACGATTTCACAACGATACTGCGATATAAAACAAAATTATTTTTTTGTTTGAAAGCTGACATGATCGAGAGTGTTCTTAGCTATCATTCATCATCATCATCAGCTCGTTCACAGCTTGTCAATTCAGGGGTTATTTAAATTTCTTATTTTCTTATGTATTGTCTATAATAAATTATATATATATATATATATATATATATATATATATATATATATATATATATAAAATGTCAAAATCATTAGTATAAAGCCGTAGTCGGGTAATAGGACAGTTTCCGAAAGGAATAGTATACATAAAAATCAATATTTCAATGAAACTGCGGATTGTTTGAAGCACTTTTGTGAGTGTAAAAACGACCCATACAAAAGTCGTTCAAGCAGAAGACGTCAAGCGCCTGTAAGTTGCTACGTAATAGGTACATGCTACGATATGTACAGCAGGGGCGTGCGATCCTTGTAGGCAGAAATGCAGTGCTTTACTTGTCATTCACGGATATTTTAATAAAACGTTTTAGATGACTTTAATTAATAGTAAATAAATTCATTAAAAAAATAAAATAACTTAAAAACGCCTGATATTTTATAAATAGCAACTCATGCCGTTAAGTTCTGCAGGAAAAATCATCGCATGTGTGTGTAATTTTCATACTTCACAAACGCACACACCCATGAATATCGATATGATTATATAGCGTTAACTCATGCGGCAGGCGATGGCCGAACCGAGAGGCGATGGCCGAACCGAGAGCCGAGCCGAGAGCTTCGGTTCGGCTATCCGATCGCATCCGAAAACCGCCGAACTGGCTTGTCGGAAATTATTCGTTGCCTATAATCCGAGTAAAAATAATAAGACACGAATCTGATGAATCACGTACGCACATTATGCATTTTTGTTTAGTAAGGTTTTATTTGTTTAAATAGAAGAAACGTTTTGTGTTTCGCGGGGGCCATATTGCATATTTCATGTGATAAGCATTGTTTACAATTTAATCGCTCCTGTTTATTTATAGTTTTCTTAAAAGATTTTTCATTTTAACATTTGAAAGTGTGTACATTTAACAGTTTCTTACTGAGTTTCTATAATAATTGTAGTGATTTGCTTTTTGCGTTTGCTGATTTTTTTTAAATGTTATTTGATTGTGAGGTTTGCGTTGATAATGTGTGTTTATTAAAAATTAAAAATAACAAGTTCTCACAATTGTCATTCAGTGAAAATATTCAAATTCTGTCTAAAGGTAGGTACCAAAGTTACAACAATTAAACCAGCAAAAAAATAATGTAACTCGAAAATTTCATGTTAAAAGTTATGAAACGTATAACTGGCTGTGTGGTTGTGTACACACCCTTATATATATATTGTTTTCCTTGCACATTATTTAGTAATTCTAGTACAGTGTAGACTGATTCGGGATATTCAGATTTAAATAATTTCTATTCCGCGGCCTCACTCACTTGGATAAGATATTTGAGGTGGCCGAAATCTTGCGTTTATTTACATCGGGATATAGTAATCTCAAGTAACCGGAACCTTGAATATGTGAAAATTGAAGCTGACTGACTGATGAGTAGTTATAATATTTTAAAATATGCTTATTATTTTACTTATTAGAATTTCTTCCGCCGCGCCGCGACGATCGATCGCTGTTTTGTCTGCGTTGCCGTAGAAGATGTACATGAATAGTAGTACATCTAAGACTTGCTCTGTTGGCATGTTTTCGACATAGAGATCCGTCGCTTGGCTGTAGCTATGTTAAAAATCTATAAACGAAAAAGTTTTTGTGACCGAGTACTTCGCCGCATACCCAGTGTCATAATCCTGTATACGCCACTGATGTACAGGTACATGTAATTTACAGGCGTGTGACGTCACCTGCTCGTATGGGGATCCATATGCATTAAATTTCTGATATCTCATACTTTATGTTCACAATTACCGCATCTTTTTGTATTTGATGTAAGTAAACTAAATGTAGGTTTTTTACACGAATGTTGTTAAAAAAATCGGTTGTCTGTAAAGTCGGTTTACTGACGATAGTTGAACGTGACAACGTCATGTTTATAGTGCGCGCGGAACTAATTGGCCGCGCCTTAGATAGGCGTGTTGCCGCCGCGAAGTCCGGCGATTATTATTATTATTAATATTATTAATAATAATAATAATAAGAAGAAGAAGAAGAAGAATAATAATACATCCATAATAACGCCTCTCCGTCCCACCGCTCACATACCTAAGGCGCGGCTATCTGAGGTAACGGCAATGCGAGGTAACGCTGGTACTTGGTAACAGTAACAGGTAACGCATGAGTCATGTTTTTTCGTGCGTGCAGCCGCCTCCATCGAATTATAAGACGTTATCACGTCAAGAATATTCCAACTTTGTGACTTAAATTGCATTTAATTACAAAACTACATTAACAATCTTAATTCTTTTTGCTTTTATCAAGTTGTAATACCTAATTATTTCTTAATGATTAAAAAAAAACAAAAATTTTACACGTAGGCAAATACCCAATTTCGCAAAGTAACGAAAGTATCCAATCACGTATACCCATTTTTGTGTCATCCCTATAAACACTTGATAATTCTGAGGAGTAAACATAATTCAACACCTAAAATGTCTCCACGATTTAGCGTCTCTACACACCGATGTACCAGACAATAGAGATAATATCGGCGAACAAAAGACAGAACCTCGCGATCACAATCAGAGCACAGAGGGGGGTGTTGAGGGGCGTAGGGGGGAGCAATTTGTAACAATTGGAAACAAATAAATGACCGGCGCCATCTCAATTCACCGCCTCCCATGTTTTTTCGCGTAGAAATGGGTTAATTTGTTTTTCACTTGTTGTAGATGGTAAAAACTAGAAACTAAAAATATATTTTAATAATATGCTTAATTTATATTATTATATTATTTATAATAATATTATGCTTTAAGTAATCAAAAGTTTAGGTACTGATAATTGATTTCGAAAGGTTAATTTATTACATAATCTACGCAGAAGTACCTAAGTACATGTATTTAGTCTCTAACCGACTTCCAAAAAAGGTGGTTATATATTCGGCTACAGCCGCACAATATGCATCGCTAAGTGACATAAGCATCGCTGTCTCTTAGCGATGCTTATGTCAAATCCCATATTTTTTTGTTTTCGAACTTCGTCGTCGTAATAGCGATGGCAACCTGACTAAAGCAATCTGACAAAAATAGTGAAATGGGGATTTTCTATTGCCAGTTGTAAATAATGTAATCGTAGACTAGATCGTAAATTAAATACGTCGTTTTTAGCGTAGCTACGCCGTTCTAACGTAAAAAACAAACTTACCATTTCGAGACAGGACCCTCCGTAGTATGTGTCCAAATCTTCTTGCCCCCATACATTTCCTTTGCTCCCTCGCCGCGTCGTCTATACAATCGCTATCGGTTGTCGTATCGCATTCACTGCCATCCTCTGACATGAGAGATCCACACTTACTTCTACTCCTATTATAATCCTTAATCCTTAGAGTGGGTTCACTCGCACCTAGATTCTTTGGTTCCGGGTTTGTATCTATGTCATTAAATAAATCATCTAAATTTGTTTCTAATAGACCTTTGGCACTGCGTATCACTTTGTCCTTTATAACGTTGTCGAGACTGTTCGATAGTCTTTTGTCACCGATTGTGACGTCACTGTCATATTTTGCACTGTCCGGTATTTTTCTTATCCGCAACGAGTTCTGCTTGTTATTTCTGTCCTTCAGACTTTTCTGGAAGTCATTCTGGAGCGGATTGGCTCCGCGGAACATGTTGGACATGACGATCATCTTGACGAGCTTGAAAGTATCGTTCGTTACTAATTCCAATCACTGCATTCCATATTCACTTCGACAACTCGTGGGAGCGCCGGGCGACGTGGTCTCGTGTCGTAAAAGTGAACTTCGCGTCATATTTCATGAAACTAACCGCCTGTTACGATACAATGTATGCTAATGCATTCTTTATGGGAAACTGGGCATTATTCAGGCGTGGAGATTGCTCGGGGCCCACAAAGAATTTTAAACTTTAACCCGTAATTGCAAGGACCGAAATTAGACCGAGAATCGTAACCCCTGACGTAATATTCTGAACTCAAAGGAGCAAAACAAAATTTTTGACAACAACATCTGGCTAATTAAAAACTGGCCGTCCTTATTCCTTTAGATAATGCAAATATTCAAAACAGCTTTTTAATCACTGCTATATTTTATACAAATCTAATGACAAAAACACCACACCCATTATGAAAAGAAATGAAAGTGAAAAATAAAAGATTCGGAAAAAAATTAAAAGATCTTAGTCTAGAAACTAGACTAAAATGTTATATACAATAGTGTATAACATTTAGTCAAGCTTCTAGAGAACGATCTTATAATAACTAATAATAGGCCTTGCAATAAAAAAACTTCGGTCGCTACGAAGCTATTAAATTATAATGATAAATTGATGAAGGCTTTGTGAAGACGAAATATCAAATAGGTAATCCGAAATACTTGAACGGCACGCGCAGCACAACCACCGTAGATAAAATGTTTTTTGTCTATACAAGAATACACATACTGACAGACTGTATGGGCAAAATTACAGATTTTCTTTGTCAATCTGTCATATTATAAGCATTTCTACGGTGGTTGTGCGTGTATGCGCGTGCATTTCAAGCCTTTCTTCAATTATTATCAATTGATTCAATTTTTCCATTCTCCAATCACTTAGCCTACCAATTGACTTAAGAATTTTTTGGGTGATATGATAATATGGTTATAATTATTTTTGAAAGTTTTGAATTCGCATGATCTTTATGATTGTAATATTTCCACGCCTTCAAGATTTTTTTTTATTTTTTTTTTTATTAGAGTTAACAAACAGTAACCATAGTACATTTTACCAAATATTTTAAGTATTTAATACTTAATACTACGGTACCAACATCGTTAACTACAGATTACTAACTTAGCTAGTTTTTATAGTACATTCAGTTGTAGGAACAGATGTGGACTATATGTATAATTATTATTACATCATATATTAAAGGAGGTAACTGTGGGAAGCTAGTTAGGTTATGTAAAGATCATATTTAGGTTTGTAGGTAGGAAGGAATTGTGTAGGTCGGTGGGTGAGTGGATTGGTATGCTAAGCATAAATGTATAAAACTATTTCAATACAGATGAGCTTTTCAAATTCAGCTAAAATAATAGCAAATTAGTCGTCCTGTAATACTTTTAGAATTTCTTTCTTATATTTTACTACCTTATTATTAAACATAATAAGGTAGTAAAATGCCTCCGTGGTCTAATGGTTAGAGCTTGGCTCTCGACTCGGAGGTCGTGGGTTCGATTCCCGCATTGGAACAAAAAAATGTTGTTTCCAAGTTTGGTTAGGACAATTCAGGCTGATCACCTGATTGTCTGACAAGAAAGATGATCCATGCGTCGGATGGGCATGTAAAAAGTCGGACCTACGCCTAATCTCTCGCCAGTCGTGTCGGTTATCCGTCCCACTGGGTTACGAGAGTAAAAGGAGGAGAGAGTGCTTTTGTGTACTGCGCACACACTTGGGCACTATAACATAACTCCTGCGTAGCTGGCCTGGTTTCAATGAAACAGGCCACCGTCACCGAAATCGGTGTGGGGAGCTATTATTATTATTATTATTAAACATATCAACGGAAATTTTGAAGTATGTATCAGCAAATAAAATGGTGAGCACTTACCAACATTGGTTCGACAAACGGCAGTAACAAAAATTTTATGAGGTCTACGACAATGTGTTTTAACGGGTATTCTATAGCATATTTTAGTATTTAAAGAGATGCAATCATATATATTATGACACATATCATATAGTAACATCATTTCGAGTTGGATTCGTCTAGATGTTAGTGAGAGAAGACTGTGCCTATCCAACAAGGTATTGTAAGACTCTCGTGAATGACAACATCTGTAATGCGTGGATCGCAGAAATTTCTTCTGGACCATTCAATTGCGTCACTATACTTTTTATAATACGGGTTCCAGATGGCCACAGCGTATTCAAGTTGTGAACGTATGAGTGATTTGTAGATATGAAGGTATGTTGAGAAACGCATAAAACTCTTACACGATCTCATAACGAATCCATACATCTTGTATGCTTTACTTATTGTATTATCTGTAAATCTATATGTAACTTTTTATCTAGAGTCACTCCAAGTCCCTAATAGAATCAACATTTTCTAGTACTTGACTACATAACGTATAACAGAATGTACTGACATTGCGTTTTTTTGGAAAAGTTATCGATTTTCATTTATTTAAGCTAAGTGATAATTTGTTTTTATAACAATAAACAGAAAATCTATCGAGGTCATCTTAGAATCTAGTATGGTCTTCAGTGTTTTGTAGAATGTGATATATTTTGAGGTCATCCGCATACAGTAAAAATTTACAAAACTTAAAACTTTTATGTACGTCATTTATAAAAAGGATAAACAATAATGGTCCTAAAATGGACCCCTGGGGCACCCCAGAACTGATAGATACCTATGTATCTGACTATGTCAGATTCATATCCATTAAGCATAACTTTTTGATTACGATTCATTATGACTTAACCAACGCCACTGGTTCCCTCTAATACCATTATAAGCACGTTTTTCAAGGAGTTTTTTATGATCTACTCTGTCAAAGGCTTTTCGAAAGTCAGTTTAAACACTATCTATTCGAATGTTATTGTCTAGTGCTTCAAATAAATCTGATACATATACTAGTAAATTTGTAGTAGTAGAATGTTGAGATATAAAGGCATGTTGTTCTTCAATAATTATTTTGTGTATTAAGGGATAAATATTATTATGAATTAGCCTTTCGAAAAGCTTTGACAGAGTCGGTAAAATTGAAATAGGCAAATAGTTTTCGATATCACTCCTATTACCCCCCTTGTGGACGGGTACAATTCTGGCAGATTTCCAAACGAAGGCAAAGATGCCTTCCTGTAAGCAATTAAACATGATATATAGTGGCATACATATTGCAGAAGCAGTCTCTTTGAAAAAAGTGGAGGAATGCTATCTACACTTGCACCCTTGGCAGGATCCAGAGCACGCAGTGTCCTTTGAGTGTTTCTTCCTGTGTTAATGTAATATTACTTATTTTAAGATCAGAACTACGGTTATTTTCAATGGTCCAAGTAATATCAAACTCTTCTGTAACATCACTGGGTTCAAAAACTAATAGGAAAAAATCAGAAAACAAGTTGCATATTTGGTTGGGGTCCGACCTCGTGGTCGTAGTTTTATGGGTCATAGCATTTGGTATGTCCCCGTTATGTTTCAAATTATTAATGTGAGTCCAGAAATGATTTATATTACTATGAATACCATCTTCAACATTTTTAAGATATTGTTTATAACATTTACGTGACAGAAGCTTAAACCTTTCCCTGAACATAGAAAATACTTTGTAGTCGGACACATTTTTGCACGTTTTCCACATAACCCAGCTATTCGATTTATTTTTACAAATATGTATTAGTGCAGGTATGAACCATATAGAGAAGGAAGAATTCTTGGTTATTTTACTAGGTACGTTTCTCTTAATAATTGAATATAGGTTTTCAACTAATGATGAAACTGCATTTTCTGCAGTTTTGTGTTTAAGTAGCCCTAACCAATCAATTGAATCTATTTTTATTTTTATAAGACTGTAATCAGCTTTTATATAACTATACTGTGTCTTAGGAAGAATTCTCATAGTTTTGAGCCTGTTATTGACTGAAACTAGTACGTAGAAAGGTGGGTGATGTGGTACTACTGGTGCCAAGGGAACAGGTGTGAGTGAAGACCCAGTTTCAAAAATGTTAGTGAGAAAGACGTCTAATATTCGGTCTCGCTCATTTTTAAATGTATTAACTTGCACGCAGTTTAACAAGGACATGAAATTCATCATATGAGAATCAGAGAAGTCGTTGTGATTTGCTATAATAGGTTCCATATGAATAGTACTTTTACGCCAGCCTAACGTCGGTAGGTTATAGTCTCCTACTACAATAAAGGAACCGACGTCCGATGAATAAAGGAATCGACGTACGATGACAACATCCTTGTATTACCAATTTCTTGGAAAATAAATCATTCTATTCTATTCTATTCGTAGTTAATACGTTCGGAAAATCGTCTATCAGAATATCTGTCATCAGGTACATACATACGCGGCGATAAAATTACTAACCGCGCCACCGCGCAACCGAGCCAGGTCGATTCTGAAACGGAAATTCGCATTACACCTTGGCCGAGTTGGTAACACCCTGTGATTTACTCAGAGAGCGCTAAGTCTGAATCTGGGGCAATTCTCGTAAATATTATTGGTTAGATGACGTTTCGATTTTCAGGTTGTCCCGCTCGCGCGCTCACATATTGACGCTTACGAGAATGAAACAGCGCGTGGACCGAAACGGGATAACATCAGAAACAGACAACAGTTAAGAGAACCTCTAAAAATTACATAGGAATTGTATGGACAAATTTCGAGCACAGGACGACCTCTAGCTTTTTTAAGCGAGTTCTGTAGTAACTACAAGGAACCCTTATAGTTTCGCTCTGTCCGACCGTCCGTCCATCCGTCTGTCCTCCCTCGATTACTTCGGTAATAAATAAAATAATCTTTATTTCAGCAAAATCAGAAAAACAGTGCTTGCAAATTAAACTGTTTTTTTTCCTTTTTTTGTATCGTTGAATAGGTCTTTTAAAATAAAGGTAAGGTGTAATATATAACTTTTTACAAAGTCAACCATTTTCAGGTAATCGGCCTTCAAAGTGGTTTATAAGTTGCCCCACCCGCCCTCAGCACTTCTAAACTATAGGAGATAGAAACTTGTAAGTTTCCATGGTATGGATGGCATGGCATGGGATAGATCATGCTAATAACTCTTTAAAATATATTTTGAGCGAAATCGGACAATAACTTTTGAAGTAATTCAAAGAAAACCTACTGCGCGATGATAGTTACGGAACCCATCTTAGACATGTCCTGACATGTCTTGATTAGGTTATTTATAATGTAAGACATTTTCGAATAATCGACCTGGCATTTCTAAACTATGAGACTAAGAAACTTGCAATTTTTCAAGCTGAAAGATCATGTATATTGTAGAGTGTAGAGTGTTTTACTCTTAAGGATATTTATTTTGAACTAAATCGGACAGTAACTTTTGAAGTGATTTGAAAAAAACCCCTTAAGCGTTGATAGTTACGGCGTAACCTAACCAAGAGCATGTCAGGACATGTCTAAGAAGGGTTTCTTGGAGATGTCCTGAGATGCTCTTGGTTAGATTATAGTTATATTGTGCTAATTAGTGTAAGTATAACATTATTTATAACTTTGTTTTTTGTTTAATAGTATCTGCCGTTACGCTGAAATAGCATAATTGTAAATGTAAAATCATTTCAAACCTCATTGGCTTTACAATTTGCTACATCGACTCGACACGAAAGCGTACAGGAATAAAGATATAATAGCAAAGCGAGTTTGTTGGGGAATCCTTTTCAAGCGGCGGTATTTCAGCGCGAACAAAAACCGCCCGATAGCTCGAAAAGTTAGCAGCTAGGGCAGCTGGGATTAAATATCAATACGATGTTGGACATCCCAACTATTTCCACTTAACGTTTATTAGCTGGATGCTTGTAACATCATCAACATTTTTTTAATGAATTGTACCACGAAACCAGAATCAGACAGATGACAGATCGCCTCCATCAGGCTAGGGAGCGATTACCGCCGTCCATGGACACACTAGAGCAGTTACACTTGTAATTCCTCTGGTGTTGCACACTTACGTTCCTGGTCCTTAAACCCCCAACTTTATCTGGTCGAGCCGGCCCATTCGGGCCGAAGCATGGCTCTTCCACGTTTTAAGGTTTTTAATATATATTTTATATTCATTCTTTACTTTATCAAGGGAGCGATTACCGCCGTCCATGGACACACTAGAGCAGTTACACTTGTAATTCCTCTGGTGTTGCACACTTACGTTCCTGGTCCTTAAACCCCCAACTTTATCTGGTCGAGCCGGCCCATTCGGGCCGAAGCATGGCTCTTCCACGTTTTAAGGTTTTTAATATATATTTTATATTCATTCTTTACTTTATCAAAAACGTAATGAGCGTAAAGGCTGTGCCTAAATAATTATATCTAAAACCGTCAACACATATCTTAAACCATTAAATGGGTTAAGCTGAGGCATAAAATAATTGGTTATAGATCATAGCCAATTGCGGAATCTGCTATGGAAGTATTTTATCGCTTCTGCAGTAAAATAAACGAAATTAAATCTTTATATAAACTAAAAGACCTCCGTACACTATAATGATACCAATGTTATTAAAGGCTGCCATATACGGCCCGGTCTTCCTTCAGTTCGGACTGACTGGATTGTCGTATTATCTGTGTTCAATTTCGCCTTCAGGCAAGATCGCATCAGTCGGCCGGATGGAATGAAGCTATTCGTTCAGACCGGCCTGAACGGATGGACTGAACGGCCCGTGTTTGACAAATTACTTCAGTTTTACAAGCTGTATATAATTAGAGTATCGTAATCAATTTTTTTTATTTTAATTAAATTATTTTGAATTTTATAGCCGTTTTGTCCAATAAAATTATATGATAAAACGAAATGAAATTGTTGTGTTACGATTAATTAGTTAAAAAAGTAACTATACAACTAAGACAGCATAACATAATAAATAAATAAATATCTATGGATGAATTCATGTAGGTCTATAATCCGCGACTTCTCAGCTAGCAGATTACAACAAACTAGAACCAATAAACACGACCGTAGCTCGCAGCATACCAAAACGAACTGAAGCAATATTTCCGTGTATGTGCACGAATCCGTTCAGGCTGATCTGTATCAATTCGGCCTGATACGATCGGCCTCCCAATGTATAATGGTACGCTTTATTTACCGTGCTGCGTGCAATAAAGAAGCACAACGACGTCGAATGTAATATTTTTGTTCACGTTAGATTATATTGAATGTGAACATAGTAGGTATATTATGTAAACTGGCTGCACCGGCAATTGTTGTTTTGTCATTGTATTTAATGCCACATCATATAAAAATAAAAATAAAA
Source organism: Phengaris arion (assembly GCA_963565745.1). Taxonomy (NCBI): domain Eukaryota; kingdom Metazoa; phylum Arthropoda; class Insecta; order Lepidoptera; family Lycaenidae; genus Phengaris; species Phengaris arion. The sequence goes on along the minus strand of OY751451.1, from coordinate 2,386,897 downwards.
TCGAAAAAATATTTTTTTTAGGGATTGGTCACCCTTATTCATCATTTAGGGGTTACAAAAATAGATAACGATCCATTCTAAGACCTACCGAATATGCAAAAAAAATCATAAGAATCGGTCAAGCCGTTTCGGAAGAGTGTGTCCCCGAACACTTGCCATAATGTTCGGGGACACTACGTCGACTACGACGTAAGAATTTTATAAAATAGATATTCTTTAGACTGACATAACATTTATATTTATGAACCGATTGAAATGAAACAAACATCAACATTTTAAGTGGAGCAAACCAAAACGCATTAGTGAAAACTGCATTCAAATCGGTTAAGCCGTTGACTTCGCACGTGCAAAAACAAATATCGCGGGAAATGTACATTTTTCCGCAATAAAAAGTAGCATATGTGCTAATCCAGAGTCTAAACTACTACCACACCAAATTTCATCAAAATCCGTTCAGTAGATTCTGAGATTAGCGCGTACCTACAGACATACAGACCAAAATTCAAAAAATCATTGTTTTGGGTTCTATGTCGTTCATAAAGCCCTGTAATAGTTTTTCTTATATATCTCCCATGTACAGACAGCGACCAGTTACTATTATATGTACAGATAAAGATGATCGCACACCTTCGCGATTTTCCACGCGGCCTTCACTTGCCGTAACTAATTACACACTCTAATGTGATCCAATAATAATCATCATGGTAATTTCGCGTTTTGTTTATAAACAAGGACTTCTCTAGGTCAGAGCAAGCCTAAAGACCGGTTACACTTGGCTGAATCATCATCATATATACACGCGAAGCGACAACTTTATGTGGAGGAAGATGTGCAGGTAGCTGTTTTTTTTTAAATAATGCTTATGGTGCATTTTAAATACTTAATATTAATAAAAATTAACTTACACCTACTACAACAAATTAAAACCTCACACTATCATACGTTAGTATAATAACAGGTGTTGGTTAGACACAATTGTCAAAGTTTATTTCACATTCCATAGACAACGTTTACATATTTTTTATTGAGTACCTATTTCAAAATTCAAATGTGAATTGTAATCGAAATTCGACCACTAGGCGACCACATTAATGTAGTAATTTTTATCATTGAAATGTTAATATGTATCTGCATAAACTTGAAGAAAATTTTCATTCTCCACCATGATTTCAATGGGCGAAAGACGATTCTCGTATCTGAATCTCATGAAATATGTCACAGTCGGAATAATGCAAAGATCATTGTTTCGCAAAACTAAAGAGTATTCAACCTCAGCCATGACGCAACAAATAACCCGAAAACCGATTTTTCCGACAAATAAACATCAGAAGCCCTTTCAAATTACTATAATTTTAAAAAGAACTGTAACCCGTCTACGCAATTTATATAACCTAATGTTATAGGCCATTAGATAAGAATTCGCGCCTACAACATGTATACATATTAATTTGTTTGCTGGATATAAATAATCATGACCATCCAAGTCACGTAATGCTTATATTCATAGACAGCACACAACGTAACATGTATATATATTGTAGGCGCCAACTCTCATCAAACAGCCTATACCCGAGCTATTATTACGAATCTACTGACACTTCAGTCATTAAAATCGGATGAGTAGTTTAAGCGCTACGGTGTAACAAATAAACATTCATAGATACATATACTGTCAAAATCCTTACTTTTGGCTTCGCCGTAGTCGGGTAAAAAGACCAAAGTTAACGACATTGATCTCAAGTCTTAACGAAATACGGAAGATCGTTTGAATATTTTTTGACGTGATAACGTCTTATAAATCGATGGAGCCGGCTGCACACACGAAAAAACATGACTCATGCGTTACCTGTTACCCGTTATCGTTACCAAGTACCGTTACCAAGTACCAGCGTTAGCTCGCATTGCCTTTACCTCATTATTATTATTATTATTGTTGTTGTTGTTGTTGACGTTGTCACGTTCAACTATCGTCAGTAAACCGACTTTACAGACAACCGGTATGTTTTTTTTTCTCATCGAATTGATTGGAATATATCTGAATGCTCCTTGTGAAATGATCTTAATATGATTGAAAGTAGATCGCGAAATCCGTACGACGAAAATTCAGAAATATGTTTCTTAACTTAATATAGCTCATAGCACAACAATACCGCGCACCATACATTGTTATGGACACGTCCATACTGTACTGTAGGTACTATATATTATTGGCTTACTATACGTTATAAAATAAGGCGTATAGTAAGCCATGATTATCACGATACGCTGAGTTCATGCTGTGCTATATCGTGCCCCGCCCTCGTCCTCCTTCCTCACCCCCGGCCGTCCCGCAAGCGAAACGAGCGACACAACCATACTGAGCTAGCTATATACTATAAATGCTTGCGATAATATCGCGTAATGTAAACGCCTTGCTATATAGTATAGCATTATGTCCTTCTTTGCTATACTATATAGCGCAATAGTATAGCGTAGTCTGAAATGAGCTTCAAACGTATTTTATTTCTTCCTACCTTAGCAAAATATATGCCTTCTTGATTTATTTTTTTTATTGCATAAATGAATAGGTAGTACTTTTAAATATGAGTAACTTCTCAGAAGAAACAGTGCAAGTGTATTAAAAACTAATAATTTCAGTGGTGCAGAAATTTAATGTCGCTTCCAGGTACGCTCGATCTATGTCTTACCGATAAGCGCAACTAGTTTGAACCCAATGCTTTGCAATTATTTTTCAATTTACCCTCAAAATAAAATGTACATCTATTGCCAAGCAAAAATAATTAGTATTGAAGAGTGATATTTATTTAGAGCTATTGTGAATTTAATTGTTTTAAAAATACTAAATAATAACTGTTGTGTGTCGCCGCGCCGCTGTCAAATAAGTTTTAAAAATGTATTCTCCCTCAACGTAAGTGAATTGTATTCTTTTTTGAGGAAATAAATGATCTTAAACCGAATTTGTTTGCCAAAAAATCAATGAACCTATGACGTCACCTTAAAGTGTATGAAAAGTAAGAGTCGCAGGGACACAATCGCTAATATTATCCCTGAAATTTGTGCGTTGAAGTTCGTACTTACTATAAATGAATGTTTTCTGTACACTGTTGTACAAAAAACATTCATTTATACACTGTAAATGTTGTAGGTATTTTTTGAAACTTTTTTTTGTAATTTTAAGACGTAGGTTACATTACAAAACTACATGTAACATTTTATATTTTTTTACATTTATCAGATACTAATACGTCAATATTTCTGAATATATGTACATTAATCTAAATATTTTACATGTAGTCGATACGTCTTATTGACGAAGATATAATATAACTCGCGTTGTGCCTTCGCAATTGTGCTAAATCGGGGGCTTGGAGTAAGTAAACACTAAAACGATTAAAATACATTTAAAGGTAAATGGTAACTGAGTCCTAACCTAACCATTACATGACAGAATTAAACTTTTTACATTAATGATAAAGTAACCTGAATAGTTCTATTTACAGTGCCGTTTTTTATGTCGCGACCACAATAAAACTCTCGTGGGAACGAGGTCTTAGTGTTAATTTTTATTATTGATTAGGTATGTCAAAGTGTAGGACCTAAATAAAGGCTATATTTACTTACATATTTATTTTATATCCTTACTATCTGTAATTTGTACTAATATTATTATAAACGCGAAAGTTTGCATGTACGGATGTATTCAGGATATGTTACTTTTTCAATCAATAACCACGAACGAATTTTGATGAGGTATGGGAGGAGGTATACACATACATTTTATCTCAGTAAAACGTTGGGTTCCCGCGGGATTTCTTTTTGAGCGGACGAAGTCGGACTTCGTCTATAATTACTAGTAATTAATAAATGTAACCAATATAAAAATTCTGAATTCAATAATATTAATGACACGGCCTGACATATTAATCAATACGCGGTACACGGTGAAATCCGTCAAAAGCACCACCACAACCCACCCACTAAACCTCCGACCACCGAAACTGTAACCACAGAACACTATTACCGGGATGTTCATGGTATTTGACTAATACCACCACGGACCACGACATTACATCGTTCACATATTATAAATAGTACCACTTTAATCGGTGTTTTAGTAGAACGATAAAATAATTAAAAATAAGTATAAAAGAAAAATAAATAATAAGAATCACAAAAATATTTATCTTACCGGGATTCGAACCCAATTTCCAAACAGTGCAAAAATTATACGTAAGAGAGTCGAAATTATTGATATATTGTTGCACGACTTAATTTAAAAAAAACATATATTGCTTAAAAATGCGCAGTTTCTCATGGATAATACCTAGCTAGATTTTTCTCCCCCAAAACTATCAGCATACTAAATGTCATGGTAACACTTGTAGCCGTTGTCGAGATACCGATTATGTATATACAAGATCGTCTCGTATTCAATTGTCGATCGTATTCAATTTTCTATGAATAATACTGGCATAGCAATCAGCAGCCGACCACTAAACCTCTGACCACTGAGACTGTAACCACCTCAGCCAGTATTTACCGGGATGTTTCTGGTATTTGACTGATACTAATTACAAGGCATCGCGACGTCCGCTTGAGCCTTGGTACACAAAACCGCTACGCGACGTCGCATGGCGTAAAGTATAAATGACGTCACATTACACACAACCGATGTGTAATTTCGTGTACAAGGAACTTGACTAAGGAATCAAATACTACTAATAAGGCCCGATTCGACCAAACTTGAAGTTACACGAGTGTAACTATAATGAGAATAATTTTACTCCTTCAATTTACTCTAGGATATCTTCGTTTGCGTTTTACCAAGTTACTCGAAGAGAGTAACTATGCTCGGTATTATTATTCAATGAATAATGAACGAATGTATAAACCGACAAAAAATCATGTACTATTGTTTGTATTAGAATGACTTGTACGCCATAACAATTTAATTTCGTAGAGTAATACAATAAAATGTCAATGTCAAATTATAACACTTCACAATGACATTGATCGTGACAATTGACAGCCAGCTGTGCGACTATTCACTATTCTCAGTTAAATACTTTACTCCGTCAAAATCGCCCGTGTAAATATTTACTCCCGTGTAATTACCCTATTCTTGGATTAGAAGTTGGAAAAACGCAAAACCAGCTTACTCTTAGATTAGGAAAGAAATACATTTATACTCGAATAAAATTTTACTCCAGTTTGGTCGAATCCACCCTTAGTCAAATATATTATAAAGCGATAAGACAGCCCCATTCAAAATCTTTCAACATAATATAATATCTAATGATGATAACATCTATGGACGCTTTCACACCACGTCAATCTGGTCGTAGCTGTTTCACGGCCGAATACTGAAACGCTAACCAAAATTAGGAGCCCTCCTTCACAGGCTGTCGCTGTCTCTGCCACCCGAAACGACAAGGACAGCATGTGACTTCAGCGTGACACTTAATTTAATCATCGTTACAGAATTCGGCCGTCTCTCGCGTGAATGCTGCACCGCGCTGACCGAAACAGAATTATGTTATGATCACATATGGTTACATAAATTGTGTTTCTATATACGAAACTGGCGCCAACTTACAAAGAAAGTTGACATCATCTCTATTATAGCCCAAACAAATCCATGACTTCACCGAATTCATTTGAATTGGCCTGTTAAATACACTTCAATTAAGCTGCCCTTTGTGGGAGATAAAACACAAGTCACGAATATGAGGACGCACCAACCGAGAATGTCTGTGCCTGTCCGTGTGGCATCATATCTCCTAAATGAACCGATTTTGATCTAGTTTTTTTTTTTGTTTGAAAGCTGACATGATCGAGAGTGTTCTTCGTTATAAATCATCGACAATTCGGGAGTTACATTTAAAAAAGTAATTGTGTTTTGTACATTAATAGAAGAAAAACCAGTCATCTATACAAATAAAAAATAAAATTGAAGTTTCTGATTGTAATTTAAAATTAAAAGCTTTAACACTCAATGGATATAAAAGTATGTGCAGCTGTCCGTATGTTAGTTCCGGCTAATCTTTGAAACGGCTGGACCAATTTTTAAGTGACTTTCACTGGCAGATAGCTGATGTCTAAAATAGGCTGCTTTATCTTTGGGTTCCGTTTTATGAAATAGGGTTCAGTTTCCGTTAGTTCTATGCAAACGAAGTTGCGGGCACCAGCTAGTCCTTAAACCAAATCAATACTATTCATTACAAATTAACCACACCCTCCGGGACAGAACACATAATCACCCGCGGACTGTCTTATTATCTAATCTAATCCTGTATTATTAATATGGGTTGGTTACAATGGCATATTGGTTGTGGTGTGTAGATGAAACTGTAATGAAATAAATAAAAAAAAAACCTATAAATTTTTATGATAATAAAAAAAAATGTATATCTTAAAAGTTGGTATCAGTGATGGTTCTCCTTCATAGGGAAGCCCTAGCCTATGTAATAGGTAGTGATTTGGACTTCAAAAGGTAGGTGGTAAGTGAAGCCGATAGGAATTGAGTACAGGAACCCCACGCCACTGGTTGGTATATCTAATACGTACAGGAAAAAAAGCTTTTAAATATCTATAAACATGCTTTTTTTTTAAATATATGGCATCAGCTTAAGTATAAACATTTGTCAGTATCAAGTTAAAAAAGCGGGAAATAGACCCTTCGTTTCAATTTTCAACACCGTATTCGTAAATCGTCAAGTCTAAAGTCTAGTCAAAGTCCAAATAGATAGTCAGTGCAGTCAATGAGTCAAGTCGGTCGATTCAGTAAAGTGGTAAAAGCTTTACTGAAAGTTCCTAGGGAGTTTTGGAGGGAACACAAAATAACAAGTTTTTAGAAGTTGTACCACTTGACCACACTTGTGCACGTTAACGAATATTAAATGGTTAATATTCTACCAATATTACACATTACAGAACCGAAATAACACAAATTTATGAAGAAATACAAATTTATGAAAAAAAAACAAAAACCACAACGTCACCTATTGAATTCCCCGGCAAAACTCCTAAACATGCTTTAAATGTGAAGATCATTAAAACCAGGCAGAGGTGTGTAATCTTTTATGTAATTTGACATTTGACAAAAATAAAAAATGCACATTAAAATCTAGTTTTAATCACATTCGCATAATATATTCGAAAAGACGTTACAAAATAGAAGAAATAGTGTTATTGACTTTAAGACAGCTTGTTAGTTAAATTTTGAGTCCTATGTCTTTAGGCATATGATTTAAAATGATGTCACATTAGTCGTAAATGAGCGTAACACGCTCTATTAGTGTAACGAGTGGATATTTGAAGTGTTTAGAGCAGCTCCAGCTTTAATAAGTATGACCTTACGAAATTTACGACAGTGTGGACGCAGACAGCATCATAACCGATGATGCCAACCAAGCCAACCAGCTAAAATAAGTTTATTTAAAAAAATAAGTGGGTGCATATAACGTTCAGTAAAATCAATCACAGAAACTTAAGACACACGATTTCATGCTTATGTAAAGACGTTTAGGCACAAAAATATATTATTTTATGCGAAAAAAAACTTTATACAAAATAAAATTACACCGCTTTCTATACGAGTCTGACCAGTTGAGATGTCATTAACCTAAAAAACTACTGATTATACGGGTGTTTTTCCAGTCAGTCTCCAAACTTTCAGGAGTGAATATACTCATGCAACACATAAGCAACTTTTACTATGGAATCAAATTTCCTACTGGAAAAAAAAACAGCTATTTCCTACAAAATGCTATCTATGCCGTAACCCTTTTGTATGAAACAGCTGTTTTTTTTTTCAAGTAGGTAAGTTGATCCCATGGTAAAAGTTGCTTATATTCAAGAGTATATTCACTCCTGAAAGTTTGGATACTGCCTGAAAAAACACCAGGTATATATATATATATATATATATATATATATATATATATATATATATATATAAACACATTTCCTCGCTAACCTGTAGGCTCGCGCTAAAGGAAATTAGTCTATCGCGCGGGAACCGTAATTTCTTCTGGAATGAAAAGTGCCCAATGTGTTAATTAATGCTAGAAACCTGTATGTGTGTATTAAAACCCGTTCTGCGGCTTTAGTGAAAGACAACGACTTTCGCATTACTATTATTGATATTAATGTGATAAGTACCTAATTATCCTACCACTTGTTATAAAGTAGACGAATTAAATGTGAGTGTTACTCTACACTTTACATTAAATTAAAAGTGGATTTGAAACACTTTACATTAAACTTTTAAATTAAACTAAAAGTGAATCGTAAAAACATCGAGCAAATGTTATATCGAATACACGTACCGAAATGTTAACGGTAGAGTTCAGAGTGAATCAAGCGTAATGTACAACTGTCCCTGTCACACCTAATTACATTCATTAGCGCGGGAGTGAGAGCTGAAATCGGTCTAGACCTGGGGAAAGTGTACGGTTTGCTTTCTATAGGCATGTGTTGATGGTCGTGTTTAAATGTTTATTTCAAAACATAGACTTTTTTTGAGGTGAAAACTTCTATAGCCGCGTTGGGCACTTGATGGCAAGGGAAAATCTTATGGGTTTGCGTCACCGAAATGCTCATCACTGACTTGTTGAAAGTCCGTTCAAAATATTTTACCTCCGAATAATTGTTTAAAGAAATAGGTGTACTGACCGTAGCTTCTCAGTATATATTTTCGATAATTTATTATACGTTAGAAAAAACTTAAGTTATTTCAAGAAGAAAAGTGATAATCATTGTATAAACACTAGCAATAAGCATAAGCTAGATGTACCAGTGATAAGACTTAGCAAAGTAAGTAAGTTTTAAGCGCCAATGTATACGCCTATACAATAGAATTCCAGACAACGTTCAAAACCTTTCTATTAATAAATTTAAAAATGTAGTCAAAGAACGTTTGTGTGCTAAAGCTTTTTATAAAGTAAATGATTTTGTTAACGATTGCACGCCCTGGGAACAAGATAGAGAACATATATTTAAGTTTACAATGTAAAATATATATATTTCTTTCAAAAGAACAATTTTCCATCTTTTTGCTAAAAGATGGCCCCGTGCGAGTTTCTTACGCCAGTTCTTCTCGGCTGGTTAGGGTTGTACCGGGGGTAGCTTTTTCTGTTGACTTACCGAAAAAAGCTTGTTAAGTTTCATTTGGAAATACCAAAAAAACATTTCATTTAATTTCAATAAGAACGACTAGGTTAAACTATCGTCCTACAAATAAATCTTCTTTGAACTACACAAAATCTTAGTATAAATAGCGTTTAAAAGCAGCCACAAGCTTAACGGCCTGTCCACGTGTCCACGGCACGTCGTCAACGTAAAACGGTGCGGTGTCGCGACTCGCGGGACGGTGCGATGACATAACGAGCAAATCGTCGTAAAATGCACGACGCCGAATCGCCGTGCCATGTAAAATTCCGGTACAATTTACGCCGCTCTGCACGTGTAAAATAATCACATAAAGTGAATCTTACTACAAAACACCATTTATTCAATTTCATTAGATGAAGTTTCATAGTACGATTCACTTAATGTGGGGCCATTTTAGACCGGCTGATGTAACGTTGCCGTGCAATGAAAAATCACGACGCGGCAACGCACCGTGCCACGACGCTGCGACACCGCGCCGTTTTACGTTGACGACGTCGATATGTGGACATGTGGACAGGCCCTAAGTCTTGACTCTATCCTGACAAATGAGCTCCCATCCGTCTTGCGAGCGATCTCCGCCGAAATTAAGATATTTTTTGCCGTAGCTAATGGCGAATAGACATTACCGTTTAACTTAATAGGTATAAGCCTGAGAGCACTTGCAAAGTTTTACAAGACTATTTTTATGTACCTAATAATGAAAATTCATCTAAAATTACTGAGGCAAAATAGATCGCGAATTTTTGTATGTCCGTTTGCTTACTACCTACATGATCTGTTTAATAGTCACGCTGTTGACACAAAAAGAGCTACCTTAATTTATAGCTGTAAAGAATGCGGTCTTTGTTATGTAAAAGTAGCACCTCGTAACTTTGATTAAAGTTATTAGTTGTTTATAGTTGTTAGCATTAAGTTGGACTACAAATTAAAAAAAAACATGACGTACAGAGTTCGCGTGGCAAAAATGAAATTTAATTCATCGTTTAAAACCCAAAAATACTGGCGCTATCTGTGTATTGAGCTGTACTTCAAAAAGTTTAGTTGTTATGTAAGAAGTATAAGTAGCGTAGACAGATGGCGTTACATTGCTGTCGTTATGTCTAAAATCAAGTAGAGCCGCGACCTTGAAATTACACTCTCAACGCCGCTAATGTTTCACTTAAAAATCAATCTCCATAGAACGAGGTTTACTTTACCATGTAGACCGACAACCTTGAGTAAAAATAAAAGCTGATTATGCATTTAGTTGATAGGCATAAGTATTATGAAAGCGGCCTGTGAAAATTTGATGTGAAAAAAGTAAGCGAGCGAAGCGAGCGTGCCAAATAATCTATTTATTGTTGAATGAAATTTTCATAAAAATCCCATAAAGAACATTTGATTTACATCACTATTACGCATTCGTTACATATAATCAGCTTAACAATGATTAAATGAAAAATTATTCTTATAAATCTAATACAAAGAACCTCACGACATGTTATTACATTAAAAAGAATTATTTTCCGCCAGCTTTATACCCATACTTTGGTAAGTCAGGCAAACAGGCGAAGTTCGATTTCTTTAAATTGATGAACCTTCAAAAGCTGTGAATTATATTTTCCCACTTCCCTATATCCTTCGTGACTCAAATCGTTCGCAGTTGAGGCGCAAAATGGCGCAATATCGAGATATAAATAAAGAAGGGGGAATAAAGAAAAATATTTGATTAATTCTCTGTGGTGGATACCCCCATTTGTTGCTTTCGCTTTGTCTCGTAGGAATTCGTTTAGATTCCGATATTTCATGTGAAATAATGCCGCCCACAATTTAGAATCAAGAAATCAAAAGTCAAGGAAGATATGAGAGCTACCAGCAGCCGCAGACCACCGTAGAAATGGGCTCCGACTGCTGTCTTCGGAAGAGTAGATAAATTGACATATAAAAGGCAGGAATGTAAATTTTTCACTTTGTGGCTCAATGGTTGAGCGCGTCGGTGCTCGGAAAAGGAGGTCGCGGGTTCGGTCACGAAGTGTATTATAAAATGTGTATAATAACATACTAAAATCTTAAATGTATGTATATTATAAAGTATTTAATATATTTCCGTTGTCTAGTAGTAAGTAACCGTAGCACGAGTTCTTTGAGAAATTAGCACGGGACCGTTTATAGATATTATAATTATATTTAAACGAAGGCCAAATACACACAAATATCGCACATTCTGTTTGAAACTAGGATCAAATCTGACTAGTGCTTTGATGCACTTAAAGTCTATTTAAGCAAGGTTTGTCTCTGATATTATGCACTGCATTAATTTCTAAGCCCACAAGTCACAAAAGATCAGAAAATAAAACGTAACCCGAAGTCAATTGTTTGGAAAAGCTTCGGAAATCGTCTCGTCACAGCGCCAGAGATCCCTTTGTTGAGCTCAATTCATTCCCATCGATTTAATCGCCGCATTTATTTTAGAGAATCTTTTTTAATATTCTTTCGGGTCATCATCAATATCAGTAACAGTATAAACTTACTACTATTATAAAAGTGAAAGTTTGTGAGGATGGATGGATGGGTTTTTGTTACTCTTTCACGCAAAAACTACTGAACGGATTTTGATGAAATTTGGTATGCTAGTAATTTGAGGTCTGATTTAATACATAGAGAGACTTTTCATCCCGAAAAAGTACAGTGTTCCCGTGGGATACTGTATTGACGCCGCGGGAAAAATCTATTCTCTCAATAAACATCGATCAGAATAGTTAATAGAATCAAGCGTTACTTTGAGGATAACCATAGCATACAATTTAATTAATAAATAAATTAATAATTAATAAATAATTATATCTAGCAGAACAAAGTTCCTTAGTGTTTGCAGGTTCACTTCCTGGGGATGCTCCGGATTCGGGGCGAAACGCGCGTCGAGTTTTGCAACCTGCATGGTGGTGTGGGACCTTGCACGAACTTGCTGACATTGTTGCTTGTGTGGTGGCGGCGTTTGCACGAACTTGTCTCTGAGTGTACGCATAAGCAGTGTGGGAGGAGGGAGGTGCTTTACGCATCCTTACGCGTGCACTAATACATTTGCTTGCAGGTTGGTGGTATTTTTTCGCGGGATATTGCTAGATATAAATCGATCAGAATGACAACAATTGTCAAGAATCTGTATTTTAAAGGTATCCGACAAATTTCTCAACACACATCTTAAACAACTTTACGAATTGTACAACAATTTTGATACGTAAATTTCTAACGTAGTCATCCGTTTAGAGAAGACATATCAAAATTCACCCTTTAGGGAAAACAAGCAATTTTTACCGAGTAACAAGGTTTACCGAACCCTAGCAAATCCGCTTGCAAAATCAAGTACATTTAAAGTTCCAGTCGTAAAGAGTCGTCAGCCAGTCTGCAGTTTAGGTGATATTCGCGGACTGGTACAAAAACTAGTTATGTGAGAACACATAGCAGCTCGTAAACAAACCGAACCGCTGCCATTAAAATGAAATCTTTATTGAGGCAGCCACTTTATTCTAGTTTATAATTTATGACAGTGACTTCATTATCTACGAATAGTTTAAGAACGTCTTATTCAAGACTTCTATTAGCTTTTTACCCGCAGATCCTAACGCATTAAATTCTGTTTTATCCGACTACGGCGAAGCCAAAAGAAAGGGTATTGATTTGGGAAGCCTGTGTATGTGTGTTTTTTACTGTAGCGCCTAAACTACTGATCTGATTTTAATAAATGAGGTGTCAATAGGTTCGTAAAAATACCCCGGGTAACATATTAGGTATACTATTTAAGATTTCGTGATCGAGTAAAAGTGTTTTTATGTATCATAATATCAACCTTTCTCTTGAATCGTTCTATCGTTTGATGAAAACAGAAATTCGCATCTGTTGCGTAGTTCAAAAGGTCTGAGTGTCAAAGTATAGCCTTGCCTCTAGGACGGTAAACAAAACTAAAATGGAGGTCCATACATACAGGAAATACTAAGATAATATTTAAATTTTTTGTTTGGAAACCTTTGCGAAATTATATCATGGCTAACCACTTCAGTGACGCAAGACGCAGGACAATTCTAATGTAAAACACATTGATATTAGGGTTCCGTAGTAACTACAAGGAACCCTTATAGTTTCCCTCTGTTCGTCCGTCCGTCCGTCTGTCCTTTATATTATATAATATTGTTATTATATGTAATTAAACAAAACTTTATTTTCGCCAACACAAAATAATTATAATTTTGTATTTTAGGGGGGGTGACTCTCCAACATGTGAAGTGGGGATGAAATTTTTTCCACTGCATCCCGTCGTGGTATCCTCGAATAGGTATTTTAAAAGAGGTGAAGTTTCATACATGACATTTTTAAAATGTAAACCATTTTCAACCGACTTCAAAAAATGGAGGTTCTCAATTTGACCTATTGTCCTCCGCGATTTTCTCATTATAGTAATCGACATCCCGAGTGATTCACAAGTTGGTCCCGGGGCATTTCTAAATTCTAAGAAGGTAACACGCAGACAGTTCCTGGTAGTATTTAGCAGGAATTGTCTGCGTTTCCTTAGGAACTGACAATAGCTTTCGAAGTTACTCGAAAAACTATTAAAGTAGCGCGTTAATGATTACGGAACCCTCCTCGGACATACTCGTACTCTTGGTTAGGTTATTATAAATGTATGAATAGTAAGTAACCTAGCCACTTGGTATGAAAGGTAATAGACATTACATAGAATTAACATACATGATACTAGAAAAACATATAATCTAAAGAACAGCCTTTAACCTACGGTCCAGCGTAAGCCTTTGACCATTGTTGACCATAACATACCTACTAAGTATAAAAGTAAGGTCGCGGTTACAGCGTACAATGAGTCTATACTAGACGCTAGTGTCCCCCCAGGGTCAGCTCATTAAAGCTTTGAAAGCAAGAGGTGACCTTGAAAGGTGCTCGCTACGAGGTTTGGTGTCTATTATGTGCCTGTTCCGAAAGATGAAGTCATTTCACGTGCGCACGCGCAGTAAATGGTCATTTGTACGCAATTCTCGCATACTCTTCAATTTTGAGGCAAACATAGGTACTTGCAAAACATAAAGTCAAAGTCAAAGTCAAAATTTTTTATTCAAAATAGGTATTTTCATACACTTTCTGAACGTCGATCTACATGATGCCTACCTATAGGTAGGTATCTCTTTTCGGCCAGACTCAACTCAACTCAACCAGATCAATTTTAACTTGGAACATTTTTTTTAATGTATAGGCAGGCCGAGGTGTTATTACTGGCTCAATATAATGAAAATTTATGACATTTACGGATCATAATTGAAAAAAAAACAAGGCCAAAAGCTGTAGGCGCGAGAAGCCTTTGCCTTCATCATAAAAAAATCGTAACATATAAACAAGTTAGATCTGCATGTGAGTCATGAGATCAAGGCTACAGAGGCTGTTGCTCTGCGTTGCCATACCAACTGTGACTAACTTCTGACATAATGGTGGTATTGACCAAGTGTAAAATATTTAGTTCCATTTGTACATTCAGAATTATTGATGTATTTATTACTTGATAAATGTAAAAAAAAAATTTAAAAAGAATATGTGTAGTTTTGTAATGATATGCATCAAAAAATTACAAAAATTTTCATATTTTTTTAGTTACATTAGTAAAAAAGCCTTCTACATCATTAGTAAATTCACATCATATTATAACAAACATTAATTATAGTAAGTATGAACTTAAACGTCACGCATGTCGGAGATATTAGCAATTATGTACCTGCGATCCGTATGTATTTCATTCTTTTCGACTTTTGTATGGAGCGTATTCGCGAGATACTGTAAACAAATCGCTGTACCTTTGAAAATATTGATTTAATATACCTACTGTTTAGTCAATCAACTTTTTTGGTAGTTTGACGTACTTTTCGGGCAAATAGAATAACAAACCTACGTATTATTATACAGGTTGTTATCAAAACTATCGAGACCAAATCTCTTGTAATATTAAGATTAATATTATTCCTATAATATTACCGTTATAGGTACCTGTATCAGCAGTGTTTGAATATTTTTACGGTACATTAAGAGTTTCTATTGGATTTGATTGGTATACTATTAGGACAATGTACATTGAATATTCTAATTTATGAGACTGTATTCTAGAGATTACATTAATAAAAAAAAAACATAATATTGTGAACGATGTTTAATACAAACCTAGATCAAAAATATTATCCCCTATTAGCAATGACCAATAAAGTGATTATAAAAGCAAAAGAAAATAATGCAACTGCTTATAAGTCGTATCTAATTAGAAGTTATTAGTTCCATATGCCGTTCTCTTATCATAGTGAATGAACAAAGGCTTTACACAAGCGCACACAGGCACACGCAAGTGAAAAACATGCGACAGTATTAAGACATACGTAAGTGGGCCAAGCAATGGCCTAGTAAGGCCCACTTGCACAGATCTGGGTTAAAGTTAACCCGGGGTTAAATGTCATGTTGTCTCTCTCGTTCTTCGTATTTATGAAAGAGAAGACATTTTAACCCAGGATTTTTAAGATTTAACCCACGGTTAAAGGCTGCTTAAGTGGGCCTCGGGGTCCGTTCTAACAAATACGATGGTACGATTTTTCCATCGAATTATAAATGGAGACAAGACTTCACTCAGATTTTTTATCTCAGTAATATGACTGATGTTGTATTCGCTAATACTGACAAAGAAAGAAATAGATGAAGTGAATAAAAATGAAACTACCCGACTACGGCGAAACCAAAAGTAATTTTGGTAGTCTATGTATTATATATGCATGTTTGTTCGTTCGTAACACCGGAGCGTCTAAACTACTGATCCGATTATAATAAATGACGAGTCAATAGATTAGTAATAATGGCCCGGGTAACAATAATATAGGCTATATAATTTACGTAGTCGGGTTAAATTTTTATTTTAAAAATCCAGTCATTCTATTGATTGACGTTATAAATCCAAAGAAATAAGCTATGCAAACAAACGTTGTTCAACAGTCAATCTGTTGCTTGAATTGGGTCTGTCACTTCCAAGACAACAAATAAACAACTCCAAAATGTAAGTGGGCCAACTGAATGCCACAAAATCACCGCTCAACATTACACTCGCACACGCTGCCACAAGTCCTCACGTTCATTTACATTTTGAACTAAGTATATATTTGTTATCTATTTGTATATTGTATCTATTTGTTCGTATTGTTATAATATCCAACTGGCACGGTACTGTCACTCGCTACTATAACCTAATACTTGAATTAATCAATTGTGAGAACACTCTACCTGTTTACGAATCGGATTCCCGGATAGCAGCGGCGTGGGGTTCCTACAACTCCATTCCTATCGGCTTCACTTATCACTTACCTTTTGAAGACCCTCATCGAAATCCCTACCTATTATATTATACAGGCTAGGGCTTCCCTATGGAGGAGAACCAGCTTTCGCCACTGCCGGATAGTACAAAATAAATATAAATAACGTAAATAAGATTTTAATCGTGTCTTTGAAACCATAAAGTAGATAAAGATAATGTTTGAACACGGTCTAGTTTCTCTTGGATCAATTTCCAATCTTCATTGTATCTCATGAATTGTAAACAAACAAATACATAATAATTGTTAGGAAACACCGAACACGAGACCATTTCGCTCACGTCGTACTTCATCCCATCACAACACAATTTGGCCAACAATGACCTAATAACACAACACTAAATAGGCCAAAGTTGGCCACAACACAAACTAGGCCAAACGGTCAAAACACAATACTTAATTGGCCTTCATTAAGCCACACACACCTCGCCCGTAGTCAGCGGCACTTTTATCTCCATGTTGGCGGCATGACACGCGCGCGCGCAGCGATCCCCGCCGCGCCACTGCGGTCTCGCGTTCCGTTCTATACGCTCGTTCAGTGATACGAAACAAAACAAGTATGATGACCCAAAATAATGGCGGAATTGCTTTTGCGGTCTATTACATTCGTGGATTAATGATAATGTAATAACAATGGACGCTTCACACCAAGTCAGTCTGGCCTCGTGGTAAATATCCGAAGAACTTGTGTTACGGGACCAGACAACGGGAAGTATATTTAATAATTTTATACTTTTCATATATTTAAGGTTTTTATTCTATTCTAAGCATTACACACCCATGACCCAGTAACATTGAAAACTTTTGGTTACCTCGGCGTTATTCAAACCCGCGACCTCCGGCTTGAGCGGCGACGCGCTAACCACTGAGCCACAGGGGCCGTCGTGGATTAAGATGTAACTTCATCAATGACCATGAAGAATTTACATTTGCCTTACAATGCAACAAACATGTAACTTCCGATCACTGAGCCTTTTGACCACCCTACGAAAACAGGTGTGTTATAAGTTTGACGTATCTGTGTGTGTGTCTGTGCGAGGCATCGGAGCTCCCAAATGGATGACCCGATTCTGATTTTGAAAAATTAAATATGTCGTAATTTATAGCGTTCTTAGCTATAATTCATCATAATCAGCTCGCTTACTGCTCGACAATGACGGGGAAGACAAAAAAATCTGTCCACAAACACTAAGCTTTAATATATATTTTTTAAATGAGAGAGTAAACGCTAAGTTAACTAACTTATAGATTAAGTTACCTTTACTGATTCAACAAAATACCACTCTAAACGAATCTTAGTAAGATTCAATGATAGTTACGCATTGACGCCAAACAGCTCGATTGACCTGTACCAAATAATATATATTACCAACTTAAGAATCGTCATTCCACCGATTTAAACGAATGACATCTCGCTGCTGTGTGCGCGTGGCTGGGCGAATGCGGAGGCGGGCGGGGAGGACTTTTTCCCAGCATAGACTATGGCTCACGGGCCTAGCCTCTGATCGTTTTGTGCTTTGACATAATTGACAATATAATTTCATAATATTGTGGCGGACCAAGTAGCGCCACAATCCCGAATCGCGCTATCGAAGTTTTCGAAGATCGGCACTATATATACGACATCTGAAATTCATACAAGTGGGCTTCGGCCTGACCGAGTATAGCACCTCGCTCGGTTGTAGATCTCCCTTTGGGGTATCCACTCATTCCCACAATATCTATGATACATTTGTCTGACGCGAAGTTTAAACACATTTCGGTGTCAACCCTAGGCTGACGTCAACATGGCTAACATTCGCCGGTGCTCGAGCTGCCGTTTGTCGAGAGTGTCGCCCCTGTGCCTGTACTGAACCCCAATTCTCGTTATTACATAGCTTACACTTTCGTTTTACTTTTATTCAATCATAAATGAATCGACTTGATATCATAAACCGATTTTTGGAGTTTGGACTGATGAAAACCGGTTTGACGTTGGTTTGACGTTTATGAGAATACCATTTTGCAGTTTTAGCATATCAGGACTGTATTATTATCGTCGAAATTAATTAGCGGAATCGACCTTCTGATCAATGATAGTGTGGCACGAATAGCCTTCTTCAAATCTGAATTCTCGAAGATTTGTCAATACGGGAAGTGAGCAGAAAATATAATTTTATCTCTATCAATTACTTTGTATCATGCGGTCTAGGTATAGAAGCAGATATTCACATCCTTGTGCACGTAGATCTCGGTTTGTTTATAGTTCTGCTATCGATGGTTTAAACCTAGGAAGAAGAATAAAATATGGAAGGAGTACTTAAATCGAAGCCGTAAGCAGCTATGCATCTGTCTCACAAAACATCAATAGCGAAATCCCATAAGAGTGAAAGAGAAAGCAAATCCATGTTTTTTCATTTTTTTGCAATTTTTTGTCTTGGCGTTGGAGATACTTTTGAGTCCATTTTCACGACGTTTGTATTAGGTACGACTTTATGGCACTCATAACATGTGTGGGATAAGGAACGATATACGTTTCTTCTCCCGGGTATAGTAAAATTACTCTGAGGTTTAAACATGTCCTTCTTTCAATAATCTCCAGCGAGAATTTGTTTTACGCAGACAACATAAACAAGGTCATTGACATTAGAAGCATGTTCGTTAGCTGTAAAAATAAGGTGATCTAGAACTTTGTAAATCTTTTATTACATGAACTAACCGTATGATAAAATATTACAATAGTATTAAAATAAACTTATAATAATAATTATTATTATTAAGTCTTTATTAGTCCCTATTCTTTTGCCTCTTAGATACGAAATAAAAAAATGTAAATGTTGTCTATTTAATATGAAAGAGATTGACAAACGTCAACGTTTGACAAAATGTGATTGTATCATACGCTTGTGTGAGTTATTAATCTACTAACATTAGCCCGCGGGCCTGCGTGAAATTAGGTTTTAAACTTTCATCCCCTATTTAACTCACGTAGGGGCTGAATTTTATAAAACGCTGAAATACGTAAGTCATTATTTTTTCCGTACTCAATTTATACGAAATATCATGCAAATATGCCTAAGGAACAAAAAGTTTCATACAAACTTTTATCACCTATTTTACCCCCTTGGGGGTTAAATTTTGAATAATCCTGTCTATATAAGTATATTCATAGATGTGATGTGAGTTGATGGAATTTTTTTTCAATTTTATGTATTTTAAAAGCATTATTTGAAAATATATTCATGTTTCTCCACACGATCCTCCACGTGAACTTTAACCGTGCCAAATTTCGTACTCCTCCTATGCATAATTTTCATAAAAAGGGCTAAGGTGTTTTCAAGACTTCGTAAGCGCAAAAAGAATCTCCCGGAACCGTACATTTTGCTGCAATAAAAAGTAGCGTATGTCCTTCCCCGTGATCTACTCTATATCTGTGCCAAATTTCGGCAAAATCGGTCCAGTAGTTTCGGAGCCTATTCAATGCAAACAAACAAACAAACGTATCTTCCCTCTTCATAATATTAGTATAGATAGATATAGACCGACGGGCTACACTGCACCTTACCCATTGTCTAGTCGCAACTCAATTGGGTCGCAATCATATCGGGTACAGACCGGATAGCGATTTTTATTAGCGCAATTGGCTGACGTCACGGGAGTAACGCCCTGCGACTTTACTGCTCTGTGCTTTATGGTCCAACTTTTTTATGTGTTCAACGGTCTTGTCTGTTATTCCTATTTTTTTTATGAAAGCAAACAAGCAGACGGATCACATTATGGATAGCGATTACCGTCGCCCATGGACACCGGCAGGAGTCGCAAGGGTATGCCGGCGGAGAAAGGAGAACGCTATTTGCTTGATGATTTGAAATTCCGCTGGCGACTGTTCATTTCAGAGTTTTATTGTGCGCGGCAGGAAACTCCAGGAAAAGCGCATAGTTGGAAGATAGTGGGGAGGACTGCTACTAATCAAGATGATGAGGATAGAACGGTGGCAAAAGTTCCAGCGGGTAAGTTCGAACAATTCAATGGAGCATTACGTCATTACCGGTATATCCTACTACTATTATAAATGTGAAAGGTTGTGAGGATAGATGAATGGATGTTTCCTTCTCTTTCACGCAAAAAGTACTGAACGGATTTCGATAAAATTTGTAGTAGCTTAGGTTCTGGATTAAAACATAGGCTACTTTTTATCCCGAAAAGGTACAGTATTCCCGTGGGATATTATAATTTACGCGGGCGGAGCCGCGGGAAAAAGCTACTATTTATTATTTATAATGCTAATTTGACTTTGAAAAGAAGTAGGGACTTGCGTGAAAGCAAGAACCAGAAGGCAAGACGCTGTCTACATACTCGCCTCGCGGCAGGTTCTGGAGTCGGGACGGACCAATAAAAAAAGCCTGAAAAAAGGTTGCAGGTCAAACAAATACTATACCAGAAATTATGTGATGAGATGCATAATAAAGTACATTCATGTCACATAATTATTTTCATAGCTTTTACATCAGATTTGGATTGCAGTCTTAAAACAAATATGGGTTAAATTTGTGAAAAACTTAATAAATCCAATTCCGAAATAAATAAAAATAACTAGGAATGTAAAAATGAAAGGCTGAAATCAACTCCTGTCATTTAAAAAAACCGCCATTCCAAATCTGGACCGAGCATTTGAGAGAACTCCCCGAAATTTTCAAGAGTTCCAAATACAGTTCGTTATCTCGAAAAACTTTTCATATATCAAGATAATCGCAGAAACCTCGGGAGATGAAAAATAACAATCTCTTTTGTGTCACAGACCGAATGACGTCTTCAAAGGCGTGACGTTTCTGTGCCAGCAGAGAAAGGGCTATTAGCAAATTGGGATGATAAGATTGCCGAGTACAAAGGAAAAATCACTGCCTCTCGTGAAATTTATTCGAACATTCGTTTTGATTGCATTTAATTATTTAAATAGGCGTTCCTTATCATCACTGAAAGAGGAAGGGAAGTGAAGCTGGTATAACTCTACAAAGCTGATGAAAAATCAAGCAAAATATATAACACTAATGCCCATTTGCGCAGATCTGGGTTACTGTTAATCCTGGGTTTGGACACACAAAAAGGAAATCACGCAGGAACATCTTGCCTTGCGATAAAAAGTAGTCTAAGTCAAATCCAGACCCTAAACTACTTAAGATACCAAATTTCATCAAAATTCGTTCAGTAGTTATTGCGTGAAACGGTAACAAATATCCATACATACAAACTTTCGCGTTTATAATATTAGTGAAAGTCAACTGATCGACATTGAGTCATCAGCACAGAGCAACTTGTCGATCAGCTCTGCTCAAGTATATTGTCAACAAAAAGACTATTCTTTAAGGAATTTGGTATTTTTAACACTATTTTGAGAATCTTTAAAGAACAATATTTTTTCAGACGTCAAATGCAGTATAAACATCTTTTTGAGAGTGTTTAACACTTCACTACAATAAACAAGCCAAAAGTCTCACTCCAACACCGATATTTTTCCACTGGCCTCGATATGAAATTATCTGCGAGCTAATTGATCCAATTAGAGGACCCCTGCCGTCCAGCCCAGCTCAAAGGACAGAGGTAATTGGACTGCAGAAAACTGCAGAAAACTGCAAAATGATGCAGTAACCCCATTATCGGCTTAGCCTTTGGGTCGTTAACAATTTTGTTGTGTTTGCTGTGCTTCTGTCGGAAAATTGTTAATTATGTTCAGAGCTTTTTTCGTTAGAGGGTTAATGTGTGCAGAATTTACAAACGATTTGAGAATTCACTTTCCGCTTTTTAGAAAAGGTAGATAAGCATTTTCTCGTAGATATAATATTGAAATAGTGATCGCATCTTTCGCCGATTGTAAATAGATCTGTAAGTTATGCATACTCTAGTCGATACAAAAATTGTTTTTAACGAAATTAGGAGAAGTCGTCAAAAAGATACGTTGTACTAATTTACATAAAACTCTTACACCGACTTCGGTGGCGGTGGATGGTTTAGGTGCGTACTGATTTGCACGTACGTACGAACGTTAAGAGTATTAGTAGGAGTTATTTTATATTGCCGAAGTGTGTGTGCTGTACACAAGAGCACTCCCCGCTTCCTTTACTCGCATAACCCAGTGGGACGATAACCGACACGATTGGCGAGAGATCAGGGGCAGGAGCCACTTTTACATGCCCATCCGACGCATGGATCATCTTTCTTGTCAGACAATCAGGTGATCAACCTGCATTGTCCTAATCAAACTTGTTGTTCCAACGCGGGAATCAAAACCAACGACCTGCGGAGTCGAGAGCCAAGCTCAAAACCACTGGACCACGGAGGCGTGCACTAATGTAGGGTTCCTTTAAGCTGCAATGCATGTTCAGTTGCACAGTATGATCATAAGATGGTGAATCTGTCATTAGTATAAATCATATAGTTTAAACGAGACAATCTTGTATATATATATATATATATATATATATATATATATATATATATATATATATATATATATATATATATATATATATATATATAATCGGTTTCTCTAAAACGGCTGTAAGTATTACCATGTAATTGAGTATGCAGGGAGATTTGGGAGAGAAAAATAGATCTAGCTAGGTCATATCCCTATATCCCTGAGAAACTGTGCGAAAAAAGTCCTAATCTTTATGCACTATGTAGTCATATATACGACATAATATAAAAACAACCGTATTTTCCATTATTTCGAGATGATTTAGAAGATCTCCCTAACCATTCATACAATTCTGCAATAAAACGGCGCATGAGCAGTTACAGCTCGTGCATTCTGTATGCGTTCGGAAACTTACTTGGAAGAGGAATATACATGGAAGGAGCACTAAAATCGAAGCCGTAAACAGTTATCTATCTCACAAAACATCACTGGCAAAACCCCAGACTATAAGAAAAAGCAAATCCATGTCTTTTCGCTTTTTCGAAGTTTGTCCCGGCTTAGTCATCTTTTATTCTTCTTTTAAACATCGTTGGAACTACGACTTTATGGCACTCATAATAAGTATCTATTACCATGTGGCATAAGGAATGATATGTTTCTTCTGTTACTAATAACCGGGTATCTATGCTATTGCTATTAATCTGAGCTCACCAACACTTGAGGCACGGAAACAAAGAACAGTAGGACATCTAAGGCCGTCTGGCGAGTTATTTGTCTACTCTCGCGTTGGCGCAAGGGCTATCAAATAAATGCTATAATAATGCAGGCTAACGCGAGCCATCATCAATGCGCGTGATCACGGTACGTACGCGATCGCTCACGGTACAGCCCGCACTGAGAGCGCCTTATCATTCCTTATACAAGGTGTGTGCATGCAGATAGGCGCCCGGCGCGCACAAACACATTCAAATCGATCGCGGGCCGCGGCCCGTTTGTATGAAGATGTTCTACTGTTCTTATACTGTGCTTGGGCACCCCGCGCTGCTCACACTGACAAGTTAATAATATTCTCATATCAAATGAATGACATTGTTCGCCCCAACTAGTAGGGTAGGGGTGACACTTCACACTGCCTCCCAAATATCAAAAATTATTGAGATTTGAAGAAATATTGTATTATATTATAGATACTAAATAGCCTCATTTATTCTGAATTACGTTCGGAAATTTTGTCACTGTTAACTTTATATCGAGCGACAGAGATAAACATGCAAATAAGCTATCTGAAACTTATCAGAAGACTAGCATTTGCCCGCGGCTCCGCTTGCGTAATTTCAGTATCCCACGGAAATATTGTACTTTTACGGGATAAAAAGTCGTATATGTGTTAAATCCAGAGTTTAAACGACTACCATATCATATTTAATCGAAATCCGTTTAGTGTTTTCTGCGTAAAAGAGTAACAAAAATTAATCCATCCATCCAGCCTCACGAACTTTCACATTTATAATAGTAATAGGATAAGAAAAACCTAAGTTACACATAGATAATATTACAGAACACACAATAAAATAGGAATGTAAGTGTAATAAAATTTAACTAGCCAGCGGCAACCCTAATGCCATATCATGAATTCGTATCAGGCTCTGTTGTTCGCAGATTAGCTATGGGACGTTATTATATTTTACTTTAAACAGCCAGCGCCGCTGTTATTCTTTTGGCCTAACTTTATTTGCCGAACGTGACTTTTGCGACTCCACCACGCTCATCGAAAAACGAATATTTTATATTCGAACGAGTAGTTAGTTTACTTTAGACCTAGCTCTAACCATATTGAATATATATGAAAGAGTCTATGAATAATATATGGCATAAGAAATCCGTTTACCTAACTAATGTATTTTTAATTTATGATATATGGAAAAATTTCCTTTCATGGCCGGGATACACGAGGCTAAAAAAATAGAACTCTTATATCCTAAGTTAAAAACTGCCCTGACTTGTAAACTAGCTTAATAGCTTAGCTGAAATGAAGCTAGTTTCATCTACACAAAGCCTGAAGTATCTACTAGCTTGCTAGCTTGTTATCCTATCTTGAAAAACATACCCCAAACAAACTTAAAAGAAGAAGCGTACAGGTTTTCAAAAATATAAAGATGAAATGCAGACAATATCTGAATGTTACACAGTAAAACTAATTTGAATGCTGTGCGATAAAGATTAAATTTTAATGTTTATGGATGAAACGTAAGATTACTTTAGAGTAGCATTTTATAATAAATTTCGCAGCCCATAAAATAATATTGTTACAGTCTAATTTGGAGCATTAATATAAAGGCAATCACTTTAAACAGCAAATATTGAGCTAATCCACAACATTAACGAATATCAAACAAAGACCCACACGGTTCGCGTATTCAATTAAGACAAAAAGGATTTGAAATCGGCGCTGAGCGCTGCAAAAGTTAATTAAAATGTCCCTAATTACAGCGACGACCCGGCCCCACGTTGGGCGCCAAGCATTCCGCAATGTTTGTACTTTATTAGAGCAACTTATCTCCGGTTTGCATACAAGTTCAGGCCTCTATTTGTTCAACATTCCAACTTCGGCCCTCGCAGATATATTGCTCGGTTCGCAATACGTTTACCGAACCAATATCCCGCAATCGATTACATCGAGAATCCAACGAAACGAAAACTCGCCAAAAGTAAAACAATCGAAATAGAAAGTTATTAATCGAACGTAATCCCTGTCGGACGTGACAGGGTATTCCAAAAAAGGAGACTCTGAGAGCCAATCTGAATATGGTAATGGCTAACCGGATTCGGAGTGCGGGTAGATAAGGATTTTATAGCAAATTTCAGTGTCCCGGGTCAACACTGAAAATAGCTGCTGCTTCAATAGCAATAAGTAGTGACGCAACACGGCATGGCTCGATATTGGACGTCGCTTTTAATGGTCCTTCGAGGTTGATAAATGTGGAGCCGGAGTAAACAGCGGATAAATTATTCATCTATTATATTACTCCGCTCCGCTCGAGCAAAACTACGCTATCAAAATTTTAATTTCTCGTCGCCGGGGAATTGTACGATAAATATACTTTCACATTCCGAAGGAAAACTGATTAAAATGAATTTTTTTTCAATTAAATGTTTCCCTTGCGAGACGTCTATTCTTTTTAGGGTCCCGTGCCTCAAACAAAGGAAAAACGTATAAGAAAAACTTATAAGACACTTTGTCGCCCGTTCGTCCGTCCGTCCGTCTGTCTGTCTGTCAACGCCTTTTATTTCGGGAACCCGTGAAGGTATCGAGTTGAAATTAAAACTGTATACTTAGGTCTACGTATAATAAGGTTCCCTTGAAGCTGTGAAAAAATGAGAGTTCTAAGTGAACATAAAAAAGATATGTCCGTTTTTTGTCACCAAAACACATATTTCGACAATCGACACTCTCAAAGGAATCGAAGTTCATAGCGTACTTCTCAGTACTCTAGAACTATGAAATTTGGCAAGTAACATCGTTTTATTACCCCTTACTAATACAAATATTTACACAATTGATAAACTATACAATGTTTTGTCCTTGTCTGTCAAGCTACTTTTTCAATGTATCAGACAAGGACAAAAAATTGTATAGCTCCATATATATCCATTGTGTAAATATTTTTATTAGTAAGTGGGGAACTGTATAATCCATTATTTTCTAGTTTACACAATCTTTCCGCTTAGGACCATCACGGATTACTTTTTTGCCGCTTCTAACAGTACCGATATCTAACTGAATGCTCTTACTACCTTGAATGGTTAAAAGTTGAAAAGAAAATATAGCCTAACGTATTTGTGACTCATCGTCGACGACGAAGACCTCTGTGGCTCAGTGGTCAGTGCATTGGCGCTCAAGCCGGTGGTGGCGGGTTCGAATCCCGAGAGGGAACAAAAAGTTTTATGGGTTCCTGGGTCATGTGTGTGTATTAAATATATGTATCTTAAATGTAAGTATTATAATGTAAAATGTATTAAATATATTTCCATTGTCTGGTACCCATAACACAAGTTCTTTGTGAACTTACCACGGGACCAGACTGACGTGGTGTGAAAGCATCAAGCAAGAAAGCATAGATATTATTATATATTATCATCACATTTGGATTAAAAAGTCTATCCAGACACGCCGAGAAACGTAATTATCGATTTATTATTTATTTATTACTTATTACTTCATACCAATGAACAAAAAATATAAAATAAAAACCTACAAAACTGTTCGTCAGTTTGTCTGTAGGATCAATGAAACAAAACTTAATATTATAGACAGAGTATAAAAACACAATTAACAAGATACAACATTAATAATAATAATAATAATACAAAATGAAGTATTGTAATAACAAATAAAGCTAAATTAATTTAGAGTAATGATTAGATTAATGATTTTGGTGGTGAGGGATGTACAAGTAATAAAAAAATACGATTTATCCCGTGATTAGTCACTGCCTGTAGATTTTAAGCTCACGATGATAGGAGCTGGTCTATTACCTTCTTTTGATGGTCAAACGTTTAATCCAATCTATGTCCAAGGTATTAACGTTGAGAGCATCTTCTATTTTAGTTACGATTTCTTTCACATTTTCTTCAGGTAGGTCTACACCAGCAATTTCGATATTGTGTTTTCTGGAAGTTTGTTCAATTCCGTACAGTTTTTGTTCGAGTGCTATGTTCATTTTTCCAGGTATGTACATTTATTATTGATATTCACCATTGCTTTTTCCAGTTTATTGATTTTTTCTTTTTAATGACTATATTCTGTTATTAAGGTGACGACCTCTGAGGCTCAGTGGTTGAGCGCGTTGGTGCTCAAGCCGGGGGTCGCGGGTTCGAATCCCGCCGAAGGAACAAAAAAGTTTTTCTGTGTTCGTGGGTCATGGATGTGTATTAAATATGTGTATAATATAATAAAAATCTTAAATATATGTATAGTATAAAAGTATTAAATATAAATATACTTCCCGTTTTCTGGTACCTGTAACACAAGTTCTTCGGATACTTAGCACGGGGCGAGATTGACGTGGTGTGAAGCGTCCATAGATATTTATTATTATTTATTAAGGTGTCGTCTGTCTTGTCTGAGAGTATGCTAAGGCTTAAAGTTATCTCATCAAGTTGTCTTTTGAATTCGGGTAATGCACCAACTTTCCTTTGAATGTCTCGTAGAATTTTTGAGTTATCTTGTTGCTCGATATTTGCTTCCTCGCCTACTGAATTACCTACTACTTATTACAATGAGTTCTATTCTTACCTAAGCCTTTAATACAGCCCTTGTGAAAAATTCCTTCACAAGGCCCTTGACATATAAAATGCCTTTCTTTGGTAAGATGTTTTTGCACTTTTGACATTCCATTCTTATTTATTTGTACTCGTAATTGTAAATATATCGACGGTATAATTTAGTATTTGTTTTATTTACATTATTCTGTGAGTTTCATGTCGATTTATATTTAATATACATTTTTTTTTTTTGTAAGTGCCTTGCTTTGATATTCTCGCTTAGACATAATATATTTCTTATGTGATTTTTGTCCGGGAGCCTGGACTCTGGATAAAGTATAGAATTAAGATCAATCTTACTAAAACGATAAGACATCCATAATATGTTTCCACACTAAAAATCTAGGACAGTTATTTGCCATAAAAGACATTATTTGAGCTATACAACACTTATGTGATCTCATTGCCAGTATGAGGCCAATATAAAACACTACTCAAAGCTACAATACTCCATTACGATTTAATGTAATGTTAATGTTATTAAAAAAAAAAAATTGAACCAAATTAATCTGTCATTGTATTCTTTTATTGTGCGGTGGCCGGTGAGTGAGTTATATTTCAATGAGGGTTTTTAAATTCGTGACATCTGACAGATTTTTGACACGTCAAGGACCGTCGTGCCACCAAAAGCCGCCTGGTGACAGAAAAAGAATCGAAAAATCTTATTGACCGTTCTTAATACCACTTACGCCACCAGATTACGCTTTTTGTGCGTTGGGTTTGCCCCCTAGCGGCAGAAAAAATATCAAACACCCTCATTGAAAGCATTATAGCCGCCCATATTGAGCTTTGTTTACATTAACATTGCATTGCATTACAACAAAGTATACTTGAAAGATGTTTCACCTTAAAACACGTGTCCATTTAATAAAACCATAAAATATAACACTTACATACATAAAATATAACATGTTAAAACTATATTTAACTAGCTTTTCCCCGCAGCTCCGCCCGCATACATATCCCATGGGAATTATATACTTTGTCAGTACAAATAGTAAGTAACCTATGTTTTAATCCAGAGCCTAAACTAATAACATACCAAATTTCATCACAATCCGTTTAGAAGTTTTTGCATGCATCCATCCATTCTCACAAACTGGCACACTTATAATAGTATTATGATGTATTTTAATAGATTTATCAATCACTGCTATCAGCATACCAATTACTGTAAATGTTTTCTACTCAACTCTAAACAACTCTACCGTTACCTACTTTTACTTTTCATTGTAGTCTTTTGTTTCATTTTTTTAATATTAAGTATCACCTTGCTGGACGTGGGTAGCCATATACCGCTCACAATGGAAAGAATTGGAGGAGACCTATGCCAAAGGGCACACCGATCTGAGCCAAAAACAACTCAGTTTGGAACAACAAGCTATAATAATAATAATCTCCATAAATTAAGTCCAAAATTAAGATAAGAGAGACGACATACATCTAACTCTTGGCCCTACTGAACAAGAGTAGCTAAAGACAGGACACAGATGGAGGAGGCCTATGCTGGGAGGCATGCTGAATCACGAGACATTATAACAACTTCAAGCAAATTCGGAAAAGGGAAAAAATAAAAATTATATCTATAAATAACGAATGAAGTTGCTTCAGCGGCTATTGAATTAGTTTCAGCTTTTTCTATAATGTATCAAAACCATAACTTGACTTACCGTGAACAGTGAGCTCCGAGTCACGGTTCAGTTCGTAGAGACGCAGCGCCTCGTCCAGCTCCAGCTGTGTGGATATGGTGCACGGGTCACCTTCCTCGTCCACCCACTTCATCGTGAAAACCTAGAAACAGATGTTTTTTCTTTTTAAATATTTTAGGTAAAAGAATAAAATACATTTTTTTTACAAACTTTCTTTTGATAGTATTTTCTTAATAGACTACAGTTTATAGCTTTTTAAAAGTGTAAATGTATCTGCCTGAGTGAGAAAAGTAATTCAAAGTTTATAAAACACAACCCTAGCGCCATCTATATTTTTTAAGCTTCAAACATTTTAAACACTGGATTCAAGATTTAATATTGTGAGTTTTTATTTACATCAATCTTAATAACAAACACCTGGGGGTCTAAAAATGCCACTTCAGGCGTTACATAATATTATTCATATATTATGTACGCCATTTAAGGCATTTCTATTGAAAACTGTCAAAATTTATGTTTTCTAATATGATAAAATGAGATAAATCATGTAGCCATTTTCACGATTTTTGTATGGAAAAATAATATGAAACAACTAATGTGGCCTCTTTAGACCCCTGCACCTAGTACACAATGTATATAATATTCTTTTACCTAAAAAAAATTACTTTAATATTTCACCATTTAACTAACAAGTGGGCAGATTTTGGTAGAACTTTAATCATATTTAAAAGATATAATCAGGTAATTTTTAAGATGACTTATCTACCTGGTCAGGCATGAAGCGGCATATTGCTATCATCTCCTGCGTGAACTCTTCCAGGGTGATGTTGTGATTGATGTATGTGATCATTACATCGCTGCTGTACACCGTCTTCACCCGTACATCGTTGGCGTGGTTGTCCTGGCCCACCAGTTGAGTCGGCATCATGACAGATACTGCAACCTCAATCTGACCTGGAAAATTTATTTGGTACATTACTCTGGTTTATAAATAAATTGTATATTGTGAAAAAAGTAAGCTAACTGAATTGTTACTTTTAAGGTTATTTCCTATTGTATTATTTCAAAAACAAACAATTTAAAAACACCTAAGCATGCTGAAAGTATGTATTAGAATGCATAAGATATCTACAACTGATGACTTTGGGGTGACAAATTAAGTTTCCGTAACCAACTTTTTTGAATAATAGTCTGCAGCTCACTTTTTTCTACATTAGTATTCAGTTAGACAAAATTTCAGGGCGTGTAATCGTTTTGTTTGCGGCCTACAATCTTGATAATGTTTTTACCATAACCTATTAAGATCGGTCACACTCGGTGAGAAAATGAATGAATAGTCGTAACTTATAGTAGTCTTAGCTAGGCTAGGTGGTTTACTTCCCGTTTTAGCTTAAATAATAGACGTTATAATGTGGTGAACATTCCCATAATATGATTCATACATATTAATACAAAGCACCAAAATACTTGTGAGTATTATTGAATTAAATATTGCACTAAATAAGGTTTTAGATGTAAGTTTGTTTAAAACATTAAAATGCCAAAATTTTTAGCTTTTATTACCTGAATTTAGTTAAAAGGCAAAATCAACAAAAAGTTTGACACAACAACATTAGTTTGATAAACTGTCAATGACAAGTGACATACAGTGACGTACATATATATATATAGGTACAGTCCGATCCATCTGTCTAAAGTGATGTACTAAAAAGTGAAATTGTCACCATTGAGTTTGTCCACCCTTTCTTCTACCGGATTTTGATAAGCGCGTGAAAGAGACCACTAATTAATTTGAGTTCACAGACTTGTATAACATGATGTCATTCTTATGTATTCAAAAATATCAAATTAAATCAAGGATTTTAAATATATTTTTATTTATATCATCATTATGTACCATATTCATTAAAATCTCATTTAAAATTAAATTATTTATCATGCTTGGCTCATAAACGCACTAATCACCATCATTGCCGTCATGTAACTCATGCATTAATCACTGTTTATTTTGAGTTAATCAAAATTAGTGATTAATTGATTTATAGTTTTAATGGCGGTACAATTTGTGAATGGTATCGTAACAAAATGTATACAGTACCTACATTGTGGTATACAGCTATAGGTAACGCACATAAATTTACAGCGACAACCGCACCATCCGTACGCACGTTAGTAAGCAACTAAGCACCGATACCTATGTTTCCGATCGTTTGCATCGTGCGTTTTGAACTTAAAAAAAAAACAGCGCATACCTTTTGAAGTTTTTGAACGAAACGTCAAAATTGTGTCATTGAACAGCGAGGACTGTTTGCTGTATTGCTATTTTGTGTTAAAAATATATATTTTTTTAATTGAGATCATTTCTTTTTTTAATATAGTTTAATCATAGTTTCATATTAAACTTATATTCCAGACATGGTGAGGTGTTTATGTTTGCTTCTATCCTTTTCATTGCTCCTAATCAAATACTTGTTTCCTTTGATGACTAATAGCATAACATTTATGTGTAGCGTTGTAAATATGATAACCGTTACAGACGGAGCAACAAATGGATTGTGCATTGGACTTAATGCGAAGGCTGCCTCCCCAACAAATCGAGAAGAATTTAACCGATTTAATCGACCTAGTTCCTAGTTTGTGTGAGGACTTGTTGTCGTCAGTGGACCAACCGCTGAAGATAGCGCAGGACCGGAGCAACGGCAAAGATTATCTGCTGTGTGACTACAACAGAGACGGAGACTCGTACAGGTCCCCATGGTCCAATACCTACGACCCGCCGCTGGAGGACGGGTCTATGCCCTCGGAAAGACTGCGGAAGTTAGAGATAGAAGCCAATCATGCGTTCGATCAGTACAGGGAAATGTATTTCGAGGGCGGCGTTAGTTCTGTGTATCTGTGGGACATGGATCATGGCTTTGCAGGTATGGCTTCATATTCAAATTTCACTTCCATGTATATTCGAAAATAACTATATACCAAGTTTATAAATTTTTCCCATTAATATCAAAAATTGCCTACTCTATAGGATAACAATTAAATAATTGACTTAGTTGGTAACAGATATGAATAAGCTGGCATTTTTCCTTATGTGTTTTTTGCTATCTTAGTAATTATCAACAATTTATTCAATCACAAACCTTGTACACAGCTATATATTATATCATTATTTTGTGCAGGTTTGATTAAAAATCTAAATAACTACTATATTTTAATGATATCGCAGCTTAGTTGTTGGTGTCCTAGCAGGCAGTATGGGGTCTATTAGGTATTGTATTATAACTACAGCTAAGCATAAAGCAACAATAATAAATAATAATGATAATACCTATGGATGCTTCGCACCATGTCGGTCTGGCCCCACGCTAAGTAACCTAAGAACTTGTGTTACGGGGACCAGACAACAGGAAGTAAATTTAATACTTTTATACTATACATATATTTGAGATTTTTATTATATTATACACATATTTAATACACATTATGGCCCAGGAACATAAAACATTATGTTCTTTCGGTGGGATTTGAACCCGCAATCCCGGGCTTGAGCACGATACTCCCAACCCTTAAGCCACAGAGGTTGTCATTAAAGTAGAATGGCCATGGCCCCAAGTGCACAAGTGCAGTATTCATGTATAAACAAAACCACTATGAAGTTCATTGTATTCAATTCATAGTTTAAAAGATCCAAGCGTAGGGCTAAGCATACATGAATTAGAGAAAAGTATCTATCCTCACAAACTTTCACATTTACTAATATTGCTAGTACTACTATTATAAATGTGAAAGTTTGTGAGGATAGATGTATGGATGAATGGATGGATGGATGGATAGATAGATGGATGTTTTTAACTCTTTCGCGCAAAAACTACAGAACAGATTTTGATGAAACTTGGTATGGGTGTAGCTTAGGCTCTGGATTAAAACATAGGCTACTTTTTGTCAAGCAAAAAGTTTGTACAGGCAAAAGTTGTTAGTAATGAATACCTTTTCACAAGCTCAATCAAGATTTTGAATATCAAATTTCAGGTGTAATATTAATCAAGAAGGCTGGCGATGGATCTCAGAAGATAAAAGGTTGCTGGGACTCAATCCACGTTGTAGAAGTTGTTGAGAAGAGTTCAGGACGTAATGCTCATTACAAACTCACGTCCACGGCCATGCTGTGGCTGCAGACCAATAAGGAAGGCAGCGGCACCATGAATCTGGGTGGCAGTCTTACCCGACAGGTAAACATACTGATATTTGAATCTTCTTATTTTGACGACATCTGTGGCTCAGTGGTTAGCGCGTCGACGCTAAAGCCGGAGGTCGGGGGTTCGAGTCCCGCCGAAGGAACAAAAAGTTTTCTGTGTTCCTGGGTCATGGATGTGTAATAAATATATGTATAACATAGTTAAAATCTAAAATACACAATATATGATACTATAAAAGTATTAATGGGATGCCGGTAGATGGCGCACGGTTAACATCGAGCTCCATATTTTTTGTAACTAAAAATAGTAAAACAGTGCGAAAAGTGTTAAATCTTATAAAATTGAGTATAACTAGTATCAATTCACGTCATAGAACGTTATCTCTGAAAAAAGTGCATGGACGACAAAAATATCAACGTTTATAAAGTGAAGTGATAAAACTGGATTTTAACCCCTAAATGTAAATAAAAACCCCTAAACGTAAATAGCAAAGCGCATGTCAGTCCACACATAGAATATGGTTCTGTAGTCACCTATAAATGATTTTATTTTTCATAATTTACATGTTTCAATGATGCCATTTTTTAACTATCTCTTAACTTTTTTAAATTCTCTTTTAAGTTATCTCGCAAACGGATACTTACCTAAATGAAAAAATCGTTTTAGCAACCTCTCAATATTCTTGAAAGACGTCTCTAATGATACCCCAAACCATGAGGTAGACGCATCACGCGAGAAAAAAGAAACATCTTACGTGTAGGGAACCCAAAAAAGTATATTTTTCGTAATTTTCATTTTAACACTTTGACAACGTGGCAAAGACACATATCCATGCAAAGTTTCATATTTCTGGCACTAACCGTATGGATGGCAAGCCGAGGACATACGGACGCACGTGACGAAACTACAAGGCTTCCGAAACGTGAACTACGGAACCCTAAAAAGGGGTTAAATGTTCTAGGATAAAAAGTAGTTTCAACCTGGTGACGTCCACTGCAGGACTGCAGGATGTCCAGTGCGACCGGTCGCTCGCGGCCTGTATCCACCGACTCCCTGCGACTTTTCTTAGGTCCTGTCCACCTGGTGGGAGGCCGTCCTCCGCTTCGACGTCCAGCTCGTGGTCTCCACTCGAGAGCCTTTCGGCCCCAGAATAAAAAGTAGAAAAAATCAAATATTTCATTCAAAATCTTTAACAGGATATAAGTCAAGATATACTTAAATGTTTCCAGGCGGAACAAGATTCAGCAGTGAGTGACGTGACCCCACACATCGCCAACATCGGCCGCATGGTGGAGGACATGGAGAACAAAATCAGAAACACATTGAATGATATTTATTTTGGTAAGTAAGTAGGGTAAAACAACCAATTGTTGGGCCCGAACAGTCAATTGTTGGCCCCATACCCCAATTTTTGGCCCCACCCTAGTGTTCCCGTGGCATACTTTTTAAAGTGAAACTTTTATTACATCGTCTCAAACTTTTTCGTCTGTGTGTTGCATGTCGCGTGACGGTCGGCCGCGGAGTAGGGATAAAGTGAAAGGCGCTCGTCAGAGCAGCCGAGGTCAATATGGCGGCGTCTATAGTTAGCATCAGCTGACCGTGTAGTGTATAGACTAGTACTCATTTGTGCCAGTGCTCCACGCTATTTTGTTATTAAGTTTCACTTTTACCGTGGTTTCATAAAACCACACAATCCTTTTTACTCACATTTTAAGATAGCGATTCAAAATTGAACTTTATATTCACTACACAAAAAGATACACGTTTCATTGCAAGAGTTGGAACTTAGCGCTGAAACGTGTGTATCTTTTTGTGTAGTGTATAAAGTTCAATTTTGAAGCGGCATCTTAAAAAATGCGCGCCCGCGTCGCGTCACGGCGTGAGCTGACCCCAGGTGTGTTTTAATTTGCAGGTAAAACGAAGGACATAGTGAACGGGCTGCGGTCGTGCGTGCCCGCAGCCGTCGCAAAGGCGAAGGCGGCGCTGCAGCACGACCTGGCCGAGGTGCTCAACCAGCGGCGCCAGTTCACGCGCGCCGAGTGAGACGCACCTGAGCCCGGTAATTCTTTGTTCCTTATCCTAAAAATGTCTTGGGCCTGCCAGCTGCCAGGCAGCAACAGCCAGTGAGTCACAAATTAATTTCCAGTCTTTTTATTTAAAAATAGGAATCGTTTATTAGAAAAAAAGCTTGTTAATTTTTGTGTTCATTTGGATATTAAAAAAATCATTTTCATTTTCGTTACATTTTTATATTGCAGCACTCTTGAGTCTTGGCCCAAGCTTCAGCATAAGGGCTTGGCTTGATCAAAATGATATTGCCGTCTGACAGAAAGCCAGTGTTTGCGTAGTTTTTAACAAATTAAACGTCAAAAGTCAATGCTAGCCATACACGTAACGGTATAACTGACAGGTTCTAAGCAGGTAAACCGGAGCGTGTATGTTGCAAATCTGTGCAGCTTTCCATACTTCCATAGGTTGGCTCAAGCTTGACAGGTATGGCTAGCTTAGGCCCACTTGCGCGGATCTGGGTTAAAGTTAAACCTGGGTTAAAATGTCATGCCTTCTCTTTCATAAATACGA
Organism: Phengaris arion; assembly: GCA_963565745.1. Classification (NCBI taxonomy): domain Eukaryota; kingdom Metazoa; phylum Arthropoda; class Insecta; order Lepidoptera; family Lycaenidae; genus Phengaris; species Phengaris arion. The sequence continues at coordinate 2,350,203 of OY751451.1, read as the reverse complement.
AAAACAAGAACTTTAACCCAGATCTGCGCAAGTGGGCCATAATGTTACAATATTTTTCCATCAGTAATGTTACACACATTTTTAGATTGCTCTATGAAAATTAGATTTTGATCGCTAAATATATAAATGTGTTTTTTCAGATGAGTTGGAGACTTTTGGGTTAATGTAACAACGACATAGAAAGTTCAAGATTATTAAAAAATAGACAATGGAAAGTATATATTTGGATGATAAAATCAAAAGTTAGCGTTTAGGAGAATGTATAAACCAATGCATCCAACACGGTGCTTATATTGTAGTCCAGTATATAATCTAGGTTGTTTTAAGTGTAATATAATTGTTTTGTATTTACTTTGGCGGCCATCTTGGATTACGTCATTCATTTCACAACATCTATAGTCTAAAACCTGAAGAGAAAGACTGCAAAAAGACACTTCCTCAAAAGGAAAAAACGGAACCCTTATAATTTATTGCAGCAACACTTACAAAAAGCCGGAGCTCGACGTGAAATCTCGAAGATTTGACACTTTTTTAATTTTCCTTGTCTATGCTTCATTAATGCCCGGTTTCTGAATTTGTCAGTAGGTTATCTATTCAAAAGCGTTAGCGAATCAAAAGTGCTTTTGAATAGATAAACTACCAATAAATTCACCCCCGAACCGGGCATTAGCCACTTATTTTTAATTAGTTAGGTATGTATCTCTTTATAAATTAATTTTTTGCATGCAAGGGTTCTGTACCCAAAGAGTAAAAACGGGACCCTATTACTAGAACTCCACTTTTCGTCCGTCTGTCTGTCACCAGGCTGTATCGTGATAAGACAGTTGAAATTTACACAGATGATGTCCATCTGTTGTCGCTAAAACAACAACAAACGTGATTTTTAGCTGTTTGGTACGGAACCCTTCGGGCGTATGTCCAACTCGCACCTGGCTCGTTTTTTTATATTTAAGATTACTTAGCCATTTATCATTTCTTATGAAAATCACAGTGACGTACTTTACAGGTGGCCGCGATCCGCGTCATTTAAGATTTAGTGCTATGAATAGTGTAATACAGTACTAATTTATAATATTACAATAGTAAGATATATAGATAAATACAATTGATGTTTGAAAAAATGTATGTCAGACAATTATTATGAATAAAGTATACCCTATCCAATCAAAGTATGGCTGCCTTTTGCATTTATTTGTTATGATTTTGCTGTCTACACATATTAGGTATAGTACGTGATGAGATATTATCTCCTGAGCTCACGTTTGCTCTTAGTCTGTAAGTATGCTAGTTATTCTAATTAATGTTATTTATACACTTTGTTTTGTATGTATACTCCTTTGTATTTTTCTTAAATGACGCGGTGAAATAATTTTGTGCATACTGAATTTAGCCCAAAATAATATAATACTAATTGCATTTTGTTGTTTTTGTAACTTAGGGCGAGTTTCACAATCTTATTAGTGTCGGATAGCTTATTCGGAAGTTTTGTTTTTGCTTACTCTATATCAAGCGACAGAGACAACAACATGCATCTGGCACTTAAGAATCATGCCCTTATAATTATAAATAGTAAACTAGATATAACAAATCTGTACGTTAAAGTTTTAATGATTGGCAACACGCCAACTTTTTAATGTTGCTATATTTCAACTAATTATATTAATTCAATTGTAATTACATTTTATTGTTTATTTTTACCATAGATTCAATTGGCCTCTCTTAAATAAATACATAAAACTCATGCTACCTTATTTTATTTATGTTCAATACTTAGTTACTATTGTAAGACTTTCAATCGTGAGACCTGCATATTTCAGAAAGCAACCGTATAAAACCCAAATGAGATTAATTCATCAATCCAGTGGTTTTTTGTGGTGGACTGCTTGATTCAAATACTTTAAACCATTTTTCTAATCTAAATTTACCATCATATTATCTCGCTGATTACCTTTAACGCCCAGTTGAATGTGCCGCGAGGACGCTGCGAATTGAGATTTATTGGCTAGGCCACATATCAGTTTCTTAACACTCTCCTTTGCACTAGGTGCCCTTTGTTGTGGCCACAGCGTAATAAAGATACAGTGGGACGTTTGTCGCGCGAAATGCCGCTTTTGTGTAGGTATTCGCCATTGCTGCAGGGTTGTCACAATAATGTGTTTTATTATAATCTGTTCTACATTTTGTGTATTCGTAGTATGTGTATGTAGAGTACTAGGAATAAAACAAAAAAAAATATAAGAAGTATTAATGAAGAGTTTTATTATAAAAAATACAAATGCGTATACAAAAGCTCAGGGTTCGCATGATATATATATCAATTGATATTTATTTATATTTAAAAATGTAAAATAATGTTTTAAATGTAAAAAATCTTACATCAAGTCATAGTCTAAATACACAGGTCTTATTTTCCGATGTTTCACAAGCCTAGGTCATCAAAAACTTGCTATTTGACACGACATTAACTAATCATAGCCGTCGACGCGGCTTGTAACTTAGGCTTATGACACCCACGTGACCCCCTGTTTTTCAGAAGAAAATTCCTTGTTTGTTATTAGATCATTTATACCATCTGTCAAATTAATTCGACTGATAAAATTATAACTTTTTTTTTACTGGTTATAAACAAAAGTCATTTTATGGATTTAATTGATACTCAAAAGTATCTATCGTTGATTTTTAATTTATTTGAAAACTTTGAATATCAACAATAAATAAATGAGTTTAATTTTACTTCCCTATCTTCAAATTACCAGACATACAAATTATTTCGATTCAACTAAGTATTACGAAAAAAACATATCAGAGTTGACGAAGAGTGAGAAGAACCCTGCAAAAGCTACAAATGCGAAACTGAAAGGTATTTTCGACATTTGGATTAACTAGTTTTTAGATTGCGATTGTTGAATTTGACGAATGTAGTAAATTCTCATAAGTAGATACAATTTTATTAAAAATTCTGACGGGAAACAGGCGCATGGTTTTGTATTAAAATTAATCTTCTTTAGCTGTTCATATAATTGACTTCCAATATTATTTCCAACAAACGTTGTAAAACTCGCCTGTAAAGTGTCCTCTAATTTCTGGCAGTACTCTATAAAATCGTCTGGAGGAACTTGCAGCCCACCGAACGGATCATTTTTTGTGCTATAAGCTTTTCGACGCATGTATAAATTTTTGGATGTGGATTGGACATCGTATGAAGAAGCGTACTTTATCATTTCAATACATTTGTGCGATTTCACACATCTTCTCAAAATGTATCCACATATGTACAAAATGCGTTATCCTCCGACAAATCGTAATTAGGACGCACATTCGGAAGTATGTCGTGGGACACGGCAGTTGCTGAAGTTGCGAATACGGGGCTATTTTTTAAAAAATAATGGTATTTAATTAAAATACTACCAAAATCTTCAATACAATTTGTTTCATTAGATAGTTTCATTAGTTCCCATAAAAATGTTTTTCGAAAGGCTCTTGTAAATTGTACGCAAGTAGGCTCGCGGCAATTGCCACCTGCTTACCTTATAATGCCGAAAAAGTTTTCAAGGCAATCATTATTGAGTCTTCTTGTGAGAAGATACTCAAATTTTTCGCATTTCATGTCTACCTGTAAATGGCTAATTGAGTTTAATGTCACTAGGAATGCATCCAAAAATTTAATTTTTTTTCGTGACATCACGACGAGTGGTTTTATTTTTAACGGACAAATTATTAAATATATTTCGGGCTATTTAGTAGATCTGTTTGATTACCATCGCCTTTGTATGCCATGTTAAATGGTTTTGGTGAAAAAACATTGCTCGAGTTTAATAAATCTAATAGATCATTCATGAACGTAATAAATTCAATCGTTCCATCAGCTACATTCAGAGAACCAGAAGCAACATAAGTTTCTAGTGCTGCTTTTACAGAGTTACTGAACACTTGAGATGCGAATCGGACTTTCTGTTTTTGAAATGCATTGGGCATTATGTGAGCATCTGTCAGTCTATGTGCACATCGAATGTCTTTAGTTTTATCTAAATCATACAGATTTTGAATATCATCCCAGTTAACTGTCTTGTTTTCAAATTCGTAGTTATTATTTAACAAATTGTTCCGAACACATTTTATTAAATGAGGAACATCAAAGATATAATACAGCTTCTTATCATCAATTTGAAAGCTACATATTTCTTTAGTAATTCCCAATGATTTTGAGAAATGCAAAAAATCGGAGCCTAGGTCTGATACGAAAGCCCGCACATTGAATCCCAAACTAAACCGTTTCTTCACTGTATTAATAATCCAACTGTGTAATTGTTCTTCGATTTTACTGGATGATAAGAAGGCAAAACCAATAGGTTACTTCCAGTTTGAAATTATGCCCCGTAACATTATAGTGAAAGCATATCCGGCAGCATAGGAACGTTGTTCATTATTAATCTCATACAAACCTATAATTTTATCCTGTTTGCTATCATAAAATAATGAACATGTAAGACTCATTTCATCCATACAAATGATACAATGTCTATCAGCCGGCGACATTCTTTTCACAGACGCAGTTAAAACTTCCCACATTTGGTCGTTAATTTCGGTAGTCATAGTCATATATACATGTTAGCCAGAGTAGATTTTGAAGGCATAGGTACAAATAGTTTTTGACAAAAATCTGTATGAAAGCGGGCTTGTATAATATAAATTTAAACAAAATAATTAGAACTCTCTGGTGTACCTATTATTTTTACAATTTGGTTTTAAATGCATTTGAGCCTTTACTATAGCGCCTAACTGGGGAGATAAAAATTTATCACATCCTGTCAAAAATTGTTTTTCCGTGATATCTTTACATTTCTCGTCAGATAATTTTAACTTCTTACTAACTAAAGTTCTTTCCTCAGTTTTCTTTTTCGGGGAGTGTGGTCAGTTAATTTGGCATTAGTCTGAGAACTATTATCTACACTTTTTTTTTTTGATCACTTGATTTTTTTGATGCCTTCATCACGTTTTTGAGTACAATCCAGAACTACATCATTTAAAATATTAATTTTGGGGTCTAGACCAGGGTCGATAGTTTTTAAAACCAAGAAAAAATAATAGTAGGATAAAACCCATTACAAAAGGATATATTCTCCATATAATTATAAAAATGGAAGGAAAAATAATTTACGGGCGATCTGAGGTCGGGAAGGGGATGGGGGTGAGTTTTTAAGGGTAAAAAACGGTTTATCTCGATTTCCGGCAAAACTAAGTCTTATTGAAAAAAGTCAAATGGCAAAGTTGTAGGTAATAAAAAGATCTAAAACTTTTGTATTTACACTTTTTTCACATAACCTCAAAATTTATGTGAAAATTCAAAAAACCAAGTTTTTGGTTTTTTATTTTTATCTTTTACATTTTTTTTTCACGAAATTTGGTGAAAACTTACCTTTTTATGTACCAAATACGCTGTAATTTATTTGATTAGAAATATTTATTTTTTCACCTTATTTTGAATTAATATCGAAAAAGCAACCTAATTTTCAATAGAAAATTCACCCGTCAAAATATCAGCTTTTTTAAAAAAAGTTGGTATGCTTTCTGTTCGTGGAAATCTCTACTTTCCGATGGTGAAAAAAAAAATATGTTAGTATAGTAAATCTTCTCAGAAAATACAAAAAAACGAAAAAAACTCGAATTCGAATTTTTAAAAAAATTATTATATACAATTTAGAGCTATTTATTAAAAATTACACTTTAATTACTTACTCGAAAAACGTAAGATTACATGTTACATTGATTTAAAAAAAATGCAAATCAAAATATACTACCTACTATAATTAACAAACAAATAAGTTAAAGTTGTCGAATCTTCTTTAAATTATATGCGTAGATGCCTATTTATAACTATTTTAAGATAACTTATATACCTGAGTGACCTACGAAAAATTTTACTCTACGTCATTTTATTACGTATTTTATTACATATTTATTTTATTTATATTTAATCTACGTCAAAAGGTATTTCATAGAGTAGTGGGGAAGGGGCTAGGCGGGTCTGGGTCTTACTAAATACATACCTACTATTTCTTAGCAGCTGTAACAACCGTTAGCCTAGCCAGTATTCGAAATACAGTAGGTACAGTATACAACATCGTTTATTAAAATACACGTGCACGCTGAGTTTCTTTAAGATAATTGTGACAAGTTTACTTAAAAAACCTTTAGAATCTGCATAGGAAGGTAAATACTATCTCTATTTTTATCTGTATCAATCAACTCGAAACATAAAAATAGTAATATTTTCTATAAAAAATAGTATGCTTAACGTAACATAACCTACTTAAAAATTAAAATTGAATGATATTTCAGCACAAGATTAAAAATTAAAAATCTCCTTAATTTTGCACAAACAAATTTAGTTAAGTACTCCCACGAAAAAAATATACTATTTTTTATAAATTATTTTTCCTTTCATTTTAATAATATTCTCCTCGTTTTCTAATGGGTTTTATCCTACTATTTTTTTTTTCACTTTTTATTATTTTTAAAGGCTTCTTTCTACCTCGGTCTAGTCTGTTTGTGTATGAATTGAACGTGTGTCTTTGATAGGCAAAAGTAGTACTGGGATCGCTGTTTTCTTCAGTGACTTCTTGCCGTACATATGTTCTTCAAAATGCAAACTGCATGTGTGTGTTCTCCAGGCTATCAGAAGTTTTTCCAACTAAATGAAGTCTTCCACATGCTTCAATCCAAATCTTACATCTGAAATAAATTAATATGATTTTAAAATACTAATAATAATTTTTTTATAGATGAATCAAGTCGTGCAGAGATATCACATTCCATATTCGTAATCGTCATCCCCGAAAACCATGGAAACGATACCCATATTTGCGTCCGCCATCTTGAATCTTGTAATACTAACTTTTGCCCGAGACTTCGAATCATTTCGGACAGACAGACAGATAGACAGACAAAAATGTTGTTAACCTTTAGATATGGTTAAGGTATCAAATTTGCTAACGGAAAAACACATTAAATGTGTTCTCAATTTATTGTATTTCTATGTTGGTGTGTAATAAATAATTATCAAAATCGAAAGAATCTAAAATTACAAACAGACACTCAAATTTATTTATTTGTCTAGATTCGTAATCGGCACCCCCGAAAACCAGAAAACAATACCCATGTTGATTTTATTTAATTTACGTCCGCCGTCACTCCAGTGCTTGTTTGGCCAACCGACCAAATTTATCGAAATTTAACTTTGAACGCAGTAATGTTAAGACTTAAATTTCATTACGTACGTACAATGCATACATGCAACCATGCAAAAAAAAATGAAATAAAAATAAAGGTAAACTTTAATAACGAATTTGACAAAACACTTATTTAACTAAAATGGTTTAATGCGTCTGAGTTTTTTTAGGAATAATACCGTAAATGTATACACCTGTATTTACGTTTGGCGCGTAACAAGCACGCAACAAATGATCAGTCACTTTGGCCTACCTCTAGTGACGTATTGTTCAACCTCCACATTCAGGTATAATTGATAACAATCTCTAGATGAAAATTGTAACAATAAATTCATAGGTATTGTATGGTATGTTAATACATACAATACAATACTGTTAATACATACAATACAATACCTACCTTTCTTAATAGAAAGACCTTCAAATCTAGAAAATATAGCTCTACGAAAAAAAAAAAACGTCTCCTGTAAAATTGTACCAATATGGTCGGTAGGCCAAACAAGCACTAAAGCGTCGATAACTGTCCGCCACTTTACTTATTCTTATTACGCAGAAAACATTCAAACACAATCTAGCAACGTAACAAAATAATAATGGACTTACCTTTCTTCAGTGTGTGGAAACTGATGAAATTTCAAATTCTTATTAATACGAGACGATGACATGCAGTCTCTCACAGCACATGTAGTATTAAGTACCTAATACAACTCAAACGAAACACTGTCGCAAACCACTTAAACCAAACAAATTAAAAAGCGTCAACCCGGGCTGACGTGTCCCAAGCGAGTGTATGGCAGCTTGGGCTCGCTACCGCCTCTCTCTCACTCCGCACGATTGCTTGGTGGCCGCATTGATTCGTGCGGTCATATAAACTCGTAAAAACATTAGATTTTTTTCATAAAGCAAGGCCACGTCGATTCGCAAATGCGATTTATTTATGTACCTATGATCTATTTATGTTCCTGTTTTGTACGGAACCCTCAGGGTCCGCGCAGACAGGGAGAAATAATCCTCGCGCGGTCTCGGGCATTTTCTATTTTATATCGGGCGTATCATCGATGATTGCGCGTCATCGATGATACGCCCGATCGATGATGCATTTTTTGTCAAGTTCAAGCATATATGCCCTTTATTTTAATAGTACGTTAATTTTCGAGTGCGTTAATAAAATCCTCTCCTCTGCGCTCCTCTGTCTGCGCTGGCCCTCAGTGGGCGAGTCAAGACTCGCTCCTGTCCGGTTTTTTCAAGATGCTTACTCTATTACAGACCATGAATCTGCGATAGGCTACATACTTTTTTATCATGATGCGTTCAGTAGTTCAGTACTTAACCAATTGCTTTTCCACGATCAGCTGCAACAGCGGCAAATACTTTTACCTTTCTTTTTTTCTTGTTAGTTAAATGATTTGTATATTTTATTGCAGATGCATGCGTGACTTATAAATCCAACAATACATTATTATGCTGAGTGCATTTAGTATCTGAATTCATTATTCGTGATCATTTAGATGCTACTTGTAAAATTGTCATCAATTCATTAAAAAAAAAAACTAAAAAAGGGAATCATAAAGCCGTGATTATCGTTTTGTACAGATTTAATTCGACAGATTGTTAAATTATTATTACTGCATTCACATTTATATAGTTAACTGTTCGCCATGTAAATTCGGTATGTTCGCACATTGACACAAAACACACATAGAAAATTGCACAACTATGTATCCATGAGTTATATAATACATTTCAAAACATACCTATGTACACTTCCCATAGTAATATATCAAATCGTCATATACCAATCCTCGCCCCATATAAAAACTTAATTAATTTAATTTAGAGAGACAGTATACTCTTAAGCATATACGAATTGGTTGCTGAAATTTTATAAGTACCAATTCCCTTGTTAACATCGAAACAATGATGTTTAATATAAAATTAGATGCAACCTGCTAATCTTAACTTAGCAATTTCTAGAACAAAACAATGCCAGTCAAGTCTAGGAATGCGACTAAAAAAAACCTAAAAGGAAAAATTATTTAGTCACTAAATTATTTATTACACCTATAGATGTTTCACAAATTTTTAATTTCTCCATTAAAATTAAGAAACTCGATTACAAGCTGCTAAAAATAACCAACAATAACGATTATGCAAAGACAGAAAATGTACATATCAGGGAACAAACTTTTAGGACAGCCTAAACATTCTATGTTCACGAAGTATGAATTTTGAATGCATAAAAAAATATCTCTTCTATAGGGCCTTACCTTACATTCTTACAATATATTCGTATATCACCGCTCTAGAGCAATTGGATGTTGCAATTGTTCTAACAAATGACACACGCTGAACAGTGGACCTTCCATGCCGGTCTTGGGCGTCTATTCAAATAAACAGGGGGAGCCAAAATGGGCAAATCGCTATATAAAATCTAAACTACTCAACTAAAAAAATGCAAATTCAGTCTTGGCTGTAGTATAGGAGGCCACAAATGGATATCTCGGAGATATAAATGTTCGTGACGTCATTCTGACCGAAAAACTTGCACTTGCGTCCACCTGCGGCTATTTGCCTCGACCACTGTTCTCTATACAAATACAACAGGAATTTAAGATTGAGCCTACTATTGCATTTAAATCAATATTATCACCGAACATATATGTAATGTAAAATATGTATAATTATAAATATTTTTCCTAAACATTTGTCAGTCTGTACGTCGCAATTCTGATTCGTATAGAGACCGGTGAGGGGCTATTTATTTGAACAGACGGGCGCGGCCGGGCTTGATGTTACCTGCACTCATTAGGACTAATTCAATCACACACCACATTCAAGAATTTTTTCTTTATTTCTATTTTTTTTTAAGTTTTTTTTCTCTTGTCAGTTTAGTGCGCAATAATTTAGTTAACTTCATGTTTGCGTCTATCTTTTCGTGGGATAATTAAACCGTAAACAATATCCACGTGGCCGCCGCAACGAAATCGGTAAGCGAAAAGAGAACAAACAGAACAAAACAAACTTGAAGTTTTGGCCAATTTGACGCGGAGTCCGTTTCTCACATTATAATGTTCGGAATGGGAATAAATAAATTAATCAGCACTTCGGTTAAAGACTGCCAAAGGCAGACCGCTCCGGACTGTCAATATTTTGGGTCACATGTCACAACCACCAAGCCCCTCCCTGATTATAACCAGAGTGCTGCAAGCCCGGCTGACGTTAAGCTCGTGAGAAACGGACGCGAGTTTGTATCCACGCCAAACGTTTAATATCTTACTTTAAATTATACAAAATATTCTTTTACATTATGTAAGAGTTGTTGATTGTAAAAAAAAATTATATGCTTGTTATATCCCTATAAATCCCGAGTTGGTTTATTTGTCCAGGGCTGTATTTGCCTTAACTGCGATGACACACTCCTCGCCGCAGGACTTTAGCACGGTGCACTGAAATTGAGAAAAAAATGTTGTTAGAACTTTGACACACCAATAAATTTAGTATCAGAATGTTTGGTTTCCACAATTATGGTAATGTATTAAATAAAAATGTGGCAAATGTTTTCAAAGCACAGAATCCATATAGCAAGTAATAAGTACAAGCTCAGGTTGACAGCAGAATTTGATTTACGAGTGCATTTAGCACCAACACACTATAAAGTGCATCAGAGACTCTTATGACTCTTAAATGAATAGTACTCTCAAATATGAGTGAGTTCTCAGAAGAAACAGTTTACAGTATGATTAATATCAATATTTTTAAAAGTACAGTGATTTGTGATACAGAATTTCGTAAGTTAAAACACTTCAGACAGAAGTCACCGAACGAATGACGTCACGCGTTCCTAAAGTTTTATGAAATATATAGGCCACAAGAACACATTTGCTTATGTCTTCGAAATTATTGCGTTTAAGTTTATAATTACTATAATGAATGTTTTTGATGTAAATAAACTAATTAAGTAGGCTCTTTACACTAATAATTATGTAAAAAAATATTCCAACTTTTTTTAACTTTGAAATGGACCTAATTACAAAACTATACTTAAAATTTTATATATTTTACATTTATCAAGTAATAAATAAATAACTAAATATTTAACATTAAATAAACCCTCACCAGAAGTTCTTTGCCGCTGTCGAAGTCAGCGCGGAGCTGTGTGCCGAGATCACCATCCGGGATCTTGAGGTCCTCACGCAGGTCTCCATTGTCAGCCATGAGGGTGAGGTAGCCGTCGTCAGATATGTCCGTCAGCTGGTAGTCCTCGCGCTTCACGTGCGGTACGTCCATGTTGTGGGTGGAGGGGCAGATATCTTCGTATCTGGAGAAAGAAAAATTTTTTTTTACCTTAAAAAAAATCAAGTACCCATTGCGATTTTTTGTAACAACAGTGATTATGCAGAATCGTTGCGCAAACGGTCACTTTTACGTCTATCCAAAGGAGAGATATAGCATTATAAAATGCTGCAAAAATTCTTAATGCATAAATTGTAAAGGTTGACTTACAGAATGTCGCGGTCGTCAAAAATTGCTTATAAGATAAAAAAAAAACTTGTAATGCAGTAATGTTAAAGTTCTAATAACAACACTGTGCACGCAACAACAAGTGAGCAGTGACAAAAACTCGAACACAGCACACTGGAGCGCATTTCTGACCAGCGGTGTCTATGGCGCCCGCCGCCGCGCCGCGAGGCAGCGGCCTTAGCAGTGTTCACAATCATAGTAAGCCAATTTAAAATACGACTATAAAGCGGGATAAGCATTGGTAAAAAAAAAGCATGTATGCCGAAAACGGTGATCTCATAATACATTAGATAAAATGAGACGCATAGCCGGAACTGGGATATAATTTTCGAGTACCCGCAGCACGAGGACAATATCGAAACTGCCCTCGCGACTCTATGGGCTCGCAATTTTAAAACTATTGATTTTATTTGTGTAAAAATAACTTTTAAATAGAAAAAAAATCGGGTGCCACAACATGCCGCTAAAATAATGAAAATACACTTACTTCTTTCCATTAAATATATCAATTCCGACCAAATGAACTTTAGCGTGGCCGTGCTTGCCAGTCTTGGAGGTGGACATCTCGACGATTTTGCAGGGACGTCCCTTTAACATGACAAAACCGTTTTTGCGGAGGGCCGAGCATTGCATGGGGAAGGTGGCGGAGGCACCGGAATCTCCGGTCTCGAAGTGCGTGTCTTCGATGTCACCCATTGTGTTAGATGTTTTTTAAACTATGGTGTGGAGTGATCTGAAATAAGAGCATTACAATTTTTTAAAGTGTCACTTTAGTAATATAACATGAAGTAGAAGTTCTCTCTACAACAAAAAATATATTGCAAGTTTTTCGTAACTCAAGTAAACACTAAATTTTTTATCGTCACCAATGGACAGTCACAACACCAGAGGATTTAAAAGGTAACTTCTCTGGTGTTGCGCACTTGTGTCCTTGAAATCCCCAACCCCCCTTGGGCTTCCAGTGACATCACTCACACGGCGGAACACAACGCAAGCGTTATTTCACGCCGGTTTTCTGTGAAGCCGTGGTATTTATCCGGTCGAGCCGACCCATTCGTGCGGAAGCATGGCTCTCAGACGTATCAATGTTTTTAAGGCATTTTGTGTTCCGAAAACGGTGATCTCATAATACATTAGATAAAATGAGACGCATAGCCGGAACTGGGATATAATTTTCGAGTACCCGCAGCACGAGGACAATATTGAAACTGCCCTCGCGACTCTATGGGCTCGCAATATTCTCTATAGCTTTAGAAGTAATTTAATCTAGAGAAAAGTGTGTTGTCCAATATCTTTCAGATAGCAGTGTGATTTCTGTGCACATTCAACCAGGTTGCAGGTTAGGATGGGTAGAATAATATAAAGAAATAATTTCAGATCACTACTTAATTTGAACCTACTTGACAAATATATCAGGTATATGCAGATAGTCACAAACAATAAGACACCAACTGCACAGATCACAATGATGAATCATACACGTATCAGGATGGATGGCTTATCAATATAATACTGTAAAGTCATATTAGAATATCCAATGTCAATAAAATGAGGTCCTTTACACCTTGATTGTTCAAATATGGTAGATAGGCTTATTCACATTGTAACATGACCATGAGGACCAATAAAAATTGTTTTGATGCTCTATTTTATAAAATAAGACGGATCATCTAATGGTAAGCAATTACCACTGCCTATAAACATATTATATATAGGCTATAGAGTTGGACCCACAACAGCAGAGGAGATAAGTGCATTTTAGAATATTTTATTCTCCTGTTTCCCTTGGGCCAAAAGGTACCTCTCACAACCAGTGGCGTGAGGTTCCTATACTCCATTCCTTTCGACTTCACTTACCTTTTGAAGACCCTCATCCAAATCCCTACCTATTATACAGGCTAGGGCTTCCCCATGAAGGAGAACTATCATTCGCCACTGCTTACTACACAGTAAAACATGATGCAATATCTTATTTTCCACCAGTGCATTAGTGCAAAAGCATGGCTCTATTTGTGCTAAATATAATACTAATATGTATTATGATCTGAACTTGGTAATGCTTATATTATAGTGTGTCAATAACAAATCCATTTATTCAATATCATTAAAATATAACAGGATAAGTTATTTTTTATGTAGATTGTAGAATTATCAATAAGAATAAATGATTTATTACAGAGATCCCTAAATTTAATAATAACGGAACAACCTAAATTCCTTTTATTTTATGGAACCCCACCTTCAAAGACGAGGAATAACTCGAAACAGGCTTATGCCAAGGGATAACCTGACTAATAAAATGGTCTCATGGGATTAAATTATTTATTTATGAAGTTTTAGTATTTAAGTAAAATACTTTATTTTAGAATCAATATTATGTAAAAATATGTGGTCAGAGAATAAAGGCTTTCATTATTATTATTAACTATCAAATGGTAACAAATTATCACTGAAATTTTAATAAGAACTATTTTTAGGGTATATCATCTCATCGAATGCTAATTATAATAATTTTGGTGGAACCCTGATGACTGTTCTGCAGAACATCTAGGTTCTGTGGAAACCACTTTGGGAATCTGAAACTAGTTTATTATAATAATTCTAGGTATCAATGTACAATTCCATTTTTTTTTTAATCTCAGACACATGTCATAACATCATTATTGATAAATGTCCTCATCACTGAGGCAAGTTAGACATCAAGAAGTCAATTCTGAAGTGTTAGCAACTGATCTACTTTTACTAATAATATAAAGGCAAATGTTTGTATGTATGGAGGTTTGGTTCACACTTTCACACAATAACCACTGAACATATTTTGATGAAATTTGGTATGGTAGTAGTTTACTCTGGATTAACACATAGGCTACTTTTTATCACAACAATATGTACGATTATCGCGGGATTTCTTAGCGTGTTTGAAGTCGCGGGCCACATCTAGTTAAGAAATGTTTCTAGTTTTGTTGATATACTAGCTTACTGTAGGTTGCCAGTTTGCATACCAAAATATGTTATGAATTAATAACAGGGTGATATTTATTATTAAAACATTGTTTAGATTGTCTACAAGACAGGTAGTCGTCACTCACACAACTTTCACTGTGTAAGTTAGGTTATTTCAATTCGCATGTCATGTTCAAGAGAATTCATATAAATTACATATAAACAACATAATTTTCAGTCCCAATATCACCAATGCCCATGTTAATTTTGTGTCTAAATCTTGCAAGGCTCTTTCATTAACACAAAGAACAAGAGATAACATGATTTTTAATCAACAATTAACTTTAGTGTTGCCTTTGGTGAAATGGTTTTGATTAAAACTCCATAATAGATGGATAATATATTTTTTATGTAGATTGTAGAATATTATATGTAATGTCAAGGACATGATAGTAAAGTTGGTAATAAAATATTCAAACTGTTCATGGCCCATGGCAGATCAATAATGTTTTCAGCTTTGAGAGGGTTGTCAATGCATTTGAACTTTTCTACTCTTAGCATAACCACCATAGAAATATGTTTTGTCTACACAAGAATATACATACTGCTAGATAATATTATACAAAATGACAGCTTTCCTTTGCCAAACTGTCATTTTGTCTATTATTCTTTAGAATGAAACTACTTCTATATTGGTTATGCTTAACATGCTGGTGTTGCGGATTATACTTATAACTGTCCATCAGACAATATTTTAGCTCTTATACTGTCACATATTGTTTATTTTTTTATTATAATTAATGCTGCTTATGTAATTCATAATATATTATGTAATTTGAAATTGAGAAATATAAGTGTATGGCATTCCACACTGATCACATCTCTCTAGGCATGACTTAAGGTAGTAATTTTTTCTAACAGCTGTATAGACTTTACTGAATTGATTAAATATCTATGAAAATTAAAACAAATATGAAACAAGCCACCGTCACAGAGAGAATGGTTCTTTTGGAAAACTGCCAAATATAATAAATTTATCATTATAATTCCCGAATTTTACAATTTTGTAACAAAATGTGACTGAATTACTTAACACTATGACACAATACATTGATAAGCTCTCAAAGCAGTAGCTAGGAGCACAACAAAAGATTATATAGTAGACCAACTTATTTATGACATACAAGAAGAAAGTCTGAATTTACGGAGGAAAATAAGAAAGGATGCAGATAGTCATAGCTTTAGTATGGTAGGAACATCTACACAAACACTGGTTTTTACTTTGGATACGACTTGAAAAACAGGAGTAAGGTGTATCTTACTAACTTGATCTTTGGTCATTTTGTCAACAAAAACTATTGTAAAAGTAAGATAAAAACTTGGAACATAGCACCACGACACTAACATGATAAAGAATTACCATTACATATAGTAAAGAAAAATAAAATTATTTTTGTGTGGTGCAAACAACATTTAAATAGATTTCCACATCACATTTCAAATATTTGTGCCAACACACCCAGCCATATGTGAATCTATCAATAAATGTTATACACAAGAATAGTGACAATCACACAAATACAAGATCAACATCGAAAATATGCGCGACACAGGCATGTCACGTTGAAACAGATGTAAAAACGCACCAAATAAGGAAACCGTTGGGATGAGGACTTCTCCAAAGCCAATGGACATAAATCAATTATTCTTATTAAGAAATACCTAGGTATCAAAAATATATATGACCTAACCCCACCTAGCGCTACGAGTGGGAAACCTAAGCCATGATAAACGACAAAGAATGTACCTTGATTTTTGTGAACATAAAAATGTTTGAATATTTACAAATTTTTGACATCGGATTTGAAATTATGACAAACGTGTGAGCACACTCAACGTGGAATTCATGAACATGTGCCTTTTGGGACCATCTTTGCTTGTTACACATGACATTACACCGAAAAGTAATGATTTACTACGTAAAATATTAAAACACAAATTAAAAATACTCGCTGATCAATGTGTCACATTTCTTATTACCATTCAGTTTTGATTGTAGCTTATTAAAAATTGGAATAAAGAAAAAGGATTTGACAAACGTGCCGGTTTCGCGAGTTATTCTATCTTCGATTATAACACAGAAATCACACCGTTGTAATGCGTATATTTCACAATATTGCGTTCACTGTACAAAATACTTACAAAAATAATAAATTAGAGTAATTAAATAGTATTCACGTTAAAACTAAGATATTTATCGACACTCACATGTGACCGACGGGTTCTTCAACCGAAAGGTCAATTTGCGCCTGCGTAGCACCTTCCTCACTCACTTCCTGTTGCGGGGTTCACAATGAATCGATCGTTGCAAATTTTAAGCGGGAAATGTGAAATTTTCCAAAATATATAAAGTTTTACTGAAAAATATAATTTAAAAAAATTGATATAAAATATTTTTGTTGTTATAATTTATACCTTATCACCTTTTGACCATTATTATACAATTTTCAAAAGAAAATGAATTCTCGATTGTCTTTTCATCAATACTGTTTTATCGTCATAGCTGCTTCTGAAAATTACCAATAGATGTCAGGGTCCACTATTGATGACAATTTGCTGACGCTCATTTGACACATACTGACGTTGCCATCGATAAATAAAAAAAAGTTTGTAAGATTTTCCATTTGGAAAAAAAAGCGGCCACAGACAGCTGAATTTTTTCCTGAATTTACGTATCTTAATAAATAGACAACATTCAGAAACAGTTCACACACATGTCACACATCTTAAAATTCAGATTAGTACGGCCATAAACTACTGAACGGATTTTGATGGAACTTGGTATAGTAGTCACTAGTTTAAGCACCGGATTAAAATCTAATTCTATAATGAATGATACTCAACAATAGGCATGTTGCCTAAAAAAATTCTTTTGTCTATTCGATGTTAGACAACATGTTAATAAACAATCTAGAACCAATTTTCGTATAGGTATATCTTAAAAAATAACGAAGACACAAACAATTTAAATTTACAATATGAAAGAGAGCGATATATCGGCCTGTGACGTCACGAGTTGCATCCGCCAATCGCCGTATACTTGTCATTACAAATTGTATGTCGGTAGCAACTTGTGACGTAAGAAATCATTTTGCGAGAAAGAGATGTCCCATATTTTTTATTTGCTAATCATTTTTAAAATCTAAATACCTATTTTATATATATAAAATAGGTATTTAGATTTTTATATATCATTAGATTTCTGTATCTTTAGTCAACAATTAATTTTAAATTTAATTTATAAAAATGTGATATTCCACACTAGGCAACATCCCTTTAGAAATAACCCATATACGTACCATAGGAAACCACCCGTTTTTCAATACATTTTACACACAAATTAAATTTTCCGTTGTCCTTTTAGAATATTATTTAATCTCAATATTAAATTACAACTTTTTCTTCTAGTACCTGCCTACCTACTGTACTTTAGTGAACAAATTACTTTCCAAATAAACCTTAGGTAGGTGTTATTAGTACTAATTTATTACTATCTGCGTAAAAAATACACACAAAACATTTTTTCATAGTGCAACACAGTTTACACTGTGTCGATTTAGGCCTACATTTCAGGGCGTTTTGCGGGACTTCAATGAATGACGTTTTTGTTTTTGTATGGCCTCCATAAATTTGTGTTATTTCGGTTCTTAATGGGTAATATTGGTAGAATATAATCATTATATATTCTTTAACGGGCACAAGTGTGGGCAAGTGGTACAACTTCAAAAAACGTACTATTTTGTGTTACCCTCCAAAACTCCCAAGGAACTTTCAGGATAGCTTCTACCAGTTTACTGAATCGACTAACTTGAATCATTGACTGCACTGACTATTTATTTGGACTTTGTCTATACTTTAGACTTGACGATTTAGAAATACGGTATTGAAAACTTATACGAGAATTTTATTTCCGCCTTTTTAACTTGACGACGTAACGCCATCAATAAATAAAAAAAGTTATTTATTTATAACTTTTGCGATGGGAATCAAATGAACTCATCGCAAAAGAGCGTTTTTAAATTCGTGACATCGGGCAGCTTTTTGACACGACAATGACTGTCGGGTCGGGCTACCAAAGAGCGTCGGGCTACCAAGCGCTGCCTAGTGACAGAAAAAGAATCGAAGATTCTTATTTACCGTTTTTGATACCACTTACGCCACCAGATGACGCTTTGTGTGAATTGGGTTTGCAGGCTCTAGCGGCAGAAAAAATATCATACACCCTCATTCAATTAAATAATTGAATGAGGGTGTATGATATTTTTTCTGCCGCTACACATTTAAATATATGTAAATAATTAATTTTTGTTTAAAGACGTAAAAGCTCCATCGAGTGACCGACTAAATAGATTTATTTTTAATTCTAGCATGTAACGTTATTTTGTATCCTATAATTCTTTTCTAGATAATCCTATAATTTATTCTAGTTTTATGAAAACATAATAATCTGTTACTGTGGGCGTAAAATGGATTGCTTTATACTATTTTAATATGAGAAATAATTATTTACTAGATTTTCTAAATGGGAAAGCGCCATCTTTAGCATTTCTGTCCTAAAAATTATTCATTTCATAATTATTAACATTGCTTCTGATAGATGGCGCTTTTAGTTTATATAAATCAAGAAAACTGAAAATTATTTACAAAATCTCGAGAAATAATAAACTATGGCGACCTATTAATAATTACTCCTCTATAATAGGTATATAATATTTTTAATTAATTTTATTGTGCGTAACTGTGTATCTTTTTATTAATTTTTCAAATTATTATATATTAAAAAAATTTTAATGGTGAAGCTATCTAACAAGAGATGGCGTTATACGGTATGTTCAGAATCAGCGCCCAATCAAGATAGCATTCGGTCAATAGCTAGAACAAATTATTAAAGAAAATCCGGGGACACTTGATCGCAGTGTTGTCAATGTAGTATATTTCGGCTGGGACTATATGATCCGGAATCCGGCGAGCCCGGAAAAATTCAAAGCACTGAAAATAGTACTCTGCGCTAATACAATAGAGTTGAATATTGAAGTGTCGAGTGTCGAGCTGTCATATAAGACATTGACATTTGACTCGACACATTTGTGTTCGATTTTCTATATTGTTTTAGCGCAGAGTTCTATTTTCAACGTTCTGAATTTTACGCGGACTCCCGGAATCCGGATCTATTATAGTTTTTTACCCTCTTTAGTGGGCATTTAGTTGTTTTTTTAGTGGGAAACAGCCGCCAGCCACCTATGCTAAATGGCATATGAAAGGTGCTTTACTCACGGTCCAGCCTGCAAATCCACTTAAAGTGGACTTGTAGGCATAACTAAAAATGATTGACACTGATGACAGCCATTAATACCGGTGTTGGATTTGCAGGCTGGATGGACCGTGAGTAAGACGCTTAAGGCGCTTAAGGCACCAACGACATAATAGATCGACACCGTCCTTTTCTTGATAACACAATACACACTATCATAGCATATTCGCGTAAAACTGGCGTTACATAATTATAACGGTACAATTTTCATTTGTCGTCACTGCGCCTTGCAAATTCCTAGGTGCATTTTTTTGATTTTTGTTTTTTTCACTAAAAATGATCCTCGTTTGATTCTCCATGTGTTCTTAACACTCTTTTTGTGAAAATCGCACTGGAAACGAAGTTAAGAAATTCCATAACCGTTAGGAAAAGATCGGTATGTGCAGAAAATGCAAAGATGTGAGATATGTGATGTAAACCGTTAAAAATACACAAAGAGAGGTGTCAAGGGACACCCGGATGGAACGAAGTTCCTTTCGATTAATTAGTGAAGGAATTGTAATATTTTTTTTTAAGTTATAATAATATATTTTTTATTATTAACAAATATAATGTAGTTAATATAAACTTAATCAGTAGGCTCATTTTTAGTAATAATTGAGAGAGAGAGAGAGAGACGGACAGAGAAACACGCGCACGCCGCACGGCTTACAACTATAGCAAAAAGTGTCATTATAACTTTTAGTCTTAATTTTATATTATATTTTATAAGAAATATTTTATAAGATATAATATATTTTATAAGAAACTTCGTTCTAAATGTTAAGAACTAGAAAATGACATGTTACCTACATGTGATTATGCCGTCATAGTTTCATTATGACGATATTAGTAATACTATGACAGCTGACTGACTGAACTTAAAAAATTAGTATTATTACTATTTTTTTTAGCTAGTCCTGGGACCTAAATGAATGTTTTAAAATTTTATATCCATTAACAACCACGACGCGATTTTCTGCCTTTCACGTAAAGTTTCTGTGAAGGCGAGAAGGTTCAGGGAGAAACATAAAATAGAGGAATTTTGTAGTAAGGTGGTATAAGAATGAAGATCAGATATACCTATTATGTGTGAGTGAAACTAAACGGAAAGAATCTGAAATGAGTAAAGGACAATTCGTTTACTGTGCATTGGTCTGGAGTCTCTAGTAGGAGGGCCTACTCCTTTACTGCTCCTTTTAGTCCTAGAGATATGGTGGAAAGGATGATAGAGTATGTAAAAGATTATACTATGAGCCCAAGACTTCTATGGATTAGCCTAATAAAGTAGAGTTGACACACCTAACTATTTCTCGTTGGCGTATACATATTGTCGGATTGTTAGAAGTTTTAGGAGGAGTTTAGAGATGCTAAGTTAGTAATGAACACTTGTATTGCAATACTGTGTAATTTTAATGATGCGAAAGTAAAGAAACAGTGTAAAGAAGAAAGAATTGATAAGCATGATGTTTGCTGAACAAATATGTGTAAGTTTCAGAATAAAGAAAAAGAGTACACATTTTTGTAGTTCAAATACAGTATAGTTTTGAAAAAAGACAATAGAGCGAAAGAATAAAGCAATCAATGTCTGAAGATTTCAAATTTTCAGTTTGAAATGGGAAAATGTTTTGGAAAGAGAAAAGGTGCTGGGTCATCTAAATGGGCACTTGGGCCTTTTTCATCCGTTATTGGATGATTTATACAGGATGTAGTAATAGCGAGCGAAGTAACCACTCTTGAAGTACTGTAGTGCCTGGGACAGTTGGTTTTTTTTAAAAAGTCGTATGGTTGCCCAAGCACATACGGCATTCTCACTACTTAGTCAGCCTAGTCCAGAGGAAAGACTGGTCAATACGTCTGGGGCCAACTATATGCGGATTTCCTCACGATGTTTTCCTTCACCGTTAGAGCGTCCGTACAATGAATGAATGAATGAATGAAATATTCTTTATTGTGCACATAACATAAAAAATATAAAAGAAAAGGGATAAAAAATAACAATATACACAGATAACACAATGGCTGCCTTATTACGAGTACTACAGTGGAGTCATTTTCAGTAGTGTTACTTCTTCTTCTTCTTTTGGCATAGCCTTCCTTGTAATAGGAGTTGCCAGCGTCAGAGTAATGCAGCAGATGTTCTGTGAAAAGCTGATGGCGTACAGTGCAGGGAATGGCTCATGCAATGACTTCATGGGTACCTCATGCAGATACAAGTTATAATTACTAGTATAAAAACAGAATAATATGCAAAGCCAATGTTTCTTACTCTTTTGTTTTTAATAAAAAATAATATACAGAACATAGTTATATAAATAAAATAAAAATTAATGAAAATAAGTTAGGTATATATTAGTAATACATAATCAAAGTTTTATGTGATTTGAAGCTATAAATGAACATAGAGTGTTCACAAATGGAGTAAAGACGTAGGATAAAATAGTCTTAAGATTAATGGGATCGAGGAATGTGTGTAGGAAGAAAGTCATATAAAGAAAGATTTATAGGACAGTTAAAGAAGATATGATCAGGTGAACCCTCATCTAAGCCACACTCGCACAATGAGCTATCCTTGACTCTTTTTTTGGCCAAAAATACATTATCAAAGAAAGAGATAAAAAATAACAATATACACAGATAACACAATGGCGGCCTTATTACGAGTACTACAGTGGAGTCATTTTCAGTATTGTTACTTATCATCTATGAGTCATTTTAATAGGTAACATTTGACGTCTGTCAGTTTTATCTTCATAGTGAGGTGACCTGCTTAAAAACATCGATTAAAGTGAATGAATCGATACGGACTTGAAACATATATGAATTTTAAAAATCATCAGGCGAATCCCTGTCCCATTATTATTTTTTCTTTCGTAAATTTAAGGGACACAATAAGACAAGAACATAATTTAACTTTTATATTTTTTGTATTTTTATAGTTAAAAGAATTATAAATATAATTATGTTTTACGATAATCACAACGGGGTTATTAATTTATGGTGATATTTCTTCACAAGTAATCATTGCATTCGATTTTACTTATCAGCTTTAGATTTTTAGAGTAACATCCCTAGTGTTTAAAAAGAAAAAGGGTTAACTGACGCAACATTGTAACGACGTTCAGTTCTTTAGATCAGAAATTGTTTATTATGTTTAGAATGGTTTATTAGTGAAAGCAAATCGTAAAATTACTCGTATCGGTCATTATTACAATAAATATGTAATCGTTATTAAAAAAAGTTAAGCAATTTTGCAGTTGTAACAAAACGAAAAAATATATTATCTTATGCCGCCGTTACAAGATTACGTTGTTGAATTTTGATGAATTATCAAATGTTACCTATTAAAATGACTCCAGTTTAGGTGGCAATCTCTTCCAGGCAACCTCGGGTAGAGGAAATAATAGAAAAGAATTTGGCGTGCATGAGCAGATGTAAAGAACATAATAAAATACAAAAAATGAATATATTTGTTTAAACGTATGTATATATATACATTTTTATAAATTACTATTATTGAATAAGTACATATATAAATAATATACATATATTACACGGATGCACAAATAATTTTAATTAAACTTTATAGTCTTATGACAGAAAATAATAAACAAGAAAAATAAAGAATATAATAAAATATATATATAATAAAATTGATATAGCTGACTACAAATAGTCAAATAATGTATCTTAACCATAGTTTTAAAGCCATTTAACGTTTAAGCAAGTTGCAAGCAGTAGCTTGAAGACGGAAGACATGGCTTGAGCCGCGACTCCGATACAAGGATTGCATCAACATGACGAGCTCCATCAAAGGAAGTCAGTAAATCAGAGAAGTGTGCTGGAATGCTCTTGGCATTAGTATGTACTACGTCGTCGTGTGAGGGGGTCGTATAAAAGACAGATGATTAGAAGATGGAAGAAGGATGTAAAAGGAGTAATTTAGAAAAGGAAAAGACCAAATATTATCCTTCCAAAACATCTGCGAGAAGAATCTAGCGATGTTTTGTGCTTTCGCAGATCTGAAAAAGGATTCTATCTATCTATCTATATAGCCTAATTATCCTGAGTTTCTCTTTATTGTGAGGGTTAGAACAGGGTGTCTCTAAGCTCAGTGAGTTGCATGACATAGGCCTCCTGTAATGATTTTCACTGACTTTTATCAATCAATTGAGATTGAGATTGAGATGTTAGCTCGTATTCCCAACTAGTGTATTACCTTCCTATGTGCCTTTTGCCATCTGTGGGGTACCAGTGTGTGACGTCTTTGCTCCAATTCCTACAATTTAATTAATTTGATATCAATATTCTGAAAAAAAACCCACAACCTGCAAGCGAATTCATTGTACCTCGTACAATTGTAATTTGTTAAGTAGTTTAACAAATTAGATACTTCATTAGTAGACAAAATAAACTAACAAAATATTAAAAATTAGTTAAAAGCTCTGTATTTAGATAAAATACTAAATGAATGGGATTGAGACATATTTGCTATACTAAGTTTAAAAGTTGTAATATGTTCATGTATTTAATTTTTGTTATAAAGTTTTTTATGTTCTATTAAATGAATGTAATTCTGCTAATTTACCCTCCGGACAAGTCAGTGGCTTTTGGAGCGTACAACTATCAATTGTGTGTTTTATGTCAATAATAAATAAAATAAAAAAATGTGTGAGTGCACGCTTAAGCATGCGTAAAACAAAATGGTTATTTTTTTTTCGCAGGATATTGCTTGATATTATGATATTAATTAAATTGTATTCTATGGATTTCCGTCCAGTAACGCCTGATTCTATTAACTATCAAATGTTATGTCCTGTGACATAAAAGCCTTTTGATTTAAGAATCATTTGCGTTTTCGCCCGTTAAGCTTAGGTTAGGTTAGGCTGGCAAGTGACTGCAGTACAGCTACTCGCATTGTATGTCCATCATACTAGTTACTGTCACGGGCGAGGCGGCTAGTAGCTCACATCCGAGTTCCTACAACATTTTTTATTCCCCACTCGCCTTCCCCCGCCACACACAAGCACACACATACACAGACTTGTCACATGAGAAGTCGGAAGGCTAATGATTAGTCTATGCTCGTACAGATGCAGTAGCTGTCTTTTTTTTGTTTGAAAGCTGACGTGTTCAAGAGGGTTCCTAGTTATAATTGATTATCATCAGCTCGCCAACTGCTTATCAATTCAGGGGTTACTTTTTTATTTAATTTTGTTTTTTATATAATGTAAAGGATATTATAGACAATTATTGGATGTATTAAGTCAGCAACATAGATCATTATTGAATCTATTCGCTAACAGAACAACAGCAAATCTTTTGGGGTAATGAGGCGCGACCGCAATACAAGGGTTAAAAGCATTGGGCAATAAATCAACGGGTAGGGGTTAGTCCAACGGTTTGTTCAGTCATTGTCTACTGATTACTGGTTGGCTATTGTACGAGTTTATTATTGTAATTGTCGAACTTTACTTAGTTTCAGCCATTATAATTCTACTTTTATGATGTATTTTTTTGGTTTGTTTCTCATTAATAATAATTAAGTTTTTGTTTAATTTGTAAGTTATATAAATTCATTACATATTTAATCTCCCAGAAATTATGTAAGTACCAGTGGCGAAGGCTGGTTCTCATTCATAGGTAAGCCCTAGCCTGTATAATAGATAGGGATTTGGGTGAGGGTCTTCAAAAGGCAAGTGGTAACCGATAGGAATGGAGTTAATGGAACCCCACGTCACTGGTAACTGGTAAGTACCAATAAAAGATGCAAGTTGCAATAAAATAAAAATAACTTTCCCACACCGATTTCGGTGACGGTGGCCGGCTTCATTGAAACCAAGCCAGTTACGCAGGAGTAATTTTATGGTGTCCAAGTGTATGCGCAGTACACGCACTAACTCTTCCTTTACTCTCATAACCCAGTGGGACGGATAACCGACACGACTGGCGAGAGATCAGGCGCAGGTCCGACTTTTTATATGCCCATCCGACGCATGGATCATCTTTCTTGTCAGACAATCAGGTGATCAGCCTGCATTGTTCTAACCAAACTTGGAAACAACATTTTTTGTTGTTCCAACGTGGGAATCGAACCCACGGCCACCGAGTCGAGAGCCAAGCTCTAACCAGTAACCACTAGACCACGGAGGCTGTTATGCAAGTTGTATTACACCTATAAATAAGGCAACATATTGTAGATATAACATGAATGTACAATTTTAGCTTTTAACAATATTTGTTCCTTGTTGGTGTATCTATTAAATAAATAATCTGATTGTGCTTAATTGTTGTTTGGTTAGAATTTATTTTATTTATTTATTTTATTTTACAATTTATGTACACACAATAAATAAATTAATTAAATTAATTAGATTAACTAACAAACTCTCTCTGAGGTTCATCTTTGGCTTGCGCAAATTCGACCGCATATCTGAGTTCCGTAACAAGCTCAAGTGGTTACCAATTCGCTTACGACGTAATGCTCGCGTACTTTCCTTTCTTTACTCCATCCTATTTGATCCCAACAGCCCTGAATATCTAAAGGAAACCTACAGCTTTCGTTGCTCCCACAGGCAAGAGCTGCGGTCCTCTACAAATCTCCTTCTTGATATCCCCATCCACCACACTAAGTATTCCCACTCCTCATACCTTGTACAATCCGTCCTACTCTGGAACTCTCTCCCTACCCGCATAAGACAAGCCAAAACATTGAATACTTTTAAATCCTCCCTAAAAGAGTACTACCTCAGACTGTGTCAGATGTAACGATATGCATATAGTGTTATACATTATTATTATATAACGTAAATTGTTTTTATTACTTATATTATTATTTAAGTTATTGTATATGTATTATTGTGTATTTATGTATTTATTTATTTTATTTTATGTTTATAGTATCAAGATAAATACTTTTAGCGCTCTCCAGCAATTTGTTCCTTTCTTTCAAAGGTTGTCTGGAAGAAACTTTAGTTAGAAATTTTAAAATTAGTAAATAAGGCCGCCTTTGTGTACTATCGTAGTGTTTTTAGTATTTTCTATATTTGTGTGTATGTGTAACTACTGATTGTGCACAATAAAGTATATTTTCATTTTTCATTTTCAAACATAACATAAAAATAATACATTTTGTACAAAGGTAGGGTAGGTAAAGTAAGGTTTTTACTTCTTTATGAATTTCAAGTCAATATACTCCTCTCCTATAGGGAAAACTGGGACACTTGATCCCTCTTTCGAGGGACGGATACGCTAATTCATGTTGCTGTATTTGTCTGATACGTTGTAAAGCCAGTTTACAGACAAAGACAGCAACATGGATTAGCGTATCCGTGGTGTAAATAATAAATAAATAATAATATATACGGACGCTCTCACACCATGTCAATCTGGTCCGGTGGTGAAACTCGTGGTATGTAATATATTTTACTGCTTTTAAACTATACGTAATTATATTTAAAAAAAAATATTATATAATAATAATAATAATAATAATAATAATAGCCTTTATTCAGATTAACTTATTCTAATAAAATATTCTAAAATCAATTTAAAATTATTATAAAATAATATTAATTAATCTAGCAGTTGTACCTTCTTTATTAATTGAAGATCTGTTTTTATTTATTTTTTTTAACGGGCAATTGGCCCACCACACTTACCCACCACTGCAACTCCTGTGTAGCCAGGATCGACAGTGGTAACCAACCGCAAAAACCCTTTGATATGATCTCAGGGGTGCCCGGGGGACATGCTAAATCTGTCTTGGAACCCGCAACGAAATTAATCAGAAGATTGTAGGAGGAGTAGGAAGTATTCCAGTTTCCCTCCCCAAGCAAAGCGGGAGACAGCAAAAATTGTGATGACAAAAAGTCAGAATTAAAGGGGAAGCACCACGGGAATAACATGTTTTTTTTTTTTTTATGGCTACAAGACAGAATGTAATTAAATGTTTTAATTTATAATATGACAATTGATTACAATGCATTTATAATGACAAAAAAGTGTTGCATTGTTTCCAATAGAACTTATGACAAAAACGTTTGAAAGCTCGGAAGTTTTTCGCGCAGTCCACGAGATCTTCATAGTACACAACCCTAGAAACACAATGGACGCTGTTCAACATTTCGATTCTTTCGTCATACCAGAGATCACACTCCCAGAGTATGTGATGAGCAGTTTGTTCATAAGGGCTACCTTCGGTCGAACACTCGCATAGCGGAGACGAGACTAATGTAAATCCAAACAGTTTCGCTTTAAAGTTTCCGTGTCCTGTCAAAAATTGTGCGACGTAGTGGTCTATTTCTATCCATTGCTTCGAGAGTCGATCGCGTACCGAAGGGAAGAAATTATATAGGTGACGCCCATTGATAGTGTTGTCCCACCGTTCCTGCCACTCAGAAATTAGGTTCTGTATAGAAATATCTAATGGCTCGAATAATCTAGTTATCTTATTACTCTCTTTCGCGCTTAAAAAAAAAAGGTTAAAAAAAGGTTGAAGATCTGTTTGTCAATCGGCAAACGCCTCCACCAACCGTATCCATTCTATTCTGTCTTCTGCCACATTGCTCCTGCCCCTTTATTATATCGTCATCCCATCGCTTTTGCGGTCTACCTCTTTTTCTTTTACCATCCCTGGGATACCATCTTGTCCCTTTCTTGCTCCATTTATCTCTACTACTCATGTGACCTGCCCACCTCCATTTGAGTCTTCTAATTTTTTGGATAACATCTACGGTTTTTGTTTTACTCCCGATGACACAGTTTTTTAGATTATTTGTTCTTTTGACATTAATCATATTCCTCTCCATAGCCTATTTACAAGTTGCTAGTTTGCTTCTCATTTCGTGGGTCCATGTTTGACATCTATACATAAGGACGGGTAGGATGCAGGTATTAAAAAGTTTTGTTTTTGTATTAATATGAAGTGTTTTGTCTTTCATTGCCTCCCTTAAACTCCAATATTCGCAATTCTTCTATTTGCTTCTTGGCGCATAGGTTATTTTTGAGTTATAATCTGTCCTAGATAGATGTATTCATCGGTGTATTAATTTCAGTGTTTCCTAAATATACCGTATCTTTAGATCTGTGACTCTTTATGGTCTTTATTAATCTAATGTATTTATGTTAAATCCTTTGTCCCACCAAT
Source organism: Phengaris arion (assembly GCA_963565745.1). Classification (NCBI taxonomy): domain Eukaryota; kingdom Metazoa; phylum Arthropoda; class Insecta; order Lepidoptera; family Lycaenidae; genus Phengaris; species Phengaris arion. The sequence goes on along the minus strand of OY751451.1, from coordinate 2,321,012 downwards.
GCTATCCGTGTGCTTGTGTAGATGAGAGTTGAATGCTTTGCTATAGCTGACAAAAGCAGTATAGTAAGTAATCTTGTACCCTTGTACTTCTCTTAAACGTGGCGAACTACCTGAATGTGGTCAATCATTGAGTAGTCTTTGTGAAATCCAGCCTGGTCCATGGGTTGATGTTCGTCCAGTTTTCTTTCAATACGTTTTAAAATGATTTAAGAGAAGATGTAAATATTGGACATTAGACTGAGAGGTCGACAGTTTCCGATTTCGTATTTATCTTATTTTTTATACAAAAGGATAATGGTAGATTCCGTCCATTCCTGTTTTGTTTTCTGTCTTTTCCCATATTTTCCTTGATTTCTTTAATAATCTTCGTTAACTGTTTTGTTTCTGTATTTTATATCCCTAGCACTGATCAAGTGATTTCTTGCTTCCAGTAGTTTTATAGTATTTGTAGTAAGCCACGTTTTGTGTTTCCTTTTGGTATTTGCAGTAAGTTCAATTGTAGTTTTCATGATATTTTCTATCCAGTTGTATTTTTCTTGAGTAATCAAATCCATTGTGTTCCATTGCAAGTTATTAAATTAATCCTTTAAAGGGCTTGTTATTTTTTCTAAATGGTATTTTCCGAGCATAACTTTAACCTAGTTCTCGTTTTGGCCTAGGCTTTTTTAGTTGATTTGTTATTAGTCCTGTTTAATATAATAACGTTTAATTTGTTGATTACGGAAAAGTTTGTGAAGTAGTTATATTTGTTATATTTGTAATTATAAAGTCAATTTTTTGTTTTGCCATCCGGCGAGATCCAGCTCCATATGTTTTTCTTGTTTTCTTTATGAACTTAGTATTTAAAATGGTTAGGTTATTTTCTAGTGCAAGGTTCGTGATAAGTTCTCCATTTCTATTTCTAGTTTTGTCACTGTATGTTTAGGGTCCCATTATTTTTTCAGTTTGCTTTGTTCTGTCCCTTTCCCCTGTTTGGCTATTAAAGTCTCCCATTATAATCAGGTTTTATGGCCATGCACGTGTATTGCACTGTTTATATCAATGTAGAGTTCGTTCATTGTTTGCAGGTTTGATTGTTCTGTTGTGGTATTTAATTATAAGTAATCGAACCTTGCCAGCCACTAAGGCTGGGACTATAATGTGATCCGGAATCCGACGGGCCCGGAAAAAGAACAGAAAATATAACTGTGCGCTAATACAATAAAGTTCTTCTTAATCTTTTATTATTGGCAAGCCATCGCTTTTTGAAACATTTGCCAGTGTCAAGTATGAAAGTAAAATTTAGACAAACGCAGGAAAGGAAAAAACAACTTACTTTTAATTTAGAAAAATTTGGGTAGGTATTTGAGACCTGAAATAAAATATAAATTTGTTTGTAGTAGTAGGGAGTTATATATTACGTATAGAAGGATAAGAAAATACAATAAAGTTGAAAATTGAAGTGTCGAGTTCCGTTTTGGCGGAAATGTCAATGTGCGACGTTGTTGTTTGTTGTATTCTTGCAAAATTTGTGTTTTACCATTAGATATTCGTTGATGTGCACAAGTGTGGGCAAGTGGTTCAACTTCAAAAAGCGTGCTATTTTGTGTTCCGCCAAAACTCACTAGGAACTTTCAGTAAAGATTCTACCAATTTAATGAATCGACTGACGTGACTCATTGACTGCACTGACTTATTTGGACTTTCACTGGACTTTGAATTTGATGGTGTTGAAAATTTAAACGAATATTCTATTTTCCTGCCTTTTTAACTTGACACTGGCAAATGGTTTTAAACTTATCGCCACATAAAAAAAAGAAGGTGTCGAGTGTCAAGCCGTCATAAATAACATTGACCTTTGACTCGACACCTATGTGTCCGACTTTATTAGTGCAGTGTTCTGTTTTCAGTGCTCTGTAATTTCCACGGCCCTACGGATTCCGGACAATTTAGTCCCGGCCTAAGCCTTTTGGAGATTCAAAATGTAATTAGACATTAAGATATAGCTTACGTCGTTAACGGAATACGTAACTCTCTCGTTAAATGTTAACCAAATCTGGCTAATCCCCGATTACTGTGTCTTGGCAATCATCTGATACGCTCAGTTAAAATTTAAACCGTCTTAATTACAATATGATTTAGCAAGGGGGTAATTAATTTTAAAGGTTTGTTAAAGTTGTTTCGTGTAAATACGAGGCGAAGAATTTTTCGCACCGAAGGACAGGAGGAGCATTCATTGTAGAAACATTAAAAAATATTATGTCGGATGTCGGATTTGAAATAGGTAAAGTAGGTTATTGCCTACGTATCAACGAGAATCGTTAAGGATATGACATTTCGGATCTGGATATGGATACGGATACATATTATAATATTATTTCGGATTATCCGTTAGCTTTGGATAATTTCGGTTGCGGGTATTATGTTTATGACGAATATAAGCGAAATACAAATACTTATTTCCAATTTACAAGTTTAGGTAATCATTTGGACCAATTTTTTATTTTGCCACCTTTTTAACTTGACACTGCTTATGGTATTAAGTTGAAACACCATTTAAAAAAATTAAAAGTTTTGCTAACTTTAAAATATATCTTAATTGAAAAAAAAAAATCTATAGCACTTTGTTTTGTAGGCCAGTGTAGTTAGGTTTACAATTCTAACTAATCAAAAGTAATAGAAACTAGTGAGAAGGTTAAGGCTTAAGAACATCAACACTTACTTATTCTAAAGTTTAAAGCCAGGACCCCCCCCCCCCCCCTCCCCCCAATTCTTGTAATTAACTTACACTTTAATTAATTTTTTATTGAATTATAAATGAATCGTCATATCATAAACTGATATTTCGAGTTTGGACTAATTAAAAACGGGTTTGACGTTTGTGATCTTTTTGTAGTTTTAACATAGCGGACCGTAACTGTAATTGCAGGATTAAATTAGCAGAATCGATCCTTCTGAACACGGCTGAAGGCATTGTATGTGAATTGCCCCGCTAAGACACAACACAGCTTTCCCGACTAAAACACAGCTTTCAAAACAAATCCATTATATTCCTATTAAAATATTTTGCACATTAAACGAATACATAACGCTCATGAATGAGACGCGCCATTAAAGTCTTGAATAATCTCAGATGAAATCATTTAGCATATTATTTTAATAATCGCTCCGCAAATTTCGCCTAAACACGCCAATTTTTAAGCGGCGGATCGCTCGGCGGATAAATTATGCAGAAAATGGGAAACGGACAAACAAGGAATAAGGGTCAATTTATACTTGCGAAAAATGTAGCGACGCGAAATTCATTCTTACGTCAACAACACAACGCACACGGCACACAACACCTTCTGAGATAAATAGAAGAAACGCGAATTCTTATCTCAGAAGGAATATTATTAGTGGACATAAGGATGAATTTTCTATATTAAATTTCAGATTACTCTATATTATATTCCGTTTATCCAATTTATTCTAAACGTAAACACGTCACACAATAATTGCCTATAATGCTACCAAACTAAATGTCACTTATTAACCGAGCAATATTAATATAATATAATATATAATTAAAAACAACTATAATTTTTATAAAAACTATAAATCCGAGTACGTAAATTATATAGCCTATGTTACCCGAGCTATTATTACGAATTGAAACCTCATTTATAAAAATCAGACCAGTAATTTAGGCGCTACGATAGACAAACATACATACATGCATAGACCGCCAAATTTTTAACCGACTACGGCGAAGTCAAAAGGAAGGGTTCCTTTTGACTTCGCCGTAGTCGGTTAAAAATACAATGCCCTATTAATTCGGTCGAATATATTTTTCGTCAGGTTTACATTAAATTGGATTGTAAGAGAGTATCTAGTATGAATTGACCCTAAAACGGATGACTCGCGACTCGCTAGAGCGAGATAGTATGGCCCCTCCCCATTCCCCCTCCCCCCTCCCCTCGAAGACGGCCCCGGTTAAGCTCTCGTTTTGTTGTCACTTAAACCTTGCCAAAGATTTGTTTATCTACCCAAACCCCCTCCGCAAACGTGGTGCAGGTTTGAATGGATTTTTAAATAGAGGGTGTGCATACAGATGAGTAAATCTGTGAAGTAACTAACTTATTCTTGAGTGGGTTATAAGTAGGTATGTAATGCAGATACTAGCTATTATCAATTAGCATTATTCCGCGGCTCCGCCCGCGTTAAGTATCCCACGGGAACATTGTACTTTTTCGGGATAAAAAGTAGCTTATGTGTTATAACAGAGTTTAAACTACTACCATACCAAATTTCATCAAAATCCGTTCTGTGGTTTTGCGTGAAGTGAACTGTAACCTCTAATACAGTTTGCAAGATGCCATCCAACATTGTAGAATCAACTTTGCTGGCAATTGTAACCTAATCTCAATGTAATCGCGTTCGCCTTTACTTCCAGTACTTTGATAGAATAATTTGATAATTATTAAACTATTTACCTACCTTTATTACAAAATCTTGTATTGCTCACATAACACTTATCATTATTATTACATGTTACGTGCAGCAAAACTTTCAGTAGGTACAGTTTTACGAGAATTGTGCGAATGGAGGAGTATGATATGCCAAATATCATACTCCTCGTATGATATTTGGTACAGTTAAAGTGGATGTGGAGGAAGGTGTGCAGACAGCTAATATTTATTTAAATAATGCTTAGAAATACAGTAAAATGATTAAAAGTAACAACAACACACACTACCTGAAACTATTTACATATTATGATATTTTGATAGATATAATTAATTTTGTTACAAGTTGATGTTTGTCAAACTGTCACATTTTCCTTTTTTTTCTATTTAAGAGGCATAATAAAGCTACTTAAATTTTTATGAATTATTATGGGCATTTATGGGTGAATTTCGACCACACGTCGACCTAAAATGCCGTCGAATCTTCTCGCATTATCTTTTTAATTTATAGCGATTTCAAAACCAAGGATGTGTGTTTTATCGTGTAATCTGGGGAGATTAGACGAAGAAACATTTATGCTTTTCCACGTACCTAAGTTTATGTCACTTTGCCAAAATGGTTTTAATCAGCAAATTTAACTAGTTTACAGTCTCTAACACTAGAATTTGACACATTGCAAAGGCTAACAAGTAACAACTTAGTAACAATTGTTTCACAATCTCCTAAAAAGCGGATAGCCTATTCGGAAGTGTTTCTGCTTACTTTATATCGAGCGACAGAGACAAAACACGCAAACAAGCTATCTGACGCAGTATCGGTAGATTTATAAACAGGCTCTGTCTCATGAATGTTTCATTAGTACGAATCTATTTCTATTGTGATTCCATTGCGATTACTGTTTGAAGTAAATGATGTCTAGACTGTCCAATCAGGCTAACGCCCGAAATTAATATAATATACAATCAATTTAATCTCATTTTAGTTATCTGAGATCATGATTTCAATACATTTCAACGATCCTAGGATTAACTGCATGTCAATTTACGTCAATTTTTGTTTGAGAATCTAAGATTGAAGTCAATCTAAGATTTTAGTTACGTTATTAATATGGGCGTAAGAGATTAGCCCGCATTACTCTTATTAATCGTTAATTTGTCTAGTCTTCCTAAAACTATTACTTGTTCTTAGTTCTATTACGCTAGGTATCTGTTATTTGAGGTTGTGGATTCGATCTCTGCGTTGGATCAACCAACATTTTTTGTTTTTAAGTCTGGTTAAGACAATGCAGGCTGATCACCTGATTGTCTGTTGAGAGAGATGTCCATGCGTCGGATGGGCATGAAAAACGTCGGAACTGCGCCTGATCTCTCGCCAGTCGTGTCGGTTATTCGTCCCACTGGGTTACGAGAGTAAAGGAGGAGAGAGAGAGAGTGTGTGGTCTTGTGTACTGCGCACACACTTGGGCACTATTAAATAACTCTAGCCGGACTGGTTTCAACGAAACTAGCCACCGGCACCGAATTCGCTGTGGGAGCTATTACTTACATTATTATTTTTTGTGTGGTTCTAATTTTTTTTTTCTGAAAAGGAGTGATGCATTCTTGACATAAGAGCACGTATGTTAGAAGTGTTAGAACATAGGAGATTATGCAGTTAACAGTCATTTATACAGGTGGAGTATAATAATATGCAGTTATAAAGGTTCACTAAAGCATTAGGTACCTACCACATTACGAAATAATAAATCCGATCAGAATATGTTAACCCAAATCACAACTCAGTCGTCAAGGAACCAAGAAACCAATCTCCAAGATAATTGTCTAAGCACGGTGCATCTTAGAAATGAATTATGGAGTTAGCTAAGATAGAACAGAATATTATATTGTACACAGTTAGCAGAAGCTCGCTTATGAATTTACAATCTAATGGAACTTCGGAACAAACCCGATGATTGAATCGAATACATTAATTATGAAAATGCGAATCGAGTAACATGCAAATTCCGTTTCAGAATTGATCAGAGAACAACGCAAATTGGATTACGGGCGCCGCGTTCTACAGTGTAATCTGCTCGCTATTAATTCCGACTCGCGCAGTCTTCGGACTCGGTGGCCCGAGCGCCGTTAAAAGTATTTCCAAACGTATAAATAATTTACGAAACGAGGACATAAAGTTTGTCGAGCGACCCCCGCATGCAAATCGAGTTGAGAAAAGAAGTGTCCGCGACACTAGCGCCGTCCCGCTTTTGCGCGGGATCGTCTAGCGCGTGTGCGACAGAGAGCGCGAGGCAACGAGATTATCGCCCGGGCAGGAGTGAGCGAGACGGGAGCGGTAGTTGCGTTCCGCTAAGTGAATCAGTGCCCGCGTTCGCGATTAAATCAGGGCGCGGGAGGGGGGGCTGGCGCGTGCTAAAATGCTCTGTACGGCGGGTGGGGTTTTGTTTGCCGAGGGCGGTTTCGCCGCACTCCGCAGTCAGTCGGTCGCGGCCCGCTACGTAGTGCGCACGTCCGCGTCATGTCCGCGCGGTGACTGCGCTCCACTCACGCGGAGTTAGGCGGGAAAAGTTCCCGCCCACCACGCAACAAAATATTTTCAGACGCGAACAAGGTAAATTTATTACATTAGACGGGGTTCAAAAGGGTTTCATTGGGGTTTTTTTTTTTAAATTCCGAATGTAGAGTTCGTAATGTTTCCGGGCAGTGTGAATATTAAATCTGTTCATTATTTTAATTACCAAAATGTAATAAACTCATTAAAAAGATAGGACTAAAAAGGTTTTATTGAGTCTTTGTCAATGTTTTAAATGTAGAGCTCGTTACCGTCGTCGTGTCATTAAAATTGCTTAAATGAAATTAATCTGCATTATTATATCTACCGGCATTTGTAGATTATAAAAATTTAAAGAAAATTAAAGCTTTTCCAATTTTATTACAGTTTAACTTGCCTGACGTTCGTGAAAATGTAACGATATTTTATCGTAATGACGTAGTCTAAACTACTTAAGGAATAATTTCTTTTCCTTTACAAGAAATCATTTGAACCTAGTATCCTTTATGAAGAAAACGGAATGAATACAGAAACTTCAGTATATTATAACAAAGCTTCGATGGTATTTATTACTCAGTCGCGTCTGTTTCACAGTATTGAATGTAGGCTTCGCGCCGCACCACCGAAGAGTATCCTACTACTATTATAAATGTGAAAGTTTGTGAGGATGGATGGATGGGCGAATGTTTGTGACTCTTTCACGCAAAAACTAATGAACGGATTTTGATGAAATTGACAGTAGTTGGGCTCTGGATTAACACGCATGCTACTTTTTAGTAAACAAATTTTGTAATAATTATATAGAAAATAATTATATTTTCTAATAATGAAATTAATAAACCGCAAACATACAGGAAAAAGAGTATCTATACATATAAATAAAATTGAAGTGTCTGTTTGTAATGTTAAATTAACAGGTTTTAACTAAATGCATATGAAAGTATATACGGTGCTTACAATAAAATATAAATAAAAGAAAAATTGTCTGTCCATTTGTCTGTCTGTCTGTCTGTTTCGGCTTCCGGCTAATCTGTGAAACGGCTGGACCGATTGTCACGGGTCTTTCACTGGTAGATAGCTGATTTTATAAGGAGAGTAACACAGGCTACTTTTATTTTACGGCTCCGTTTAAAAAAATAGGGTTCCGTTTCCGTCAGTTCCACGTAAGCGAAGCGCCACCAGTAGCACCATCTAGTTATAACATAAGAAGTTAATAAACTTCTCTTCTTCTTCTTCATAAAAAATATCAGTTATTTTAACAGGAAAAATGTGCATTGGTGTTCAATATTAATGAGGAAGTAAATAATTACTTATATATAAACTATATTATAACTAAAAAGTTATAATATAGTTAACGGCGACAAAACACAACTAATAGTAGTGAAGCCAAATTGTATTTATTTGTCAACGTTAAATTATAAATACCGTAAGATTGTAATATAACTAGCGAGATTTTAAACTGGCGGAAAATTGTGAATCGGAACATGCTATGCATATTATGCTTACAATTTAACGCACTATTTTTCGTTACAATCTTACGGTATTTACAATTTTACGATGTCACATTGAACGCTTGGTTAAATGTGACATTTTGAAGCGCTGTGTCAATTCCGAGTCCGATCCGATTTGGAAGGTTGCCCGAAATATTGTGTTTTGCGATTTATGACGGGAAAAACGGAAGACACATAAAAGTATTTGTAGCGTACAGTGAAGTCATTTTAATGGGTAACATTTGACGTCTGTCAGTTTTATCTTCATAATGAGGTGACCTGCTTAAAACATCGATTAAAGCGAATGAATCGATACGGACTTAAACATATGTGAATTTTAAAAATCATCAGGCGTATCCCTGCCCCATTATTATTTTTTCTATCGTACATTTAAGGAACAAAATAAGACAAGTACAAATATAACAAAAAATTGCATTTATTCAGTTGAACTATAAGAACTGTTAATAGTATTGTCATCTTTATCACTGCTGTCAGCACTCAGAGATATTATTATTTTATTTTCAATATTGTCTATTCTCACATCTCGTTCAAAATCTTGTAAAATTATTTTCTTATTGTATTTTTATATTTAGTTAAAATAATAATAAATATAATTATGTTTTATTATAATCACAACGTGGTTATTAATTTATGGTGATATTTCTTCACAAGTAATCATTGCATTCGATTCTACTTATCAGCTTCCGATTTTAGAGTAACATCCCTAGTGATGTAAAAGAAAAAGGGTTAACTGACGCAACATTGTAACGACGTTCAGTTCTTTAGATCAGAAATTGTTTATTATGTTTAGAATGGTTTATTAGTGGAAGCAAATCGTAAAATTACTCGTATCGGTCATTATTACAATAAATTGAAATTAATATTACAATAAAATTACGTAATTGAAAAAAGTTAAGCAATTGTGCAGTTCTAACAAAACGAAAAAATATATTATTTTATGCCGCCGTTACAAGGTTACGTTGTTGAGTTTTGACGTATTGTCAAATGTTACCTATTAAAATGACTCCACTTTAGTAAACTGTATTCACGGATTCGACGGCCTGCTGGCCAACTTACGCAAAACTTACGAAGAACACCCTTAATATCCACACAGGAGACGCTTCTAGCAGTAGACGACGAAAGGGAAGACGACTACATGTAAAATATTTTGTTAAATATATATGTATTCAGAAATATTGAGGTATAAGAAAGTTTCACTACTCGATAAACGTAAAGAAATATGATATTTTATATCTAGTTTAGTTGTAAAATTACAAAATGTTTGCTATTTTTTTTAAAAACCTACATCATTAAGTTACTTACATCATATATGACTTAAACGCACAAATTTCGGATTAATTTACAAATATGTTCCTGCGGCCATATATTTCATACACTTTTACATAATAGTGACGTCACAGTTAATGCGACTCTAGCATGGAGCGTTTTAATGAGACTTACGAAATTTTGTAAACAAATCACTGTCTGTACCTTTGAAAATATGGATTTTTAATATACTGTTCCGTCCGAGAATTTACTCATATTTAAGAGTACTATTCATTTGTGCAATAAAAAAATGAGTTGTCTAGCCTATTGCTACTGAACTGATGGATATATTGGTTACTGAGCTGATGATGATGAGGACGCACGTCACGCCTTAATCAGTTGCAATAAGTGTAAGGCCGATACAGACGGCGCCGGACAATTGCTGGCGCTTGCACTAATGTAACCATTTCATAAATTAATACGTGAAGTAAAATCTTTAAATAGTATTATGAGAATCGTGCTAGGAGAGGAGTATGAAATTCAGCATAGTTAAAGTTACGTAGAGAAAGTTATGCAGCAAGAAAATATCTTTTTAAAATAATGCTTAGAAATATATAAAGCTAATAAAAACTGGCGTTTGCACTTGTGTAACTATCATTTATAAATATTACAAATGTAGCAAAAACTTTACGTACATTTTAACTAGTATTTTTCGAATGGAGGAGTGTGAAATTTGTAAAAGTTAATCTTTACTTAGAGAAATGTGTAGGTACAGTGCAGGTACAGTGCAGGCAGGTAATTTTTTTTTTAATAATGCTTAGAAGTAGATAAAGCTAATAAAAATAAAGTTACACAACCACCTCGCTCACACTACGATGGGTTTGTAGAATAACAGTGTAGGTGTTGGTTTTTTGTAAATCACACGTTCGTCAATCCTTCTTTCAGTTGCCATAGACAACATTTACATATTTTTATTGCGGATCCAAGACGTAATTGAACCCTAACGGTTGTTTGTGCAGAAACCGCAGGTGTATGTGGACGATTCCAGCTCGGGAACACACGTGTGTCGGGTACAGATAGTATGTAATTGTAGATGTTTTCTGTAATGTTGCTTGTTGTTGGCAATTATTTAAGGTAGCAAATTAACGCGTCACAACAAAATAATTCGCATGTTTCACATTCGGCCCGCGACGGCTAATTAAATATTGGTAAATAATAAGTATCTTATAACCGCTAAATCGTAATAACATTTTATGAAACCTATCTATTTTTTTTCGCCCTGGGCTAGGTTATAGTGATGACATATTTTCTTAAAGCGAGTGAATTTTAGCTGTAGTTGCAGTAGGAAAATAAATACAATTTTTATAAAAAAAAAAACTATAACCCGTACGTAAATTATTAGTGGCCTCTGTTACCCGGGCTATTATTACGAATCTATTGACACCTCATTTATTAAAATCGGATCAGTAGTTAAGGCGATACGGTGGAACAAACAAACATACATACATAGACTGCCAAAATCATTACCCTTCCTTTTGGCTTCGCCGTAGTCATAGTGATACTCACGTATAAGAAATTGACTATAAAACCCTATTTATTACTAATAAATGTGAAAGATGGATGGATGGATGTTTGTTAATCTTTCACGCAAAAACTACGAAACGGATTTCGATGAAATTTGGTACGGTAGTAGTATAAGCTCTGGATTAACACATATGCTACTTTTTATCCCGAAAAAGTACAGTGTTCCCGTGGGATACTGTATTTACGCGGGCGGAGCCGCGGTACAAAGTACTATAATGTCTATGCAAATTAAATATTGATACAATAAGCTGATGACGATGTTGTTTAAAGAGGTAATTAATATGCGATTGTGCTGGCGCCCGCGGACGGCCGCGCCATTGAGATTGCATTATGTTGTATCAATTGTCTTAACGGCCAATGATATTGTAATGGTTTGGGTCGTTTTAAACTTTTTGCAGGCTAGAACGTCTGTTTTTGTGAACAGTGTACTTATTTTGAAATAAAGTGATTCAAATAAATAAAAAAAAACTTTAAGTCACTAAACAGGCCAGCTACGCAGGAGTAATATTTTATAGTGGCCAAATGTGCGCGCAGTACACAAGAGCACTCTCTCTTCCTTTAATCTCGACCCAGTGGGACGGATAACCGACACGACTGGCGAGAGATCAGGCGCAGGTCCGACTTTTTACATGCCCATCCGACGCATGGATCATCTTTCTTGTCAGGCAATCAGGTGATCAGCCTGCATTGTCCTAACCAAACTTGGAAACAACATTTTTTGTTGTTCTAATGCGGGAATCGAACCCACGACCTCCGAGTCGAGAGCCAAGCTCTAACCACTAGACCACGGAGGCTGTTAAAAACTTTATCGTAAAAAAAAAACTTTATCATAATATTATATAATTAATAATGATAAATTGAGCTGTAATAGAGTATTTTCCTACATGTAAAAATTAAGTTTTGGTAAATAAATTAAGAAATAAGGTATAGGTATTACGAATTGATAAAAGTAAAAAGAATTAGGATATTATTTATTGATTTACACTTAATGTACAAAAACAGGTACATAGGTGGACTTAATGCCATATGGCATTCTCTACCAGTCAACCTTTAGGCGTACAAAAGCAAAATTGTACAGGTGCTAATAGAGGAAAAAAAAAAACAAGTCAATAATCAGCTCTAAGTAAAATAATAAGACGTAGCTAAAACACATACATAAAGTAGTGCAATATAAATACACAAAATATATGTATATATCTAACAAATATAAATAATATGCCATATAATATTAAAAATATAAATACCATAGTATATAATATATATATATATATATATATATATATATATATATATATATATATATATATATATATATACATATATATATATATATAATAATAATATAATATACTAGGATTCTGCCAATTGTGTCGCATAAAACTCACCGACTCTGCGCTTAAACGTGTCTCTCGTTAGATATTTGGGAGTATTTGGATGATGTAACAGAGAGTACAGCATACACAAAGCCCGTACAGAGCGTCGCGGTCGTATTGGTACCCAGTGCATCTTACAGCGATAGGCGAAAACATGATTAAATTTTTGCAGATTGAAAATAAATCTTAAACAAGAATTGAGAAGGCGATCAAGTTTATTAAGTTTGTTTGGCATTTAGATCGAAATAGCACACACCACCATAGTCTATGATGGGAAAATAAGTGACTGGACGAGCATTGTCTTGACCGTGAGAGGAAGGAAATTTTAATACGATAGAGGGACCGCAAGATGACAGTGGCCTTACAAGAAACATTTGTTATTACAAATGAGTCTGCCAAGTAAGAGTCGATCGATGTGTAAACCAAGCTTCTTGACGCTTGGACTAAAAGGAATAACAGAGCCGTTATAGATAACGGGTGGAAGGGTTCCAAGGTCCACTTTGCTTAAGTATCTAGGACTACCCAATAAAATGGCCTGACACTTAGCGGGATTCACGGTTAGTCCAAAGTTATTACACCAATCTTTAATGGCATTAAGATCTCGATTTACAACTTCGATGGTAGTTTATAGCTATTCTAGTTCTACCTGGCCATAGAGTTGTAGGCATACAGATGATACACACTGCGAAGTATTCTAGTAACAAGATTTATGAAAATTGAGAAGAGAAGGGGAGAAAGAATACCGCCTTGGGGGACGCCAGAGTCAAGATATTGCCAATTGGAGGACGTCTTATCTGTACGTGCAGACTACTGACGCCCCCTTAGATAGGAATAAATCCAATTTAGTGCTTCAGACGAGATCGAAAGACATGAGAGTGCTGCCAGTAGGATTTCATGATTGACATGATTAAATGCTTTCGAGAAATCCACCAACACTAGACTGTAATCTTAGAGTTCTCGAAGCCTGTTCTAATATCACCTGCCACTTTTAACAGTGCTGAGGTTGTACTATGTCCAGGTCTGAAACCGGATTAAAGTGGAGAAAGTAAATCGTTTTGGTAGACAAATCTGGACAACTGCCTATGGACGCAGGCTTCAAGAACCTTCGATAGGTAGGGAAGGATAGATATAGGGCGGAAATGTGTAGGATGACTGGGGTTGGTTATTTTCGGAAGCGGAAGTACAAAAGCTCTGCGCCACAAGGTTGGGAATTCAGATGATTTGAGGGAAAAATTAATAATATGGGTGATAGCAGGCAAAAGTTGGACTTGGATGGAAGTAATCATACGACGACTAATGTCATCACATCCTGTAGCTTTAGAAACAATAGACTTGATTGTCTTGTCGATTTCGTCCGAAGCAACAGGAGAAAACTGAAGTGGAAACAAAAGGAAAAAAAGAACTTAAACGCTTACCTCATCCCAATATAATCACTATATTGGGACGAGGTAAGCGTTTAAGTTCTTGTAATTTAGTATGACCATCTAGTGCTATCGTGGTAGAAAAATGGAGATTTTATGTGTAGTTTCGTAATTATGCATTGCATTTAGAAGTTACAAAAAAGGTGAAATATTTTTTAAAAACATAAGTGTATAAAACTTACATAATTAGTTTACATCAAATACAAAAACATTTACTATGGTATGTATCAACATAAACGCGCAAAATTACGAGATATAAGAAATTTTGTGCATATGGCCATACATTTCGTAGAAACTTATTAGCGTCTGACGTCACCTACTAGGACGACTTTTATATGGGGCGTTTACACGAGGCTTACAAAAATGCTTCAAACAATTCGCAATATCTTTGAAAATTTTGATTTTTAGTATACTATTCCTTTTTTAAACTTGTCTTATTTTTCAGAGCACTATTTTTTACATTTATGTAACAAAAAAAAAATACAGGAAAATACCGTATTATAATTGTAAATTGAAATACATCAAAACGCTGTTAATAAGTCTCTGTTTCAAAAATCATATTATATATTAATACATGAAGCGAAGTTCTGACCCATTTTTAAGATAATTATGCAGACGGAGGAGCATGAATTTTGGCACAGTTAAAGTTTATGTGGATGAAGATTAGCAGAAGGCTAATATTTTTAAATAACGCTTAGAAATACTTAATTAAAATAATGAAAGCGAAGTTACACACACTACCTGAGATAAATAACTCACACTACCATGTGTTTGTATAATAAAACGCCATACTCACCGTCCAGCCGGAAAATCCAATACCGCGGCCTTGATATGAACTTGTAAAAAAATAAAAAAATAGTATCAACTTATCTCTTTTTGAAACTAATGACGGTCGTTAGTGCCGGTGCTGGATTTGCTGGCTGGACCGTGAGTGAGTAAAAACGAAGTGTCTAGTCGTCCACTAAGCGGACAAATAAACATTTATACACCAAAAAGTTTATAAATTTGCTCGTTTGTTTAAAGTATAAAATTTCATTTGTCAACTTAACGGACGACTAAATAGGGCCACTAATTTTATTTCATTCGTCCGGCGTCCGTAGTGGACGGCTAGAACAGTCTATTTAAAAAACAGCAGAAAAATAGATTTAAAATATGCTTTTCTATCTACGCCGTGTAACGCGCGTAGCACTCCGCTTCGCAGCCGCTACGGTGCTACTAAAACATTATTGTAGAAATTTCAAAAGTTTATTGTTATGGTGTTTTAGTAGTGTTCTTTAATAATAACTATAGTCTATTCGCGTTAAGAATGAAGTGAGTCATGCGTACATACCATATCAAAGTGGCTTTCTTTAATTGGTTAACGGGAACACGGCTATGCATGATTTATTTCAATCTTATATACTATAGGAACGATTTGGTAGTGCTTGAAACATATTATAAACTTTCCAATTTATTTTATCTATACTAGTCTTCTATATAACAAAGAGAAAAGGTTTGTTTGTTTGCATCGAATAGGCTCCGAAACTACTGGACCGATTTTGATGAAATTCGGTACAGATATAGAGTAGACCCCGGGGAAGGACATAGGCTACTTTTTACCGCGGCAAAATTAAAGGTTGGCAACATCTAGTCTACTAATCAAATAAGGAATGTTATATCGAAGTTATATTTAACTCATACAAAAATACTTTAATCCCGTATAAACTCGCTCGCGTAGTTTAATTCGGCTAGAATAAGTCGAAACGAGTTTATGCTTGTCCAATAACTGTCAAAGTAGTCGGTTATCAAATTTGCTGAAACCCGCGCCCCGACGCCCTCGCCCTTGACACCCTGCGACGGCCTGTGTCCAAAAATTCGATTGCCCGATTAAAATTGTGACATCCCTATCTATTATACATACTAGTGATGTGGTCTATCGATAAATTACCTCAGGGAAAACCCTAATTCTGGATAGGTAGGTTATTCTGTATATAAATAAGTGACAATTGTATTATTTTCTAATTAAACAAGCCAGGATGCTTGCATTAGGACAGTGCCTATCGAACAATTAACATTTTGCAGAACTGCAGGGTTGCATTGAGGTAATCTGAGAAGTTTTTTAATTATAATTATATTGAAATAGGTTGAACGTAACCGTAATCAAGTAGAAATTATCAAAAATTAAAATAAATCGATAATGTATATAAGATAAATTACCGAAACGGGTGAAAATATGTAAGAACATTCGAGTCCGGAAACATTAGTTTTTATCTATACAAATAAATGAAATTGAAGTGTCTTTTTGTAATTTTAAACTAACAGCTATTCACGTAATGCATATGAAAGTATATAAGATACAATAGACTATCTATTTTTAAAATTTTTGTCTGTCCTTCTGTCTGTCTGTTTGTTCCGGCTAATCTCTGAAACGGCGGGACCGATTTTCACGGGACTTTCACTGGCCGATAGCTGATGTTACTTACGCAAACGAAGTATCGGGCACCAGCTAGTTGAAAATAAAATTACTTTTTCCTTACGAATATAAACAAGAGGATAATTTGCAGATAAAAATTTATAATATTGTACTGGTCTGTTAAACTACCTATTATACTTTTTAAGTACTTACACAAAACATACTTAAAAAAAAATGTCTCGAAAAAGGGTTTAATTCGTCTACTATATTATATAATAAATACCCTCCCACTCCCACACTGAATTCGGTGGCGGTGGCCGGTTTCATTGAAACAAGACTACACAGAAGTTATGTTATAGTGCCCTAGTCTGTACGCAATACACAAGAGCATGACCGGCACGACGACGTGCCCATCCGACGCATTGATTTTTTGTTGTTCCATTGCGGGGATCGAACTTACGACCTCCAGAGATGAGAGCCAAACTCTAAACCACTGGACCACGGCGGCATCAATAATATGTATATATACTATTTAGTATGTACATACTTCATAGTCCGCAACCAAATATGCTAAAAAAGTTTTTTTTTTCTCTATAACTTCTATATACTTTAAAGAATATATTTAAAAGGTGGTTGGTACTCAGTTTTGCAGGCCAGTCAGTGTAATCAACTTATACAATTTTATTTAAAAAACTGCTTTGATTCTAGTTAAAATTTGATCACTCAATTCAAAATCATACAAAAATAAATCATAATTTACATTTAAGCAATACAAATGGCCCGCAAACGATTTCATTCAATTCATCTCTCGAACAAAACAATCAATGTAATCAATTGCGTTCATTTAATATCGAACTTTTATAAACTGTAATGGATCCCAATTGACTTTAAATTAACTATTAACGATTCATCGACAACGCGACACGCACAACACTAGTGTTTTAAAATATTTCAATTCTCTATACTTAAACTTAAATAAATGGGAAGATTTGATTGTTTGTATGCATTGAATAGGTTGCGAAAGTACTGGATCGATTTTGGTGAAAAGCACGGACATGTAGTAGGTAAAACGGGAAAGGACACACACTTTTTATCGCGGCAAAATGTACGGTACAGGCTGGTGACAGACAGAAGGACACCCTAAAAACGAAGCTATATACTAAAATTATAAGATATATGTTTCCCATTATAAGGAACATAATCGTTAGATTTTGACAGAACTTCATAATACATGAGTTGTATTATGTAACCTACAGCGTAATAAAATTATTGTCTTACTACAGCCATTTTTCTTTTAGGCTAAAACAGTTAGGCTAGGACCATATTATCCGGAATCCCGAAGGCCGCGGAAAATACAGTGTCAAATGACAATATCAAATATGACAACTTTTCAATTTTCAGCTCTATTGTATTAGCGCAGAGTTCTATTTTTATGCTCTGAATTTTCCCGGGCCCGCCGGATTCCGGATCATATAGTACCAGCCTTAGTATTAATCAATACTTTTCATAAACAAAATAAGACCATACTATTTAAACATTGTTAAACAATCCATTTTAAAGTACAGATTTTTACTTTGTACTTTACTTTGTACTTTAAGTACAGAGAAAATACTTAAAGTACAAAGTATATAATATACACTTGAGCCCAATTAGAGTCAATTACAACAAGCGGACTCGACAGAGATATGTTATACAAATGTATTAACCGGGATCGAACACGCCACCTCCGGAGATGATATAGTCGTAAGCATCATCATCATCAGCGTCCCCTGACAAAAACAAAGTGGAGAAGTTGCCAATCGTTACTTGTCTGAAGGCAGTAATGACTATTGTCTATTTGCGTTAAGAAAGCAGTGAATCATGACCAAATGACTTACTTTAATTGGTTAGTGTGAACACAGCTTAATAAGCGTCATTGGTCAATTTTGACATTTGTGCATGATTCTTAGTTAATATCTTAATCTTATAGCTTAAACGTTACAATCTTATATAATATATTATATAATGTAAACTCGGCAACGGCTGCGATTATTTACCTGAAATTTAGAATGCAGGGAGTTTTGGTGGGAAAAATCAGTCTAGCTAGGTTTTATCCCTCGGAAACTGCGCATTTTTAAGTTATATATGTTTTTTCTTTTGTCGTGCAACAATATATCAATCATTTCGACTCTACGAGTATAATGTCAGTCCGATTGGCAGTTTGGTTAATTTTTGCATTGTTTGGAAATTCGGAATGAAAATGAAAAGCTCGGTTACACAGGTACTAATATTTAACACAGTTTAAAACACAGCTCAAATCACTTATCAGATTGCTAGAGCAAAGGTAAGAACCTTTGACATGTAGTTAGTTACTATGACGTAGGCGTTCGTTAAAAAAGGATTATCCAAAATTCATTACGAGTATGGAAGAGTTCCTGAAGTATTTCATGCAATGATTTCAAAATTATGTATTGGTTATGACGTATATTTGACAGAACATCGAATCTTTATGCAATTAAAAATTACACCATCTTGATTTCAGTGTACCTCAAATGTCAAAATGGCCCCAAACAACTACAAAAGTGGGGCCATTTAAGTGGGGACAGCTTTTCCCTCGACATATCTAGTTTTTAATATTTACGTCTATGCTTTTATGCGTTGACAGTCAATATTGCAGTAACCGTGTGTGCTACAAGCAAGCCAAGACTCATGATTGTTTTATTAGCGATCAAATTCATACAAATAAATGCTACAAATTTAGAACAGTTGTGTTAATAATTAATTTTGTGTACTTACCTATATCCAATTTAAATTCAACCAAAAACATTTAAATTACGTAAACATATAAAATTCGATTACACACTAATTAGCCAGTGAAATTAAAAAAAACCAATTCGACGTTCAAACACGATTCCATCATGGCGGGCAAACATGGCGGTACATCTCGGCAGAATTGAGTTAATTCCCGCCCAAATCGCGTAATTACTGTTTGTGTTCTCATTAATTACAATATTAACGCGGTAATTATTTATTTAACGGTAACTTTTATCGGCGTTTCATTGAGTTGAGCGATTTTACTGTTTGCGATCATTTTGTGATGAACGAATTAAGAATAAAAAAAAATTGTAAGTATGTTCCAAATATAGTATACAAAGTAGACGAAATATAACTACTTACTGAACGGATTTTGATGAAATTTGGTATGGTAGTAGTTTAGGCTCTGGATTAAAACATAGGCTACTCCACGGATAAGATTATCTTATCCGTGGGCTACTCTTTATCCCGAAAAAGTACATTATTCCCGTGGGATACTATAATAAGCCGCGCGAAATACCTAGTGTTTCATAATTTCCGAAGAACAATAATAATTATTATGATCTTGAAGGTCAAGAACGCACTCGTAAGTCTCTGGTTTTGAGTGTTACATGCCCATGAGCAGCGGGTAACGGTAAATGTGTTATAGATGGGTTTTAACACATTTACCGTTACCCGCAACCTCAGATTAATTACCCATTCATAATAAAATAAATAAAAACCTCATTATCCCCCATTTTCCGAAAAAGCAGACAGATGTTTTAACATCAGACTGAAGTTATTACCTTTTAGACAAAAATAATTTAAAGTGATTTCAGATGACATTACCTGAATAATGACAGAACAGCCTCCATGGTCCAGTGGTTTAGAGCTTGGCTCTCGACTCTGAGGTCTTGGGTTCGATTCCTGCATTGGAACAACAAAAAATGTTGTTTCCAAGTTTGGTTAGGACAATGCAGGCTGATCACCTGATTGTCTGACAAGAAAGATGATCTATGCGTCGGATGGGCGTGTAAAAATTCGGACCTCGCCAGTCGTGTCGGTTATCCGTCCCACTGGGTTACGAGAGTAAAGGAAGAGAGAGTATTCTTGTGTACTGTGCACACACTTGGACACTATAAAATAACTCCAGCGTAGCTGGCCTGGTTTCAATAAAACTGGTCACCGTCACGGAAATCGGTGTGGGGAGCTATTAGTGACATATATCGCTCTCTCTTTCCTCCAAGGGAAGTGACATTCCAAGATCAATCAGTTCTCACGTCGTCGCCAACATTCAGAAACAAAAGAGCCAGTGTCGGCAATCTCGCCTCACACAATAACTCTATAGTCTATGCTCACTTGAATAAGATTGAAGATAAAGAATCCATTTATTTTTAATGAAATAAGTGGCCCAATAAATAGGAATTATCAGATTAAATAAATCTTTGAATAGAATGTGAACGTGTAAAGCACTTGTGCCAAAGTGAAGTTTTGTCGCGCCGCATTGATAGAAAATATTTAAGACTTAGTTTATTTATAAAAACTGTTTATTAGTGAAATAGATAGACGATAGATTAGCCGTTTAGACGTATTTTAAATCGTTCGTATCACGTAAACACGTGGTGTCATCGTTAGTCACAAAATGTCGAGAAATACTTAGTTAAATATCCACTTTCAGAAGTAAGTCGACTTCCTTAACATTCAATTTCCTCGCACTTCGTCGTGGCCACGCGTCACTCAGTTATGGCAATGGAGACTAGAGTAAAGGAGCATCATTTGTCCAAGACAGAAAAGCTAAAACGTGTCAGACAAAAGTGATGATGGAGTGAAGTGAGGAGTGAAGTGAGTTGAGATTAGTTATTAAAAATTATTGACGATTTTAGTAGACTTTAGTAGTTAATTCATAAAATCATGAAAATTCTAATTATACTCGCGTAGTCGCAAATATTTTTAATACTAAGGCGGGTCAATAAGTCCGTGACTTTTTGAATTTCTAACCTCCTTACTGAAAAAGCAACACTACTCCTGTCAACAGGCATCTGTCAGTTGACTCCTATCAAAATTTGAACTTGCTGCGTCAGTTAGTTTGTGTTTTACAGCTATCTTTATCAGACTATCCAGTAACTTAAGAAAACAATGGAAAAAAGTGAATTTCGTGTGCTTATTAAGCATTATTTTTTGCGAAAAAAAACCATTACCGAGACCAAGGCTAAGCTTGATAAATACTATGGGGACTCTGCACCATCGATTTCAATGGTAAAAAAGTGGTTTACTGAATTTCGTTGTGGCCTTACAAGCACTGAAGATGCCGAACGTCCTGGACGCCCAGTTGAGGTCTCTACACCCGAAACAATCGAAAAAATTCACGATATGGTATTGGCCGACCGAAGATTGAAAGTATAAGAGATTGTGGAAGCCATAGGCATCTCGCATGGCTCAGTGGTTTCAATTTTGAATGATCACTTGGGCATAAGAAAGCTTTCCGCAAGATGGGTGCCGCGTGTGCTCACAGTCGACCACAAACGCAATCGTGTAACAACTTCACAGGAAGGTTTGGCGTTGTTTAATCACAATATGAAGGAGTTTTTTAACCGTGGACGAAACATGGATCCATCACAATACACCAGAGACCAAACAACAGTCAAAACAGTGTGTCACTAAGGGTGAATCGGCGCCAAAGAAGACCAAGGTGGGTTTGTCAGCCAATAAAGTTATGGCGACTGTTTTTTGGGATGCACGTGGGATAATCCACATTGACTATCTTCAAAAGGGAAGAACAATTAATGGGGAATATTATGCCAACTTATTGGACCGCTTCAATGAGGATTTGAAAAAAAACCAACCTCATTTGGCCCATAAAAAAGTTCTTTTTCACTAAGACAATGCAAGGGTGCACACATGTGCAGTTGCCATGGCAAAAATCCATGAATTGGGCTATGAATTGCTCCCACATCCACCCTATTCTCAAGATTTGCCTCCGAGTGACTACTTCTTGTTCCCAAACCTGAAAAAATGGCTCGGTGGAAAAAGATTAGACTCCAATGATGAAGTCATCTCGCAAACAAAGGCCTATTTTGAGGACCTCGACAAATCATATTTTTTGGAAGGGATAAAAAAATTGGAGAAGCGTTGGACAAAGTGTATAGAGCTCAAGGGGGACTACGTTGAAAAATAAAATGATTTATTTATCAAAAAATCTGTGTTTTATTCCAAAAGTCACGGACTTATTGACCCGCCCTCGTATAACCCAAGAAGATGCTAAGATTTAATTCTCCCCTTAAATTTTGTCGCTTTGCGACAGTAGCGCCCCCCTATTCATCGCTTTTTTACGGTGCCTTTTTCATGTTTGAAGATGTTACTCCATAATTAATCTAGTCTCCATGGTTCTGGCGACTGACCTGCCGATAACTTAATCGATTAAAAATAATATGTTTCATATTAGTAGTCCAATTAAAGACATAGGTAACCAAATTCCCCAATAGACAGATTATAGTGAAGGATCAAATGCAAAGAGTCAAGGTCGGTGCAGCGGAGCACGCGGGGCCCGGGGCACGGGGCACGGATGCGGCCGGTGGGTGTCGTAATGTGGTAATGACACGATAATATAAATAGGATTAGCGCATCGGGCCCCACGCGCGTAGACAGGACGAGCCAATCTTACTATTATGTCTTTGTAGGGATTTGTCTAGCAAAAAAATATTGCGAATTTTATTTTTATAATAAATTCCAAATTATACTAATGCTTACGATTGTCATTATAAGACGGCAATCTTATAATATCCATTATACCTTTGTCATTATAAGACATAAATCTTATAATATCATAAGAATAAGTGTTATAAAATCTGTGTGCATAACAAAATCTTTTCTTTCACAGAAATTACTTCACTATTATATATAGTTCTGAAAAAAAAGTATAAACGATTGGTAGATATGTGAACAGTGAAACACAATATTCTTTCGTACAAATAAATTTGATTGGTAAGTCAAAAGGTTATGCCTGCATTTAATTTCAGTCAATCGATTAAATCGTTACACCGCAACAACCGCAGTATAATAGTCAGTTATCCTGCCACATTACGTCTGTCCTGCGACGTCACTGCGCCCGTGCCGTCACCGCACGTGTTGGCTTGCCGACTATAATGCACGCAATTGAATTTCATTGCTATTTTCCTCTCGCTAATACACTTGCAGTGTTTATGTAACGTTATCAGATGTCCGTATGAAATCTCGTATGCGTTTTTATGGTAATGTCCACAAACGAGCTGACGTATCAGTGTGATGTACACCATAACCTACAACAGATTTTACATGTGCGTTGACGACCTTTGA
The DNA here is from genome assembly GCA_963565745.1 of Phengaris arion. Classification (NCBI taxonomy): domain Eukaryota; kingdom Metazoa; phylum Arthropoda; class Insecta; order Lepidoptera; family Lycaenidae; genus Phengaris; species Phengaris arion. The sequence continues at coordinate 2,297,407 of OY751451.1, read as the reverse complement.
AAACTCCCCTGGAAACTCAGCTCTCAATTCGGTGAAATATATCGCAAGAAGTAACGTTTAGTTTACGCTAGTTTTCTGATAGGCCGTGGTATCATTCGTGCCGACGCATGGCTGTCTTTATTTGAGTATACGAACTATGCGATGAAATAAATAAATAAATATTTTTTTATTCGAAATTAAAACAAAATGCCAATTTACGCTAAAGAAAAAAATATACAATTACCACAATATGGATTTCTTGCTGGTTATTTCTGTTGGAGTTATCCATCCCTATATTGGCCTACCATAAGGTCAGTGAGTGGTTATATCACTATCATAGAAACGTGATAATCTTAGACAAGCGATACGTAAACAACTCGGCATCGTCAGTACTCAGTATTCGAAGACACGGAGAAAAAATTGCTAGATTTGGAAGTAAATTCGATTGATTAATTAATATTTAACTTAACTCAAAGTATAAATTTAATTACCTTATCTTTAAGGCTCCGCGCGTGACTTTTTGTAGATTTCATTATTACTTTCATTATTACCAATAACTTCGTTTAAATTAAATTAAATTAATTTCTTGTTATAAAACTATTATAGGAAATGCTAGACTGTCGTGCTTTGAAAAGTCAAATGTTGATGCAATTGCAATTTATATTATGACTAGCTTTTGCCCGTGGCTCTGAACGCGTAAATACAGTATCCCACGGGAACCCTGTATTTTGGAATAATGAGTAGCCTATGTGTTAATCCAGAGTCTAAATGTGAGTCTAATGACATTTATTTATTTATTACATTCGGGAAACCAACAGCTTATAACTAAGTTTCATTAGAAAAGACAGCATAGTTAACACGGAGCCAATAAAAGGTTTCCACTGATACTTAACAAGATAAAATACATAAATTTATTCGGGTGTTCGATTTTCAGCTGTATTGTTTTAGCGCACGGTTCTATTTTCAGTGCTCTGAATTTTCCCCGGCCTTACGGATTCCGGACAATATAGTCTCGTCCTTAAAGCCGATTCCCGTCTTGCTGTGCTCATAGTATTTTGCGGTACGTCAAATGCTTAGTTACCGTCAAAGATCCATGCGATATTTTTGCCAATTCAATCCTCGATGCATATTAATGTCGCCATTACATCCTCACTAGAATTAGTCCGCCATTTTGCGACAGGTTATACCGGCTTAATGATCGGCTCTATGAGTTAAGATGCAGGGCGAGTGGAGTCGCGAACTGTCATTAGCGGCGCCATTGTCTGTCCGTGGAATAATTTAATGTTATCTGTAATCACAGATATTGATTTGCGAATTTTGATCGAGAGTTGATTCGATGTTTTGGTTTTGTAATGAACGATTTGAGTTTTATGAGCTTTGTAAGTATTATTTTTACGACCGCGACAGAAGAATATTAATTTAAGAGGTCAGTTATTATTGTCGGAATTGATTCATTGACTCCTACACTACAATTATGGTATAAAATAATATTAATCTTAGCCGCTTAGATTCAGATTAGTAATAATATGAATATCAATCTTAGCCGCTAAGCTTAATTTTTAAGTATCGTTACTAAATATTATTTAAGGTCAAATTATATTCTTTATTGCTCTTTATACACATTTATTTGTCCTGAATAAAATATGTAAGCACTATAAAAATACACCTTAACCACTAAACTTACGGTTGATTACGCTTATCCTAATCTGCATATCTCTCTTATAACACCGGACCGACTGTTTAACACAAGGGCTTACAAATATACATCTTAACTACCTAACATACGATTGAATTTCCCTTGCTGATGACGATGGGTGGCAGCGGTGGGCACGGATATTCTGCTACTTTTGCTCAAAATTGTATAATATGCACCATAACCACCTACCATATGGTTCAATTTCCCTTGTGTTTGTTTCTAGCTGGCGAGCGGTGGCGGCGGCGGGCGCGGGCTGTTCTGCTACCACTGCCCGCCCAGCCTGCCACCGCACCAGCACCGTCTGCCGACGCTGGAGTACCCCTTCACGTCCTCGCATCCCTGTGAGTATGCCATTGGATTAAGATACTTTCTCAGCTTCCACTGTACATAGTAATATATTATTCAGGGGGCCTAGCAGAAACATTTGACAGCCGCGTAATCGTACCTTTATCGAATGAAATTTGGCTGGGCGCTGTCATTATTTTGACAGATTTTTATACAATTCTCATTCGATAACGTTTCGTTTACGCCGCTGTCAAATGTTCCTAATAGGCCCACAGATGTCTCAAATATGCGTGTGCCCTGGTTATAATAGGGTCTTGACGCGGCGCTACATTTTTAAGATAGCTATTCAAAATTGAACTTTATTCACTACACAAAAAGGTACACGTTTCATAGGTATGATATCAGTCATACACTGCACATGCGCTGTGCAGCGCGGTGTAACCTGACATTCGAACTTGTAGAACGAATTAACTTCAATTTTGAATCGCTATCTTAAAAATGCAGCTCCGCGCCGCGTCTCGGTGTGAGCTTTATGAATTGAACAGGTGTGCTAAAACAGTTGTAGTCCATCAGAACCAATATTATAAGGTATATACGAGGGCGGGTCAATAAGTCCGTGACTTTTGGAATAAAACACAGATTTTTTGATAAATAAATCATTTTATTTTTCAACGTAGTCCCCCTTGAGCTCTATACACTTTGTCCAACGCTTCTCCAATTTTTTTATCCCTTCCAAAAAATATGATTTGTCGAGGTCCTCAAAATAGGCCTTTGTTTGCGAGATGACTTCATCATTGGAGTCAAATCTTTTTCCACCGAGCCATTTTTTCAGGTTTGGGAACAAGAAGTAGTCACTCGGAGCCAAATCTTGAGAATATGGTGGATGTGGGAGCAATTCATAGCCCAATTCATGGATTTTTGCCATGGCAACTGCACATGTGTGCACCCTTGCATTGTCTTAGTGAAAAAGAACTTTTTTCTTGGCCAAATGAGGTCGGTTTTTTTTCAAATCCTCATTGAAGCGGTCCAATAAGTTGGCATAATATTCCCCATTAATTGTTCTTCCCTTTTGAAGATAGTCAATGTGGATTATCCCACGTGCATCCCAAAAAACAGTCGCCATAACTTTATTGGCTTACAAACCCACCTTGGCCTTCTTTGGCGCCGATTCACCCTTAGAAACACACTGTTTTGACTGTTGTTTGGTCTCTGGTGTATTGTGATGGATCCATGTTTTGTCCACGGTTAAAAAACTCCTCCATATTGTGATTAAACAACGCCAAACCTTCCTGTGAAGTTGTTACACGATTGCGTTTGTGGTCGACGGTGAGCAAACGCGGCACCCATCTTGCGGAAAGCTTTCTCATGCCCAAGTGATCATTCAAAATTGAAACCACTGAGCCATGCGAGATGCCTATGGCTTCCACAATCTCTTGCACTTTCAATCTTCGGTCGGCCAACACCATATCGTGAATTTTTTCGATTGTTTCGGGTGTAGAGACCTCAACTGGGCGTCCAGGACGTTCGGCATCTTCAGTGCTTGTAAGGCCACAACGAAATTCAGTAAACCACTTTTTTACCATTGAAATCGATGGTGCAGAGTCCCCATAGTATTTATCAAGCTTAGCCTTGGTCTCGGTAATGGCTTTTTTTCGCAAAAAATAATGCTTAATAAGCACACGAAATTCACTTTTTTCCATTGTTTTCTTAAGTTACTGGATAGTCTGATAAAGATAGCTGTAAAACACAAACTAACTGACGCAGCAAGTTCAAATTTTGATAGGAGTCAACTGACAGATGCCTGTTGACAGGAGTAGTGTTGCTTTTTCAGTAAGGAGGTTAGAAATTCAAAAAGTCACGGACTTATTGACCCGCCTTAGTATGTGCAATGTGCAGGCTTGGGAAGTACAATGAAAGATGTTGTGCGCGCGAATAACGTTTATTTACTCTCTCTTAATTGCACTTACAGTACAATATATATATATATATATATATATATATATATATATATATATATATATATATATATATATATATATATATATATATATATATATATATATATATATATATATATATATATATACACTACACTTGGAAAATAGTAATGGCTCAAAAAAAAAGAAAGTTCAGAAGTGTGTCGGTAAAGCAGCACGGCAGATGTCATTGACCAGGGTAAAGCAGCACCCAATTATCCCTAACGGCAAACTCCGCTAACAGAGTTTGCGTGCCGCAGTAACTGCGTTAGCTAACGACTGGTCTTGTTGCGATACGAGATCCGATTACTTTATCGATTACCTGTTCACTGGTGGTTTCTTTTCTCTGTAAATAGATAAATAACGTTTATTTCGGGCGCCGTACGTCCATATTATAAATACCTTACTGATATACATATAATTATTATTATATACCTAAATACTACACTTTATCACGTGTTGTCTGCGACGTGATGCGCGCTTCGTTCCGGAGTTTCCCCGGTACCTCCGGTAGATCACACCCGTCGGCCGGAACTCCTCCACTTTGAAGGTCGACAAAAGATGCGTCGGCACTCTCACCACAAAGGAACAGAAGTTAACCTTGTGTGGAGTCTCACACTCCAGACGCACGACCCTCAAGGCTATGGACGTATTCTTGCGGATGTAGTCCACGACGTCCTCGACCAGGAGGATCAGTGCAGGCGGGATACGTACAATGGCTTCGCAGGTACCTCACACCGCAGGCGCATTTCGGGTACGTAAGGTGCGATGCCGCGTGATTGCGGGCGGCGGAATTCTTCATCTTTATATATCTGCTATATTAAACCGGCAATAAAACAATTACAATCAAGTCCCGACTCGCTAAAACTGTCAAACCGGTATTCCCGTAAACGTTAAAGTAACGTCTAACGCCTCCTGATTGGTCCAAACGTCACAAAGTCAGTTTATGATAACAAGTCGTTTCCCTTGTAATTACAATCAATGCTTTCCAAAATTGCAGACATGCTACTTTCACTAATAACTTTAAACACTAACTACTAACTAAGAAATTTAAGGCTGGGATTATATGATCCGGAATTCAGCGGGCCCGGGAAAATTCAGAGCATTGAAAATAAATACTCCGGATAGGCCTACCGGATTCCGGACAGTATAATCCCAGCCTGAGAAGTTCCCACGATTAAGGGCCTGATGGACAATCTACTGATAAGTGTCAGATAGCTTATTGGCATGTTTTGTCACTGTCGCTCAATATAAAGTAAGCAGCGACAAAACTTCCCAAAAAGCTAGCCGTGATAAAGCAGATACTGGACAAAAAACAAATGTTGATAATCATGGACGTATATATTATAGACGAGACACATCGAGGCAAAAACTATCCCCACTTAAATGGCCTCACTTTTGAGGTTGTTTGGGGTCATTTTGACACTTGAGATATGGTGAAATCAAGATGGCTGATATTTGAGGTGTGGTGAAATCAAGATGGCATAACTTTTTCTTGTATGAACATTTGATAACTATGTAATACATATATGTGTATGAAGATTTTTTCTGTCTCATTGGTCTAAGATCCGTTATAAGAAATATATACCCTCACTTGTTATTTACTAGTGAAAAGAAATAAATGATAGATAATATTCACACATTGCAAACAGTTTGCCTAGTTAAATTGCGCCCTAATGGGGGTTTCATACGGGAGCCTAAAACCGCACGATTTCCGCCACATGTAATTGGCTCATAAGGGTCATAATAATAATAATATGTTTATTGCAAGAATGTGGTGTTACAGAGTTCTTAATAATTGAAAAACAAGTTCTTGTACATTCTGCCATACAGATGGCGTGCAATTGAAAAAAGAAAATATTGGCATGAAATTATTTATAGTAACGTGACATTCCAAATACTTATTAGGTTTAATGTATTTTTTTTGTTAAAAAAAAACATTTAAACTATTATATCCATATTTCTTACGACAAATATTTTATAACGTCGGCTCTATATGAGACATGTATTCATTTAAACAATAGAAACAGTGTTTTAATAACCATTTAGATATCTCTCTTTTAAAAGAAATGTTAGGTAATTCCTTACATCTATTGGGCAGTTTATTATAGAGTATAGACTCTGATAGCACTAAACATTGCGTTAGAATATGTCGAATGTACATTGAGGTAAATAAAGTTGAAATTTATTTCGTGGAGCGACGTTTCTATTGATTACATTAGAGTCTAGTGCGAAATATTATTTTGTTTGACAAAAGTACAGATGTCTCTGATGCACATACAAATCAACGGTAAAGTGTGAGATTTATTAAACAGTTAGTAAAATAAAATATTTTATTTAGTTTTAATGTGTAAGTTACAAGATTCTTTAGCACATATTGGCTTTTATTTAATTTTGTATATCACTTATAAAAAGTCTCACAAACACTTGTACTGATAAAAAATTTATATATAGATGGAATTAACACTGATTTGTTTACTTAAATTTGTTTTTTTATGTTTTTAAAACAATTAATTACCATGGAGCTGATTTTATTGTTACTTTTGACAGCTTTGGACAGGTTGTCTCAAGCGAAAATGTGTTTCACAGTAATGAAGATAAAGTTTATAATGAAGTATATGACAAATATGGTGCCCGCCGCTCCGCTGCCATTTCAGTGTGAATCGGGCCTTAGGGCGCAATTTAACCAACCTATCTGCAATGTGTCAATGTGAATATTATCTATCATTTATTTCTTATCAGTTATCACTAATAAATGAAACAGATGAGGGTATATATTTCTTATATGTATGTCATAGCCCATCCCTAGTTGTAAAATCTTTGTTGATAATAATAATTACAGCCTGTCTAAAATCAAGTAATTTACTACTCAATTAACAATACTCTTTCAAAAGTACCCCGCCAATTACATTTAACATAAAAAAATATGTAGATTCTACATAATTCGGTTACCGTTTGATGTCGAAGTGACATGATACTTATCGAGTTACACTAACGCGGTTAGAGCGGCGCGGCGCGACTCAAAAACTATTTTATGAATAATAGATGGCGCCACGACCAATCCCCAGGGAGCTCCGCCCCTACCCCCACCCCGCGCCCCGCCCCCCTCGCCCCCCGCCGCGAAAGAAACTGATTTCCAACTCTTAATTCCCTTACAGGATCTTGTTATAATTGGGATTTTTCACGGGTGCATTTAGTTGCTTTTTTTAACCCCGATTTGGATCTAGTTTTTTGTTTGAATGCTGACATGATCGAGAGTGTTCTGAGCTATAACACATCATCATCAGCTCGCTCGCTCGCTAACTGCTTGACAATTCGGGGGATACTACAAAGTTGACACATTAAACAATTAAAGTAAGCCATTTTGACATATGTACGCATGATTCTTCACGCAAATCCTTACTAGTACTTACTCATATTATGAACGGTAAAGTTTGTAAGAATGTTTGTTGCTTTTCACGCAATACCTAGGTACTGAATGGATTTCAATGAAATTCGGTATAGTAGTACCGTATCAGTTAAGACTCTACATTAACACATAGGCTACTTTTTATCGCTAATCGCAGCAAAATGCTATTTCTTTTTACGCGTGCGAAGTCGCGGGCAACATCTAGTAGATTATAGGCTACTTTAGTGTACTTACTTACTTTTTACTCTTTCGAGTTTTCTACCTAAATATTTTTTTCATCACAAGGATAGGCCACAGGGGAACATTTTGTCGCAGACAGTTTTTTGCTCCTAGAGTCTAGGCATAAGATATAAGATAGAGTATATAGTCGCCCTGTGTCGAACTTCGCCCATAATAATTCATATAATTAGGCTTTAACTTTATAAGAATTCTTTTGCCTCTAGATAGAAAAAAAATGTACCGAACGCACGGTCGCGGTAGTGTGGGTTATTAATCTGAGGTAGTGTGCGTTTTTGTTATTTTTATGAATTATTTGTAGCATTATATAAAAAAAATTAGCTTTCTCCACATAAACAGGGCCAAAGATCATACTCCTCGGTTCGCACAACTCCCGTAAAACTGTGTTGAAATTTTTTGCTCTCAATGAGTTCAAAACTAAGGCTGCGCTGTGACATACCTACATTTGACAGAACAAATCTTGTGATACAAAAAAAGTTACGCCATCTTGATTTCACCATACCTCAAATGTCAAAATGACCCCAAAAATGTTGTTGCCTCGACTTGCCTCGTCTAATAATATAGGTATACGTCTATGGGTAATCCAGTAACTTATGTAGTTGTCAAAAAAGTCCCTCTCAAAAGCAAGTTAATAGGAAGTTTGATTTACCAGTGTAGGTTAGTGTCGATTTCAGCAACATTTCTTTCTCAACACCCAACCGATGATGATGATGCTGATGACGTTGGGGTCACAATACGTATCAGCTCGGCGTTATAAATTCAATTTGGGAGCGCGCTAGCTCCCGGCTCCGGTGTTAGGGCTACCTCACACTTATTACTAGTTACCGTGATGAAAAGCGGGCCCTAACAAAAACATGTACCTGTAAATATATAAAAAATATATAATCTATGGACGCATCCACACCACGTCAATCTGGTCCTGTACTAATTGTCCAAAGAACATGTATCACAAGTACCAGACAACGGAAATATATTGAATACTCTTATTTAATACACATATCTAAGATTTTTATTATACTTTACATAATATATTTAATACACATCCAAGACCCAGGAACACAGAAAAACTATTTGTCCCTTCGGCTGTATTCGAACCCGCGACCACCGCCTTAAGCGTCGACGCGCTAACCATTGAGCCACAGAGGTCGTCATAGATACGACCTTAGATAGATTTTCAAATTAAATTGGCAATCAATACGTAAAATAATTATACAATATTATATCGTATCGTTCTCTAAGGCCTAAAGGCAAATAAGGCACATATTATTATTGTAAATATTTGACTGCAAAAATTGGCTATAGAATATTTTTCACGCTTAACCGATCCTTCCTTCCTCCTCGAATCCTTGTTTTGTGGCAAATATTTGTTTACAATGCTACATTTTCAAAACCTACAATAAATTATATTATTATAATTTTATCTATAGGCATAAAATGTAGGTACCTAAGTTTTACACCTCTAGAAAATCCTACCTACCTACCTATCACTAGGTAGGTAGGTAGGATTTTCTAACCTATTTCAGGATTAGCCGCAAAGTGGAAATGGAAAGAGAAAAAGGAATTGGCTCTGGAATCGAGTTATCACATATTTTACTTTTTGTTTAAACTACCTATGTACAAATGCTTTTATGTGGGATGCATGTGAAATGTATTTTGAAATAGATATTAGATTCTAACTCAAGCTTAGAGAATATATTAATTATGTTGTATACTTATTTATAGTTACTAGATTTTGATCAACGTACTTTTTCGGGATAAAATGTGGCTTATGTTTTAATTGAGAGCCCAAAACTACTACCATACCAAATTTAATTAAAATCCGTTCAGTAGTTTTGTGTGAAAGAGTCACAAACATCCATTCATAGAACGATCCAAATCGATCCAAATTTGAAAATTTTGACGTCCCCTTCAAAGGCCCACAATTTTTCCACACAATCGTGGACACACCGTATGCCTGTAATAGTGCAATCAAATCGAAAGCGAACTATGTAGCTGTTTATCTGTTCCTCTTTCTTTAATCTGTGATAGTAGAAAAAATTGATCTCGGTTCGAATCTTTCAATATTAACTACATATTATTTTGTATTTCCAGCCGTGTTTCTCAAGCTAAGCTGTATAGGGTGATTGGTAGAACATAGCCAATCCATGAAACATATATCCGGGGGGTGAAGATAAATCATTTGAACTCTCCCTTTGTACGGGCGATATTGGACTGTTTCTGAGAAGTTCGTCATTTTGTTTTTTTTTTATAAGTGAGATACCTGACCTGTTTAAGTCATAATAAAACACTGAAATTGGTTTTAATCGTCAATGTTTTAATTTCCTCGTAATAACAGAAGTGTAACTAACTAATCTAGCACAATTCAAATCTGAAAAACATTGATTGATCTTTTATTAGACGTTTCAGTAAAAAAACAACAGTACAGGCTACATCTTAATTCCATTTTAAAGTTACCGCGAGCATATAATGAATTATTATAAAACCGACTTCCAATTAGAATCCGAATAAATTCAATGCACAAAAAAGTATAAAATTAATCTTATTTTCTAAATAATTTCCCTTTTAAATTCGGCTAAAACTAACTATTTCTCTACTCAATATTTATAATTTTGATGTCGGTACCAGCCCAAATAACATCCTGATGGAACAATATTTTATTGAACTCACGTTCAAGTCTGATACCGTCTGTACCGATTTCAAAATTATTAAGATATACCTTGGCACAAAATTTTACTTTGTAGAAGTGGCGAAGGCTGGTTATCCTTTATAGGAAAGCCCTAGACTGTATAATATGCAGGAATTTGGATGAGGGTCTTTCGAAAGGTAGGTGGTTGGTGAAGCCGATAGGAATGGAGTTATTGCCCGCGGCTTCGCCCGCGTAAATACAGTATCCCACGGGAATTCTGTGATTTTTCGGGATAAAAAGTAGACGACGACGAGACGGGATGAAGAGTATGTATTAATACCACTACCATACCAAATTTCATTGAAATCCGTTCAGTAGTTTTTGCGTGAAAGAGTATCTAACATCCATCCATCCATCCTCACAAACTGTCACATTTGTAATAGTAGTAGTAGTAGTAGCAGGAGAGAGTAAAGAAAGTAAGATTTATTACACATCCATGAGCCAGGAACGTAGGATAATTTGTTCCTTTGGAGGGATTCGAAGACGCGACCTGCGGCTTGAGCATCGACGTGCTGTGCACTGAACCACAGAGGGTCATAATTGAGAAGTTATTATTTCAAACTGTCTTCCTGTAAGGTCTCTGATAATTCTTTGGTCTAGCTGGCCTACTCGTGCCGTCCCACATGTGTGTGACAGCCCTGCAGGTGAGGTCTGCCGTCGGTGTATAATCAATCTCAGTAATCACGGTGTCCGGCAGAATGTTATTGTGCGTCCGCCATAGAGGATTCTATTTTCTACTCTTACTACTTATATAATATTGACGTGCCAGCCTCCGTGGTCCAGTGATTTAGAGTTTGGCTCTCGACTCGGAGGTCGGGGGATTTCCGCGTTAAAACAACAAAAAATGTTATTTTCAAGTTTGGTTACGACAATGTAGGCTGATCACCTGATTGTCTGACAAGAGAGATGATCCATGCGTCGGATGGGCATGTAAGAAGTCGGTCCTGCGCCTGATCTCTCGACAGTCGTGTCGGTCATCCGTCCCACTAGGTTTCGAGAGTAAAGGAATAGAAAGTGCTCTTGTGTAGCGCACACACTTGGGCACTATAAAATAGCTCCTGCGTAACTGTCGTAGCGTTTCAGTGAAACGGGATAGGATAATTTGGGCAAAATTTAAGATTACGTATTATAATGTAATATATTTTTGGAACGAGAATCGAATACTGATTACGATCCTTGAAAATCTTTTTTTGTTTTGAAGACATCCTGTACAAAAGAGATAAAACTATCTTTTAACTCTGTTTATTGTTTATATATTATACAGGCTATGAAAAAATTGAAACATAAAACTTACCACTTCGCCCATTGATTATGTATAATATTTTTGATCAATATTAAAATATTAAATCGTGCAATTTGCACCTCCCCTCTTTACCCCCTTGCGGAACTTTTTGCTGCACTTAAGCCGCGGTCGGCCTTCCGCCGGAAGTTGAGCACTTTTTAATTTCCGCAGCGGGGGATTTTTCTATCTAGATGATGAACGCTCAATTATTTATATTCAATTAGTGTAAATATTTGTAATCTCATTAATCTGATGGTTTTTAAATGGTAAAGTTCATTATTAAAGTGTAGATTTATAGTGTATGTCTGATATAATGATAGGTATTATTTATGTTTAGCTGTTTCTGATAATATAAAATACTGATAATGAGAGATTCTTTTAAAAAGAATCGTGGTGATTCTTATTAAAAGTAAATTTGACGCCTTCTCAATCATCTACGTTTCTGAAATGTCAGATGTCAATGACATAACATAGTCTATGTAATTTTATTTCTCTTTGCTCTGTTCGCACTCGTGTATGGTTTTAGTTTAAATAAAATCCTTTAGTGTATGGCCTCAGTCTTCTGTTTAAATAATAGTCTTTGTCAAAGTGGTATGTTTTAAAACATTAATTCTCACGGCAATAAAATATAATACGAACAAATTATGAGGACGATCGAACTGCTAAACATTAATTTTTCTCGACTGTGCTATTGCGGCAGGTTTACCGTCACAGCTGTAAACCGTGAGTACGGCACTCATTACAAATGACAGCTCGAGCACCGGCGATTGTCAGCCATGTTGACGTAAGCCTAGGCTTGACACCGAAATGATTTTAAACATCGCGTCAGACTATCATAAATATTATGAAATTATTCTGTTAATTATGTCAAAGCACGAAACTACCAGCGGCCAGCCCCGTGAACGAAAGTCCTGGCTGGAAAAACCTCACTCCCCGCTCGCCGCGCGCACCCTCGACATACGTCCAGCCACACACACTTAGCTGCGAGCTGTCAATCGTGTATGTCTATCGAATGGTGGTTCTGTACCTTAGTAATATAATATATTCTTTGCCTTGAGTGTATCTCAGTCAAAAACATACACACACATAAAAGCTTATTCAAACCTTATTCCCATTAGGTAGTGACCATTGAAGAAGGTAGAAACCATAATTATACAAATAAATAAAATTGATGTATATGTTTGTAATTTCAAATTAACAGCTTTGCACTAATTTTGTATATGATATTACTAGCATTTTCCCGCAGCTTCGCCCTCGTGAAATTAGTTTTAAAACGTTATCTTTAATAATTATAACTTTCATCCCCTATTTTACCTTCTTAATGGTTGAATATTAGAAAACGCTGATATACGTATTCATTATTCTTGCGTACACAATTCAAACGAGATTTCATGTAAATATGTCCAAGGATTAAAATGCTTCATACAAACTTTTATACTCTATTTCACACCCTTGGGGGTGAATTTTGAAAAATCCTTCCTTAGTGGATGCCTACATCATATGAGAAATACGTGTGCAAAATTTTACCCTCATTATTTATGATCACTTTTTGAAACTTAGAATGGGTATAGGAACCTACCTTAAAATATAGACATATCTATGCCATCGCGGACTTTTTTCTAGACCTATAAAAGAGAAACAATACCACCCAATTATTTTGTTATTTATCTACAACGGGTTAGGTTAGGCAGCGTTTTCGATAAAAGTTCCCAGACGGCTTGATTTTTTCCGACACCTTGTTGACACAGTGTCTCACATAGACAAGCCTATCTTATGACTTCAACACTTTCCCTCGTATTAATAAAAATATTTACACCACGGATACACTAATCCATTTAGTATTTGTCAGTCAAGTAGCTTTTGCAACGCATCAGACAAAGAACAATACGGGTTAGCGTGTCTGTGGTGTAAATATTTTTATTAATTAGGGGACTACAGTTTTAAGACAGTTTCGGCTATGTGACGTTTTGTTTCAAATATTTCAAGTGTGGGCATATTGTATTTTGTAATGCAATATACTGTCAATAGACTGAGTCTCAAGTGAGCGTTAGAGTTAATCCATGGATTAATACAAAATAAGAATTGTATCTAATAAAAAAACGGCCAACGCACATGTCATTCCTCTGATGTTCAGGGTGTCTATAATCTCTCATAAAATTTCATCTATAAGAGATGGCAATAGCTTACTCTGTCTCCTATATCATAAAATAATAAAAATAAGAAAATTTATTAGACGCTATTCTGAAAGATAGGTATAATAATACATTGTGTAAATTCGAGATGATTCGTCATTTATGTGCGAGGTGTTATTGATTTAGTTAATTAAGAAAGTTTTTAAACAATTAATTAATTATATATCTTCTTCAAAAGAAACTTAACTGCATTAAAATACAAAATCCTATTTTAAGGAGACAATTAAGACTTGATATTAAATCTGTCTATTGAATAGAAACTCAAAGATCATGCCACCGAGCAATAAATAAGAGAGGGCCAAATTTATATAAAGTCATTAGGCGAAGACAAGTGTAATCCTCCGTGCACATTATCGAGAGGGCCGGGAAGGCTGAGGGCTGAGGGAATCCGGCTAATGGGTGTCATTGATTCTACAGTAGGGTGACACTCGTTTTGTATAGTTGTTTTTTAGTAAAAAAAACTATAGTTTGTGGGTAGAGTTTATGTACTGTATGATTTTTTTCAATGAAATATGTTACCTATTTTTGGTTCTTATTAAGTTATTTTATTAATAAGTAAATAACGTTTATGAAAATACCGTTTTACAGTTTTAACATATCGGTACTGCAGAATCGACGTTCAGCTAAGAACCAATGGTTTATGTTCAAAATTATGGTACTTAACTACCCGCTATGAACTCTACCATTTGTTAAATCTTCGAGATTCGTCTACATTCTAAAATGATAAAGCGAACATTTTATACTTCATCTGAAAAATAAAACGATTAGGTTAAAAAAAACAACTCCATTAAAAGTGTATAAATTATGATGCCATTTTAATGTATCATTTCCGACTATAATGCACTCATACCGCATGCCTTTCACTCACTCAATCATACACATTGAATGAAGCTGTTCGAGTGGCAAACGCGTATTTATATGCACCCTACTCTCTGCTCCCTGCTCTATGGCACCCTACTCTATAGTCTATGGTCGTCCATTCCCATAGACTACGGATATCGTCTGCGTTTGGCACTCGGGTGTAATGGCCCGCGTTTCCTATATTATTGTTATTTTATGGACTTATGCTATCCTTAATCTTCGCTTTTATCTTTATTTATAGTGTAATAGCGTTTGCGTTTATTCGAATGTGATTTCGGGTGTTTAGGATGAAATCGTACGCCGTAAGTGTTTCACAAAAGTAATTTGAAGCTATGTTTAATGTTTGCAATGATTTCAAAACTAAGGATAGCTTGGTGGAAGTAAAGGACTATAAAATCCATGAAGGATAGGCTATGGCCTATTGCGTACATTTCACAGAAAAAATCTATAAACAAGAAAAAGTTACGCCATCCTGATTTCATAAAATTTTGGCAAATAAATGAGGGCTAATTAATATTCTGCGGAAAGCAAATGTCAAGATGACAAATGTTAAATCTCAACTGCCTGAAACAACTACAAAAGTGGGGCATTTTAAGTATGGACACTTTATTTTCTTTAATGTTTGTGTATGTTGTATTTAATTTATATCAATTTCAATTTGTATGAATTCCTCTTCAAATGACAGATGGGATTGTACAGAAACTAATTTCACAGTTCAATTTTCTTTTTTTTCTCGCAGATTGTAACTATAAATATGGTACTATACGATTCGGAATCCGGAAGGCCGGGGAAAATTCGGAGCATTGAAAATATAACTATGTGCTAATACAATAGAGGTGAAAATCGAACATACAACGGTAAGTTAAATATCAATGTCACTTATGACAGCTCGACACTCGATACTTCGAATTTTAACTCTGTTGTTTAAGCGCAGAGTTCTATTTCCAGTGCTCTGAAATTTCCCGGGTTGAATTTTGGTATATATTAAAGTCCTAGCCTTATATTGCCCGCGACTTCGTGAGCGCAAAAGGTAATCCCACGGGAACCGTAACCGAAAAAGTAGCCTGTGTCCTTCTCCGTGTTCTACTCTATAATGTCTGTGCCAATTTTATCAAAATCTGTCCAGCAGTTTTTGATCCTATTCAATGAAAACAAACAAACGAACATACAACCAAACCTTTCCCCTCTGTACTATTAGTAAGACGATGATGATGACATCACAAGTCCTGTTCGCAGATACGTCGTACTCCTACCACCCGGCGATCCACGACGACACCTTCGTGCGTCGCAAGCAGCGGCGCAACCGCACCACCTTCACACTGCAGCAGGTAACACGCAAACGCATCCTGAACCCCTAATTATATAATATTACCAGCTTTTTCCCGCGGTACGCGGCTTACACTGTATTTTTTCGGTATAAAAAGTGGCCTATGTCCATCCAGTATCCAGGGCCTTTAGTCAATATGCGTTCGATACTTTCGACGGCGAAGTTCGAAAACAAAATGCATGGAATTTGACATAAGGCATCGCAAGCGACATGTCGCTTAGCGATGACTTGTGTCAAATCCTATAAATATTTTATTTCGAACTTCGCCGTCAAAATTATCGAATGCATCTTGACTCGGTATCCAGAGTTCAAACTACTACCATATTAAATTTCATCAAAATCCGTTCAGTAGTTTTTGCGCGTAAGAGTTACAAACATCCATCCATCACTATCACAAATTCGTCCTTATAAATGTTCACATTCATAGTATTAGTATGATAAACGAGAATGCCATTCTGCAGTTTTAACATATCGGGACATATGAATCGGAACTGTGTTATTGCAAGATTTACATAGCAGAGCCAAGCTTCTGATGATGTTGTTTTGTTTGCAGCTAGAAGAGCTTGAGACGGCGTTTGCCCAGACTCACTACCCGGATGTATTCACACGGGAGGACCTTGCGCTCAAAATCAACCTCACAGAAGCCAGGGTGCAGGTAAGTACCAGTAGTAATAAAAAAATAACTCCCCCACACCGATTTTGGCGACGGTGCTTCAACTTCACCTTGGCACAAGTGCTTTACACGTTCACATTCTATTCAAAGATTTATTTAATCTGATAATTCCTATTTATTGGGCCACTTATTTCATTAAAAATAAATGGATTCTTTATCTTCAATCTTATTAAAGTGAGCATAGACTATAGAGTTATTGTGTGAGGCGAGATTGCCGGCACTGGCTCTTTTGTTTCTGAATGTTGACGACGACGTGAGAACTGATTGATCTTGGAATGTCACTTCCCTTGGGGGAAAGAGCGATATATGTGTCACTAATAGCTCCCCACACCGATTTCGGTGACGGTGGTTGGTTTCATTGAAACTAGGCCAGGTACGCAGGGGTGATATTTTAGTGCCCAAGCGTGTGCGCAGTACACAAGATCACTCTCTCCTCTTTTACACTCGTAACCCAGTGGGACAGATAACCGACACGACTGGCGAGAGATCAGGCGCAGGTCCGACTTTTTACATGCCCATCCGACGCATGGATCGCCTTTCTTGTCAGACATTTTTGTTGTTCCAATGCGGGAATCGGACCCCCAACCTCCGAGTTGAGAGCCAAGCTCTAACCACTAGACCACGGAGGCCAGTGCCAGTAAACCAGTGTACTATAAAAAAAAACTTAACTTAGGCCTTTTCATCTGTTATTGGATGATTTATATATACAGTATTCTCCGAGCGAAGTAACCACTCTGGAAATACTGCAGTGGCTGGGACAGTTGGTTTTTAAATGTCGTATGGTTGCCCAAGCACATACGGCATTCTCACAATACAGTCAGCCTAGTCCAGAGGAATGACTGGTCAATACGTCTGGGGCCAACCGTGTGTGGGTTTCCTCACGATGTTTTCCTTCACCGTTAGAGCGTCCGTATAATGTACTTGAGATCTGATAACATCTCATTGGTACACGCCACAACCTGGGAATCGAACATCCACGCCCATACACGGTCAGTTCTAAGTTGTAACTGATCCAATCGTTTGATAGGTATGGTAAATGGCTACACTTATCCGTATGTGTCAACTTCAACCCATCCAATAGTCATTCATTCATATTAGCGTTGATCCTACCTATCTCGCTTTTAGGGTACTGTACCTAAAGAGTAAAAACGGGACCCTATTACTGAGAATTAATATGTTTTTTTTGCTGTTTTATACGTAACTCTTCGTGCGCATGTCCGACTCGCACTTTTTCGCCAGTTTTTTTGTGTCGTTATGTATCTGCTATGACTTATAGTCATTTAATGGTCATAGAAGTATTATATAGAGTAAATGTTCTCTTTGCTCACCGGTAAAATCATGGACAATAACATATTATACAACATAATACGACAAATCGACGCGTACACCTGACTTTATATTGCCTACATAAAGTTAACGTACAATCTTTTTTGCCGACGTTTTAGGCAAATTGCACGCATATTTTATTTACGCCCGAATAAAAATTGCCCAATTCCGCGGCGAAGCACGCACTTGTCCGCAATTTAGAGCCCCTGTGTCGCGGCTTACGTGGCGTACTTTATGGCCACTGAATATGACTCGGAAATCAGTGGGGTATCTCGTCTTGATCGTAAAGGGTACATGAGAATATTAATAAATCAGTGTTGAGTGTGTTCATATAACATGTCATTAGGCAATATTTATTTGTATTTAAAATGTCAATTATTTTATGTAGGTGATTTCTTCGACTTGTTTAGCTACTAGCTTATACCCGTGGCTCCGCCCGCGTAAATACAGTATCTCACGCGAACACTGTACTATTACTGGATAAAAAGATACCTATGTGTTATGCCAGACCTTAAACTACGGCCATACCAAATTCCATCAAAATCCGTTCAGTAGTTTATGCGTGAAAGAGTAACATCCATCCATCCTCACCAACTGTCACATGTATAACAGTAATAGGATTAGGATTTTTGTGGATTGTTGTTTTTATTAAGTAAAAGTCCTTCTTAATTCGTTAGCGGCTAGACTATGATAACCGATGATTGCGAGGGATATTAAGGAAGTAATCGCACTGTACATAAGGTTGATTATCGCACTGAAAACGCGCCCCCGTCTAAGTACTTTTTTTATATTATAGCGCAGAAAGTATCGTTGGGCTATTCTAACTAAAAATATCCAATTCAATAGCCGAAGGTGGGCACCGAAATAGCGGACAGTTTAAATTGACGTGCAATACGTCGACCACTCCCATTAAGTAACTGCCATTGTCAAACACGCCAATACCACGGACCCAGTTTAACGTGACCTCTGAGCTATGGGATAAGGCTGGGAGTATATGCTCCGGAATCCGGCGGGCATGTAAAAATTCAAAGCACTGAAAATTGATTTCTGTTCTAGTACAATAGAGCTGAAAATCGAAGCGTCGAGTGTCGAACTGACATCGACATTTGACTCGACATTTGTGGGTTCGATTTTCAACTGCATTTTTTTCTGTACTCTGAATTTTCTCCGGCCTCCGGATTCGGAGCCATACAGTCCCGGCCCATGCTGACCGATAAAAATAAACTACTTCGAAAATATTACGAAAACATTTAGATTTGCTTGTAATGCTATTTACCCGACTACGGCGAAGCCAGAAGAAAGGGTAACGATTTTGGCATACAAGTTTATTCCATCGTAGCGCCTAAACTACTGATCCGATTTTGATGAATGTGATGTCAATAGATTCGTAATTGTGGCCCGGGTGACATAGTCGATATAATTTCCGTAGTCGGGTAATAGTTTTTAACTTTTTATTATTAAATAAACAAACCACCAAATGTGTAAACATTACGCCGACAATATGCGACCTACCTTTGTCATGATAGCCTGCAAATCTATTTCAACAACTCATTAAACCAAAACTATTAGGTGAAGTGAAAGCCAAAATCATTATATCTTTACTACTTAAGTAAAGAGAGTGTAATTTAATTCTCTGAGATAATATGTCATAGTATATTATCTTAAGACGTAACAACACGATATGCCGAAATTAAGCCACGTTTTCGTCAGATTTCCGGTCGAAAACTCTTTCTATAGGTCGCGGCTTCATTTCAATGATATCTTTATTCCTCGCTTGCTCCCAGACGGCTAGATATTATCCGACACCTTCAACTCATAAACCATACACATAAACCTTCCTGTGGAACCACTCTATTGATAAATGAAACCTGCATGAAAATTCGTTCAGCAGGTTTTGACATTTTTGCTAACATACAAACAGACAGAAAAACAGACGTGGCAGGGAGATTATTATTGATTGATTATTTATTGAAAGCGCATCCGACGAGACGAAAGGTCTATTAATAATAAAGGCAATTTCCGCACCTATACTGTCCAGATAAATGAAGAATGTAAAATCAGCCGCCAAAGCACATATGTATTATAAATTTATTATATTATAATTATACATACGTACAGAGAAACAGCTTTCATAGAACGATCCACATTTGAAAATTTTGAAGTTCCCTTCAACGGCCCACAATTTTTCCACACAATCGTGGACACACCGTATGCTTGTAGTAATGCAATCAAATCGAAAGCTAATATGTAGCTGTTTATCTGTTTCTCTTTAATCTGCGGCCGAAGTTCGGTCGCATGTCTTCGTGTTTAGTCCGATCGAGCCGGGGTAGGTGGAGGCCAAAGCAAACTGGTTGTCCGTAACGCGTTTAAGTCGCTCATCTCGAAATGGTATTACCCCCTTCCACCGCAAGGGGCGTCTTCCCTCTTACCCCACGCGTACTTCTGGGATTAAGGGGTGTCGCATTAGCTAGTTAGCCAAAGCGAAGTAGCTAAGCTGTTTACTTAATAACTATTTGTGGAATATTTATGGTTTACGTTAGAGGTGAGGAATCGTAGTGTTTGTGTTTTGGTTGTAGTTGTTTATTTCACTTGTGTGTAATAAAATAGGATTGCACTTTACCCGACGGGCAAGAAGTGTATTGTATTTACCGTGTTTCGTGTACGTTCATTTGTACATTCCTTCATTCATTTGAACAATGACGAAGCTATCACTTGTAAAGTCCACTTAATATTTTATTTTATATAAATCATATTTGTGAAAAATTAGACACTTCCATTAAATGTTTTAACAGTAAAAATTAATGTAGAGTTACACAGTTATATAATACATTAAAATAATTTGTGCGAACGGAGGAGTATGACATTTGGCACAGTTAAAGTTTATGTGGCGGAAGGTAGGCACTGTGCAGTAAACTAAAATGTTGTTATTTTAAATAATGCTACAGTTAATAAAAATAACAATAACACACTACCATGCGTTTGACAGATACAATTTCGTTACACGTTGACGTTAGTCAATCGCTCACAACATTTACATTTTCTTATGTAAGAGGCAAAAGAACCCTTATAAAATTCAAACTTATAAATTAAATCTATTATTTCAAGACTTTTTATTGACTGTCCCAATTTCATCTCCCAATCCAATGTCCATGTCCAAATGTCCCAATTTGGTTATTTCCAATCTTATGACTGTTTACAATGATGGGTAAACGCCAGGAGCATGGAGTAAAAAGCCCTGTTTATGAAATAAATATTTGAAATAATGACTTAGTATAAGATAGTAATGTGCTTGAATTCTGAAACGGCTCTCAGAGCTATGGGATCGATACGAGCTAAACTGAGTTTCGGCTGGCCGAGCTGGTTATTATAAACTATCCCCCATCCGGCGATAAACCCACTAATACGTGAAATGCCGCTATAGCTTTCTTGTCCATAGTGTTATTTTAGTAATTGTCTATGCTCAAAAGAATAATATGTTGTAACTTAAAATAGACACAAACTAGAGGAGCTTTAAGCCTTTACGTCTTTGGATTTTAGGCGTCATTTACTCGTCCACGCACAAAGTAAACGTACCCATTTTACACCGTTTTTCGGAAAGGCCGCGAATGAGCCCAACGTTACCAAAGCGATCCGGACGGTTATGTCAAAGTCATAAAATGTTCAGTTTCCGATTTTGGTCTAGATCGTGAAAGGACTATATCTCGAAACTTCTAAGATCTAATTTTACCAACGTATTGAAACAACGTTTAACGCTGAGCTTCGTTTTCAGATCTGTTTCTCCGTATAAAATAGAATGAAAGAGAGAGATCAAATTCGAGTTAGCGATAAGCGCGTTTAAAGAATATATATGTGGAATCGGGGCTAAGTCTGGAACTGTCCTAATCGTAGAACGTTCTAGTCTTCACAGTCTACTCCTAATTCGGCTAGGTGCTAGGATTCATCTAAAAATTTTCTTTTCAGCAGACTAGTATAAAGCTTCCAAAACATACTGCATTAATTCTAAGACTTTGACATTTACTATTGTTGTGTTTTTTTAGTGTTAGTGTTGTGTTAGTGTTAGTTTAGTGTTGTGTTAGTTGTGGGCTACGACGTCTTGGTTCTTACAGATACTTCTTACGCTTGAGTGGTGATAATAATAATACAGCAACAATTATGATATTCTCCTTTATTGGTACATATGAGAGAGATGCGTAACACGCCTACACTATATATAGCCTTTTAGCTAACTGAAATAAACTAACTAGATAGGCTGGGATTGTGACATCTGACAATATGACATTGATAGTTCTACTTTTTTTTTCTTTTAATATATGGCGTCGGCTTATCTTAAAACCATTTGCCAGTGTCAAGTAAAAAAGGCGGGAAATAGAACTTTCGTTTCAATTTTCAACACTGTATTCATATATCAAGTCTAAAGTCTAGTCAAAATCCAAATAAATCAATGAGTCATGTCAGTCGATTCAGTAAAGTGGTAGACGCTTTACTGAAAGTTCCTAGGGAGTTTTGGCGGGAAGCACACAGATAGCACGTTTTTAGAAGTTGTACCACTTGCACACACTTGTGCACGTTAACGAATATTTAATGGTTAATATTCTACCAATATTACACCACCAATATTACACATCATCAACCGAGATAACAAAAATTTATGAAATATTACAAATTCACAACGTCACCCATTGAACCCCCCGGCAAAACTCCGATAGTTCTACTTCATAATACTTTTATATAATAAAAAATTTGCATATAATATTATGCAACAACTATCTGGTCATTCTAAAGTGCCATACGGACCGTCCAGCTTGCAAATCAAATGCCGCGGCCTTGAAGCGGACTTGGAGGCGAAAATTATTAACGATTGACACAGCCGAAATACCACTTTTTTTTTGATAACGTGTAAGTATGTCACACTTAATTGCACTATTACCACTATTTTACTGTTTACTTAAACATTTCTCGCAAGTGTCTCTAGCCACATGTAAGATCAACCCGCAGCCCTACAGTAACACAATCGAGCCTTTCAATTTGCCTCGTGTGAGAATCCCCCAAACATAAGAGGCGTCGGACATATTGGATTACCGAGGTGTACCCGTGTACGTGTGCCCACTAAAGCAGCTAGCTACAACTGCGGCTAATGAGCGGCTAAATAATCAGGTTGACGGGTGTTATATTATAAAAATGAATAGGTGTTCAAAATACCGTGTTGTTTGTTTCTTATCCTTTTGGCTGTGTTATGTGCCTGATGTTGTGCTTAGTAAATATATTTCATATATTTTTTATTTTATAATAATATTAAGATATCAAACTGACATGTCATTGATAATTGTATTTAAATGACGTATTGTCATCAACTCACCATTATAATAGTAATAAATTATGAGAACACTCTACCTGCTTATGAATTACATTTCCTGAGAGTGCGTTGTAGAATGTTATGTGGCTCGTGTTAGAAGCAAGCGCTCCCGCGTCCGTATGAATTCGTGGCCACACGTAAATGCCGTAATGCTATCAAACTCACACACTGACAGGAGAATTTGTCCAACATAATTTCGTGGTCGAATCAAATGTCTTTATCCAATTTATAACGTATATTTTATTATGTCTCGGTTATTCTGGGATTATTTTGATGTGCACAAAACGCCAGCAGTTGTTTGAATGTAAAACCAAAATGATAGGAATAACTGAAAAGACGCCGCGGAAAAGATGGTTCTGAATAGACTCTAAAATTACGTTTTTACCAGCATCGCTCAAATTCGAGAAATTAATTGGATAAAATTAGCTAGATGATAGATCCATCAGTTCTATTCAGCGCTTATAAACATGTGTTAGAAAATTGGACGCGTAGTCGAGTAGTACGAAGGTACTCTACCTTTTAATATAATAATAATAGCTCCCCACACGACACAGGAGTTGTTTTATAGTGCTCAAGTGTGTGCGCTGTACACAAGAGCACTCTCTCTTCCTTTTCACTCTCATAACCCAGTGGGTCGGATAACCGACACGACTGGCGAGAGATCAGGCGCAGGTCCGAATTTTTACATGCCCATCCGACGCATGGATCATCTTTCTTGTCAGACAATCTGGTGATCAGCCTGCATTGTCCTAACCAAACTTGGAAACAACTTTTTTATTGTTGTTCCAATGCGGGAATCGAACCCACGACCTTCGAGTCGAGAGCCAAGCTCTAAACCACTGGACCACGGAGGCTGTTAATTTTTTTTTACTTAACATAATACATAATTATAATTTTTAATATAATACATCTATGAGTAGAGTATAATTATACTGGTATTGGTCGAAATTTAACTAATGTCTGTTCCCGTTAATACATCAAAATTGACCAATGACTAATAAGCCGTGTTTACATAATCCAATTAAAGTAATCCATTTTGATATTTGTACTGACGATTGACTGCTACGTTAACGTGAATAAACTGTAGCTGCAGGACTAACTAAAGGTAGCTGCCGAATACTGAATCGCTAATCAAAATTAAGAGCCCTCCTATTCACAGGCTGTCGCCGTCTCTGCTAGCCGAAATGACAAGGACAGCATGTGACTTGAGCGTCACTTAATTTAACTATCGTTTCAGTACAATTTAATTAATATCTAGCGATATATCTCGGTATAATACGCACAACCTGCAAGCAAATGTGGGAGTGCACGCATAAGCGGTGTGGGAGGAGGGAGGTGCTTTACGCGTGCACTCACACATTTTTCGCAGGATATTGCTAGATATAATATTCATTAAATTGTACGCTATGGATTTCCGCAAAGTACTGCCTGATTCTTTTCATTATCGTTTCTGTATTCGGTGTGAGAGCGAATACTTAGATACAATACTCAATTTAACGGTAAATTTCGCTTGAACATAAGCTATTTTAAACACTTTTCAATTATAAATACAATCATAATAGCTTCTAATGATTGTTGTAGATGTGAACGCAATTAATATTACAATGGCACTCCATCTCAATAAGGGACAAACGCCGTACAAAGGGACCAGGGCACTCCACGCAAGGGCTAAACACCCTTCAGATGTAATACAAGTTTGTTTTTGATGACAAAACGGTTATTGTTTTAAGATAAGGGCGCTCCAAAAAAGTTTTGGACATAATTATTTGGAATCATACTTTATAACTAAAGTACCTAAGAGCGAAATAACTCATATGTTATCAAAAATATATGAAAACTCAAAAAATCGCAGTTTCTCTCGGATAAGACTTAGCTAGATTGATTTTTAATCCTCAAAACTACCTGCATGCTAACTTTCATGAATTTTTTTGAAGCCGTTTCCGAGATTCTGATTATATATTTATATACAAGAATTGCTCGCTCGTTTACGATGATTAAAGGATCGGCAACACACTTGTATATTTGGTGTTGCATTTGATCCGTCTGCTTGTCTGCTGGTCTACTTCTATACTAGCTGGTGCCCGCAACTTCGTTTGCAAAGAACTAACGGAATCGGGACCCTATTTTTTTAAACGGAACCCTTAGATAAAAATGGCCTTATAGCATCAGCTATCTGCCAGTCAAAGTCCTGTGAAAATCGGTCAAGCCATTTCAAAGATTAGCCAGAACAAAGACAGATAGCCAAAAAAAAAAAAAAAAAAGGTTTTTTATTGTAAGTACGGTATAATATATACTTTTATATGCATTTAGTGAAAAGCTTTAACAGCTTTTCACTGAAAATACAAACATATAGTTTAATAAAGTTTCATTACACTAACTGACAATCGCCAGAACATTTGCAAATAATGCAGTAAGTTTGTAATTAAGTTACGACTATCATGCTACTGATACACTTGCAATGATAATTTTATTACTCCAATTATAATATAGAATATCATATAATTGTAGTCCCTGGGTCCCTCAGGCCCAGAGCTGCAACCCTGTCCGCGTGAGACGCGACATATCGAATTGGTAGAACAAAGAAACGTACGAAAAGATTTTAGTCTTATAAACGCAACGACCAGCGAACACGATTCACGAATGGGTTTTTTTTTTAAATTTGATTTATTCGTGATTCCATTGTAACATCGCCATGCTCAGCATTGGGTTGAATAGACCAGAACCTTAATATTCGTAATCAACTTACACTTTCATTTTACTTTTGTTGAATTATAAATAAATCGTTTTGATATCATTAACTGATTTTTGGACTTTGGACCAATCAAAACGAGTTTGACGTTGGAATGACGTATGAGCATACCGTTTTGGACTGGATCGTAACTCGATTTAATTACCAGAATCGATCTTCAGAGTGACATCATGGCCTCGTAGAAAAATGCGAAACTGACGGTTAGTTTCGATTGAGAGAAGTTTGATTTTTAATTGAAGGATGTCAATTGTAATCGCTTACTATAAGGCATTTAGTCTATTCTTTTGCCGGTCTAATATAGGTCTGTTGCCGCTATAACCACAAATACTAAAAACAGAATAAAATAAATATTTAAAGGGGCTGCCAATACAATTAATGTGATTTTTTTGCCGTTTGGTACGAGGAACCCTCCGTGCGTCAGCCCGACTTGCACTTGGCCGATTTATATAAAAAACACAAAAAACAAATCTAACTAAAAGTCAATGATTTAATTTTATTTGCACAACAAATGCGGCGGCTCCGCAGCGAATATCCGCCCGTGTGTTTCCAGGCACTTAACACGCTCGCTGCCGCTCTCTTTATCAATCATACCCTCGCAAATTAAATCGGGGGTGAAAATGAAATATGTCACTTTGTTTTTTCACATCCACTCAGTAATTGAAGGAGCCTCTTTGAATTTGTCGCAATTATTTTTATATGATGTTTACTATATAATATCATCTTCTTATATGTAATAAAAATGGATTGTAATTTGAATGTCTCGCCTAAACTCGACAACGGCTGGATTTGGCTAATTTTGGTCATCAAATAATCGTATCAGTTCGGGGAAGGTTTAAACGGTGACATGTTTTGGAAAAATTGCGGGGGATTAAAACTATATTTATAGGTGCGACAGAACTTCGTATGTCGGGACAGCTAGTAAAGAAAAAATAAAGTATATATAGTATAATAAGTAGTATAAAAATAAAATAATAAATAAGTAATAAGGCTCCAAAACTTCAAGACCGATTTTGATGAAATTTGACACATATATAGAGTAAGCCACATGAAAGAACAAAGGCTACTTTTTATTGCGGCAAAATGTACGGTTCCTTCGAGATTTTCTTTTACACGCACGAAGTAGCGGTCAACATCTAGTACAAAATATTTTTGTCGTAATTTAGATTTTATTTTCCTTTATTTATGATATATAGCTCTTTCCCGCGGCTCCGCCCGCGTAAATACAGTATCCCTCGGGAACACTACTTTTTCGGGATAAAAAGTAGCCTATGTTTTAATCCAGAGTCTAAACTTCATTTTCATCGAAATCCGTTCAGTAGTTTTTGCGGGAAAGAGTAACAAACATCCACGCTTTCACATTTATAATATTAAGTAAGATTATCATCAGCGTCCAATACAGATTTACAATGTGAGAAGGATAAAGACACTCGGAAACGGATTCGACACCGGAAACTACTCAGAATATTTATCTATCTATAGACGTTAATCTGTCTATAGAGAGTCAGTAGCGTCAACAGTTAGCACTCGTCTCGGCGTAGAAGTTGTAAAACAAAATATAATGGGTAGTGCTAAGGCGGACTATCTATATAAGGTAGAAAAGCTAAAAAGTGTCCGACAAAAGTAGTTAAATAGTAATTCCAAAACTGGCCATAATGGCGCTAGAGTCAGAAGAGGGTGTGATATGAAGTTAGCAATAAGAGAAGGAGTGAAGTTAGTTGAGTTTAGTAATTTAATTTTTTTACCGGATTTAGTACTTTAGTAGCTCATTCATAAAATCATGAATATTCTAATTACTCGCGTAGTCGAACATATTTTTATAAATATTACCGAAGAAAATGCTAAGATTTAACTCTCCGTTTAAATTTTACCTCCTCAACCACGCCACCTCTATTTAACGCTTTTTTACGGACACTTTTTCATGTATGGAGATAGTCCTCCTTTCCTCTACCCTCCATAAAACAAAATTAGCAAGACCGCGTGAGCAGTAGACAGTACGTTCCATTTTACGGAAATCACATCACTATCAAAAGGAGTTTAGAAAAGAATAGAAATCTTTTTGTCTTTGTATAGACACTTGACACTCTATTGAGTGTGCGTGCAGCTCTCGTTTTGGCATATATCTGACCATAGATGCAATTCTGTCCACAAACATTAATCTGTATATAGAGAGTCAATAGCGTATACAGCAAGTTATGAAACACAATTAGCGGGACCGCGTTAGCAGTACGAGTTCGTTCCATTTTACGGGAATTACACCACTCTCTACACAGAATCTAATTACCGCGTGTTTGAGCCGCGAAACGTGACTCGGATGCGGTATTTATTCTGTTTCATCACTGTATACTTCGGATTGATGAGGTTTGGATTAAGTAATACTTTTCGGGGTTAATTGTAATCCTATTGTAATAAATGAACGTTACGTAATAGAATTATTGTCTAAATTCAGGTGTTTCTGTAAGATATTATTTTTATATTAAACTACGTTGAACATTTATTGACGTTGTGATTGAGTTGGAATTTTTATTCTCTATCTTAAAATGCATCTGTCCTAACTCTATAGTCTTAGAAATTACTCTATCTACCTTTGGTAGACATCACAATTCCCAAATTATCTTTAATTACCTGTCCACTCATTTATAACTCATTATCAATTACGGATATTTTGAGCATATGATCTACTGCTTATGTAAAAACGTTTCAGGAGAAAGATAATTTAAAAAAGTGTGTGTCAGCTCCGACGCACGACTGGAGTTTACTCTAAAAAGTAAAACACGTCCCTCAGAAGGAACAAAAACTTTAGCGATCGATTTGAGTTCAAAAATTCGCGCCATGTGAAAAAAAGTGACAGGTGCGCAGAATAGGTTGCGCACGAAAACGTAACGAGGTCATTTCATACCGGGGGCCTTATATGAAAATCGATTCTTAAGGAGTAAACTCCAAAAATTTATTAAAAGAAATATTACATTGCGCTCTCTAAGGCGCTGAGATAACCTCACAGAAAATAGCTGATCTGAACGCGAAAGCAAGGACATTGCCTTAATAAAGGCAATAGAATCAGCTGTGAGGTCAATGACCTAGCACCGTAAAGACACTGTAACGTGCGAAATGTAATTTTATGTGTTATAATTTTTTTCCAATTTTTTTATTATTTTTCTGCCTAAACGTCTTAGATACATAAGTAGTAGATCATATTATACGCACAATATGCGTAATTGATTTTTACATTATAATATTCATCAAATTTGACGAAAAACAGCCTCATCGAACAATCTAACATCAACGTTAATTTCTTAAGTCGATAGAACTAAGATCTCTATCCCCTGGGCGAATGCGGATTGAAGAGATGGAGGGGGGATAGGGATTTATAGATAATCACGCGACGTCATGGCGTGTTATTCTGATATTAGTAATTTCACTGTTTGTAATCTTGAATATATTACAGGATTTGTCTAGACGTAGTATTAAACTAAGTCTGGCTTAAGTTTGAATTAATCCTTACTAAATTACATTGAATACAATATATTAGGTCCTTACATAATATGAAATTGGCGTTTTGTCGTACTTAGCCACATTGATCTCAAATATATCTTCTTTGGTTAGGAATTCAAATTTTTAAATTTATACCGCTATTTACTCATGAATTTGTGTTTCGAAAACCGTAATTCATTTGCTTTTTATTCATGGTTTTTCGTTACGTCATTCAGTTTACAAAATGGAAAACTTGAAATATCGTATTATTTCCGAGTACGAGTTCCACCGTGGCACCAGTGCTGCAGAAACGGCTCGAAGGATTAATGATGTGTATGGCGGCGGTGGCGCAAAAGAAAACACAGTGCGTTTTTGGTTCCAACGTTTTCGTTCTGGAAATTTCGACCTGCCGAACAAGCCCCGTGGACGGCTGGAGACCTGTGATGAAAAGTGGATCCTGTACGATAATCGGAAACGCAATGGCTGAACCCTGGCCAACCAGCCAAAGCCTACCCCAAGCGAAAATTGACTAAAAAAAAGTTACTTGTTTGTGAGCGTTTGGTGGACTAGTGCCGGTGTCGTTCACTACAGGTTTCTTAAAATCTGGCCAGATGATTACGGCAGATATCTATTGCCAGCAACTGCAAACCATGATGGAAAAGCTAGCTGCTAAACAACCGAGGTTGGTCATTCGCTCTAGGCCACTGCTGCTTCAGGACCACACACTGCACAACAGACGGCTACCAAATTAGAGGAGCTTCAATTGGAATGTCTAAGATATCCACCGTACTCCCCGGACCTTGCTTACCATTTTTTTCGAAATTTGAATATCTTCTTTCAAGGAAAAAAATTCAACTCCGATGGGGCAGTCCAAAGCGCCTTCAAAGATTTTATTGATTCCTGTCCGAATGGTTTTTTTGTAAAGGAATCAATGCACTACCTATGAGATAACAAAAGTGCATAGATAATTTGGCATAGTTAAAGTTTATGTGGAAGAAGGTGTGCAGAAAGTTGATATTTTTAAATAATGCTTAGATATACATTATTTTAATAAAAATAAAGTTATACTCACAACAACAACAAGAATAACAGTAGATGTTGCTTTGACACGATTGTCAATCTTTCGTTCACATTCCATAGACAAAAACGACATATTTTTATTGAGTATCTACGAGGCAAATGAACCCTAAGAAAGTTGAAGCTTAAAAATTTAAAAAATTATTATGAAGAATGGTCTAAGTTCGACGACCTCTAATTATACATAAAAATGAAGAATAAGTTTCAATCTAAATCTAAAATCTATACATATTAACACGTTTTTGATGATTGCTACCCTAATAGACATATCCGTGTTAAAGGTAACTCTGGGTTAAATATCATGTTATCTCTCTCGTTCTACATATTTATGAAAGAGATGGCATGATATTGTAACCCTTTAGGGTTAACTTTAACCCAGATCAGATCTGCGGAAGTGGACCTGAGCGGTTAGTTTTGACGACCTCTGTGGCTCAGTGGTTGAGCGTGTTGGTGCTCAAGCCGGGGGTCGCGGGTTCGAAAACGTTTTTGTACCAAAAAGTTTTTTCGTGCTCCTAGGTCATGGATGTGTATTAAATGTGTGTATAATATAGTAAAAATCTTAAATTTGTGTATAATTTAAAAGTTTTAAATATATTTCCGTTGTCTGGTACTCGTGGTGTGCAGCGTCCACAGATATTATTATTATTTAAAAAAAAAAACTCGATGTCAAAGCAAACAAAATTCGTAACGAATCGTGCATGTATCAATCAACCTTATAAATAACACGTTCGACGTTAAAATCTCACGTGCATTATAAAGCATGTGCCGTATAAGCTCTCATCATAATTAATCTCTAAACTCCAGTTTAAACTTTAAACTGGGGGAATTTAAAGTTTTAAAACTTTTAAGGGGAAGTCCCTAATTGCGTCAACGTGTGTTTTAAGACATGTTAGAAGTTGCTGAAAATGTGTTAGGGAAACTTGGCGCTAAGTGACACGGTGGGGTTTTTACGCCGAGATGAGCGTGTGAGATGCTGACGGCAATCAATGTTAAAAGCATCTTGCTTTTTACTCGTATATTGAGTTTAAATCTTGTTAATATTTGAAAATGTTAAACATACATGTTGAAAATATGGATTTTATTGACCCTTTCTTATTGATTTCTTGGAATTACAAAATATTCAATATTATAAGCAAAACAGTTTTTTTTAGAATAACAAATAGAAACACACACGTCACTCAGTGGCTTGATTGATTCAATGTCACGTCAATCTAATCACGTGCTAAGTTTCACCACAGAGTAGATAATATATTATATATATACTTACGTACAGAGAAACAGCTTTAAGATATAGAACGATCCGAATTAGAAATTTTTGATGTCCCCTTCGACGGCCCACAATTTTTCAACACATAGAAAGCTTGTAGTGCAATAAAAGCGAAAGCTAACTATGTAGCTGTTCATCTGTTCCTATTTCTTTAATCTGCGGTTTTACTTAGCGCGGGATTATATTGATGTGACATATTATTTGTTTTATAGTATTTATATTATGATGTGTTTGAAAAAAAGATAATCCTACTATATACTATTAGGTCATTACATATGAAATTGGCGTTTTATAAAGGAGGAACATAAAGTCGTTTTTTTTAAATTATAATATATTTATTTAATCAAAGTATATACCATTGATATCTGTGCACTTTTGCCTTCTCATAGGTAGTTCATTGATTCCTTTACTAAAAAAACCATTCGGACAGGAATCAATAAAATCTTTGAAGGCGCTTTGGACTGCCCCATCGGAGTTGAATTTTTTCCCTTGCAAGTAGTTATCCAAATTCTGAAAAAAAAATGGTAATCTGTTGGAGCAAGCCGGGGTGTACGGTGGATGTCTTAGACATTCCAATTAAAAACCCTTAATTATTGTGCCGGTTGAGTAATGTACCGCAGCAGTCAACGCGTGTTTGTCGGTTTGCTGCACTCAATTCATAAGGTACCCACCTTTCAACCTTTTTCACCTTCCCAATTTGCTTCAAGTGGATTAAAACAGTTTTATCACTAACACCGCAGCCTGCAGCGAACTCGGGCGTGGTTTGCGATGGATCCGCTTCCACAATAGCCTTTAATTCTTCATTATCGACTTTTTTCTCCGGCCGTTCACGGGGCTTGTTCTGCAGGTCAACATTTCCAGAACGAAAACGTTGGAACCAAAAACGCACTGTGTTTTTTTTGCGACACCGCCGCCATACACATCATTAATCCTTCGAGCCGTTTCTGCAGCACTGGTGCCACGGTGGAACTCGTACTCGGAAATAATATGATATTTCAAGTTTTCCATTTTGTAAACAGAGTGACGCAAAGAAAAAACCAAAAGAGGAAAAAACAAATGAATTACGGTTCTCGAAACACAAATGCACGAGTAAACAGTGGTAAAATTTTGAAATTGGAATTCCTAAACTAAGAAGATATATTTGAGATCAAAGTGGCCAAGTACGACAAAACGCTAATTTCATAATATGTAAGGACCTAATATTATAAATATGAAAGTTTGTGAGGATGGATGGATGGATGGATGTTTGTTTGTTACTCTTTCACGCAAAAACTACTAAACTTATTTCGATGAAATTTTGTATGGTAGCAGTTTAGGCTCTGGATTAAAACATAGGCTACTTTTTATCCGGAAAAACTATTATATAAGAAGACTTTATATTTCTTTCTAGGTCAAGAGAAACATACTTTTTCTATGATACTGCGGACTACCCCATGTAACAATATTATACTTCAAATGAGACGATCTTGTATATATATAATCTCGGTATCTCGGCAACGGGCACCACAAGTATTACCATGAAATTTAATATGCAGGGAGTTTTGGGGGAAAAAATTGATCTTGCTAGGTCTGATCCATTAGAAACTGGCATTCTTAAGCAATTTGTGTTTTTTATTTCGTCGTGCAACATTATATCAATAATTTCGACTCTCTTACGTCAGTCTGATTGGGCAGCTCGGTATAATTTTTGCATTGCTTGGAATTTCGAAATGTGGTGGGTTCGAATTCCGGTGAGATAAATATTTTTGTGATTCTTATTATTTCTTTTTCTCTTATGTATATTTTTATTTATTTTTACATATTTTATCGTTTTACTAAAACACCGAAGCTCGGTCTCCCAGGTACTAATGACAATATGCAAAATTTATTGTTTTACTAGTAGATGAAAAGGGAGTTTTAGTTACATTGTAAACCGCAGGGCGTATAATAAGGGACCGCCCGCGAATCGCTTAACGCCGCGCTAAACAATAACATGTCACCTTATAATTAGCGCCCCCGCTGTTCGGGTCTCCCCTAAATACGTGTGCAATCAAAATAGCACCCCACCGTAGGGGATGGGGTAGTTATGATGTAAGTGTTTGTTTGTTAACATGTGTTCAAGCACCATAAAATGTCTTTAGTTTATGGTTTTTGGTGTTGGTAGTAGAAATATATTTTTTACCTGTCTGGCATTTTTAGTGTTAAAGTAATTTCCTAGGATGCAGCATAAAAATACAAATTAATATCAAAATAGCCTTTTGAAAATTTCTTTTGGGTTTGATGTGATTTGGACTTGATGTAACACAAAACAAAAACATAGACAATTATGAGGTATTATTTAAATTGTGAACATTAATTAGTAACCTACCTACTGGCAACACACATTATTTTCTCCAGTGTTGCCAACTCTACAATTCTCAATTAGATTTCCCATAATTCCCAATAGAACCGGGTGCATTAAAAACTTTCATCTTTCC
This sequence comes from Phengaris arion, assembly GCA_963565745.1. Classification (NCBI taxonomy): domain Eukaryota; kingdom Metazoa; phylum Arthropoda; class Insecta; order Lepidoptera; family Lycaenidae; genus Phengaris; species Phengaris arion. Next base: position 2,263,108 of record OY751451.1, on the reverse strand, counting down.
TTTTAAAATCTACCTCAAATAATAGATCAGTCAGTATTAAATTATAGGATTATGTTATAACCATAAAGATTATGATCCGAGGGGTCCTGGTGAAACATGGCGGCAAAAAAACCATAGAGTATAGAGGCCAGCGGATTATGGCGGGATTATTTTAACCAAATTAGCTTAATGTCAAGGGACTGGAGAATTCGCAAAGAATAAGTAACATAGAGGTGACATTTTGTTATTTCTACGATGTGAAATTCTGATGTGTTCGGGCACTAATTTAAGTATCTGACTTTTATTCCTCATAGTTTCGAAACCACGAGGAATAGTAAGATACTAGCAGTCTCATAGACTCCAATTTAATAAAACTGTTTTCATAAATATTTTTATAAATAAACCAATAAAAAAAAACATGTTAAAAAAAAAAAAAAGAAACCACGCTGTACTTTTGCACCATTTTAAAATGTAACTAATAAGGAACAAATTCTGGGAAGTTGTGATATAGTACGGCAAACTTGTAAAAAAACCTAAAATATTCTATTACGATAATCAACTTCATGAAATAATGATAGACCATCCTAATAGCCCCTCTGCATTAACACTATCAAGATTTCATAGCACTCCCCCACTACGGCTTATTAAAAGTAAATTGCGAAAATTGTACTGCAAATGTGGCTCTCTGGCCGCCGACTAACCAGCTAACGTATGCTGATCTCTCCTCGCCTGTTAATTACGAACACAACAAGCTCTATAATACTGGCTTCAATGACCAGTGTATTTCGACCCGTCGTAGCCTGTTAGATCTGTGGAGGCAGGGTTCCAGTAGGTAGGTTTATCTTCACCCTTGTGTAGATAATCTTTGAGTTATAATACCAATGAAATAGGGTTCTGATGTATTATTAACGGGTAGTAGTGTTGACAGCGCGGCGGGGCGCCTTGATAAATATTACAATCTTTCATTACAGACTACTTATTGTATGTATGAGCGTTTGGGGGTTTCAAATATTGATTCATCTTTTGTTCTTAAGCGCCAGTTCACGACGCGACGCGACGCGACGTGGCGCTGCTGTTTTAAAATAGCGTTTCAAAGTTGAACTTTATTCACTACACAAGAAGATACAGGTTTAATGGGGGTTTTTGATATTTTTTCAACCGCTAGGAGACAGACCCGACTCACACAAGATGTCATCTGGTGGCGGATGTGGTATCGAAAACTGTCAATAAGAATTTTCGATTCTTTTGATTATTTTTCAATCACCAGGCGGCGCGTCGTATTTAGGTCGGGTCACTCGTGTCGAACAGCTGTCAAATGTGACGAACTTAAAAACCCTCATTGCAGGAGTTAGAATTTCGAGCTGCCCCGAGCTGAGTAGCGCGGCGCCGTGTTTGCAATGAAACGTGTACTATTTTGAGTAGTGAACGAAATTCAATTTTGAATCGCCGTCTTAAAATTGCAGAGCCACGTCTCGGTATGACCCGACCCTTAGTTACGATGAAATGATTAATTATATTGAGGAAAATGATAAGCAACACTTTACCTACATTTTACATAAGGCACATGAGATAAATCGAATCCTTAATGAAGTTTGAAAATTTTCTAAAATTGTGTAGTGCCTAGCACCTAAGCACCTTAAATTGGGCCAATGTTAAAATTTTGGGGAAATATTTGGTACCTATGCCAGTGATTTTAAAACTTTATTTAATCATTAATATTTTGTCCTTGTAGGTATGGTTTCAAAACAGAAGAGCAAAATGGCGCAAGGCGGAAAGGTTAAAAGAGGAGCAGAGGAAACGGGAGGGCGCGGAGATCATGGCTAAGAGGGACCCATCTGATGATAAGGTACTTCTAGAACGTTCTAGCATATTCTATATATATATATGTTATGCCAATATAGATTTAAGACAATTTAAAAGATATATATGTATAGAAGACACATATCTCATTGCAAGAGTTAGAATGCCAAGTCAATCGAAGTCAATGTCGAAGGCGCTGCTCTTGTAATGAAACGTGTATAATTTTGTGTAGTGAACAAAGCTCAATTTTGAATAGCTATCTTAAAAATGCAGTGCCGCGTTTGCGTCTTGTCGCGGTGTGAACTGACCCTTAGATATACTTATTGCCACTCCCGCTTACTCGTATAGGGTTACTAGCTTTTGCCGTCGTATCCGCTCGCGTAAATAAAGTGTCCCACGGGAACACTGTACTTTTTCGGAATAAAAAGTACCCTTTGTTTTAATCCAGAGGCTAAAACTACAGCCATATAAAAATTCATAAAAATCTGTTCAATAGTGTTTAGTGTTAGAGTAACAAACATCCACATCCATCCTCACAAACCTTCACATTTAATATAGTAGTAGGATATGAATAGCCGCCACTGATGTACCGATCTGATCTGATTTGATTGAAATGGCAGTTTATTGGTTTTATCGAACCGGGTATACGTAATATTATAATATATATATATATATATATATATATATATTATAATATTACACAGAGATTAGCCGGAAAAAACACACAGACTGACAGACGGACAGAAAAATGTTAACAATTTATATTTTATTGTAAGTATGTCATACTTTTAAATGCATTAAGTGAAAATAAAAGCTGTTAATTTGAAATTACAAACAGACACTTCAATTTTGTTTATCTGTATAGATATAATATATTATGGTTACTGAGTAATAACATCAAGCGCTCGGCTAGCTAGTCACAATATGTAACAGTCATAACAATATGTAATTGCAAAATTCTACATTATTGTCAAGGTGTTTTTTGTATCATTCTTAATAGTCGTTATTACATGTGATTTCGAGTGGCAAAAAGTGTCGTGCCAATATAATCCGCCTAGCCTCAATATCGCAACGCGCCATAAGGAACTTCGTTCCAAAAGTATCCGGAGTTACGCCTTATAACATCATCCGTCTGCCAGTGAAAGTTGCGTGAAAATCGGTCCAGACGTTCCATAGATTAGCCGGAACAAACAGACAGACAGAAGGACAGACAGACAGACGGACAGGCAAACATTTTAAAAATTGTTTTTTTAATACCGTATAATACATTCATATGCATTAAGCAAAAAGCTGTTAATTTGTTGTATAGATATCGTAGATCATTATTTAATTACGAGATTATATGTATAATGAATAAAATAAAATGTAGTAAGTGAAAGTGTAAAAAAATCAGAATTTTAATTATGTTCTTTATTATCTTTTCCCACTTGTGATCTATGGATGCGTGATGATCTTTGTGAATATTAAATGTTGAATATCTCTGCCTTTTTGTTTAATGGATCTTTGTAGGCTACGTCTTCTCACGCCGGACCCCTGAAGAGGGCCTTGGGCGGGGAACCAAAACCAGGGGCTAGAGCCCCTCTACTTGGGGTGGGGATGACGCGCCCAGTACGAGTACTGGGCGCATGTAGTCGTTTTTGGGGAAGACCCCCCGCGGCAGAGCGCGAAGGAAACCCGAGGTGTCAAAGGAGTGATGGTGGCGAGGGTCAAGACCTGCGGTCGACTCCGGCGACGCGTGGGTTCTGGTCCGGGGACCGGGAAGCGTGTATAGATCCACTCCCGCACGCGCCGCTTTTGCCGACCACGGACACAACCGACCTGGGAAGCGGGATCTTTGTCTTCTTTGACTAAACCACTTCTATCTTCTACCAGGGCTCATCGGAGTGCGGCATGTCGCGGGGCTCGGGCGAGGCGTCACCGATGTCGCCCGGCGCCTCCCCCCGCGCCTCACCGCCCGTCACGCCTGGCTCGCCGCGCCGCTCGCCGCATCGCTCGCCAAACCGCTCGCCGCGACTGGAGAGGTAACATACTGGATAAGCTTAAGCTAAGCTAGCAAACAGAAGCCCAGTTCTCTTAACTATTTTGTAAAATCTTTAAAAATTTAGGCACACGATTAACTGCTTAGGTATGTATAGACGTGTAGGCAGAAATTTATTTGAAACTCACTACACACATTAAATATAGACGTATCTAGTGATGAGCAGAGTCTACGCCGCTAAAGTCATAGAGCTCACACTGTAAGCTCATTTTAAAACGTCTTTTTTTTATATAGTAAAACTCACGTTTTCAAATCAGCTGTGATGTGAATCAACATGCAGTCTGAGCTCAATGACCTCAGCGGCGCAACTTTGTCTCATAAATATAATAATACTGAATATATTTTTTAATTTTAATTATTTTCTACTCAAACGTCTTAACATAAGGTGTAAATTGTGTGCCCAAATTTTCTGCAATTGATTTAACAAAACGTTATATTGACTTCTTGGGCTTCTTCTCAATGCGAGTTTCCTACCCTACCTTATTATAACGTACCCTACCTGCTTATATACGCATAACACCGTCGTGTCTCCAGATCGGACCCGAGCTGCCCTTCACCGGCGCCGTCAGTGGGCAGCGCGGGGTCGCGCGACGCGCCATCCGACCACCGCCCGCCGCACCACCTGTTCTCGCCGTTCGACCAGTAAGTACTTCTAGAGTGTTCTACAAAGTTCGAGATGTCATTGGTGGCTTGGACGAGATGGAGATAGTTACATACTTAAGTCCGATAGCTAAAGACGCGGGTAAATTGCTACGCTTCTAAATAAGTGAAAATAAATACTGTCTCAGTACTATTCGTGTTCTAGATGGCTGTACATTGATCTAGAAATATCACTAGTTATGTCCTAATGGGTGGGATAATAATGATAATATATAATAGAGTCTAAAAATAATGCCAAGAATTGTCATAGCTCATATCGTTGACAAACCCGAGGGCTAAAAAAAAGTAAAATTAAATAAATAAACTACACATACAAAGGTGAAAAAATGTTTTTGATACTGAATAAACATTTTTTCATTTTTTCACACACACAAAGGTGTTTATTTATAACAGTTTTTTCAGACAGAGACATTTTCCATACGAGCAGCGCCTGAGTTTTTACAAAATTCTACCACTCAGCACCCGGAGAAAAATCCACGATCTTAGCTTACTCCTCAAAATCATGAACGGTAATGCGTCTTGCTGTGATCTTTTGGAACTCTTCTCCTTGTCCGCCCCTTACAACCGACCACGGCACCCCATAAGGCAGCTCCTGCGTGGACCACCTTGGAGAACTCATGTGGGGAAACATGGCCCACTCCAGCGTATCTGCGACTTGTATAATTATATATGCGTAAGAAGCAGCTTCCGTGGTCTAGTGGTTAGAGCTTGGCTCTCGACTCGGATGTCGTGGGTTCGATTCCCGCATTGGAACAACAAAAATGTTAGTTCCAAGTTTGGTTAGGACAATGCAGGCTGATCATCTGATTGTCTGACAAGAAATATGATCCATGCGTCGGATGGGCATGTCAAAAGTCGGACCTGCGCCTGATCTCTCGCCAGTCGTGTCGGTTATCCGTCCCACTGGTTTACGAGAGTAAAGGAAGAGAGAGTGCTCTTGTGTACTGCGCACACACTTGGGCACAAAAAATTACTCCTGCGTAACTAGCTTGGTTTCAATGAAACCGGCCACCGTCACCGAAATCGGTGTGGGGAGCTGTATGCGTAAGAAATAGAAGTATCGACATTTTCCACAAGAGTTTTAGTGCATTTAAAAGAAACTCCTAACCTACTTTGGCTTAAATGGCTGATGAATGACAACCAATGACAATATATAAATTGAAGAATTACGTTATGGCGTGATTGAATTGAGAGTTGTCAAAATACCCATTAGTGTAGGTACTTACGGAGTAGATATTATTAAAAACTCTTTACCAGTCTGTAGTTTTCGGGTACACTTTAAATAATATATGTGTAGGTTGTCCTACATCTACATACAGCTACAACCTACACCTACATACAGCTACAACCTACATCTACATTCAGCTACAACCTACACCTACATACAGCTACAACCTACACCTCCATTCAGCTACAACCTACACCTATATACAGCTACAACCTACACCTACATTCAGCTACAACCTACACCTATATACAGCTACAACCTACACCTACAATCAGCTACAACCTGCACCTATAAATATTTGACAGTGAAATGACAAATTGAACACAGTGAACAGTTTGTATGGAGAAATTCAATCGTTTTTAGTATTCTTCCCGCAATTTTTTCCAATATTTCTCACCGTTTAAACCTGCTCTGCAATTTCACAATTATTTCAAGACGAAAATTAACCAAATCAGTCCGGCCGTTCACGTGTTTTGAGACGAGACATTGGAATTGCTAATCCATTTTTATACATAAGAAGATTAGAAAACATAAAGTACGTAAATATTATTCAGTACAAACTACAAAGTCAAGCGTGTTGGCTCAGGGTGTTGAGCAAATTCGATATGATGTTGATTCAAGCGATAACTCCGTAATGGTCCTCCAAGCGGATGCCGACAATGCTCCGTAAGCGGAAAAGCTATCTTCTACCGGATAAAATCCTTATCCAATCTCTATTTATACTTAACTACTTAAGAGCCAAAAAGGTGCTTTTTATGGCTATATTTTCTACCGGATGAAATCCTTATCCCATCTCTATTTATACTTAACTACGTAAGAGCCAAAAAGGTGCTTTTTATAGCTATATTTTCTACCGGATGAAATCCTTATCCCAACTCACGATATTTAACTGCGTAATAGCTAAAATTGCACAAGCTTCTCTTCTATCTATTGTGAAAGATACTTATATGAAAAATCAATTAATGTTGTCTATAAAACAGGTTGGTTATGCCGATTCTCAAAATTGCCTTGCATTTTTTAGCTTTATTGAAAATATTATTAAATCTGAAGGTCAGTTCAAAATTTAACTTAAAATTTTAAATGAATTGATCTTAAAACTGCAGCGTCGCGTTGCGTCACGTACAGTCGCGGTGTGAATTGGCCCTAAGAGTACAAGCATTAAGTAGGCTGGTAGGTTCTTACATAACGTAAGGCGTTTATTTTTCGAATTATGAGTCAATCTTTGTAACGAGATCAGGGGTTCTATTATGAGGTCTTGTAGCAGTGTTACTTTAACATTACTTTTGAATTTCATGTAAGCAAACATGATCTCTATTTATATAAACAAAAAGATATTTTTAATTCCGTAATTTATTTTACCAAACCTTATATTATAGTAGTTAAGCGAATTTTGCCGAATTCGCTTGTATATTGTAGCAACGAAATATAATATTATGTTTATAACGAGAACTCCTTAATCTAATAATCCTATGATACACAAACAATCTTTGGCCAAAGTGAGTCATACACAATTCAGTACATTTCATCATGGGTACGGCGTGCGCGGAATAACAATCACGGTGCGCTGCTTCCGCTCCTATCCCGTAGATGTAGAGGCTAGATTTGCTTGTGCAGTTTGTGTTGTACCCCAGCGCTGGGCGGGATGTCCAACAATTAGTTAATTAAGGCTACACTGAGCCTAATCAGCTGTAATTATATTGCGCGCCCGACGCTCAAATGAACGAACCGTTATGAATTTTTTGCTTTTATGTTTCTATGATGATAACCGCTTATTATACTTCGTTATGTTAATGTTTTTTTGGCTGGTAGGCCCATAAAGTTTAAAGTGCAGATGATGTTTTTGAAGTCAATAAAAACACGCTTGTTCCCCTAAAAGACCACACGCAGTTTTGTATTCATTCGTACTTTAATATTATAGTGTATTTATTTAGCTACCTAAGGATCAATTCTCACCGAAACAAAACGATACGCGACATGGCACTGCATTTTTTAAGATAGCTAGATAAAATAGAACTTTACTCATTAGACAAGAAGATACACGTTTCATTGGAAGAATTCGAATGCCAGATTGCACCGCGCTGCACAGCGCACGTGCAGTGCATGTCCGATGTCATATGAAACGTGTATCTTGTTGTGTAGTTAATAAAGTTCAATTTGGAATGGCTATCTTAAAAATGCAGTGCCGCGTAGCGTCGCGGTGTGAACTGACCCTAAACGAGTACGACACAGGTGTAGCTACCAGAATATAAAATACAGTTACACGTTAAAGCAATTTTAATTGCATTTTATTTGCATTTTATTTGCGACATTTTCTTTTATTGCATCTCATTGGCGTCATTTGATGTTCTCAGTTACTGACACCTCAATTCGAGTGGACGCCAATGAGTTTCGACCCAGATCTCGTCTCGGTGACAAATTGACGATGATTAACAATTAGATGATGGGGCGATTGTTGATATGGCCGAATTGATTTTTAAATTGAATAAAATTAATTGAGACCTCTATTTTGTTTGTCGATTTAATTTGGAATGATGTGATATTTTAGATGGTTACTACAACTAACTTCTTTATTGAATGGTTGTTTTTGCCTGGTTTTTCTTAAGTTCAAATTGCTTTTACAGCCAATGTATTCAGTAAGTTTGCGATGGTCGCAACTCGCAACACGCATTAGAAGAGCGCGCAAAATATAAAAATAGACTTTCTGAAGATTTTACAGAAACTCTGTACAAACTGGCGCTGAGTTTCCGAATCCCAAAAATGTCATTCACTTATCACTAGATATTTTTTTTTTGTTTTTCCTTAATTCGGCAATTCATGGAAAACTTTTCTTATTTTGAGGGTGAAATGGAGCTTTAAACTATTTTAACCAAAACAAAAAATAGTTTTCTGCGCACTTTTTTAATTTCTCACTGTATCAGCGCTATCTATCAATAGCTTTGACCGAGTAATGGAATCGACAAAAGGAACACAATGAATGTGCATTTTGTTCCTTTTGTCGATTCCATAACTCGTTAAGTCAGTTCAGTTAAGTTAGAATTGGTTTATACATTGTCCTTTTTTGTTTAGAACCAATGGCGCTAAAGAATATATAAAGTACCGACAAATTCACCTCACAAAACGGGCACAAGGCAATATCGGGTTATATTTTTGCGAATTTCTTGTACAAGTCAATCCAATAACTTTACATACTTAAATGCATTCAACTCTAATTTATACAAATAAGTAAAATTGAAGTGTATGTTTGTAATTTAAAATTAACAACTTTTCACTTAATGTAAATGAAATTATATACGGTACTTACAATAAAAATTCCATTGTTCAAATTTTTGTTTCTCCGTCTGTTTGTCTGTCTGTTGTGTTCTCTGAAACGGCTGGCCCGTTTTTTACAGGATTTTCACAGGCAGATAGCTGATGTTACAAGGTGTAACATGGGCTTATGTATGGTGTATCTTAGGGTTAAAAAATAGGGTTCCGTTGCCGTTAGTTCTATAAAGTACAAAATATAGCGAGAACTGCTTTTTTAGTTCAATCACAAACCAAGTTATCTGTAACTTGAGCTCGGGAACCAGCTGTCAAAGTTCGGTCGCAGTTTAATTGGGGGAGGACTTATCGATAACTTGAGTGAAGGTTAAGTGAACTTAAACAACTTAACCGGTTGTATTGAGTTAAGTTGTTTTCAGGTAACTGATATTATACAGTTTGTTACTAAGCTTCTCTTAATTTAACTAAAACGCATAAAGATGTGTTATCTTTGGTTCTATCTTGTTTAACAGTGTTAAAAATAGTTAAGAGAAATGGTTTTACAAAGTTGACTGTAGATTTTCAATTATTAACTTCGTCCCGTCGGAATTGTATTATAGTTTAAAGCAAAACAGATTATTTTTATGTCCTATAGCAAGTAGGTATGTATTAGGTACCTACACAATCCTTATATTATAATTAATATTAAGTTTCTTAAAATCAGCCCTTTTTGTACAATTTGATGATTTGACAGACTATAGATTAAAGAGTCTATGGTCAGCCGAAAAGTCGCCAATAAACCTCGCAAACAAGATGGCGGCGGAGCGGACGTGCACGCGTTAAGCTGGATTACGCCGGGTTATAACACCGTGGACGGTGGTCAGAGGTGTTTAGGCATCCATACCGGTTATGTATACCATAGGTATTGCATATTTCACGCCAAAGATTTAATATTATAGATCCTTACTTTTTACTGTATGGTCAAAAGGCGCCAATAAACCATGCAAACAAGATGGCGGCGGAGCGGAAGAGCGCGTGTTAAGCCGGATTACGCCGGGTTATGACACCGTGGTCAGTGTTTAGGCACCCATAGGCTGACCAAAGGTGATGATGATGAATACATTAACTGGCACCATGCTGAACCAAATATTTCCTATAATATTTTACCGGTCTGAGCTCCTATGCTTGCCAACACGACGAAATATTATTTATTACCTGTACGATTTAGCTAATCGTACGTGTTACCTTAATATTGGCTCGTCAACACCTTGCCACGTGCCCGCCAGTACAACGGCTATGTGACGACTAACTGACGTCTACTGTCACATCAAATGTTATCTGTGACGTCAATGCTCGAGACAATACAAATACCTTTATTCACACACACTACATTACCATTAGAACTCTCGCAATTTACAACACAACAATTAACTTGAACACTGTGCTCGTGACTGTACAGTGGAAAGGGTTACCACGTGTGACGTGTGTCACAGAGCACTACATATTCAAAAAACCGTGTAATGATCGACAATTACACGCGCACACCGCGGGATTGACAACCCTAGTGAGGGCTTGGCGCCGCGAGATAAATTCCGATAAGAACTACAGAAATATTTAAAGTTACATAAGTAGGTTTCTGTAGTAGTAATTAAACAATAATGATAGGAATAAAACAGGCTTTCTCTAAAAACATTAAAAAGGTTTGCATTATTTTGACTACAGTAGACATGTAAAGACATATTTTATTAATGTGGGGTACCCGCTAGGTAGATATTCTTAGATGGGTAAAATAAAAACTAAAAAATTAAGTAATTAAAGAACTCAAAACAAAGCATTTTATCGACAAAACAAATAAATTAACAGTCCCGTAAAACAAAAACTGCCATGCGTCAACCCTACTGCCCGCATGCCGGTGTAATTGGCCACATTAATATGACAAATAGATTTACCTCCCCCCCGGCCCAGCGCCGCCTGCACCCGCCCCCTGTCGGCTCCCGCGCTCCCGCTAGGCTGCTAGGGTGACTGTTCCGGGTGACGTGAGCGGCGAGACAAGCGGTGACTAGACGTTGGTTCTAAAATCTAGTGCCGTAGACTAGACTTGGGGTAAGACCTTCCACACCGGAACGATTTTAAAATCTAGTGTAGGATTATCCCACTACTATTATAAAATATGTGAAAGTTTGTGAGGATGGATGGCAGGATGGATGTATGTTTGTTACTCTTTCACGCAAAAACTACTGAACGGATTTTGATGAAATTTTATATGGTAATAGTTTTGGCTCTGGATTAAAACATAGGCTACGTTTTATCCCGAAAAATTGTGTTCCCGTGGGATACTGTATTTACGCGGGCGGAACCGCGGGCAAAAACTAGTCATCTTTATAAATGCCTAGGACTCGTTTCCAAATTTACTTGGACCTTTGTGTGTATTTGTGCATTCGATGGAGTGACACTCACATAGCCAAGCCCTTATGCCCTTGTTACTAAGGTGCGGTCGCGGAGCACGTAGAACTTCATACATTGACTCATCGCTACTTGTCTCTTTCACTCGCGCACGAATATATTGCTATCGCGTACCTGTGTAAACGCGATAACAATGTATACAATATGTATATAGGTAATATAGTAAAAATCTTACATATTATCTGTATAGTATAAAAGCATTAAATATATTCCCGTTGTCTGGTACCTAAACAAGTTCTTCGATATCTTACCACGGGACCAAATTGACTTGATGTGAATAATATCTGTACATATTATTATTATAATATAATCCATACGAAACAATAAAATAAAATAAATGAATATAAAAATATATATATTAAACACAGTATATAACACAATACTCTTCTTGGCAGTCGGGCAAAAATATGGCTGCAATTTTCGACAATAAAGAATAGGTAGAGAAAGATATAATGTATTAGGTACTAGGCACAAACCTCATGGCGAAGCGCGCATGCCCGCGGGGGCTAAACTCGTTAGCGGCGTTTGTCGACGCGCTACCTACACCATAATTATATACACTCATCCCGTAGAGTCAGTCGACACCGAGACGCGACGCGACGCGACGACGCTTTCAGATGATGTAATAACATGTATATTGTGTAGCGCTGCGTAGCGCGACGCCACGCTCAATTTCGATTTTGTATAGTTATTAAAAAACGCACCGCGACGCGTGACCCTTACTTAACATATTTTTTTAAGCGGACTTTGACCCACCGCACATTCCCACCACTGCAACTCCAGTGAGCCAGGATCGACGGCGGCAACCAACCACAAAAACCCTTTGATATGATCTCGGGGGTGCCCGACGGACATGCTAAATCTGTCTCGGGGCCCGCAACGAAATTAATCAGAAGAAGGCTGGAGGAGTGGGAAGAATTCCAGATTCCCTCCCCAAGCAAAGCGGGAGATAGCACAAAGTTGCATTGACCAAAATGTTAAAGAACTAAAGGAGAAGCACCCTTTGACATGTAATAATATACTTCATATTCAATAGGATCAGCTCACTTTTCCTGTATAAAACCTGTGGACTGAGATCCCAGGCCCGCGAGACTAGCCCTATGTTCTTACTGATAAAATGTATATCTACTAACTAGATATACATTTAGTAAATGTATAAACTAGCGGGATTGCATACGATCATTGTATACACTGGCCGGTTTCATTGAAACCGGGCCAGTTACGCAGGAGTAATTTTTATGGTGCCCAAGTGTGTGCGTAGTACACAAGAGCACTTTCTCTTCCTTTACTCTCGTAACCCAGTGGGACGTATAACCGACACGACTGGCGAGAGATCAGGCGCAGGTCCGACTTTTTACATGCCCACCCGACGCATTTGGACGCATGGATCATCTCTTTTGTCAGACAATCAGGTGATCAGCCTGCATTGTCCTAACCAAACTTGGAAACAACATTTTTTGTTGTTCCAATGCGGGGATTGAAGCCACAACCTCCGAGTCGAGAGGCTAGCTCTGACCACTAGACCACGGAGGCTGTACACACGAATACTACAATAACTAGTTCTTTGAGTACTACGGAACCCTAAAAACTATGAAATCGATTTAACGTGAAATATAGTCTAACATTTCTTATTAGTACGATTTAGATATTACACAGTCTATGTGCTAGTGCCTAAATTATGAGCAAAAAAAATGCTGAACGCTGATGATGATGAACTTGAAATAATTCGCATAATGGAAGTTATACACAAACGAGTCGTGGACGTTACACTACTCATGTCAATTTAGCGCTAATGTCGTTAATTAAATGTCGGACGCAACTCCGCACGCGTACGGACAGACAAACAGTAATTGTGTACGCTGATATTTTATGCTAGGCAAAAATAACTATAATTTTTGATGTGTAAGATCTTTCCTCTCGTTTTCTTGCAATTTGTGGGAGTGACGGAAGTGTGTAACAGGAAGTCGCGGAAGCGCTAACCCGCGAAAGCGCGAAGCTATTTCATTTGACGAATGAGCGCGTCGAGTTGGCCGTCAGATTCGAATAAAATATTTCAGTATTTAGCTTTTTTTAAAATTTGACGTTGATTTCTGTCACTGCTTAATGGAAAAGTTTCCGTAGGTATTTTTTATCGTATTAGAAAATCGTACTAAGCATTATATTTTTTTCATATATTTTTTAAATATTTTCATAAAATGTTACACGTCATATGCAATTACTTTAAGGCTCGCTCGTTTTTTTTTAATAAAAATATATAATTCGACTACGTAAATTAAATAGCCTGTTACCTGCGCTATTATTACGAATCTATTGACACTTCAAGTATTAAAATTGGACCAGTAGTTTAGACCAGTTTAGGCGCTACGGTGGAACAAACATACATACATAAAAATTTTTTGTTCCTTCGGCGGGATTCGAATCCGCGACCCCCGGCTTGAGCATGCGCTAAACCACTGAGCCACAGAGGTCGTCGATAGTTAATATATTATGTACATACATACAAATTATAATATATACTACCAAAATCATTACCCCTACTTTTAGTTGCGCCGCAGTCGGGTAAAAAGATTGGGAATTAAAAGGGATTTAATGGAGAAAAATGCACATTAGTCGTAGCATGACCGCCGCGTATAAATGAGTTCTTTCTAGGGAAGAATACAGAAATATAGTTTGTAGCGAAAAAAAGTTCTTAATCTAACGTAGCAAGATCGTCGAAAGAAGTCAACATTTCATGGCAGCAATATTTTATTGTCTGCTTATTTATTATTTTGACATAATTTTTTTAGCGGGACTATTCACAATTTCCGTTCGACTCGGATTCGATAGACTTTACCGCGCGGCAACCAATATAAATTTCTTATTTATATCAATATGAGAATCGCCTTGTGAATAGCTCCGCAGAACGTTTGTCTGGTAACACAAGTTCTTCGAGAACTTAACACGGGACCAGATTGACGCGCGTGGTGTGATAGCGTCCATGGACATAATTTAAACGAGTTATACAAAAGTGTATTAGGCTGCCAACGATCCCGCGTTTCATTAGCGCAGTAATTATTGTTTAATTGAACTTAATAGAGTATCAATTGAGTCGCAGTTAGATCATGCAGCCGACATTCCATATCGTACAAAATGGAGACAGCTTTGGATAAACTTCATGAAAAAAAGGAAAAAAAAATAATTTTCGTTTATATAAAGAGAAGGACTAAGACAAATGAAGTTACATAAGTTTTGACGACCTGTGTGGCTCAGTGGTTGAGCGCGTCGATGCTCAAGCCGGAGGTCGCGGGTTCGAATACCGCCTAAAGTTTTCTGTGTTCCTGGGGCATGGACGTGTATTAAATATGTGTATAACATGGTAAAAGTCTTAAAAAAGTATTTAATATATTTCCGTGGTTTGGTACCCATAACACAAGTTCTTCGAGAGCTTACCACGATGCCAGATTGACGTGGTGTGGAAGCGTCCGTAGAAATTACACTATTATTACACGTTAAAGTTAACTCCATTTGTATCAATCCCTGTCTTTAAACGAGTAATATACCTATAACTTGTTATGCCTAAGATATATCTCTTATGATAGTGGTCAAATAATTCACCCGATTAAAAAGATTTCTGTACATAACTGAACCTTATAAATGACACAAAGTTTCACAATAATAACCCATTAATGATATTAATCATCATCTATTAAGATGGTGTTAAAAATCCCGCCTTTATGTTTTATTAAACGACCATAACAAATCAAAGCATCATAAACAGCGGCCACCGAACGCCATAACACTAAAAACGCCATCAATGTTTACGAAGTAAATTGACTGGACATAATCAATATCATAGTCAGAGTAGCCGATCGGGGTCCCTTCACACTGCCGTAAATCGCAGCGACCCGCGGCGCTTTAAAAAGCGGAAAGCTAGTCATTACGCTCCGGGGTGCCGCCCTCACTTAACGCTAAATTAAGTCGAAACTAGTGGATAAACAAAACAGAGTGACACGCGCCAGGCGCATTCGTGCCAAATGTACCGTAATTGCTTCGTAGAATTTCCGTACACTTGCCAATTTATGTGATGGGTGGCGTGTGCTTTGTGCACCTCATCGTTGATGAATTAAGTGATATTCTTAAGAGAAAATACTTCTTATTTAGGGGCAGCTTTCTTATAAGAATTCGAGATGATTAGACGAATTAATCTTATACGAGGGCGGCACTGAAAATTTCGGGAATCAAGGAAGTGACACAACATTACTATTTAAAAATATATTTATTGCTTTTCGAAGTATTCTCCGCGAAATTTGACACATTTTTCCATATGATGGAACCAATCATTGAAGCAACCATTCCATTCGGAAGTTGGGGACTCCAAAATGGCCGTTTTGTAGGCGTCCACAGCTTCTTCAGGCGATGAAAATCTCTGACCACGCAATTTGTTCTTTATTTTAGGGAAAGTATAGAAATCATTAGGGCTTAGGTCGGGCTGTACGGCGGATGGTCTAATAATTCTATGATTTCTTGCTCTAAAAACTCTTTTGTTCTGTGCGCGGTGTGAGAACTCGCATTGTCGTGATGGAGGATGATGCGGCGGTTGCAGTTCTCTTTACGGAGTTCAGAAACGACCTGTGGCAAACAAATGTTAGCATACCATTCTGCATTAACCGTTCTTTGTCCCTCAAGAGGAATAGTCGCAACATGGCCGGTTTCGGAGACAAACGTGGCCACCATTTTTTTTGCAACACTCCGTGAACGAACAATTTTTGTTGGCTTTAACTCATTTTCAAACACCCAAACTCGTGACTGGTTTTTTGTTTCGGGTTCGTATGCGTATATCCAGGATTCGTCACCTGATACGATGTTGTATAACAGCATTTAAGGATCCTGCGTGGAATCTTTCGAGAATTCTGACGCATCAAGTAACGCGAGTCGCTTTTTGCTCTTCACAGAGCAAATGCGGTATCCATCGGAAAAACAACTTTTTTACACCTAATTGTTCATGCAAGATTATTTGTATTTGACTCATGCCAATGTCTAAAGTTGCCTGAATTTCGCGGTATGTCACATGTCGATCTTCCTCAATCAGCTTACGCACAGCATCAACGTTTTCTTGGGTGACTGCAGTTTTTGGACGACCTTGACGGGGATCATCCTTGAGCTTAACACGTCCACGTTGAAATTCAGCAAACCAGCGATAAATTGTGGTTTTGGATGGGGCTTCATCACCAAATGCAGAAATCATCTGGTCAACACACTGTTTTTGTGTTAAACCACTTCGAAAGTCATAATAAATCGTCGCTCTAGAATTTTCTCGAGTCAATTACATTTTCTCAACGACTAAACAAGTTTGACAAGACCTTGTGACAAGACCGAGAATCTTTTTTTAAATAAATAAACGGTATTCGATTTTTAAAACCAAGGAGTTTTAAATTAAAAAGATTTTAATATGACAGGAACAGTGGAAATATTCCATTCCCGATACTTTTAGTGCAGCCTATGTAAGAATACGGATACATTGTAATGCCTGTTTGCACTCTAATGGCCCGTTTCAGTAACCTATCTAACAATAACTATTTGTTAGAAACGTCAAATTTGTATCGCAAAAAACCGTCAAATTATTGCTTGGCGACGTTTGGAACAAATAGTTATAGATAGATAGGTTATTGAAACGGGCCGTAAGACACTAGTAGTGGACTCGTTTATTTAAATAAAAAATATACTAACCGATTTTGATTAATCTATCTACTACCTACTTTCTTACTTTCTTAGTGTTTATTATAATAGTGATTTTCAAAGGTATATTACAAAGTTTTAATTAGGTATTGTGAACAAAGCCCAACACAAATAGACCCTCTTTACACTGATATATTTAGATTATATATTGTCAGGTCAATCGACATCAATTTGAATTCTTAATTTTAAATGCACTCGTCTCAATGACGAAATATTTATGTATTAATACGTTCGTTTAAACTTTGAAGCAACAATTAAATTAATCCTTTTTAAACCGATTGAGCTTAAATATCACTAATAGCCAAATTAAGCAACGTTTTAATAGTAACGATGGTGGCGAGCTAGTCAATGGGTATATAATGGCGGCCCCCCGCGGCGCGCCCGCGTTCCGCACGTGGCGCGCGCGTGCCGCCCGCCAGTGTGCACTCACCTTTACACAATACTTGCCAAATGTCAATGAATCAATGATTTTTTAAGTTTTTTTTAGTGTTGCTTTATGGCCCGTTTTAATATCCTATCGACCAATAACTATTTTAGAACGTAGATTTGTATCGCAAAAAACCGTCAAATGTTTGAATGACGACGTTTTTAACAAATAGTTATAGATATATAGTTCATTGAAACGGGCCGTTAGCCAACAATGAAAACTCTGTAATCATGTTTGACGATTAGTTTACACAGATACCTATTTATTATAATTTTTGCATTTTGTCACATACACAGGAGCCATATTGCCTATAACGATGGTCTCGATGTTGGTGAACTCAGAGCCTTTACCCAAGTTGCTATCTCTAATTACGTCGGCGAAGTTCGAAAATAAAAATGTATGGGATTCTTCGTCGACGTAATTGGAGATTCCAACTTGGCTATTGGTTCAGGACCGAGACCATTAGCGTGTTTGGCGATCCCCGAATGAGACCCCGCTCCGTCTTTATTAGTAGCTACTGTCGGATTGAAAAATTAATTCACAGTTATTGTAGTTACTTTTTAACAGTTATATTGTAATACTATCCAAAATCAAGGGCCCTCGTGTTAGTGCCGCCGGCATGACAAAGGGTTAAGGTCAGGTTGACCCCCATGCGGGTTTAAACATTTCATTTCAATGGATGTTATCAAGTTTTTTAATAATCTCCTAACTTGTTCCCCACGATTTACTTTTTTACTCTCTATTGTGTGGCTGGCTATATAAGAATACAATGGTTAGCCAAAGGAGTAAAACAATAAGGTCAAATTGGCTACTAAATAGCTAGTTTTAAATATATCTAGTTATAACTACGAAATTAATAAAATAAATCAACAAAAAATATTGGTAGTCTGTAAAGTCGGTTTACTGCTGATAGTTGAACGTGACAACGTCAACAACAACAATAATAATAATAATGAGGTAACGGCAATGCGAGGTAACGCTGGTACTTGGTAACGGTAACAGGTAACAGGTAACGAATGAGATATGTTTTTTCGTGCGTGCAGCCGGCTCCATCGATTTATAAGACGTTTTTACGTCAAAAAAACAACCCAAAAAGTAGGACAGCTTAAGTGTGGACCCTTTTTGCCTCGCCATTCCTCGTCTATATATAGATCTATGACGTTATTATTGAAACTGAGAAGTTATATTATACTAATAAAATAATTTACACAAAGGATTAGCGATTCAATGTTGCTGCTTTGTCTGTCAAGTGACCTTTCCAACGCGTAAGTTGCAAGTTGCAACATATCAGACAAATACAGCAACAGTGAATCGCCAATCAGCTGTGTAAATATTGTTATAAGTAGGGGTGTTGTATGTCATAATTACTACTTCGAACAATCACAACGATAAAATATATAGTAATATGTATGCATTAATTATATAAACAAGCTGCATCAATAAATAAAATTCAATATCAATATCAAAAAACTAAAATGGACGTCGAATCTATAATTCCTTTTGCCTTTAAACTAAGCAAATAAGGATGTGTTCAAAGGAACGCAAATTGTATTTACGCGTCCCCCGCCGATTGAGTTCGCCCTCAAAGAGCCGCCATTTTTAAAAGTTCCAGGTACAGGAACCAGGAACGCACCCGATTGTGGTTCTTTGTTCTTCCAACGAAGTTACGAGTTTTGCGTTTGAGTGTATTATGAGAATCGAATATGAATCGAAACGATTCTTGGATCGGTTTACGATTATTGAAAGTGTTTCTACTCAGCTAAGAGTTTTCAAAGTGCGTATCGCCATGTAGAAAAAGTTAAAAGTACTTTATTCGAATATAGTTTTAATAGGAATAGAAATGGACAGGCTATGGATGAGTTATAGAATGTTATAACTTATAACTATAGAAAATGTTATAATCCGGCAGCATGACAACGGTGTTAATGAACGAAACTAAATTAAAAAATTAGAGTACGCCCCGAATCGTCAAGCAGTGAGCGGGATGATGATGATGAATTATAGCTAAGGACACTCACGATCACGCCATCTTACAAATAAAAAGAAACGCATCATAATCGGACCTTTCGTTAAGGAGCTACGATGCCACGGACAGACACACAGACAGACGGACACGGTCACAGTTATGACACCCCTTGTTTTCATCGGGGGTTAAAAACACTGCCAAATAGGTGACCTAGTTTGTTAAATCCATGTCAGCGGAAACCCAATACTGAAAAGTCAAACTTAGACTTTCAATGAATTACAAATGAATCGTCTTGATATCATAAACTGATTTTGGAGTTTGGACCGACAAAAGTTCAAAACGCGTTTGACGTTGGTTTGACGTTTTTGAGAATACCATTTTGCTGTTATAACATCAAGAGAGGTCCGAGACTGGATCGAAACTATATTATTGTAAGATTTAATTAGCAGAATCAACCTACAGATGGACCAATAATTACATAAATTATGGCGAGTAGCTTCATACCTAGTCGTACTACTAATATAAATGTGAATGTTTGTGAGGATGGATGGATGGATGTTTGTTTCTCTTTCTCGCAATAACTACCGAACGCATTTTGATGAAATTTGGTATGGTTGTAGTTTAGACTCTGGATTAACACATAGGATACTTTTAACTGTATAAAAGTGTACGGTTGCGCCGGGATATCTTTTTGCGCGTACGAAGTCGCGGGCAATATCTAGTCAACAATATATTGATGCGAACACAAAATGATACACGAAACACTTTATCCATTACAAAAACAAACCATGGCAATCTACGAAGAAATCATTGAAAAATTAAATGTTAATTCATTGCATTCGTTAAAAAACTCATTAGTATACACAAGTTGCGGGTACACGGCAAACAGTTCCAAACATGGCGCATAAGTTACCATAACATTATGTTAAAACGTAAATTACAAAATCTACCCCTAGGTAATTACCTTTATTTTTGTTTAAGAGAAAAATCCAAATGAGAAATGTAAAGATCCCTCTTCGGAGGACATAATTGAATACCTTCTCGTAAGCATTATGAGGTATAATATATGATGATTGAGTTGTGAGACGGGGGTAGCTGGATATGTTACTAGCTTAAGCCCGCGGTTCCGCTGTACATTTTAGTGATAAAAAGTAGCCTATGTGTTAATCCTGAACCTCAGTTCACGTAATTAACTTACACTCTCATTTTACTTTTATTGAATTATAAATGAATCGTCTTAATATACTGATTTTTGGAGTTTGGACCAATCAAAACGGGTTTGTCGTTTATGAGAATACCATTTTGCAGTTTTAACATATCGGAATTAGATTGTAACTTGTATTATTTAATTTAATCTAATCGACATTCAGAGCTTAAACTACTACCATACCAAACTTCTACAAAATCCCTTTAGTAGTTTGTGGGAAAGAGTAATAAACATCCATCCATCCATCCTCACAAACTTTCACATTTACAACCCTAGCTCCGAAACGAGCATGTATGTGCGCGGGGCTGACAGTCCGATCTGACATGTCGATGCAAGCACATTTTCCGGAGCGTCGGCTTACTGACTGCAAAACTTTTAATATTTATAACGATCCACGCGCCAGTCCATGTTGCAGTCTAAACTCTTGAAATCACTTTAACACACACAGTATGGAACATACATATATCAAAAATATGTCAGATCCGTCCGCAGTCCAAACCGTTGGCGCGTTTTTAATTGTTATTATCACTACACTTTTATCAGCAGTCCAAACCGCACAGATCAATCTGCGGTTTGAAACGCAGTCAAAGCGCAGCCCGAACTGTAGGTACCGTGTGGAGGTGATTGAGTAATAAGTCTTGTCCCCGAAGTATCTGCTTCTTCTTTTTTAAAATGGCTCCTTAGTTTGTCGCCAGTGTCAGAGTGTATTGGCGAAGTCTCTGCCTTTAGCCTTATGAGTTGGTTTTATGGAGAAACATGGCCACGTTGAACTGAATAAAGTATATTGTAGTAACTAGAACCTAGAGTAAACACAAACCGAAGTACCTGTCTAACTGAAAATCTACTAAAAACATCTCAAACTGTCCATTGCTGATCACTTACAATCAGGTACAAGATTTCCCGCGGCGCGATCGTTAGCAATCGCAGAAATATCGTTAGAGTGACGTTCGTGACTCGAATACGTACACGCTACCAGTGTAACCAGAACCCTCGTAGTATAAACCCATATACAAGCCCGGGTTCAAGTTATACTGGCGGTTCACACGTCGCCTACCTACTTGAAGTACGGCGGGCGACAACTGTACACAAACCAGTGTCAGCTGTACCCCCGTGTTATAACGCACGTATACAAGACCTAGGCCAGGTTATGCTGGTGTCGTACATGTCGCCCACTGTACTGCGACACTTTGATCTATCTAGTAGGCAGTGATTCACAAATCGAATCTCGCAAATCGGTGTATGTGATTTTTGCTTTGTGCCAAATTGTGTAGCTTTTATAGAAAATTGGTATGAGTATCATCCCCATTCCCGACAGCTATATATCTAAATTTGCTGCCAAAAGTAAAATCTATACGCAATCTATAATGTTATATTCTTCTTTACCTACCGAAGATAGCAAGGGAGGACGGACGGACAGAGCGAAACCGTAAGGGTCAAGTCACACCGAAACGGCAGCGCCGCGGCCGCTAGCGACCGTCAGCGGCCGTGAGCGGCCGTAAGCGGCGGTGATTGTCTCAAGCGAAAGAAAAAGTTAAAATGTATATGACAGTTTTGCTGCTGCCCGCTCCGCTGCCGTTTCGGTGTGAATTGACCCTTTGGGTTCCTTGTAGTTCTACGGAACCCTAAAAACAGTGATTGTCATTAAAGAGGTATACATTATATAATCATATTGTATTTCCTAAATTATAAACACGCCGATTAACTATGATTGGTATAATTAGCGTTTTTAGTGAAAAATAGTGTTGTAATGATACAATTAAGTAAATAAGAACTATATTTGTCTTTGTTTTAAACACTTACGGATTGTGTCGCGGTGCACTTTTCTTTTTCCCGACGTTTCGGCTACTTTCCAGCAGCCGTGGTCACGGGAGGACTGAGGTGTCAATTGTCCTATTTGTTGAAGTTATTCAAACTACCCGAAGATTCTTCAATTATTATTTGTGTTCCGATCCACGCAAAACATACTAACAGTAAACCAAAGAAATCAATATATTTGTCTTACTCACTTCTCTTTAAATTAAATGGACCACCAACGAGCAGACGTATCGACTGATGCCTTGCCTCACTCACTCGGCGAAACACAACGCAAGCGTTATTTCACGTCGGTTTTCTGTGAGGTCGTGGCATTTATCCTGTCGAGCCGCCCATTCGTGCCGAAGCATGGCTCTCCCGCGTTTAAAACTTCTGACATTGTAAACATAGAGAACAAATAGCGCGCACAATGCTACCAATTGAAATTAATATTTATTACCGTGCTATAAATACATATAATGACCCATGACACTCCAACTAGCAAAAACTTGCCTTATAAATCGCTTTCATGGGTAATTTTTTTCGCTTCATGGAAGTTTAGACTATTATAAAAAGAAATAAGACTATTATAAAAAGCGAAATAGGCGCAGATTAAAGGTAGTTGTGTAGTTTTAGACGTTTTATATTAACCTTACCTATAATAAGTTTAAATCTGCCATGTAAATCAAAACTGAAAGATTATCTTATACTTTAAACAAGACAATCTTGTATAATATATATGATCGGTTTATCGACATCGCCATAATACTTGCAGTATTACCATGAAATTTAGTAAGAATGTAAGGAGTTTTGGGCGATCTAGCTAGGTTTTATCTCTAGAAAACGGCGCATTTTCTAAGCAAAAAACGTTTTTTTCTTTCGTCGTGCAACAATATAACTATAAATAATTTTATTATCAATAATTTCAATCCAATTATGTCAATCGGATTGCCAGTTTGGTATGCGTATCTATAGAATTTTTGCTTTGGTCGACAATTCGGAATGTAGTGGGTTCGAATCCCGGTCAGGTAAATATTTTTGGGATCCTTTTTTTTTTTTTTTAATTTAACAGAACTCCGAGTAAAGCTCGGTTACCCAGGAATTAGCTTTATAAAGGTAATGAATTTTAATTTTGCATAGCCAATCAGTAGTCACCCTTGTAATTGCTAACAAAATTCGGCTTTTTGCTTACGTTCAGGTTCTGAATGAAGCATAGACGTCATACCTATCGCGACGGCCATACCAAATCTTGTAAAAAGGCTTCGATGGGCGTGTCGGGGGCGGGGAGGCTATACTGTACTGTGAATAATGCAGCGGACTTAACCGTTTATATCACCTTAGGTGTGTACCTACAGCATACTGCTAGTTTTGGACATTTGAGGAGTGTTTATTACAGGTTATTTAATAACGTTTTATCGCGGGAGAGCCATGCTTCGGCACGAGTGGACCGGCTGTACCGGATAAATACCACGGCCTCACAATGAACCGGCGTGAAATAACGCTCGTAATGAAATAATGCGTTCGCCGATAGAGTGAAGTTACCGGAGGCCCGACTCCCAAGGGAAGTTGGAGATTTTAAGGACCAGGGCCTATAGTCAAGATACATTCGATAATTTCGACGGCGAAGTTCGAAATCAAAAATGTGTGGGATTTGACTTAAGTCATCGCTAAGTGATATGTCGCTTGTGACGCCTAATATTATATTAAATCCCATACATTTTGTTATCGAACTTCGCCGTCGAAATTATCGACTGCATCTTGACAAAAGGCCCAGGAACGCAAGTGCACAAAACCAGAGGAGTTCTAAGTGTAACTCGTCTTATTTTACGAGTGTCACTGGTTAACATTTCGGGGGTAACTTTTGGAATTTTTTACTTGACAATTAACGTTTTTTCGTAATATCACCATGCACCGAAATTCCATCGATAACCGTAAACGAATTCTACTACTATTATAAATCTTAAAGTTTGTGAGGGTGGATGGATGGAGGATGGACGCGGGCGGAACCGCAGGCAAAAGCTAGTCACACAATAGCAGGCAAAGGTACAGCCGGTGTAATGTATGAATTATACAATTTTAATGTCATTTGATAATATAATTATGCTAATCACCCACATACGCTAACGAAGAGTTTGTATGAATGTATGAGTACGCGTCAAACGATACAATTGTATAAAACACTTTGTATGTATGCGTATGAGTGTATGGATGTGGGTGTGAATGAGTGAGCGTCGAACAGTGTAACTGTATATAATTGTATGAACCCTTTCCAGCGCGCTCTAATTATCGCAATTAAACGATCATCAAAACGCACGTGTGACGACGTTCTAGTGATGTACCTACGCGAGCGATATCAATATTTTGTCGTAACAGGAAATGACGCAACAGGAATCAGGAAATGTATACAAAGAGCACTGTTTCTGAATCTCGAGCGTCTCGTTTCATCTGAAATTACTATTTAGTTGTTTATAGTGTACGAAAATTAAACTCTCCCAATACCCACTTAGAAAATTGTACAGTCGTAAAAAGGTTAAAAAATTTCATTAACTTGTGATACTCGTAACAACAGTGTTCGTTTCCAAATTTTCCTTCTGTGCTTTGTGTTTGTACTTACTTAATTAATTTTACTTACTTAATTTTAGTAACTCAATGATCTCTATTATTAATAATATTATTATTATTATATAAATTATTTACAATTGAAATTAATTTATTAAGTTATCAGAAGTGATTCAGATAAAACATTTCACTTTTTTTTTAAATTGATTTTAAAAGAGCAACGGTCTCGATGGCGTAACTTGTGAAACTAGTAACAATAATTATATCGTATTTATTAACTAAAACGTATTTATCGGCAGTTCAAACACTTTTTATTCCATGCACAATAGAAATTTCGAATGAAACCAACACAAATGCACTATCCATTTCAATATAACAACAATTTGAATGGGCAAAAAAACAATTGGTTCATCGCACACTGCGTCCCAACTCCCAACCCTACACCAATTCACAAATTACGTCCCGGTTTTTACACGCGTCTTAATTCGTCGCATTAATTTATGCTTTTTGTACGCAATAAAACTCTTAATTGGAGTTTATTTATGAAATAATTCTCATTAATTCGATAACTCGACGGATGTTTATTGAAATTTATGACGGGAACGCTAACAATTTATATGCGTAATTCGAACAAATGCGTTTCGATTGAGTGTGGTATCGAACGATTTATATTCATATTTCGCCCGCACATCACTAGAGTTTTAATTTTTCTTTACTTAGCAACTTTTTATGATTTAAAATTCATTTATAAGGCGTCAGGAGTGGAGCAATAGATTCTTTATGTTAACTAAACACTGTTAAATTCTTAAACATTGACTACTTTAAGATCATTCTATAGAAAATTTATTAAAAAACCGGCCAACTGCGAGTCGGACTCGCGCACGGAGCAGCGAAGCAACAAAAAATCACGTTTGCTTTATGGGAGCCCCATTTAAATGTTTTTTTTCTGTTTTTAGGATTCCGTAACACTTAAAGAACCCTTATAGTTTCGCCCTGTCCGTCCGTCTGCCTGCCTGTCCGCGCTTCTAGCTTCTGTAATTATGAATACAAATGGATGAAATTTGGTATACTTATAGATCGTGCATAGATCTCAGTTTGGGCATCATAAAATAATAATAATTTTATATTTAAGGGGTGACTCTCCATACATTGTGAAGTAGGGATGAAAAATATTTTTTCATTCTACCCCACCGCGTAGGGGTATCGTTGAAAAGGTC
Source organism: Phengaris arion (assembly GCA_963565745.1). Classification (NCBI taxonomy): domain Eukaryota; kingdom Metazoa; phylum Arthropoda; class Insecta; order Lepidoptera; family Lycaenidae; genus Phengaris; species Phengaris arion. The sequence continues at coordinate 2,236,818 of OY751451.1, read as the reverse complement.
TTTTAAAATAAAGGTAAGGTTTCATACATGATTTTTTACAAAGTCTACCATTTCGAGTATTTGTGTGCAAACTTGTAAGTTTCCATGCTGATAGATCATGCTAAAAACTCTTTAGGAGAATTATTTTGAGCGAAATCGGACAATAACTTTTAAAGTAGTTCAAAGGTTACGGAACCCTCCTTAGACATGATTTTGGTTAGGTTTTAGTATTTGTTGTTATATGTGCAACAGAAATACACCATGTGTGAAAATTTCAACTGTCTAGCTATCACGGCTCATGAGATGTAGCCTGGTGACAGACGTACAGACGGGCGGGCAGCGGAGTCTTAGTAACAGGGTCTCGTAGTGATCCTTTGGGTAGCGAACCCTTAAAATCGATCATGATTAGTTAATATGAACAAAAGATCAGCCGTCAAAGGTTCGACTATTTCTCCTCCAATAGATATGACAAAATTCTCTACGCCATCAAACGTAGAACTTAGAGGAATAGCGTTTATACATAATTCACATCAAAATAAAAAATCTCGCGCACGTGTAATGTCAGTTTGAATAAAAAATCGATATCACCCCATACTTAGCGGCTTACCGCCAGTTAGTCCGCCGGGAGCCGGGGCATTAGACAATATTGGGGTTTTAAACAACTCCTGACTCCCTACCTCCTCGGGTAAGCACAGGTTCAGAGTTTGGCAAACCTAACATTGCAGTGTGTACAAAATATATTTTTAAGTACCAAAAAATACGTAAATACGAGAAAGTTTTATTTTTTATTTTATAAATGGCATAGGTATTAGGGTCTCACTTAATGGAGGTGCGGGTCCAGGGTTAAGAAAAATACCTGCACCTTCCATTGCCTAACCCAGGCTTAGCATGCGCACCCCAGAAAACACCGAAAAATCGACGTTTCCGGAGCAAAATAGGTCTTATTGTAAGGCAGCAATGTCGATGCATCGTCGTTATGAGAAACAACATTTCTTTTCTCCCGAGCAGGAGCTCACAAAATGGCCTCTTTTGACAGCTAAAGTAGAAACGTTTTCTTATTTCAATGTCAAATAATCTTACAATAATGTCAACTACTCCACATCATGGCGGTCCAAGACAAATAGTTTCTTTACGTTCAGACATTTACTTGAAAATTTGATCACAGAAGATTTCCCGGCAGCCATTTTAAAATATGGCTATTTAGAAATGTTGACTTCTATTGACGACCTTGTTACCATGGATTAATAACTATTTTGCAACGAACTGTTTTGGATAGAATATTTCTAGCCCGCTGGAGCAAACCGTTAACGGGAGTACATGCTGTGGAACTAAGCACATCGGTGAACTATGTTGCATGTCGCATGATTGGTATGTATAGTGACTAAGTTATAATATACCTATGTGCCGACAAAATATAAAGATAGGATTTAAACTGGTGAAGGTTTTTCACAAGTTACAAAGTTTGTTTTTAATTTCAATCAAAAAGTTTTTTAAATCTGTAATTTTACTTAGGTACTATCAGGGAATCTTATCTATAAGCAGGTTGACTGTTATCACGATTTGTTCGTATTATGTCATTATTACAAAGGCAAGACCGCACTAGGCGGCAGCGGAACGACGCGTGCCTACGCGTGCGACTGGTATTACCGCAGTGCCGCGTCGCGTAGTTCCGCTGCCGCGTAGTTACGCCTAGTACCATTCCAACTTTATATCAAACTGACATGTCATTGACAATATTGTGACTGCATGTCGTCATTATAATACAAATAAATTATGTGAACACTCTATCTGCTTATGAATTAGGTTTCCTGATAGTAAATAACACAACATATTCAAAACCACTACCGCTTTATGAATTCAAAAGATATCCAACATAATAAACAAAATGTCCCAACATAATAAACAAATGTACGTTTTAAAATAATATATTTTGTCTATTTGAAAATTGTCCCAAATGCATTAGATTATTACCGTATATGCTGTAATACCTTTTGCTGAGCCCGTTGGTTGTGTTACGAATACGATACGATATTCTGCAAGTTTTAACCCCCGACGATAAGAGTGTTATACGTTTGAGGTGTCTGTCTGTGGCGTCGTAGCTCCCAAACCGATGAACCGATTTTTATCTAGTTTTATATTTGAAAGCTGACATGATCGAGAGTGTTCTTAGCTATAACTCATCATCTCAGCTCTCTGGATCAACATATGGGCTACTTTTTAACGCGACTAAATGTACGGTTCCCTGGGGATTTCTAATTACGCGCGAGTCGAGGGAAACATCTAGTGTTAAATAACATAATTACTACCTAAATAGTAAATACCAGATACCAAATTTTTACCGAATACTTTATCTTCCTTACAGTACAAATAATTTCTTAAAGTTCCTCAACTATCATCGTTTTTCTATGAAAATTACAGCTCTAGCAGATGTATGGAACACGAAGATTTTCGAAAGACATTAAGAACGTGGTTGTTATGTACCTTTTTTTTTAAATAATTGGTCAAACGAACAAGTAACATTTAAAACCTACATTTCTGAACGATGAAAATTTCAATCGTAACGTTTGTGTGCAGTCGTTTCGCGGTCGTGTCGTATACTGTACACTCGGCCCCTCGGCCAGCGTAATTCTGCAAATGGCTGTAACTCGAGCGCCGGTTTAAAATTGAAATTTATATGCACGCATTATACATGAGCGCGGCGCGGCTCAAAGATGATTGTGCGGGCCCGGGGGACCGCCGCCCCGGGTCCCGCGGACCGCCGGGATAGTTCGCGGGGTAACCCCGCCGGCGGGGTTTAAAAGTTCTAATGCGCTCTCAACAGACTTAGTGTTAAAGCTATGACTAGACGTCGTTTTATGTAAACCTAAGGTGGTTAAATCTATATATACACTAGCTGGTGCCCACAACTTCGTTTGCGTGGAACTAATTGGAACGGAAACCTAATATAAAAGTAGCCTAAGTTATATCAGAAGTCTGCCAGTAAAAGTTCGAGGTCAAAATCGGTACAGCCGTTTCAGAGATTTGCCGGAACAAACGGACAACCGAACGAAAATTTTAAAATAGGATTTTTTGGTATAGGCACCGTGTAAATACAAACGCACGGTAGTGTGAGTGAGGTAGTGTGTGTAACTTTATTTTTGATATTTTATGTATTTCTAAGCATTATTTTCCTTCTGCACACCCTCCTCCACAAAAACTTTAACTGTGGCAAATTCCATACTCTTCCGTTAACACAGTTGTCGTAAAACTGTACTCAAAGTTTTTTCTTCACGTATTTATATAATATGAAGATGATGATGATAGATTTCTGATGATGAAATAAATAATAAGTACTTACTGATTATTTCATTATATTAATTTACAAAGTATCTACCTAAGATACGAAAACGAATTCCAAACGCCTTTGTAAATAATAGAATAATAATTAATGACGTAAATTAATACATTAAACGAAATTGAAATAAATAAAAAATATTAAATATAAGTGCCGTAGCTGCCATTAATAAAAAAGTTAAAACATGGCGCCGTCTAATTTCTGAGGGAGGAAAGATTACGACTATTAAATATGCATTAACGAATTTTTCTCCTTAAAAGCTGAAAAAATAACGCAAAAGAAAATTGCCAATTACTCCCACTCCCTACCTTTCATTTAAAATTAAATTTGCTTGAAGACGCTACGTAAATGTGCCGGTACGGTCCGCAGCGAATTGAAATTACACTCGATTCTTATAACAAGTTTCTTCGCCAGTTCGTGTATACGTAAGTCGTGAAAATGTTATCCATTTCCACGGCTTTACCTAGAAAGTTTCATGGTCAAAGTAAAATTGCAAGAAAATTAATTAAGCAGATTTTATAACCTATAAAGGACGTTCGAGCTGAAGGTCGATTCTGCTATCAAATCCTGCGATAATACAGTTACTATCCAGTACCGATATGTTAAAACTGCAAAGTGGTATTCTACTTAACGTCAAACCCGTTTTGATTGGTCGAAGCTCCAAAAATCAGTTTATGATGTCAAGACGATTCATTTATAATTCAATAAAAGTAAAAAAAAGTGCGTGCGCGCTTTTCTAATGTTCGTTTAAAAGCGTCCAATATGTAGCTCTTAAGGCTGAATACTGAAACGCCAATCAAAATTAAGAGCGACAACCTGTTAATAGGAGGGCCTATTAACAGGTTGTCGCTGTCTCTGCTAGCCGAAATGACAAGGACAGCATGTGACTTAAGCGTCACTGAATTAACTATCGTTTCAGTATTCGGCCGGTAGTGTAAAATCACTTTTATTTACTTTTTTGCTGACGCTATCTCGTTTAGGTTCAGGTGTTCAAAACGTCATAATTGTGTATTAAACATGTTTTAATTAGTTAATCTACGTCCCAGCGCGCCTTATTTCGTTCACGTAAATTACGTAAAATGTCAAGTCTTCACAGCGAGTAAATAAATACCTTAAAATTAGGTTGTGTAAAGATGAGTAATGTATTTAAAATATGGTTTAGTGTATAAATAATATCTATGTGGATTAATTTAACACAGATTATTATTATTAAACGGAATCATTTATTTGACTAATAATGTTCTGAAACAGATTACAGGTGAACAAAAAGACAACATTAATTCAAACAATAACTATTATTGATGTGGTTTACTACATTTTCGTCTATGTACCTACTCGTACAATCGAACAAGTTTCCGCTCGACCATCCACTCTCCGCTTTCACTCTGCAGTCGACGCGGTCACTTCCTTTGTGTTCAAATACTTCGAAGCGTCCTAGAGCAAAGGAACATTTTAAGAAACTGGCCGAGCAGGAACACTGCCGATATTGTACGGTATGTAATTGACATTTGCATTGTGACGGTAGGTCGTCATTATAATACGTGCAAATTATAGGAGCGATCTACCTGCTTATTGATTAGATTCCCTGATAGTACCAGACTAAAACATAGCTCATTTATCATTTAAATTAATGAAGTGTCTTTACATAATCTATCCATTTGTGCGACGAAGCGTTTACATTACTACATATTTACTGTACACAGTGTTCAGTATTCTAATTAAATAATTTTGCAATTACCTAAGAGCGATTTGCTTATTGCTCACACTTAACAATGTAATGTATCGCGCAAACGGGCGACTAATTGTAGCTGTCGCGCGCTACCGCTATACAATTTTCAATGAAAATATTATGTCCCATACACTTTGAAATGCCAATATGAATATGAAAGGCAATAACCCCTTCGTGTTGCGGTATCGGCGATTATTATTAAAGTTATATTGGATTGTGTTGTGAAATAAATAGTTGTGTGATGAATAACTGATGAAAATAGTGGCAGTCTACGTAATGTATATTATATATTATGTATATTTGTTGCACCGTGGCGCCCAAACTACTGATCCGTGTTTGATGTATGAGGTGTCAATAGATTCGTAATAATATCCCGGGTAGCAAATTCTATATAATTTACGTAGTCGGGTTATAATTTTTTTTTAAATATAATTAATTGTAAACAAAAATATAAAATTCGACCAAATCAACGTGTCACTGTATTTCTTTATTGCGCGGCAAATACTTGTAAGTGACACTTAAATAGGTAGCGTAGTGTAAACTAATTGTCTTTTTGTTTACAAAACGATTAAATTTGATCAGAACAGCGCATAGACGTGGTTGGAACGCGTAGGTGGTCCGTTTGCGCTGTGGCTAAGTATAATTGTGATGTTGCAGTTGCCTCCAAACGCTTCGTGAACAGGTTGACGCGATGAATAACTGATGAAAATAGTTGTGTCGTACTAATGAAAATTAACAATTCAGTCGCAGTAATTGACAGTAATTCAGCGAGCTGAGTGCTCGTTCACTTTAACCTAATATATGATACTAGATGTTCAAAAAACTTCCTGTTCATCATCACTTTTATAATATTCTCTTTAAACAAGCCTGTAATGAGTATAAAAATGTTCTTCATTATACCCGCGGAGCCGGCGGTCCCGCGGGTCATTATGTATTTTTACCATCGAGCACCTCTTTATGCGGCATTTTCATAAATACGCTGATCTGATTATAGCATCGACGGTTAAAAGTATATGACTTTAGCGTCAGTTACATGCGTTCTGCTGACAACTTTAATAAATATGTATGAGATATATTATATAAGGTTAATCAAAATCAATCACGGATATTTTTGGAATATGATCATGTCAAGACGTTTAGGCTGAAAAAACGCGCCCCTTTACGGCGCTGTTAAGGTCATTGACCTCACACAGCTGTTTGTGTTGATGTTATTTATGCAATGTCTTTGCTTCCTCTTTGAATCACCTGTTTCTGTGAGGTTATTGACCTCAGCGCCTTAGAGAGCAAGGTAATTTTATTTAGTATTTATTTTTTCGAAATTTTCAATTATTTGTCCGCCTAAACATTTAATACTTGAGCAGTAGATCATAAATATAGGTAATTGATTATGAACAACCTTACAAAGCAACTCAAACAATTCTAAACATTTTATAAGTATCACTTGTCAAAACTATCTTGACCATTTGAACTATTATATAATATTATAAGAACTCAATATAATAAACACTTGTAACATGCATACCACGTTGGTGTCAGTTAGCGTTTGACAAGTGTCTCTAGCGCTATGTAATTATACATTCAAATGTACTAGACAAATGCGATTAACGAGCACTTAACCCTCACTTCATTATACGGTAACGCAGGCACGGTAACATAACCGTTACGCGAGTAACACAGTGGTAATGGAGGGTTGGTATGTGGTAACACAACGGTAACTCGAGTAATAGGGTTACGCAGGCGCGGTAACATAGCCATTACGCGAGTAACACAGTGGTAATGGAGGGTCGGTATGTGGTAACACAACCGTAACTCGAGTAATACGGTAACGCACGCTCGTGACACAGAGTAGGAAATATATATACTTATTACTTACGTGAACTTTTCTTACGTTACTTTAACTTACGTTCAACTTTTCCACACAATTTTATCTGTTCCTCTTACTTTAATTTGTGCTCGTACAGACCGATAACGCGTATTTGTAGTAATTTGAGTAATACGGTAACACAGGCTCGGACATAACAGTAAGTCAGGCAGTCAACGGGAGTAAAATACGGTAACGGTGAAATAATACACTACAGTAATGAGGGTAACACAGTAGTAACGGGGGTAACGAGAAGGTAACATAGGGGTAACACTACACGCGCGTGGTCGTAATGACACCGCTTAATTATTCATGCAATTAACTGATTATACGGTATATCCCCGACGTCGCCATCCGGGAGTCTTACTAGCCACTAGTATACAACCCTAACCTGGTAGGATAATACCAATTATGAATTACCACATAATTCTTTATTTTTTTATTACCACTTTGAAAGTTCACTACTTTGAAAGTTGCTACGATACGAAAGTCCCCCGCCGTGTTTGTCTGTCTGTATGATCGCAATAATCTTTGAAAGTACTGAACGGATTCTCATGCAGTTTTCATTTATCGCCAGGGTGGTTCCTTGGGAAGGTTTAGGTGGACAACTTTTTTTATGGTTTTGTAGAAATTGGCTGAAATATTATTGTTGAAGGTGTCGGAAAAAAATCAAGCCGATCGAATCGAAATCGAGAAATAACTAACCAATCCGTGCTGGCATTATTTCTCTTTTATAGGTCTCAAAATATGTCATATGTATATGTTTTATGTATATAATTGTTACTTACAGTAGCCATACACCATACCGCCTATTGTCCATTCGGAATGACGCTGCAGGCTTGGTACAATCTGGAGATCGTCCATAAACACCATAAACGTAATCGTGCCAATATTCGCCCATACACTTCTAACTGATCCCAACGGTAGCGTTATGCCGATTGGACGATTGGCAGTATTGTGTATGGCTGCCCTAATAACAGTGCCAAACTTTAGACAAACCAAAGATCCGACAAACTACAGAATGACAAAGCACATTGCTCAGTGCTAAACACAATTCAAACTAAGCAAATTAATGTTTAAAATATGTATCTAGCTATAATTTGTCTCGCTCTAATCAGAATTACGAAAGACGTCAATTCCCTTTGTTGGAGACAACTTGCGTACAATCGCGCTAGTTGAATATTCATATTAGCCGGAGAGGGGAGAGGGGGGCGGAGAGAATGGGGTATCCCCCCAACCCCCCTCGGCCAATTAATATGGCCGCGCTTCGTTAGGTGCGACCAAACTTGAGAATTGACCCCTCCAGTAATAGAGTTTGGAGTAAAACCTTTACTTAGCTACCGATTTTGTAGGCATTAATGTTGTTTTGTAGCAAAAGGGAATACTTGATTATATTGTTGACAAATTTCCGTTATTTGCGCAGGAAGCAGTTAAATCACCGATCTAGTTGATAATAAATATAATATTATGTTCTCTTAAGATTAGGGTTCTGTACCCAAAGGGTTAAACGGGAGTCTATTGCTAAGTCTCCGCTGTCCGTCCGTCTGTCACCAGGCTGTATTTTATGGACCGCGATAGTTAGACAGTTGAAATTTTCACAAATTTTTACTATCTAATAAACAGAATAAAATAAATATACAACAACAGTGAATTTTTTGCCGTTCTTATAGATTAACTCTTCGTGGGCGAGTGCAACTCGCACTTGGCCGGTTTTTTATGAAATGGATCAGGAAACGAGCGGTGACCGCTCATCACATTCTATGGGAGTGAGATCTCTGGCGAGATGAAAGAACTGCAATGCCAATAAACATCTTTGTAAATCTGGAGTCTCATAATACGGTGATCTCGTGGACAGCGCTGGGAATTTCCGTGCTGAAAGCGTTTTAGTCATAATTATAATTGAAAAAAATCCCCCCCATTAAGCTCCGAATGAAAGACATAACTTATCCTTTACTTAATATGAAAATAATCTTTATTCCCGTGGTGTTTCCCCTTTAGTTCTTTGACTTTTTGGTCATTGCAACTTTGTACTGTCTCCCGATTTGCTCGGGGAAGGAATTTGGAATTCTTTCTACTCCTTCAACCATTCTTCTGATTAATTTGCGGGTTTGCGTTGCGGGTCTCCAAACAGATGTAGCATACGTCTCTCGGGCACCCCCGAGATCATTTTTATGGTTGGTTGCCGCTGTCGATCCTGGCTCACAGGAGTTGCTGATCGCCTTATGGTAAGCGATTACCGCCGCTCATGGACCCTCGTAACACCAGGGTAGATAGATAGACAGATAAACACGTTATTGCTCACATGAAAGTACGTACAATCAAATTACTAAAATTACTTAAAATTATAACCTAAATGTGGGCAAGGGCGGCCTTATCGCTACAAGCGATCTGTTCCATGCAACCCTGCAGGACAAGAGAGGTAAATCAAATATATAAATAGCGGTAGTTATACTTGTAACTCCTCTGCTTGCGTTCCTGGTCCTCAAAATTCCCAACCCCCTTTGGTCTCGATTAGATACTGGTACGATTGTAGTTTTTACGTACAGTAGTTATTTTGATCTCTTATGTAATTTGGATCATGTATTAGATAAACGTATGCCATATATAAAAAAAGAATACGCGGAGGTTCTTTAGGCCTGGCACTATATATGATCCCGAATCCTGCGGGTCCGGGTACAATGTTGAAAATCGAAATGTCGAGCTGTCACATATGACATTGACATTTGACTCAACACTTTAGTTTTAAATTTTCAGCTCTATTGTATTAGCGCAGATTTCCATTTTCAATGTTCTGAATTTTTTTGGCCTACCGGATTCCGGACAATATAGACCCTAGTTGATATTTTCTGTCACAAAAGTCCAAGTTCAAAAATGGGCTATTTTTTATAAAATAAGAGTGAAAATTAGGCTTTATGTTATTCCTAGCCAGGTATGCTCAACTTTCGCGTTAAAAAAAACTTCTTCTATTATATATAAACATGAAAGTTTGTGAGGATGGATGGAAGGATGGATGGATGTATGTTTGCTGCTCTTTCGCGCAAAAACTACCAAACGGATTTTGATGAAATTTTGTATGCTAGTAGTTTAAGTTCTGGACAATCTTTTTATCCCGAAAAAGTACAGTATGGGATACGGTACTTACGCGGACGGAGCCGCGGGCTTAAGCTAGTACAATAATCTTTCAAGAGTGACAAATCGATGTGTAAAATACTCCACAAAATTGCGGAGTCACCATGTTTGCATGTGCAGTTTTTGTGAGAGCACTTCTGGCATGCGGTGTCCGATGCCATCAATTATTACCGCCGGTAATGAAAGCAAAACCTGTGATTCCATTGAACGAGAGCCGGGCGACCGCGAGTTATAGGCTCCAGCGATAGGTAAATAGTGTGATTTGTTGATAAATAATGTAAAAAGGACCTCCTCAAAAAAATTCCAAGTGCCAGTCGGACTCGCACACTAAGGTTTCCGTACAAACAAAAAATCACATTTGCTGCATCATGCATGGGAATATATTCAAAAAAATTTTTTAAAAAATATTCTGTTTTTAGTATTTATAGTGATAGCGGCAACAAAAATACATCATCTGTGAAAATCACAACTGTCTAGCTATCACGGTTCACGAGATACAGCCTAGTGACAGATAGACGGACGGAGAGATAGCGAAGTCTCAGTAATAAGGTCCCCTTTTTACCCTTTGGGTACGGAACCCTAAACAATACTGAACGATTTGCTACCTACTAATAATGACTTCTCAGACACAAATAACCAAAATGATAGCATTGCCCGCCTTGAAGCAAGGAGCTTGTAACAGACCGGAGCATGATTTTTATTTTTTCGAAAGGGAAAACTATTGCTTAATATTTTTTATCAGAACTTACCTGCAAATACTACTAACACATTCATAATACCTAAATATATGACTGCGGCGCAGTGATATTAAAATATTACCTATCATTTACCTACAAGAGAACAGGTTGGGAATCCGATATTATCGCTCCGAGCCGCTCTGCAATTTACAATCAGATCGGAAAGATAATTCGGCTCGGATTCGATATTTTCGCGCACGGAAACCAATGAACGTAAACCGCTCCAAGCGTTGATTGGTTACGAGGAGATATCGAATCCTTATCGAATCGTTATTTCGAGACAGAGTAAATCAGAGGGTTCCCAACCTCTTCGGGGGAAGAAAAAATATGATAGGTAATATTTACATGCACCTGCGCCACAGAGTGGATAAATTATATACAGGGTTATAGGTTAAGTCGATGTTAATCCTTTAAGGGATTGTAGTTTCCATCATCAGTAGGTACATAGTATAAAACAAAGTCGCTTTATCTGTCTGTCCCTATGTATGCTTAGATCTTCAAAACTACGCAACGGATTTTGATGCGGTTTTTTTAATACTAAGGCGGGTCAATAAGTCCGTGACTTTTTGAATTTCTAACCTCCTTACTGAAAAAGCAACACTACTCCTGTCAACAGGCATCTGTCAGTTGACTCCTATCAAAATTTTAACTTGCTGCGTCAGTTAGTTTGTGTTTTACAGCTATCTTTATCAGACTATCCAGTAACTTAAGGAAACAATGGAAAAAAGTGAATTTCGTGTGCTTATTAAGCATTATTTTTTGCGAAAAAAAACCATTACCGAGACCAAGGCTAAGCTTGATAAATACTATGGGGACTCTGCACCATCGATTTCAATGGTAAAACAGTGGTTTACTGAATTTCGTTGTGGCCTTACAAGCACTGAAGATGCCGAACGTCCTGGACGCCCAGTTGAGGTCTCTACACCCGAAACAATCGAAAAAATTCACGATATGGTGTTGGCCGACCGAAGATTGAAAGTGCAAGAGATTGTGGAAGCCATAGTCATCTCGCATGGCTCAGTGGTTTCAATTTTGAATAATCACTTGGGCATGAGAAAGCTTTCCGCAAGATGGGTGCCGCGTTTGCTCACAGTCGACCACAAACGCAATCGTGTAACAACTTCACAGGAAGGTTTGGCGTTGTTTAATCACAATATGGAGGAGTTTTTTAACCGTGGACGAAACATGAATCCATCACAATAAACCAGAGACCAAACAACAGTCAAAACAGTGTGTTTCTAAGGGTGAATCGGCGCCAAAGAAGGCCAAGGTGGGTTTGTCAGCCAATAAAGTTATGGCGACTGTTTTTTGGGATGCACGTGGGATAATCCACATTGACTATCTTCAAAAGGGAAGAACAATTAATGGGGAATATTATGCCAACTTATTGGACCGCTTCAATGAGGATTTGAAAAAAAACCGACCTCATTTGGCCAAGAAAAAAGTTCTTTTTCACTAAGACAATGCAAGGGTGCACACATGTGCAGTTGCCATGGCAAAAATCCATGAATTGGGCTATGAATTGCTCCCACATCCACCCTATTCTCAAGATTTGGCTCCGAGTGACTACTTTTTGTTCCCAAACCTGAAAAAATGGCTCGGTGGAAAAAGATTTGACTCCAATGATGAAATCATCTCGCAAACAAAGGCCTATTTTGAGGACCTCGACAAATCATATTTTTTGGAAGGGATAAAAAAATTGGAGAAGCGTTGGACAAAGTGTATAGAGCTCAAGGGGGACTACGTTGAAAAATAAAATGATTTATTTATCAAAAAATCTGTGTTTTATTCCAAAAGTCACGGACTTATTGACCCGCCCTCGTAGATAGAATGATTCAAGAGGAAGGTTTATATGTATATTTTAACATATATAATAATATAGTAGAGAAACACTGATAGAGGTTTCTAATATCTTAAACAAACACTTTTTTTGCGCTTACATTGTAAACGCTGGCTGAACCCTACGAGATAGATCAAAATCATGTACTACAGTATTGTACACATTTTAAAAAGGTCTATAAAAAGTCCGCGATGGTATATGTCTATCTCTTAGGGATAAGCCTCAATAACCAATATTTTATCCTTTTTTTTACGAGAAACGAGACGACGAGAAACAATGGCTTATTTTTACGAGAAATAATGGCTTATTTACGAAGCGATTTAAAGCAATACAGCATTACTCCATATCCAATTAACTATCTTGAATACATTATGCATTTTAAATGAATATTTACGAATATATTACAGATTTAAAATGCAGGGACATAGCGGTTTACTTAATAAAACTAGCTGCCGGTGCCCAGTTCATACTTATTATTATGTATGATATTTTCAGAAGCTATTTAGACGGATACAGTATGATCGTTATCAAATTAAATACGTTACTCACTTTAAGCATATTATACACATTATAGGCGCCCTTTAAACCATACAGCTTAAATTAATATCTTATATTTATAAGATATCGTAAAATTTATATTCAAGTGCGAAAAATATATATCAAGCGTCTCGCATGTCGCGTCGATGTGATAGGGTCTACTCCTCACTGTAATATACAGAAGTATATTACAGTGAGGAGAGTTATTTGCTGAAGAAGTTTTTTTTCTCCTAGAGCACTTTTCCACGCGGGCGAAGCTGCGGGCAAAAGCTAGTTTCCAATATAATCTGCTATGGGGGGGGGGGGGGGGGAATAAATTTTCCAAAATAAATATTTACAAGATTTTAAAGTTTTCTTTTAATTTTCTCTTCATTCATATTGTACTATGGCCTAGACTCCAGATGTTTTTCGATCGCCCGCGTCTGTCACTCGCAGCCGGGTCGCGCAGCATTAAGTATGCACTGAGGGAATGTGCTAGCGACACCTCACTTCATTGTCTCCCTGCACTACGACACTCCGCGACACTCCGCGCTCATACAATTTGTAATACATTCAATTTCGCCGGAGCTCCCGAACCATTAATATTTACAACGCTTTCTTCAGTCTGAGCGCCTGGTACATTTCGATCGAGATGCCGGTCAAATGTCAATTGGCGCGTGCAGCTATGCAAGATTTCATGTCAGTTGACACAGAGACGCGATGTGGCGCGCTCTTTTTAACCCCCGATGCAAAAAGAGGAGGGGTTTTTTAAGTTTGATGTGCCTGTCTGTCCGTTTGTCTATGTGCTCTCAAACGGAGGAACCGATTTTGATCTAGTTTTTTTAGTTTGAAATCTGATCGAGAGTGTTCTTAGCTATAATTCATCATCATCAGCTCGCTCCTAAACCCAAATTTCCGTAATGAACTTACGTAAAATGAAAATTTTACTTTTATTGAAATATAAATGAATCGTTTTAATATCATAAACTGATTTTGGAGTTTGGGCCAATCAAAACGGGTTTGATATTGGCTTGACGTTTATGAGAATACCATTTTGCAGTTTTAACATATCGGGGCTAGATCGTTATTGCAGGATTCAAATGAGTGTAATTCAGAATCGACCTTCTGATTGATTTGATACACGTTTCATTGCAAGAGTTCGAATTGCGAGCTGAACCGCGCAGAGCAGCGCCGCTCTTGCAATAAAACGTGTAACTTCTTGTGTAGCGAATAAAGTTAAATTATGAATCGCCATCTTGACTTGAATCTAGTTAAGGTACTTTCATGACACAAGCGAACAAAGTAAATTTCAATCAGATGAAGCCCGTATACTTCACGTTATTGAAATTTACTGGCTGTTTACTTGGTAAATGTGAACACATCCAAGTTGAAATGCGATAACGCTTGTTGTGCATTCTAAATGTAGGTAACCTATACCAATTAATGGTATGACATATTATTATAAGTATTGTTTAGTGTAATCAGCTAGAACTGAAATATCCAGAGTGACTGACTCGAGGACCTGTGTTCAGTGTCTATTTTGACCGAATGGATTTGTAGCGTCCTTGATTGACTCTACAAACTTTTACTTGATAATTCGAAATGAAATTAGAGTTACGGATGATCAAACTAAACTTGATTTATTGATCCCTTTGAATGATCAAATGACTCGGTGTGCGAGCACGCGTGATCGCCTTGATAGTTCTGAACGTACTGAATAATATTTAATAATTGATTATGCGTGTGTCACAAACCGCTGATGCCTAAAACCTAAAAATGCTTGATGTACGATTTGCATCGTATCTCGCATTACATAACTGCCTCCGTGGTCTAGTGGAATAGAGCTCGGCTCTCGACTCGGATGTCGTGGGTTCGATTCCCGCGTTGAATGTTGAAAATGTTTGAATTGAAAAAATGTTGTTTCCATGTTTGGTTAGGACAATGCAGGATGATCACCTGATTGTCTGACAAGAAAGATGATCCATGGGTCGGATGGGCATGTAAAAAGTCGGACCTGCGCCTGATCTCTCACCAGTCGTGTCGGTTTTCCGTCCCACTAGGTTTCGAGTGTAAAGGAGGAGAGAGTGCTATCGTGTACTGCGCACACACTTGGGCACTACGAAAATAACTCCCGCGTAACTGTCCTGATTTCAGTGAAACCGTTACCGAAATCTGTGTTGGGAGCTATTATTAGCTATTACTACAGGATTACATGGCATCAGTTTACCATTGAATACACGATCAGAGTTGATGTCACAAAATCGAGACAAGCTCCTAAGCTATTGACTATATTATAGCTCCATGGCTCTCTAGACTGACCACACACTATCAAGTTTTTAAACCACCGTCTTGTTTCAGCAGTGGCACATTCCGCTCGTCGCCTGCGGGGACCCCCGGCTCGGGGGCAGACGCGCCGCCCCCGCCCCCGCTGTTCCTGCCCCCGCACCTGTCACACCTGTCGCACCACCTCAACCAGCTCTCGCAGCCCTTCTTCCCGCTGAAAGGTGAGCAGGGTAAACCAATTTCAATTTGATCTAAACATGAACAAAGAAACAATAGGGCGCTATAGTGCTACCAATCTATATGTCTCTATAATACCTATATAGTTAAGGTTAACAGCCTCCGTGGTCCAATGGTTTAGAGCTTGGCTCTCGATCGTGCATGGCATCTCGGTGGTCGTGAGTTCGATTCCCGCATTGGAACAACAAAAAATGTTGTTTCCAAGTTTGGTTAGAACAATATGCTGATCACCCGATTGTCTGACAAGGAAAATGATCGATCCATGGGCATGTAAAAAGTCGGACCTGAGCTTGATCTCTCGCCAGTCGTGTTGGTTATATCCGTCCTACTGGAGTACTGCGCACACACTTGGGCACTACAAAAATTGTTGTACAAAATCACGTTTTGTACTTGGACCACCACCCAAGATGTATAGCAAAGACATTCGCTTCTTAATAATTATTATGTTTTTTTTTTAATCTACCCGCACTGTCGAAATTTAAAACGTAATATTTTATTGTTCTCATGTAAGTGACGAAATGTCTTAATGGGAAATAAAGATCTTTAAACCGAAACCGAAAATTACTCCTGCGTTACCGAAATCACCGAATATTATATTAAGTAACACAATGCTCGTTAATTAATTCTTTTTGTATTGTTTAGTTTAAGTTGGTTCTGAACAAAGTATAGTTAGTTAGACAGGTCGGTAACGTTACCGACCTGTCTAATTAACCATACTACTGTAACGACAGAATGTTGTGGTTTTTTTTTAACAAGATAATGTTTAATAATATAATTAAAGTGCCACTTTGATACCTTTTTATGTGGCCCAAAAAATGTACAATGTATGTATGAAATAATGACAATTAAAATAAATAAAAAAACAACTAAGTAACTCAGCTCTCATATTGCATTTTATATTACCTTTACTAATTTGCAATATAACTTCTATGTGTCCATCGAGCATTCCTATAATCACGTCATATCTTCTAGGCTGGGGCGCCCCCTGTCCCTGCTGCCCGAAGGAGGAGGCTCGGTCATCCAGCGTGGCCGAGCTGCGTCGTAAGGCTCACGAGCACTCCGCGGCCCTACTCCACAGTATCGCCAGCTTCCAGTCGCGGGCGCTGCTGCCTCTGCCCCTCCCGCCGCTGCCGCTGCATTTGCCTCTGTTGCACGACAACACGCAGTCCGCCAGTGATGCCTCCAAACATGTGGAGTAGCTACGCCTCTGAATAGTCCAGTCGATGAAAAAGACAACTGAGTATTTTCAAACGAGATTTTTTTAAGGTAAACTAGCCCGCTTAAATATGACAAATGTATCTGAGGTTTACAGCCTGCTTAATATTATGCTAGCGTGATCATCTTTTTGTTAAAGCAACGAAAGGAACTGTCAAAGTTTCCCAAGACTGTAAAAATGTATGATTAAATTTTCATTAAAATGAGTAAACTGTAATAAGAAGCTAATCAAAAGTTAAAAAAAAAAACATATTTAAATGGTCAAATTATGAAACGATTCTTAAATTTAGGGGCCCAATAAATTTATCACTGCTTGGCGGAATGTTATGGATGAATGTTAAGGACGCGTGTGAATTACGGCCGAATACTGAAACGCTAATCAAAACTAAGAGGAGAATAGGAGGGCTATTCACAGGCTGTCGCTGTCTCTGCCAGCCGTAACGACAAGCGTGTGACGTGATTATTTGGTCGTAAATTTAAAAAAAACTCGATCTAAATAAAAAAAATATTGTTTACTTATAAGAAATCCCAGGGGATCCGTACATTTTACCGCGATAAGTAGCCTATGTCCTTCACCGTGGTCTACTCTATGTCTGTGCCGAATTTCGTCAAAATCGGTCCAGTAGTTTCAGAGCCTATTCAATTCCAACAAACATACAAATCATTCCTCTTTGTTAGTGTAGTTTTGTTTTTATTAATTCTTATAAGGCTGTGATTTGTTTTTTAATCCAGTGAATATGTGCCATAGTGTCAGTGTTTAGTGCCAATATGTATTCAGCGCCATAGTAATTATTAATAATTAATCAAGATACAATAGGTTTTAACTTAAAAATGTATATAGGAAATAATTGTGTAAGTAGATTTTAAAATTATATTACTTATCGTATAAATATTAACTATTGAACTCAAATGTAATTTTTCGTTAAAATATTTTTTGTATAAAGTATATAAAAAATATTTTAACGAAAATAATATAAAGTATATTTTAAAATATACTTTATATTATTTACGGATTTTTGTCTTTAGGCAAAAATTTAAACTTGTCAGATGGTTAGTTAAAGAAAAAAAGCAACTCTTATGTAACACAGTTTATTATGGGCCTGTGCCACCATCTTCTCAAGTGTCGGATGGCTTTTTCGGAAGTTTTTCTGCTTTATATTGAGCGACAGTGTCTCTGTACAGCGACAGAAAAAAGCTATCTGACACGTATCAGTAGATTGTGCAACAGGCGCTTAGCATAATATAGTTGTATCATTGTTTTATAATATGTACATACTTTACCGAATCAGTATTCGACCAACCTGTAAGTATTTTTGTTGTATTATTGTAAACTATTAATAAAATATTATATAGCATCAATATCGTAGATGTAAATAAGTTTTAAATTACGCTATTGTTGGACATTGCCTTTTTCTTTGCCAATAAATATGTTGCGTATCCCAGATTACAAATTTACAAAACAACTTTTAATTTGTGCAGTCAAACCATCATCCCTAACTCATATCTATTAGCTTATAACTTACGGACAAATATATTTCTTATATTGTTTATTCCTCTTCGTCTTCTCACACCGGGTCACACCCTGGTCAGGGGCAAAAGCCCCTCTACATGGGGAAACTGTGTGAAATATAATTTATTATACTTTATGCTCACAACGTGGTGCAGAGGCGGGCTTAATGCCTTGTGGCATTTTGAACTTTAAGTTCTCTATGAGTCCGTACAACAAATGCCAGCAATAGGGTAATTTACCCTACTATAACAAAACCAATATATATCTTTTGCATAAAACGTCTAAATACTTAAAAACATGTGTCATAAGTTGTATATAGTAGCATATAGTGGCCGGCGCCATATGTACATAGCTACTCTACTGAACTACTGCAGCTGCACGGGGCCGGGAATTGGTGGCGCCGGCTGTTGTACCAATGTCTACTACGTTACAATACACGACTTAGGGTCAGTTCACACCGAGACGCGACAACACGCGACTTACAATGAACACCGATTCACTGCAAGAGCGGCGCCGCGCTGCGCCGCTTGGTGCAGATCAAAATTCGAACTCGTGCAATGAAACGTGTATCTTGTGTTTTAAATAAAGATAAATTTTGAATCACTATCTTAAAAATGCCGCGCCGCGTCGCGTGTTCATGTGAACTGAAGCTAAGGGTGAGTTCACACCGAGACGCAACGAGGCGCGTACATTTTAATAGCGCGAGTGGTACAAAATCGAAATTATAGAGCTGTCTCTGAGCAACCTCTGTATTCGGTACGTAACGTTTCGTACAAATTTATTTCGTTACTCGTATTAGAGGACGTTCATTAGTCATTTATAATTTGTTAGGTATCAAAAGTAACGAGTAACGATAGTCGAGATAGTCGGGTATTGTTAAAGTAACGAATGCATCCTGTGCGCTATATATAGTGTGGCGGACCAATTAGCGCCATAATCCTGAATCGCGCTATCGAAGTTTTCTATGATCGGCACTATATATACGACATCTGAAATTCATACAAGTGGGCTTCGGCCTGACCGAGCATAGCACCTCGCTCGGTCGGAGATCTCCCTTTGGGGCATCCACTCTTCCCACAATAGTTACTTATTACTCCTCTACGAAAATATGCAGCGTTGCATTATATTCATAATATCATTACAACATAGTCGCGACGTGTCGCGTTCCGATGTGACTGTCAACTCATACTAGCGCAGAATCGAAGCGCAGCGAAGCGAAATTCAGCAAATCGTAGCAAATTGTCTCTTATGTCCACATAACGCACATATTCCTTCCGAGATAAAATAGAAGAGTTAATATTGATAAGACCCGCGATTTTTGCCCAAATGCGCGCGATTCTTCGACTCTAACGAACTAAATCGACCCTAACGGAGGAACTAGTTGATAATTTAATGAAACATTGTTATATATTATATATTTTCTACAGATTTAATTAAATTATGTGTATCCCCTACTGACCTAACCCTATGGTAGAATTTTATGTTGTATACTTTTTAAAGTTCAACATTACTGTAATGTTTTGAGTAACAGTAGAGGCTTGCGAACGAATGTTGGACCGAAGTTATTTGAAGACTTCTAACTTGACAACTCCATACGACAGTCAATTTGACAAACCCAAATTTTTATTAATAAAATAAAAATATAATAAGATAACACATTGATAACACAAGCAATTGTGTGAGTGCACGCGTAAGCATGCGTAAAACACCTTCCTCCCACATTGCTTATGCGTACACTCACACATTTGCTTCCAGGTTGGGGGTATTTTGACGCGAGATATTTTAGATATAATATTAATTAAACTGTATTCTATGGATTTTCGCAAAGCAACGCCTGATTCTACTAACTATTTAAACCAACATTTGACAAAAAATCTGAGTTTTAGCTTGAAAGAGTAAAAAACCATTTATTTCACATTTTATTTATCATGTTAGTACTAATTAAATTATTATCAATGTTTTCATAGGAATTGGAATGTTGCCACCCTTAGGCCCGATTCGACCAAAGTTGAAGTTACACGAGTGTAACTATAATGAGAATAATTTTACTCCTTCAATTTACTCTAGGATATCTTCGTATGCGTTTTACCAAGTTACTCGAAGAGTATACTATGCTCGGTATTATTATTCAATGAATAATGAACGAATGTATAAACCGACGAAAAAATCATGTACTATTGTTTGTATTAGAATGACTTGTACGCCATAATTATTTAATTTCGTAGGATAATACAGTAAAATGTCAATGTCAAATTATAACACTTCACAATGACATTGATCGTGACAATTGCCAGCCAGCTGTGCGACTATTCAATATTCTCAGTTTAATACTTTACTCCGTCAAAATCGCCCGTGTAAATATTTACTCCCGTGTAATTACGCTATTCTTGGATTAGAAGTTGGAAAAACGCAAAACCAGCTTACTCTTAGATTAGGAAACATTTATACTTGAGTAAAATTTTACTCCAGTTTGGTCGAATCCGCCCTTAGATGTTTTAGGTTTGCCGCCATTCCTCAGGTTCAACTTTCGTTTGTCAGACTCTACTGTATAGTGAAGTTTATTAAATATTTTTATCCTGTAGTTTTTTTATTGTGCAAACCCAAGGGGTCCAATATTCTTACCGGTGTATTGGATGTTTTTTTTCTATGAAAATATATTATAATGTAGTAGACACAACATATTACATACATAATTAGTTGTTATATAATGGGTAGAGCACGTGACTAGCTGTTTCAACATTAACAATAAAACGTTATGTACATCTGTGTGTTTGTTTATCCCCTTCTTACCAGTAAGACAAAACGAGTATTATATAATAAGATAGCATATCCGGAATAACTCAGAAATCCGGATGTGTGAAAACCAGCCATAAGTCCATGAAAAACGATGCCTTGAATCCGGAGTATAGATCCCTGGAAAATCCATAAAAAAAAACGTGGAGTAGGAGTCCCACAGCCGGCGTGATCTTAACCCCAAACGATCAAAATCACGGGCTGTGTGACCATCACAAGAATAAAGGGTAAGCAAAATAAAAGATGATATAAAGAACAATTAAAGTATGGATACAAACATCCTAATATTATATCAATGCAAAATCGGAAAGATATTTAATTAGCAATAACAGTTAATAGATGACGCTAGAAGCGTCGTTATTGGCGATATTAACTACGTTAAAAATGTAGCTTTGTGTAGTAAAGGGCACTTGTAACTTCTATGGTGTTGGCATGCCATCCATGGGCAGCGGTAATCCGCTTGACGCCTACCGTCACTAACCACATTGATTGTTTGCTACGAAATTCTATAAAAAAATATATTGTTGTCCGTAACCGCGAATGTCTAAACAGGTTACGTTACGTTACCTGGTTCCTAGGTACCTAAGGTCCTAGAGAGTTTTGGTTCCCCATGGTGGTCTGAAACTAGTCGCAGGATATATTATAAGCTGATCATCATCATTAGTTCATTAACTTCAACGGATTGGCAAACCGCCTACGGTGTCAATTAAATAAAAATAGGGACAGAGACAAATGATGACTACAAATGATACTTCAACTGATTACATAAGTATATAATATATTATAGTATATAAGACACAATTAGCGATTGTTGTAAAATCAAAATTTGACAAAAATTCTGTGGTTATTGCTTCAAAGAGTAAACATTTATTTCACTAGGGTTACTGTAGTACTGTTGGTAAAACTATTAGCAGAAGATTAGTACACTCGCATAGCAGCGTGCTACATGGCGTTGTGATCGCGTAGCAGCGTGCTACGTAGCGTTGTGATCGGGTAGCAGCGTGCTACGTGACGTTGTGATCGCGTAGCAGCGTGCTACGTGGCGTTGTGATTGCGTAGTAGCGTGCTACGTGGCGTTGAGACCGAGTAGCAGCGTGCTACGTGGCGCTGTTTTCGCGTATCAGCGTGCTACGTGGCGTTGTGATCGCGCAGTAGCGTGCTACGTGGCGTTGTGCCCGAGTAGCAGCGTGCTACGTGGCGCTGTTTTAGCGTATCAGCGTGCTACGTGGCGTTGTGATCGCGTAGCAGCGTGCTTCGTGGCGTTGTGATTGCGTAGTAGCGTGCTACGTGGCGTTGTGACCGAGTAGCAGCGTGCTACGTGGCGCTGTTTTCGCGTATCAGCGTGCTACGTGGCGTTGTGATCGCGAAGCAGCATGTTACGAGGCGTTGTGATCGCGAAGCAGCGTGCTACGAGGCGTTGTGATCGCGAAGCAGCGTGCTATGAGGCGTTGTGATCGCATAGGAATGTGCTACGAGCCGTTGTAATCGCGTAGCAGCGTGGTACGAGGCGTTGTGATCACGTAGCTACGTGCTACGCGGCGTAGATAAGTCTCGAAAGTACTGGTTTACATCGTTTAAAAAAGCCTGTTACAGACCCACACACCATACTGCCTATCTCCAATCGGCACGACGCTTCAGGCTTGATCCAATATGTATTATACAATATATCCATATATACCACACACGTATCACTGTCATGCCAATCCACGCTCATAACGGTCAGTTCTAACTGATCCAATCGGTAGCGTCA
Source organism: Phengaris arion (assembly GCA_963565745.1). Lineage (NCBI taxonomy): Eukaryota > Metazoa > Arthropoda > Insecta > Lepidoptera > Lycaenidae > Phengaris > Phengaris arion. The sequence continues at coordinate 2,213,905 of OY751451.1, read as the reverse complement.
TGCCGATATAGCGATAGAATGGTGTATGGCTACCGTTAGAATCAATCAGCCTTAACTACATAATATATTGTAACTTTTAATAACAAACATCCTAACCTAATCCTAACTTCTTCTTTTATATATAAAAATGGATTGTAATTCCAATGTCTCGCTAAAACTCGAGAACGGCTGGACCGATTTGTCTAATTTTGGTCTTGAAATAATTGAGGTAGTTAAGGTAAGGTTTAAACGGTGATAAAAATTGGAAATATTGCGGGTGTTCACGCCAGACCGCGTGACGTATATAATAAATATAAAGGGGATTCAAATCGGCCAATCACGTGCGAGTATGGCCGACAGACTGGAAGGCGCTGTGAGAAAGAGACGTTAGCACTTGCCAATTGAACCTGTCGCGCGCAGGTCGTTTTTCAGCTCATCCTGACGCGAACGCGTGTGCGCATATTTATTTGTGCCTGTCAATACTCAACCAAATTTGCCGGCGAATTGTAATAAATCTATCGATAATCTCCACTCAACAGCTGTGTAGTGTAGTGAGAAAAAACCTCCCTCCAGCTCCACAACCACCGGCTCAGCGTAACCACGTTAACCTACGTACCTACCTACCTCAGCTCAAAGTCGCGTATGTAGTAGGTTTGGTGTAGATGTGGGTGTATATGTGTAGATGTAGATATATGTGTAGGTTGTAGGTGTAGGTTGAACCTGTGTCGGGACAACCAGTAATATAATAAAGAGTCGTCGATCGATCGTCGTCGAGTAAAAGAATGCTACAATTTTCAAACGTATACGTTCTTATGAAAATTGGGGAAAGAACGTACGAAAAATTTACCTCTCGACTAGACAATTCACTTATTTCTTTTAACTTGCATTTAAGTTCTAATGTCAGCACATGCCGTCTCACTTGCGCATACGGTGTGCTAGTGTGACAACGTCGTGCGTGTGCGACCGTGACAGCCGTGCGTGTGCGAGTGCGACAGCGTCGTGTGTGTGCGAGTGCGACAGCGTCGTGTGTGTGCGACTGTGGCAGCCGTACGTGTGCGACCGTGACAGCCGTGCGTGTGCGACTTTGACACATCGTGCGTGTGCAACTGCGACAGACAAATTGCGTGTGCGAGTGCGACACCACTGTGCGTGTGCGAGTGCGACAGCGTAATGTGTGTGCAACTGTGGCAGCCGTACGTGTGCGACCGTGACAGCCGTGCGTGTGCGACTTTGACACATGTCACAACAACTTACGTGTGCGAGTGCGACAGCGTCGTGTGTGTGCGAGTGAGACATCATGCGCAGAGACTGGAACGCATATGCGAATTTAAAACAAGATTTCGTGAATTAGGCTTCTAATACTTTGGTAGCCTACCCGCCACGTAACCTTTGAACAAAGGGAAATTTAATGTTTAGCAAATAAAGTTTGCTTCCGAAATTAATTGTTTTCGTTGTTGAGTGTTAGTTATGTACTTTATTCTGATCTGAGTTTCCTATACTATTCCAGAAAGACGACTGGTAGCTTCAACACTAAAATTTCCTCAAAATTAATTATTAAATTGATTCCATAAGTCGATTGGACATTTGACAATTGTATGAAAATTGTGACTGTAGTTAAGCATATACATAATAATGGCAGTTGGTGCACAAATCAGGTTAGACAGCTTTAAGACATCACATGCTACCGACCTTCGGAGATTTGAGACTTGATGTGGTTTCTTTTAATCCTTTCTTTCATCTAAGTTGTATGAGATTTATTTACTTACACCACTACGCGATTTTGCACGCGCATTGCGAATGCGGAATGTACAGGTGCGTGCGTATGCGACCGCCGTTTGCAACTGACTGCGAGGCACGGACGTACGATCCTTTGTTTAGGACGGTAGGTGAGAATAATATTTGTGCATAATTATAAGCGTTTTCACATTAAGCTATACCGATATCCAATAACAGACCGGAATCGCTCTTTGGCATAAGTGCGTTTTTTCAATATCCAATTCGATATCGGTTATCGCACTGTTAATGTTAAAGACAGGTAGTTATATGTTTTACATGAAAACATATCCAAATGTACGGGAATCACATAGTCACAACGATAGTATTACACGGGTAAACTTTTCAACTGATGTCCACCAGTTCAGAGCTTGGCGAAATCGCAACATAAAGAACTAACAACATTCCTATATGGATTGATAAAAACTACAAAATGAAATACGTGGGGACGTTTTCTTTCTCTAGGAATGAGTGGGATAGAGGGGAGTAATTAGGCTTATTGGGAATCTAACTCCGTTATGTTCAGTGATCTGACATAATTAGAATAAATACCAGCTTTCATTGTCATCGGACAACTAGCTCCTAAACAATAGTCGACCAAGCAACATAAATCAAATCAATATCAAATTTTGCGCATGAATTATAATGCCAAAGGTGTTTTGTAATCGGAAAATACCAGGCAACATCGTTTAGGCAAGAAAAGATAATCATTTGAAAAATGGCACTGGATCTTTCATCGCGTTGCGTTGACAGCCCTGAATAAAGTTGGCTTCGATATTTTTACCACATAACCTGTAGTCAAGATTTGACCCCTAGCTATTACTATATTATAGCCCAAGAAAATTTAAAAGGATCTGCGGCGTCAAAAAATTTGATTAAAAGAAGAAGAATATTACGTTTTTTTTTCAAGAGAAAAACAAAATACTATAATAGTATTTTATTATAAATTCTTAAATATGCATTCGTATTCTACACAACTATGCTGCTGCAATGGAAAAATAGTTTGGTTTATTTATTCTTAGCCTGGAAGGTATTCCTCGCAAAAAGATGCCCTCGAAACAATAAGAAAATTATTAAATATATAACATCTATGTAACAACATTATTTATTACTAGAATAGTTCCCCGTTCTCGTCCCATCCTTCTAAGCCCATTTCTCATCTACCTCATGATAAATTACCCTCTTTATACACGAAGTTGGTAAGACGTATTAAATGCGGACAATTTATGGAAGTTTCTTTAATTTTCACTTCAAATCCGATGTATTTATGGATAAAGTTGTTGATATCCATGGACAAAGTTGTTGATAAACGGCAAAGTTGTTGGCGGAGTTGTTGAGATAAGTTGTAAAATATAGTTGTCAAGTCCTATTGCTTTAGCGCAGGTGTAGCATCATATACATTAATACGCGAACCAAAAACTTTCAGTACTGTTTTACGAGAATTGTGCGAACGGAGGAGAATAATATTTGGCATAGTTAAAGTTTATGTTGAGAAAGGTGTGCAGAAAGCTTATATAACTTTTTTGAATGTTTAGAAATACATAAAATTAATAAAAACAACTACAACACACTACCTCAGATTATTAACACACACTATCATGCGTTTGATATGATACTAAAACGGCCGGACCAATTTTGACCGGACATTCACTGGCAGATAGCTAATATTACAAGAAGTAACTTCGGCTACTTTTATCTTAGGGATCTGTTCAAAAAGATAAGGTTCCGTTTCGTTTAATAGTTCCACGCAATGAAGTTGTGGGCAACCAGCTTAATAAATTTTATTTTAACTTGAATGTACCGTGCAAATCTTGAGGTTCTTTCAATAATTGTCCTCTTGTTGTTTTTTTTTTGGGTTTCGTAGGACACAAAGAGTAAAGACGTACCCTTAAATTATAGTTTTCATATCAAGCTATATTGCAGTTTTTATTTCACGATTATTTTTTTCTGCTCAATAAAAAATACACGTTACAAAATTTACATATTGGAAAAGTTATGTTCAACTGTCGATTTTACATATTTCATTCAATATTTTTCATTAAATTTTACAACGATAAAGTTAATTTGAAGAGTTTCTACTGTAAATATTATATATATATATATATATATATATATATATATATATATATATATATATATATATATATATATATATATATTATAATAAATTTATTAACTAGAAAGGCTCGACAATACAACGAATTTTTAAATGTAATAATAATTATATAGATATATTTATTTACAACATACATATTGTATATATATATATATATATATATATATATATATATATATAATTTTTTGGTAAACATGTTTTAAACAACAACAACACACTCTACTGTGCTGTGACCCTAATAAATGAATAAATAAAAAATAAAAAAAACAAATGTATAAAAATAATTTTATTGCTCCAACTACTGATCAAGGCACAAAAATATTGAAGTTACTTATTAACAATTTTAAAATAAGGTTGTTCAAAATAAATGACGGATATTTTGGGCATATAATCATCCGCTTATGTACAAAAACGTGTAGGCACAAATATCATTTTAATCAAAAAAATGTAAAAAGAAAATGGGTAATTAATTATACTGAATAAAATTACATTGAGCTCTCTCAGAAGTTGAGGTCATTAACCTCCCAGGAACGGCTGATTTAAAGTGGAAGCAAAGACTTTGCCTAAATAACATCAATACAATCAGATGTGTGAGGTCAATCACCTTAGCAGAGCCGTAAAGAGCGTACTGTAATTTTATTTAGTACTAGATGATGCCCGCGACTTCGTGCACGCAAAAGGAATCCCGCAGGAACCGTACATTTAATTGCGATAAAATGTAGCCTATGTCCTTTCCCGTGTCCTACTTTATATCTCTATCCATTTCATCAAAATAGGTCCAGTAGTTTCGGAGCCTATCTAATTCAAACAAAGAAACAAACTTTTCCTCTTTATAATATTAGTATAGATGTTTTTTTTTTTCGTTTTTTTTCTGGCTAAAGGCCCTTGGCATAAGCAGTAGATCAAATGACCAAAATATCCGTAATTGATTTTGAATAACCTTATATACAGGGTTGTAGGTTACGTCGACGTGGTTTAAAATTACCTCATAATTAGTAAAGAATTTAGTACTTTTCGGCAAAGATTGATGAGGTGTATTTTTTTCTGGTTTTCGAAAGAAATTTCACGATCTCAGTTTTTGACAAAACATCATAAAAGATCGCGCAGTCTCACGTTCCTTCGTACAGCGTTGTTGAACCCCTCTCTGTACTGGAAGAACACGCGGCTGGAGGATATGACGTCGTCGCTCGCATCTGTAACAAACGATCATCTTAGATTTCTTTTATTTTTACTAGGAAAACATACAGTGATGGTTATTAACATCTTATATATATAAAATGAATTGCAACTCCAACGCCTCGCTAAAACTCGAAAACGGCTGGACCAATTTGGCTACTTTCGGTCTTGAAATAATTGTGCAAGTTCAGGCAAAGTTTAAACTGTGAGAAATATTGGAAAAATTGCGAGAAAAAGACAGAACAACGTATGTCGGGACAGCTAGTACTATATAAATTCTTAACAATATTAGCACGTTTTCACAATTAGAATAGTAAATGCTTTTGTGATGTAGGTATGAAGAGACAATACGTGCGATAATATATACACAACAGATTGTCAATATGATGAACGAACATTTAACAAACAGCCTCAATCCATTATCTATTAATTAACTTTTTTGTAGCGTTAACTGAACAATTAAATATAAACCCCCTTACTAATAAAAATATTTACACAACGGATAACTTAAAAACGTTGCTATCTTTTTCTATCATATTACATTTCTAACGTATTAGACAAAGACAGCAACGTTGTTTAAGTTATCCGTTGTGGAAATATAATTTATTAGTAAGGGGGATAGATTATAGAGGTCGTGAGGCTTTAAGTAAGCTTAAGTCGTTAAAAAAGTTAGATAACCTTATGAAGAATGAATTTTTAAGATTCATGTATACCTAGTACTTAACTTCATAGACACTAGTCTAAATTTTATTACCAAACTAGCTGTTGCACGTTTTAAATACATTAATAAAAAGTAGCCTATGTTTTAATCCAGAGCTCAAGCTACTACTATACCAAATTTCTCAAAATCCGTTCAGTGGTTTTTGCGCGAAAGAGTAACAAACATCCATCCATCCATGCTCATAAACTTTCACACTTATAATAGGATTACTAGCTAACGAAAGAATGGCGTCACGAAAGCACAGGAACATATTTTCAACTAGACATGGTTGGTTAAACCTGTAACTATAATCCATATACACCACAAACGTACGACTAACATGGCAGCACGCCCATACACGGTCAGTTCTAACTGACCCAATCGGCAGCTTCATACCGATTGGACGACGATATAGTGTATGGGTACTGTAAAAAGAGATTCAATATTCTTCACATTCTATAAGTTTCGGATTTCCGTGTCTAGTTGTGAAATATGTGTATAGCTAGCTAGTGTGCCCGTAATACTAAGGGTCAGTTCACACCTCGACGATACGATACCACAGAGTAGAAAATATATAATTATTATATACAGAGAAACAGCTTTCACAGAACGATCCAAGTTTGAAAATTTTGACGTCCGCCTTCAACGGCCCACTATTTTTCACACATAGAATGATTGTATTGCAATCAAATCGAAAGCTAACTACATAGGCTGCACTAAAAGTATCGGGAATGGAATATTTCCACTGTTCCTGTCATATTAAAATCTTTTTAATTTAAAGCTCCTTGGTTTTAAAAATTGAATACCGTTTATTTATTTAAAAAAAAATTCTCGGTCTTGTCACAAGGTCTTGTCAAACTTGTTTAGTCGTTGAGCAAATGGAATTGACTCGAGAAAATTCTAGAGCGATGATTTATTATGACTTTCGAAGTGGTTTAACACAAAAACAGTGTGTTGACCGGATGATTTCTGCATTTGGTGATGAAGTCCCATCCAAAACCACAATTTATGTTTTTTGGTTTGCTGAATTTCAACGTGGACGTGTCAAGCTCAGTGACCTACCCGTCAAGGTAGTCCAAAAACTGCAGTCACCCAAGAAAACGTTGATGCTGTGCGTAAGCTGATTGAGGAAGATCGACATGTGACATACCGCGAAATTCAGGCAACTTTAGACATTGGCATGAGTCAAATACAAATAATCTTGCATGAATAATGAGGTGTAAAAAAGTTGTTTTTCCGATGGATACCGCATTTGCTCTGTGAAGAGCAAAAAGCGGCTCGCGTTACTTGGTGCGTCAGAACTCTCGAAAGATTCCACGCAGGATCCTCAAATGCTGTATGCAACATCGTATCAGGTGACGAATCCTGGATATACGCGTACGAACCCGAAGCATAAAACCAGTCATGAGTTTGGGTGTTCGAAAATGAGTTAAAGCCAACAAAAATTGTTCGTTCACGGAGTGTTGCAAAAAAAATGGTGGCCACGTTTGTCTCCAAAACCGGCCATGTTGCGACTATTCCTCTTGAGGGACAAAGAACGGTTAATGCAGAATGGTATGCTAACATTTGTTTGCCACAGGTCGTTTCTAAACTCCGTAAAGAGAACTGCAACCGCCGCATCATCCTCCATAACGACAATGCGAGTTCTCACACCGCGCACAGATCAAAAGAGTTTTTAGAGCAAGAAATCATAGAATTATTAGACCATCCGCCGTACAGCCCCGACCTAAGCCAAATAATAAAAGCCTAATACAAAAAAAAAAAAAACCATCAACATTGTTTTGTTCTTACGTCAAAGTGAGCACAGCGGAGTAATCCAAAAATTACTTTTAATTTTAATAGGGTTTAAAAATGATGGAGTTGGTTAAAAGTTAATTTATAATCTTTTTGTGGGGGTTAAAATGCGGCTTTCCTTCTACTTGTCCGAAAGGGTTAATATTTTTGGGGCTCGGAGCGTTATTACATTTTTCTCGTTACATTTCGCAGCGTATCAAGTTACTGGGTTCTGGGTTGGTGGGTAATGTATATCATAATATACATTTATCAACGTGTAATCTTCTGAATGTGGCAAGTAGATATTTGTTTAAAAAAAATTGTTTGATATTCGAAACTACATAACTAGTTTTGCATAATGTTGATATTAGATTAACTTTTTATTGTTTTATAAATATATAACTATAATATTTTATAAAAAAATATATAGCCTATGTTACCCGGGCTATTATTACGAATCTATTGACACCTCATTTAATAAACTCGGATCAGTAGTTTCGGCAATGGAACAAACATGCATACATATTACATTTATGTACCCTTCCTTTTGGCTTCGCCGTACTCGGGTTATTTCTTGTTTTTTCTTTTCATTTCAGTTTCTACGCAGTCGGTTTTTTATTTTTTTAATTAATTTAACTTTCACAAATTATCTAGCAGACTGTCAGAACAATACAGCATAATATAAGAAAGATATAGGTATATAATAAGACAAAATATTGGTCCAAACACTAGACATAGTCCTGAGGCAAGGGCGCGTTTACAAAATGTGTTGTTTGACAACGGCCCAGTACGGACAGACGATTCTTTAGAAATGTTTGTGCAATGAATCCAAACAGTGACCAAATAAATTTGTAAACGCGCCTTTAACTTTCTGCAATTATCCACCAGACTGATAATCATGACAGAACAAGACAGCACACATTAGAGCGAGACGGGTGCACAATTAAGACAAATACAATATAGTCGCGGCGGGGCGGGGGCGGGCCGCGGGACATTATGAGTATCAGCGCGGGGGATGTTTGCACAAGTTAATTGCTGCTATTGTGCCGCCCACCGACGATAGGGTTGGCATTAACGAGTTTTTTTTTTCAAGATAGAAGCGTACATTAAGGTATTAAAAGCTCTACTGATACAAGAGAATTTTCATGTTGTACAATCGGACAAGTTGCCGCTCGACCAGTGCCCCAATTCTCGTACCTCGAATCTCGGTTCGATTAACGCGCAGACTCATTTGCATAGGTGTCAAATTGCGCGAGCGGGACAGACTGACAACCGAACTGAGTTTCGAGGTACGAGAATTGGGGCCCTGGCATACGATCAAAATCGCGTGGCATTGCCGATATATCGTGCGCACTCACATTTAAATACAGACTTCAACCATGTCTGCAGTCGATGCGGACACTTCCTTTGTACTAACAGAGAATCTAATTAATAAGCACTAAGCAGGTTGACGTTGTTAAATTTGTTCGTATTGTGTTATTAATATGATGTATTGTGACCTCATGTCGCCATTATAATAAATTGTGAGAAAAGTCTACCTGCTTATGAATTAGATTCCCTGATAGTACATTAAGGCTGAGAAAACAAAGAAGCTATTTTAGGAATATGCAAGAATTTCTAATCATCATCACGTCTTTCGTCAAATCTTGTGAAAAGTTTAATAATCATTTGAACAATAAACCGTTTTCTGAGAAATCTCTGTTTCATCTGAGAGTAATTCATTGTTTAAGATCAATGCGCTGGCTTATCTTACTTTTATTATTATTTTCATAGTTCTTCTCATGGTTCAAGCTAGAAAGTTAGAAAAAAAAAACTTTTTAACCCGCAATAACTCAAAAGTACGCAGAGATGAGTAACATGTATTGTCGCATGAAATACTCAGAATCAGTTGTTTTCTATCATGTGTGATCACCATATTGAGATATTTTAGGAATTTAGAGAAATTAACAGAATTGTCATTTATTCCATACAAAAAAAAGTATTTTTTTTTTCTACCAAGAAATAGCCGTGATAGGATAATAAGATTTTTTTGTCTTATTAGTTATCCTAGTGTTAACCATCAACAAATTCACGTGCCTCTGGCATCAATGTCTATGTTTTATTAATTCGGGACCACTGTGCGTCGTGTTGATTTTCAAAATAATGACAGCAGATTTGTAATACATATTATCTACTACAATTTTACAGTGGTTACATTTTTATGCGTATTTCAAAGTAAAACTAACAGAATATATTACCTTCGCATTCAAGGTCAATAAACGCCTTAATATGGTATTTGTTGATACAAATACATGTATTATTAACAAGCCAGGAAATATTGTCAGGAAATATCCTTGCGATATCTCCGATCAACCGTTGATGAAATACACAAAAACTGATGCACGAGTGACGTCACAGCAGTTGAAAATGTATGAAGATATATTATACAAAATTGATTTTAATTAACTTCAATACTGCGTTTATGTATATTATTGTCATAACAAAAAATGACACGACTAACATAAAGATTTGAACAGTAATTTTCCTTTTTTAATCATAGTAAAACAAAAATCGTCATTTTCTTAGTCCTTTTTAGTCCTGTAACTTTTTAATTTAGCAACTGATTACTGTATTATTTTTTTTCGGTCCATATTTATGTTGCTTTTCGGAAAATATAAGAATTTTGTTGATTTAAAACCAAACTCCCCAAACTTCCCGGCGACAGCCCTACATCTTCAGCGCTATCGCATTATGTAATCTTGCATACTCATACCCCGCCCGTGTATTAATTACACGGCGCGCGAGCACAAAACCTCGTCTGTACAACCCTGTTGACGCTCATCATCATCATAACTGCAATTAAGAATGTCCGCTACACACCTAACGTTTTTATCGTAACGATTTAACGGTTGACAGTGCGGTTTTATTGATCGTGTGCGTCGTGTGAATCGTTGCGAATTATCGTAACGATTTGTCATACACGCTACCCATTAAACTGCACAGTTCGGTCTGCACCTTTATCAGTTATTGTACACAAAGATGGCTGGCAAAAGCAGCAGTAATTTTTGTGTATTTACACGAAAATCACTACATCATTACTCAAGTTATCTTATACTTTGAACGAGGCAATCTTGTATATATATAATCATAATCTCGGCCACGGCGGCAAGTATTTACATAAAATTTAGTATGCAGGGAGTTTTTTTGGAGGAGAAAAATCGGTCTAGCTAGGTTTTATCTCTGGGAAACTGCGCATTTTTAAGTTATATATGTTTTTTCTTTCGTCGTGCAACAATATATCAATAATTTCGACACTAATAATAAACATTTATTTGCTAGGTATTTACAAACTGACATAACAATCTTGCCACCATGGCAACGGCCATCGGTGTCACAGATAATAGTATATAGCAGCTCTCCGCCGCTATTCCAGCAATTGAACGCCTGGCGCAGGCAAAAGCTGCTCCAGATGCCGGCGCCAGACTGTACCAGCGTCAGTTCGGACCTCACAGTGTAGCCGGCCCAGGCGACGTACAATAGTCCCGAATTCCCATCTCTGGTTTGCGTAGGAAACTAGCCTGGACCCGGTCGCCCGGCGTGAACGCCTTAACAGCAGGTATGCCGGAGTCTGTCCTTGTCGTAGACGACGGCGGTCTGCGAAGCATCGCGTGAAGCGATGTTCTTACGTCGCGACCAAACATCAATTGGTACGGGCTTTGTCCATCGACTTTGGGGGAACGTCTCAGTCGAGTCTTCACTATTGTTAATTTATTAAATATGTCACCTTCCTCCGCCTCCATTGCGCGTAATGCCTTCTTTATAGTCTGTACGTAGCGTTCTGCTTGACCGTTGGTTGCTGGATGGTAGGGAGCCGACGTCTTATGTACCACTCCGCATCTATTTAGAAAGCTCGTAAATTGTTCTGAGGCAAATTGACGTCCATTGTCAGATACGAGTGTGTATGGGATGTTAAATGTTGAGAATAGTTTTTTGAGCTTGTTGATACACCAGGAACTTATTAGTATTTTTGGTTGGAAATATTTCAACCCATTTTGTAAATGCGTCCACGATTATAAAGAGCTGTTGTCCCTGGATCGGTCCAGCTAAATCAGCAAAATCAACGTGCAGTCTTTGCCGAGGACCCATCGGTTGTCCCCAATGATGAATCGGAGTTTTTAGAAGTTCGTTTTGTTGTAATCGGCAAGCTCTACATGATTTAACTTTCTGTTTGATATCTCTATCGATATTCCTCCAGTATACGTAACTGCGAGCCAGAGTCTTCATTTTCACAATACCGCTGTGCCCAGCATGGAGCTCTTCAAGTACACGCTCACGTAAGTTTCACGGTATAACAACTCGAGTTCCTTTTAGAATGCAGTCATCTTGTAGCGGAAATTCGTTGTCGTTCTTCGTCACTTCGTAGGGATTCTCGCAACGTATTCAATTCCTTGTCTTTTTCTGTTTCATTGATTATGATTTCAGGTCTTATTTACAAAACGTTGATTTGGGCGCGTTGGACCTATGAAGACCGACACTGTATGTGTTGGCCTTTCATAGATTTCATTTACCGTTTCGGATAAATTACGTTTGCAAAAAAAGGTTTGCAGGGTCGCGCTTTCATCGCCCATTATCATGTTGAGGTAAGCTTGGGTAATGTCTAAGGTGCAGAAGTATCTACCTCCATTCATTTCGGCAAATATGTCGTCGATTATAGAGGTAGGGTATTGTTCATCTTTTATTACCTTACCTATTTAGGGTTACCTTGTAGTTGGCACATAGACGTATATTTCCGTTTGATTTCACGATGGGGACGATCGGTGTGCCCCAATCTGAATGATCAATTTTTGTAATTACTCCTTCTCTACTAAGTCGATCTATTTCCTTATCAACCTACTCCTTTAAGGCATAAGGGATGCGTCGCGGTGTGATGATAATAGGTCGCGCGTCTTTTTTTAGGTTCAAATGTGCTTTGTAGTTGGTTATTTCTCCTAAATCAGATTTAAATACAGTATCTGAGTATTTTTCTAGTAGTTTTTCTAGTTTCGGAATAGAAGTGTGTATTACCTCGTATGTCTGCTAGTTTAATTGTGACTTCTTTCATCCAACTTCTACCAAATATTGGATCTACGTCTTGATTAATAATCTATAGTTTTCTGTTAGTTTTGATTTTTATAGGAGCATTTTACATAAGTCACTCCCGCAGACTTAAAAACATCCCCTGTGTGTAGGTTCTGAATTTAATGTCTTGTTTTTAAAATTTTTGTTTGAATTTTTAATTCCTTGAAGAGCTTGTATGATATAGAAGAATTCCATATTAACTAGTTTGTTCTCTATTTTAATCGGAATCATGTATTTTTCAGAAATTTCCTCTTTGATAAGGTGTATGTCGCACAGGCTTTCTTCACTACTTAAGTTGTCCTCTACTTGGTTCGTGTGCTTGTTTGAAGGCAAACGCGTGCCAAATGTCTAGTATTTTTGCATTTTGAACACATAGTTTTCTTGGCCCCGCACTCGTTTGAATGGTGATCGTCTTTTCCACATCGATAGCATTTTCCTCTTAAGTCCTTTATTGTTATAGGTGATCTGCGCTTTTTATTGTATTCCGTTGAAGTGGATGGCCGAGAATATCTTGATTGCTTGCTAGCCGATCCTATGGTGTTTGTATTGAATGGTCTATGAAGTCTTGTGACATGTTAATATTCTCGTGTTTTCCCATTTCCATCGATGAGGCGATTTGAATCAGCTTTGCATAGGGTGGAGTGTCTCTTTCTTGTAATGTTTTAGTTCTTATGCCACATCTCTCAAACCTCGACTAAAATGAAGTGATAGAAAACCTTGCAATGTAGATTTCTTACAGTATTGGCATTTGGATTCGCAATTTAGGGACAATTTCTTCAGTTCTGCAGCGTATATGGCGGTGGTTTCATTTTCTTGCTGTTGTCGGGATATAAATCGATGTTGTAGCGCCCATGTGGTTTTGGGTCTAGTAGGTCTGTTAATTCTTTAAAATTCATGTTGATCGGTTCTTCTGGCGAGCAGGGGTCGTAGATTTCAGTTTCTCATGAAGTATGGGCGGTAATGCCGAAAGTAATGAGTATACTTTGAATTTTGCGTCTGTAATGTTGTTCAACAGGAAATATACAGATAAGCGCTGTGTAAAATTTTTAAAAGTTTCGTTTTCATGTAAAGTTTGAAAGTTAATTTTCGGTCTGGATTCTGCTTGAGTGTTAGCGCTTAGTGATGATCTTGATATTTGTGTCGAGGCCATAGTTTGTTGGGTCTGGTCACTTTGGTCTGGCATAATTAACAATTTTGTTATTAGTAGTGTGAATTTCTCTTCAATTCATTTCGTTTTCAAATTCTTCATCTGGTATTTCAGATTCAATTTATTCTTGTAGTTCTCGAAATGACTGTAGGTTTTCTTGAATCGTTTCTATCGTTTGGGTTTCCGGGTATGATAGAATTTCGTGAGCGTTGACGTAATTTTCCAATCCTGTTAATTGGGCGAGTAAAGAGGCGCGAGTTCTTTTCCATTTCCTCAATTCTGCTGTCGACATCGTCGCCAGATATTGTAAATTAATAACGCAATTAAAACATGTAATATTTATTTGCTAGATATTTACAAACTGACCGCTACCTGACCGCCGAGCTACCGATGGCCGTTGCCATGGTGGCAAGATTGTTAATCTTAATAGTATATAGCACCAATAATAACTCATAAGTGCTTATTTTAAAACACATAATATAACGATATCACTAATCAACAAAAGCTAACAACAATTTCGCAATTAATTTAAATCAATATCTAATATAATCGCGAAACCCAAGTTAAACAATGGGTTATTATTCGGGTGAAATCAAACAAGAACTCGGCTAGCGCGGTTCACGTTTACCTCCTCCCACTTTTACCCCTCCCGACAATTCATTTAGGGTCAATTCATACTAGCTCAGAGACGAAGCAGAGCGAGGCAAAATTCTGAAATTAGGGGGCCTGTTTCACAATCTACTAATAAGTTTCAGATAGCTTATTACCATGTTTTGTCTCTGTCGCTCAGTATAAGGTAAGCAGCGACAAAAATTCCGAATAAGCTATCCGACACATTTTAGAAGATTGTGAAACAGTATAGCAAATTCAACTTTATTTCCACAACGTAATGCACATATTGTTTCTTCTGAGATAGAACACGCACGTCTATGCACGATCAACGCTTTTTTTTATCTAAGAAGGAACGTGTGCGTTAAGCGTCAATTCACACCGAGACGAGACGCGACGATGTATTTTTAAGATAGCGATTCAAGTTCGAATTTTGAGCTGCACCGGGCTGCGCAGCGCGGCGCCGCTTTTGCAATGAAACGTGTACTTTCTTGTGGAGTGAATGAAGTTAAATTTTCATTCGCTATCTTAAAAATGCAGCGTTGCGTCGCGTCTCATTTCTGTGTGAGCTGACGCTCACGTTGTGGACATGAAAGTGAACTTTCTATATGGCGTTTTCAGAATTTCGCTTCGTTGCACTTCGAGTCTGCGCTAGTATGAATTGACCCTTACCCCAGAGTCTTCAGGGAATAATAGGCGTTAGACATACTGAACGCTCCTAGATTACATTTCGTTGATTGCTTCTAGGATGTAGATAATAGACACTTTTCATTCTATTTTCGGTAATATTCTCGGGAATAGAAATCTAATCTTATAATTTAAACGAGCAATTCTTGTATATATATATAATCAGAATCTCGAAAACGCGGGGCTCAGCTACGTATGCGTTGTTCTTTTTGCGTTGTTGGCCCACACCACGTCAATCTGGCCCCGTGCAAAGTATCCGAAGAACTTGTGTTACAGGTACCAGAAAACGGGAAGTATATTTAATACTTTAAATCTATACCCACATAATCTAAGATTTTTATTATATATATATATATATATATATATATATATATATATATATATATATATATATATATATATATATATATATATATATATATATATATATATATATATATATAATAAAAATATATACATATTTAATACACATCCATAACCCAGGAACACAGAAAAACTATTTTGTTCCTTCGGCGGAATTCGGGCCCAAACCCCCGGCTTGAGCACCAACGCGCTGAACCACTGAGCCACAGAGATCGGCAAATAATAGTGTTAATCGTCAATCATCGTCATCTGTAAAAAAACCGACTACCAGTAGGACTCCGAACACTACTACTAAACTGTTTATATATGGTAGAAAATGTATGAAATAGTAAAATAAATGAATTTGATATGTATGTATTCCGAGGTCCGATTTTCGTAACTAAAAATGTTACAACTACAGTCTCGTTTCAGTATCAGATCTGCTATCGCACGCACGCATAAAACCGTGCGATCTATACTAATGTTATAAATGCGAAAGTGTGTCTATCTGTCTGTCTGTCTGTTACCTCTTCACGCTTTAACCGCTGAACCGATTTTGATGAAATTTGGTATAGACATACTTTGTGTCTTGGGAAAGGACATAGGATATTTTTAAGCCGAAAAAGTAGTGTCCCCGTAAGATAATGTATTATTGTGTGTAATTTTGACTATCCTTCACGCCCAAAGAGCTGAACCAATTTAAAACAAAATTGGTATGGTAGTTATTTAAGCTTTGAACATATACTTAGGCTACATTTATCCCACAAAGATACAGTGTTCCTGAGGGATGATGTATTAATGTGTGTATTTTTGACTGTATTTCACGGCTAAAGGGTTGAACCGATTTGAATGAAAGTTGGTATGGTAGTTATTTAAGCTTTGAACATATACTTAATATATACGAGGGCTGCACTAAAAGTATCGGGAATGGAATATTTCCACTGTTCCTGTCATATTAAAATCTTTTTAATTTAAAACTCCTTGGTTTTAAAAATGGAATACCGTTTATTTATCTTCTTCTCAAACTTGTTTAGTCGTTGAGAAAATGGAATTGACTCGAGAAAATTCTATAGACATGATTTATTATGACTTTCGAAGTGATTTAACACAAAAACAGTGTGTTGACCGGATGATTTCTGCATTTGGTGATGAAGCCCCATCCAAAACCACAATTTATCGCTGGTTTGCTGAATTTCAACGTGGACGTGTCAAGCTTAGTGATGATCCCCGTCAAGGTCGTCCAAAAAATGCAGTCACCCAAGAAAACGTTGATGCTGTGCGTAAGCTGATTGAGGAAGATCGACATGTGGCATACCGTGAAATTCAGGCAACTTTAGACATTGGCATGAGTCAAATACAAATAATCTTGCATGAACAATTAGGTGTAAAAAAGTTGTTTTCCCGATGGATACCGCATTTGCTCTGTGAAGAGCAAAAAGCGGCTCGCGTTACTTGGTGCGTCAGAACTCTCGAAAGATTCCACGCAGGATCCTCAAATGCTGTATACAACATCGCATCAGGTGACGAATCCTGGATATACGCGTACGAACCCGAAACAATAAACCAGTCACGAGTTTGGGTGTTCGAAAATGAGTTAAAGCCAACAAAAATTGTTCGTTCACGGAGTGTTGCAAAAAAAATGGTGGCCACATTTGTCTCCAAAACCGGCCATGTTGCGACTATTCCTCTTGAGGGACAAAGAACGGTTAATGCAGAATGGTATGCTAACATTTGTTTGCCACAGGTCGTTTCTGAACTCCGTAAAGAGAACTGCAACCGCCGCATCATCCTCCATCACGACAATGCGAGTTCTCACACCGCGCACAGAACAAAAGAGTTTTTAGAGCAAGAAATCATAGAATTATTAGACCATCCGCCGTACAGCCCCGACCTAAGCCCTAATTATTTCTATACTTTCCCTAAAATAAAGAATAAATTGCGTGGGCAGAGATTTTCATCACCTGAAGAAGCTGTGGACGCCTACAAAACGGCCATTTTGGAGACCCCAACTTCCGAATGGAATGGTTGCTTCAATGATTGGTTCCATCGTATGGGAAAATGTGTCAAATGTCACGGAGAATACTTCGAAAAGCAATAAATACATTTTTAAATAGTAATGTTGTGTCACTTCCTTGATTCAGTGCCGCCCTCGTATATATACACAAGCTTCATTTTATCCCACAAAGATACAGTGTTCCCGTGGGATTATGTACTATTGTGCTTATTTTTGACTATCCTTCACGCCCAAAGGGCTGTCCCGATTTAAATGAAACACAAAAGGCTTTTTGTACTAAAAAATTGAAAGAGAGAAAGTAAGTTAAGGAAGAAACAGATTTAACGTAGAGTGACAGTTGGGAGGGGCTAAAAAAACCTTGTTTAATGCGGGCGGAGCCGCGGGCAAAAGCTAGTATGAAATAAAGCAAATATCTCTCCAGTTTCTAATAATTAATAATTAATATAATTATGTTCCTAATAAATCATCTATCTAAAAAAAAGTGGTACTTCTTACTAAGGGAATTGTATTATAATATCCATTATAATATACAATATTTAGAACTATATAGCTTCGAGTCTTGTAATTTTTCCTCCAAACTGTATTTCCGTGACAGAATAAGCGAAACGAGATTGCGGGAAAAAGAGAAGTTTAATCAACGACATAATTCCAATTTAACTTTGCTCGTTACGATTTTACATTCCGTACGATTTCGAACTTCGTCTTCTTATTAAATACAATAGCCGGTACTTTTCCATTTTGTAGCGCGGAGATAAGGTTTTCGCAAGCCGTGAGCCGACAAAATAATGTTATAAACATTACTAAATCTCATGTTATGACATGATATTTCAATGAGTGCGAATACTAAAAGCGACATAAGTAATTTTAGCTCCGACTAGCTTTTTCCCGCGGCTCCACCCGCATAAATACAGCATCCCACGAGTATACTGTATTTTTTCCCGATAAAAAGTCTAAAAGCCTATGTGTTGATCCAGAGTCAAAACTACTACCACACAAAATTTCATCAAATTCCGTTCAGTAGTATTTGCGTGAAAGAATAACAAACATCCAACCATTTCACATTTACAATAGTAGTAGGATCTTAGGTACAACGACGCCATACATACGCCCATCTTAATTCCGTTCGATTGTTATGCAAGGTAAATCAACAAAAACATTAACGCGCGAACTGAGGGAAATGTCGGGTGAATAATAATAAAAACATTAATACTTCATAGCCAGCAACTCTTGCCGAGCAACATAATCCAATACAAATGATACACGATTAATAACGGAATGGTGTACGGTGGGAGTCGCAGGTGCGGTGCGGCCGCCGACGGCGATGAATATTAACAACCCTTGCGCCGAGATAATTGAAAATAATACGTTTGTATGTCGCGCGCGGCGCGGGACGAGGGGTATTGTGCTTTAATCATCATCACCACAGATTATTTTATCATACTGTTAGATATTAAGTTAGTCCGCGCTATCTGTACCCAGTCAGTACTCTGTACCCACCGTGTGATGCGGTTGTCTCTGACAACTGGATGGTCTTGAGTAATCTCCATGTTGGTTCAATAAATGGTTAGCTTTGTGAAGATACTGTTTTATTATAACTAAAACAATTATCCTACATTCAGAACATATACTCTTTTCGGGTAGATGAAATATCTAAACGTTTATGAAAGAATAAACACAGCCAAATTAATGTGTTATTGTATTCCTTTATTGCGCGGTAAATACACTTATTTACCGCGCAATAAAGAACTTCTAGCCTATTTATATATCACTTTATATAAATAGGCTAGAAGACAATTTTTTATTGCAGAAATGAATAGTAGTCTTAAATATGAGTAACTTCTCAGAAGAAACATCAAAAGTCAATATTTACAAAGGTACAGCGATTTGTATACAAAATTTGTCAAGTCTCGTGAAAACGCTCCATACTTAAGTCGTACCTACCTAGCTGTGACGTCACGCCTAGGTTAAAGTGTATGATGTATACGGCCGCAGGAACATATTTGTAAATATCTCCGACATTTGTGCGTTCTTCAACTTCATACTTACCATAATTAATGTTTTTGTATATGATGTAAATAAACTGATGTAGGTTTTGTTTACTAATATAGCGAATTTTTATTTTAAGCATTTTTGTACTTTTTAGATGTATCTAAATACTAAACTACACATAAAATATTATATTTTTACCTACCAAGTAGTAATGCCTCAATATTTCGGAGTATATTAATGAAACTAAATATTTTAGATGTAGTCATCTCCCCTATTGTTTACAATAGAGCACACCACACGCGACAGTTCGGACCGCGGGAAAAAGCACGCGCCGTTTTAACCTTCGCTCCGAAACGAGCATGTAAATGCGCGGGTTTATCCGCGCCCACATCTAATTATGTGTGCCGGCAGTCCAAACCATGGTACATTATTAGTCGTAATTAGTATGACAGTTCGATCCACAGTCCAAAATCCACAGATCCCTACGCACTCCGCACGGGTCCGGTAACGCGGGGGTCGAACCCACGACCTACAGCGCCAAGCTGTAAGCCACTGGATCACGGAGACGTCAAGTTATATATTGTATATTATATTTTAAGACTATTGTCTTAAAATGAGACTGATTACGTTACTACACAGTTTTCTGTTTGCTTCATGGATGGATGGATGTTTGTTACTCTTTCATTCGAAAATTCTAAACAGATTTCAATTAAATTTGATATGGTAGCCTAAGCTCTGGATTAACACATAGGCTACTTTTCATCCTGAAAAAGTACATTGTTCCCGTCGGATACTGTATTTAGGCGGGCGGAGCCGCGGGCAAAAGCTGATAACTTAATAAAAGTATATATATACTTTGTTTCTGTGACTGGGAAATGTTCACCACTCGTCCAAAGAAGTCTTTCTGGACCTGTAACAAATAAAACCAAATTAGTAAAGAACGTAGTCAACACCGCAATAAAAAAAATATAACTACAATTTTTTATAGAAACTATAACCCGACTACGTAAATTACATAGCCTATGTTACCCGGGCCATTATTGGGAATCTTTTGACACCACGGTCATTACAATCGGATCAGTAGTGTGGGAAGAGTGGATGCCCCAAAGGGAGATCTCCGACCGAGCGAGGTGCTATGCTCGGTCAGGCCGAAGCCCACTTGTATGAATTTTTTTTTCGAATGGGTCTACGCTAATGGCTTTTGGCCGTCTTAGCTTAGTCGGTCTGGTGACTGCCATGTGGCATGTCGTTTGGTGGGGAGACGACGAGGGAGTTTTACTCCCCCCTGCGAACCGGTTTTTTAAAATAACTAATTATCCGTAGAAAGTTATTATTAGGTCTGGAGAGACCGTAGTACCTCCTACTGAGGGGTCCGACCCCTTCCTCACTCACTTGTATGAATTTCAGATGTTGTATATATAATGCCGATCTTAGAAAACTTTGATAGCGCGATTCAGGATTGTGGCGCTTATTTTTGTTCCGCCACAGTAGTTTAGGCACTACGGTAGAACAAACTGTGAACAACAAGATCTTGGTACCTGGCATTTGAAAGACCTTAAGCTACCAATTTTATCAAAATAGTTGGTTAACTATTGTAGGAAGTATAGTAGTTTCGCGCTTTATTCAGACGCTGTTCGTTATCTTGTTGTATAACGTTATAGCTGTGTACATTATTATCTTCGACTTGTGTTGTTTTCCTCTTTATGGAAAACAATACTCGCATGTTAGGGCGTCTCGGATCATATTATTTGGTTCGGGATGCAATAATGAAAGTGGATGTATGTATGGGATGTATGACTTTAGTGTGAATCGTAGTATGAAAGGTTGTCGGTTGTTTGCGCGTAGACACAAGACTAGCATTTAACTTCCATCGTCGTAGTGTTTTCTTTTTCATTTTTTTTTTTTAAAGTTAACTTCTTTTGTAGCTTTTTCAGGATTTTTCCTGTGATCAGTCAAAATCCTTCGGTAACAGGGGATATGTAGCATAGCTACATTTTTAACGTATTATTATACCTAATAACGACGCTCCTAGCGTCATCTATTGGCTGTTATTGCTTACTTTAATAGCTAATTTATGTTAGACGACGCCATCTATTGGCAAACGTTTCTAACTGGAGCTTCATCTCCAATATTTCTTTATTGTGGCATTTGGATTACGCATTACGCTAGTTGTCAGCCAAAGAAAAAAAAACATAATGACAGTAGGAGTATATAAGGGCTGTCGCGAGATGACAGGGCCTTTTTTTTCTTCTGCCGAATTTTATTACTCAAGTTTTTCTAGATACAAGTGTATCTTATATTTTAATCCCGTGTACCACGGTGAGTTTTCTTATATATCTGTGTTGTAAATATTTGGAAAATCACGCTTAAATTAAAACGCATTATTCTTTCATGTAAATTGTAAACTATCATCTTGGTAAAATTAGTTGTCAATTATTTGATTGGCCATACCACGTGGTATCATTTGTAGTTTCATCTTACGTTCTTGCATTGTTAAAATATTAGGATATTTGTATCCATACCTTAATCACTCTTGTATATCATTTATATTGTGATGGTCACACAGCCCGTGGTTTTGATCGTTTTGGGGTTAAGATTACACTGTGTGACGGTACTCCTACCCACACGTTTTTCATGAAATTTCCAAGGACCTATACACCGGGTTCAAGGCACCGATTAAAAGGACTTATACCTAGCTTTTTTTCCACATCTGGAGTTCTGAGTGCCGCTAGATATTCCGGACTGTACAACTTGGTTTTGAAATCCGTCTGCACCGCCCCTCTTGGATGATCTATCGACGACGATCGGACGCAGCTGTGACAGAGAGACGCTACCAAAAGTTGGAGCCCCATATCGCTCACTCGCCACGTGCTAGACTCCTGGACTAAGGACCTGGACTCCTCAGCTAAGTTCCCACGTGGTTTAAAGCCCCTTCGATACCCATAGACGCCAAGAGGCTAAACCAGATCGTACGGCCTTCTGCCCACGACCCTTATTTTTTTAAATATATATATATATTGTCACGGGAAATACATTCCCTTATTTTAATTTAACCCGTAACAAAACATGCATACATAGACTTTCCAAATCATTACCCTTCCTTTTGGCTTCGCGGTAGTCGGGTAAAAAGGTTTATGTCCTAATGGTAGGAATGAGGATCATACAACCATTTAAGCTAGTGGTAGAAATTCCCCCATAATTCATTTGATTTTTAAGTTTCAACTTTATAAGTGTTCTTTTGCCTCTTAGATACGAAATAAAAAATGTAAATGTAGTCTATTGAATGCGAAAGACATACTGAGAAAACTCAACGTGTGATAAAATCTTATCCTCAGATTAATAAACATTGTACCATATGCGTAGAACATTGTAGCGCTATATGATGATGAATTCTTTTAGATATAAATAAAAAAAAAAGTAAAAGTTGTGACAGAATGAGATACGTCAACGTGTATCAATATATATCAAACGCACGCTAGTGTGTGTTAAGAATCTGAGGGAGTGTGTGTTGTTTTATTTTTATTAATTTTATGTATTTCTAAGCATTCATTTAAAAAATATTAGCTTTCTGCACACCTTCCTTCACAGAATCTTGTAACTGTGCCAAATATCATACTCCTCCGTTCGCACAATTCTCGTAAAACTGTACAAAAAGATTTGCTTTGCGTATTATGAATATTACTGACGCAGACATAAATTTTAAACTTTATATTTGTACTTCAGCACACATCAAAAAAACTTATACGACCATTATAGGACTTTTTACGTGCGTGGTGTTATAAGAGATACAAATGTAACAATTACACGACCGTCGCGCATCATTATATCACTTATAGCGACGACAATTAAACATTTTGTACCGAGCTGTTTTCTGCGCCCGCGGCGTCAACACACACCATCCAATTAGACATATCCGTCCCATTTTGATACTTAAATCTATAACTTTAAGGTTTAAAATCATTTAAGCATATAATGACAAGCACCTAATTACAAATGACTAGTGGATTTTATATCTAATGTCTATAGAGTATAGGGTTGAAAATTGTATGGGTGTTGAAGATAGGGGTGTTGTAGGTGAGACGTCATTATAATGATTGTGGTTAAGTTACAGTTGAGTGGCTGACGCGCGCACTTGCGGGTCGACGGGTAAAGCGGTTTCATATTGTGTTTGTTTTAGTTAATCATCATGACTCCAATTATGATCTATCATTTTGTATTGTAGCAGAATGGTGATAGTGATTATTTACTCGATCGAAAACATGATTGACGACCTCTGAGGCTCAAGCCGGAGGTCGCGGGTTCGAATCCCGCCAGGGAACAAAATGTTTAGTTTGTTCCTAGGTCATGGATGTATATTAAATATGACGTGTATTATATTATAAGAATCTTAAATATATGTAAATAATTTTAAAGATTATCAGATATTCTATCCAAAACAGTTCGTAGCAAAATATTTCTTAACCCATGGTAACAAGGTCGTCAACATTTCTAAATAGACATATTTTTAAAACGGCTGCCGGGAAATCTGTCAAAAATGATAAAATTTTCAAGTAAATTAGTTACTAACCCCTAAATTTTTGTGTTTGTTTTATGTTTTTTCAACAGACCTCTCTATTCAGCTTACCGTACCCATGTTTTTTCATAAGACCTCCTCAATTAGCAGAGTTTCCGTTACTCACTCTGACATTGGCGAAACACTACGGAGCCAAATATAAAAAGAAGAAGAAGAAGAACTATTTGTCTTGGACCGCCATGTGGAGTATTCGACATTGAAGTATGAAAACGTTTCTACTTTAACTGTCAAAAGAGCCCATTTTGTGAGCTCATGCTCTGGAAGAAAAGAATTGTTGTTTCTCATAATGACGATGCATCGACCTTGCTGCCTTACAATAAGAACGATTTTGCTCCGGAAACGAATGAATGTTCCTTCAATCTGTAATTTTGTCGATTCTTCTATGTTTCTAGGGTGCGCATACTAAGCCTGCAGGTAATGGAACTTTGATGGAATTTAACCACTCAACGGATTTTAATGCAGTTCTCAGCAATAGATAGAGTGATTCAAGAGGAAGGCACGCACGGGTGCAATGTTTGATACATACGTGCGAAGCTAGGGCGGGTCGCTAGTTAAGCTTCAATTATTTCGTTGCCAATATTATTAACGAAGTTTAACTGGATTCGAAGGGTAGATAGATAAAAAAGGGATATATTTAAATTTATTTTGATTTTTTTGATGAAATAGCTGGTTCGGAAACGAGCAGAAAGATCGCCTGATGGTTAGCAACTACCGCCGCCCATGGATACTCGCAACACCAGGGGACACTTGTTGATTGAAAAATCTACATTTATCCCAAGTCCTCAGGGGGTCTAAAAGGCCACTTTAGCTGTTTCATATTGTTTCTTTTTTTTTCATATTTGTATGGATCTATCGTGAAATTGTAAAATGCCTACATGGAATCGTGAAATTGTAAAATAGCTGCATGATTCATCTGAATTCATCATATTAGAAAACATCAATTTTGTCAGTTTTCAATAGAAACACGTAAAATGGCGCACATAATACGAGTTGAAAAAAATATATTAATCATAATATGAATCACCTAAAGTGGCCTTTTTGGACACCCAGGTCTTCGGGTCAAGCCTGCAGCGTCACGCCGATTGGACGACAGGCAGTACGGTGTATGACTAGTATAAAGCGTTCTGAAAACGAGCAAAAGACATTGAGCGTTTACCACCCGCTGTTCAAAAAAGTGTCAACCACAAAACAAAACACTACTAGATTGTACAATTTTCATTCCATTATTATTTTAATTCATATCTATGGAAAAGTGGAGATAATTAATAAACTGTTATCATATATCATATGAATATTTGTTGAAATGTGTTAAAATATCACAGTATTTATCCCACCCCCTGCAGATTTGCAATTTGTGTCGTTGTAATCCAGGTGTGATTATGCTTACATCTAGTCTAATTTTGTCTTTGGCCGCCATATAAAATTGTGCCATATAAAATTGTGGCATATAAAATTGTGCCAATGTCCTTTGTTTGACAAACTTTACGTTTACCTTGTACGTTGACAAATCGGTTCAAACAATGCCGCATACTATCGAAACTGTTTGACAAACACGTATTTGTTAAATAATTAGATCGTTTTCAGGGCGCTTTATATATAGGCTAGCGTAGCTCTTCTCTACGGCCGGTGCTACGAAGTGCTACATACCGTAGCATGTCGGAGCGAATACGTAGCATTACGTAGCATTTCGTAGCACATATTCTAAAACTGTTTTTCAAGACTAGACTAAACGAGACGATCAAACGGTTTGACTAAAACCTTACGTGTTTGATGCAACCGTTTGACATCGGTCGGTCGGTGACATCGGACATTCGGTTTTCCAAACGGCACTGTTTTATTTTCAATGCTCAGAATTTTCCCCGGCCTGCCAGATTCCGAACAATGTAGTCCCGGACTTAGACCGCCATTTTGCAGATTTTTTTTTCAATATACTATTTTAGTGTTTTGTTTCATTTTTGCAATTTTATGTGCATACTAGCTTTTGCCACGCGTAAATACTGTACCCCACGAGAACACTGTACTTTTTCGGGATAAAAAGTATCCGGTATGCCTCGTCTACAGTTGCCCGCGGCTCCGCCACACGTAAATACTGTACCCCACGAGAACACTGTACTTATTCGGGATAAAAGTATCCGGTATGCCTCGTCTACAGTTGCCCGCGGCTCCGCCACACGTAAATACTGTACCCCACGAGAACACTGTACTTATTCGGGATAAAAGTATCCGGTATGCCTCGTCTACAGTTGCCCGCGGCTCCGCCACACGTAAATACTGTACCCCACGAGAACACTGTACTTATTCGGGATAAAAGTATCCGGTATGCCTCGTCTACAGTTGCCCGCGGCTCCGCCACACGTAAATACTGTACCCCACGAGAACACTGTACTTTTTCGGGATAAAAAGTATCCGGTATACCTCGTCTACAGTTGCCCGCGGCTCCGCCACACGTAAATACTGTACCCCTCGAGAACACTGTACTTTTTCGGGATAAAAAGTATCCGGTATGCCTCGTCTACAGTTGCCCGCGGCTCCGCCACACGTAAATACTGTACCCCACGAGAACACTGTACTTATTCGGGATAAAAGTATCCGGTATGCCTCGTCTACAGTTGCCCGCGGCTCCGCCACACGTAAATACTGTACCTCACGAGAACACTGTACTTATTCGGGATAAAAGTATCCGGTATGCCTCGTCTACAGTTGCCCGCGGCTCCGCCACACGTAAATACTGTACCCCTCGAGAACACTGTACTTTTTCGGGATAAAAAGTATCCGGTATGCCTCGTCTACAGTTGCCCGCGGCTCCGCCACACGTAAATACTGTACCCCACGAGAACACTGTACTTTTTCGGGATAAGAAGTATCCGGTATGCCTCGTCTACAGTTGCCCGCGGCTCCGCCACACGTAAATACTGTACCCCACGAGAACACTGTACTTTTTCGGGATAAAAAGTATCCGGTATGCCTCGTCTACAGTTGCCCGCGGCTCCGCCACACGTAAATACTGTACCCCACGAGAACACTGTACTTATTCGGGATAAAAGTATCCGGTATGCCTCGTCTACAGTTGCCCGCGGCTCCGCCACACGTAAATACTGTACCCCTCGAGAACACTGTACTTTTTCGGGATAAAAAGTATCCGGTATGCCTCATCTACAGTTGCCCGCGGCTCCGCCACACGTAAATACTGTACCCCACGAGAACACTGTACTTTTTCGGGATAAAAAGTATCCGGTATGCCTCGTCTACAGTTGCCCGCGGCTCCGCCACACGTAAATACTGTACCCCACGAGAACACTGTACTTTTTCGGGATAAAAAGTATCCGGTATGCCTCGTCTACAGTTGCCCGCGGCTCCGCCACACGTAAATACTGTACCCCACGAGAACACTGTACTTTTTCGGGATAAAAAGTATCCGGTATGCCTCGTCTACAGTTGCCCGCGGCTCCGCCACACGTAAATACTGTACCCCACGAGAACACTGTACTTATTCGGGATAAAAGTATCCGGTATGCCTCGTCTACAGTTGCCCGCGGCTCCGCCACACGTAAATACTGTACCCCACGAGAACACTGTACTTTTTCGGGATAAAAAGTATCCGGTATGCCTCGTCTACAGTTGCCCGCGGCTCCGCCACACGTAAATACTGTACCCCTCGAGAACACTACTTTTTCGGGATAAAAAGTATCCGGTATGCCTCGTCTACAGTTGCCCGCGGCTCCGCCACACGTAAATACTGTACCCCTCGAGAACACTGTACTTATTCGGGATAAAAGTATCCGGTATGCCTCGTCTACAGTTGCCCGCGGCTCCGCCACACGTAAATACTGTACCCCACGAGAACACTGTACTTATTCGGGATAAAAGTATCCGGTATGCCTCGTCTACAGTTGCCCGCGGCTCCGCCACACGTAAATACTGTACCCCACGAGACGCCCGCATATAATCGGGATAAAAAGTGGCCTTTGTTTTAATACAGAGACCAACTTTCCTCGAAATCCATTCAGTAGGTACAAACATCCATCCATCCACCCTCACAAACTTTCACATTTATAATAGTCATAGTTTGTTACAGTAAAAAGTCGACATTCAGTCTCTTCCCGGAATGACTGCTTTATCGTACGTTTAGAGAAAAAAAATAGATTTATAAATAAATAGTTTTCATATGGCACTGGCCATCTTTCCCTATCTGGCAAAAATAATAATTGTTACTTTGGTGGAATTGGAATCAAAAAAAAATACTTAAAACTTTTGGCAAGATCTCGATACTCAAATAAATAAACAATCTATTTCCCACAAAACTATTCATGGCAACGAGTATGAAACAAACATAACGCGGTAAACATCGCAATACAGAGCCAATAACTTGTTTGTTAGCGATCATCTCCACAATAACATTGATACGAACCGAAGCCTGGGGTGCGCGGTATAAGGGACGAGAGACGGCGAGTTTTTGTTTTTTTAATCAGTTAGTCTTCAAATGAGACCTTATGAAATACACGTTTGAAATTTCACGTTTTTATGGCTCCGTACGCAAAGCGTAAGACGGGACCCTATTACTGAGACCTGTTTGTCTGTCGGCTCTGTCTGTCCGTCCGTTCGTCTGTCACCGGGAGTAGAAATTTTTACAGAAAACCTATGTTGTCGTTTTAACAACAAATACTAAAAACAGAATAAAATTAATATTTAAGTGGGGCTCCCATACAACAAACGTGAATTTTGCTAATCGTGCGCTAATCCGACTCGCACTTAGCCAGTTTTTTATTCTGTATGCCATATAATATATATGCCGCATAAAATTAGCAAGAGCTTGATACTTTATAGGACTAACAAAAATAGATCCTTATGAAAAAACCAGTGCCCCTAAAGTTTTGTTAAAAGAGAAATTCGTACAATAAAAATGTAGACTCCATCGCGGCCGATTTATATTGATATTCTAGGTATTTCGTAACTTACATTGTTTTAAAGGCCACCGTATTTTTTCGGGTTTACACATTACAAATAAAATGGCACAGTTGCCAACAAGCATGTAACAGTTTTGTGCACACGTCCTTAACTCATGTTGTTACGATGTTAACTCAGTTCACTTCCCGCATAGATCATTACGTATACACTGGTTTTAAAATAAGAATTTCTACGAAATTGAATGTGGGTTACATTCAATTTTTAGATACACTGTAACACGTAAGGAGAAACTAGAAATATCAACCCGCTACCGCTCATCCCCGGTAACACGGGCTAATTTCGTTGTACCGCAATATTTCCGATTACACGGCGCGAGGGCGGGCGGTAAATCGCGACACACGCCGACATAAACACAATTCCGCCCTCATAAAAGTTATCTCCGATACACGGCCTGTATACGGCCACATTCCGCTTATTGATATCGATACACACTGTATAAGCTATACATTTATTGATACAACCTTTATAGATACTAATGTAGCTATGTATAATATTTTGCGATATTAAAATGGAGTGGGGTGATAAAGAGAACCGAATTGCTGTGATTGCATTACACAAAGTAGGTACGAGGGCGGGTCAATAAGTCCGTGACTTTTGGAATAAAACACAGATTTTTTGATAAATAAATCATTTTATTTTTCAACGTAGTCCCCCTTGAGCTCTATACACTTTGTCCAACGCTTCTCCAATTTTTTTATCCCCTCCAAAAATATGATTTGTCGAGGTCCTCAAAATAGGCCTTTGTTTGCGAGATGACTTCATCATTGGAGTCAAATCTTTTTCCACCGAGCCATGTTTTCAGGTTTGGGAACAAGAAGTAGTCACTCGGAGCCAAATCTTGAGAATAGGGTGGATGTGGGAGCAATTCGTAGCCCAATTCATGGATTTTTGCCATGGCAACTGCACATGTGTGCACCCTTGCATTGTCTTAGTGAAAAAGAACTTTTTTCTTGGCCAAATGAGGTCGTTTTTTTTTCAAATCCTCATTGAAGCGGTCCAATAAGTTGGCATAATATTCCCCATTAATTGTTCTTCCCTTTTGAAGATAGTCAATGTGGATTATCCCACGTGCATCCCAAAAAACAGTCGCCATAACTTTATTGGCTGACAAACCCACCTTGTCCTTCTTTGG
The DNA here is from genome assembly GCA_963565745.1 of Phengaris arion. Taxonomy (NCBI): domain Eukaryota; kingdom Metazoa; phylum Arthropoda; class Insecta; order Lepidoptera; family Lycaenidae; genus Phengaris; species Phengaris arion. The sequence goes on along the minus strand of OY751451.1, from coordinate 2,183,833 downwards.
CGCCGATTCACCCTTAGAAACACACTGTTTTGACTGTTGTTTGGTCTCTGGTGTATTGTGATGGATCCATGTTTCGTCCACGGTTAAAAAACTCCTCCATATTGTGATTAAACAACGCCAAACCTTCCTATGAAGTTGTTACACGATTGTGTTTGTGGTCGACTGTGAGCAAACGCGGCACCCATCTTGCGGAAAGCTTTCTCATGCCCAAGTGATCATTCAAAATTGAAACCACTGAGCCATGCGAGATGCCTATGGCTTCCACAATCTCTTGCACTTTCAATCTTCGGTCGGCCAACACCATATCGTGAATTTTTTCGATTGTTTCGGGTGTAGAGACCTCAACTGGGCGTCCAGGACGTTCGGCATCTTCAGTGCTTGTAAGGCCACAACGAAATTCAGTAAACCACTTTTTTACCATTGAAATCGATGGTGCAGAGTCCCCATAGTATTTATCAAGCTTAGCCTTGGTCTCGGTAATGGTTTTTTTTCGCAAAAAATAATGCTTAATAAGCACACGAAATTCACTTTTTTCCATTGTTTCCTTAAGTTACTGGATAGTCTGATAAAGATAGCTGTAAAACACAAACTAACTGACGCAGCAAGTTCAAATTTTGATAGGAGTCAACTGATAGATGCCTGTTGACAGGAGTAGTGTTGCTTTTTCAGTAAGGAGGTTAGAAATTCAAAAAGTCACGGACTTATTGACCCGCCTTAGTATGGAGCCAAATGCAAATGAAAGTTTTAAAACTCTCCATACGCTTGGAATTAGTAAAATGTTTGTGTACCGAGCTATTAATAGGTTAAATGAGACCTCCTCTGTTTGTGACAGAAAAAGATCTGGCCGTCCACGTAGTGTTCGTACGAAAAAGGTGGTCAAAGCAGTAAGAAAAAAATTTGTACGGATGAGAAAATTTATACAATTGAGCAAAATTTTAACCAAAAAAATGACCGTATTTATGTTCAAAGCTCTAAGGAAGCTTCCCAATTAATCGACAGAGTGCAACGTGGGCACTATCCGACTTCAGTGATGGTTTGGTGGGGTATTAGCTATGAAGGAGTGACTGAGCCATACTTTTGTGAAAAAGGTATCAAAACATGTACATGTACAAGTGTATCAAGATACCATTCTTGAGAAGGTAGTGAAGCTCCTTAACAACACCATGTTCAATAACCAAGAATGGTCCTTCCAGCAAGACTCGGCGCCGGGTCATAAAGCTCGGTCTACGCAGTCTTGGTTGGAAACGAACATTTCGGACTTCATCAGAGCTGAAGACTGGCCGTCGTCTAGTCCCGATCTTAATCCGCTGGATTATGACTTATGGTCAGTTTTAGAGAGTACGGCTTGCTCTAAACGCCATTATAATTTGGAGACCCTAAAACAATCCGTACGATTGGCAGTGAAGAATTTTCCCATGGAAAGAGTGCGTGCTTCTATTGATAACTGGCCTCACGTTTAATGGACTGTATTGCAGCCAATGGAGACTACTTCGAAGAAGCTCTTTATATTTTAAATTGTTTTATATTTATGTATTAAACTAACACACTGTAAAAGTAATAAATGTTATTTGCAAAACAATTTTTTTTTCTTTGTTTCAGTATTTATGGAAATACTAGGTAGATATATTTATTATATAGTGATACAAGCTGTAAAACAGTTATGGATGTGTTTACACGCTGTATAAGCGCCACATATAGGTGGTGGCATAGCATTTCACCTACCTAAGGTGAAATTTAAATTGGTAGTATTATAGTGCGCTATTGTCTCTTTGTTTATGTTTATATTAAATTGGAAAGAGTATATTGTTACTCGTTCAGTAACTCGTTGCCCTAGCAACCAACATCATTTAACAGTAAAAATTATCTCTTTTACAATACAGTGGGCCTAGCAGAAACATTTGACAGCGGCGTAAACATAACGTTTCGAATGAGAATTGTATGAAAATCTGTCAGAATCATGACAGATTTCCCCCCTCCCCCCCCAGGTTCCTTAAATAATCAATGGATTTAAAACTGAGGATTGGCTATGAGCGATTTACAATGTACATTTGACATAAAAAAAATTCATACAAGAAAAAGTTACGCCATCTTGATTTCAGAATATATTGTCAAATAAATACAGAGTGATTAAACTGCGGAAAACAAACGTCAAATTGTCAAGATGACAAATGTCAAACAACCCCAAAAGTAGGGCAGTGTAAGTGTGGGCACTTTTTGCGTCGATATACTAGCTGTTGCCCGCGGCTCCGCCCTCATAAATACAGTATCACACAGGAATATACTGTACTTTTTCGGGATAAAAAAAAGCCTATGTTTTAGAAAACAAGCGTGAAAGAGTAACAAGCATGCATCCATCCATCCATCCTCAATTACATCCTCAAGTTACAATATAACCCACAGCGGGTTATTATTGTCAACAGGGAGATGACAAAATTTGTTTCAGGATAATGACGTTGGGTAACACATAATAGGTGCTTAGCGTAATAGGTGTGTAGGCGGGAACATCCTACTAATAGTATAAATGTGATGTTTGGTACTCTTTGATGATTGATTGATGAAATTTGGTATGGTAGTAGTTTCGGCTCTGGATTAAAACTTAGGCTACTTTTTATCCCGGAAAAGTACAGTATTCCCGCGGGATACCCGATTTTATATTTACGCGGGCGGAGCCGCGGGAAACGGCTAGTTTTATTCATATTTATTACTGTCATCAGAGTAAATTATCTCTTATTATAGGGCTTATTAGAATAATATTGTATTATTACAAGATTTCTTATTTGTTACCCAACTACGGCAATGCCAAAAGGAAGGGTAATTTTGTCTATATAATATGTGTGTTTGATCCACTGTAGTGCCTATACTACTGATCCGATTTTAATAAATTGAGCATTCAATTGCTGAAAACTGCGTTAAAATCCGTTGAGTAGTTTAAAATATATAATCGAGCAGACAGCGGGAGCGACTTAATTTTATACTATGTTGAGATTTTTAAAAGCAAACTAGATAGAAAACCCGGCTAAGTGCGAGTCGGACTCGCGCACGATCGGTTCCGTACGTAAATTGGCAAAACAAATCACGTTTCTTGTATGAGAGCCCTTTAATATTTATTTTATTCTGTTTTTAGTATTTGTTGTTACAGCGGCATTAGAAATACATCATCAGTGAAACTGTCAATTTCAATCTCAACTGTCTAGCTATCACAGATAAGGAGATACAGCCTGGCGACAGACAGACGGACTGACAGACAGACAGCGAAGTCTCAGCAATAGGGTAACGTTTTTTCCCTTTGGAAACGGATCCCTAAAAACGCTTAATTTCTTATGATAGAAATTAAATATACAGCCTCCGTGGTCTAGTGGTTAGAGCTTGGCTCTCGACTCGGAGGTCGTGGGTTCGATTCCCGCATTGGAACAAAAAAAAATGTTGTTTCCAAGTTTGGTTAGGACAATTCAGGCTGATCACCTGATTGTCTGACAAGAAAGATGATCCATGCGTCGGATGGGCATGTAAAAAGTCGGACCTGCGCCTAATCTCTCGCCAGTCGTGTCGGTTATCCGTCCCACTGGGTTACGAGAGTAAAGGAGGAGAGAGTGCTCTTGTGTACTGCGCACACACTTGGGCACTATAACATAACTCCTGCGTAGCTGGCCTGGTTTCAATGAAACAGGCCACCGTCACCGAAATCGGTGTGGGGAGCTACTACTACTACTACTATACAGGCTACTCTATTCATTCTAGTGTGAAAGTAATATGCTGTACAGCTTGGCAAAAAAGTGTATGACGCGGTGACAGCAGGAACTAAAAATATTTTCGATTGTATTATCCTCTATCTTTGATAGTTTCAAATGACATACATTATACATATCGATTATAAATATTATTTATTTAAATTAAATATGTCAATCCAAATGTAATAAGGATAAAAGATGATACAGTCGAAAATGTATTTAGTTCCCGCTGTCACCGCGTCATACTCTTTTCTGCCAAGCTGTACATTATTAAATTTTCAAATGGGAACAGATAATTCATCGGTCCAGTCTCGACTCTCGTCCCGCCTCAAATACAATCAGAGGCAATCTGTCGCACAAATGAGACGGGGCGGACGGCACAATTTTGTACAAACAACGTCGAGTAACGGTTTGTAACACCCTGTATATACAATTTTATACAAGGCAGGATAATTGGCCTCCTGTATAAGGTTATTAGTTGGTTTGTTGGCAAATAAAGGGTGGTTCACGCTACAAACTTGGTCGTTGTGTATGTATAATTGTATACATAAAAATAGGAATTATACAAGGAAATGGTAAATTTCCTTCTTTAATTTTTTGAAAGAGGAAATCTGTTGTACCTACTGTAATCTATGCTAATATTACAACGAGATAAGATTTGTGTGTTTTTATTGCATTGAATAGGCTCCGAAACCACTGGGCTGATTTTGATTAAATTTAGCACAGACATAGAGTAGACGAGTAAGAACATAGGCTACTTTATCCTCCCGTAAAAGTACAGTGTTCCCGTGGGAAACTGTATTTACGCGGGCGAAGTCGCGGGCAACAGCTAGTCTTCTAGTTAATAATAATTTAAATTTTTAAAATCCTCGGTATTGTATTTAAATCAAGAGGCTTTTATTATTAAAAGATTGTTAAATTAAATCCTCGCTTTTGGCTGGGACTATCTTACCGGAATCCTTCCGACCGGAGACAATTATGTGTCCGATTTTCAGCTCTATTGTATTGGTCCAGAGTTCTATTTTCAATGCTCATAATTTTCTCCGCTCCGAAAGATTCCGGTAATATAGTTCCAGCCTTAACGGGCAATGGATATATTTTATCTAAAGCAATTTCAAAAGTTTTAGTTTATTTAGTAGGTACCTTGATTGTTTAAAGTAAGCAAAGTCTCGTCAAATCCAAAATATTACTGAAAATTCTCAAAAAAAAAAAAAAAAACTCCACTAAGTCAATAACAACAAGTAACAACACCGAACCCATAAGGAGTATCGATTGTCTGAAATCCGCTTCCAATCCAGCCAATTTTCCGCCGGTCATTTCTCATCGTTGCGAGGCCCCGCCCGGGTGCTCGCCGGGGCCCGAGGCTGGGGCACGGGGCCCCAGTGTGCCCATACACAACGCTTACCCCGTATTGTGTTTACGAGCGCGGGGTTATTTGAAAACTTTCTATGAGAAATAGTTTGCACGTAAATTGACAACACGACGGACAATATCTATGTTAATGTATCCGCGGGTTGGATTCCTTCACGAGGTTTCTCTCTTTCAATTTTTCATTCTAGTTGCATATTAGCTATTTCATGATTTTGTAATAAATATTTTTGATTCTTCTGCTACTTTTAGGGCCTATTTCACATTCTAGTAATAAGGGGCATCACAGACGGCGAAGATACTATAATACTTTATGTTAAGATAAAATATCGGTGGCAATACAATATTTTGTATTGAATGAAGTATATGAACTATCACAGACGGGTAATAAACTATATATTACGTGTTATAATATGATAATATGAAAAATATATCCAGGCATCTCAAGATAAAAATACGCCTTCATGTTCCCCGTGGCCTACTGCCTCAGAACATTTATACATTTCTTGAATTATTTTATAATTATTATTTGTAATTGTAGGTGGCATTCGGGCGTTTGTGCAAAACATAACGGCTTATATAACTTTGTTAGTTCTGGAGTTATAGAGACATAATTTGTAAAACGCGCTTACTTGTAACACTTCGTACAAAAATAACGAAACAATAAGTTAACATGTAAAATATTGGCATAATGGTACCCTACCTGCGCGAGTCTGACTCGCACTTGGCCGGTTTATTTTACTATTTGGGTACATAACCCTAAAAAACGGCCTCAATTTTTGGCAAAGCTCTGTCTTCACTTTTTTATTTGATCTAAGTATTCGGTTAATAAAACAAGACATCGGCAAGAACACTCGGCGGCGGCGCTCTCAGTGAAATTACACGCTATCTCAGTTAATAGATATTGGTCGATGGTTCCCGCCATCCATCAATTGCACGTCGAATTACATCTTTTAATCGGTTTTATACAAAAATTCGACAATTTGTGTGTAGAAGTTGAGAGGGAAGTTTCATGAAGCTTTCATGTCCGTACCGTACGGACGTATAACTGAATTTTGCTATTTTATTCTGTTGTATCTGTTTATCAATACTCTATACTGATATTATAAAGAGGAAATATTTGTTTGTTTGTTTGAATTGTAGAAATTTGACATCGATATAGATTAGACCACGGGGAAGGACATAGGCTACTTTTTATCGCGGCTAAATATACGGTTCCCGCGTGATTTCTTTTTGCGCGCGAACGAAGGGTTGTCACGGACAACATCTAGTATTAAATAAATTTAAAAAACGCCCGATCGGCCGACCGTTGTGGTTAAACATTGAAAATAATTTCTTCTCATAAAAATATGAATCTCTACAACCTACCTTACTTTTTCTATAATTTTTTAAAATATCTAACGACGCTACACACCACGTCAATTTGGCGCCGTGGTAAGTATCCGAAGAACTTGTGTCATGGGAACCAGACAACGGGAAGAGGATTTATTGAATACTTTTATACCATACCATATATATTCAAGATATTTATTATATTATTATACACATTTTTACTTTTTTATTCAAAAATTTCAAAACTCAAGTTAGGCTATGGACGTACATTTGTCACAAAATATTCATACAAAAGTTACGCCTTCTTGGTTTTCACCATACTTCAAAATATGCCAGCCATTTTGTTTTCACCACACTTCAAATGTCAAATGTCCCCAAAAATATCAAAAGTGGGGCCATTTAACTGGCGACACTTTTTGCCTCGACATGTCTCCGTCTATAATATATACGTCTATGTTTTTATTATTTTAAATACACATTGAAATCATTTTGTTCCCTCGGCGGCATTCTAGCTCGCTTTGAAACCACTGCGCCACAGAAGTCCATTGAAACGAAATAGAAAAACAAACATTTACACGGAATCCAATGCGAAATACTTTATTATATTAAGAGGGTGGGAGATGTTAAATGATAATTAGGTACAATTTGGCCCGACAAATGTGACAATTTTCTTCGGGCGCATTACGCGGATTACTCGCCCCTCGTTTATTCTAACTAATCTTGTCACTAAGCCTAGTCCGATTACCGATTCCGAATGTACGGAGCGATATTTAAATACGCGTATGATTACCGAATTGTACCAAATTCTAATGTGCAGAGCGTTCGAAATTTAAACACGCGTATAATTTAAAAATTGAGCGCGCCATGTGCGGCGCCCGGGGCGTTCCTTTTTTGATTTTGGCGCCGTGTCGTCTGCGTTCGGAAACCGATACTAAACGAGCGTAACCATTTGTTCACGGCTCGCTTCAACGTAATAAAGAATTTTTATTGGTTTTACACAGTTGTTGTCTTAGGAGCATATTTACATTTGTATTGCTTATGAAATGGAAAATAGATGGGGTTACAATGTTGTTTTGTGAAGGGCTTGTGTCATCTGGAATTTTATGTGGTTGATACCGCATTTACCTAAGTGGAGAAATATCGCGACTCTATGTGGGACAGAATCACTTAGACGTGTTCAATGGCGAAATTCAATATCGACATTGGACACGTCAAAATGGCTATCAAAGCAAATCCAGCAGCCTGTGAATAGTGTCATTGCAATCATTATTACTTTTGCCTATCACCTACTCCGGTTCAATTTCACACTTTTGACCGGCTGCTTGATTTGCCGACTGGATTGTGTGATACAAAACATTACGTAGTGTGAAACCGTCGACTTTTATTATGCACACAAAATCTGCTTTAATTAAAAAAAACAAGCTCATAGACAATTAAAAAAAAAGTTTGACAGCGCAGCAACAGTTGCACTCTGTTAATCAGCTCGCTATCCAAACATGCGGCATATTGCGGCGCCCTATCAGATTAGCAAACAACCCTGAAAGACCATGGTCTCTTTGACCCCGGGCAACGCTCATAATGCGCGGGTTAACCGTTTGAGGGTTAGTTTCCTTTATGCGGTTGTTAAGAGAATGTTTGGCCTGCTTTGTCTCTATGAGTGGGTTAGTTAGGACGTATGATGTTTAATAGATATGGTGATAAAAGGAGTAATTATTATCATCAGCTCTCACGTGTTTACATTAGTACCTACTAGACTCTAGACTCTGGAGCAGGGGTCTCCAAACTTTCCAGCCTTAGGGCCATACTGATTACTCCAGTAAGTTCCGAGGGCCAAAACCATATTATCATTGTTGCCGGTGGTAAAAAGTGAAATAGTCCACTGATGAAAAAAAAAGTCCGAAAAAGTACGCAACGTTTTAAACGAAATTTTTTTGAATGAAAAGCATCGCCCTCTTACTGAATTACAAAACAACGCATGGCTGTGGAAGTTAGCATTCTATGTTGATTTGACAAAACATGTGAACGAAGTGAATTTGAGATTGCAAGGAGAAAACCAGCATCTTCCTGATTTATACACTAATATCAAATCATTCCGGAAGAAATTGATACTGTTTCAATCACAACTACGAAGTAAATGTTTTTCACATTTTAAAACATGTGAAATATTCAGCCACACCACTGAGACTGAGTTTCCTATCGAAACTTTGAGTGCTTTGAAAATAAATTTTGATACTCGTTTCTCGGACTTTGATGCCATTGCGAATCAAATTAAGATTTTTCAAAATCCTTTTGATACTGACATTGAAACCCTAGCCTCGGAACTTCAAATGGAAATGATTGATCTACAGTGCAGTGATATAATTAAGAACAAATATCAAAACTCATCTTTGTTGGAATTTTATAAGGGTCTTCCACTGACACAATTTGATAATTTGCATAAATTTGCTCGTGGGCTGTTTTCTGTTTTTGGTACTACTTATTTGTGTGAGAAGACCTTCTCCAAAATGAAGTACACAATAAATGTTTACAGATCTAAATTAACTGATGAGCATCTTAAATCTCTTTTAATAATTGGTACCTACAAGTAAAATTAGTCCACAACTACAAACTATTGTCAGTGGAAAATCTCAATTACATAAATCTCATTAGTATTTCATATGTCATTATGCTTGTTATAAGTTTTGTTTTTATTTAAAATGTATAAAATATTAGTTGGATTCATTTCAATAATTTGTTAGTTATTATATAATGAAGTTAAATATTCTGCATATTATACATGTCTTTACTCATTACAATTCTGTGTTTCTTTATCCAACTTATTACAAAAACAATAACAATAAGCCTACAACAATGTTATGAGTAGTTAGCCCATGACCATATCAATGTAGATGTCATATTAATAATTATTCAACATAAAATTAGAATACTTCAGTAAACTAAATTTTAATTTGCTATAAAAATATGTTCTCTAAAAGGAGTTTTCAAGTATGCTAGCTCTCCGCGGGCCGGACAAAATCTGTCCGCGGGCCGGATGTGGCCCTCGGGCCGTAGTTTGGAGGCCCCTGCTCTAGAGTACTAAGTTCTCGAAGTCACTGCCCATATTAGGTTGATCAAAATCAATTACAGATATTTTGGCCATATTATGATCTACTGCTTATGTAAAAACGTTTAGGTTGGAAAATAATTAAGTTTAAAAAATAAATTTTCTAAATGAAATTACATTACGCTCTCTACGGCGCTGTTAAGGTGATTGACCTCACACAGCTGCATCAATCAATACAATTGATGTTATTTAAGAAAAGTATTTGCTTCCACCTGTTTATGTGAGGTTAATGACCTCTTCGCCTTAGAGAGCGTAAAGTAATGTTATTTAGCAATTTTTTTTACTCTGTTCTGAACAATGATTTCAAAACTCAAGATAGGCTATGACGTACATTTGACAGAACAAATCTTCATACAAGAAAAAGTTACGCCATCTTGGTTTTCACCATACTTCAAATGTCAGCCATCTTGTTATCACCATACTTCAAATGTCAAAATGGCCCCAAAAATCTTAAAAATTAACTGGATACACTTTTAGCCTCAACATGCCTTGTCTAAATTTAATATTTTTGTAAACAAAAAGACAAAAGAATACTTTAATACTACCAATTTTAATGTCACTTATTTAGAGTGCAATAATAAATAATAATAACACATTTATTTGGTCAAATTTAATATTTTTATTTACAAAAAAATTTCAAATAGATCGGATGATTGATTGGCTTCTTGACTCATATTTAATTTCATACATTAAAGGAGTATTTCCTTTAGTAATTAGCTCATGAAAACGTATTCTAGCGATATCATAAATTAAAAACTTAAGATTGATAAATAAAGTTGATTTAAAAACATGTATTTTATTTTTAATTTCTACTTATGAAAACACCTCGAAGTAACTTCCGGCAAGGATGTGACGACACAAACACACTAAACACATACGTAGTAGTGAAACGGAACGTGTTTCTCTAAATAAATAGTTCATGACATCTTAAAAAGTTATTTATGTAACGTCAAACGGAACGTAACACCGCCATTTTACTACTACGGACTATAGCACAGATTACAAATAGTACTAGTATGACGTCACAGCACAGATAATAAGAAATCAACCAACATGGCGAATGCATGGTGTTGTCGGCCGGTTTTAAAAAGTGTATTCTAAAAATATTTTTGTTTTAAGGTTTTTAGGTTTCAAAATACTAAGGCGGGTCAATAAGTCCGTGACTTTTTGAATTTCTAACCTCCTTACTGAAAAAGCAACACTACTCCTGTCAACAGGCATCTGTCAGTTGACTCCTATCAAAATTTGAACTTGCTGCGTCAGTTAGTTTGTGTTTTACAGCTATCTTTATCAGACTATAAAGTAACTTAAGGAAACAATGGAAAAAAGTGAATTTCGTGTGCTTATTAAGCATTATTTTTTGCGAAAAAAAACCATTACCGAGACCAAGGCTAAGCTTGATAAATACTATGGGGACTCTGCACCATCGATTTCAATGGTAAAAAAGTGGTTTACTGAATTTCGATGTGGCCTTACAAGCACTGAAGATGCCGAACGTCCTGGACGCCCAGTTGAGGTCTCTACACCCGAAACAATCGAAAAAATTCACGATATGGTGCTGGCCGACCGAAGATTGAAAGTGCAAGAGATTGTGGAAGCCATAGGCATCTCGCATGGCTCAGTGGTTTCAATTTTGAATGATCACTTGGGCATGAGAAAGCTTTCCGCAAGATGGGTGCCGCGTTTGCTCACAGTCGACCACAAACGCAATCGTGTAACAACTTCACAGAAAGGTTTGGCGTTGTTTAATCACAATATGGAGGAGTTTTTTAACCGTGGACGAAACATGGATCCATCACAATACACCAGAGACCAAACAACAGTCAAAACAGTGTGTTTCTAAGGGTGAATCGGCGCCAAAGAAGGCCAAGGTGGGTTTGTCAGCCAATAAAGTTATGGCGACTGTTTTTTGGGATGCACGTGGGATAATCCACATTGACTATCTTCAAAAGGGAAGAACAATTAATGGGGAATATTATGCCAACTTATTGGACCGCTTCAATGAGGATTTGAAAAAAAACCGACCTCATTTGGCCAAGAAAAAAGTTCTTTTTCACTAAGACAATGCAAGGGTGCACACATGTGCAGTTGCCATGGCAAAAATCCATGAATTGCTCCCACATCCACCCTATTCTCAAGATTTGGCTCCGAGTGACTACTTCTTGTTCCCAAACCTGAAAAAATGGCTCGGTGGAAAAAGATTTGACTCCAATGATGAAGTCATCTCGCAAACAAAGGCCTATTTTGAGGACCTCGACAAATCATATTTTTTGGAAGGGATAAAAAAATTGGAGAAGCGTTGGACAAAGTGTATAGAGCTCAAGGGGGACTACGTTGAAAAATAAAATGATTTATTTATCAAAAAATCTGTGTTTTATTCCAAAAGTCACGGACTTATTGACCCGCCCTCGTAATGATATTTTTTGTATGTAATGAAACAATTATGAAGCGTTTAGGACATAAATAAAAACAAGGTCAAGTAGCCTATTACGTAGTAATAATAATAATATCTATGGACGCTTCACACCACGGGGACCAGACAACGGGAAGTTATTTTGTACTTTTATACTATACGTATACTTAAGGTTATTATTATATTAGGTCATTACATATGAAATAGGCGTTTTGTAAAGGAGGAACAAAGTCGATTTTTTCAAACATAATATTTTTATTTAAACAAAGTATATACCATTGCTATCTATGCACTTTTGCCATCTCATAGGTAGTTCATTGATTCCTTTACTAAAAAAACCATTCGGTCAGGAATCAATGAAACCTTTGAAGGGGCTTTGGACTGCCCCATCGGAGTTGAATTTTTCCCTGGCGAGTTATCCAAATTTCGAAAAAAAATAATTGTAATCTGTTGGAGCAAAGTCCGGGGAGTACGGTGGATGTCTTAGACATTCCAATTGAAAATCCTCTAATTTAGTAGCCGTCTGTTGTGCAGTGTGTGGTCTAGCGCTGTCCTGAATCAGCAGTGGCTTAGAGCGAATGACCAACCACGGTTGTTTAGAAGCTAGCTTTTCCATTATGATTTTCAGTTGCTGGCAATAGACATCTTCCATAATCGTCTGGCCAGTTTAAGAAAGCTGTAGTGAACGACACCGGCACTAGTCCACCAAACGCTTACAAGTAACTTTCGAGTCAATTTTCGCTTGGGGCAGGCTTTGCCTGGTTTTCCAGGGTTTAGTCTTTGCGATAAGCGTTTCAGATTATGGTACCTACAGGATCCATTTCTCATCACAGGTAATGATTCGAATTAAAATACCTTCATTATTGTGCCGGTTGAGTTATGTAACACAACAGTCGACGCGCGTTTGTCGGTTTGCTGCACTCAATTCATGAGGTACCCTTTCAAGCTTGTTCACCTTCCCAATTTGCTTCAAGTGGATTAAAACAGTTTTATCACTAACACCGCAGCCTGCAGCTAACTCGGACGTGGTTTGCGATGGATCCGCTTCCAGAATAGCCTTCAATTGTTCATTATCAACTTTGGTCTCCGGCCGTCCACGGGGCTTGTTCTAGAGGTCGAAATTTCCAGAACGAAAACGATGGAACCAAAAACGCACTGTGTTTTCTTTTGCGACACCGCCGCCATACACATCATTAATCCTTCGAGCCGTTTCTGCAGCACTGGTGCCACGGTAGAACTCGTACTCGAAAACAATACGATATTTCAAGTTTTCCATTTTGTAAACAGAGTGACGCAAAGAAAAAACCAAAAGAGGAAAAACAAATGAATTATGGTTTTCGAAACACAAACGTATGAGTAAATAGCGGTATAAATTTGAAATTGGAATTCCTAACCAAAGAAGATATATTTGAGATCAAAGTGGCCAGTACGACCTAAGGTATATTATACACATATTTAATACACATCCATGAGCCTAAATCACAGATTTTTTTGCTCCTTTGGGTGGATTCGAATCCGCCACCTCCGGTTTGAGCGCCAACGCCACAGAGGTCGTCAGTTCAGTGGTGTTATAGTTTTTCAAAATAAATAATTTTAGTTTATACTCGAGACCTTACATAGACATAATGCTCTATCAGTAACTAATAAAACTTTTACATTTATAAAACAACATACAGTAAAAAAGGGTATACAAAACATTAAAACCGACCTCCATACATTAGGTGTAAGGCGATTTCCCTTTGTGCATACCTTAGAGGGCACTATACGCCCTTAGGGACAGCGCACACCGAAACGAGACGATACGCGACGCGGCGCTTCATTGTTTAAACAGTGATTCAAAATTGAACTCTATTCAGCAGGTACACAAAAAGATACACGTTTCATTGCAAGAGCGGCGCCGCCCTATGCAGAGCGGTCCAGTTTGACATTTGAACTCTTGCAATTAAATGTTGCAGCGTATCTTCTTGTGTAGTGAATTAAATTCAATTTTGAATCGCTATCATAAAAATGCAGCGCCGTGTCGCGTATGGTCTCGTTACGGTGTGAACTGACCCTTAGGGCCACTCACGTCTATAACGACCGCTATTGTGTTTCCAATCACGTTTTTAAATTACTGATATAAGAACCTTTTTTACAAAGTAACATTTGATTCACCGTCCTATTGAATAAGACCCGAATAAGAAAGACAGGTATATATTTCAACATTCAAACATATATATTTCGCATTCAAGAGCGAAGCCGCGGACAAAAGCTAAAACCAATAAACTTCAAAAGTCAAAACAGAATATGCACCGGTCTATCTAAAACATTATACACACAAATTGTACAATGCACCGCATAATGCGGGCAATAAAGAAATAATGCGAATCTCAACCAGCAGGCGGCAACCGGCTAAATATCTCTCGCATTGATGTAATTCCCCACAAAGGGGTTGCCAGTGTAAAAACTAGCTAACAAGCGGCGGTGCGCCCGCGGCTCTAATTCACAATTTGCCACATCCCCCTCTCCTCACTCCTCCTATCCGCTCCCCCCGCACGGTCTCGCCCCGGGGACCACGTTCTAAATTCAAATTTCACCATGTACAAATGATCCGGCGGCAAAAGAAAATTTTGTCTATGCTTTATGTAATTTGCATTCGATTTTGAATTTTTCATTTCTTTAACGCTTTAAAAAGTTTAACGTATTCATGATTGATGATATCTATTAATGAATTCTACGAAAAAGAAGAAGTCGGAAGTGTATTAAAGATAAATGGATAATTTAAATAACTCTTACGATATATTTCAGATTAATGTAATCTATAACAAAACTGTAGGAGTTTAATCTTGTATTATATTGGGTATACTTTGTATTTTAGAAGTCAAAATAACATCTCAAATGCATGCAATGCAAATGAGCATTTAACAATAATAACAAATAATAAAAAAATATAAATTCCATCAACGTAATAAAACCTCCGTTAAAACACCAAACCCATTACACATTTAATTCCATTTCGCGGAGCAAACGGCGTAAAAACCGTCGGCAACGTAAACGCGTAACACGTAACAACGGCGAACACTCTACACCACCCCCTTAGGGCACGCACACACTATGCGCCAAAGAAGCGACAGCTCTGACAGCCGCGCAATGATTTCAAAACTAAGGATAGGCTATGACGTAGGTACATTTGTCAAAACAAATCTTCATACAAGAATAAGTTACGCCACCTTGATTTCACCATACCTCAAATGTCAAATGGCCACAAATAACCCCAAAAGTGGGGACATTTAAGCGGGGACAGTTTTTGCTTCGACATAACTCGTCTATAATATATAATACGCATTTTTAAGATAGCAATTCATAATTGAACTTTGTTTACAACAAAAGAAGATACACATTTCATTGCAAGAGTTCGAATTTCGAACTGCACAACGCTACGCTGCTCTTAAATGCAGCGCCTCGTTTCGGTGTAAACTATATATCAAAGTCGCTTCTTTGCCGCAGTTCGCATCTCGGTGTGAACTGACCTTTATCGGACATTGGCCCACACCCATTCCTAATGTAGCTAACATAGCCCATCACACGTACAGTTCGGACCGCGGATCAGACTGTGCTTGAAAACCGCGGAGGGATATGTGCGGTTTGGATTGCTGATCGAACTGTCGCGATAATTACGACGTCACATTCGCTCGCATGGTTTGAACTGCCAGCCTCTTACATAATACGTCAAAATACGTGATAGCGCTGTTCAAACTGTGGAAACGACACAGAAACTCACGAATAAAAATTTGTGCACAATTGATAAGCTATGTTGCTGCATTTGTCTCTCAAGTGACTTTTCCAACGTATGAGACAAAGACAGCAACATTGAATCAGTTGTATTCATATTTTCATTAGTAAAAAAATGTCCGCGCGTCCACGGCAGCAACTTGCGAACAAAAATTCCCTCGCACAGTCCCCACACGGCCTAACCGGGGTAAACGAATATGCGGGCAAATTGCCCCCGCCCGACAGATGTGATTGCCGGACGCAGAGCCATCAATCTAACCCCCCGTATAAATCACTCGACAATGCCAAGGAAGTTCTTAAGAAGAAAAACTATAGGTCATATCCTTCCGGGGAGCGCGCCAATCGGAAGACGCCGCCCCCCGAGGGTTATTCGGTTAGGGCGGGAATATTATTCATAGGGATTTTAGTAATCCTAGGATATTGTGTGAATTATTAATTTTGTGGATGACTTTTGAAACTTGATCAATGGTTACTTGGTCTCTACATAATGATATGTCACGGTTTTGGTCGCGATAGATTTGTCAGACTACATTTTGTTATGGTTTTGTCGTATGTTGTGTGATCGAGTTTATATTCCTAGTAGAATTATGTTACATTTTACATAAATGAGTATTGTTCATGTGTATTCTGTCAATCCTAACCTACGGTGATCGATCATTTGCCGATTCCCAAAAATCCCAACTCGGGGATTGCCAAAGAGCGATAGAGCGCAGCATTTTAGGAGTAAAGCTACTAAGGAACATCATGCTGCGCTCAAAAACGTGAGTCAAGGACGTAGGAAGTAAGGCTGCCACGCGATAGGACTGGGCGGGTCATATTAGCCGCATGCACCCTGACTGCTAAAAGATATCATCAGATTGGGTACCCGAAAATAGATGCCCGCCATGGGCGGTTACGCAAAAGGTGACGTGACGAGCTGGATGCTTATCAGCCAGGCTTGTGGCAACGGTGACACAGTAGCGAGAATGAAAGACTTTGGTGGAGACCTATGTCTAGCAGTTGGACGTTAAGAAAAAAAAAACTTCGCACAAACTCAAATGAGAAGTGGGCAGTGGGTATAATATGAGCTCGGCAATTTCCCCTCTAACATGATTCTACAACAATCATGGCAACACAGACACAAATATTTTACAACAGAGTAACATCTTATACTATGTGCGATATAAAACAACGACATTAGACCGGAGTCAGTACCCCAGACCAGTGATAGTGTCCATAGCTCTTAGGCGGTACAATACTAAGGCGGGTCAATAAGTCCGTGACTTTTTGAATTTCTAACCTCCTTACTGAAAAAGCAACACTACTCCTGTCAACAGGCATCTGTCAGTTGACTCCTATCAAAATTTGAACTTGCTGCGTCAGTTAGTTTGTGTTTTACAGCTATCTTTATCAGACTATCCAGTAACTTAAGGAAACAATGGAAAAAAGTGAATTTCGTGTGCTTATTAAGCATTATTTTTTGCGAAAAAAAACCATTACCGAGACCAAGGCTAAGCTTGATAAATACTATGGGGACTCTGCACCATCGATTTCAATGGTAAAAAAGTGGTTTACTGAATTTCGTTGTGGCCTTACAAGCACTGAAGATGCCGAACGTCCTGGACGCCCAGTTGAGGTCTCTACACCCGAAACAATCGAAAAAATTCACGATATGGTGTTGGCCGACCGAAGATTGAAAGTGCAAGAGATTGTGGAAGCCATAGGCATCTCGCATGGCTCAGTGGTTTCAATTTTGAATGATCACTTGGGCATGAGAAAGCTTTCCGCAAGATGGGTGCCGCGTTTGCTCACAGTCGACCACAAACGCAATCGTGTAACAACTTCACAGGAAGGTTTAGAGTTGTTTAATCACAATATGGAGGAGTTTTTTAACCGTGGACGAAACATGGATCCATCACAATACACCAGAGACCAAACAACAGTCAAAACAGTGTGTTTCTAAGGGTGAATCGGCGCCAAAGAAGGCCAAGGTGGGTTTGTCAGCCAATAAAGTTATGGCGACTGTTTTTTGGGATGCACGTAGGATAATCCACATTGACTATCTTCAAAAGGGAAGAACAATTAATGGGGAATATTATGCCAACTTATTGGACCGCTTCAATGAGGATTTGAAAAAAAACCGACCTCATTTGGCCAAGAAAAAAGTTCTTTTTCACTAAGACAATGCAAGGGTGCACACATGTGCAGTTGCCATGGCAAAAATCCATGAATTGGGCTATGAATTGCTCCCACATCCACCCTATTCTCAAGATTTGGCTCCGAGTGACTACTTCTTGTTCCCAAACCTGAAAAAATGGCTCGGTGGAAAAAGATTTGACTCCAATGATGAAGTCATCTCGCAAACAAAGGCCTATTTTGAGGACCTCGACAAATCATATTTTTTAGAAGGGATAAAAAAATTGGAGAAGCGTTGGACAAAGTGTATAGAGCTCAAGGGGGACTACGTTGAAAAATAAAATGATTTATTTATCAAAAAATCTGTGTTTTATTCCAAAAGTCACGGACTTATTGACCCGCCCTCGTAATAGATACCCTCACCGATTGCGGCGACCGGTGTGGCCGAGGTGGCCGGTATCACTGAAACCAGACCAGCTACGCAGGAGTTATTTTATAGTGGCCATGTGTGCGAGCAGTATACAAGAGCACTCTCCCTTCTTTTATTCTCGTAACCCAGTGGGACGGATGAGCGGCACGGCTGGCGAGAGATCAAGCAAGATTCTACATGCCCATCCGACGCATGGATCATCTCAATTGTCAGACGATCAGGAGTTCAGCCTGCATTGTCTTAACCAGTTGTTCCAACGCGGGTATCCAACCCACGCCCTTCGGAGTCAAGAACCAAGCTTTAAACCTCTGGACCACGGAGGGGTGTACGTTACGTGGTACATTCGCAAACTTGGGCATGAGCACAGCTGTTAAGATCATATTTCTAGAGTTTAGATGTTCTGTAGATGTGTCCAAATTCTTACAGTAATAATATTATGTTCTAACTTCTTATAGAAACCAAGAATAATCTAAAGTAATATTGTCCACTACCATTGAATTCTAGGAAAGGGAGATAACAAATTGTCTGTTCACTATTCGAACTTCGTATCTTGTAAAAAGAATATACAGTAAAGGAGCAATAAAGTCGAAGATGAAAGCAGCTATTTCAACAGAATATTATGTGACGACTTATTTTAAAAGTATACCACCAAGTAACACAAGTTTCTTCGAGAACATACCACGGGACCAGATTAACGTGGTGTAAAGCATCCATAGATATTATTATTATAGCATTCTTAAACTTCGACCATACATATAGGCGGTACAGTCCGTAGCTCTTAAGTACAGTCGCGTCCATTTAGCGAGTGCTCGCGCTAGTACAGAGCGGAACAATCACGGGGGGCGGCGACGGCACTCAGCGCACAATACAACTATTTTATTGTACGACAGACTTAACAAATTGTTTTCCTCCCTCACGCCAGGGCTGCCACTTCAAATTGCCTTTTCGTGCTTAAATTTGCTAGGGTTTCCAAATAGGCTATTTTAATTTAAAAAAAACCTATATTCTTCGTTTAGATCCAATGTAATATAAACGTAAACTTAGAATCAATAGCGCCCTTATAATGCTACTAATTAAAATATATTTTTTTTTACAGTGTAATAAAGAAAAACAACGGCGCATTACTTTCTTCGAATTAAGTATCATTGTTTACGTATGGATGAAATGGGATCTGAACAGAGAAAATCAAGTGTTAGATTATACATACAATAATAATTAACTTTAAAATTTCACTAAGAAGGACAGTGAAATCTGACCCTGTGATAAAATCAAATTGTTATGCGGGAAAGTGATAGGATTTTTTAAAAATAATATATAATCGCATGAACCTAAATGGTTCTATTTCTACATTTAAGTATTCAACTTTTGGATTCAATTTGTAAAAATTTTATATTCGACACAAGTTGACGTCCCTATTGTTTTCCTCCCTAAAGCTAGGGTTGCCACTTAATTCCGGGTAATCTTAACTAATATTGCGATTGTTGCTAGTCATTGCCTATTGACTTAGTCATTGTGCGAGAGAGAAGTAATAAAATTCGGTTATTAGCAGAGATAACAATAGGCGATGAAGTAGGGGGACTATCAATGCCAAAATTAAGCACAGTTATCTGAATAAGGGCATTAAGGACAAAAATATTTTATCGAAGCGATTTTTCTCTTTTGAAAACATGAACTAATTAATATAAATACGGGATAGATCCTACTAATGAATGGATGGATGAATGGAGGTTGGTAACTCTTTTACGCAAAAACTACTGAACGGATTTTGATGAAATTTGATACGGTATTAGTTTTAGCTCTGGATTAACACATAGGCTGCTTTTTGACAAAAAAAATAGTGTTCTCGTGGGATACTTCATATTTTACGCGGGGGGAGCCGGCACAGGCTAGTTAGACTATATTTAAAAGCTATCCATTAAAATCATTGTTTTTGGAAAATTTTTTTTTTTTGCTTCACACCACGTCAATCTGGCCTTGTGTTAAGTACTCGAAGAACTTCTGTTACGGGGACCAGACAACGGGAAGTATATTTATACTTTTTTATTATTACCTATACATATTTAAGATTTTAATTACGAGGGCGGGTCAATAAGTCCGTGACTTTTGGAATAAAACCCAGATTTTTTGATAAATAAATCATTTTATTTTTCAACGTAGTCCCCCTTGAGCTCTATACACTTTGTCCAACGCTTCTCCAATTTTTTTATCCCTTCCAAAAAATATGATTTGTCGAGGTCCTCAAAATAGGCCTTTGTTTGCGAGATGACTTCATCATTGGAGTCAAATCTTTTTCCACCGAGCCATTTTTTCAGGTTTGGGAACAAGAAGTAGTCACTCGGAGCCAAATCATGAGAATAGGGTGGATGTGGGAGCAATTCATAGCCCAATTCATGGATTTTTGCCATGGCAACTGCACATGTGTGCATCCTTGCATTGTCTTAGTGAAAAAGAACTTTTTTCTTGGCCAAATGAGGTCGGTTTTTTTTCAAATCCTCATTGAAGCGGTCCAATAAGTTGGCATAATATTCCCCATTAATTGTTCTTCCCTTTTGAAGATAGTCAATGTGGATTATCCCACGTGCATCCCAAAAAACAGTCGCCATAATTTTATTGGCTGACAAACCCACCTTGACCTTCTTTGGCGCCGATTCACCCTTAGAAACACACTGTTTTGACTGTTGTTTGGTCTCTGGTGTGTTGTGATGGATCCATGTTTCGTCCACGGTTAAAAAACTCCTCCATATTGTGATTAAACAACGCCAAACCTTCCTGTGAAGTTGTTACACGATTGCGTTTGTGGTCGACTGTGAGCGGCAACAACGGCAACGCGGCACCCATCTTGCGGAAAGCTTTCTCATGCCCAAGTGATCATTCAAAATTGAAACCACTGAGCCATGCGAGATGCCTATGGCTTCCACAATCTCTTGCACTTTCAATCTTCGGTCGGCCAACACCATATCGTGAATTTTTTCGATTGTTTCGGGTGTAGAGACCTCAACTGGGCGTCCAGGACGTTCGGCATCTTCAGTGCTTGTAAGGCCACAACGAAATTCAGTAAACCACTTTTTTACCATTGAAATCGATGGTGCAGAGTCCCCATAGTATTTATCAAGCTTGGTCTTGGCCTTGGTCTCGGTAATGGTTTTTTTCGCAAAAAATAATGCTTAATAAGCACACGAAATTCACTTTTTTCCATTGTTTCCTTAAGTTACTGGATAGTCTGATAAAGATAGCTGTAAAACACAAACTAACTGACGCAGCAAGTTCAAATTTTGATAGGAGTCAACTGACAGATGCCTGTTGACAGGAGTAGTGTTGCTTTTTCAGTAAGGAGGTTAGAAATTCAAAAAGTCACGGACTTATTGACCCGCCTTAGTATATAACTATTTAACATATTAATAATAAATACACATCCATGGCCCAGGAACATTGAAAACTCGCTACCTCCGGCTTGAGCACCGACGCTCTAACCACTGAGCCACAGAGGTCGTCAAATGTTTGTTTGTCTATTTCTCTTATAGATATTCCCTAATATCGGTGATATAAAAATCGAAAACTGTTCCTATCTATAATAATATGATCTTTCATTATTTCAAGCTCTTTTTAGAGTAGGATTTCATAAGCAAATTTTTATAGATGGATAGATGTTTCCATGAAAACTGATTGCATCTTGCTATGCATAAATTTTATTTAATCCTTTTTATAGTGTTAATAATGCAGTGAATCATTAAAAACCATTGAACTCGCGACACTGTTACGAAAACCATTTATGTTTTGAAACATTTAATTGATGGTTTTTATCATTATTTAAACATTGAAAAACATTGGATTTCAAAAAATGCCCAACGCACCTAAAGCAGTTTTTACTACAAAAATCTCCATCTATAAAGATATTTTCAGTTAGTGTAACGCCCGCACCAATGGGCGCAGTAGGTAGGATAAGAGGCTATAAGTGATCGCGCGGCCATTACGGCGAGCCGCCCACCGTATAAATCTACCCTCACTTAGCCCCGGATTGAACGTAATATATTTATGATACGTTCTTTATGGAGATTGTTTCCTATATTGGCGTTAAAAATATTAGGTTTATATACAATAGGATAGGATGTTATGTAATAGTAGCTATAAAGAATGTTTTGAATTTTAGTACATAATATTATAACGTTTTCATACATAATATTATAATATTATTATCTATTGCAGAAAATTTGTTGATTTACTACTTATGTAAAGACGTTTACGGCAGAAAAAAATCTAGTACTGAAACGAATCTTCGCCGCAGAAGCCATTGACTTTACACTAAAGGCTCATTCACCTCACAGCTGATTTTAAAACATAAGTTATGAGTAAAAAAGAGGTTTCAAATCGACTTTTACCCCTTGTTCTTATGTGTATTTGTGATTATGTCCAAACTGTAAGAAAGCTAGTATCAAGAGTTTTCTCGCACCTGCATTATCTGGCATGGAAAAACGGGGGACAAACGAGCAAACGCACTGTCTGATGGAAAGCGATTACCGTCGCCCATGGACACCGGAGGAGTCGCAAATGCGATGACGGCCTTTCAAAGAGTATTACGCTCTTCTCTTGAAAGTTTGAAGGTCGTTGGTCCGGAAATTCTGCTGGCGACAGCTCATTCCAGAGTTGTGCGCGGCAGAAAACTCCGGGTAAAGCGCACGGTGGAGGACCTGCCACTCATCAAGATGATGAGGCTGGCAGTTTTGTCGCATGGAACGGTGGCCAAAAGTTCCAGCAGGTATATGTCCGAACAATACCTATGTTTTAATACCTGTGAGTACTACTGTTTTATGTAAATCAATTACCATGATTTTTGTGATTTACCACAGCGGGTTGGGCATTAATCGCGGATGAATTGTTTATAGCGGGTGTAGCGGGTGTGAAGGGTACAGGCGGGCGGGTACCTCGCCTTCTCTGACGGCCGACCATTAGCAGGGAAAAACTTGGGAAAAATACTGTTGAAACGCACACTAGGCTGGTAATAAAAATAATTTTCATTTTATTCTTATTATTTTTACTCAAGTTGTTATAAAATAACAGCATTCTAATTGTAGTACCTTTAAGAATAACATTTTTTTTACCATTTTGAAACAATAATAATACATCATACTTGTTACTTCATTATTGTTATAGTTTTTAAAAAGTAGCGAAGGAAAAGTTACACTCGATTGAATCGACACTTGTGTGTTAGATTTTAAGCTCTATTATATTAGCGCAGAGTTCTATTTTCAGTGCTCTGAATTAAGCCCGGCCTTACGGATTCTGGGCAAAATAGTCCCGGCCTAATAAGCGACAGTAGACAAAAGATGAACGTATGAAAAGCAATTATATTGTAATGTTGCAAAAACAAACACAAATCTACTGTAAAATATTTATAGTATTGTGGCATTGAAATAATTCGAATTAAATATTTTTTATTGATATATTAATTATTCAATAATTAGCTAACATAATACTATTTCCGCTAGTTTCTTATAAGGCTGCGACTATATGCGCTGGATTCCGTAAGGCCTTAGAAAATTCTGAGCATTGAAAATTGAACTCTGTCCATGTAAAATAGAGTTGAAAATAGAAGTTTCGAGCTGTCATATATGACATTGACATTTGACTCGACACTCATGTGCTCGATTTTCAACTCTATTGTATTAACGCAGAGTTCTATTTTCAGTGCTCTAAATTTTCTCCGGAGTTCCAGATTCCGGAGCATATAGTCCCAGCCTAATGTGCGTCGCGCCTAAGCCGACCCTCTGTCGGAACTTAGTGAGTTTTTAATATAGTGGCAACCCTTTTATTGTGATTAGTTATTGTTCGGCCGACGGCACGGACGCGGCGAAATTGACAAATTATCCCAACTTCGGCTAGGAGCTTCAGCTCTGACAACCCTTCTTGATTCCTAATGTTTTTGAAGCGAATTATTTATTATTGTAATTATTGTAATCGCAAAAATCGTCAAGGGTAATTTTTAGATTGAGAGATTTTGTTTCAAAACACTTAAAAGTGGAGACAGTGAAGGAAATATTTTTTGAATATTAACTCTGACCGAATAAAATGTCTAGAAAGAGCATACAATTTAATTAATATTATATTTCGCAATAACCCGCGAAAAAATACCCTCAACGTGCGAGCAAATGTGAGTGCACGCGTAAGCATGCGTGAAGCTTCTCCTCCCACACTGCTTATGCGTGCACTTACAAATAAGTTCGTGCAAACGCCACCACCACACAAGCAAGATCGTGCAAGGCCCCACACCGCCATGCAGGTTGCACAACTCGGCGCGCGTTTCGCCCCGACCCCGGAGCATCCTTAGAAAGACCGCAAAGTAACACCAGTGGGTCTAAAAAGGCCACTAGATGTTTTATATTATGATTCTGAATATATTTTTTTCAACTCTTATTATGTGCGCCATTTTACGCATTTCTATTGAAAATTGACAAAATTGATTTTTTCTAATATATGATGAAATCAGATGAATCATGTAGCCATTTTGCAATTTCACGATTTTTGTATGGATAAAAATATATGAACATAATATTAAACACCTAAAGTGGCCTTTTTAGACCCCTGGTTCTATGTGAAGGCAGAGCCTTGTCAAACAAAAAATGAAGCCGGTGTTTTGTGTAGTGCGCGTCTAGCTACGCACTTATTACACACTTGAATAAGTTGCGTTACACACCTGTGTGCGTGACGCTGTGTAATTACACGGCGAGGCGTATTTTAGACCGGTTTCGCTGTGTGGTTCGCCGCACTCTATCTTCATTTTTTATTTGGTCTGAGCCCGACTACGGCGAAGCTAAAAGGAAAGGTAATTTTTTGTTTGGTCTGAGAATAGAAAATCAAAATTATTGTATTTTTTTTTTGAACGAAGTTCCTTATGGGGCGATGCGGAGGGGTACCCTAGCCGGGAAAAAACGTTCGTAACGTAAGATTTTTATGTAGTCTTTATTATTTTCGTTATACCTCGAATAGAACTTAAAATTAATATTTTTATTATAAGGAACTTCGTTCCTATCCGGTGTCCCACGACACCACACGGATTTTTTTTTTTGATATTTCTGTTTTACTGAACTGAAATTAAATAAATTCTAAAGGTAAAAATAAACAGATTCATTTTTATACACATACATTAAGAGACCATATTGCTAATGGCCCTCGACAATCTTTGTTTTTATATGGAAATGACAGAATAGGTATGAAAAAACAACGATTGCCGAAAGACATTGAGATGGTGGTCGTCTTTTCGTGTCTTTAAATCTACATACAATTTCTCACCTCGATTCATTCATAACTTTCGAAATGAAATCCTTTTTCAAGTCAAAGAAGAAGCAGCGTGTAAAAAGGAGGCACTGCTGATAGTATTATGCCTATCCGTGCAGAAACCATTAACCATTTGAATGCCGTGAGTAGGCGAGCTAATCATTTCTTTTGTGACAGCTTGTAGAGTATTCACAGATGGAGCTGTGAACCTGTGATTACTCGCGGCTCATAGAGTAAATTGTACGCACGACCTAGGTTTTATACCTATTTCCATCGTTTTTAGGACGTAGGTAGCAACCAAATATTTATTGCAACGTAGGTAGCATCCAAATACTTATTGTACCCATTGACACCTCCTTCTTGGTGATCTACAAAATACATATTAGGGATTCGATCGAGGTAATGCAACCTAAAAATGCAGATTAGTTGTCTCTTCACTGTCCATTTCTGTCGAGCAAAATGTACTTTACTTCTTTTAGTCATATTATTATTTATTTTCACAGGTTTCACATTTGATGTCAGACAAAGACAAACTTAAATACGACAGTAAGATTCAGATAATGGTTTAGTCGTTCCGTATCTTCTACTAAACGATGGCAATAAGATTCATACAACGACTGAGCCGTACAACTAAACGATAGCATTATACAAACAACTAAATACCTGATTGTTAATTATGAATACACCTAAATTCCGACGTACAAAGTCCGTCGCTTCTACAACTTAATCTATGATCTCTCCACGGCGCCGCCCACAATACTCGGTGGGCAAACACGGGTTTAATTAACCGGATAGTAGATACGTTTGCCGGAGAATGTTTCAGGTTCTTATATTCATAGTCTGATGTTTCACAGGTAATTCTTTATTACATAATATGATAATATATTTGTATTTAATTTACTATCTGTACCCAACAGACGTTGTTCTGTCTTAACTATGGAGTGATATAAATAAATAACTACTAACCAACAACTACACCTACTGCCTTAATCTACACACATACATATCTACACCTACATCCTATATCTACACACAAAATAAAGAGTACAGACAAAAAAATTACAAGAGTTATCGATCACTGGGCGTTAAATATCATATAGTGCTGCAAGAAAAGGGTGAAGTGATACATGTATTTTTAAAGCAAAATTTAAAAAAATAAATAAAGAAAATATTTTGACTCTACTTATTTTACATGTAGTCAACACCCCTTTTGGATAATAAGAACACGGTTTAAGCGCCATTGTTCAATTTTTAAACACGAATAGACTATAGTGATTTAGCCGTTAGTGTGGGCTCGGTAGCTCGGCAGCGCGCAGTCAGTGTGGGCCCACTATAGCCACCAAAACACATCAGCCTAACAGTGTAAGCGAGCGCGCTAATATATTCCATCACGTGGAGGCAATCAACGCGCGCATTCACCGCCTAACGACCTGCTCCAGAAAACTGTTAGCAGCATTAGGTGGCTAGGGGTGACAGATTAAGTTAAGACCCAAGTCTATAATATACTCTTGTTAGTCTGTTGAGATTTGATTTGATCCCAATTGATCAGAACCTGATTGTCGTATTTTACTTAGACTTTCAATTTACTTTAAATAAATATAAATGAATCGCCTTGATATCGTAAGCTGATTTTTGGAGTTTGGACCAACCAAAACGCGTTAAACGTTGATTTGACGTTTACGAGAATCCCATTTTGCTGTTTAAACATATCGGGACTGCATTGAAACTGTATAATTGTAAGATTTAATTAATAGAATCGACCGTCGAATTATAATCGTAAAATTCGACCAAATTAATGTGTCATTGTATATCTTTGATGGATGTCGTAGCCTATGTCCTTCCCCGTGTTCTAATATAGATATAATATGTGTGCCAAATTTTATCAAAATGGGAGAAAACTTTCCTCTTTGTAATAAGTATTATTATTATTAGTACGATTGCACGGTAAATAAGTGACATTGGAATTGGTAGAATTACTTATTGAATATAACTAAACAGTCTTATATGTCTACTAGCATTAATCGCCCGCCGCTTTTGAAAAGTATTTCCTTAATTAAAAGGATGCCTACGTCAAATGAGGAATACATGTGCAAAATTTCAAATTTCCAGCCTGAAGATTTTGGGCTGTGCGTTGATACATCAGTCAATCAGGTTTGCCTTTTATATATAAGTCTATAACTTAAGGTTATACCTAATAATAGACTTTTAACGGTGACCCGATGAAGTTATATGTAAACCTGACGTAAATTTTTAATCATGAGATTATTAAAAAAAGGAGTTTGAAATCAGCTGATAGTGAGAGGTCAATGGCCTCAGTGGCGGATATTTGTTTTATCAGCACTAGATCTAGATATTGTGCCCAAATTTGCAATTGTGCCCAAAATGGGAAGACAACATGATCGAGAGTGTTCTGAGCCATAATTCATCAACATCAGCTCGCTCATTGCTTGGCAATTCAGGGGATACTTTAAAAAAAAGTTTTTTTTATAAAAAACTCCTGCATATAAACTTCAACTGTGCCAAACATACTCCTCCGTTCGCATAATTTTCGTAAAAACGGAGTAGGTACATAGTTTTTGCTTCACGTATAATATAGTATACTTAATTAACATAATATTATTAATATAATATAGAAAAAAACTGTCAATCGGCATCCCTAGCCGCACCCGCTATTTATTTACGGCCATTTACGTGTGGGATTGCTTTTAAAGCGCGTCTCGTGTTCTAGATGTTGTCGACGATACGAGTCGTTCATACGATTTCTTTCATTTGGAAATTTGTGTTTACACTTTACATCAGAATGCAAAGTCACATTTATGCGTCTGCTACAGAAATGTTAATTACGAAAACATTACGTTTTTCACGCCTACGTATACTAATTCTTTGTAGTGACCTAAATGGATTTAAAGCCTTGGCCAGTAAGGCTGGGACTATAATATGATCCGGAATCCGGTGGTCCCGGGAAAATTCAGAGCACTGAAAATAGAACTCTACGCTACATACAATAGAGTCGAAAATGGATGTGTCGAGTGTTGAGCTGACATATATGACATTGACATTTGACCCGACACTTGTGTGTTTTTGTGTTGTTTGTTTGTTGTTTGTGTGCTCTATTGTATTAGCGTAGATGCTATTTTCAGTTCTCTGAATTTACCCCGGTCTTACGTTTTCCGGATCATATAGTGGGACTATGTTCCGGAATTCATAAGGCCTAAGCTTTTACATACACACAGCTGCACTAGGATTTGTATGGATTCTGTGCAGCAGTGTCGGCGATGAAACGCCGCCCCCACACGCGTGTAGACGCCCTAATAGCGAATTCGCCGCCGAACGGTGCGCGCGTGGTGGCTACGCGCAAGTCGAGGTTATACATTGAGGCCGCCATACATTTCGTCCCTAATATTTTCTCGAAGCATTTCGCGGCTTTTTTGTGCCCCCATAATTTCGTTTGTAACAAAGCTCGCTGTCTAAATTTTGTGCCGTGTATCTTTCGCCTGGTTTTTAGTATAGGGGTCATACACTAACAACACCAACCATCTAAAACCACGCCCGAAACGGGCGAATCGCCGCTATTCACGAGCACAAGCGTCATCTCACACCGAAACGAGACGATAAATGACGCGGCTTTTGCATTTTTAAAATATTTATTGAAAATTTAACATTATTATGTACAGATAAACATACACGTTTTATTGCAAGAGCGGTGCCGCGCTATGCGCTGACCGCTCCGGTCTAGTTTGACATTCGAGCTCTTGCAATTAAACGTGTATGTTCTTGTGTAGTGAATAAAGTTTAAAATATTGAATCGGTATCGGTAACGTCTCGTTGCGGTGCGAACTGACGATTGACTTGGCGATATTATGTAAACAATGGTGCTCTGTCAAAATGAAAGCAACGCTAAATTCAAACAACCCGAACTAGCATACGCGTCTTCCGATACTAGTAACTATTTGTAACACTTACATTTATACACTTACGTAAAACTTGGTTGGATTATAACACACAGGAATTATCAGCCACAACTTTGACAGATTTGTTATTCAAGTTAACGACGAAGTGACGAAATTGTTTTTTTAATTTGTTCCAAAGGTTGAACCTTTAAATGTTTGTGTACATTCTTTATTTTGTCTCCTAAACTCTTCTATAGTACTGTTACTTGTCTGTGGTAGTACATACCTGAGGCGTGGTCCTCTCCAGCGCTTTGGGGTTGAGCCGCTGCAGGTGGTTGGGCACACGCGCTTCTCCCTTGTCTACCGGCTTCCTCTTGAGCTGAGAACTTGAGTTGGGTTTGGGTGCCGGCTTGTTACTGTGCTTGGTCATCTGATAACATTAAAATTAATCTAAATCTGCAGGAATCAAACATTGAAGTTTAAATAAAGCTAGCCATACGCGTAAGGATGAAGTATGGCGAAGAAGCCTTTTAGTTAGACTTAAGACAGCAGAAATATAATATGAGTTAGGTTAGTAATGTGCAGTCACAAGTGACTCAACCTGAGCGTTCGTTTTTGTGTTTATTATACAAGGACGTTATTAAGTACACAGTTATACTAATATATAAGCATAAGCTTAGTGGTGTGGAAACCTGCACAGTTGAGCAATATACAGGTTTACATGTACAGGCAAACCTGTCAGGTATGCCGTTACGTGTTGCCTCCTTAACTCTTTTCTCAGTGTACTATGCCCCTGTAGGGCTTCTGATGATGACTATTAACTAAAAAAAGGAAATTTTTGTTGTCTTGGATAATAAATAAAAAAATGAAGTGTACGGGTAGCGTAAGAGCAAAAACACAATACAAGTGGTATTTTTTCTTCGCTTTCCCGTCCACCGCAAGCGATGTGTCTCAGTCTTTCCTTAGCGTAATTAAATCTTTAATTCTATCTTTTTCATAACTCAGACTTGATCTTGCTGTATTTTTTTTTGCCCTTGACATGATTACTTTTATTTATTATTTGTTGTTTAAGTTAGTGTACAATGAGGATTAATACAATAAGAAATTAACTGTGGGAGAGCTACGCTTCGGCACAAATGGGTCGGCTCGACCGGATAAATACCACGGCCGTGAGGTGAGGAGAAAACCGGCATGAAATAACGCTTGCGTTGTGTTTCGCCGAGTGAGTGAGGTTACCGGAGGCCCAAGGGAGGGAGAGATTGGAGATTTTAAGGAGGAATTACAAGTATAACTCCTCTGGCGATGCGAGTGTCCATGGGCGGCGGTAATCGCTTACCATCAGGCGATCCGTCTGCTCGTTTCCTGGGTTATTTCATTAAAAAAAAAAAGCTACATGTATTTTTTTTTAATTGAGGACAATTAAGTCAGCAGGCAACAATTACTACCATTTCCTCTGCCCTCCGTATCTCCTCCAGCTGCTGCTCCCGCGCTATCGCCTGTCTGATCGCAGGCGGCGGCTTGGCGCGGTCAGGGTTACCTGTAGCATACATTATTTTAGTTCATTCACACTTATTCTCTGGTTATATTCTACACTAACTGTCACGACACACGTTGTTCTGTCTTCACTATGTTCAATCGTCATCTTTAGTCTTTTCTCGCATTTTTTTTCAATATTTCTCACCGTTCACATCATCCCCGAACTTCCACAATTATTTTAAGACCAATATTAGACCAATTGGTCCGACCGTTCTCGAGTATTATCGAGACACCGGTTTTGCGATTCACTTTTATATATAAGATTAGCTATTGCGCGCGACTTCGTCCGCATCTACCCCCGTTGCGTCCCCGTGGGGGATAAACTTCGAAATATATGACAGAATAACTATATATGTGCCTGAATTCAAAGCAATATGTCCAGTTGTTGATATTTCACCATACAAACACTCATTTCACTCTGTAGGATTAATTTTTAGGATTAGCTTAGATATTAAATTTCATGGAAATCGGGGCAGATTTTAAATACCTTCCATACAAACATTCAACCCTTATATATACACCCTCAGAGGGTAAATTCTAATAAAATGTATTTAAGAATTAATTTCAATTTTTATTGAATTCGGTGCAGATTTTCCATACAAACTTTCAACCCCTACTTCACCTTTTTAAGGGTGAAATTTTCAAAATACATTTTTAGTATATTGTAAATTTAACTACTGTCCAAATTTCACGTTTCTACCATTAGCGGTTACGGCTGTGGGAGCGTCTATAATTATGTCAGCCAGTGAGGGCATCTCCTTTTATATAATACTAGCTGTTTCCCGCGGCTCCGCCCGCGTAAATATACTATCGTGTATCCCGCGGGATTACTGTACTTTTCCAGGATAAAAAGTAGCCTATGTTTTAATCCAGAGTCTAAACTACTACCATACCAAACTCCATCAAAATCCGTCCAGTAGTTTTCGCGTGAAAGCGTAACAAACAAACTTACATTCATATTTATAATATTAGTAGGGATAGATATTTTTATGTCTAAATCCCTAAATCTGTGAGTTAGCTGTGATCTAGCCTCATATGACTTTCCAAGGAACCAGATTAACCTATGCACCGAAACCCGAAGATTTTTTAAATCTTGTTACATACAAGCAGTAGCAACAATGATAATGATGATGACGTGACGTCACTCACCGAAGAACGCGACCCGGTTTATGTCGGGCTCCAGCGCGTGCACGTAGCCACCGTCCTGCGTCCGCTGCTGCGTGTACCGCAGCCCGTACTCGCACATCGCGCCTGCCGCTGTGCGTACTAGACGCTTCTCTGCGTCGCTGCACAACTTATAACATAGAATATTTAATTATTTAATAAGAACCGCAGTCAACCGTGAAAATGTACCACATTAGAGAAAATAAATAAATTAGATCTATGTGCAATTTAAAACATAATAAACAAACTTTAAAAGTTTAAGAGACTCCGAATTGTTATGGAATTAGCGAGAATATTACGTAAGTATGACAGTATACATTAATAAAAATATTCGTAATTTACAGAGAAATAACGTGATTAACATTTCTGACTGCTCACATTAAGTATACATCGCACTGACATATGCCGCACGGGTATGGAGGTCACCCGCCACGGCGCTCGTTAGTCGCCCGTGTATGAATCTAAGTTAGTTATATATATATATATATATTTAGAACGAGAATCAAATACAAAACATGCTCCTTGAATATGTATTATTGTTTTGGATGCAGGTTGTATAACGCTCAAATGTAGCAGGCAGCATTTTTTTCCAGACAGGCAATGCTCTCCAGGTGAGACCAGTGATATCTTCCTCTCTTTGTTTTAGTCCTCACCTGCACGTTGGCGGAGCGCAACTGCGGCGCGAGCAGGTACGGCAGCAGCGGCAACACGTCAGTGCGCAGCGTACGGCGCGCGCACGCCACCTGCGGGCAACTTCCACGCCACACCGACCACGTGATGCCATCCAGCTCCGCCTTCTTACGGGACATCTACCAAAGACGAAAAGTATTAGCTTTTTATAAGAAAGCAAACAAACAAGTATGTGATAGAAAAAATAATAAGCTATCGTGGAACGTTTGGTATAATATATGGAATATCGAAATTGCACTATATTAACTGTCATGGCGACCGGCCATTTCACTCTCTCATACTCACTTCGTGCGCCTGCGCCGGGAACTTGATCTTCTGTGGTTGCCTGGTCGCCAGCAGCTGGTGACAGCGGGACAAGAAGTACGGCAGCGCGCCGTACAGCGAGTAGTTCTGCGTACGCATCGTCCAGCTGTGCACTGTGTCGTACAGCTGGAGCCAGCTGCTGGTCTCGCACGCTATGTGGAGATGCGCGTCGACTCGAGCGGTTAGGTAATTCTCGAATATGCCGTCTGCAAGCCTGTAATTGAATATTACATATATTTATATTACTACAATTTAAATCTTCTACTTCTTCTTATGTATGTTCTGGTCTTCAAAACTACACCATATATTTGTAGTAATTTTCATGTGAGAAGCGGAGCTTCGGAGCAAGAATGTCGCAGCTAACGTTGACGAAAGCGTTGTTTCACGCCGGTTTTCTGTAAGGCCTTGGTTCTTATTAAATACCTATCATACTCTCCCGCCGCCTGTATCGTCCGCAGTATGGCTCCCGGCTCGTCGCTGATGGTGAATATGGCCTGCAGAGCCTCCATCATACTTCGCGTATGGTCTTTCGCGCCGATTGCCGCTTTTTCCACATCTTCTACGGTTATCTGTGAATTTCAGATAAATATAAATAACTTTACGATATAGGATATAGGTAGTTACTTATTTATATTATTTTATTTGGTATAATGTTGTTTTTAAATTTTTTAATAATTTTTCAGCCTAAACGTCTTGACATAATCAGTAGGTCTAAATATGCCCAAAATATCCGTATTTTTTTATCAACGTTATTTATAGGTAGTTTACGTAATATTTAGGTACGTTGACGTAGTATATTAACAGGTTAATTTTTCCTTTTTAAACTCAAACTATTTTTTTCCATATAGGTTATTAAATTACACTTATATGTATAATTGTCCTACATGATGCCTACCACATATATACACAATCATTTGTAACATGAATAGTTTGTCTGTCTCAAGTCTACCTGTCCCCCGCCCCGCGCCCTCAGGAAGCTGAGCGCGTGTATAGCGGCGCGCACGTCGCCTGCCGCGCGAGCCGCCAGCGCAGGGAGCGCGCGTGCCGCCGCCCGCACGCGCTCCGCCGCCGCCAGCGCCGCCAGCCGCGCGCTCAGCCGCGCGGTCCCCACACATCCCGCGCGGATGATTAATGACACCGGTCTGTAAACACAAACAAATCGTATTAGTATTAGGAATCTTACGCAAAGCTAATCGTAGAGTGTTACCGCCCATTCGTCACCCAGTTTATGGTACCTGGAGCAAAAACCGGTGTTTCGTCACATAAATAGCTACCCATTGGTCGCTACCTGCTATTAGGTCCTTACATAAAATGAAATTGCCGTTTTGTCGTACTGGCCACTTTAATCTCAAATATATCTTCTTTGGTTATGAATTCCAATTTCAAATTTATACCGCTATTTACTCATACGTTTGTGTTTCGAAAACCGTAATTCATTTGTTTTATTGCTCTTTTGGTTTTTTCTTTGCGTCACTCTGTTTACAAAATGGAAAACTTGAAATATCGTATTATTTTCGAGTACGAGTTCCACCGTGGCACCAGTGCTGCAGAAACGGCTCGAAGGATTAATGATGTGTATGGCGGCGGTGTCGCAAAAGAAAACACAGTGCTTTTTTGGTTCCAACGTTTTCGTTCTGGAAATTTCGACCTGCCGAACAAGGCCCGTGGACGGCCGGAGACCAAAGTTGATAATGAAGAATTGAAGGCTATAGTTGGAAGCGGATCAATCGCAAACTACGTCCGAGTTAGCTGCAGGCTGCGGTGTTAGTGATAAAACTGTTTTAATCCACTTGAAGCAAATTGGGAAGGTGAAAAAGCTTGAAAGGTCCTCATGAATTGAGTGCAGCAAACCGACAAACGCGCGTCGACTACTGCGTTACATTACCCTACCGGCACAATAATGAAGGGATTTTAAATCGAATCATTACCTGAGATGAAAAGTGGATCCTGTACTATTACATATATCAACAAAAAGATGTAACTGTCAATGTCATTATTGACATTGACAGATGTCATGAAGTAAAGCCTATCGATAGTATTTTAGTTGGCCAAAAGGCTATACATAGTGTAGACGTATATATTGTGTTAAGCATATCTCATTACATATTGTAATACGTATTTGTGGTAAGCACCAATAAAGGAGAGTATAAGAATTGCTGCTGTATTATTATCATCACCACTCAAGCGTGAGAAGGACTTGCATATCAAGAGGTCGAAGCTCGTTACATGGTGTCAGAAAAAATTATCAAGAAAACGAAAATTATGAACGTAAAAGAGGGTACATCGAAAACTCCGGAAGCTTCGAGACAATCTGAGTGTGGGAACTTAACAATGGCAGGCAACGGAGTACAGAAGCTTGAGATCTCTACAGAAATTATCAACAATAATGCTGAAAATTTCAAAAAATGGACGCAGTCATTCGAGATATTTCTACTGGCGTCGGGCATGGAGAAAACGGAAGACAAAAGAAAAATTGCAATCATGCTGCATTCCATGGGAGAAAAGGGTTTAAACATATACAATTCCTTCAATTTGGACCTAAGCACTGCTACTTTCCAAGAAGTCAAGGCAAAATTCGTCGAGTATTTTGAACCCAAAAAAAATTTGACGGTGGCGCGGCACAAATTCTTTACGTTGAAACAGCGTGTGAACGAATCCTTGGAAAATTTTCTAATGGAATTAGAAAACGCAAGTCATGCCTGTGAGTTTGGTTCGCTACGTGATTCCCTTGTAAAGGACATTCTCATTGCTAACATGGCCACAAACTTCTCGCAATTTCGTCAAAAGCTCCTACAAGAGCAAGATCTATCCTTAGAAAGAGCCAAACTCCTCTGTAGAACACTGACGATGGCGCAGAAAAGTGAAGAATCAATCAATGCAGCAGATGGATGAGAAGCCACAATATACAAGCTACACAAAAGTCGTCGGGCCAGTTCCCCCTCATACCAGAAAAGAAAAAACGCAAGATCTCCATCATGCCAAGGTCACCCAAGGTCAGCTGCACCTGGATCAAGAACAACGTCGTGTGTAAAGTGCAACACATCGCATGGTCACCGCAACTGTCCAGCTTGGAAACACAGATGCAGGTCATGTTTTAAATATGGACATTTTACTCATTTATGTTTCAAGAAAGATAGTGTCAGGACTGTTGTTACTGGGGTAGGTAGCATAAATCTCGATGATGAATCAAGCCCCAAAAGTGCTGAGGCTGAGAGATTTACAATAGGGGCATTGTTCAACATTAAGAATATAAAGTCACAAAATGCTAGTACAAATTTGATTAACACAGACAAGTCCTGGCATTATTCTCTTAAGATAAACAACAAAAATGTAGATTGCCTAATTGACACTGGCGCAGACATAAATGTGATATCTTATCAAGTATTTAAAGAATTGAATCTTAAATTTGACAAACAGAGTAAAGAAATGTGTAAAAAATATAATATATTTGCCTACAGTGGGCACAGAATACCGATAATTTCAGTGTTAAACATTTGTTGTTTAATTGAAAACAAAATAAAACCAGAAAACATTACTTTTGTTGTAACAAAATTAAATTGTCCAACTGTGATTGGTTTACCCACTTGTATAAAGCTAAATTTAATAACAAAAAACTTTTCTCTATCAATGGAAAATAAAAAAAATGTTGAGCAAAATGTATATAATATGTATCAAAAAACTTGTGACAAAATTGTGACCAGATATAATGATGTGTTTCAGGGTCTAGGCTGCCTACCATACGAACACAGCATCGTGTTAAAAAAGGATGCTATTCCGTGCGTTAATCCCCCTAGAAAGGTACCCTTCGCGTTGGTCGAACCGTTAAGGAAAGAGCTTCAACTCATGGAGAACATGGGAGTCATACGGAAGGTGAACAAACCTACTCTCTGGGTGAGTAGTTTAGTTATAGCCATGAAAAAGAAGGTGGAGGATTTATTTCTTTTAAATTCTTTTTTCTAGGTCTAATGTGTCCCCTATTCTTCCTATACACAACACCGTTTGGATCCGCAACATAATACGATCTACCACATCCTAATTTCTCTTTCATTATTCCCGGAGACCAGAACGATTTAGGATTTTTTTTTAAGTAAATTCTTTTTTTAGTAAATTCTTTTGAGCGTTTGGTGGACTAGTGCCGGTGTCGTTCACTACAGCTTTCTTAAGTCTGACCAGACGATTACGGCAGATGTCTATTGCCAGCAACTGCAAATCATGAGAAAAAATCTTTGCAGCGCCAATTTAACGGTTAAATTGTCGGTAGTAGTAGTTCATAAAAAATGTGCGAGCATATCTATATAGCATTAATGTACTACAGCAGGAGACGAACGGGCGGTTCCAATGTTTGAGGTGGCGAAACGACGGAGGTTTCATAAATTGGGTGACGAACGGGTGGTGAACCATATTTTATAGCGCGGTAAAATTCCAAAATTCAGAGTGTTTTGTTTTAAACTTTGATTTTATTTTAATAACTGATGCATATTATTTCCTATTTTTTTGATGCAGATTGAGAAAGATAAAATCAAATGTCAAATTTGTTTACTGCGGTGGCGCATCTGGCGGAATAGTTTGTATTACACTTTCGCGCAAAAATAGCCAAAAGGATTTTAAGGTTGTACGAAAATATTTTTATCGCGGAGAAATATACAGTTGCTACGGAATATTTCATTCATGTGCGGCACACGCATGCACACACGCACGCACGCACGCATGCACGTACACACAAACACGTCACAGATGCACCATTATATACTATACCATTAAAATATTGTACCTCAACGTCCTTAGCGAAGTCGCATACAGGTCGTTGCATATCGCTATGACAGGTCTCCGTAGCGGTTGGGTTTTGTTTTTCTTCTTATTACCCTCCTCTTTCTTAGAGCTTGCGGTACACCACTTGACTAACAACTCCACTGTCTGTGCCGGAGCACCGTCGATTTCGTCTGAAACATTTCAATACAAAATTTTATTTTATTTACTTATATTCTAAATATTGTTTTGCCTAGAAATAAAATTTAACTAACTCACTAAAACCTACATTCTACAGGAATCCTACTACTATAAAAGATGTGAAAGTTTGTGAGGTTGGATTGATGGATGTTTGTTACTCTTTCACCCAAAAACTACTACGGATTTTGTGAAATTTGGTATGGTAGTAGATTAAGCTTTGGTATCACAGGGTACTTTCTATAACGAAATAGTACAGTGTTCCTGTGGGAAGCTATATTTACACGGGCTGAGCTGCGGGCAAAGACTAGTATATAGTAATAATATAAACATCAATAAAGTTCTAACTTCTAATCCATTTCTATACTAAATAGACTACTACTAATCAGGTCAGGTAAAATTAGGTGACAGGACATGCAAAAACACATATGGCAAAGATTTAGTCTAGTGTGCAATGTAATCTGTAAGTTACTTAACTACTAGACTTATGTACTATCGGGGAATCGAATTCATAAGCAGGTTGACTGTTGGGACAATTTGTTCGCATTGTAATAAATAATAATACCAAACTGACATGTCATTAGCAATTGCATTGTGACTGCATGTCATGATCATAATACAAATAAATTACGAGAACACTCCGCCTGCTTATGAATTAGATTGCTTGATAGTACATTTAAAGTTACTATTTATGGTGACCACTGCGTAATGCATTTAAACAACAATTAAACACTTAACATACCAAGTATAAGGCAGTTGGGTCGTTTCTCGGCGTCGATGACTGATCGCATCTGCGTGGCGTTCTGCAGCGCGGTCTGGAACGCGTCCGTGCTGCGCTCGTCAGACGCGTTCAACTCGACCGGTCTGTAGCCTGTAATGTTGAACATTATCATTGTTAGCGACGTGACGACACGCCTAAACACTTCCCGCCGCAATGCTCTTTGACATACCTATGAAATTGTAAAAAACATAAAATATTGTCTATGGTTTTTTGCCGCGCGTGACAGTACATATCCAATATACATACATACGTACGAATATACTTATACATATTTTCAAGCATATTCCCAAATGTCTTTAACTTATAAAACTTATTATAAAAATTGTTTAATATGTATATTATAACATTATCGCCCTGTATACGCGAGCACCACACCTGTTACAACTTACAGGTGCGAACAAAAACATTACCTATAATTATGCAGTACGCTTGGTCGATGCAATATGCATCGCATACGCCGTACGGCCGCATAGTGTGCGCGCAGTATCACTGGACACTGATCCAAACATGATTGACAATTCAGTATATTGGAACTGGTGGGTGCTTATTCAATAGTCATGTTCAATGAAAAATGTGTCCTTACTTAATAATAAAAAAATATATATGATTCATAATGTGAAAGAAGGCATTATTAGAAGGTAGATAGAAGATACGTTATATGCCATTCTAGTATTATAAGCCTTGTTAAGATTGTAGCAATACTGTACGTGCCAGCACATACATTGCTGATTTGACATAATTTCTTTGCATTGTGCGGCGAAGTGCACGCTGTCGGGCCCAGTCCGCATTAAGCAATCAAACCGCGCACTTATAATCATTTTAGTAATTAGCATTAATGTCAATTAATATCAGTAATGTATGAAGGACTTTTACTTATCAATATCACCAAAAGGTGTAGTTGAGTAAGAAGCTCCTACAAATACAATACTATGTATACCACAAAATTCCATGGAGCTGTGTTAATACAAAACATCTCGGGTTTGCTAGCACTGTAATTTGTATTAAGTATGACATTATTTAGTATAAACAAAAAAAATAAAATAAAAGATCTCGAAACCCTACATCCACCGCCATATGTTTGCGGCACACGCACGCACACACGCACGCATAAACGCATTCAGGTACGCACAAACACGTCACACATGCACCATTATATACTGCAAGTTTAGACATGAATTAAGCTTAAAAGCCCCAACACAGAAAAAGTAAACCTGCTAGTCTGGCCAGCAGATGCGCTAGCGTGGTCTTGCCGACGCCCGGCGGGCCGCAGATCAGCGCCACCTTGTGGTGCGGGCGGCCATCTTCGTCTATCTCCGGCTCGGCCTCCTTCTTTCCTTTCCACGTATTGCTCATTTGGAATTGCCCGGTGCGTTTCACGAACTTATTCCGTTGATGCGGTTCACGGGTTTTGACCTCTTTCTTGAATACAATCTGCAAGTACACAATTAATGTATCTTATCAGAAAATTGGCCACAATAAAAAAGCGTACAGTGCAACCATCTTTCTAATGATTTTCAACAGTTGTCATTTTTAATCTGTCTGTCTGTCAATTTCTATAGAAAAACGAAGATTATGGAAACCATTAGCAAATTGGTTTTACTGTATATTTGTAAATGAAGGTTAAATCAGAAATTAAGACTTCATATTCTAGTCTATGTATAAAATATTGTTTTATCTATTTAATTTGCATTGAATGCCACATATAGAAAAAAAACACAGCGACATAGGAACTTTAATTATTACTATAGATAACTGATGATGATAATCAACATATTGAAAATTCAGTTACATACAGCCAAATACTTTAGACTAAAGTGCGGTCGCGGAGCACTATAGTATTTTGCTATCACACTCCTTACCACATACAAGTGAAAATCTGATAGGAGATATGTAGCTATATATCTCCTCGAAAGAGACAAGTAGCGATAAGTCCGCACTTTATTTACCTTATCCCACAGATGCAGCCAGTGCAACAACGCCCTATTCACTGGCTCCTCGGACAGTAAATCCACATATGACTGCGGACGGTACTTCTCCACCCACAGCTCTGCGTTCACAGACACACTGATGTCAAGCAGCTCTTGTCGAGTCGCCTGCACGGACTCCTCTTGTTCTTTTGTTTCTATCTGTAATTTAATA
Source organism: Phengaris arion (assembly GCA_963565745.1). NCBI lineage: Eukaryota > Metazoa > Arthropoda > Insecta > Lepidoptera > Lycaenidae > Phengaris > Phengaris arion. The sequence continues at coordinate 2,142,857 of OY751451.1, read as the reverse complement.
ATTAAAGGTGATAAATTCACCATTCAAAATCATGAGTCTGCAGACTCATAAAAAAATAATCTACAAATATTTATAAAACACTAGTTTGTGTCCACAACTAGGGTTCTCGATTGACTCTACACACTTTTACTTGATAGAGACGAAATGAAACTAGAGCTACGAATAATAAAAATAAACTGACTTATTAATCCCTTGGTGTGATGAACTGACCCGGTGTGCGATCATGCACCATAGCCTAAACAGATCTGAATGCTTAATTTTATTTAATAACTAATTAATTATGTGTGTGTCAGTACCTGCTGATGCCTTAAACCTAAATATGCTTAATGTATGATTTGTGTTGTACAAACAACTTGTAGACACAAGACATGCATATTAATTAACAAGCTTTTTATTTTTACTTATTCTAATATCTAAGACGTAAAGGTCTTACAATCTTTCTTGCTTCTTCCCAAGCACTAGCATAGGTGTCATGCAGTGTCAATCTTTCTGTAACTGCATCAATGGTTTCTTCAAAATGATCTTCAGACAGGAATTTTATGTACATACGCTCTCCGCTGGACTTGGTCACAGGATAGAAGGCCCAACTGAAAATTATAACTTACATAACTATTGAATAATAGAACAAAAAAAACTTAGAATCTCTATAAATCCTAAAAATGACACTAAGAAACATTTAAAAATCATTATATGTTTAGGTAGCTCTGTCGGATGCTTTGCACACTGTTTTCTAGTATCTGCCATTGCTTTTCAGAATCTTGCGACTTAAAAAATACAATCTAAAAAATTATATAACTTATATACCATGAACGAATTGATAAATTTAAGTAATTGTCAAGCAGCGAGCGAGCCGATGATGTTGAATTATAGCTAAGAACACTCTCGATCATGTCAGCTTTCAATCAAAAATTACAATGCCAAGGACAAACACATAGATTCCAAACACATGTCAAACTAAAAACAAAAGACCCCTCTGTTTTCATTGGGGTTAAAAATAATGTATCCCTTTGTATCAAAGGCAATGAGAATAATTTACCTTGGTATATCTAAAGATAAGTTTTCTTTAGCACTATAATTTTGTTTGTTCTTTACAAGTTTACTAGACGGTTCCACAAGGGTTTGTCTCATCTGTCTATTTGCTATAATTCTCTCTATCAGCTCCAAGTCTTTTTCTTCATCTGTCTTCTGTTTCTTGCTTGGCTGCTCTACTGTATTGAAGTCTATATCATCTATGTCACCAAATAAGGCCTCTGCTGTTCTTTTGTTTGTTGCATTATTGGAAACATCCTCCATAGCCTGAAGGCTAGGAGTGAGGCTTATTTCCTCATTGTTGTCATTAACTTGGATTTTACTTGTTAAATTGATAATATCAGATTTCTTAACAGACACAGGACTGGAAAAGTCTAAGCTTCTTTTAGCTGGCAAAGCTTTCTTTCTAACAGGATTTTGATCTGAAAATTAAATGAAATATATTCACAATTGGGTTATACGAAGGAAAAATAAGCGTCAATATTTTTTCAAGTTTAGCTTTAATCTTTGGTCCTCGGACATTGAAAGCATCTAAATTATACTATGTTTTAAACATGTGACATTTGAATAGGTCATCATAAGCAAAGAAATAATTAATATTGAATGAAAACGGCATATTGGTAGTTCGAGGAATAAAGTTGGTATTACCTGCGTTTTGGTCGTCTATTTCTCGAAGCATTTCATATTCTGTGGAATACATAAGCTCATATTCTTCATCGGGATCAGGAAAATCACCCATTCCGACGATTTTATCCTTCAATAACGGATTAAAGTAAGAATGTTTACAAACACCAACCACGAATAACAAAAAGTGTTTTTAGTTATATTTTGAAACTTTTCTCTTGAAAAAACGATTTATTAAATAATAGTGAGATATTTTAGCATTATAATTTAAAACATTTGATTTTTGGGCCTAGTAAATTAATCAAGTAACAAAAACAATGAAATTAATTTTTAAAAATAAAGCCAGAGCCGGGAAAGTTCTGACAAATGCTAATTGACTAAAATGTCAAATGACATTGACAAATGACAATGTCTAAGATTTTTTTTTAAATATATGGCATCAGCTTATCTTAAAATTATTTGCCAGTGTCAAGTAAAAAAAGGGGGCAATGGAACTTTAGTTTCAATTTTCAACACTGTATTCCTATATCGTCAAGTCTAAAGTCTAGTCAAAGTCCAAATAAATAGTGAGTACAGTCAATGAGTCATGTCAGTCGATTCAGTTAAGTGGTAGACGCTTTACTGAAAGTTCCTAGGGAGTTTTGGCGGAAAACACAAAATAGCACGTTTTTAGAATTTGTACCACTTGCCCACACTTATGCACGTTAACGAATATTTAATGGTTAATATTCTATCAATATTACACATTAAGAACCTAGATAACACAAATTTATGAACTATTACAAATTCCACAACGTCACCAATTGAACTCCCCGGCAAAACTCATGTCTAAGAAATGAAAGATAATATCCTTTTTTTTTTAATAAATGGCGTCGCCTTAAAACTATTTGCCAGTGTCAAGTTAAAAAGGTGGTAACCGTATTTCAAGTCCAAAGTCTAGTCAATGTCCAAATAAATAGTCAGTGCAGTCAAAGTCGATTCAGTAAAGTTCCTAGGGAATTTTGGAGGGAAACTCAAAATAGCACGGTTTTAGAAGTTGTACCACTTGCCCAGACTTGTGCACGTTAACGAATATTAATTAATGGTTAATATTCTACCAATATGACACATTAAGAACCGAAATAACAAATTTATGAAAGAAATACAAAACCAACATCATCAGACAATGAATTAACTTCTTCAACTTTTATTAAAATTACAAGAAATCACTCGCCAAAATAATATTAATTAAAAATTTATTTTACCTAGGTAGGTAGGTAGGTAGGTAACCTATACATTTTTGGTTGTTTACTTTCGTTAAAATGTTGCTGGGACATTTTTTCTCTCAAATAGAAATACCCCAAAATCTTAATAATGGCGAAAAAACTGATTTATGTGGTTGGCGTCCCACATTTATATAATAATTTTCTTATCAGATATTTAAAGGCAAACGTCGCTCGTGTGAACGTGGAAGTGTGAACGTTAGTAATAGGTAAGTAGGTAAATAAAAATCGTTTTTTGACCGGAAATTGTCCCTCGTTCGCACCAGCGCTGCTGTTTAATCGCGTTCGCATGCGTATTTTTATAAAACAATTAATGCATTTCCATTTATCTGATCACACGAGCGTTGCGTTTTAAAGCGCACACGGCGGGTGTCCAATTTTCAGCTTTAATATTCTATGATGTAGAGAGTATATTAAATCAATGGATGTTGCTCTCTGCTCTCTGGAGCTCTGCTCAATGGGGGTTTTTAAATTCGTGACATATGACAGCTTTTTGTCACGACAAGGACCGTCGGGCTACCAAGCGCCGCCTGGTGACAGAAAAAGAATCGAAAATTCCTATTGACGCCTTACGCCACTTAGGTACGCCACCAGATGATGCTTTGTGTGCGTTGGGTCTGCTTTCTACCAACAGGAAAAATATCAAACATATTTATATATAAATATTAAATATATAAATAACGCGATAAAAAAAAGCCCGTGTGAGAGGAGAGATTATACAGACTATGATTTCATGTATGGTATTGGGTCGAAAATATGAAAAATAAAACACGCGAGTAATATTATACGAAACGTTTTAATAAGATATATTTACAGTAGTTTAACAAACGTGAGATGGATACATTAATGTTACAGACACGTAGCACATGTTAGGCGATTTTTACACGCTTAACAAACGAGCCAAACCGCCTCATGTGTGCTAGACCTAAGCACTCACACTTGCACACCAATTACGTTTTAAATCTGAATAGTGCGAGATTTTAGTGATTTTCCTATGTAGGTAATGAATAAAGAAGAAAAGTATAGACAGACAGACACGAGCGCAAACACATATCTACACGTTTAATTTTCAATAAAAATATGTAAACGAACACAAGGTGCCGTAGCCTATCAATTTGGTGTTTACAATTGAAATTGGCAGATATGCGTGTGCTAGTAATCGTTTTCCACGGTACATTCGAAAAATTGAAAAATGTATAAAATAGGAAACTAAGCCCCTATGTAAACACTATAAATGGAACACCCCAAGAGGACCTTGATAAAACTCGCACTACTTTTAACGAAATAATTACCTATAACAAACTGTTATGTGACAGAATATTGGAATGTAACTGCAATCATCTTAAAGTAAACGAGCAAACGTGTCACCTGTTGGAAAGAGACCGTCGCCCATAAACACTTACCAACAAACAATCCTAAAGTAAGGAAAATAAATAATACTTGTACAATGTATGCCAGGGTCTTTGCTATTTTTTTATAAACAAGAATATATGTCATAAAATCATCATACGCGTCTTTACACACGTGCCGCAGTTTCTGCGGCGCCGCTGCAGTAGGATTTGTATGGATTCTGTGTCGCAACGCCGGAAACACCGCAGCACCTGCGGCGCCACCGCCACGGCAAGTGTGTCAAGGTATTAAGTGATAGGATTTGTTTTAAGGATCATTTTAATTTTTAAAACAAAATATTAATAAGTAGATTACAAACATTTTTTAGTCATATTTCACGAAGTCATATTACACACAGCATTATCTGACTAGATCTTGGTAACACACATTAAAACAAACACAACAAAACATAACATTCAAACAAATATCTACTTAAAATCACAGTCATCCAAACAGTGAGTGAATGTTCAGAGATTCCATTGTTACTGACTACTTGACAAATGACAATCACACCACAAAACCTCTTCTTTTTTCTTTTCTTTTTATTTTAAAACCCAACTATGACACTCGGTGTCCTATAGGCAAAAATGTTTTCCGCACACTAGCGTTTTATAAACGTTGCGATTGCTTGCTGCGTCAATGCGCAATGTCTTGAAATAACACTAGTCTACTGAACATTGATACTTAATTATTAACAATAATTATTGTGGTTTACGAAAATAATTTTATGCTAAAGCGGTCATCATTGTAGTTTTAGCTTTGAGTTGTAACTCAAAAACAATAGTGGACAAGCCATCTGAGTATCTAATAGTATGTAAACCTAAAACAACAATATCGACTAATACCTACCGAGTGCCACAACAGTATTAAATACTCGCCAGCCATTTGTCTAGACTAGTTTAAAGACTTATATTAATTATTTTAATCGTTATAACTGTACAAAACGCTTATTATTTCGCAAAATTTTCCCTAACTTTACTTTATAATATATATTATTTCCCTTAGAGTCACTCCGTTTGAGCCGGTAGCATATTACGTACACTTTTCAGAAGGATTAACCGGAGCAAGGCTGGGACTATATTGTCCGGAATCCGGAAGGCCGGAGAAAATTCGGAGCATTAAAAATAGAACTTTCCGCTAATACAATAGAGTTGAAGATCAAAGTGTCGAGTTTCGAGCTGTCATATATGACATTGACATTTGGCTCGACATTTCCGTGTTCGATTATCAGCTCTATTGTATTAGCGCAGAATTCTATTTTCAATGCTCTGAATGTTCTCCGGCGTTTCGGATTCCAGATCATATAGTCCCAGCTTAAGTTGGCGCTAACACTATATTGCATCCCCCCGCCCCTCTCGTTCACTAGAAACATCTAACTATATGGCAATTCCGTTCTACTGACGAATCTTACTATCTAACCGTTGCTATTGGACTAAAAAAACTCCACCGAGTCGGCAGCACGAAATAAACATTACCAGACAATTACCTACAATAGTATTACACTTTAAGGCTATTACTATATTGTCACGAATCCGGAAGGCCGGAAAAAATCAGAGCATCAAAAATAGGACTCTGGACTAATACATTAAAGTTATTAATCTAACACAATATGAGTGTCGAGTTATCACATTTGACATGGGCACTTGTGTGTTCGATTTCAGCTCTATTGTATTAGCGCAGAGTTCTAATTTGTCCGATCCGGACAATATAGACCCAGCCTTACAAATACGATCTATCCGAAGTGTAGAATCAAGAGTTTCAATCTAATAGGGTGTAGGACCTCAACACACTTAGCGGACGGCCATGTTATATTATTTTGTTTATTTTATCTCCGATTGACATTCTGAAAAAAAAATTTGTTTAGTTACATTCAGAACTATTTTACTGAAATCAAGGCAACCGCTTAATCCGTTAGAGGCCTTAGATGTGAGAAGATTGTTTAAATGTGTTTAAGCTTTAAACTTGAATGTATATTACTGTGTCATTGGAATTAATTATGTAAGTTATTTATTTGTTTTATTCCTTAGTTCATCAACGTCTGTAAATCCGAACCACACTTAAATTGAGCTAGGACTATAATATGATTCGGAATCCGGCGGGCTTTAGAGAAAATTCACAGCACTGAAAATAGAACTGTCGAGCATTGACATTTGACTCGACACTTGTATGTTCGAATTTCAGCTCTATTGTATTAGCGCAGAGCTATATTTTCAATACTCGGAATTTTCCCGGCCTTCCAGTATCCGGATCATATACTCCCAGCCTTATCCGTATGAAATTAGGTATGTTCTAGACTTCGTAAGGACGTTGTGATTTGTAGCTGCGATTTTGCCGCAGAATCTTGCCGCACGATACGGCTATGCAGTTTGGTCTTACCCTTACATGAGATAATAAGACACTTCTTTCTGATAATAAAATTTTCTAACAAAATCTCAATTTTCCTGATTTCAATTTCACTACGTTTGAAACAATACATTATTACAAAAAAAAAAACTCTAATATCGGAGACGCAAAAGCGTTTAGGAAAAAGCGAAAAACTAGTATTTTTACATCACAAAGTCGTTGGTTTCACTGAATTGAGGTGAGATATTGCTAAAGATTCACGTGATCTTTATAAAGTCCAGTGTGGAAATGGCCAAACATATCGTCCCAAATCGCTCCGTCAGTTGTCACAACTCGGCCGGAATGGCTCGATCGCGCAAACGGCAATCTCAAAATATCACTTCACACTTTAGTGTTGACGATAGAATTATTGGCATTTTCGAAAATTGGTTTAAGATCGTACAGGCCTTGGTCAATATCGAATCGTGCAAACAAATTTCCTATAGGCACTAACAGTAATTGAATAGACGTTTAGTTAAGGTAATCGTTTGCGCCCTCACTGGCAAATCCGCCTGACCGGACCGTTCCGACTGGGGGCTTAGACAAGTAGATATCGATACGATAACGAGGTTAGAAATTTATATTAATATATAAGGTTTGGAAAAATCAATTACGGATATTTTGGGCATATGATCTACTGCTTATGTTAAGACGTTTAGGCAGAAAAAGAATTTAAAAAAAATCATAAAATAAATTAGGTACTTACCTAATAATAAACATTACGTTTGTTGCGGCGCTACAGAGGTCTTTGACCTCACACAGCTGATTTAATTGAAATTATTTAAGCAAGGACTTTGCTTTCGGTTTAAAGTCAGCTGTTTCTGTGAGGTTAATGATAATGACCTCAGCGCCTTAGAGAACCCAATGAAATTTTATATATTATAATAATAATTTTCTGCTTTTATATATCTATCCGTAATTGATTTTACCAAACCTTATATAGTCCAAAATAGTAGCGCTCGTGTCGTGACGCGTGACCTTGAAATCTGACTATCAACGCGCCAAAAGCAGGATCACATAATGTATGGAATTAATCTCGTGATTTAGATGCGGAATATGTCATGGACATTTTATTATTTTCGAACTTCGCTATCGTTTGAGTACCCAGGGGCTGGTCGGTCGTCCATACGAGCGATTGACCAAGGGTGAGCCGGCATCAGACGCGGCTGGGGCGGTCGGCCAGCGCAAGGCGCAGCACGGCCACCTCCGTGCGTCAGGCGGGGGGTAGCGCGGGGGGCGCCGGCGCGGGGGGCGGAGGGTTGAGCGCCCCCTCCCCGCACGCCTTCAACTCCGTGAACACCTCCGTGAAGAAGCCAGGCTCGGAGTTGATCCTCAGCATGTTGAAGGACAACCGATCAACGATCAGCAGGCACCGATCCCAGAACTTGTCCTTGCTGTCTTCGACGAGGAAGGGCTTGAGGGGGTAGGAGATCTCGTTGCCCATGTAGGAGTAGGAGAGGTAGAGCGCGGTAAGCACGACCGCCTGCAGCTGCTGCGGCCGCGCGATGTCGCCGTCCACCAGCTCCCGTACCAGCATGTACACGAACACAACGTTGGCTGGGTTTATGAACGCCACGTCCTGGAATTTAAAATATTACTATTACTCTTTTTGTTCAAACCATTCCCAAGATTAGAACCTAGGTCAATGGCGTCGTGTTTCAGTTGTTTTTGCACGGGTTTGACTTTTGTATGACCTTATACATGATATTATCTGGAAGTTATTGACCTAATTTAAAGAAGGTTTTGAAACAAAATAGGCACTTTAACAATCATAATTCTTTGCAAAAAAAACAGCTTAAACACGACTCCATCGTCTTTATTTCAGTTTCAAATCATTCAAACGACAAGACTGCACTAGGCGGCAGCGGAGCGACGCGTCTTACTATAAGTAATACCGCAATGGAGTGCCCCGTCGCGTAGTTCCGCTGCTGCGTAGAGCGTTACATCATACAATTACATACAAAGAATATTTGGCCGTGTCGCTATGCGTGATTCCGCTGCCGTGTAGTTACGCCTAGTGCGGTGCTATATATGTATATACCTTAGTATGATTTGCAGCTCAATTCAAATGATAACAAAGTTAAAAAGGTGTTAACAAAAAATTTACAATATATTCAAGATCAAGAGCACACTATCGGCATATTTATATAACAAATGCAATTGACATTTGTAATGGTTTTAATAACTACTACAAAAATAAAGTAACACGAATAAATACAAATCACGAATCTTTTTACAAACAATATGTGACATCAAAACCTAATTCTATATTTATGAAGCCATGTATATGACATCAAACAAATTATAAAAGGCTTAAAAATACTAACAGTGTTGGCTATGACAATATCTCGACTAAAGTTATTAAATATGCAGTTGATAACATCAAGTCACCACTTAGCCACATTTTGAATCTGACTATAGAAACTGGTATATTTCCAGAAAAAATAGTAATAATTGAGCCAATATTTAAAAATAGTAATAAATAAAATATTGAAAACTATGGACCTATTGCCCTTGTGCCTATTTTTTCCACAGTGTTAGAAAAACAACAAAAATTCTAGTTTAGGAACAACTTTGGCTTTCGATGAGATAAAACCATAAATCTTACTATATATGATTTTTTAGAAATAGTAATGACGAGTGTTGATAAACGGATATCAATCTGCGCCGTATTTATGGACATGACGAAGACGTTTGACCATGTGGACTATGATATTCTGTTGTACAAGCTTGAGGCGTATGGTATAAGAGGTAACATTCTAAAACTCATAAAAACCTACATTAAAAATCGCACTCAATATACTAAAATAGTAAGAATTAACGAAAAAAATAAAAGACCTCTCTGGTGTACAAAAATAACTATACGGTGTACCGCAGGGAAGTGTTTTAGGTCAACTCCCATTTATCATTTATATTAATGATCTTAGAAAGGCGACTTCCAACCCAATAACACTCTTCGTTGATGACAGTTCAATTAAATGTAAAGACATTAAAACATATGAGCAAGATATATACAGTACTCTGAGCGACATAATCAAATGGTTAGATACAAACAACATAGAAAAATATATACTAAAAAACTAAGCTCGTGCATTTTAGTCAACGTTTAAATGCACCAAAACTTAACATTAATTACAAATCTGAGCCAATTTATGAAGTGCAAACTACCAAATTTCTTTGACTCGCTTTAGACAGTAAGCTAACATTGAAACTTCATATTGAAAAACTATGCAAGAAAATAAACAAATCAGTTTATCCTATCATGAACAGTTCATTTTGCTAATTGCAAATGACAATACAACAGTAACTGCATATAATAGTCTAGTGGTTTCAATGCTGAGGGTATGGCGTGGTTTTTTGGGGAAACTCGACAGACATTGAAATAGTCTTTAAGGCACAGAAACAGCTTAAGAGCTATTTTTAGGCTATCAACAACCGATACCTGTAAACCATTTTTTATAAAATATAGAATCCTAACTGTCTGTCTGTATATCTACGAAGTTGCAACTTTTGTCAAACTAAATCCAAATATATTTGTGTTAGCCTCAGTAACGAGCAACGAGCAACAACGTAACATATATTGTTTATGTAATGTATAAATATGACTAATACAACGCTAACGCATAAAAGTGTTTTTCATATGGCTCCTTCAATTTATAATAAATTACCAAAAGAATTAAAAGCAATGAATTTAAAATTATTTAAGAAAATATTAAAAAGATTTCTGATAAAAAAATGTTATTAGATGATTTAGGAATACCTACGGTGTTGAAAATAATTTTCAATTATTGAAATGAAAGTTCTGTTTCCCGCCTTTTTAGCTTGACACTGGCAAATGGTTTTATGCCGATGCCACATATAAATAAAAAAAAAAAGTTTAAATATATTTTCTACTCTTGTGCTGATGCCTGGTTTTTAAGGGGGAATTTGACATTAATTAACTTTAATTCAATACCACTTTTGATTGGCTAACGCCAAACGAGGTAACCGATCAAAAGTGCTATTGAATAGATATCTAATGTCAAATTCACCTCAGAAAACACTCAACACACACGCGCTTGTCTTCTGTGGTTCGCGTATTTAATCTGTGGTTCTATTTAGTACAAAAGACAAGCATCTTGAATACCTACTATTGACTCAATAATCTCTGAATGGTTCGCCGCATTGCGTTTTGGCAGCAGGACTGCGCTCTGAATCTGCAGTTACTACTTCCTTCAACATTGGAAACGTATAAAAAATATTAGCTATATTTTCTATTTTTAAAAGCATTCAAGCTACTTGCAAATATTGTTCCAGAACAATTCTTGTTATTAGTTCCTCAAATCCGAGAAAAAAATTGTTTAGATTTGAAAAGCTTTAGTAAAATACATATTTATTTTAGACTAGCTGCTGCTCGCAACTTCGTTTGCGTGAGATGCAGATGTAAGATGTAGGCATCTTACAGCAGCTGCTGCTGTGAGAAGCATCTTACACCGGCGACTGCTGCAGCCGGCGAAAGTCCCGTGAAAATCGGCCCAGCCGTTCCAGAGATAAGCCGAAACAAATAGACAGACAGACGGACAGACAAATATTTTAAAAATATTCTTCAAAGTTAGTAACATACTTTAGTTAGCTGACGTGATTGAGAGTGTTCTTAGCTATGATTAATTATCGTCAGCTTTAAATTTTTTATTCTTTGTTACGCGTAAACAATAAACTGTGCCTATGTATTGTTAATCCAGAGTTTAAACTACTACCATACCATTCAGTATTTCATTTCATCCAAATCGTTGAGTAGTTTTTGCATGAAAGAGTAACAAACATCTATCCATCTATCATGCCATCCATTCTTTCATCCATCCTCACAAACTTTCACATTAATTTAAAGTACTATCTATAGTAGTAGGATACCTAAAAATGGAAATAATAAATAAATTTATAAATAACTATTGCTACGAGTATGATATAAATTTAAAACAATAAAGAAAAATCTTTGTTGCTCAAGACGTAGCAGGCATTCGAAGAGACAACAAAACAAAGAATTCTCGAAGTTTTGAAAACTGTCAATACTCGATTCCATATTTGGCGGAACTCCAAAAGGTCAATGTTTAAGGTCAAATTTATTAGAAATTATAAGGGCAGCCGGTAGACTGTAGTCGCAATTGTATTGATTTTTATTAAAATAGGGTAACGCGAGCTTTTTGAATGAATGTAGACGTTATGATAAATAAGTTAAAATTGAAATTACAATGTTTCACTTGTAATTCGCGGACGGCGTATCACGTGACGCAGAAACCTAACAAGTACACGCAAAATCGCAACGAATGTACTTTGTTAGTCGTTAACTTGGATAGGTAATTGCCCAATTTTGGTGTCGAGTGCAGTGTTTCCAATTTGCCGCGTCGCCATCCGGTACCGGCATATATTAAAGAAACAGGAACAGATCAACAGCTGCATAGTTAGCTTTCGATATGATTACACCACTACAAGCATATGGTGTGTCCACGATTGTATGGAAAAATTGTGGGCCGTTGAAGGGGACGTCAAAATTTTCAAATTTGGATCGACTTGGATCGTGCTAAGAAACCTAGTTGTTTCTCTGTGCCTATCACTTACAGCTTGGCCAAAAAAAATATGACGCGGTGACAGCAGGAATTAAAAACATTTTCGACTGTATGATCTTTTATCGTTATCTGATTAGAATGAAATATTATATTTTATTATAATACTAGCGGACCCGACAGACGTTGTCCTGCCGGGCTGATTTATAAATCTAAACCATCCAGGGCGCCACCCAAACGCATACAATAAAATTCATTCAAATCGGTCCAGCCGTTTAGGAGGAGTTCAGTGACATACACACGTACAGTAGAATTATATATATATAAAGATAACAAATAAATATAATAAATTTCGTTCCAATCTATTATGGATAAAAGATGATGAAGATGGTTTTAGTTCTAAGTCTTAAGTCTTGGAAGTTCAGGGAAGGTATGAACGGTGAGAATTATTGGAGTTGTAGGTGTTATTTGTTTATTCCAGTTCATAGTTAAGACAGAACAACGGTTGTCGGGACAGCTAGTATATCATTTCTAAGTATACAAAGTAGTAAGTACGTCTTCGTTTTCATTAAAAACGAAGACGTACTTATTAAGTATAGTCATATGTAATTCGTAGGTTATTCGGAAGGAGATCCTTAAGGGACTTGATCCTTAAGGGAGGGAGACTAGGTACAGAGCATTGGCATTACCTACTTACAGTGGCTATGTCGGTAGTATAAGATACTGACTAACTTTTCCAAAATCAGTAGAATCTTTAGATAGGATTCATTTTGAATGGTGGACGAAAAACCCCATTTTGTCGCAATCAGTTTTTATTTTGTAATATTATAGGTAGTTTATAGTAATATAGCTTTGGGAGACTTGACCGCCCTAGGATCTAGCGCGCCCCACACAATAATTTTAAGTATTGATTAAGTTTTGAGTTTTTCTATTGTCCTAAGGCTTAAAAAACAAAAGAAGGTACAGAAGACAGAATAAAAAGCCATTAAAAAATGGCGGTAAAAATGTTATGGCAAAATTAATGCTAAAATACCGTATGTGAATATATAATGATACCATTTCAAACTTTTAGTCTATTATACAAGAAATAAAGGTTAATCCAACGTTTTTTAAAAACTTTTTTAAGTTGCATAGTATTTGTATGAGAATCCCTCAAGTGTCCCATTTTTTACTTCACTCACTTCACTCTTCACTGATATTCTGTTGGCAGGCGCAGATTCCAGTAGATAAATTCCACGTATTCTGGTGCCAAAATTGTTTAAATAAGACCTACATGTAGGAAATAAGAGTTAAAAAACAAAAGGGGAGACCAAGTAACTCCAGTCTCCCCTAATAAATAATTTGTAGGTTATATTTATTTTGAATTACTCTGCATCCTATAAAATAGAGAAGTCTTTTTTTATAATTCGCCTATAGGCTAAAGTTTTAGTGTTTATAAAACTTGGTAGTGAAGTTAATAGCAATTAAAACTAGAGCTCCTTCCCAATCAATTAATTTCTCTAGCATTTAATCAGTAATTAAATATATTGTTGATGTTCTTTCAACGTCATAGTCATGACTGGTGACCAATAGGGAGGTATTTTAGCCACGAATTACCGAGCTATTTTTGGCCGATCGATGTTCATTTTCTTCGTCCATGAATATTTAGCCGTCAGAATACTTAATACCTTATATAGGCATACATTTATGTGTATATTGGACGTCACACTTCGGCGTTAGAGTCTAAAACCTTTATTAAAGGGTAAGCTACCTGTACATCGTACTTTATCTTTATATGATAATAATTATCTTTAGATTTACTACCTGAATTAATTATTGCACTGTGACGTGTGAATAGGCTACTTGACTCATATTAATTTTCATACATTGAAGGATCATTTCCTTTAGTACTTGGCTTAGCGATATCATAAATTTAAAACTTAAGATGGATAAATAAAGTTGATTTAAAAATATTTATTTTTGTTTTTTAATTTCTGCTGATGAAAACACCTCGAAGACAACCGGAAAGGATGAGACGACACAAACACACTAAACACTTATGTAGTGAGCGATACGGAACGTTTCTGTAAATAAATAGTTCATGACATCATAAAAAGTTATTTATGTCAAAACGTCAAACGGAATGTAAGACCGCCCCATTTTACTACTACGGACAGATTACAAAATATAGTACTAGTATGACGTCACAGCACAGATAATCTATCAACCAACATGGTGAATAGTGTTGTCGGCGGTTTTAATTTTTTTTTTGTAGGTTTTTCGGTTTAAAAATAATGTTATATTTTTTTGTGTGTAATGAAACAATTATGAAGCATTTCGGACATAAATAAAAACAAGGTCAAGTAGCCTATTATTAATGTACAATATTACCACACAGGTGAAAGTGATTTTGTTTGTACTTTTTTTTTGAGGCTGATATAAACTGTCGAACTGATTGGAATGAAAAGTAGGTACAGAAATATTTTACAACCTAGATTTAAACAATGACAACTTTTTATCCCGTACGGTTTATAAAATTATTACCTAGTTACAAGTTATAGCATTATTAAAAACCAATGAGGTTTTTCCAATGCTGCATACAGTCATCTATTATGTATATAAGACAATACAAGACGTTTAGGTAGAAAAAATCTTTAAGCCGAAAAAAGATGCGTAAGTTTTTAGTAAAAAAAGAGGTTTGAAATCAGCTGTAAGCTAAATGAGCTGATAGTTTGAGGTCAATGGCCTCAGCAGCGAAGATTCGTTTTATTAGTAGATAGATTTTTTCGACTTTAATTTTTTTTCCACCTTGTTTAGGTGTTTAGAAATAACAAAAGCAATAAATCGTGTGCCCAAATTTTTTGTAATTGATTTTACAAAGCTTTATTTATTTTGTTACAAACATTTAGGTCAAATAAAATGTATGAAATCTATACAAATATTATAAAGAGTAGATAGTTTTCTTTGTTTGCTTGCATTAAACAGGCTCCAAAATTACTGGACCGATTTGGATGAAATTTGGCATAGCTATATATTAGACTACGGGAAAGAACTTAAGCTACTTTTCCACGCAGCAAAATGTATGGTTCCCGAGAAATTTCCTTTACCGCGCTTGAAGTCGCGGGAAACACCTAGTAAACTATAAGAGTGAAGAGCTCTATAAATTGTCCGTGGTAGCGAAGGGTCCATAAAATGTAATCCTACCGGCTGCTCCAATATGTTATGGCGAATACCGAAAGTAAATCTAAACAAGTATTTAACAGCGTACCTACACACCGTATGTACTTAAATCACTATTATTAGTCTTGGATATTTTTAAAATAATTTTATACTAGAAGATTAGCATTCCGAGAAGAGAGGGACATCTAAACTTCTTAGGTGGCTAAGTAGTAGGTACCAGCTCACTTTCATTTTGTAAGTTTCTATTTTGATTTAATACTTATTTACAAACTATATTTAAGATGTGTGAATATAAAAGGAATCCCTATACATTGGTCTTTCATTTCAATTAAATAAAACTGTTAATTTTAATCGCCTTTTATGATTAATTTGTTTATAGCATAAAACAACTCCCAGATGGTACACATTGTACACTTCGGGGAAACTGCCCCTCTGGATAAACCTTTAAAATATTTTTAATTATTGATCAATTAAATTGAATATTGCCATAGTCCAAAGTATAACAAACAAGAGAATGTACACAAGAAAACGTTCCAAACTTATTACTTCCTTAGACAATATTACATTTCCATCTAATAAATGTTCATGGACTAATTAACAATCCTTGAATTGTCATTGAATTTCGTATATTTAATGTTGTAACTTTTAAATTTAAGTTTAGCTATTATTATTATTTAATTATATTTTTAATATTTTCAATATTTAATTATTATCTTAAGAATATTATGAAGTTGTTTTATTTTTATGTGATAGGAGTACTTTTTATAATGATTAACTAAGTATAAAACTGTTGTAGTTAACTAAATGTTGAGATATAATATTGTGTATAGTTATTATAGGATGTGCATAAATGTTTATTGCTTCAGACATTCATGTTACCTGAAATAATATGTATACTCTAATGTCTGTAACTGTACCTTATTGAATAAAATAAAACCATAAAAAGGGCGGTAAAAGTGTTGTGGTAAAATTAATGCCAAAACACTTCATGCGAATATAGTAAAGGTAATGTAAGATTTAAGTAGTCCAATAAGAAATAAATGAAGGTTATATGATATCATCGTTTTTAAAACTTTCCTTAGTTGCCTAGTAATTGTATAGGGAACCAAGTCTACCATACACTAGGTACAAATCCCTGTCTTTAGTTTTAGTTGGTAAATCAGTTTTTTTTTCACGGATATAATATGTCCTGTTGGATGTACAACAACCAAAAGTTATTGTAGTCACATAAATTCCACATGTATCAGTGCCAAAATTTTTGAAATAGGACCTATATGTAGGAAATTTGGGTTAAAAAACAAAAGGGGGGACAAGTGTCTCCAGTTTCCCCTACATGTACGAGTAATTGTTACTCGTGTTTAAATAAAATATAAGTAGGTATACTAATATTTTGTACGTGTGGATAAAATTTAAGGGCGATTGATGTTAACATTAATCTAATATATAAAATTCTCGTCTCATAGTGTTGGGGGATACACACCTCCGAAACGGCTAGACCGATTCTTATGATTTTTTTTTCGCATATTCGGTAGGTCTGAGAATCGGTCGTTATCTATTTTTTCAAACCCTAAATGATAAAAATAATATATAGGCTCTTAAGTTTTCTTAAGCGATTATAGCACGAAATACCGCACTGAAACAAGTTTTTCGAACCTACAAATCGACGTGATGTGGCAGACCCTTAATTAAGCCTTTAAAACATCCCAACTTAATACTTATCCCCTTACTCGACACCCTCAACAAATTCTCAATTCCTGAGACGCCACAGGCAACAGCTATCGATTGTCCCCGCCCCTGTCGTACACCCCGCCCCTCCCCCCGCGCCACCCGTGTTGAATGAACGCGAAAATATTGCCCTTACACTGGTCTTAAAGTTTACACAAACAAAGTGGTGAAAAACAGGTTTGCTTTTTAAATTCGAACGCCGATGTAATATGGGACGTTACGTATGAGATTCATATTATTCCATTAGAGACATACTATCGTGGTGTTTTTAGGGTTCCACACCCTAAGGATAAAACGGGACCTATAACTAAGACTCCGCTGTCTATCCGTCTGTCACCAGGCTGTATCTCATGAACCGTGATAGTTGAACCGTGAAATTTTCACAGATGGTGTATTTCCATTGCCGCCATAACAACAAATACTAAATAACAGAATAAAATAAATATTGAAGGGGGCTGCTCCCATACAACAAACGTGATTATTTGCTCGTTTTAATAGATAACGGTACGGCCCCTTCGTGTCCGACTCGCACTTGGCTGGTTTTAAATACACGTCTAATACCCTATTATACGTTGTAAATCCCTGTTTTTGGGTTGCATAAATTTTAACGAGAAATTCTAAAAATCGTTCAAGTTATGTAGAACTGTTTATGTTTTTTTTATAGCTGGATGGTGTCTGTTACCGAATACCTATTAACTCGTATTTCTGAATAAGATACTTTAAATTTAATTCCGCTAATGAAAAACAATACATAAGTTTTTATGTTGCTTTATCCGACGAAGCCAAAAGGATGGAATGATTTTGGCAGACTATGTATGTATGTTTGTTTGTTCCACCGAAGCGCCTAAACTACTGATCACATCTTCATGAATGAATTCATTATAATTTACGTAGTCACTAGTCGGGTGATAGTTTTATTTTATAAATAAAAAATGTAGTTTACATAAATATATTTTATTAAAATGAACCGAGATGAAAATATATATTCCTAGATTTTGTAGCATAATGGGCAGAATATTTTAAACATGATTTTAGCACCTGTTTCATAATCTACTTATACGTGTCAGATAGCTTATTTGCATGTTTTGGCCCTTTCGCTCGATATGTAAGCAGAGACATAACTTCGGAATAAGCTATCCGACACTTATGAAAAGATTATGAAACAGGCCCTTATTATCATAATAAATTTAAGGCGAACTTGTTTCAATAACTATATAATATCTTTAATATATTTAATCCACGCTTGTTAGTGAACAAGTCAACCTTACAAACTACTCCCTGCCTTATATACATAACTCTCAGTGCTTTGATAGCGTGATGTAGAAAACATTTACTGACATCTATTATAATATAAAAGAACTAAAAATTTAAATACCTTTCAGAATATGACTTAAGAAAAATTCTAATTTATAAAAATAATAAAACCTAAAAGAAGTTTAAACAGTTAGCGTACAACGTAATCTACGTGGCGTGTAATATATTAGGGAGTCAGTTTGCCTACTACATTTACCGACATTTACACATACTACAAAAGGTTTTATTGGTTTGATTAAACAATTTGCACGTACCCCTAACTTATCTATTCTAATCTTGATATTATGCAAAAATATCACTTACATAAAATTATATGTATTATATTAAAATAGCTAGCATTCTTCGCCACTTGATATTCGCCTATAAGACAGTAGGTACTAGGTAATATATAAAATTCCTAACATGATCTATGTTCAAAGCGTGGCTGGGCCAACGTTCAAGAATTTGTATTTTGTAACAGCTAAATGTGACGATAGGGTTTTTGTGCACAACCTACACGGAATTACATTGTCCGGCAGCCTATTTATTACTTACAATGCGCTAAGTATCTAGTAATAAGGGCTTTATAAGTAAAGAAATTGGCTGCCGGACGATAAAGTTCCGTGTTGGGCACAAACCCTAACGTTATTAGTCGGTACAAAATACACATTTATTTATTTATTAATTTATTCTTTATTAGACTCATTATTTTCTATTTAACAAACATTTTATGTAACGCATGCACTTGTGTTTGCCACATATACACGTTTACAACATTCATAAACGATAGTAAGTATTTAATATATTAATAAATAATTACATCACATTAAGTACGACATTAAAGAAACTTAGCGGTACAATATATTTAATTATTGATTTCTATTAACGGAAAGAGTTTTGACAGTAATTTTATTTTTTAAACTTGTACAGGAATCCTTAAAAATATCAATATCGTTTAAAGATGGGCATTGGGTAAGTGTGGTTATAGTCGATGCAGATCTTTGATAGAGGAGAATATTTTAGGAGGTCTGTTTCACATTTGAGAATGTGGAATATTTTGGTTAGAGGATGACGGGGATAATAGTATGGGAGTACGTATGGGAGACAGTTTCTTCTTTAGGAATACTATGTTAATTAAAAATCGACGATTACTGAGTGACATCATTTTAAAGTGTTATAGGCGTGAATCATATGTAGCACGATGGGAAATTCCAGAAGAATAAAATACTTTGGACACTTTCTATGCGCACGGAGTGAGCGACATATCGGGAGCTCCAGACTACCGATGAAAACTTCAAATATCTACGAACCGATGTATTGTACAGAGTATCGGACGTCGACGCAGTTTTCTGATCAGATGAGAGTTTTTGCGCAAAATGTTGTTTCTACCGATTTATAAAATGTGTATTAAGGAAACCAAAGCAAAGGGAAGTTTTACCGAGAGCTATACTTCGGCACTAATAGATCGTCTCAACTGGAGAGATAACAGAGCCTTACAGAAAACCAACGGGAATTAACGCTTGCATTGGATTTTATGGAGTGAGTATCGTGGGCCCAACGAGGTTTATGACTGGCAACGCATTTGTGACACTAGGCGGCAGTAATTGCGTCCCATCAGGCGATTTGTCTGCTCATCGTCTATGCTAATGCTAATAACTGTGAAAGTTTGTGAGGGTGGATGGATAAATGGATGGATATTTGTTAGGTACTCTTTCACGCAAAAACTACTGAACGGATATTGATGAAATTTGATATGATAATAGTTTAAGCCCTGGATTAACAAACAGACTACATTTTATCTGAATATCAATTGTATGGTACCGTATAATTTTCAGACAATTCTCTTTCGATAACGTTACGAATACGCAGTTGTCAATTGTTCCTGCTGAACCCACTAAAGTCCAATTCTCGTGACTATTTGTGATCGAAATCCTGTTTCGGTCCGCACGTTGTCTCACTCGCTCAAGCGCGATAGATGCGTGTGTGAATGCGACACCGGTTACGAGAATTGGGCTTCTGGTTACAACGGTTTATAGTACAGGGTAATGGGGTCAGCTAAAGTTGACGACTGACTGTTTCGTGTCACTAACCCATGAATAATTCGTGTCATTGTATTTCTCTAATGACGGCGCCGACAATGTCTCGATAACATATTATTCAGGACAAATAATCCTTCCGGATATTACAATAGAATCAACATTCGTGATGCTAAAATAAAGGTTTGTACAAAAATCCAGCTTATTCCGTGATTTCACCGAGGAATCTTCTAACGAGATTCCTTGGTGAAATCCTTATTCCTCGGTGAAATCCTTATTCCTCGGTGAAATCCTTATTCCTCGGTGAAATCCTTATTCCTCGGTGAAATCCTTATTCCTCGGTGAAATCCTTATTCCTCGGTGAAATCCTTATTTAACTGGGTAAATACGATAGTGTTGCTCACAACAGTTTCAGTAAAACTTCTATTAACAGCGTAGCAAATTGTCGTAATGAGTCATTAACATTTATTGATTTCAAATTAGCTAAAGTGAAGAAGAATCAGAAATGTAGAAATCCATAGCAGAACCAAAGTTACCGAGATAGCCCAGCGCATTAGCAGGTTAAAGTGGTAATGGGCTGCAGACAGCTCATCATTGACCCCTCAGGTAAATCACCTGAACTCATTACCTATTCTGAAGGTAAATAAAATTACTTGGTTACAACCGTTGACGGGCGTAAGTGAGCAAACCTGTCAGGAGGTCGATTCCTCAAAGTGGGTCAGATCCGGGACTCGAAGGAGGTTAAGATTTTATAACAAACAAATACCTACAGTATAGGTACTATTGTGTTGAGATATACTACCCTACCTGAGACCTACTACTACTATAAATGCGAAAGTTTGTGAGGATGGATGGATGGATGGATTTTGTTACATTTACATTTCATCAAATCCGTTCAGTAGTTTTAGCGTGCAAGGTAAACAAACATCCATCCATCCATCCTCACAAACTTTCACATTTATAATATTTATAATAGACTACTATTATAATTGTGAAAGTTTGCGAGGATGGATGGATGTTTGTCACTGTTTCACGCAAAAACTACTGAACGTATTTTGATGAAATTCGGTATGATAGTAGTTAAAACTCTGGATAAAGTGTTTCCTTGGAACATTGTATTTACACGGGCGGAGCCGTGGACAAAAGCTAGTAATATCTAAGCATGAAACGTCTGGCTACCTGTCTTAAGTTTAGATTTTAGACTTACAGAGCACCTGTGGTTTTGTGGTTCTAGAAAAGCTCAAAACTTTGTGGGTTGCTTTTTGTTAAATCTTAAACTAGTAATGTTATAAAATGTTTTGATTATATGTATATTGTATAGCCTATGTAGTATGAGTTAATACAGATCGTTAACTACTACCATACCAAGTTTCATCAAAATGCGTTCCGCAGTTTTTTCGTGGAAGGGCAACAAACATCCATCCATACATCCGTCCATCCATTCACACAAATTTTCGCATTTATATTACTAGTAGGATTTTATTTACTCAATAAACATGTGGTACATAAACGAAAATAAGTTTTGTGTCACAAAAAAAAAATAGTTACACAAATAGCATACACATCGTAGGCCAGTTCCGTAGAGCGTCTACACGTCTACGGTCGTAGTCAATGCTACGGGACGTAGCGCTTCCAAGAAAATTTATTTACGTTAGGAATTTTTATTTTATTACTGGATGTTTCCCGCGTGTTCGTGCGCGCAAACAGAGACACCGCAATAAAGAAGCCTATGTCCATCTCCGTGGTCAACTTTATATCTGAGCCAAATTTCACGATGATCGGTTCAGTAGTTTTTACGCGAAAGAGAAATAACCAAACAAACTCTCTTTCACGTTTATAATATTAATAAGGATAAATATTTGTGTATGACTGATGTCTGAATATGAAAAATGTATATTTTTGTGTGGTGAATAAATATCAATATTTAGTAACTGTCTTAAAAATGCAGCGCGTATAGTCGCGGCGTGAACCGAACCTTTTGTTAAAAGAATAAGTCTGTCTAAATAAGATCTTTATATATTTTTAGTAAATAGATCTACATAGAAAGAAATACGACAAAGTTTACAATTCTAAATTGTTTATAAGTTATATAATAATAAAAAATAGAATATATAAAAAAACCTAATATTAAAATAAAAACAATTGTTCCGCTGTGCAGCGCAACTTGACATTACAATGAAACGTGTATATTCTTTTGTCGTCATAATCGAGTGCCTACAGAACAGAATTTATTAGCTTATAAAAAACTGCGTAATACTTGTAACAGAATGTGTAGAGACGCTAAGCGCCATTATATATATGCTTCAGCTGAAAACTTGTCTATTTTCTAAGCACCAATCATATTTTAAGTCCATACCAGTCGGGATTTCGTCCTGGGCATAGCACTACCACTGCATTACTGAAAGTAACGGACGATATACGGTATGCAATGGACAACAGACTGCTAACAATTTTAGTCTTATTAGACTTTAGTTGCGCGTTCAATTCGGTGGACTACGATATTTTGTTGGCCATACTTAGGTCTTTAGGTGTATCTTCTTCTACGTCAGCATGGTTTGATTCCTACCTGAGAGGACGAAAACAACGTATATTTACTCCTGACGTTAGTTCTGACTGGTCCAGCATTACTGCTGGTGTCCCACAGGGGGGAGTATTGTCCCCATTACTTTTCGCGGTCTTCATAAACGAAATAACAAGGTACATTTCTTCGGCCTACCATTTATATGCAGATGACCTGCAAATTTACAGGCACACTAGTATTGAGGAAATTGATCTTGCTATTATTGCTGTTAACCAAGATCTTTTAAATATATATAAGTGGGCGAACACTTTTGGACTTCTGGTTAATCCAAAAAAGTCGCAAGTTCTTCTCATTGGCAGCAGGCAGTTGCGCTCCAGGGTTGATTTTGAATCTATTAGCAAAATAATTTACGGTAGTGATGTATTGGAGTTTAGTGACAATGCCAAAAATTTAGGTCTAATTATTGATTGCAACCTATCGTGGTCTGCTCATATTAATGGTATAACCAAAAAGTTACATCATTTTTTGCATACATTAAAAATACTACAGAATTTCCTTCCTCTATCCACTAAAATTCTTCTAGCACAATCCTTGTTATTGCCATTGATAGATTACGCTGACTCCTGTTTTTTGGATGTAACTGAGGAGCTCTTGTATAAACTTGAACGTCTCCAGAATTCGTGCATACGTTTTATTTTTGGACTGCGCAAATTCAACCATGTTACCGAGTTTCGCAACAAATTACAATGGCTTCCCATCAGCCTTCGTCGGAATTTTCATATTTTAACCCAGTTGTTTAAAATTCTAAAATTGTCCAACTCTCCTTCTTACCTATTTGAACGATTTTCATATACTACCCCGAGCGATAGGCCTCTGCGTACTTGTAACCCAAAAAAGGAACTCGACACCCCTTGGTGTAACTCAAATTTCTACGCCAACTCGTTCACGGTCCGAGCTGCCCAGCTGTGGAATGCTTTGCCTGAACATGTGCGGCAGGGTCCAACAGTGGACACGTTCAAGACTAGGCTGAAGAATCATTTCTTATTGTCATCAGCAACAAAATAGTCTCTGTAGGTTTATTTTATCATATTAATATTATTTATTAGGTTCATTAATTTTTGTTTATTATTATTTTATGTAGGTATTATTATATTTATAATATGTATTAGTATATTGTATTTATTAGTTTATTATCATTATAAATCAGTTGTAAGTAATTGTCTCTTTTTCAATCTGATATTATTCTTTGCTGTACTACCTGTGTCCTACTTATTTTATTTTTCCTAAACTCTGTGTAAGGTCTGCTGGCAGAGATCTCTTTTTAGAGATAAGCACGCCTTTGTACCATCTCTTTTGTGTATTTTGTAATATTTTGTGTTATTTTTGTTGTGTACATGAAGAATAAATACATAAATAAAATAATCATAACAATCATAATCTTTATTTGTACTTAATAAAGTTCAGTTTTGAATAGCTACCTTATTAGCACTATGTCGCGTATCGTTTCGATTCGGTGTCAGATGTCGTCTATTAATACATACCATGGTGACATAATAGTAAATATTTGATAGACGATTGGAATATCTCCAGAGCAAATAAACTAATAATAGGTCTTTACCTATGAAATTGCCGTTCTGCAGTACTGGCCATTTCAAATCAAAATAATTTCTGTTTGGCTAAGAATTCTACTTTCAAATTAATTTTATTTTAAAAACATGGAATTCTTTTTCCAAAAGTAGTCATTTGTTTATTGATTAGTGTTATATTTTCATCGCATTTCAATCTTTTTCGCCATCATGAATACGTTAAAAATTCGAGTAATTATGGAATATGAGTACCGTCGTGGCAGCAACGCGGCACAAGCGGCACGCAACATTAACGACGTTTACGGAGCTAACACTACAAATCAACGCACCACCTGTTGTTGGTTTGCTCGCTTCCGTTCTGGAAATTTCGACCTTAAAAAATGAACCTCGCGGTCGTCCGAAGACTTTGGTCGACAATGACGAATTCTAGGCGATTGTAGAAGCTGATGATACACAATCTACGGCTGAATTAGCAGCAGCTTTCGACGTTAGCGTCAAAACAATATTGGTCCATTTTGCGTCAAATTGGCAAGGTAAAAAAGCTTGACAAATGGGTGCCCCACGAACTCAATGATCGCCAGCGCGAAGTACGCGTCGAGACGTGCCTTGCACTGCTCAACAGACACACAAATGAAGGAATTTTGAACCGCATTGTTACCTGCGAATGATAAATGAATTCGGTTTGATAACCGCAAGCGCTCAGTAAGTTGGTTAGATCCTGGTTCAGCACCTAAACAATGTCCTAAACTAAAACTTACACCTAGAAAAGTTATGGTCACTGTTTGGTGCTCTAGCGCCGGTGTGATTCATCACATCTTCTTACCAAATGGGGTGAGCATTACTGCAGATGTGTACTGTGAAGAACTGAATACAATGATGGAGAAGCTGGCACATCTCCAACCAGCATTGGTCAATCGCTCGTCTCCGCTGCTCCTGCACGACAACGCGCGACCTCATACTGCACAGCAGACGGTCTCCAAGTTGCAAGAACTGGGGTTGGAAGCTCTCCGTCATCCGCCCTACTCACCAGATCTTGAGCCTACAGACTACTACTTTTTCCAGAATTTGGATAACTTCTTGGCGGGAAAAAAATTCAATACCCGAGAGGCAGTACAAAATGCCTTTGAAGAATTTGTTGCCTCCCGTCCAGCTGATTTCATTAAGAATGACATCAATAAACTGCCACTGCGTTGGCAAAGATGCATTAATTGCATGGGTGATTACATCGATTAATACAAATAAAAAATACATGAAAAATATTCGTTTAAATTTTTCCATACAAAACGGCAATTTCATAGGTAAAGACCTAATATAATAATCGTGAGCTAAATATGAATATATATATTATATAATTATACGTTATTAATACTAAATGTAGCCATACACCATGCATTTTATCGTCCAATCGGCATCACGCTACCAATTAGATCAGTTAGAACTGAACGTCTATAATGAGCGTGGATTGGCATGACAGTTTTTACTGTTAATGTCATATTCTATTCACAATTCATATTCAGCATGACGCTACTGATTGGATCAGTAGCGTCATGCTGATTGGACGATACGCAGTATGGTGTATGTCGACAATTACAAACACAAAAAAATGGCTTAAGCATTATGGGTCAATTCACAGCAAAACGAAACGATAAGCGGCATAGCACTGCATTTTTAAGATAGCTATTCAAAATTATTCGTTACATAAGAAGATGCACGTTTCATTGTAAGAGTTTAAATGTCAAGTTGCACCGTTTACTTAATTACTATCTTAAAAATTCCGTCTTTTTCTCGGTGTGAGCTGACCCTAAATTGATCGGTAAGTTAATTTGGTATACCGTTCCTCCCCTTACTCCACAACAGCCGCTCTGTTTGACTTTCTAGCCTTTTTTTAAACAATGGTTACATTTCTACTTCTATTATAAATGTGAAAGTTTGTGAGGATGCATGGCTGTATGATGGAAGTTTGTTATTCTTTCACATATAAACGGATCTTGAACGAAATTCGGTATGGTAGTAGTTTAAGCTCTGGATTAACATATAGGCTACTTTTTGTCCCGAACAAATTACAGTGTCTCCATGTGATACTGTAATTACGCGGGTGGAGCTGCGGGCAGATGCTAGTTAAAATGGTGCCCTTGTCATATCTCGGGAATAAAAAGCGCGCTATTTTAATTTACCAATGAGCGTGCGGTGGCAGAGTTGGCTGTTAGATTGGAATAAAATATTTCAGTATTTAGCTTTTAAATTTTGATGTTGATTTCTGTCACTGCATTTTATT
Source organism: Phengaris arion (assembly GCA_963565745.1). Lineage (NCBI taxonomy): Eukaryota > Metazoa > Arthropoda > Insecta > Lepidoptera > Lycaenidae > Phengaris > Phengaris arion. The sequence continues at coordinate 2,116,036 of OY751451.1, read as the reverse complement.
TATTTTTTAAATATATATATGGCGTCGTCTTAAAACCATTTGCCAGTCAAGTTAAAAAGGCGGGAAATAGAATTTTCTTTTCAATTTTCAACACCGTATTCCTAAATCATCAAGTTTAAAGTTAAGTCAAAGTCGAGTCAAGTCAGTCGATTCAGTAAAGTTCCTAAGGAGTTTTAGGGGTAACACCAAATAGCACGTTTTTTGAAGTTGTACCACTTGCCCACACTTGAGCACGTTAACGAATATTTAATGGTTAATATTCTACCAATATTACACATTAAGAACCGAAATAACACAAATTTTTGAAAGAAATACAAAAACCACAACGTCACCCATTGAATTCCCGAGCAAAATTCCCTGTCACTGCTTAATGGAAAGTTTCCGTATTTTTTATCATATTAGAAAATCGAACTAAGCATTGAGTTTATTTTTAATATTTTCATAAAAAGTTACACATCATATGCGACTACTGTAAGGCTCGCTGGTTTTTTTTTTGGTATAAGATTAGCAAATAAAGGGCCATCCACACGGTCCAGCCGGCAAGCAGCCAGTCAATAGTGTCAATTGGCCGTCAATAGTGACTATCTCACAGTAATAAATAATAATACACTGAACTTCTTGCACTTTTTCCACATTTAAAGGTAGCCTTCCTATCTATGCGACCGCGGCCAGCAAACCATCCAATCAGGTGCTCTGGCCACGCTCACCGGTCGCGCGACATGAAATCAAATTTTAGCTAGTCCAAGTTTCCATTGTTTTTTTTTTTTTTTTTTATTAAATAAGGGGGAAAACGAGCAAACGGGTCACCTGATGGTAAGCAACTACCGTCGCCCATGGACACTCGCAACATCAGAAGAGCTGCAGGTGCGTTGCCGGCCTAAGTTTATAAATTAATTTTACATTGTATTAAGAGAACATATTGTGTTGGTCATGTAAATATGGTCATGTAAATGTGTTGATCATATGAGCAAAAACTTGCAGTTTAATGAGAATTGTGCGAAAGGAGGAGTATGAAATTTGGCACAGTTAAAGTTTATGTGGCAGAAAGTGTGCAGAAAGCTAATATTTTTTTAATAATGCTTAGAAATATATAAAATTAATTAGAAAATAGTAAAACACTACTGAGGTAGTGAGTTTTACTACCTACACTACCATGCGTTTGTATGATAATTGATAACAGTAGATTTGTCACAATTGTCAATCTTTTTTCATCCATTGACAAGATTTACATTTTTTATTGCATAACTAAGAGGCAAATAACTCTAAAAAAGTTGAAACTTAAAAAATAAAATACGAATTATAATCGAATATATGTAGTAAGTTCGCGTGGTCACTGAGCCTTCAGCCAAGTTGCCATCGCAAATTACGACGGCGAGGTTCGAAAACAGGTTTTTTATGTTAAAATTAATTGTACCATTGTTATATATGGTGGTGTAACGTCAAAAGTGGCAGAATAAAGGTTTATTTATTACTTATTTACTTAAAACAAAAATGTATGGGACTTTCGAACTTCGTCGTCGTAATTAGCGATGGCAACTTGGCCGAAGGCTCTAATTCGCTAAACAAGAAGGTGATAACACTCTTGAATGGTTTTTGCTCGTGAGAGTCGCACTGCGCATGTCAATTTTGTTATTTGTTGTTTTTACGCCCCAAAAATACTGAAATGAATCCTTTATCTATTGGATTGTTGTTTGTATGATAGAGTATATTTAATTCTTCAATTCGTGTCGATTTTAAACGACATAAAATATATTTTATTTGCTACGTTATAAATGCGTATCGTAGACCGAAGCACTGTCGTAGCACCAATCTTTTTATGTGAAATACTTTTTATATTGTTATGTACAGACACAAAGTGACTTATTTAATATTAATGTAAATTTATTAGTATCCTTATAACGTAATTAAAAGAAATCAACTCTTTAGAGCATCGCCACCTCACAGAATATTGATTTTTAGTCGCTGATATTGTCTCGTGGAAACCGAGACGATTTAAGATCAAACAGAAAGAATAAAACCTTTTTCGTCTCCTAAACTGTGTCTTAAAGTTACTAAACTCAATCTATGATAGAGCAGGCACCGAGACTTGAAGTTATCATAATATTTTGTTTCTTATCTGTATGTGATGTTGAATTTTTATTTGCCTATTTCCATGTCATACCATAAAATAGCATTCAGTGGGCCTAGCAGGAACATTTGACGGCGGCATAATCGTAACGTTATCGAATGAGAATTGTATGAAAATCTGTCAAAATCATGACAGCGCCCATACAAATATCATTCGATAACGTTACACTTACGCCGCTGTCAAATGTTCCTGTTAGGCTTCCTTGTTAAAAAAATAGATATCGGGGGGTTCAAAACAAAACATTAATTAATTACGCAATGATGCTACTGCAGTGTGTGAGCTATCTGTTTACCTGCCAGCCCTGCAGCAGGAGGCTGCGGTCGACGGTGCGCAGCCACATGACGGCGTCGCCGGCCTGGAAGTCCCGCAGCCGCGGGCAGCGCGCGTGCAGGAACAGCCCCAGGCACTTCAGCAGCTCCGACGTCGACGCCTGGATTACCGTCTTGCGCGGCGCCGCCTTGTCCGCACAGCACACGTTGTTGTTGAGCGCGTTCGCCCGCGTCGCCTCCGGCACCGGCGCTGGCGGCCGCGCGAACGCCGGCACGTTGCGGTTGCGATCCGCCGCGGCGTTGTCCGCCAACGGCGCGCGAAACGTCGATACGCTCCGACTCTTGCATTCCAACTTCTTCTTGTTGTTGTTCGCGGTAGAGAACCGCTTCCACGACAGCGCGTTGATGAACAGCGAGTGCTTCTTGAGGTTCTTCTCGAGGGCGGTCTTCTCGGAGATGATCTTGGCGGCGTCGTCGAGCGTGGCGCGGCGCTCGTCGCGCGGCGCGTCGCGGTTTTCGCGATTCTTGGCATTGTTGAGGCGCTCGTAGGAGAAGGCGAGCGCGGCGCGATCCGGCGGCGGCGCCACCGGGGCGCGCCGCTCGCGCGGGCTGAAGCTCAGCACGGTGCCCATGAGGCCCGCGCGCGGTCCGCTAGGTGCCGGCATGCATCGCGTGTGCGGGCGGCGACGGTGGCGGCCCGTGTGTGCGGCTCGATACGCGCGCGCGTGCGCGGTGCGCGCTATCGACCGCGGCGCGCGCACCAGCTGACGCCGCCGCCGCCGCCGCCCGGTAAACACGAGGGGAATTGCCGATTCCAATTAACTCCGACACGAGCCATTACAGGCGGCCGAAGCACACGACGGTCCAGGCGGGACCAGCTCGGCCCAGCGTTATGTAACGCTCCCTAATCGGATCTGCGGGTCCGGGCTGGCGTGACGTCACGGTGCAACCTACATCTGCAGCGGCTGACCTGAATACAATTTTCATAAAAATGTTTTTTATTTAGCTGCCGGGCTTCACCCGCGGCCGGCCGCTAATTGTCTACAACGACAACGACGACCTGTAACATCAATCTTAGCACCATGTTTTTGTTTGCTCATTTTGTATCTTTTAAAAATAATAATTGATTCTAAATAAATGTACGTTTGTAAAAAAAAAGTGGTAGGTGGTTCCAGATCTTTTCACATATATTACACGGTTTTCCTTTTATCACGAAAGCAGAGATGGTGTTGGTTGTAATGCAACACATCCGCGAAAAAAGAGAACCAGTGCCCTTATAGAGAATAAATAGGCTTTCATCATTAGAAAAGCCGTCGTGGAATCATCGGATACGATAATACTTCACGGAGATTGGCATTTTCCAAAGGAAATTCAATTAAAATATTATGAAAACTTAACGATCATAGACGTAGGAAGTTCGCGGAGTCATTTTAATTGACTTTGTTAAAATGATTGATGAATCTGAGGATGAATCACAGTTTTATTTTTTATTTATCTTGAGTACTTAATTTAAATATTTTCCGTGATAACATTATAAATATAAATCTGTCTGTACACATCCATGTGGGTATGTATACACATGTAACGTTTAACAGGTACTAAGTTGCCGCTCGACCAGGCATGTACGCACGCACACATACTCACGTGTAAATACGTACACGTCTGCAGTCGATGCGGTCATTCCCTATATGCTTGAATATTTTGAGTGCGTCCTAGTGCAAAGGAAAATGTTTAGCACCTAGTCCAGTAGGAGTTATATATTACTAGCTTTTTGCCGCGGCTCCACCTGCGTTAATATAGTATCGACTATCCCACAGGAATACTGTACTTTTTCGGGATAAAAAGTAGCCTAAGTTTTAATCCAGAGCCTTAACTACTTCCATACCATATTTCATGGAAGTCCGTTTAGTGGTTTTTGCGTGAAAGAGTAACAAACATCCATCCATCCATCGATCCTCACAGTTTCACATTTATAATAGTACTAGCTGTTGCCCGCGGCTCCATCCGCGTAAATACTGTATCCCACGGGAACACTGTAGTTTTTCGGGATAAAAAGTATCCTATGTTTTAATTCAGAGCTTAAACTACTAGCATACCAAATTTCATCGAAATCGGATAAGTAGTTTTTGCGTAAAAGTGTAAAAAACATCCATCCTCACAAACTTTCACATTTATAATATTAGTAGGATTATAGTATATATAGGATTTGATATAGTATATATAGGATTTGATCGCACAACGTAAATTTCTAAAATTCTGTGTTATTCAGTTAATCATACTAATGCAATTCCACATAACTTTTATGCTCGAACTTCACTAACGAGTTAAATGTAGTTTTTAAAAATCGCAATTATGAAAAACTGGAGTAACACGAGACACGCTTAACATTCCCCCTCCCACTGCTGCCCTCTGCGGCCTCCCCTCGGGTTCAGGGCTTAATAACATCATTATACAATCAAGACAATGTTCCGTACATGTTGAAATGAGCAAGGATCGTGCTTGGCGTGTATACAAAGTTGTACTTATACTTTAAATGAGATCTTTACTTTAAACGAGCAAATATTGTATATATATAATTAGAATCATGGAAACGGCTGCAATTGGAAATTCCATGAAATTTAGTATGCAGGTAGTTTGAAGGATGAAAATCGATCTAGCTGAGTGTTATCCCTGGGAAACAGCGCATTTTTAAGTTATATATTGTATTTTTTCGTATGTGTATATGATTTATTTCGAATTCTAAATGTCAAATTGTGTGGGCAACAATTCTAACGCTGCCCACCCCGTAGCGTTATTGGACTTGTTGGCAAATTGGTGTCTCGGGTTCGAACCCCGGTCAGAGGAATATTCTTGTGAAGAATCACAAGAATATTCCTCTGACCGGGATTCGATTTATTTGAATCGCACGGTGGTGTGTGCTAACAATCGGAGGTAGTGTGTGTTGTTGTTATTTTTATTAATTTATGTATTTCTAAGCATTATTTTAAAAAATATTAGCTTTCTGCACACCTTACTCTATATAAACTGTAACTCTTCCGTTTAAAAACTCTTCCGTTCGCACAATTCTCATAAAACTATACTGAAAGTTTTTGCTTTGCGTAGGTATTAATAAGTATCCGGTTAGGAAACCCAAAATGGGAATAACCGCTACATTATCCGTTAAAAAAGATTTATTTGCAAATAAAAACAATGTAGGTACAAACGTGTTTGTACAATATAATTAATGATTATAAACCAAACGTGAATTAGCTCACGTGAACAAGGATAAAGTGTAAGGCTATACATATATAGCAGAGCTATATATAGCAGTATATAGCTCATAGCACACCAATATCGCGCGCCGCCCTCGTCCTCCTCCCTCACCCCCGGCCGTCCCGCAAGCGAAACAAACGACACAACCATACTGAGCTTGCTGTATACTACAAATGCTTGCGGTGCATGCTATATATATATAGCATTAGGTCCTTCTTTGATATACTATATAGCACAATAGCGTAGTCTGAAATTAGCTTAATGCGCTTAGAAGCCCGCGCCGAAATGTCACTTGTTATCCGATGTAGGTACTTATACGTGTTGCTGTCTGATATTGTTGCAAATAAATATAAGATAATGTAGGATTCGAGCATACATGATGTTTGGTAAAACCTATGAAACGTGAAATATTTTTATATATAAAAATGTATTGAAATTCCTGTCTTGCTAAAAATCGAGAACGGCTGAACCGATTTGTCTAATTTTGGTATTGAAATAATTGTGGTAATTCAAGAAAGGTTTAAACGGTGAGAAATATTGGAAACATTCCGGGGAAAATACTAAAAACGACGAGTGAATTTTGCCATACTTTAGTGTTCACTGTTTAATTTGTCACTTGACTGTCAAATATTTATGATTGTGGTCGCCGTTCAGTTTACCTGTTTGGTTTATTTCAAATAAAATCGGCCGACCCCAGTAGGTTGGCCGGTGTAGGTGTAGTTATTATATATTAGTTAAGACAGAACGTGTGTTGGATCAGCTAGTATATTATACAAGGTGTTTTCCAAGTCAGTGTCCAAACTTTCAGGAGTGAATATACTCTTGAATGTAAGCAACTTTTACTATGGGATCAACTTTCCTTTCCTTTCAGTTCGAAAAGAAAAATGTATGGGACATTTTTCTTTTCGAACTTCGTCGTCGTAATTAGCGATAGAAACTTGGCTAAAGGCTCAGTTTTAAGTACTTTGTTCTTTTTTACATAAAGAGGTAAAGAGGCTGAAGACCTCATACTATCGACTGTCCTCTCGTCTGCACATGCGGCTGAAAGGGTGCCCGCCGTGTTACATCCTGAAAGACATCGACGTGTCATATCTTAAGACGTCGCATACGAAATCTACATCGAAGAGTGAATTACATGATAATGAAGCTTGTATTCGGAAATTGGCAGAAATTTCAATTTTTGTAGGGTTAGACTTTATCGTCAAATATTTAGATTTGGAAGACGTTGCGTCCACACTGATACCGTAAACATATTTTGTGCCATCAACCTTGTGCCTCTACTAACTGAACGCGTGAAATCTGCCCACACTACATTCATGTCTGCTCGCGTAGCTTCGTCTCACAAGCGTAGAATCAGTGTTATATTCGAAAACAATGTCCATAATAATATGGTGCCGCAAAAAAACCTTCCACATTTGTCAACGAAACTTCACGGGCTACGGCAGTGTTGTGCAAACTTTTTGGGTTCAAGGTACATATCTAGAAAAACAGAATTTTTTGTAGGTTCGTTTGAGAGGTAGGTTTTGGAGGTTCACACAAATTAAAAATTAGCTTATTTAAGTATTTTTCTAATCCTTACTTACTAAAAATAAGTTTTTAAGATAACCATATTTTACCAGTGTGCCGCGGTACACACTTTGCGGAACACTGGGCTACGGCTCTGTGTCAAAGAATATACAGGGTGTCCCAGAAAGAATGGATAATCCTGGAGCACCTAATAGTACAGCTATCAGGCGCTCAAATAAAAATACACAAAAAAAATATTCGAAGTGGTGCCAAAAATATGAAGTTTTTTAAAAAAAACGTTTTTATTCACCTTATTGTACTTTCATGTACACCACTGCTGCAAATTAATGAAATTTATTGCATTTTTAGTGTTACCTTATTACTCATAGACCATACTATTAGAAATACAGTAAAAAATATGAATATCTATTGTACTTTTTTGGAAAAAGAAATTAACAGTAAGGTCAATAATTTTATTTTTTTAAAAACTTCATATTTTTGGCACCACATCGATTTTTTTTTGTGTATTTTTATTTGAGCGCCTGATAGCCGTACTATTAGGCACTCCAGGATTATCCATTCTTTCTGGGACACCTGTATATTACTAACGTAAAGAACCGTCACTCAACGATTGACACGAATAACAGATCGCGGCTATGTGTGCGCGGCTAGATAAAGCCAGGAACGAAGGTCACATTTTGTGTTTTGATAGATTTGTCTGACGCGACGTGTGAAATTATTTCGGTGTCAATCGTAGGCTTACGTCAACATGGCTGATCTTTGCTAGTGCTCGAGCTGTCATTTGTAGAGTGTCGCACCTGTGATTGTGTAGACCCGAGTTATTGTAGACGCTAAAAAGAAGTCACGTTTATTACCTGTCTAATAAGTACGAGTTTTGTCACTGCTCGCCGTGAAGAAGTTAACTACAATTAGTATGACATCGAAACAACGCCACTAGGGAGTGGCGAACAATGGTAACTAATTCGATGCCATACAAATGGTATTTAACTTCTTCACGGCGACCAGTGACAAAACTCGCACTTATTACAGTACTATACGATGTTCTGGCTACACTACGTCAAGCCTCATAGCCCTAAACAAAGGGATGAGTCATCCTCGTCTCAACAGCTCACTCCGACGTCTATCGAACAATACGAGTACTGGCGACAAAGCTTACGATCTTAGGCTTAAGAAAATTATTTGAAGAATATCATAGATCATAATTCAATTCAATTCAATTTATTTATTTGCTCTAAAAGTGGTAAGTACAATAATTGGTCTAAAATTTATAGGCTCTGGCACTTTTAGCTATATATAGATACCATGCAAACATTTATAAGATTTATTTAAATTAATAACGTTAATATATAAATATTATAATTATTTCATTTGACTTTACACTAATAATTACATGTCAAAACTTTTAAAAGGACAAGTAACAAAAACAAAAAAAAAACAAGCACTGAAAAACACAGAAAATCATACTATGTAAGTATTTATACGTACACATTTAGAATAATAAAAAAAATCGCAAAAATAGTTGCCAGTACATAAAATTTCGTAATAGTAATTAAGTAGATAATATTGATTAAGCCAGTATTAAATGTTAAATAAATAATTTTATCAGCATCTTAAATGTCAATTCAATAAGGTTCATTAATGGAGTTTTGCCAGGGAATTCAATGGGTGATGTTGTGGATTTTGCATTCCATTCATGAATTTGTGTTATTTCGGTTCTTATGTGTAATATTGGTAGAATATTAACCATTAAATATTCGTTAACGTGCACAAGTGTGGGCAAGTGGTACAACTTCTAAAAACGTGCTATTTTGAGTTTCCCTCCAAAACTCCCTAGGAACTTTTAGAAAGCTTCTACCACTTTACTGAATCGACTGACATGACTCATGGGCTGCACTGACTATTTATTTGGACTTTGACTAGACTTGTAGACTTGACGATCTAGGAATACGGTGACGAAAATTGAAACGAAAGTTCTATTTCCCGCCTTTTTAACTTGACACTGGCAAAAGGTGAGCCGATGCCATATATAAATAAAAAATATACATGTGTTAGGACTGCTTAAGATATGTCATAAATGAGTATCAAAGAAAAAAAAAAAAAATATATATAAATATATATATATATATATATATATATATATATATATATATATATATATATATATATATATATATATATATATATATTTTTTTTTTTTTTTTAAACAAAAAATTTAACCGACTTCCAAAGTAAAAATGCACAAAAAGGTATGAAATAGAACTTATTTTCTAAGTAATTCCCCAATTAAATTTGGTTGAAATTTTAACTAGGTATTTCTCGACACAATCTTCATAATTTTGAAAAATAAGTACGGCAGCGTTTAATGACATATATGAAATAGAATTATATGCTTTTATGAACATTAGATTCTTCCTTGTTGTGCCTATATACATAACTAGCTGACACGTACATTATACTTGTGATGAAATAATGATAGGTATCTTGTTCCTTTTTTGTCCAAAGGGTATATACGGGATCCTATTACTGAGACTCGCTGTATGTCCGTTCGTCGGTCAGTCTGTCTTTCACCAGGCTGTATCTCATGAACCGTGATAGATACAGTTGAAATTTTCGCAGATGATGTATTTCGGTTGCCGCTATAACAACAAATACTAAAAACAGAGTAAAATAAATATTTAGGGATTTAATTAAATAAGGAGGAATTAAATATTTATTCCTATACAAATTTATTTTTTCAGTCTTTTGCTCGATATTAGTACTAATAGTTTTATAGGTACGGACTACGGAACCCTTCATGCGCGAGTCCGACTGGAACTTGGCCTGTTTTTATTGTTTACTGTCATATTTCGTCTTTTACCCTATACCATTTGATATCAGCCCCTTAGCGGAATATAAACTATGGCGATTAGAACGGATAAAGGGATAAAGGAGAGCTTCGCGGAAATGCACCTTATTACTTAGTATTAAGGTTCAAAATTTAACGGATAGTTATATCATGGAATGTTCATCACGCAAAAGTTCAACGACCTCGATCATGAAAATTGAGACCCAATTGCACAATCCCATACATATAAATAAATAGATTGTTCTAGCAATATTACAAACGGCGGGCGGGCGAATACGCCTTGTGGCAAGTTCTTTGGTCCATACGTTTTGTCATTTTAGATTACATATTAGTAAAATTTGATTAACCATAACTGTAAGTTTCATAAAATTAAGAAAATATTTTTTTTGTCAGAATGAATACTTATTTAGTTTGACGACCTCTGTGGCTCAGTGGTTAGCGCGTTGGCGCTCAAGCCCGGAGGTCGCGGGTTCAAACGAAAGGAACAAAAAGATTTCTGAGTTCCTGGGTCATGAATGTGTGTCTTTTTTAAACGAAAATGACAGATTGTAGTTATGCAGAATATGGTGCTTACTTATAAATAATAAAATAAATATTAATTCTAAAAATAAAATATAATTATATTTTGTATAATAATATTTATTTGTTAATGGTTGACTGATATTATATCCGCATTAGGTGTAAGAAAATAACTAAAGTTTAACAATTTTTTAACTTGTAGCTTTTCAACAGGAGTTACAGTTTATCTTGAAAATATTTCATTAAAATAGAAAAATTAAAAACATTCAGAAAAAATGAAGAGTTAAACTCTTGCAATAAGAGATAATGTAAATTACTGAAAATGTCAGTGGCTAATAGCACATTCACTTACATTAGAGATACTATTTATATGTAAATGCTATTTAGTTTTTAAGGTACTGATTAATTATGTTTTAAGTAAGACGGATATAACTGCAAACCTATTAACAATATTTTTTCTTAACTCTATCTAAATAAATCTAAATAAACTTACATCTAAGCGTAATATCACTCAACATGTTGAGATGCTTGCTATAGCAAATTTATTGTCAGAAGAAAATCACAACAATCATCCCCAATTTATAATAAATTTGCACAAAAGTGAGTCACACTCTGTTTACAACATAAACTTACTCATTAATATTTACAACCACCATTTAGTTACAACAGAAATTAAAAACCATTAAAACTTAATGGCTTAGTCAAATGGCAATATCAAGTGTGACCACCTGATAAATAATAATTGTATACCAAAGGTTTTTGCGTTGTGGCAAAGACATGTTTTATAAACTAGGTAATAAAATATCAATACTCAGTTCTTTAGCATTGTAACAGCGCGAATTTCAACTAGAAATTTCTGACTAGAAATTTTGCGTTCCTTCATAATTATTTGCGCCTTCTTAACTCTTTATTCTAAATGCAAAAATATCTTAAGCATTCTAAATTTATAATTCTATCACTGACAGTCCTTTCTTTTTTTTCTTTGCACTTAAAGGTCCATGTTGAAGGTCTCCTGCGATTCGTCGAAGGAGATGGAGTTAGACCTGGGTTTCTGGGCCGACATCCTCCTCTCTGGCACAGACCCTGGGGTCTTCAACATGGCTGCTGGTAGAGAGCACTTGGGTGGTGTCTGAGAAATGGGCGATTTGCTCAGAGACATCATGAACGATCTCTCGTAGACAATACGGGTACCTGAAAAAAAAATACAAATTTATTGTTAATAATGATAAAATAGTAGGGAGTTTTGCCGGAAATGTCATTGTGCGACATAGTTGTTTTTGTATTTCTTGCAAAATTTGTGTTAATTCGGTTCCTAATGTGTAATATTAATAGAATATTAATTAGATTAGATATTCGTGTGGGCAAGTGGTACATCTTCAAAAAGCGTGCTATTTTGTGCGTGCTCCCGCCAAAACTCCCTAGAAACTTTCGGTAAAGATTCTACCACTTACGGTGTAATACGGTGTTGAAACGAAAATTTACCGAATTTATTTATATTTATAATTATTTATATATTATTTTTTATATATTTATATATATATATATATATATATATATATATATATATATATATATATATATATATATATATATATATATATATATATAAAATAAAAATAGTATAAGTAAGTACATAACTAAAATTTTTAACTTAATTTTTTTAAAAACAACAAATAAATTAAAAAAATAAATTAAAGATAATGTGAGAATGAGAATACACTATCTGTTTACTACATAATTTTCCCGCAGCTTCGCCCGCGTGGAATTGGATTTTAAACGATATCTTTATAATAATTTAAAACTTTCATCCCCTATTTTACTCTCTTAGTGGTTGAATATTAGAAAACGCTGAAATATATGCGTAATTTATAATTTATCGATACTCAATTCATAAGAAATTTTATGCAAATATGTCCAAGGAATAAAAAGTTTCATACAGTTTGTATGTTCACAGTTCACAGATACATCAGTCAATCAGCTTTGCCTTTTATACATATGTATACTTATAGATAAATATTAAAAAAAAAAACAAGAATCTATATTAAAAGTTAAAACATATTTCAAATACAATGATAGAGTCATTGAATTTATAACAACTTCGAGTCTACCGCAAAACGACAAAAGTGGTAAGAAAACCACGTGCTTAATAAAAGTTTTTCTTTGCATGCTAGTAAATATTATTGGATACCTAATGTTTTCATAGTATATTTATAGAAAATCATATTTAAGTATAATAAAATTAAGTCGACATCCGTTATAATTTTTTGCCGCCGTGGTGGACAAAAATAAACATTCGCTATACAACTATTATAAAACACTGAAATATCCAAAATAGTTTTCAGCGAATAGGCATTAGCGAAAATAGCCAAAACAACAACCGCCATTTTTATTTTGCGGGCCCGGCTCTCATTTGACCTTGAAATCTAACACGTGTTTTTACTACGCATTAGATTCGACGATCAAGGCCTTGACTCGCCGGCCGGTCTAAATATACTTCGTAACAAAACTATAGTGTAATCTCTGCATTTGAGCCTGATAGCACCAGTTACAGCTGGGTGAACGAACTGCAACGCAATTGTTAATGCATTATGACAGTCTGTTGCCCTGCAATACAATAATTGTAAATCGACAGGTCTGTTGCTGGGGGTGTTACGTCGTATTGACAGGTTTGTTTTGGCAATATAACCTCAAAATGTTATCACGTGTTATCGCAATTATCTTTACGGTGATAATATCACAGATTAAATTTTTGTATAGAGTACTATATTTAGAAAAAAAAACAAAATGGTACGAAAAAAATTATGAAAAAAAATATCTAATTTTCTCTATGTATAAGTTTCTAGAACCCTATCGAAATTAAGGTAATAATATTATTGTTACCTCCTGGCGTGGTAGAGTAGATGGTGCCACCAGGAGTGCTAGAGTACACATCGGGCATGTGTGCTGGGTCTGTGATCAGCACCCTCCTGGATGGAATAGCCTGGCTGGATGTAGCCTGTCTTGCGATTGGTGATGCTGACATCTTGTTTTTTTTTTAATTTGTAAACTCACAAGCACTCGCACTGTAAACTTGAGCTCGACTGAGCCGAGGAACGCCGGTGCCTAAAATAAATACGCGCTACACCGTGTAAACACGTCACACACACGCGCGCCACATCAAAACAAGCATAGATTGTTTATCGACCATTGATACGTTTATACATTTTGTCACTCAGAGTTTATAGCAATTATATAATATTGTCTCTCAGACTTTAAAAATGATACAATTGATAGAAGAAACTGGATAGGTACTGGATAGGTAGGAAATTAGGGTTACCAAACGGGGGTTCAAGTGTACCCACTTGAACCCCCGTTTGGTAACTCTAATTTCCTTCATATAAAAAAAAAATATGAAGGAAATTTACAGCTTCACAAATATTGGCCATACGGACTCTGTAAATGGAGTGTACCTAATCTAAAATAAATTTAGATTGTTTTACTATCTACCTACTCAAAATATGTATTTCAAATAATAAATTGTAATACGATTCAATTTATAACTAGCTGGTGCCCGTAACTTTGTTTGCGTGGAACTATGAATGGAAACGGAACATTATTTTTCTTAACGGAACCCTAAGATTAAAGTAGCCTATGTTACTCCTTATAACATCAGCTATCTACCAGTGAAAATCCATTCAGAATCGGTCCGGCCGTTTCAGAGATTAGTCGGAACAAACAAATAGAAAGACAACAATTTTAATGAATTTAGTGAAAAGCAGTTAATTTAAAATTACAAACAGACACTTCAATTTTATTTATTTGCATCTAGATGTAGCTAGATGTATCTAGATAAGAACCCATACAATTCGGAATTCAGATAATATATTATATTGCTCATTATAAGCTGTGATTATTACAAATGCTCGACACTTAACCGGTTTGGTCAAAATGAGGTTAGATATTTGAAACCATTAAAGTTATTTACATTAATTTATGGACTTGTACTCAATAACTACAAATTGTCGTTTATCTTATCTTAGTATTCAATGGATTTTGTACAATTTGAAAACAGGTCCAATAGATTCGTTACCTCAGATCGAATAGTCTCGACCGAAGCCGCACTAAGCGCATACCACGGATATAATATTGTGTCGTCTGTGCTCTCGTATGGGCTATTGCTGTGGGGAAACTCTGTTGAAATTGATAAGTCATTTACGGCCCGTTTCATATCAATAATCTATAAACCAATAACTATTTGTTAGAAACGTCAAATTTGTATCGCAAAAAACCAGTAAATGATTGAATGACGACATTTTTAACAAATAGTTATTGGTAGATAGGTTATTGAAACCGGGCATTAAGGTTCAGAAGAAGTGTGGAAGAGTCATTTGCGGCGCATGGCCTTTGGATAGTTGCAAATCATTGTTCCTGAAATTGCGGATGACCTTTGATATAGGTCATATATTAGATAACAAAATGGCTCTTGAATAATTGCTTTTACGCATTAAATGAATATATGACATTTACATAATTTATTATAATGTAATTGATTTAATTTAATATTCAAATATCCGACATGACATTACAACAATAAATACCAATTTAAAAACACAAATTATTATGAAAATAATAAATTCTCTGACATTAATATCGTTGATACTCTATTAAAACTATTTTGTAAAAAAAATATATATATCGGTTGTCTGTAAAGTCGGTTTACTGACGATAGTTGAACGTGACAACGTCAACAACAACAACAATAATAATAATTAAATGCGAGGTAACGCTGGTACATGGTAACAATACTTGGTAACGCATGAGTCATGTTTTTTCGTGCGTGCAGCCGGCTCCATCGAATTATAAGACGTTATCACGTCAAAAATAATAATTAATAATTCCTTGAGTTTGAGTTTAATTTTTAGTTTTTATTTTGTAGTAATTTTGTAAGCAAGGATTAAATTTGATTTAAAGTACAAGTAAACAATTTACTGTCAGCTGCCATTAAACTTGGTATAAAATTGTTTTTGCACATTGGTATCATTATTATTATATTAATAGTTAAAGCCGAAACTTTGAATAAAGTTTCACGAGAATTACGCGAATGCAGGAGTATGATATTTGCCACAGTTAGAGTTTATGTGTGATATTATTTCAGAATGTTTAAAAATACATAAAAATAATTAAAATAACAACAACACACACTACCTCAGAATATTAACACACACTACCGTTATCAATAAACCTAACCTAACCTAACCGTTATAAAGTTCAATCTTGAAAATTATATGAATCATACTAGCTGACACGTGCCCACTTCGATGGGCGTTAAAAAAAATTTGATGATGATGATGTGAATAAAAAGTATCCTATGTTACTCCATAAAACATCAGCTATCTGAAAGTGTAATCTCAGTGAAAGTCCCGTGAAAATCGGTCCAGCCGATTCAGAACAAACAGACAGACAGACAGACGGACAGACAAAAATTTTATAAATTATTTTTTTATTGTCAGTGCCGTATATAGGTACTTTGATATTCATTATGTGAAAAGCAGATAATTCATAATTACAAACAGACACTTCAATTGGAACGAAGTTCCATAACGCGCGTTGCGAAAGGGGGCTAGACGGAAAAAATTAAGACTAAAAGTTGTATCGACACTTTTTACTATAGTTGTAAGCCGTGCGGCGTGCGCGTGTTTCTCTGTCTGTCTCTCTCTCTTCCTCTCTCTCTCTCTATTATTACTAAAATTGAGCCTACTGATTAAGTTTATTTTACATTATATTTGTTAATAATAAAAAAAATATTATTATAACTTAAAAAAAAAAAATTACAATTCCTTCACTAATTAATCGAAAGGAACTTCGTTCCATCCGGGTGTCCCTTGACACCTCTCAAGTTTTTATTTTATTTATTTGTATGTATAGATTATGGGCGATATCGATCACAAGGCGACCGCGACACTACGATATACCAACACCAACTTAATGTTAAACTCGCCTCTATCTATACATATTTTTAATCTTTGTCAACTCATACACACACATACACGCCTGACACGTATGTGTGTCTAACATTACGCGTAGATAATGTTTTTTTATTATTTTATAAACACCACTCTACGTTATCGCTAGCGTAGAACACTAGATTTGCACGCAACGTCGTTCGCGCAGAAATCCGTATATCGTGCGTGCGTAACCACACATTTTGCCGCGATGAAGTTTCCTGTGTTCTTCTCCGAAGTATAATCTATTCATGTACCTAATTTTATAAAAATCCATTAAGTACCTTAGCCGTGATTACTGATTGGATTGGGAAGAGTTACTCTCGCATTTACTTATATAATACTAATAAGTAATTGTACTAGCCGACCGGTAACCCAACACACGTAAATCATATTACGGAAAGTTGATCCCACAGTAAAAGTTGCTTATGTTCAATCCTCAAAGTTTGAACACTGACTAAATTTACTTAACTAATAAATAAATGACTAAAATTACTCTATCTGTTGCTGTAAATTGAACCATCAAGTAGTTTTACGGCCGCTTTCAATAACCAATCTACCAATAACTATTTGTTAAAAACGTCGTCATTCAATCATTTGCCGATTTTTGGCGATACAAATTTGACGTTTCTTACATATAGTTAATGGTAGATAGGTTAATGAAACGGCCCGTGAAGATCTACGCGAACAGACGGCGGAAGCGACTTAATTTTATACCATGTAAAGATAATATTTAGAATACTATGTAAATATAAAGATTACTCATGGCAACAGTCTAACAGACTTCTACTGTAAAGATTACTACTTATCTTAATAACATTATGAGTTATGACTAGTAATTTAACAATAATAATATTATATTAAGTCCTTACATATGAAATTGGCGTTTTGTCGTACTGGCCACTTTGATCTCAAATATATCTTCTTTGGTAAGGAATTTCAATTTCAAATTTATATCGCTATTTACTCATGCATTTGAGTTTCTAAAACCATAATTCATTTGTTTTTTCCACTTTTGGTTTTTTCTTTGGGTCAGTCTGTTAACAAATTGGAAAACTTAAAATATCGTATTATTTTCAAGTACGAGTTCCACCGTGGCACCAGTGCTGCAGAAACGGCTCGAAGGATTAATGATGTGTATGGCGGCGGTGTCGCAAAAGAAAACACAGTGCGTTTTTGGTTCCAACGTTTTCATTCTGGAAATTTCGACCTGCAGAACAAGTCCCGTGGACGGCCGGAGACCAAAGTTGATAATGAAGAATTGAAGGCTATTGAGGAAGCGGATCCATCGCAAACCACGACCGAGTGAGCTGCAGGCTGCGGTGTTAGTGACAAAACTGTTTTAATCCACTTGAAGCAAATTGGAAAGGTGAAAAAGCTTGAAAGGGTACCTCATGAATTGAGTGCAGCAAACCGACAAACGCGCCTCGACTGCTGCGTTACATTACTCAACCGGCACAATAATGAAGGGATTTTAAATCGAATTAATTACCTGTGATGAAAAGTGGATCCTGTACGATAATCGGAAATGATTGATTGAAATGATTATTGCAATGGCTGAACCCTGGCGAACCAGCCAAAGCCTGCCCCAAGCGAAAATTTACTCAAAAAAGTTACTTGTGAGCGTTTGGTGGACTAGTGCCGGTGTCGCACTACTACTTTACAGCTACACTACAGCTTTCTTAAATCTGGCCAGACAATTACGGCAGATGTCTATTGCCAGCAACTGCAAATCATGATGGAAAAGCTAGCTGCTAACAACCGAGGTTGGGCATTCGCTCTTGGCCACTGCTGCTTCACGCTACACGACACGACACGACAACGCTAGACCACACGGCTACGGCTACCAAATTAGAGGAGTTTCAATTGGAATGTCTAAGACATCCACCGTACTCCCTGGATCTTTTCCAACAGATTACCATTTTATTCGAAATTTGGATAACTTCTTGCAAGGGAAAAAATTCAATTCCGATGGGGCAGTCCAAAGCGCCTTCAAAGATTTTATTGATTCCTGTCCGAATGGTTTTTTTAGTGAAGGAATCAATGCACTACCTATGAGGTGGCAAAAGTGCATAGATAGCAATGGTATGTACTTTGATTAAATAAATATATTATATTTAAAAAAACTCGACTGTATGTTCCTCCTTTACAGAACGCCAATTTCATATGTAATGACCTAATATATCTGTCCTCTGTTTACATACTAGTCCTATTTGTGTTTAAGCAACCATGTTATCTCTCTCGTTCTTCGTCTTTATGCAAGAGAAGGCATGATATATTAACCTAGGGTTAACTTTAATCCAGATCTGCGCAATTGCGGCTAAGAAGTGAAAACGAACGAAGACCTATGTATACTCTACCCAATTTTTTGGAACCCATATTGAGGTAGGTAGCGGCAGAAAAAAATTGAACTAGATATTGCTCGCGACTTTCGGCTTGCAAAAGGAAACCCATTTTGTCCTTTCCCGTGGTCTCATCTATATCTACGCCAAGTTTCATCAATAGTAATTTCAGTGCCTATTCAATGCAAACAAACAAACAAATCTTTCCTGTTTATTTATTACATTAGTATAGATATAGATATATGGTTAAATGAATGCTAAATAAAGACTAAACTCTAAAGAGTTATCAAGTAGGGTAGTATTAGAAGATGGGAAACACTGCACCTAAATCGTACAAGCTTATACAATGTAAACGCGCAGTCAAGACCTAACCACGTACGTACGTAAGTACCAACCACGTACCCTCACTGTGATTAGATAAGCCTGGGAATATATGATCTGGAATCCGGAACGGCGGAGAAAATTCTGAGCACTGAAAATAGAACTCTGGGGTAATACAATAGAGTTGAAATCCGAACACACGAGCGTGGTCTCCGGCCTTCCAGATTCTGGATTATTCCCAGGCCCCAGCCTACAGCTGGTCTATAGTTAGTATAGGGTCAATTACAAACGAAAAGGATGCCTCGCTTAACCCTGAAAGAAAAATATATTATGCACTTCTGCACCCATCTAAGTTTTTACCTTTAAACCTTTTACCTTGCCTACCAACTTGTTTTTAATTTTATTTTGTTGTATCAGTCAATTGCCGTGGCTACGTGTTTAGTAACAGCTAGACTATGTTATGAATATTAGTGTATGTTTATAATATTTACTATCTTAATTTATTACTTATTTTAAAAATACTTATATATACATGTTTATGTAGATAAAAGTTATGATCAGTAAATCAGGTTTGAACCAGATTTTTCGGAATTATTTTTATGTGAAGATACTACTAGTTAGTAGGTTGGTAAAAGATTAGCTAGAAAAATTGAGACAAAAGGAAAAATACTTAAAATTAATAAATTAATTAACATTATTAATTCCCATTTTATTAAGGGTAAAATTTTGTATACTGATTAAAATATGTAGTAAGTACACAATAAAGAATATAATCATAATATATAATATGTTTGTCCGCAGATATTGAAATGGTAGTATACAGCCTTCCTTCAGACAATGCCCAATTTGACAGCCACTTTTCCTCTGGAATTTGAAATACGGCGGCATGATAGCCTTAAAAAAATGACTTATAAAAATACGTGATTTTCAAATTAATTGTTTTATTTTACAAAGTATGGATTAATGGTGTAAAATACAATACCGAATTGTATTCTACATTTATCAATTTACATTTAATATCAGCGCATGAAAAGACATATATATTTTTCGATTTACTAGAGATAGAGTAATGTTCGCATTTATAAATATTAATTAATGACTTTTAGGGGTAGTCAAACAATTACATCCTTCCTTACTGCTTTCCTTTTCGTTCTCATTTTCTATAAAATAATCCTCTACGGAACCACTGGCTGATTCGTTGGTATCGGCTTGGTAATTTTGTAGCACATCATAGGAGTAGAGGTGGTGGGTGTAATGCTCACAACCATTAAAAGCCTTTATATGACTTTGAATATTATGCGGCTAAAAAGCAATTTAACTAGCCTCTATAAGAAGAACACATTTCGAACCCTTATTGTAACCATATTAATTGGATTTACTAACGTTTACCCAGCCAAATTATAAGAATAAAGGTAATACGAGGGCGGGTCAATAAGTCCGTGACTTTTGGAATAAAACACAGATTTTTTAATAAATAAATCATTTTATTTTTCAACGTAGTCCCCCTTGAGCTCTATACACATTGTCCAACGCTTCTCCAATTTTTTTATCCCTTCCAAAAAATATGATTTGTCGAGGTCCTTAAAATAGGCCTTTGTTTGCGAGATGACTTCATCATTGGAGTCAAATCTTTTTCCACCGAGCCATTTTTTCAGGTTTGGGAACATGAAGTAGTCACTCGGAGCCAAATCTTGAGAATAGGGTGGATGTGGGAGCAATTCATAGCCCAATTCATGGATTTTTGCCATGGCAACTGCACATGTGTGCACCCTTGCATTGTCTTAGTGAAAAAGAACTTTTTTCTTGGCCAAATGAGGTCGGTTTTTTTTCAAATCCTCATTGAAGCGGTCCAATAAGTTGGCATAATATTCCCCATTAATTGTTCTTCCCTTTTGAAGATAGTCAATGTGGATTATCCCACGGGCATCCCAAAAAACAGTCGCCATAACTTTATTGGCTGACAAACCCACCTTGGCCTTCTTTGGCGCCGATTCACCCTTAGAAACACACTGTTTTGACTGTTGTTTGGTCTCTGGTGTATTGTGATGGATCCATGTTTCGTCCACGGTTAAAAAACTCCTCCATATTGTGATTAAACAACGCCAAACCTTCCTGTGAAGTTGTTACACGATTGCGTTTGTGGTCGACTGTGAGCAAACGCGGCACCCATCTTGCGGAAAGCTTTCTCATGCCCAAGTGATCATTCAAAATTGAAACCACTGAGCCATGCGAGATGCCTATGGCTTCCACAATCTCTTGCACTTTCAATCTTCGGTCGGCCAACACCATATCGTGAATTTTTTCGATTGTTTCGGGTGTAGAGACCTCAACTGGGCGTCCAGGACGTTCGGCATCTTCAGTGCTTGTAAGGCCACAACGAAATTCAGTAAACCACTTTTTTACCATTGAAATCGATGGTGCAGAGTCCCCATAGTATTTATCAATCTTAGCCTTGGTCTCGGTAATGGTTTTTTTTCGCAAAAAATAATGCTTAATAAGCACACGAAATTCACTTTTTTCCATTGTTTCCTTAAGTTACTGGATAGTCTGATAAAGATAGCTGTAAAACAGAAACTAACTGACGCAGCAAGTTCAAATTTTGATAGGAGTCAACTGACAGATGCCTGTTGACAGGAGTAGTGTTGCTTTTTCAGTAAGGAGGTTAGAAATTCAAAAAGTCACGGACTTATTGACCCGCCTTAGTATTAGCCTAATCTTCTAATATATCTATCTATCTATCTCTACATGTAACCACAGTATATTACATTTCCTTTTTACTATTTATTATTTCAATTGATGCATCTAAGCGATCACATATTTTGGAAGTATAATTATTTTAAGGGCCTGTTTCAAACTGTACTAGTAAGTGTCAAATAGCTTATTTAATATTTGCATGCTTTGTCCCTGTCGCTAGATATAAAGTAAGCAGCGATAAAACTTCCGAATAAGCCATTCGACATGGATTTAAAGGTTGTGAACCAGGCCCACAGTATAGCTGTTATCAAGCGCTGAAATCTTTTAATCAATTCGATTATCAAACTATTACATAACAAACAATAGGTAAACTACAATTTGATAGTGTAAACCTGGCGTTGGAAAAAATTGGAATTATCTTTATCTTTTATCATCTATCTGAGTACATAATATTAATATAAAACTAATTTGTCCATATTACTGGTTTTAAAGTCGTAGGTTTTTTATATTTTACTAAAATAATAACTAGGAATCCTTGTTAAAATAAGATTAAATTCACTAGGCACGTGTTTTCAATTCTAGTTTGCTTCCTGGTGCATAAATTATGTATTATTAATCATAAATTATTTATTTTTCATTGTTTTTTAAATTATAAAGTATGTTTGAACGATGGGGTAGAATGAAAAAATATTTTTCACCCCACTTCACATGTATGGAGCCCCTGAAATGAAATTTAAAAATATTATTTTATGACAGACGGAACACTTCGATGAAAACTTTTTATTTTAATAAAAATCGTCCCCACCCACCCACCAATAGATTTTAAACCTATTTTAATATCTATTTTAATACCTATTTTAATGCAGTTTTCAGCAATGGATAGAGTGATTCAATAGAAACCTTTATATATTATATGTACATTGCACTCGTGCGAAGCTGCAATGGGTCCCTAATATAAAACAATAAAAAATTTAATTCAGATTCCTGACAAAACGCCATTCCTGATGTAAATGTCGCCATACTAAACAATTATCAGAGTGGCAAGGGCTAAAAACTGAGATAGGTTTGAAATCTCTTTTTTTTCTGGTTCTTTAAGCAGGTGGTCTTAGTCCAGTCTTACCTATTGAAACATTAAAACTAATTAGACATAAGACAACCCTCATAAAAAATATACACATAACAAACAACACTACGTAATTAGTCGCATTTCCTTGGCATTCCAGTTTCATATTTTGCTTCTCCAAGGTCGCAGAAATACACTAGACCATCTCGTTAGCCGGCTATCTGTTAACACATATGATTAGCATACAAATCGAGGAGATGAAAATTTGTATATATTTAGGTTATTTTTTACCCGTATCCTACAATTTGCTCAAGGGTCTTGAAGAGGAAAAATAGAATTGACATCTTATATAATCAAAAATCAAATCCGTCTAAATCGTTGTTATTTTATTTTTTCCATTTCTATTTAACACTAGCTTTTGCCCTCGGCTCCGCCTGAGGACATTCAGTTCGGGATGACGTGTAGCCTATGTTTTAATCCAGAATCCAGACTCCAGAGCCTATAAACTACCATCTAACAAATTTCATCAAAATTCCTCGAGTATTTTTTGCGTGAAAGAGTCACATACGCATCCATCCATGCATCCATACAACCTGACAAACAATAACATTAATAATAGTAGTAGGAAGTTTCTGCATAATATTATCTCAAGGTTTGACCAAATGCGTTCTATTTAAATAATTGATATATAAAATATTTAATATATCAAGTGGGGCAGTGAGGTTATAAATTATGCAGTTAATTGTATGTCAAGCACCTCGTGTAACAAACGTGGGGGCTGGTTCATCGTGATCGTCATCATTATCATCATCGTTAACAACAAAAATAAAAAACATGAGGCCGCTGCCTCGAACATAGCGGGGAGCGGGTAGCGGCGACAGCACGGCAGTGGGCACTAGGTGGATGGGCCTAGGACGTAGCCTAAACAGTGATTAGCTGTCGCCTACATAGAGGGGGTTTCCGTGGGTTTTGTAAGTAAAATGTACTTGTTTATATAATATTTGTATTACTACGCAGTGCCGTATATACTTACAATATATGAAGAGGAAACATTTGTTTGTTTGCATTGAATAAGCTCCAAAACTACTCGATCGATTTTGATGCAATTTAGCACAGACATAGAGTAAGCTACGTGGAAGGACATTGGCTACTTTTTATCGCGGCAAAATGTACGGTTTCCGCGGTATTCCCTTTTGCACGCACGAAGTCGCGAACATTATCTAGTGCGCACGAAGAAGCGAGCTACTTCCACTGTGCAATTAATCGGCGATACACGTTAACACGTAATGTATGTCACATATTCAATTTACTTATCTAGCCGCTCGCCGGTCACATGTTTCCTATGCGATATCGCTGTGCCGAATTACGACGCGAATAACAAGCGGAAAGCGACATCGGAAGTTGCACCATGCACTAAAGTGGATTTTATGAACACAGAAGCCGATATATAGTGGATCAGAGTTTAGTGACTATCGGACTCTCAAAGTTTGTTCATTTTACTGCACACTTAGAATAAAATGGCTACATAACCTTTTTATATATTTTTGCAATTTTTATATAGTCTTCGACAAACCCGCTTTTGACCCTATTCCTGACGAAAATGTTCAAATTTGAACGTCGATTTTTTTAGTTTTTATTCTTGACGCGAGCATTTGTAGAGACTTACAGTCGATTTAAAACATCAAATTCTGCGCATCGTAACAGAACAAGTAAATAAAATTTTAATAACTAGTTGAAAATATCTCAAAACGCCAACTCTCCTCACATAAACCTTATTAAAATACACAGGAAAAAGTAAACAGAATGTGATATTTTACCGTTTTGCAACTACGCAGTAATTTTATCAAAATATTATGAAACTGAACAAGTTAGTTACATAACGCAAAATATTCTACAAAATGTATCCGAGTCCACGATATTTTAAATATATTTCATTTTATAGATACGCCATCAGCTTGATTGTCCAATCAATAACAAGAAAAACTAACACGGAGACTGAAACAAGAAAAATATTTTTCGTGTTCAGAAAATGTTTTTCGCTAATATTGAATAGTTATAATAGTTATATTATAGTTATATATATTAATAGTTATATATATATATATATATATATATATATATATATATATATATATATATATATATATATATATATATATATATATATATATATTATATTATATATATTATATATTATATATTAATATTATACTTCGCTAATATTATAGTTTTGAATTCTCGCGAAACGAATATCCTTTTAAATATAGCGATTAAACTTTATTATTTAAAATGACAATAAAAATCATATTATAGGTTTTTAATGAATAAGAGTATATTTTTTATTTTATCGCTGGCTCGCAGGAGAAAAAACTCAAGCCAATGTTAAAATGTAAGTAATATTTTTTGTACGCTCTAAGAATAAAATTCAAAATACAAACCTAGGTGTAGGGTTGCCAGGCGTCCGGATAAAGCCGGACACAGTTAGGCTTTTTGATTGCGTGTCCGGCCAAAATAAACGGTGTCCGGCTTATCCGGATTTTATAAGGCTTTTTAGTATTTAAAAATGTTGATAAGTGTTTATTTAGTAATTAATTTTAACTTGACTTTATAACAATAATTGGACTGATTAATAATAAAGTAATTAGATTGACTTGGCCTTCGATTTTTTTTATATTTCATTAGAATTTAAGAATATTTATGGTAAATATCATAAAGCTTGTTTTTAGTAAATATTTTACTGTCGTATTTTTATTAATACTGAGACAAAATCGTCAATAATGTTGGGTGTCCGGCCTTTTTACCCAAATGTCCGGCCAAACTAGTTCGTCTGTCCGGCTATTAGGTTTGGCGACCTGGCAACCCTACCTAGGTGTATTCGGCAATATGTGAACATTATCGACCTTAGCTTGGTTTACTGTACAAACATGTATACACGATTGTACTTCAAAAGTAATATAGAATAGGACATATAGGATAAAGTACACCTATTGGTCCCGTTTTCACCAAAGTGGTGACCTGATGATGTTCGAAATTTATATGGACACATATTATGGTGATTTAGTTTTTTTCCGAAGTAGTCTAAGCATATGCTACCAAAAGTAATTAAAGATTTTGCACCAAGGTCTACCCTGGATCCAAAAGTACTAAACCGAACTCCTGACTCTTTATAGATACATGTTTTGGGATTTCGGCGTTGTTTAAAGAACTGCAAGCATATGTCACTATGTCAATCATCATTATCAACGCCATCAGCGCACCATAATATATCATGACATTATGATGATATAATAGGTACTTCTCATAGTATTTTACACCGACACGGATATCTTTGAACATTAGTCATTACTTTGTCGTAAGTGAACCTATTTGCAAAATTGTTTTGTTGTTGTAAAGGAATATAGATATAGATTTGAATATAGATTCGAAATTTGTCCCTTAGTCACCAAAATGGAGACCTGATGGGGGGATCCATGATAAATCGAGCAAACTCTTCGTATTTTATATGGTCGCATATAGTGATTTCGACTTTTTCTGAAGTATTTATTCCAAGCATATGCTACATAAAGTAAGTTTTGTATGTTATACCCTGGATCCAAAAGTACTGAACAGAACTCCTGAGTCCTTATAGATACATATTTGGGGATTCCAGCGTTGTTTAAAGAACTGCAAGCATATGCCATCATACTACTTACAGTAATCATCACCACCATCTTCACAAGAAACACCAACATATTATTTTAATGACATAGGTACTCACTACTCATCAATTATGTGCGTATTATATTCGTGATCATCATCATCACTATAATATATTTATTTATAGCATAGTGTGACCTAAACCCGTACTTTATGCACGCTTTTCCGTGACCTAAGTAGCCCTTTTTTACGCCGTGCGAAATTCTATTAGTGTGATTGCGTGTGATGCCGTGTGATGACGAGTGATCGCGTGTGATGACGGATCATAAGCACACCATATGTGCGGGTGTGATGATGTGTGATTACGTGTGGAGAATCATTAACACGTGTGATGACGTATTGAATGTCATTAACACCCAAATTGTGCGCATGTGATGATGAGTGATCGCGTGTGATAACGTGTGATCGGATGTGATGACGTGTGATCGCGTTTAAATACGTGTGATCGCGTGTAAAGACGTGTGGAGAATAATTAACACTCATTGTGTGCGGGTGTGATCGCATGTTAGCCCTGAGATTACATCATATTTTAACGCTGTTGCATAATGACAACAGCAAGTTTATGAGATGTAACTGTCAATGTCATATTGACAGATGTCATGAAGTAAAGCCTATTTAGTTAGTTATGTAAAAGGCTATTTTTTTTGGGCCCATTTCTGGGCCTGCTTGTTCCCCCAACCATGAAGTCAGGACAATTTTTTACTTTTTAATTTTTAACATTTACAATTTGTAAAAGGCTATTTTTGGTGTAGACTGTAGACGTAATAGTGTTAGACATAATATCTTATGTCTTTAAATGTCCACGGCCGGCAGAGGCGTTGACTTTTCATAAAGTCTTGATTACAAATAAATGACCACGAGGCATGATGTGATCCATTGTCAGTGATTATAGTTCGATGTGACGTTTATTTTAATATTCGGCCGTGTTGGCGGACATATTATATGTGATTTTTAATGTTGTAGGAAAATGAAAATTAATATTTTATTATGTACCAAATTAAACTATTAATAAGCTTTTCTCGGAATGTCAAAAGGGCAGTTATTAGTCGTGTTGTGACTTGCGACAAAACAGCTGGTGTCGATAAAAGTTGACTGCAATTTTTTTGGGAAAAGAAAAAACATAATATCTTATATGTAATACGTACCTGTGTTAAGCACCAATAAAGGAGAATATAAGAATTGTTGCTGTATTATTATAATCACCACTCAAACGTAAGAAGGACTTACATATCAAGAGGTCGTAGCTCGCTACATGGTGTCAGAAGTAAAAAAAAGATGTCAAGAAAACGAAAATCATGAACGCAAAAGAGGGTACATCGAAAACTCCGGAAGCTTCGAGACAATCTGAGTGCGGGAACTTAACAATGGCAGGAAACGGAGTGCAGAAGCTTGAAATCTCTACAGAAATTATCAACAATAATGCTGAAAATTTCAAGAAATGGACGCAGTCATTCGAGATATTCCTACTGGCGTCGGGGATGGAGAAAACGGAAAAATTACAATCATGCTGCATTCCATGGGAGAAAAGAGCCTAAATATCTACAATTCCTTCAATTTGGACCTAAGCACTGCTACATTCCAAGAAGTCAAGGCAAATTTCGTCGAGTATTTTGAACCCAAAAAGAATTTGATGGTGGCGCGGCACAAATTTTTTACGTTGAAACAACGTGTGAACGTGTGAAAAGCCTTGGAAAATTTTCTAATGGAATTAGAAAATGCAAGTCATGCCTGTGAGTTTGGTTCGCTACGCGATTCCCTTGTAAAGGACGTTCTCATTGCTAATATGGCCACAAACCTCTCGCAATTTCGTCAAAAGCTCCTACAAGACAAGATCTATCCCTAGAGAGAGCCAAACTCCTCTGTAGAATACTCACGATAGCGCAGAAAAGTGAAGAATCAATCAATGCAGCAGATGGAAGAGAAGAAGCCACAATATATAAGCTACACAAAAGTCGTCGGGCCAGTTCTCCCCCATACCAGAAAAGAAAAAACGCAAGATCTCCATCATGCCAAGGTCACCCAAGGTCAGCTGCACCTGGATCAAGAACAACGTCGTGTGTAAAGTGCAACACATCGCATGGTCGCCGCAACTGTCCAGCATTGAAACACAGATGCAGGTCATGTTTTAAATATGGACATTTTACTCATTTATGTTTTAAGAAAAATGTCAGGACTGTTGTTTCTGGGGTAGGTAGCATAAATCTCGATGATGAATCAAGCCCCAAAAGTGCTGAGGCTGAGAGATTTACAATAGGGGCATTGTTCAACATTTAAAACATAAAGTCACAAAATGCTAGTACAAATTTGATTAACATAGACAATTCCTGGCATTATTCTCTTAACATAAATAACAAAAATGTAGATTGCCTCATTGACACTGGAGCAGACATAAATGTAATGTCTTATCAAGTCTTTAAAGAATTGAATCTTAAATTTGACAAACAGAGTAAAGAAATGTGTAAAAAATATAATATCTTCGCCTATAGTGGGCACAGAATTCCGATAATGTTAGTGTCAAACATTTGTTGTTTAGTTGAAAACAAAACAAAACCAGAAAACATTACTTTTGTTGTAACAAAATTAAATAGTCCAACTGTGATTGGTTTACCCACTTGGTTTAACAAAAAATTTTTCCATAAAGAATGAAAATATCAAAAATGTTGAGCAATGTAAATAATATGCATGTAAAAAAATGTTTATAATATGTATAGAAAAACTTGTGACAAAATTGTGACCAGATATAATGATGTGTTTCAGGGTCTGGGCTGTCTCCTATACGAACACAGCATCGTGCTAAAGAAGGGTGCTATTCCGTGCGTTGATCCCCCTAGAAAGGTACCTTTCGTGTTAGTTAAACCATTAAGGCAAGAGCTTCAACTCATGGAAAACATGGGAGTCATACGGGAGGTGAACAAACCTACTCTCTGGGTGAGTAGTTTAGTTATAGCCATGAAAAAGAATGGTAGATTGAGAATTTGCTTAGATCCTAGAAATTTAAATAAATATTTATTGAGAAGTCATTATTATAGAATTAAAAACATAGATGAAGTCAGGTCTAAATTGTCCAAAGCCTCTTATTTTTCACATTTGCGTGCATTTCCTGGATTTTATAATATAAAATTAACTAAAGGAAGTAGTGATCTGTGTACATTTCAAACTCCCTTTGGCAGATACAAATTTTTAAGATTACCTTTTGGAATAAACTCGGCAACAAAAATTTTCTATAAAACCATGATAGATCTTTTCGGAGACATTGAAGGTATAATAATTTGGTGTGATGACATTTTAATATACGGTGAAATAATTGAAATACACGATAAAAGGTTAGAGATGTTTTTTGAAAGGGCAAGGACAAGTTAATTTAAAATTAAATAAAGCCAAGTGCAAGTTTCTTTTAGAAGAAATAGCATATTTGGGCTATATTTTTGGTAAAGAAGGTGTAAAAATTGATCCAGAGAAAGTTAAAGCCATAAAAGATATGCCCATACCTAAAAATATTAAAGATTTGCAGAGATTTCTAGGCATGATTAATTTTTTAGCACCGTTTATAGAAAACTAGCAGAGAAAACTAATTAATACCTTAAGAAATTTGTTAAAAAAGATATTATATATAGAATATTATATAAGTATTATATATATAATATATAGAACTTAGAACTAATAATTTCATCCCTCGAACGTAAGTAACTACGCTCGGGCGCTAACTTCACGCCGCGCCGTGCAATAATGCACTACTTAGGTTACGCGTATCGGAATGTACTATTAATGCTGACTGCTACATTTTTTGCCGTCAACTACTACAATAGATAATAATAATTATTTTATAATATATTATCTAATTAATATTATCACTGGTGATTGTTTAGTTGGTCCATAGATCGCTAATGCTTCTTTGGGGAAATACCACGGCCTCTCAGAAAACTGGCATAAAATAACGCTTGAGTTTGTTTTGCCGAGAGAGTTAGAATAGCGGAGGCTTGTTTGTATTTATATCATTCTTAAAACGTATTACTAATAATATAACTAAAAAGAGATTTTTTAAATATTTTTAAACAAAAAATGAAAACCGTCATCGAAAGTACTTAAAAGTATGAAAATAATAATTATATAATAATATATATTTTTAATATCATTTAAAAACCTAACCAAGAGCATGTCATGTTTATGGCCGCCTGGCTATTAGAAAAATGTTTTGACTCAAATAAAGAATACTCTGAAGACAGACAAAATGTAAAATGTATTGTCAGATGTGCTATGACAGATATCTTCTCCTTCAACTTTTTTTTTAGTTTTATTTTTTATTATGTCAATTTGCCAAAGTGATGTGTTTTTTTTTCTTTCATTAGATAAATAATTGTTTCAACTTTTAAAGTTTTCTCTTGAAATCCTAATATTGTTTGTTCTAGTGCTCAAATATATATATAGTGTTTGTTACGAGTACCTAGTGAGTTCTTTAGTCAACGTCAAAGATTTTAAGTATTAACATAGTAGTAATTAGTCATTTTAGTTTTAATTCTTAATTTTCATAATATTTATTTTATTTTATCATTTTATATACTTAATTATATATATATATATATATATATATATATATATATATATATATATATATATATATATATATATATATATATATATATATATATATATATAATTAAGTATATAAAATGATAAAATAAAATAAATATTATTAAAATTAAGAATTAAAACTAAAATAATATGTAAACTAAAATAACTAAAATAATATATATATATATATATATATATATATATATATATATATATATATATATATATATATATATATATATAGATATATATAATATTTTTGTAAAGTACATTTTATAATTTTTACTTATTTATTATACAGGGTTTAGTATGGATGACATCGATAGTAGTTTTTTTTCTTGTTCTTCGTCGTCCAGCTTTAAAAGTGCAAACAATTCATCACACTCTTCACCTTTTACTTTGTTGATCAACTTACTAATATTTTCTGTAATTACAGTGCAAACCTTAACATAGCACACATTAATGCCCAAAGCATCCCCAGTCATTATCCTGATCTCCTTGCTTCCTTCAGCGCCGCTAATCTTGATGCCATCTTAATTTCTGAATCTTTTCTTAAGCCTTCTCTCCCATCTATTCAATATTCTATTCCTGGATTTATCCTCATTCGCAACGATAGAACAGGCAAAGGTGGTGGCGGGGTTGCCATTTATCTTCGCGCTGATATTAAATATAATATATTGAATATGTCTCCTTCTTCTTATTCAGAAGCAGCGGAATATCTGGCCATTGAAATTGTCGCTCATCATACTAAATTGCTCCTGATTGTTTTGTATAGCCCTAATTCTGGTATCGATTATTTTGACACTCTTGACAATCTCCTTACTAATTATCGTTTGAATTTTCAGCATGTTATAATCATGGGAGATTTTAACACCTGGCTTCTTAAGGATAACCATCGTACACATAAACTACAGTCGCTTTTAACTTCCTATAACCTTCATGTCCTTCCTTCCGCCCCCACTCATAACTTTCCTAATTGTACGCCCTCTCTATTGGATCTTATTATTGTATCCTCTCTCAATAACGTGGCTACTCATGGACAGCTCGATGCTCCTTTTTCCTATCACGACCTTGTTTTCCTATCCTACAAAATTCGACCTCCTAAACGTAAATCCCAAACTCTCTTTTTACGTAGCTTTAATAGTGTTGATGTACAAGCGCTGGAGCAAGATGCTGAAAATTTAGACTGGACATCTGTGCTTCATAGTCCAAGTATTGATGATAAAGTAAATAACTTTAATAAAATTATGCTGGAACTTTATGACTATCATGCCCCTATGAGGAGAGTTAAAATGAAGCATAACCCGGCACCATGGCTTACGCACTCTATCAAGGAGCAATTGGCGGCACATGATAAGGCCAAGAAGAGATTTAAGCGTTCTCCTAATGAAGCCAACCATTCCAAATATAAGTTGTTGCGTAATCGATGCAATCATTTATGTCGCGATGCCAAACGGCGTTACTTTTTTTCATCTCTCCAAAACCGTGGCACTGCCGACATCTGGAAATTTCTCAAATCAGTTGGTATTGGCAGAACTCCTGTGTCCGACTCCAATGATTGCGATTTGAATGCCCTCAATACACATTTTTCTCAACCTCCAATCATTTTAAATAATAACATTTAACTCAATACCCTACAATATCTATCAAACTTACCTATCACTTGTCCATCCTTTTCTTTTATTCCTTGTACTGAAACTAAGGTCAGACTAGCAGTTCAATCAATTTCTTCAGAGGCTGCTGGCTGTGACAAGATTTCCTCCAAGATGGTTAAAATGATTCTCCCTTCTTTATTACCTATTTTGACTCATATCCTCAATTTCTCTTTATCCTCTTGCTGTTTTCCTCAGGTCTGGAAAAGGACGAATGTCCTTCCTCTACCAAAAGTTCCTAATCCTAATTCTCTATGCTTTGCTTTGCTTGCTTTGCAAGCATTGCATGCTTTCGTCCCATTTCTCTACTGCCTTTCTTATCTAAAGTCCTGGAAAGTATTGTTCACCAGCAGCTCTCTTCTTTTCTCCATAAAAATAACCTTTTAAGCCCACTGCAATCGGGCTTTCGTTCTGGGCACAGCACCGTTTCCGCGCTAATAAAAGTCGCTGATGACATTCGATGGGCCATGGAAAATAAATCCCTTACCATCCTTATCCTTTTAGATTTTAGTAGTGCCTTCAATTCCATTAACTTTGATATTCTCCTCGGTATGCTTCAGTCTCTTAATTTGTCCCCTCCCGTCCTGTCCTGGCTTAACTCCTACCTTCGGGGTCGGTCGCAGTGAGTACAGATAAATAATGTTTCCTCAGATTGGTGTGATCTCGATGCGGGTGTTCCCCAAGGTGGAGTACTTTCTCCTCTTCTTTTTTCTATCTTTGTTAACTTCATTATAAAAGTAATAGAGTCTAAATATCATCTCTATGCAGATGACTTGCAGATATATCAACATTTCACTATACATAATGCAGCATCCGGCATAGCTCTCATTAATGATGACCTTAGACGTATAAGTGAATGGGCGCAGTCCTTTGGTCTACTTGTAAACCCCAGTAAAACGAAGGCATTATTAATAGGTAGCAGACGGATGCTAGCAATACTTGACAAAGCTACTCTTCCTCCCATTACCTTGAACAGCACTACGATACCTTTTTCTGACTGTGCCAAAAACCTGGGAGTAATTTTTCACACACCTGTCTTGGAATACCAATGCCAACAACATTAGTCGTAAAGTTTACCACACCCTGCATTCACTCAAGTTACTCCAAAACTTTCTTCCTACTCCTACTAAAATTCTATTAGCGCAAACCCTTATCCAACCTATTATTGATTACGCTGACGTTTGCTATTTAGACGCGAATGAAGAGATTCTAAACAAATTAGAACGGTTGCAGAATCTCTCCATACGTTTTATTTTTGGCTTAAAAAAACGAGATCACGTGTCTCAGTACAGAAAGCAGTTGCAGTGGCTCCCTATTCGTCTACGCAGAAACTATCGAATCCTCTGTCTCCTTTTCAATACTCTGTTTAGTCCTACATCCCCTTCTTATTTAAATGAGCGATTCTCCTTTCCTAATTTCCAAAACATATCTTGTAGACCCTTTAGACGTACTCTTCTAGATATCCCTCCCCATCGTACCGACTTATTTGCCTACTCCTTCACGGTGCATGCTGCTAAGCTCTGGAACTCCTTGCCAGCTCAGATACGGGAGTGTAAGATACTTGGGCTCTTTAAGGGAAGACTGCGAGAGCACTATGTCCGCTTAACCTAATAATTAAGATACCAAACCCTTAATTTAATTTATGCTATTAATATTTTATGTTTTTACTATACTATTATAAATTATTGTATATATTAGTATATTGTATATTTTTTTTATATAAGTATTTGTATAATAATAAAGAACTTAATCTGTTTTCATATTGTTTATAATTGTACGCACCAGATACTGTTAATTGTTTTTTATGTTCTCCTGTATCGGGTCTACTGGAAGAAATTCCAATTTTGAAATAAGTAGTAAGTACCTTTGTACTAAATTGTATCCTAGTTTTAAGATTTCATAATTTATTATTCTGTGTATATAAATTATTAAATAAATAAATAAAAATTTGGCTTATAAATATTGCATATATCCTTTTATATTTTAATAAATTACCAAATTAATATTTAAGGATGAAATTATATCAGTGTTATATTTTATGCAACCATTTTAAAATTTTATGAATTCATAAAAAATGTATAATTTATAATATGATGTAAAATTGACTTATAATAATTAATAATGTATTGATAAATTAGATACAAGGGTATTATTATTTTGTAATGTAGTAATAATGATTATGATGTTAAATTTTGACTTACTAATGATGACCGAAGAAACTAATAACCAACAATATTTGCACGTCGAGAAAATTTCGACAAAAATATGTGAGACGCAATCAAACTGTATCAGCATATTGTACCATATTTTGCAAATAAATTATATTATTATTATTATTATTAAGGAGACTTCCATAACTATCGCCGCGCAATAAAATTAAATTAAATCGCGGTAAAAATAAAATACGCGGAAAATTTTAAAAAGTCACGGGACACATATTATAGAAATCAGTATTTTGACTTCATAATACACAAGCAGACTCGCTAAAACAATGCCATCGTAAAATACTAAAACGTGACAGACTGGCGCCGAACCCCTGCGGGTGTGTGTGTGGTACTGTGTAGCGCGAAACTCAGGGCTCACCGCGTGTTTTGATTGTTCAATTTGGCATATCTGTCCGTCTATCTGTCGTAGGTACTCATCATAATATATGGAGGTGAAGTGGGAGGATGTTGTGTAGTTCTGCATATTGTTAATGTTAAAATGAATAAGAGAAACGTAAACAAAATCTACGCTTACGCACATATTTAGACGAGGCATATCGAGGCAAGAAGTGTCCACACTTGAACTGCCCCAATTTTGTGGTTGTTTGGGGCAGTCGAGGTTTGAAATTTGCTTTCCGCAGCATCTATATATTAAATCAGTCCACATAAAAGTGACAAAATCTTCTGAAATCGAGATGGCGTAACTTTTTCTTGCATTAAGATTTTTCTGTCAAATTTACGTCATAGCCCATCATTAGTTTTAAAGTCATTGGATTTGTATGTAATTTTTGCCCGCGCCCGCGCCCGAGCCCGAGCCCGTGCCCGATCCCGCGCCCAATCCCGCGCCCAATCCCGCGCCCGCGCCTGCGCCCGAACCCGCTCCCGTGCCCGATCCCGCGCCCAATCCCGCACCCGCGCCCGATCCCGCGCCCGCGCCCGAGCCCGTGCCCGATCCCGCGCCCGATCCCGCGCCCGCGCCCGCGCCATGGCAAAAATTACATACAAATCCAATGACTTTAAATCTAACTTTAAAGGCGTGGGTTCGGGCGCGGGATCGGGCGCGGAATCGGGCGCGAGTTCGGGCGCGGGCGCGGCGGTGGCGGCAAAATCCATGCAAAATCCGACATCACATTATAAATTGCTGTAAAGACGCTTACTCTACCTTAATTGTCTAATAATTATAATAATATATTATATGGACGCTTCACACCACGTCAATCTGCCCCGTGCTAAGTATCCTAAGAACTTGTGTTCCAGAAAACGGGAAGTATATTTAATACTTTTATACTATACTATACGTATATTTAAGATTTTTTATTATATTATATACACATACATTTAATACACACCCATGTCCCTGGAACATAGAAAAACTTTTTGTTCCTTCGGCGGGATTCGAACGCCGCTGAACCACTGAGCCACAGAGTTCGTCAAATTATTTAATAAAATCTTTATTCGGAACATTACAGGACAGTACTGTTCTGTTATTCAAATTCATTTATTTGCCAAGAATATGGTACAGTAGGTGTTTACATATTTTATTGAGTTCGACATATTCTACTACATAAATAGTGTGCAAATATTTTCAGATTTTCATAGTTATTTTAGATTATGATATTTAATAGATTAGAAATGGTTGTTATAATTACATTAATGAATAATATAGTCAAAATTATAAAAACGGCAAAATAAAAGGTCAGATTTAACAATAAGATACAAATTAAATTAATAAAGTAAAATGTAATGTCATTTTTTAACGTTTGAATGTTACATTATATCTATTCGATGATTGAAATATTCATTGATTGTAATAAATGTTTTGTAGTAGCCATCCTACTATATGTGTCTAGAATATGACACCATCACACCACAGAACAAAAATAAAAAGAAAAAAGTCAATAAAGAATACCAATAATCAGCTTTACGTGTTGTTTCTCAGCTTTTGAAATGTCTATCGTTAATTCGAATTAGATTATTGAGGGGTAGTTGATTGGCTTGAATCTCTACATATTAAGATTCCCAAGTTGTTTCAACATATTGATGTTTTCTAGACCAACAAACGGAGTAGGATGTAGTTACTAATAATGCACTACAGGTTGTTTTACTAAACTTGACACGTGCCCATTACTCACACATATGCAATTTCATATGTATACAGTGTGTTAAAATATCATTGTTGAAACTTCAGGCTTCTTTGGATTTATAAAGTTGGGTGGGCTCATATCATATTATTTCACGGCATTTATTTTAAGTTTTAATAATTATATAACAAAATAGTAGCGGCATGTAAAAAGCAAATACAATACGAAAATGCTAATATATAGTATTTATATAGTTATTTATATTATACACAATTGTACATTAACAATATCATTTTTGTTAATAATTTAACTTGTGAACGTATGGATGATGCATTGACCATTGTGCTCCTTCTAATTATTTGCATTTGTGCATTCCTTGGCCCTTGCAAATGTTTATCCCATTCTTTAGCAGGATTAAAACGTCATTTGTGGAACTGTCAGAGAATAAGGAAAGGCATTTCGATTTATATTATACTAAGGCGGGTCAATAAGTCCGTGACTTTTTGAATTTCTAACCTCCTTACTGAAAAAGCAACACTACTCCTGTCAACAGGCATCTGTCAGTTGACTCCTATCAAAATTTGAACTTGCTGCGTCAGTTAGTTTCTGTTTTACAGCTATCTTTATCAGACTATCCAGTAACTTAAGGAAACAATGGAAAAAAGTGAATTTCGTGTGCTTATTAAGCATTATTTTTTGCGAAAAAAAACCATTACCGAGACCAAGGCTAAGCTTGATAAATACTATGGGGACACTGCACCATCGATTTCAATGGTAAAAAAGTGGTTTACTGAATTTCATTGTGGCCGTACAAGCACTGAAGATGCCGAACGTCCTGGACGCCCAGTTGAGGTCTCTACACCCGAAACAATCGAAAAAATTCACGATATGGTGTTGGCCGACCGAAGATTGAAAGTGGAAGAGATTGTGGAAGCCATAGGCATCTCGCATGGCTCAGTGGTTGCAATTTTGAATGATCACTTGGGCATGAGAAAGCTTTCCGCAAGATGGGTGCCGCGTTTGCTCACAGTCGACCACAAACGCAATCGTGTAACAACTTCACAGGAAGGTTTGGCGTTGTTTAATCACAATATGGAGGAGTTTTTTAACCGTGGACGAAACATGGATCCATCACAATACACCAGAGACCAAACAACAGTCAAAACAGTGTGTTTCTAAGGGTGAATCGGCGCCAAAGAAGGCCAAGGTGGGTTTGTCAGCCAATAAAGTTATGGCGACTGTTTTTTGGGATGCACGTGGGATAATCCACATTGACTATCTTCAAATGGGAAGAACAATTAATGGGGAATATTATGCCAACTTATTGGACCGCTTCAATGAGGATTTGAAAAAAAACCGACCTCATTTGGCCAAGAAAAAAGTTCTTTTTCACTAAGACAATGCAAGGGTGCACACATGTGCAGTTGCCATGGCAAAAATCCATGAATTGGGCTATGAATTGCTCCCACATCCACCCTATTCTCAAGATTTGGCTCCGAGTGACTACTTCTTGTTCCCAAACCTGAAAAAATGGCTCGGTGGAAAAAGATTTGACTCCAATGATGAAGTCATCTCGCAAACAAAGGCCTATTTTGAGGACCTCGACAAATCATATTTTTTGGAAGGGATAAAAAATTGGAGAAGCGTTGGACAAAGTGTATAGAGCTCAAGGGGGACTACGTTGAAAAATAAAATGATTTATTTATCAAAAATCTGTGTTTTATTCCAAAAGTCACGGACTTATTGACCCGCCCTCGTAAGCTAGCTGTGCAGTAGCAGTAACAAATAATTATTGTCTCTTTCATAATCAGGCGAGAGATAGTGACATCATGACGGGTAATGTACTACGTCACGTAATGCCTATTTACAAACAGCACACAACGTAACATGTATTTATGTGTACCAACTTTTATCTACCGACCTATACTACATCTTAGTCTGGTTACTATCATCATCAACATCAACTACACGCCGCCCGTGGCACGGGCCTCTCATTATATTCGTGAACAACACGTCGGTAAATAACAATTAATATAGTAGCGGCTGCCATGTTCGAGTCAAGGTCGCCGCTGAATTAGGAATGTGTGTTGAGCTGCGGTCATAATGGATATTCTGATATTGTATTATTAAATTAATAATCGGTAATGGTCGAGACCATTACCGTTTATTGGGGACCGTGTCTTTCCCAAAATCCCCAATTCTCGCATTTAACTTGGACTTTCAATTAACTTAAAATCTTACTACTATTATATTATAAATGTAGAAGTTTGTGAGGATGGATAGATGGACTGATGGATGTTTGTTCCTTTTTCACGCAAAAACACAAGTATTATTTCACAATGATTCTACTGTCACTGAAACAGTTAAGTATAGCTTTTCCATTGGTAAACTACTGAAACGTATCCTCCTCTCCTCGAAAGTAACTACTACGCTTAGTCACTTAGGGATGCTTATGTCAAATCCCATACATTTTTATTTTCGAACTTCGTCGTCGTATTTAGCGATGGCAACTTGGCTAAACGCTCAGAAAAGAAAACTACTTTTTTTCTACTATGTAAAGATACAGACAATTTATTTCATGACCTGTGAACAGTTGAACACGCCCCTAAAAATTTTCGTGAGGCGGCGGTCGGCGCGTGACGTTGTCACGCTGCCCGCCCGGCGCGGTGCTCACAGACAATTAGGTTTAAAATTTACGATGTTTAATACAATAGCAGCTCTGTAGGCATGACCCAATTACAAACTAATATGACAGATTAATAAATAGTTACCTAATACCACAGAATAAATAATAGTACAAGGTACAGAAGTCTCTCTGTTTTGATCTTCACAAATGCCGCCTTTTTATGTGCCTATATAATTATTATTAACAAACGGACTGCACGCGAGCAGCCGAAATTAAGCTCTCTGGCGCCGCGCGAAGGTCAACATTATTCCACACCTTGTCAGATATTCCGAAAATAGGGTTGTCACTTGTCAATACTTTAATTAAATATCTTAGATTATACTATCAGATTTATACTCGACGACTATATAATATATAATAATAATAATGATATAATACATATTATATAGATACCATACAACATACCGACCGAACATAAATACCACGCAAGGTATACAAGCGGAAACTGTTATACATATGTACCTATTAGGTAAATGAATACCGAACATATAAATCAGTTTACACAGACACGACACGTGATTTTCTTTTGATGTAGGTATGGATTATATGTATGTATATGGAGCTACCTACCACCTATTTTAAATAAGCATATAATATAAAACTTTTGTGTGTATATTTAATAATCATTGTTATAGACTTAGGTACCATGACAGTAGATATAAATGAGTAATGATTATCGTACCATTCGCTATCTATCTCACTTGCCTGAACCGGGAAAAACTGACAATTGCTTTTTTTTTTCATTGTTCCGACAATCGGCTGCAATACAGTATTTTTTTGGATACATATTGTTCCCAATTGAAATATAACACGTGTTTGCGACGTAAAGTGAGTCGTACTGCGTAAGAGGCGCGCGCGTGCGCCACGGCCGGTCAATGCGTGGCAAGTGGCAACCACTGTATCGCCCCAACGTTGGGGAGTCTCGGTATGTACTTTTAGCTCGGCGGCGGATCGGCGTAGTGACACCCCCCTGCTAATACGCAGTTTGTGTACATAGCCTGGCTTTGTTCTACAGAGACAGGATAATACCATATTCAGTACTAAAACTAAAGTAATGCATTGTATAAATTGTATTGAATATACGAATGTATTAAAGGAACACTAGAGGTAAGGGTCAGGTCAGACCGCGACGATACGCAACGCTACGCAATGCTTCGCGGCACGGCATATTTTTTTATTTAAGATAGCTTATTGAACTTTATTCACTACGCAAAAAGATACACGTTTCATATGACATCAGTCATATCATATCACCGCTCTGCACATGCGCTGTGCAGACCGGTGCAACCTGACATGCAAATTCTTAAGATGAAACGTGTACCTTCTTGTGCAAGTTCAATTTTGAATAGCAATTAAAAAAATGTAGCGCCGGAAGACCCCTTTCGAAGACAGGCTAGAGTTCCCTATGAAGGAGAACCAGCCTTCGCCACTGCGACCAAGTATCAACATCATCATTATCAGACCTCGAACAGTACCTACCAATTAACACTTACTTACTAACTAACAAGTACGAAGCACGTGTCCAATTACCTTTGTCTGTGGCCACAGAATACATACAGTACAAGTATGTGGCGCTGGATCTACTATAATACTTGTGTATGTAAAGGCAAAAGAGACAAGGGCTCCCTGTGTCGTAAGAATAGGCTTGTCATCTGTCCGGGTTTCCCCGGATTTGTCCTAGTTTAGAGGGCGTCCGGGGAGCGTCCGGGTCGGACTTCAGGGTTGGGCTATTTGTAGGCAAATTTAGTGAGGCGTATTTTTTTCGTTTTGTTTTGTTTTGTTTTGTTTTGATTTGCAGAGATAATGAAAATATTATCAAGTAACTATTGTGTACCATTGGATGTAATTCATTTGTTTATAAATAGATTATTAGTTATATACATTTCGTAGTTTTTTTACAGTCTACAAATCTTAGAAAAATTACACTGCCGTTCAGATTTTTTTTGAATATCTTTTCATATTATGGCGGTTGAATGCTAAAAATAAGGTAAAATTGTTCTCAGTAGCCCCACTCGCAATTACTTTTTGTAATGTCTTTGATAATATCTTTGGTATTTAATGATATAGACATTAATAGGTCAATAGGAAAAAAAATTAACATGGAGAACACATTATTAGCACCTTTGTTTCTATTTTATAGGATTTTCCAAAGTGGACAACATCTCCTATAGGATTTTATGAAACTATA
This sequence comes from Phengaris arion, assembly GCA_963565745.1. Classification (NCBI taxonomy): domain Eukaryota; kingdom Metazoa; phylum Arthropoda; class Insecta; order Lepidoptera; family Lycaenidae; genus Phengaris; species Phengaris arion. The sequence continues at coordinate 2,074,019 of OY751451.1, read as the reverse complement.
TCACCAAGCAATAATAATCAAAAAAAATTCGCTCGCTCCACTCGCAGGTTTTTACATTAAGAACATGTTTATTTTCATTGAGAACAATCTTTTAAATTTACCTGTAGCAAAATTGTAATTAGATTCTGTTTTGTTTTATTAAAAAAGATATTAAAAGATTTATAAACCGAATAAAATTTTAAGTCCATGATTTTTTTTATTTGCAACTGTATTTTATTATGTACTTGAAAAATACTTTTCGTATGTCGGGGTTTTGAGCTCCAAAATCCGGGACGTTGTCAAATTAAAGAGATGGCAACCTTACATAAGAATACTGTTATTTTATCTTTTTATAGTACTCAAGGAATCAAGGAATTATAGTTTCGCTCGCTCCGTCCGTCTGTCCGCCCTTCTAGCTTCTTTGATTATGAATATAAATTAATGAAATTTGGTATAAGTATTGTGTATAGTTTTTATTATCATTCTGTTTTGGTACCATAAAATAATTTTAGGGTTTGTCTCTCCATACATGTAAAGTAGGGATAAAAAAACATTTTTTTATTCTTCCCCATCATGTGGGCTATGGTCAAAAAGGTATTTTTAAATACAGTTTATTATTTCACACATCACTTTTTTGTAAAGTCAACCATTTTCGAGTAATCGGCCTCAATTTCTTAACTATAAGAGATAGAAAAATGTAAGTTTCCATGCTGATAGGAAATGCTAAAAACTCTATAGAAAAATTATTTTGAGCGAAACAAATTTTAAAGTATTTTAAAGAAAACCTATTGCGCGTGGACAGCTACGGAACCCTCCTTAGGGCTTAGACATGGTCTTGGTAAGGTTTTTTTTAACTTTATTCTGTCATCGCATAACTCCATTGGAGTTATGCGAGATTCCCGGTCACGGGAACCTGTTTGCTGGGTACGAACAAAACAATAACAACAAATAAACGAACCGTTTGTTGCAATTGTTATGTAGACACGTCAGGCGTCGATACTTATGAGTTCCCAGTATAAGCGAATATGGACTTAAGCCAATGATGCACGCGCCAGTAACTAACACAAAATCATGCCAGTTATTAAATAAATTAGGTACACAGCACGTTTCGAAATAACTAAACTGAAGTTGTCTTGTCGGCGTTAAAATATAATACAATACACATTTTAATTGCGAATTATACCTATACGATTTTATAAGTTTTTCCAAAATCAATTACGGATATTTTGGGCATATAATCTACGGCGTAAAAACGTTTAGGCAGAAAAATAATTCAAAAATTGAAAAAAAATATTAGTCTACTAAAAAAATTCCATTGCGCTCTCTAAGGCATTGAGGTCATTAACCTCAAAAAATAGCTTATTTAAAGGGGAACCAAAGTCTTTGCCAAAATATCATCATTACAATCAGATGTATGAGGTCAATGACCTTAACAGCGCCGTAAAGAGCGTCCTGTAATTTTAATTCGTATACTTTTACTGAATTTTTTAAATTATTTTCCTGTCTAAATGTATTTACATAAGCAGTAGATTATATGCCCAAAATATCCGTAGTTAATTTTGAAGAACCTTATAATACGTGAAACGAAATGATATTCTCATTTCGTTTTCGTCTGTTGAAATTTTGTCTGATTGGGGGATGAATCATATACAAGGTCCGCAGGATTTGTGCTTTCTAGTTTCCCTCTATCTATCTATCTATCTATCTATCCAAATGTAATTTTGCATATTTGTGAAGTTTATTACGTAGTTCAGAGGACTAAGTGTCAGTTTACACCGAGACGCGACGCCGCACTCGGTGTAAGCTTACCCTAAATCAAATTCCAATTTGAAAAAAAAGGTAAGAAAGGTAAATTTTTATCCCTTTATGTACTTGCTAACGTCGTTTATCCTACCAAGTACAGGGTGTTCAAAGGTAACTCTTTAAAATAAATAGATACCGGTATAAAACAAACCGCTTTGGTGTAATAACCTTAGTCCTTATTAAAGGACTATATTGTCCGGAATCCGTAAGGCCGTGGAAAATTCAGAGCACTGAAAACTCTGCGCTAATACAATACAGCTGAAAATCGAACACACAAGTGTTGAGTCAAATGTCAATGTCATACAAAAACACAGCTCACAAAAATACAGCTCACACTCGACATTTCGATTTTCAATTCTAATAGTATTAGCGCAGAGTTCTATTTTCAGTGCTATGAATTTTTTTCCAGATTCCGGATGATATAGTCCTAGCCTTAGTGTTTACATCCCAGTCACGTTTGCGGATCAATTTGGATGCATCGCCGATGTTGCCATGCTAATAAAAATGTAAAAACATGGCAGGGGTGATTCTGGATCTGCTTATTGATTCCTTGGAGAATTTGAATATTATGCACAATATCGACGAAGTTCCTGAGCCTTTAGCTAAGTTGCATTCGCTTATTACGATGACGCAGTAAGAAATAAAATGGGATTACACAAAATCATCGCTAAGTGACATAACGATGCTTCTTATTTCAGACGTCCTAATTAGGATCCTAAAAGGAAAGCTAATTAGTCTGTCAGAAGCCACACTTCCGATTTACGATGCTTATTAAGATCCTAACTTCCTATATGCTATTTCACTTTAGTTACTACTTTGGGACGACTGAATTCCACCTTACTAAGGTGGAATTCTCGCTCTCTCGCGTCGTAATTAGCGATAGCAATTTGGCTAAAGGCTCGACCAGTTTCTAAACATTTTTCTTTGCACTAGGATGCCTCAAATATTTAAATACAAAGAAAGTGACCGCATCAACTGAAGACGTGAATAATATCTGTGCGTGCACACGATTCATTTTTAAGCCTGGTCCAGCGGCAACTTGTTCTATTGTGCCTATCTAACACCTACAATCTACATATTATTATAATATATTATATTTTCACCAGTAGGTTTAAAAGTTAGACTTTCATACTGCAGCGACATAAGTAAAATAAGATGGTCGCAATTTTGGACTCTTAGCCGTCGTTTTCAGTTCATTATTGGGCTCGTAATTAGACCTACTATGGACCTCGTTTGTAGTAGTAATAGTTTCGCCGTAATAAAGCGCTCGTACAAAAGAGGTATCAGGTCTACGAATTGCGAACCCAATAATTGACGTGTAACATGTTTCCTCTCGCTTTCTTGCAATATTTTGTGGGAGTGATTTCGTGAAATTGGGCGGAAGTGTGTAACAGGAAATCGTTGGCAAAGTACACAAATCCCACGTGTTAGTGCCATGAAAAGAAAAAATCAGGAAATCGCAAATATAAATTGACGGATAAGCGCGCGGTGGTAGCACTGGGCCGTCAGATTCGAATAAAATATTTAGCTTTTTTAAACTTTGTCGTTGATTTCTGTCACTGCTTAGTAGAAAAGTTTGCGTATTTTTTTTATCTTAGGCAATCGTACCAAGCAATGTGTTTTTTTTATGTTTTCAAAAATGTTACACATCATATGCGACTACCGTAAGACGCGCTCGTTTCTTTAATCGCTTTGTATATTGACACATCAACAGTTTGTAGGAGTATTACATTTGAGCTTAAAACTAAATTACATAAAACAATTTCTGTCCTACTTACTAATAATAGATGTGAAACAGCATTCTTTGTACATGGGGTGACAAAATATTAAAAAGATAAAAATAAAAATAACAAAAATAAAATTAACTAATGCCTTAAATAAAAAAAAAACAAAAAAATAAAAAAAAAAAATTACAAAACAGAATACACATAACCTAAAATCGAACTAACACTTCAAACTTCAAATATAAAAAATAAACAAATCAAGTTTCTTTTGGTTGCAGTATTGTTTTTTTGAGCTTGCCTATAGCGTCTATATTGATATCAAAATTTTCTGTGTGCACAATTTGGTTGAAGCTATTTTGTATTCTATTTAAAGCTGAAAATTTGCCTACATTTGTCCTACTAAATTTTGTGTGAAAATATATAGAGACCGTGAGTGTTGTCATAAGTAATAGTAACAGGCATTTTAAAATAATAATTGAACTAGATATAAGTAAATCAACATTTGTTTTTTGGTACCAGTAATAATTTTCATTAATTTAATTGTTAATTATTTTGCATGCTGTAAGGTGGAATGTGTAAGGCTCGGAAAACATTGTAACATCTAATTGTATTACCAACATTCTATGCAAATAAAAACTATCTATCTAGTGTTTTACATATTGCAGTCAACGGACTATTTATACTACTTCTATTTTGTCAAATTTACAGACTACTAAACGACGACGACGAAAACTACGGAACGAATTTTGATGAAATTTGGCATGGTAGTAGTTTCAGCTCTGGATTAACACATATGATAATTTTTATCCCGAAAAAAGGACAGTGTTCCCGCGTGATACTGCATTTACGCGGGCGGAGTCGCGGGCAAAAGCTAGTAATATAATATTTATCTACGCATCTATTACTTTTGAATAAAACAACGTATGTTAAAATCGACATCTGCAGAACCCAACTACACTTCCTTGACATGTTTACTACGTTTTTCATTAACATTTTTAAAATTTTTCCCACAACCTTGTTAAACGCGTAATTCTTACGGACACACCACGGTAAACAAGTAGCGGTCACGTTTACCACGATAGCTTGAGTCGTTTCAAATGCAATTTGTTTTTAAACAGGTAAAGCTGGGACTATTTAATCCGGAATCCGGAATGACGGAGAATATTTAGAGCATTGAATATAGAACTCTGCGCAAATACAATAGAGCTGAAAATCTAAAACACAAGAACGGTAAACAGAGAACAGTAGAACATCTTCATACAAACGTGCCGCGATCGGTTTGACGGTGTGCGTGGGCGCCGGGCGCCTATCCGCACGCAGGCACACACCTCGTTTAAGAAATGATAAGGCGCTCTCAGTGCGGGCTGTGCCGTGACCGATTGCGTACGTAAAGGCCGTGATCACGCGCATTGAAGTGTGACGGCTCGCGTTAGCCTGACTTACTTTTGCATTTATTTGACAGCCCTTGCGCCAACGCGAGAGTAGGCAAATAATCGCCAGACGGCCTTAGATCTCCTACTGTTCTCTGTTTACCGTGACACAAGGGTCAAATGTCATATAATAATGACAGCTCGATACTCGACACTTCTATTTTCAAGTCTATTGTATTAGCGCAGAGGTCGATTTTCAGTGCTCTAACATTTTCCGCGCCTGCCGGATTCCGGATCATATAGTCACAGCCTAAGTAGATAATAGAGTTATGCTAATATGCCTTGGGACTTAAAAAAAACGCCAGTGAATTGGCTAAACATTTGGCATTTTCCCAGGGATAAGACCTAACTAGATGGATTTTTCTCCCTCAAAACTACTAAATTTCATGGTAATACTTTGCAGTCGTTTTCGAGAAACCGATTATATGTTTATATATATATATACAAGATTGTCTGTTTTGATTGATTTTGATTGATTGGTTGAAAAGGACTACATAGGAAGGTGCGGTATAAAATCATTAGCGAAAGGCGAAAGGGCGAGTGTTTAGATAGGGGCACCTGCCACAAGCAATATGGATTATGGGGGAGGGGGGGCATAATACAATCATCTACTAATTACAAATCTGTCAGGGGTGATTTAACTAACGGGCAGGTAGATAAAACACACCAAAAAGTCAAACGTACGTGTGAAAAATGTGAAAATGTTTTGAGAATGGATGGATGGGTAGATAGATGGATGAATGTCTGCGACATTTTCACGCAGAAACTGCTGAACGGATTATTATGAAATTTAGTGGCTATAGCAGTTTAGTCTCTGGATTAAAACATAGGCTACATTTTACCCCGTAAAAGTACAGTGTTCCCGTGGGATACAGTATTTACGCGGGCGGAACCGCGGGCTAAAGCTAGTAAATAATAGAGTATTTATCAGAGAAATAAATTGCTGAATTTATAAAACGCCTATGTTAAAAACTGCCACGTAATTTTATTCTGAATAAAAATATACTTTTTTTCATGTTGTTTTGAATTACATACATTACACACGACCTACTAGAACGAGACGATCAGCAGTGTGAACGAGATAGAGCTATCGCGTGATATTTGTTTACATTCTCTGTTTAAACTTTAAAGGTTAGCCAGCACTTCAAATGTAAGTCGTAACTGAATAACTATTATTACGTTGGCTTCGCCTGCGTGGTCCAGTGGTTAGAGCTTAGCTCTCGACTCGGAGGCCGTGGATTCGATTCCCGCGTTGGAATAACAAAAAATGTTGTTTCCAAGTTTGGTTAGGACAATGCAGGCTGATCACTTAATTGTCTAACAAGAAATATGAGCCATGCGTCGGATGGGCATGTAAGAAGTCGGTCTTGCGCCTGATCTCTCGCCAGACGCGTCGGTCATCCGCCCAAAAGGGTTTCAAGAGTAAAGGAGAAGAGAGTGCTCTTGTATACTGCGCACATACTTGGGCACTGTAAAATAACTCCTAGCTGGCCTGGTTTCAGTGAAACCGGCCACCGTCATCGAAATCGGTGTGGCGAGCTATTATTATTTAATTATTACGTTGGCTAATTACATTCATGGCTCTACTGACTAAAGTGTAATGGAAACTACGCATGAGAAAAAAATATTCGCAGCCAACATGCCATCGCTAATTACGATGACGAAGTTAACTTCCTGGCTAGAGGGAGAGTTCTCTATATTAAAATCCAGATTATGCCATCTACAAAAATAGAGCCTGCAAGTAATAATTTTCAGGGTCGAAAATTCATAATTCTTTATAATATTCATTGAGATTTATAAATATTTTGCCTACGACTACTACGCATCCTGGACCTACAGCTAGTTTCATGAAAATTATTTTGAAAACAACATACGATCAGCGAAAATAATTGCTATGAGTTGGCAGTATCGTCTCAAGTGTTTAATAGTGGGTGTGGCTTATTATCTCATGTTTAAAACAAAACAATGCATCAATGTACTGCGTCATTATATACATAGCATTGCTTGTTTACAAATACAGAATCATTATTAGAAATAGATTATAGCCGTTAAAAATCCTACTTATCCTACTACTGTTATAAATGTGAAAGTTTGCGAGGATGGATGGATGTTTGTTACTCTTTCACGCAAAATCTACTGAACAGATTTTGATGAAACTTAGTATGGTAGTTGTTTAAACTCTGGATTAACTAGGCTACTTTTTATCCCGAAAAAGTACAGTAATATACTGTATCCGTGGGATACTGTACTTACGCAGGCGGAGCTGCGGGCTAAAGTTAATACATTATAAGGTTATGCAGTATTTTTAAGTGTTAGGGGCTCCATATACGGTCCGGTTTTCCTTCAGTTCGGCATGAACGGATGCAAAATCGTATCGTCTGTGTGCAATTTCGAGATCGCATCATTCGGCCGGACGGACTGAAGTTATTCGTTCCAGTGTTGCCAGCTCTGTTTTTGCGAAACTACTAAACTCGCTTTGATTTCTACTAAAAACTACTAAAAGAATACTGAAAACTATTAAAAAAGCTACTCAGCTTAGAAATCCCTAAAGCCCTCAAAAACCACTGCATTTTAGGTTTTGTTATATTAAAATGTTATTATTTATTGAATTATATTATAAATTTTATCGTTAAATTAAAATAGACTAGGAAATATTACGTATATTAACTAAACGGGTATAATTAAACGGGTGGTTTTAAGAAAATTACGGACGAATGCTACGATGCATTATTACCTATATATAAGGTGTAATTTTTTTTTTGTGCCTAACCTAGACCATTTTGTATATGATTACAGTCTGGATCTTTCCTACTAAAACACTACTAACAACTTAATTCCTACTTAGGAGGGAATAAAATACTTAATTTAGTAGTAAAACTTTGTAAAATAACTAAGTTGGCAAGATTAATTCTGGACTGAACGGATGGACTGAACGGACCATGTATTCTGTGAAATCGCTTCAGTTCTCGCCAGAGCCGCGGCCGTGCGGGCGTGTATCGTGTATAAGCGTAGTGAGTTTACAAAAATTTTAATAAACACGACCGTAGTTTGAGGCAAACCAGAACGAACTGATGCGATTTTTCCCTGTGTGTGCTCGAATCCGTTCAGGCTGATATAACGTCAGTTCTAACTGAAACGATCAGCCTCTCGTCTGTGGGGGCGTTTATGAGCAATAAACTTACTACGCAGCGCACTAGCAAAAACAAAATAACCTAACCGCAATAGCATGTCAGTAGTTAGCACGCTTAGAATAATCACCAAAGAAATAGTTTCATCCTACGGAAGAATATAAACAAGTGACAGATTGACACAGGAAAGTTGTCGTTTTGTCGACCATATCATCTGTCAGTATGTTTATTCATGTGTAGACAAAACGCAATTCTATGGTCATTTATATATTGCTTCAAAAGTAAGTGTCTGATTTCGCTCAAAATAATTTACCTAAAGAGTTTTTAGCATGATCTATGAGCATGGAAACTTGCAAGTTTCATCTCCTATAGTTCAGAAATGCAACTTACGATTACTCGAAAATGGTTGATTTTGTAAAAAAGTAATGAATGAAGCCTTGCCTTTATTTAAAAATACTTATTTGACAATACCCCACACGATGGGGTAGAATGAAAAAATATTTTTCATCCCCACTTCACATGTATGGAGAGCCACCCCTAAAATATAAAATTATTATTATTTTATGATGCCAAAACCTACATCTATACACAGTCTTTAACTATACCAAATTTAACCATTTATCTTCATAATTACAGAAGCAGAGGAGCGGGCAGCGAGATCGACGGACGGACAGACCGAAACTTAGGGAGCCCCAAAAATGCGCTCGACCTCGTGAATTTCCTTAATGTAAGGATCCAGAACAAAGTTTATAGAATCAAGAATATTGCCCTGATGAAACAGTACCGCCGTTTCTAGGGTGCCAAGTTTGTTCGGAGAAATAAGATTTAATGCGATGGATATCGTGGGGAGAAACTAGACAAACAAACGCAAAAGCTTTTAGGTGTTTCAACATTACGAGTAGTCGCCGACAAACCCTACCCCAGCGTTATTGACATATTCAAATGAACATAAGATATTCAGCGGCCTACAGACCGAAGTGTGTCAAGATTTGTATCTGCAAGCTGTTTTAACCGTCGTTAGTTCATCACATTGTTTTATTACTTAATAATAGCCGATAGTATCCTAATAACTGCTGGGAAAATACTGTCCTCCCACAGTTTTACGATTTTGTACTATGTGTGGTCACTTTTTTAGATAGCAACGTTTTATATCAAGACATCATTTAGAGCCGTTTCGCAATCTACTGATAAGTCACAAGTGTCAGATAGTTTATGCATGTTTTGTCTCTGTCGCTCGACATAAAGTAAGCAGCGACAAAACATCCGAATAAGCTATCTGACACTTATTAGAAGAAAGAAAGAAAGGAAAGATTTATTCGGTAAAACACTGAACAACAAGACAAGTGTTCAACTTGAAAAAAAGCAATAAATTTCACCAAACTGGTGTCCCACTCAGCACATGTTGCAAACAAAGTTCGCATGGCCGATTTTCAGTGAGCACCGAAAAACAAAAGATTGTTCAACAGGCCCTTAGTCCCAAATTAACTCTATATATGGACGTGGACGTCAAAATTTGCTACAATCTCAAGTTTATCAGTGTGCGGCTCACGGTGATACTTCAACATACTAACTAACAATCCTATATTGCCCTTGACTAGACGAGTGTGACGATAACTATTTATTTATTTTATAGAACTATAAGCTTTCAGAAACAGTTAGCAGTTTCCCACAAAACTGGTGTAGCAGTTGTATGGTACTGGTGTAGGCTGTGGGCAACGAGTACGTACATACTACATGAGGTTTCTGAAGCGTAGGTATAGAACCATACACTGCTGCTCAGCCAGGCGCCGCGCCGTATTAAGCCGTAGCGAGGCGTGTACACAACTCGCCATCACATCGGCTTCCCTTATGACTATTACATAATACGTGGCGCTAATTGCAATAAAAATAAAGTATTGTTGTTCTGTATTACAACAGATTGCAGGGAGCTTACGCGGCTTACCATTCCGTAGATCTCACGCTTCGCCACTATGATTGAAATCGAGAATTACTTTATTCACACACACACACACAAAATATATACAAAGACATTATTAATACATAATTAAATAATACATATCACGTCGACCTAATCCCGTGCTTAGTAGAAATTGTGTTGCTTGTTGGGTATCAGACAACATATTATATAATATGTTTTATACAATAATTTTATAGTAGTAACAATATAACTACAAAATAATAATATTATACATAATTATATTAATACATACCACGACTATCTAGTCCCGTGCTAATTTTAACTTGTGTTACGAGTGCCAGATATATCGGGTATATATTAGGACCTTACATATTAAATTGGCGTTTTATCGTACTGGCCACTTTGATCTCAAATATATCTTCTTTGGTTAGGAATTCCAATTAAAAATTTATACCGCTATTTACTCATGCATTTGTGTTTCGAAAACCGTAATTCATTTGTTTTTTCCTCTTTTGGTTGTGGACTTGTGGATTGTGGAAGCGGATCCATCGCAAACCACGTCCGAGTTAGCTTCAGGCTGCGGTGCTAGTGATAAAACTCTTTTAATCCACTTGAAGCAATTGGAAAGGTGAAAAAGCTTGAAAGGTTGTTACCTCATGAATTGAGTGCAGCAAAACGCGCATCGACTGCTGCGTTACATTACTCAACCGGCACAATAATGAAGGGATTTTAAATCGAATCATTACCTGTGATAAAAAGTGGATCCTGTAATCGGAAACCCTCATCGCAATGGCCGAACCCTGACGAACCAGCCAAAGCCTGCCCCAAGCAAAAATTGACTCAAAAAAGTTATGTGAGCGTTTGGTGGACTAGTGCCGATGTCGTTCACTACAGCTTTCTTAAATCTGGCCAGACGATTACGGCAGATGTCTATTGCCAGCAACTGCAAATCATGATGGAAAAACTATCTGCTAAACAACCGAGGTTGGTCATTCGCTATAGGCCACTGCTGCTTCAGAACAACGCTATACCACACACTGCTCAACAGACGGCTATCAAATTAGAGGGAGGAGCTTCAATTGGAATTTGCAAGAAGCAAGGGAAAAAATTCAACTCCGATGGGGGAGTCCAAAGCGCCTTCAAAGATTTTATTGATTCCTGTCCGAATGGTTTGTTTAGTAAAGGAATCAATGAACTACCTATGAGATGGCAAAATTGCATAGATAGCAATGATATATACTTTGATTAAATAAATATATTATGTTTAAAAAAAATCGACTTTATGTTCCTCCTTTACAAAACGCCAATTTCATATGTAATTACCTAATAGTATATTATAGTATAACTACTACTATACAATATACTATTCTAAAACTATAATCTATACTCACACTCACTAACACACATGTTTGACGTGATGCGCGCTTCATTAGGGAGCCTACCCCCTAAACCCTAAACCCTAAACCTTCAGGAGACCACATCCGTCGGCCAGTATTCCTCCACCTCAAAAGTCGGTAGAAGATGCGTTGGTACTCTCACCACAAAGGAACTGGCATTTAGTTAGGAGTTAGGACTTAGAACCCTTGGTTTTCCTATATAAAGGATCTTGGACACCTCACTATGCCAGAGGAGCACTTGTCTCTGATGATCACTGCAAGACTATTAGATACCTAAAGGACCTGCAAGCTACAAGACTCCTTCAACCGTCAGTCTTGAACCTCAAGGGCTGACCTAACCGCGTTGAAAGTCAGGGTCTAAATCATAATTCATCATCTTTTATCTTTTAAACCTAATTAGGTTATTCATAACTGAAAGAAAATTCAAAGCAATTTTTCCAAAAACAGGGTCTCCAACAGGGCTGGATCTACCATATGGTATTTTTTGGCTTCAGCCCAGGGCCCCGTAGATTCAAGGGGCACCCACCAATTCAAGGCAAAGTCAAAAAATAGACGATAATGCGAAAAAATCCACAACTTTTTTAAATTAAACAGATCGTAAGTATTTTACAGACTCATTATTTTCTTACACTGAGTAATTAATTAGGTGGGCCCTAAGTAGTATTAGCCCAGGGCCCCCTAAACTTGCGACCCGGCCCTGGTCTCCAATCTTTAACTCCGTAACCTTAAAACCTTTTTCACGTTGAGTTAGGTTAGTCAGAAGATTTTTCATTATTTTACAACTGAAAAGCAAATTCAAATCAATTTCTTCATTATTTTTCATTGTTTTCGTTCCAAGCCTTATCTATCAGTAAGGCATGACGCATCAGAAATGCGTGACAAACTCGACCTCAACACGTGGTGGTCATTGCCAAGGTTACGAAACTACAGGGGAACTCGTAATCAGTTGTCAGAATATCATGCAGCTGCACTTATTGGTTACTTAAGCTGGTAATAAGCTGGATTGGAAACTGGGGAGTAAGTAGGCTTTAAATAAAAAGGGGACCTACCAGTGGTGAAGGCTAGTTCTCCTTATAGCCCTAGCCTGAATAATAATAGGGATTTGGATGGAGTTTTAGGAACCCCACGTCACTGGGACCTACGTCTAGTACTCGTTTGTAAAATGGAGAATGGAAATTTAAGAAGTCAGTCGCCGATAAAGCGTAGGCGTATCTAAAACACTTTTAATGCTCTTTCGGTCGTTTTTAAAGCATTTTATATTCGGTGTAATACCACAGAATACATAATATTAGTTTATATATAATACTTGTAAGTAATACTAAAAAATAGTGTAATGTGTGTAATAAAAATGTACGTAATAATGATTTGATGATTAATGCTAAAAAACATGATACCTACTTCATAAGTAAAAGCCGACGACTCTGGAGGTCGTGGGTTCGATCCCCGCGGTGGAACAATAAAAAATGTCGTGTTCATCTGGTGCATCAGACAATGCAGACTGATCACCTGATTGTCTGACGAGAAAGATGATTGCGTCGGACGGGCTTGTAAAAAGCCGGTCCTGCGCCTGGTCTGTCACCAGTCGTGTTGCCTTGTAGGTAATACGTCCCTGAGCTACGAGAGTAAAGGAAGAGAGAGCGCACTTGTGTATTGCGCACACACTTGGGCACTTTCAAATATCTGCGTAGCTGGTCTGGTTTCAATGAAACCGGCCACCGTCACCGAAATCGGTGTGGGAAGCTAAGTATTATGAAGTAAAATATAATATATCTCTAACTATAGTATAGTAATAAGCGACATATGTCGCAGATTTCCGAACGTTAAAATAATATTCCAACAAGAACAATTAACGTAGCCAAATGAAAAACCGTTTGCGTCAATAGTTTTATTAATTGCACAGTAAGGGATATGTTGCTGACACGAATAAATGATATGTAGGTATTAGTTTATGTTGTTGTTGAGTGTTGACAATTATAATAATTAATTGTGAACAAATGTTAGATTCTCTTAAAACATATTGTATATTACCTACTTGATATAATTACACGAGGTTCCAAATAAATTACGGATATTTTGGGCACAATACGATCTACTGCTGATGTAAAGACGTTTAGGCGGGAAAATAATTAAAAATTTCGAATAAAAAAAAATTGGTACTAAATAAAATTACATTACGCTTTCTAAGGCGCTGAAGTCACTAACCTCACAGAAACAGGTGATCTAAAGAGACTGCTTGAATAACATAAATAGAATCGGCTATGTGAGGGCAATGACCTTAACAGCGCCGAAAAGAGCCTAATAATAACAATAAATAATCATTTTATTTCAGGTAACAACAAACCCGTATTCAAACAAATTAAGATAATAACGTCACATTAGATTTAGAATCACCAACAATGTAATGTTATTTGGTACGTTTTAAAAAAAAATCTTCAACCTAAACGTCTCGACATAAGCAATAGATCATATGCCCAAAATATCAGTCGTTGATTTTGTCCTTTATACTTATCGTTTTTATTATTTATATATTTATAACTTCGCATTTATTCTTAGATTACTTTTTCATAATAGTTAGAACTTAGAAAGCCTGTAAAAACTTTTAAAAAGTCACTGTCATAAACATTGTCAAAGGAACACAAAACTTACCGTAGCGGTTAATTTCATAGGGATTTCAATTTCAGGTTTTTTTTTTCTGTATTATGAATAAGGATCTATTTAATAATAAATACTGCTACATCAGAAATAAAAAAAAAGGATTCATAATTTTTTTCTAATATTTAGGAGCGAACAACTAAATTTCTTACAGATTTAAAAATAAAAGGAACTATGTTTTGATATTTTAGTTTCGTACCGTTGTTTAATATAAATATATTTAATGGCTAATCACCCCTGATACATAATTCATTTATGATCAAAACAATAACGCCCTTACTAATAAAAATATTTACACAACGGATATTATTTAATGTCAATGTCTGTCAAGTAACTTTCTAACATATCAGACAAAGACAGCGACATCGAATGGCGTGTGAATATGTTCATTAGTAACTGGGTCACAAGTATGTATGACATTTAACATTTATTACCTAAAACTATACAGTCTTCTCTTTTTAGCCTACAAATCAAATGCATATTTTGATTTAACGTTTAACTAAAAGATCAATATTATCTAGGTAATTTTACTTATTACAATATTCAAAATAATTGAACATTTAACTACCTACATAAATACAATATTGAAAGTTCCCGCTCGACCACTCTCTTAACATTTTCCTTTGCACTAGGACGCCCCATAATATTCAAACACAAAGGAAACGATCGCATCGACTGCAGGCGTAGTTGAACTACGTATTTAGCCGTGAGTATGTGTGCGTGCGCACGAATCAACGGCGCTGTTAATAGATTTTCATCTTATGCCTGGTCGAGCGGCAACTTGTTCGATAGTACATATTATGTTTGTCTTGCACTATAATCATAATGTAGGTATTTGAATAATTTAAAACTTTATAGTGAATTGTAAGTTAATTCTGACTAGATTAGTTGCCCTTTACCCAAAAGGCTACTTGACCTATATTTAATTGAAGGAGTATTTCCTCTGGTACTTGACTCAGGAAAACGTATTCTAGTGATAGCATAAAATAAAAACTTAAGATTGACAAAATAAAAGTTGATTTCAAAATATGTATTTTTGTTTTTAATTTCCACTGATGACACAGATGAACACCTCGCAGTAACTTCCGGCAAGGGTGTGACGTCACAAACAAACTAAACACATACGTAGTACATACGGAACGTGTTTCTCTAAATAAATAGTTTAAGACTTTTTGATTTTGAATTTAAAGTTATTTATGTCAAAACGTCAAATGGAACGTAACACCGCCATTTTACTACTACGGACTATAGCACAAATTACAATAGTACTACACACACCGGCATATTTAGCGGGACATAAAATAAAGGTTTGATATCAGTATCATATAAGGTTGCTGGCTGGTTTATGCGTCATTTAATTTAAAAAGAAATATTTTCAAATTAAGAAAACAACTGAACATCACATTTTATGCAATTGTTTTAATTTTATTCAAATACACCTTATCTGGAGCGAACTTCGAGTATTTCTTCCTTCTGAGTTTGATTTAAAATTTCATTGAAATACTGTTTTTTGTTAGTTTTTTTTAATCGCGTATCTTTTTGGAGTTGAGGACTGAATTATGTCTGACTTAGCCCCAACGGAGATTGCCAGGGCACTCGAAATGCGAAGAAATGGTCAAACCTACAGAGTGATATCCAGAGATCTTCGTCGACCAGTTTCAACGATCCATCGCAGTATCCAACGGTTCAGGGAGACCGGTACTTGTGATTGAGAGCGTTGAGAGAGCGAGAGTTGAGATGTGAGAAGAGCAGGACAAGGCAGAAAAAGACGCACTTCGAGTAAGGATGACCGTTTCATTCGGCTTCGTGTACGTAGGAACCCCCGTTTGACGGCCGTCCAAGCCCGATATGAGTTAGAAGCAGTGCGGGGTGTAACCGTAAGTGAGCGTACGGTACGAAGAAGGTTCGAAGAAGCTGGTTTGGGTTCATTTGTGCCCGCCAAAGCTCCAAGGCTCGAGGTAAATCATCGTAGAAACAGGTTAACTTTTGCTCAGGAACATCGACTTTAGAACGCGGACCAATGGAGTAAGGTATTGTTAAGTGATGAGTGCAGAATTCTCTTAAATCAAATTGACGGCAGGCAAAGAATATACAGACGCAAAGGAGAATGATACATTCAGACAAATTTTGAAACTACAGTTGCATACGGTGGTGGATCAATAATGGTTTGGGCAGGCATTTGTTTGGGAGCTCGCACAGACTTGGTAGTGATTGACATAGGGAGTCTGACTGCAGACCGCTATATCAGAGAAGTTTTAGAAGAAAATGTCGTACCGTTTGCCCCATATATCGGTGACGATTTTGTTTTTATGCAGGATAATGCTCGGCCGCATACCGCTCGGGTAACTCAAGCTTATCTTAATGATATGAATATCACTGTTATGGAGTGGCCGGCGAGATCACCGGATATGAACCCAATAGAGCACGTTTGGGACTTGCTGAAAAGAAAAGTTAAGTCCAGATCTAGCTCCTGCCAACGTGGGTGAACTGCGAATCGCCGTAGTTGAGGAATGGCGGAGACTATCCCAGGAGACCATCGATAACACCATTCTCAGTATGTCTAGACAGGTAGAAACTTTAATAAGAGCACGTGGAGGAATTACGCGATATTAATCACCATTTTTCTAATTTAATTAATTGTTATTTTAATATTAATTTACACTTTTCCCGGTTACATGAAAAGTTTAAAAATGTACCATTTTTCACAAATAGCCTTTACTCGCAAAATCTGTTCTTAATGTGATCTCATTTTAAGTAAAACAAATGAAACTTTAAATAACAAAAGAAGTGTAGTAAGAAGATTTTAAAATAAAACCATATTTTTTTAATTATGGATCTTTTTTTTTGTGTTCCGCTAAATATGCCGGTGTGTTTAGTATGACGTCACAGCACAGATAATCTATCAACTAACATGGCGAAAAAGTGTATTTTTAAAATATATATTTGGAGTTTTTAGGTTTCAAAATAATGTTTTTTTTTTTTGTGTAATGAAACAATTATGAAGCGTTTAGACACAAATAAAAACAAGGTCAAGTAGCCTAATCCTCCATGTCTATTTCTACAATCTTTGCATAAGATTCATGGTGGTTTAGTGCATATGCAATAACCATCTCTGTACATTAAGGTCACATAGTAACTATTTAGTCTGTGATTAAGGTACACGGGTGTCCTGTGGCAAGTAATTACTAAAATACTGGTATCTAAAATGAATAAAAAAGTTCATTTCCCCTAAAGACTTGTGATATGTCTGTAATTCCTCATAATTATTGTTAACCAATAAATAGTGCAGCATATATAATATTTAGAAAAAAATATTTGAGATCCACTGAGAACAGTTCGATGTTGAATATAAATATAAAAGTTTGTAAAAATTAAATAAGCCTCTTAAATAAGAATTAATACATAATAATAAGTACAACAATAGCTTCAATATTAATTGATGATTAAGCTTAAAACACATATCATTAAAGCTTGCGAGTTTTAATAAATTATTTTTTATATCAACCATATTTTTTAAATTCAAATAAATATATTATTAAGGCCGAGACTATATTGTCCGGAATCCGTAAGTCCCGTGAAAGTCAGAGCACTGAAAATAGAACTTTGCGCTAATACAATAAAGCTGAAAATCGAACGCACGGGTGTCTAGTCAAATGTCAAATCTGACAACTCGACACTCATGTGTTCCATTTTCAACTCTATTGTATTGCAGAGTATTATTTGCAATGCTCTGAATTTTCTCTGGCCTAAGTATTACTCCAAAGTTATGATCTGATACTTCTCTCATCATTATTCAGATCATCTATAAATCGATACAGCTAAATAGAATTGAAGCGTCTGTTTGTAATTTCAATTTAAAAGCTTTTTACTTAATACGATATTAACAAAAATATTTATTTTATATTTTTCTGTTCGTCTGTCCGTTTGTTCCGGCTAATCTCTGGAACGGCTGGACTGATTTTCACGGGACTTTCACTGGCAGATACCTGATGTCATAAGGCGTAACTTAGGATACTTTTAATCCTCATCATCATCATCATCAAAAAATGTTTAACGCGTAACGAAGTGGGCACGGGTCAGCTCTTTACAAATATGAAAATCTCTATTACATTTTTTAACATTTCTAAATAATACTAAACGACATGAGTACATTTGTTTTAGCTGCCACATGTTTTCATATTAAGTAAAAATATCTTATTTAACGATATGTTTACCTACATTGTAAGTGGCGCAGGCATCTTTATAGTTACTAACGTTGAACCCAGCGAAATAATCGTCATGGATAAACCTTACTACATTCTCTATTGGACATAAATACGTTTTGTACACTTTAGATCCGTCTATTACTGGCATCTCCATAGTTTCAATATGCTTATTCTTACAAAAACTTAACTTATTCGTAACATCTTCACCATTATACACTACGCGGAAGTAGAAATCTTGTGCGACCGCTTTTCGTTTTGTGAATTTGAACTCGTCTCTCAATTCTTTCTTTCTGTATACTTCGAATATTATTCTGGCCGCGTACTGTATGTTGTAATGTTGATAGCTGTTGAGTCCTAGCGCTAGAATCAACGCCTGGAGTGTCTTGTCATGACCCGAGTATACTACAAATTTTGGTTTATTCTCTGATATCATACGAATCATATTTTGTACTATATTATGTATCAGACCATATGCTATTAATAATCCTCTTCGTCTGTTATGTAAATTCTTTACTTCCTGCTTGTAACTCCATTCTAAATAAGCGAACACAGACATGATATGTTCCTTCTTGATACAAAAGTCCTCCGCTACTTCCGGAGTCGGTTCCTTGTAGTCTTCATCGAAATCTGTATCTCTCGCATCGTTTGGAAAATTAAAATCAGCGTCCAAATTCTTTTTAACAATAACCACATCGTCATAAGCATCTGCGTTATCTATATACCTCTGTTGGTAATAAAGCAGCTTTTCTCTTTCCATTTGTGCGTCGAAATCCAGGGGTGTCTTTTGATTGTCATATTTGCCAATGATATCTCTGGCTTTTCTTCCAATTTCGTTATTGAAGTCCAGTTGATTGTTAATATAATCTAACTCCATATTTAGTGTGTCTATATCTACGTCGAGTAAGTTCCTGTTCGGTATTGATTCGTGGAACCTCTTCATTTTATCCAGCCCTAGTTTGCTGGTCTTTGGTCTTCGTATACAGGGCAGGTCAATGTCATGGCACATATAAGCTAGGAGTGCATCCCTAACTATTTCCGCATCTGTGTACTCCTGAGATTCAAATAACACTTTGGATAGTCTATTTATCAGATCCTTGATAGCCGGATGGGATTCCAATCGGTTTTTTGTTTGAGAACTTATTTTCCTGAAACATTAAGTATACAATATTTTGATCTTGTAATTGAATTTTAGCAAATATGTTAACTAAAAAGAAAAGATAATAATTACCACATAGTTACTGTAAATATCTAACTCTTGGTTTTGAATACTGCGTGTACGTCTGTGAAGCCGATCGCGGATCGATACTCGACAGATGTAAGTAGCAAATTAAACTTATTGACAGCTACTCAACTCTCTCGCGTTTAGCGCGGCAAATTACAGCCATTAGAACAATCGTCTGATGACGCGATGCGTCGCGACAAAGCACGCATTATAGTCCAACACATTAGTCAAACAAGTCTGTAGCAGACCAATTAGGTCGCAAAGTCTGGATTTTACTGTCACGACATTTCTAGTTTTATTTTTATCCCCCGACGCAAAAAGAGGGGTGTTATAAGTTTGACGTGTATGTCTGTCTGTCTGTCCGTGGCATCATAACTCCCTAACGGATGAAACAATTTTGATATAGTTTTTTTTAAGCTGATATGATAGAGTGTTCTTAGCTATGTTTCATCATCATCAGCTCGCTCACTGCTTACCAATTCGGGGGTTACTCAAAAAATAATGTTTTTTTATTTTATTTTTATTCTGTTTTTTTAAGGGGAAGGGGAGTAAAACTAACTAGACAGTGCGCTACTCACTTGTCGAGCACGTGGTGCGCGTGGCAGGCGCAGTGCCGGAAGCAGTAGGCGGTGCTGTGCGCCTCGCGCGCCGCCGCCGCCGCCCGCGCCGCGCCCCACGACAACGCCTGCAGCGATTGGAACGTGCGACGGTACCGCGTGCTGTATGACACGCCACCTGCAGTGGATAAAGGTAGGATAATACAGTCAAGTCTTTGCATTCAGCCCCCGTAGTGCAATAGGCATGACGATTAATTACCCGACTACGGCGAAGCCAAAAGGTAGGGTAATGATTTTGGTAGTCTATGTTTGTATGTATTACGCTTAAGCTACTGGTCTGGTTTTAATAAAGGAGGTGTCAATAGATTCGTAATAATAGCCCGGGTAACATAGGCTATATAATTTACTTAAACGGGTTACAGTTTTTTTGAAAACTGTTCTACAATATACTTAAGTATATATTATTTCAAAAAACATAATATTTCTATAATAAATCAAGGTTGTTTTATTCCATGTTTCGAAAATAGCGCAAAAACGGCGACTGGTGTTATGACAGTCTGCTTGTAACGTCATGGCTGTTTCCGTGCAACGTTCCAGACGGGTGTTAAAAAGGAAATTTTCATTATTTTCATTCACATTCCTGTCTCATTGTCAGTTGGTACACTTGAACATCTACCAAATTAATATTGGTAGAAATTATCTTATTATTTTGCATAAGAAACAACTCTTTTTGGCTGTTTGTTATCTTTATAAAATAAAAGTACCTGGGTACACAGAACAACAGAGCTTTTCTCGAAGTTCTAGTAGATTAAAAAAAAAAGATTGGAAAGGAATTCGAACCCACACCACATTCCGAATTTCCGACCAGCCCAAAATTATACATACGCAAATAGATAATTATTGATATATTGTGATACGACGAAAGAAAAGACTTTAACTTTAAAATGCGCAGTTTTCCGAGGATAAGACCTAGCTAGATAGATTGTTCTCTCCCGAAAGTCCTTGCATAGGTACAAGTTTTAATAGAAATACTTGGAGCCATTTCCGAGATTCCGATTCGATTCTGATTTCTGTCTATATAATTTCAAGATCAGCTTGTTTTAAGTTTCAAATAAGTGAAAAAACATATGAAATAAATAATGAAAATACCTGTATCCCGCTTTCCCGTAAGGTCCATATGCTCCAAGCCGAGTTTCTCGCCATACGCCTCATGTAGTATGTTACCTGAAAAACACATTAACAAAACTATGAGACATGTTGTGTTCGACCTCAGTTACTATAACACAAAAAATAACCGCCTCCTTTTTGGAAGTCGGTAGTTGTGGAACGGCCCCGGCCCTGCCACCCACCAGGCACGACCGGACAAGCTACATAGCTATATATCACACGTACCAACAGTCAACATCTGCAGCACGCCCCGCGGCGTGAGCTGTCCGAGGGCGCAGCGCGTGGCAGCGGTGCGCGGGAGCGAGGGGAAGTTGTGGAACGGCCCCGGCCCTGCCACCCACCAGGCACGACCGTTCGAGCTCGCATTTAGCACAAACTCCTCATAGCTGAAATGTGTAGAAATCGGAAATGTTACTAATGCATTAATGCTAAAATTCATTAATGAATTAATGAATATTCTTTATTGCGTTTATACTGTATAACAAAGAAACTTAAAATTACGAAAACTTAACTACCTAGTACAAACACAAAGGGCGGCTGTATTGCTGTGCAGCAATTTCTATGACTTAGTGACTATATATACAGGATGTCCCGTGGCACATTTAGGATTTCTTCATTAAATTAAAGGATGTTATTACTTTAGAACACAAATATATTTGTCACAAAAAGAAAGACGAGACATGCGGATTTTATGTTTTGAAGATCACTCCGTCCAAATGTTTTCCATCGCGACGTACACATTCGCGGAATCTTTCGAGAGTATTCTGAGCGACGCGCTGCAATACTGACCGAGAAATAGCATTCATTTCAAGCACGATATTTTCTTTTAAATCCGATAGATCTGTCGGGTTACTGTCATACACTTTTCCCTTTAAGTAACCCCATTGAAAAAAATCTAATGGGGTGAGATCTGGCGATCTGGGTGGCCATGCGATGTCCCCAAATCGGCTAATTAATTTTCCGGGGAATTCTTCGCGAAGGAGGCTCAAGGTGGCTCTTGCTGTGTGAGGCGTGGCGCCATCTTGTTGAAACCACGTGTGAGAGCTGTTCGATGGATGTTCTTTTAGTTTCGGTATAAAATATTCGATAAGCATGCGGCGATAGACATCACCATCAACAGTTACGGTTGCTCCACGAGAATTTTCAAAGAAAAACGGTCCAATTATTCCTTTGACAGAAAGAGCTGCCCAAACATTTACTTTTGGGCTATGCAATGCTTGTTGGTGTTTCAATCGCGGGTTTTGTCCTATTGGCGCCCAATAGCGACAGTTTTGTTGATTGACAAAGCCATTCAAATGGAAATGAGCTTCATCACTAAACCAAATGGTGTTAACAGTTCGGAATCGGCTTAACATGTTATCACAGAACTCTTTGCGTTATCTGTAGTCATTTGGATGAAGTGCCTGTACCGATTGGATCTTGAACGGGTGGAATTTAATGTCCAAGCTTAAAATACGGTGCACCGTGGTTTTTGGAAGCCGCAAACTTGACGCTCTCTTACGCACGGACTGGCGGGGATTTTCTTGCACGCTGTTTGCAGCGCGTTCAATGTTTTGTGCAGTCCTCGACGTTCGGCTAGGACCTGGGCGTGGCTCGTTAACTGTTGAACCTGTTGCACGGAACTTCTGGACCCACGTCTGAATCAAACATTCACTCGATGCTTCACTTAAGCGACGAATATTGTGTAGTGTGTAGTGAGAACAAAATCTCCAGCGAGCAACAGTGCACGATTTATTAGCTTCAAAATACGCTTCAACTGCGAAAGCGCGGTGCGCGCCAGTCCACTGCGACATCGTGACTGACCAATCCGCACAAATGCCGCGCCCTGAATCTGCCACGGGACACCCTGTATATATATATATATATATACACACCGGCATATTTAGCAGAACACAAAAAAAAAGGTCCATAATTAATATGGTTTTATTTTAAAATCTACTTACTACACTTCTTTTGTTATTTAAAGATTCATTTGTTTTACTTAAAATGAGATTACATTAAGAACAGATTTTGCGAGTAAAGGCTATTTGTGAAAAATGGTACATTTTTTAACTTTTCATGTAACCGGGAAAAGTGAAAATTAATATTAAATTAACAATTAATTAAATTAGAAAAATGGTGATTAATATCGCGTATTTCCTCCACGTGCTCTTACTAAAGTTTCTACCCGTCTAGGCATACTGAGAATGAGAAAGAAAACCAATGATGTTATCGATGGTCTCCTGGGATAGTCTCCGCCATTCCTCAACAACGGCGATTCGCAGTTCACCCACGTTGGCAGCAGCTGGAATTCTGGACTTAACTTTTCTTTTCAGCAAGTCCCAAACCTGCTCTATTTGGTTCATATCCGGTGATCTCGCCGGCCACTCCATAACAGTGATATTCATATCATTAAGATAAGCTTGAATTACCCGAGCGGTATGCGGCCGAGCATTGTCCTGCATAAAAACAAAATCGTCACCGATATATGGAGCAAACGGTACGACATTTTCTTCTAAAACTTCTCTGATACAGCGGTCTGCAGTCAGACTCCCTCTGTCAATCACTACCAAGTCTGTGCGAGCTCCCAAACAAATGCCCGCCCAAACCATTATTGATCCACCACCGTATGCAACTGTAGCTTCAAAATTTGTCTGAATGTATCGTTCTCCTTTGCGTCTGTATATTCTTTGCCTGCCGTCAATTTGATTTAAGAGAATTCTGCCCTCATCACTAAACAATACCCTACTCCATTGGTCCGCGTTCCAAAGTCGATGTTCCTGAGCAAAAGTTAACCTGTTTCTACGATGATTTACCTCGAGCCTTGGAGCCTTGGCGGGCACAAATGAACCCAAACCAGCTTCTTCGAACCTTCTTCGTACCGTACGCTCACTTACGGTTACACCCCGCACTTCGGGCTTGGACGACCGTCAAACGGGGGTTCCTACGTACATGAAGCCGAATGAAACGATCATCCCTACTCGAAGTGCGTCTTTTTCTGCCTTGTCCTGCTCTTCTCATATAAGTACCGGTCTCTCTGAACCGTTGGATACTGCGATGGATCGTTGAAACTGGTCGACTTCTTCGAACCTTATTCGTACCGTACTGTTAGACAACACTCCACAGTTGCCTTTTTTAAAAAAAGATTTATTATACAAACTGAAATAGTAATTAAATAGAAAAGCGAAATAGTAATTATAGAAACAACTGCCGCGGTCGGAAGATGGAAACGGAGTGTCCAATGATCTCGGACTTAGAATATATGATGACAGGAGAAATGCAGTATCAGCGATGGAAAAGCTAGGGTGAGCATATTAGCATACAGGAGCGGGATATAACACCTCCCGGGGGTAGACTAAGCTTCAGTTAGGTGTAGGAACAGGTTTAGTGTTAATTTTGCCTTTAGCTAAGTCTTGAAGAGGAATAGAAGAAGGAGAAGAAGGTGTATTTTGGGTTGGAGATGGATTTACAGAAAGAGTTTGGGAAAATCTTGGAAGGATGCGAAGACAGCAGTTGTGTCTCTTTATTAAGATAAAACATTTATAAATGCATAATAAAGCAATAGCACAAGAAATTATTATTAAAGTAGTGGAATAATGAGTTTCATACTTTATAAAACCATGTTCATTTATAATTTTATCGGCTTCTTTTGATAAAGATTTTAATTTTAATTTATGTTCATTACTAATTATGTCCAAATCGAAACCTTGCAAATCTATATAAGCCTCATTATTTATTTCATTATTTAATCCATTAAAATTACAACAAGAGTCATTTATAATATTAATATTGGATACTATCTTATTTACTTTAAATTCCATTATTTTGGACTTAGGAACTAATTTAGTATTCTTACAGTAAGCTAAACAATTACTGGGCACATAAAGTATTCCTGTGCCTATTACATTTAAATCAATATTTGTTTTGTTGCGACATTCCATTGATACTTTACTATACATGGATTGTACATATATCCACCTATTGTTTGAAATGGATTTCCAAATATCAATTTTGCTATGAACACTATCTGTTTTACACTGCACTGGTAGAGCACTTATGATATTCACTAATAGTTCACTTTCACAACTCGGATGTTCACTGGTCGAAAATACTGTTGTCACGTCGCAGATGTAAGTTTGTGAATTCATCGCCCTACATTCCTGTAGGGAGTCTACAGGAGTACAATATGACGCTTTATCATTGGTCATTGCAATATATTTACTATTTGGTACAACATAAGTAAAATAATTAGATTTGGATACATCATGTGGTGTGGGAAGAGCAATATTATGATATAAATTGTATTCTTTTGGAGATACAAGGGGAATTCTTAAAATAAATACTACTTTACCATTAATACTATAGCTAAATACCCTAGAAATATTGACTAGGGAAAACATTTCACTTAATTCTAAATTTACAGGTAATTTTACATCAGCAGGTAAGTGACGGAAGTTATCGACAAGCTCTTTGTATAGATAGCTAGGCGGTAATATAGCTGGATGTAGTATGCTTTGACTACTAAACATTATGGCATTGACTATATCCTCTAATTGAAAAGATAAAGAAATAACATTTGCTTCTAGACTATTTAATACTGTTATCATATTAGTTTTAATTATTAAGTTTTTAGAAATAGTAGAAATATTATTTATTTTATCAGAGAGGTTGTCGATAGCTATATTAAGGTTGCCTTCATTAACTTTAATTTTATTTAATGTTACATTTATATTTGATAAAGTTGTTGTTGTTATTAAAATATTATCTTTAATTAATGAAGCCAACGTTTTTTGATTTGCTTGAATACCTTGAATTGCTTCATCATACTTAATAGCATCGTTTTCGTCAAGAGTACCGAAAATTGTTTTGAAAGCGGATCCTACTCTACCAAACCATGCATAACTACGGAATCTGTGATCTATTAAGTGTGATATAGAATTATATTCGTCCACTACATCGTTATATCTAACGGTAAGTGGCTGCAATACATTATTACATTCTAAACTATCGTCGGTTTCTATTTCTACTTTGTTCCAAGAATGGAATTCATATTAATTATATGTGATTGGAAATGCGATATATCTATAGGAGTAATAATATCTAGAAAGTTTGAACATATTTTTAATCTACCAATTGGATCAAAATAAATTCCCGGACTTGAATTAATTTGTTGAATATAGTCCTGAGCCGCTAAGGCGGAGGTGCTGAAATAGAAAGACATTTCTCTTAAATTTATATTGTTCTAACTTAATTTACATCTAACTTTATCCTATAGGTTGCATTGACGCATGTTTAATTTGATCAACGTGATGCTTAACATATTTACAATTTATTTGCAAGGACACAGTATTATAACCATGAACTTTGACGATTTTGTAAGGGCCTTTCCATTGAGGGGATAAGGCCTTTCTTAGCCGCAAATGGTTTTTTAAATAAACTAAATCACCAATCTTATAAGTCATAGGTCTCGTTTGGTTGTCATTGTAAGTTTTAGAATTTTGTTTTGAATGGATAATATTTTCTATTGCTTTATCACGGGCATGCTTTAATCGATGTTGTATCATTTTGACATATTCAGGATATGTGGCATCTTTTGTGGTAGTATAAACGGAATCTGGTAGGAATGGTTTATGGCCGAATAGAAGTTCGTATGGTGAAAATTTGGTAGTAGTGTGGTAGGATAACATTGCTGTGTAAACATATCGTGGCCAATTATCTTGATTATCGTTTACGAATGATTTGAGATAGTCCTTGAGTGTCGAGTGACTTCGCTCAAGTGCTCCCCGAGTCTGAGGATGGTAAGATGTATACCAGATTTGTTTTATTTTTAGAAAACTGCAAGTCTTTTTAAATAAATCGGCCGTAAAATTTGTGCCCTGATCCGTAAGTATTGTTTTTGGAATTCCAAATAGTGAAATAAAGTGAACTAGACATTCACTTGTCTCTTCAGCTGTTGTTGTTCTAACAGGATATGCTACTGAATATTTTGTAAGGTCGTCTTGTAAGGTCATTATAAACCTGATTTTAGCGGTACCAGATTCCGGTAATGGACCTACAATATCAATTGATATTCGCTGAAATGGTGCAGTCGAAGTAGTAGTTATTTGCATTGGCGCTCTATTTATTTGTCTAAAAGCTTTATTTTCCTGACAAAGAGAACACGATTTAACGTAGTTTTCGTCATCTGCGCCCATGCGTTTCCAATAATACTTTTCTTTGATTCATTTCCAATAATACTTTTCTTTGATACATCCTGTTTGATCCTAAATGACCGGCAATTGGTAAATCGTGATTATCTTTTAGTATCTTTTTTATTTTGCTTAACGACGGATACATAATGCTATTATGATATATGTGTAATTGAATATTTGTGGAATCGAAAAGATATCCTAACATATTATATATTTTAACAAAAGAGAATTTATCAAAGGGACTTTTAAAGTCAGTTACAGCGATTTGATGTGATGTAGGATATGACATAATTATCTGATCACGTGTATACTTCAGAGCTTTGAATAAGTCTGGGTAAGTACATTCATCGAAATGATTCACTTTAAAATATAAAAAGAGGTAAATTTTATCTTCAATAACTAAAGCGTTAAAAGTATACAATTCTCTTTCCATTTCCAGAAATTCTTCGACAGTAGGATTTGAACAATTACTTAATAAATCTTGCACATATGGTACCGACTCGTCTGTCTATTGAAGTAGGTACAATTAATAATTTTTGCGATGACTATAGAGTTTCATTGTGTTCATTGATTATGGTATTATAAGATTTAGTAGGATATTTTAGGAATTTAGAATAATTTTGGTCGGCTACAGGTAAGTAGATATATTTTCATCATTAGAATCACTGTGAGGAATAGTATTTTCAACAGGTAAGTCGTTGGATATAGAAGGTTTTGGTTGTGCTGAAGCTCTTGATTCAAGGTAAGTAGGTATTATGTTTTCATAATTAGGATTTTCAGTGTCAGTGTCTACTGCTGGCTGAACCACTTCTTCTTCAACAACGGGAAGTTCGTAATCAGTCATAGGTAAGTAATCAAGTATGTCACGTTGGAATTCTGGGAAATCAATATTAAAATCATTTGGAGACATAGATAAGTCAGGTGCGTTATTAGCGTTAGCAGGCGATGTTGGATTCGGTGGAGTGGATAATAGTTGGGAATCATTATTAGGATTGGTAAGTTCTGTGTTCTCAGGATATATTGGATTAACTGGGTACCTTGAGAGTGCGTCAGCCGCTGAATTAAGTTTGCCTTTTCTGTAAATAATTTCATATTCAAATTCTTTTAATTTTAACCTCCATCTTTGCAGTTTACTACTAGGATCTTTGTGATTAAATAACCATTTTAATGGTCTATGGTCTGTGACTATTTGAAATTTACGCCTGTAAAGGTAAGGTCTAAATGATTTGCAGCCAAAAAGTATGGCGAGCAGTTCTTTTTCGTTAGTGCTGTAATTACATTTACTTTTGTTCAAGGTGCGAGATGCAAAAGCTACTGGTTGATCTTTACCAATTTGTCCTTGTGACAGAACAGCACCTACCGCATAATTTGATGCATCACAAGTAAGTATAAAAGGTTGTGTGAAATCAGGATAAGCTAGAAGAGGAGCGGTTGTTAGTTTGGACTTTAATGTCTCAAAGGCTAGTTGTTGTTGGTTCTCCCAGTTAAATGGAGCATTCTTTTTTAGTAAATTAGTAAGAGGCTTGGAAATAGTAGGGAATTCAGGGATGAATCGGCAATAATAGGAAACTAACCCTAAGAATGATTTTATGTCTTTAGGGCACTTGGGAATAGGAAAATTTGTAACAGCTTTGACTTTGTCAGGATTTGGTTTAACGCCTTTTTCAGTTATTACATGTCCTAAGTAACTTACCTCTCGTCTCAAGAATACACATATGTCTGGTTGAAGTTTTAGGTTAAATTTGCGCAGTCTTTGAAAAATAGAAGTCAATTTCAAAATATGTGAGTCTAGGTCATAAGAATAGGTTACTATGTCATCAAGAAATGCATAACAACGGATACCCTGAAGTTCAGATAAGGCTGTGTTCATAAGCCTCTGGAAAGTGGCTGGGGCGTTTTTAAGCCATTCTTAATTTAATCTTAATTCATTTTAAGGCATTCTAAGAAACTGGTAGTGTCCTTCTGGGACGTTGAAAGCAGTTTTTTACTTATCAGACTCATTTAAGGGAATTTGGTGGAACCCGGATGCTTAATCTAATATAGAAAAATATTTGCTATTACCAAGTTGGTCAAGTATTTCTGTAAATCTGTGAGTAAATGAAACACTATGCGTGTTTCCTTTAGGTAAATTGATTTTTCATAAATTCTTTTAACTGTTGCCAATTAAAAAAATTCTTTACTTGAACAAGCCGTTTCGGCTTTTCCTTGAAGTTGACACAATATAAATTTCAGTAAAATATCTTTCTGTGACTCGGATGCTAAATCAAATGCATTATTGGAATGAACTAAAAATGAGTTAAGTGTATCTCGGCTACCATCATACGGCTTAATAAATTTTAATAATATGTTTAAATCTAATTCTGGTTTACTTGGAGGGTCTGCTTTGGCCTTCCTTTTAGATCTGGTAGAAGGACCTGAAGGTTGTAATGATTGAGGAGGTTGAGATTCCTCCTCTTCCTCTTCCACATCGGAGACATAAGCTTTTACGCTTTCGAATTTAACTGGGCTTGGATTTCTATCTTTAGATGCCTTTTTTTTTGTTGAAAATTAAGTAAAATAACAATTGTGTGAATTTATAAAAGTATTTTAAAGTTCAATTATATTTTAACAATTAAAATGCAATGACCAATATAGAGACAATACAAAGAACTCACAGAAGCGTCTGGTGCATTTCTCGGAGCGTAACTCGATCTCAGGCTCGATGATAAGGTGCTGCACGTAGACACGTCAACACGATGATGTTGATCAGTTATTATTATATTTTATTACCCGGATATTTTAATTTGCAATTATTTATTATTCGCGGTTATTTGGATTTCGCGGACACTTTGTGGAGATTGAGTCTTTTAAGGAACACGAACTTGTGGTAGTTTACTTTTATCTTGGAATATAGTTCTGGAACACAGTTTATTTCCCTCGAACTTTTCACAGTTTATTTCTCACAATACTTATATACTGAGACGTACCGGGGATGCGTTTTTAAATATCCCACCGCTGCCAACAATGTTATACAATACTCCACAGTTGCCTTTTAAAAAAAAATATTTATTATACAAACTGAAATAGTAATGAAATAGAAAAGCGAAATAGTAATTATAGAAACAACTGCGGCGGTCGGAAGATGGAAACGGAGTGTCCAATGATCTCGGACTTAGAATATAGGATGACAGGAGAAATGCAGTATCAGCAGATGGAAAAGCTAGGGTGAGCATATTACGAGGGGAGGTCCAAAAGTTCGCGGAATGAAAGGGTTGTTAATAAAATATAACAATAAATTTATTTTTCCTTTTCAATATAATCACCCTTAAGTGTAATACATTTATTTGATCTATGGATTAATTTTTCTAAACCATCGAAAAAATATTTTTTGTCTTTGGCCTCAAAATGCGCCGAAATTGCCTCCTTCACTTCGTTATCGTCGGAAAATTTCCTTCCTCTTAGCTCTTTTTTTAAATTTGGAAACAAATAAAAATCGCTAGGGGCCAGGTCTGGACTGTAGGGTGGGTGAACAAGTGGTTCGAATCCATGCGTGTGAAGAGCAGCCATGGCAACTCGGCTCTTGTGAACCGGCGCGTTGTCTTGCAAAAGCAACACACCCTTGGCCAATTTTCCACGACGTTTTTCTTTAATTGCCTCCTTTAACTTTTCCAATATTGTGGCGTAGTGTTCTCCGGTTATAGTGGTACCTTTTTCTTTATAATCAATCAGTAATATTCCCTCACAATCCCAAAAAACAGTGGCCATCACATTTCCAGCCGATTCTGACACTTTGAATTTCTTGGGAGGTGGTGTACCCTTTTTGTGCCATTGCATGGACAGGAGTTGTTTTGATTCAGGTTCAAAGTGATGAACCCATGTTTCATCTCCAGTAACAATCCGCTCCAAAATCTGCACAGGGTTGTCTCCACACACCTCCAAAAAGTGCTTAGACGCGTCGATGCGCTGCTGTTTTTGAAGCGGCGTGAGCATTCTCGGCACCCATCTTGCACTGATTTTGCACTTTTGTCATGCCCAAGTGGTCGTGCAGGATCCGCAAAATGGTTGTATCTGATACTCCAACAAATGCAGATAATTATGTTTTCTTTAAACGTATGTCTTCCAGTACAAGTTTTTCGACTTTTTCGACGATGTCTGATGTGGTGGCCTCAACTGGCCGCCCAGAGCGAGGGTCGTCTTAAATTGAATCTCGACCATGTTTGAAAAGTCCATGCCACTTATAAACCATTGTTTTACCAGGGCACTGATCGCCATAAACGGCTTCCATTTCATTTAAAATGATTTGAACGTTTTTTCCTTGCTTGGTAAGGAATTTTATCACAGCGCGATGTTCAATTTTCTCCATAGTTTGCTTCCGGATTGACTTGTTTAGCAGGCGAGTACTCGTAAACGAATGGCGCTATAGGGTTGAGATTTTATATATATACTAATTATGAGTGCTCAATTAGTATGACACTAAGCGAGCTACCCTATCCCCACTCCATCCCCTCCATTCCGCGAACTTTTGGAACTCCCCTCGTAGCATACAGGAGCGGGATATAACAGTACGCTCACTTACGGTTACACCTCGCACTGCTTCTAACTCATGTCGGGCTGGGACGGCCGTCAAACGGGGGTTCCTACGTACACGAAGCCGAATGAAACGATCATCCCTACTCGAAGTGCGTCTTTTTCTGCCTTTTCCTGCTCTTCTCACATAAGTACCGGTCTCCCTGAACCGTTGAATACTGCGATGGATCGTTGAAACTGGTCGACGAAGATCTCTGGATATCACTCTGTAAGTTTGACCATTTCTTCGCATTTCGAGTGCCCTGGCAATCTCCGTTGGGGCTAAGTCAGGCATAATTCAGTCTTCAACTCCAAAAAGATACGCGATTAAAAAAAAACTAACAAAAAACAGTATTTCAATGAAATTTTAAATCAAACTCAGAAAGAAGAAATACTCGAAGTTCGCTCCAGATAAGGTGTATTTGAATAAAATTAAAACAATTGCATAAAATGTGATGTTCAGTTGTTTTCTAAATTTGAAAATATTTATTTTTAAATTAAATGACGTATAAACCAGCCACCAAACTTATATGATACTGATATCAATATATATATACACACACCGGCATATTTAGCGGAACATAAAATAAAGGTTTGATATCATTATCATATAAGGTTGGTGGCTGGTTTATACGTCATTTAATTTAATTTAAATAATACCTTTTTACTAATGTTTTAAATGAGTCGACAGTTTTAACTTGCCTGAAATTAACAGGCAAAGAATTCCACGAGAGTATAGATCGCACTAATGGAAGAGCCAAAAAATGTTGTATTATGAACCGGGATATTGAGAAGGAGGTTAGCAGAGGAGCGTAGTTCTTTCTAATGGGATCGAAAGACTAATTTATATTTAAGGTAAGAAGGTGTTCTTGGATCGAAGAGTATAGAGTACAGAAAAGAGAGCACTTGAGAGTATCACCTAAGGCGTATAGGTGGCCAAGAAAGCCTAGAACGTTACTCTGACAAGTGGTCATATTTTCTCAAACTGAAGACAAAGCGGATTGCTTAATTTTGGAGACGTTTGAGCTTGTTAAGTTTGTCATCAGTAAGATCGACAAAGCACGTGTCAGCATAATCCAACATAGGACATAACAAGGACTCAGCAAGCAAAATTTTAGTTTTTATTGGAAGCAAGTTCTTAAACCTTCTGAGGGAGTGCCATACCAAGTGTACTCTCTTACTGACTGTCGTTATGTGGTCTGACCAAGATAAATTTTCGTCCATGAGAACACCTAAGTTTTTTACCTCTCTGCTGTCACACACACACGTGGCACATGAGTACCGTAAACCAACACCGGAGGTATATTAGCCCAGTTCACCCTTGAAACCAACCCTGGACTGCTAATAATAATAACCTAAGATTTAGCGGGGTTAATAGAGATGCCGTTACACTTACTCCATTCACAAATTGCATCAAGATCATTATTCAGATCGCCAATTTTACTACAGAGACTGTCCAAGGTAGACTGGGTGTAGATCTGAAGGTTGTCTGCATACAGGTGAAAGAGAGAAGAGATACAGGCACATATGGAGTTCATAAATAACGTAAAAAGAAGGGGAGATAAGACACCACCTTGCGGGACACCAGCAGTGTTATTGGACCACAACGAAAACTCGTCTTTTACACGAACACGTTGCCGGCGTCCCAAAAGATATTCTGTAAGACAACCAATCACTGTAGGCAACAGATTAAAAGAATGTCATGATCCACGGTATTAAAGGCGTTAGTAAAATCCAACAAAACCAGAATAATTAGATATTTATTGTCCATAGCACAACATATATCATCTGTAACTTTAATTAGAGCCGTAGTTGTGCTATGTCCAGGACGGATGCCAGACTGAAAATATGATAAAAGGTTGTGTTTCTTGACATATGGCGTTAACTGTTGATGGATCAACCTCTCCAGAACCTTTGATGAAAATGGCAAAATTGAAATTGGTCGAAAATCAGCAGGTGTAACTGGGCTTATTTGTTTTCGGTAAAGGAATTATCTGTGCGCTTTTCCATACTGACGGACACTTACCATTAGTTAGCACGAAGTTAAAGATGTGTTACAATTGGAGCAATTACATCAATGATTAGAGTGATCATCTTCCGGCTAATATTATCATTTCCAACAATGAGAAGAAATGTGAGTTATGTATAATAAAATCTTCAATGTTACATGTTTTGACGCTCACAATTAATCAAGAAACAGTTAAGTATGCAAAATGTGACTGTTCACTATATACGAGGGCTGCACTAAAAGTATCGGGAATGGAATATTTCCACTGTTCCTGTCATATTAAAATCTTTTTAATTTAAAACTCCTTGGTTTTAAAAATCGAATACCGTTTATTTATTTACAAAAAGATTCTCGGTCTTGTCACAAGGTCTTGTCAAACTTGTTTAGTCGTTGAGAAAATGGAATTGACTCGAGAAAATTCTAGAGCGATGATTTATTATGACTTTCGAAGTGGTTTAACACAAAAACAGTGTGTTGACCGGATGATTTCTGCATTTGGTGATGAAGCCCCATCCAAAACCACAATTTATCGCTGGTTTGCTGAATTTCAACGTGGACGTGTCAAGCTCAGTGATGATCCCCGTCAAGGTCGTCCAAAAACTGCAGTCACCCAAGAAAACGTTGATGCTGTGCGTAAGCTGATTGAGGAAGATCGACATGTGACATACCGCGAAATTCAGGCAACTTTAGATATTGGCCAAAACCGGCCATGTTGCGACTATTCCTCTTGAGTCCATTTCCAGAGTACCATTCTGCATTAACCGTTCTTTGTCCAAAGAACGGTTAATGCAGAATGGTATGCTAACATTTGTTTGCCACAGGTCGTTTCTGAACTCCGTAAAGAGAACTGCAACCGCCGCATCATCCTCCATCACGACAATGCGAGTTCTCACACCGCGCACAGAACAAAAGAGTTTTTAGAGCAAGAAATCATAGAATTATTAGACCATCCGCCGTACAGCCCCGACCTAAGCCCTAATGATTTCTATACTTTCCCTAAAACAAAGAATAAATTGCGTGGTCAGAGATTTTCATCACCTGAAGAAGCTGTGGACGCCTACAAAACGGCCATTTTGGAGACCCCAACTTCCGAATGGAATGGTTGCTTCAATGATTGGTTCCATCGTATGGAAAAATGTGTCAAATTTCGCGGACAATACTTCGAAAAGCAATAAATACATTTTTAAATAGTAATGTTGTGTCACTTCCTTGATTCCCGAAATTTTCAGTGCCGCCCTCGTAGTAATCAATATTAAGTTATTATGAATGAATTAATGAATTATTAATTTATTTAAGTTACACAGACTCACTCATAATGGTTAGTAAAACTTATAATAAACATTGTGACAATATATATATATACATATTTTTTTTTTAAATATTACATGTATCACTTCTGCACCATGCCGTTAGATATGGCGCAGCAGTGACAAACATAAGGGCAGTCAGCGGTAGCGGTAGCGTAATTTACTCGTGCTTCTGCAAACATCTCCGATGCACTGCAGTAGCAAGGAAGCCCCAACAGCATTCTGAATGCATTATTAAACTGCACGCGAAGGGTGCTGTAGGCTCTAAGCATGTATGAGGCCCACAGGCTGCAATTATCAACTTATAAATGGACAGATTGGCATATTCCTGATGTCCCCCACTATTTGTTCACTGGTGGACATCAGGAACTAAAGTAGCTTAGCAACAAAATTTTCCCAATGTCCACCAGCGAAAAATAGTGTGAGACATTGGGAATATGATATGAGGACAGATTGACTGATTGGCAATCTATTTGTCATAAACATCAGCAGCTCCAATTTCTACATACCTTTTGAGTAGAGGTGACACAGGCACTGCATCACAGGGTAGTTTGTCACCGCCTCGCAAGTGTGTCAGGGGTCCTCGATCTCCATGCCTTGTAATCACTATTACACCTTGGAGTAGCCACGCTTCATCATCCACCATAGCTACAAGACAATAATATTAACCATAATATATTTGTTCTATGTGTTGAGTTCACACAGGACCAATTCTAGTCTCATTTATAATCTCAGCGCATAAAAACATTCTGTCTATTGAGCTCTCACAGGACTTACTCAAATCTCAATTACTAAGGCGGGTCAATAAGTCCGTGACTTTTTTAATTTCTAACCTCCTTACTGAAAAAGCAACACCACTCCTGTCAACAGGCATCTGTCAGTTGACTCCTATCAAAATTTGAACTTGCTGCGTCAGTTAGTTTGTGTTTTACAGCTATCTTTATCAGACTATCCAGTAACTTAAGGAAACAATGGAAAAAAGTAAATTTCATGTGCTTATTAAGCATTATTTTTTGCGAAAAAAAACCATTACCGAGACCAAGGCTAAGCTTGATAAATACTATGGGGACTCTGCACCATCGATTTCAATGGTAAAAAAGTGGTTTACTGAATTTCATTGTGGCCGTACAAGCACTGAAGATGCCGAACGTCCTGGACGCCCAGTTGAGGTCTCTACACCCGAAACAATCGAAAAAATTCACGATATGGTGTTGGCCGACCGAAGATTGAAAGTGCAAGAGATTGTGAAAGCCATAAGCATCTCGCATGGCTCAGTGGTTTCAATTTTGAATGATCACTTGGGCATGAGAAAGCTTTCCGCAAGATGGGTGCCGCGTTTGCTCACAGTCGACCACAAACGCAATCGTGTAACAACTTCACAGGAAGGTTTGGCGTTGTTTAATCACAATATGGAGGAGTTTTTGCGCCGTTTTGTAACCGTGGACGAAACATGGATCCATCACAACACACCAGAGACCAAACAACAGTCAAAACAGTGGGTTTCTAAGGGTGAATCGGCGCCAAAGAAGGCCAAGGTGGGTTTGTCAGCCAATAAAGTTATGGCGACTGTTTTTTGGGATGCACGTGGGATAATCCACATTGACTATCTTCAAAAGGGAAGAACCATTAATGGGGAATATTATGCCAACTTATTGGACCGCTTCAATGAGGATTTGAAAAAAAAACGACCTCATTTGGCCAAGAAAAAAGTTATTTTTCACCAACACAATGCAAGGGTGCACACATGTGCAGTTGCCATGGCAAAAATCCATGAATTGGGCTATGAATTGCTCCCACATCCACCCTATTCTCCAGATTTGGCTCCGAGTGACTACTTCTTGTTCCCAAACCTGAAAAAATGGCTCGGTGGAAAAAGATTTGACTCCAATGATGAAGTCATCTCGCAAACAAAGGCCTATTTTGAGGACCTCGACAAATCATATTTTTTGGAAGGGATAAAAAAATTGGAGAAGCGTTGGACAAAGTGTATAGAGCTCAAGGGGGACTACGTTGAAAAATAAATGATTTATTTATCAAAAAATCTGTGTTTTATTCCAAAAGTCACGGACTTATTGACCCGCCCTCGTATAATCTCAGACCATAAAAATACTATACACTTTTTAAGTCATCAGTTAGTTAGAAGTGACAGACTTATGTCCAACTGTAATTTTACTTAATTTACAATTGAAAAGTAAAATTTTTAAAAAAAAATTACTTAATTTACAATTCATGTGGTTCTGGGTGAACCCATCCCAGAGGCATAGCCCAATGCCACCACACACGTCGCAGGTTGCGGATAGCGATACGGTCTCCAGATATGGGGACTAGCTGCCTTGTGCAGTCGCGGACAATTGGGCGGTCCATATGGAGGGGTGTTGGGGTTACTCATGGCGGGGTAACTTCTATAAAGTGACACCAAACCCAATGATATGTAGACGACAGTGGCAAGCAGGAGTCGCCACTATAATTAAAGTTCTGACCCGGGGAGACCAACCTCGAGAGCCTTGGGTGGCTGTTGGTCTAGAAGGTACTCCGAATAAGAAACCAATGTGCTGCCTTGCACATAGATGTTGAATCACCAAAGGCTAGGATGTATACCCGACAAGTATACCAAATAAACATGATATTAGCAGGATTTAAAAACAAAATACCCCAGGAAGGTACCGCGGCCAAGCCGGAGAATCCTTCCCTGAGAAAAGTCCACTGGGAAACTCAGGCAGTCCCATCGTATCTGGGGGGGACGAAATTTTGCTTACGCGCGAGGATAGGAGAATTCAGCAGGAAGAAGAAAACATAGGAGAAACAACAGCACAAGAAGGGAACAAAACACATCATGTAAACAAGAAGATGACGCAGCAAGTCTTCCATCCCAGCCTTTTTAAAATAAGACAAAGAAGCCATTCTCTTGGAAACAAAGATATGAACTCCGCCTCTCTACAGCATCATAGAATGGGAGAACGAATTGAAGACGCAGAAATCACACAGGAAACAAATGTTTATAACTTAATTGACCACCCAAAAGACATAAAAACTTCTAATACCTGACAGTAAGAGCGAATACCACAGACTAAAAAAAAAGGGTGGAAACAAAGTATCCACCAGCAGAAAACGCAAAGAAAAACACTCATATGTCAGGCTCAATGACAGCTACTTATGCAATATCAACACTAAACC
The DNA here is from genome assembly GCA_963565745.1 of Phengaris arion. Taxonomy (NCBI): domain Eukaryota; kingdom Metazoa; phylum Arthropoda; class Insecta; order Lepidoptera; family Lycaenidae; genus Phengaris; species Phengaris arion. The sequence continues at coordinate 2,035,633 of OY751451.1, read as the reverse complement.
AATTTGAAATCTTAAGCGACGAGGGAGACAACATTAAGAACAAAGAAACAGAAAAACCACCAAAACCAGAACCAATTTTCGTTACTGGGGTCATGGACATCATCTACCTTAATTTTTTTTTACAAAAAATCACAACAGCAGAAAAATTCATTATGACTACATTAAGATCAGGACACATTGTTAAAATTATGCCAGAAAATATAGAGGTCTACAAATTAATAAGAGAAAAGTTCATTCCAGACAACATTAGTCATTATACTTACATGCTTAAGAGTGAAAGACCCTATAGAGTTGTACTGCGAGGCCTCCACAGCTCGGAGGACATTTCTGAAATAAAGGAGGGACTAAAATCCCAAGGACATGAAGTAAGACAACTCATAAACGTGCGCCATCGAGTCTCAAAAGACCCCCTTCCTCTATTCTTTGTAGATCTGGAACCAAAACCAAACAACAAAGACATATTCAATGTTAAATTTCTAAATCATATGAAAGTAACCTTTGAACCACCTTATAAGAAAAAAGAAATCCGGCAATGTAAAAGATGCCAAAGATTTGGGCACTCTAAAAATCAATGCTTCCGACCGTACAGGTGTGTCAAATGTGGAAATGACCACCCAACCAGTAGTTGTACCAAAACCAAAGACACGCTAGCTACCTGCGCCAACTGCCAAAAAAATCATCCAGCTAGTTACAGACGTTCGAAATACAAACAATATAAAGAGCATATACTAAAAATATAGCCTAAACAAACACAAAAACAAATAAATCAGAACAATAAAGGTTCCGACTTCGAGAAAACGCAACCAACTAAATCCAAAACATACTACAGAAATACCGAAACGTACGCGGAAATGGTAAAGAAAAAAGAGGAACACTCAATGAACCCAAATCAACCAATCCAAATGCAACAGCTTGATGACATCTAGAACAGATGTTTGACAGAATCCAAACCATGATGATAAACATGGTAGACAACATGATGGATCGCTTTATCCAACTCATAAGCAGCCAAATGACAAAATAAATAAATCACACTTTAGCATAATAACATGGAATGCCAACGGACTAGTCGGACGGCGACTAGAGCTGGAAATGTTTCTCCACGTGAAGAAGATAGACGTGGCGTTTATATGTGAAACCAGATTTACAAGCAAAAGCTACCTCTCCATCAAGGGCTTATACTACATATGCTACAAATCAACTATCGAAAAATGCACATGGTGGAACAGCAGTTCTGATAAAATCTAATATAAAACATCACCCACTTGAACCTTTTTCAACCGATAAGATACAAGCTACACTTGTTCAAGTGCACGATAAAGGCTCAGACATAACACTCGCTGCAGTTTATAGTCCCTCTAAACACCAGACAAGTAAGGAAGAATATAAAAACTTATTTACTGCACTTGGAAACCGGTTTATAATTGGAGGCGACTGGAACGCAAAACATCTGTTTTGGGGCTCTAGGCTAATTACAACCAGAGGGAGACAGCTTTATCAGCAAGATCTTATCCTTGATTGTCTCTCCACCAGTGAGCGCACCTACTGGCCGACTGACCCGCATAAGATGAACGCTTCATAACAAGAAACATTGCAATTAACAATACAAGCATCCAAGCCGACTTGGATCTTGTTTCAGACCACTCAGTAGTTGTGCTTCATGTATACAATAAGGTGTTCCTAACAGAAGCACCACCGAAAATATACAACAGAAACACTAACTGGGAGACATATCAAAACGTCATCACGGAAGAGACTCAGCTCAGGATCTCACTAAAGACAATTGACGAAGTAGAATTCGCTATAGAGAAGCTCAATCAAACTATCCATGACGCAGCAAGCAGATCCACAACACATAATAAATCAGGAATCGCAAAAGAGCATGTGTACCCTACATACATTAAACAGTGCATCAGCGAAAGACGAAGACTACGCAGAGTCTGGCACAACACCCACTATCCTAGCGATAAAACTGCTTTTAACAAAGTCTTACAAAAATTAAAAAAGCTAATCAAAGAACTGGAAAATGAGAACTTACAATCGCATCTTGATGCAGTATCGTCTGCGTAGGTCGCTGTGACGGTATCGACGTGAGTTGGTAAGTCTGCTGTGAATATAAGGTACAAAACTGGGCCCTGCGGAACTCCGGATCTTATTTCATGCATGGGTGATATTTCGCTATTATAACGCACTCCATAGCATCTGTTGTCAAGATAAGATGTTAGAATCAGATAGAAAGAGTGCGTTTGCATTTTCTTAACTTTAAATAATAGTCCATTATGCCATACCTTGTCAAAGGCCTGGCTAATGTCCAAAAAGACTCCGCAGCGTTTGAAGCGTGGTTAGAGCAATGGCGCATAAGAGCCAATACTAATAAATCTGTCCAAGTGACTTTTACACTGAGAAGGAAAACCTGACCACCTGCAAAACTATATAATATAGATATTCCACAATCAGATGATGCCAAATACCTATGATGCATCTCAATCGTCGTCTTACTTGGCGCAAACACATATGGACTAAAAGGAAACAGCTTGACTGTAAGCTTCGCAGCATGAACTGGTTAATCGGACGAAAGTCACAGCTGACAGATGACAGTAAAATGGTAATCTACAAAGCTATACTAAAACCTGTCTGGACTTACGGCATTCAGCTTTGGGGCACGGCCAGTCGTAGTAATATTGAAATACTCGAAAGGTTTCAAAACAAGACAATGAGGGCAATGTTTAATATCCTACCACACATAAGCAATAAATACATCATCCGAGATTTTAAGTTGAGAACAGTAAAAGAAGAAATTGAGCTATACAGTAAAAAATACCAAGATAGACTACATAGGCTGCACTAAAAGTATAGGGAATGGAATATTTCCACTGTTCCTGTCATATTAAAATCTTTTTAATTTAAAACTCCTTGGTTTTAAAAATCGAATACCGTTTATTTATTTAAAAAAAGATTCTCGGTCTTGTCACAAGGTCTTGTCAAACTTGTTTAGTCGTTGAGAAAATGAAATTGACTCGAGAAAATTCTAGAGCGATGATTTTTATGACTTTCGAAGTGGTTTAACACAAAAACAGTGTGTTGACCGGATGATTTCTACATTTGGTGATGAAGCCCCATCCAAAACTACAATTTATCACTGGTTTGCTGAATTTCAACGTGGACGTGTCAAGCTCAGTGATGATCCCCGTCAAGGTCGTCCAAAAACTGCAGTCACCCAAGAAAACGTTCATGCTGTGCGTAAACTGATTGAGGAAGATCGACATGTGACATACCGCGAAATTCAGGCAACTTTGGACATTGACATGAGTCAAATACAAATAATCTTGCATGAACAATTAGGTGTAAAAAAGTTGTTTTCCCGATGGATACCGCATTTGCTCTGTGAAGAGCAAAAAGCGGCTCGCGTTACTTGGTGCGTCAGAACTCTCGAAAGATTCCACGCAGGATCCTCAAATGCTGTATACAACATCGTATCAGGTGACGAATCCTGGATATAAGCGTACGAACCCGAAACAAAAAACCAGTCACGAGTTTGGGTGTTCGAAAATGAGTTAAAGCCAACAAAAATTGTTCGTTCACGGAGTGTTGCAAAAAAAATGGTGGCCACGTTTGTCTCCAAAACCGGCCATCTTGCGACTATTCCTCTTGAGGGACAAGGAACGGTTAATGCAGAATGGTATGCTAACATTTGTTTGCCACAGGTCGTTTCTGAACTCCGTAAAGAGAACTGCAACTGCCGCATCATCCTCCATCACGACAATGCGAGTTCTCACACCGCGCACAGAACAAAAGAGTTTTTAGAGCATGAAATCATAGAATTATTAGACCATCCGCCGTACAGCCCCGACCTAAGCCCTAATGATTTCTATACCTTCCCTAAAATAAAGAATAAACTGCGTGGTCAGAGATTTTCATCACCTGAAGAAGCTGTGACGCCTACAAAACGGCCATTTTGGAGACCCCAACTTCCGAATGGAATGGTTGCTTCAATGATTGGTTCCATCGTATGGAAAAATGTGTCAAATTTCGCTGAGAATACTTCGAAAAGCAATAAATACATTTTTAAATAGTAATGTTGTGTCACTTCCTTGATTCCCGAAATTTTCAGTGCCGCCCTTGTATATAGCCATATAAACAGATTAGCTACTAACCTGCAGGGATCAGGCAGTCTCATTTTCTCTCGACTTAAGAGAAATTGTGTACCAAACCTCACAACAAGATTTGTAGACAAATGAAGAGAATTGCATCACTGGATACACATCTCTGCTAAGGACATTACTGCAGATGAAAATCGACCAACAAATTAGACAATTGTTAAACAACAGATATCTAAGAAGTAGGATGCATAAAGAAAAAAAAAATTACAATTCTGTACTTAAAAATAGTAGAGATAATTTGGAATTAAGCCAATATATGATAGCAAGCATTGTTTTACTTAAAATACTTGCTAACATTAAAACAAGTATGACTGCTGAAATTAAAATATCATTAGAGCCTGTTGCATAATCTACTGTTAAGTGTCAGATAGCTTATTCGCATATTTTGTCTCTGTCACTCAGTATAAAGTTAGCCCCCCAAACTTCCAAAGAAGCTATTAGTCACTATTAGACTATTGTGCAACAGGCCCTATTACAATTTTACTTAGAATTACTGCTTTTTGGAGAGTTATGTATGTGAGTTGGTGAATGTCGAGTGATTTGAGGCTAGTGTGGAGTGTTTTAGGGATGATGTCAGCACTGGAGTTGATGATGGGTATGGTTTTGAGTGTTAACTTTCCATTGTGAGTTTAATTCGATTATTATTACTATTTACCTTCAGACCCCCTTACAATATTCTCTGGCGGATTGCAGGCTCTTAAATATAGTCTCCTGTACTTCATGTCACTCTTAAGTATAATGTTGTTTTGAGTCACCTTAAGAGCTACGGTTGCTTCTTTTACTGCCATGTATTTGTAAACAACTGCAAATAAATGTTTTGGGTAACTATCACTTTAAAATTAGGTTCAGCAGTTACAAAGGGTTAATATGTAGCCTTAGGTGCGCTAGACAACTAGGACTAAATTGTTTCATTTATATATAACGATAAAATAAGCTCTAATGAAGTAAGAAAATTAACTCAATATAGGTATTAATGTATATTTATTGATCATACAGTTTTAAACTTATCACAGGTACTAAGTCGTTTTACAAAAGAAACAATATGTATTTATTGTACATGAAATTAAATGATCGTATAAACTAATTAATATTGTGATAATACCCACCAGTAATTAAGAAAAATATCCAAATACTCATGCCCACATAGCAATAAAATGCTCGGTGTTGAAATGAAAACTTCATCATCGTAAATATTTACTCTATTAAACCGTTTTACCTAATTAAGAGATCATTTCTACTAATATCTTATTTGGTGATTTTGTTTTAAAATTAAAACACATTTTTGTAATTTAAACATTTTTATTACGTTGGATTCAAAGAACAAAATAAGATGGAATTAATGGTTCGACATAGAGGTTACATATTACTACTGAGAATGGATTTCGGAATTTGTTTTGATATTTTTTTTTATAATTTTCCTTCTTCTTTAGCCCCAATGAAATCAAGTTTTGGCTAATTCACCGAGTAGGTTTAATTAGTATTATTAATAGGTAATTTCGGTTCTTAAGGTGTATTCTTTTGGGAGAATACTACTAATAAATATTCGTTAACATCTACGAGGACAAGTGTGGGCAAGTGGCTGCAAAAAATGGTACATATTTTACTCGAGGTCCAGCCTGCAAAGCTCCGGTACTACTGGCCGTCAGTAGTGTCAAAAGAGTCAATAGTTTTTATTATTAAAATTAAATTTAGGCTTTGAGAGGCATGTTGTCTAAAAAACTTTTTTTAGTCTATAGTCTATTAGACGTTAGATTAGCTCAAAATTCAGAGTCTACGTTCTTGGATATAGATAATTTATTTAGCTCTCTTTCCACTCCAAGTTTAATCTTGAGTGACTTTAATGCTCATCATCAATGGGGGAAGATGTCTTCCCCCATTGATGATCCAACAGGGACGGCGAGTATTTATTAGATATTATAGATAAATATCATTTATGTGTGATTAATACAGGTGACGTGTTGTACATGCAAATGAAAATGAAAGTGCTGTTGATCTTTCAATTTGTTCTCCCTCGTTAGTGCCAAGTATATCTTGGCAGACTTTACCTTCTTCATATGGTAGTGATCATTATCCTTTACATTTATCTTTTCCCTATAAAAGTAGCAATAGAGTGCTAAAAGAATAAGACATAAATATAAATTGGATAAAGTTGATTAGTGTAAATTTAAAAATATAACGAGTGCACAGGAGACCGTGCCTTCTCGCTCGCACGTTCAATAAACATTTTCGAGACATTTTCGGTTTTCATTTATTAAAAAGAGGAAATATAGCGTCAAATTAATAAATTACCTGAAATTAAATTTGGTAACGAATTAACTTCTTCTGAAATGTTGGCTAGGGCAATAATTGAAGTAGTTGATAAGTAATTGCGTACTAAAAAACCTATAGGAACTAAAGTCTCATTCCTACCATGGTGGATTGCAAGTGTTCGGAAGCTGTTGAAAAAAGGAAAATAATTGAAAAGGAATATGCAAATAACATGTCTAATATTTTTTTTTAAACTAACACAAACTAAAATACATAAACACAAACTAAATCCACTCGTATTTTTATAAAACAAAAGAAGCAACAAGGGTGAAAAAAAATATCCCCTTATTCTTATAAAGTTTATAGTAAATATAATAAAAGAACGATTTATTTCTGTTTATATTAATGAAACTGAGTGTTTTGTCCGTTCTATAATCAAAGGACAAGGACAAGGGTCAGTTCTAAGCCCATTACCTTATGACATTTATACATACGATTTAGAACCTGTTGTTATGGAATTTGTAAAAATTTTGCAATATGCAGATGATATTTTACTTTTTTATGCTATTAATGTAAATAAAATAAACAAATGACTACTTTTGGAAAAAAAATCCATGTTTTAAAAAAATAATAATTTGAAATTAGAATTCTTAGCCAAACAAAAAATATTTTGATTTGAAATGGCCAGTACTGCAGAACGGCGATTTCATAGGTAAAGACCTATTATCAGGAAATGTGGGAATTGGTGTTTATCACTCAGTATAAAATTCATCAAAAAATTAAAATTTCTATGCAAAGTTCCGTTTTCTCTGGAGAATGTTTAGCCATTCTCAAAGCCTTAGAATATGTATTAATGTTTAAATTAACAAAGTCATTATATTTACTGACTCTAAGAGTGCATTACAGGGTATTGAAAAATTTGCATTTCGTAATAAACCCTTTAATCATATCATTTTCGATATCAGGACAAACTATAAAAATGGGATATACTGTAGAATTTTCTTGGGTTTCTAGCTAAATGGCATCTGCCATTTCATTGCCTAAGATTCCTGAGTAGGAATCTTAGGCAATGAAATGGCAGAATGAATGTTGACACTCATCCATTTAAAATATATCCTTACGACCATCTAAATTTACCGATAATTCGTTTATACGATGACTGGAATAAGTATTGGGAGTTTACTTGACAACATAACACATTTGCAGCCTATAATACCAAAAAATTCTTGGTTTCATAAAATCAATAGTTCCAAACTTATAATTTCGTCGATAATAAGAATGCGTTTGAGACATATTATGTGTCTTCCTAGTCATTTAAGTAGAATTGGCATTTTAAATAATGATGCGTGTGATTGCAAAAAGGAATCGGGAACTTTAGATCACATATTTTTCTCGTATCCTTTACGTGATCATACTTCATTTTTATCCTCTTTGCGCTCCCTCCATGTTCCCTTTCCTACTTGTATGATGTGTATAATATATAATCCTGTAAAATATTTCAGTGTTTTAAGTGAATTTATAATAATCAATGATTTAAGTATGTAAATGAGTATTTTATTTAATTTATACGTACGTTATTAGTACGTAAAAAAGAGAACATTCAGGCCCCATACATTTTTGGGCCTTTTCTGAAAGTGCCGACCAACAAAAAGAAATGGTTCGTGTGTTTAGTACTAGTCATTTGGAGCAATAGTTAATATGGCAGCAAAGTTGTGGGATTACTCTAAGTCAAATAAAACAAATCGGATCATTCGCCATTTTCATTTATTTATTGATTTTTACATTTTATATCAGACTGAAAATAACTGATATTTTAGAGTTCAATTACAAAAGACTTCTAATTCTCATGCAATGAAACTATAACACTCTCCAAACCTAGTGCCGGTGGGCGTATAATTTTTCATATATAAAAATTTATTTTTATTTCATTATATAAAAATTCAGCATACCGTACGAAACTCATGTACCACACAATAGTCATGGTGTGTGAACAACACCCTATTGTCCGTTTCCCTATTGGGCATGAGCAGTAATAATATGGAATGGCCTGTCTTCCATGAAGTGCTGGATCAGCTGTAATGTATACGTGATACGTTTTCGACGAAACGTGGCGAGATTGTATACGGCCTCGTAATACGAGAAGATCTCGTCCAGCCATCTCCCGAACTTCTTCCACAGGAATATCCCCGGCGAGTGATGAAAGCTCCATCTGGTTGTACGTGTTCACCGTAGTAACTACGGGCTTGCTTCAGTTGATAGCTGCCCAAAGCAAACAGCGTCAGTTCTTCTTCTGTCAGTCTAGGGAAATTATTGAATTCAGGCATATCGGCTCCCATGGCCTGAAACTGTTCTCTCCGTCTATTATAATTGTTTGTTATAACAAGTTCTGCCAAACTGTTTGGCGTATTGATTCGTTCATGAATTATCTCAAGGAAATCGCTTTCGTGCACGTTGTTGTCAATTAGGACATGGTAGCTGTTCAGCAATGCTGCCGCGATTCTGAAATAATCTATCATGTTACCTAATGCCCGGTTACTGTGAACATGTTTTAGTAAACGAAAATCTCTTTTGAAGCGACCATTTATCACTTCGACCACCCAGCGGAAAATGGTCACAAGTCTAGATTTATTAGCCTGGTCAGTAGTAAGCTGGGTTTCGTTCGGGTGCTTTGTTTCTGGCATCTGAGCCACATAACCACATGCCTCCAGATTGCTTATAGAATCTCTAAAGCCACGGTCTAGGATGAAAACATCTCTATCCCGGTAAAACCAGTGCAACACGCCATCTTCGTCATTTAAAGTATTCTTTAAAATCTGAGCATCGGAGGTTGTTGCAGCGTATGGTCCCTCTACTGCAATTATCGTTCCATCGCAACAAACATATAAAAAAGGCTTCAAAAGGTTTCGGAACTTATGATTACTGTACGATTTTCTCTGGAAAAAGTAATTAGAGCTTTTTTGGAGATATATGTATGTGCCATCGAGAATAGTAATCAACTTTCTTTCTTCAATTGGACTATCTGGATTGCCAAATAAACGCTCTGGAATCATAAGGTTCTTCTGCACTACTTCCTCTCTGGTTATATGGTCAAATCCGACACGGGATGGTACAAAGTCGCTTAAAAGCTCTTCCAAGCCTATCTTTAGTTTTCGTTGAAAGCTTGATTCGGACATTTTAAATATGGATGCTAACGGGGCATTAGAATCGCCTGTACGCTTTTTCGCTAATAAATAATTAAAAGGGAGGAAAGTAGGAAACTACTTACTTCATTATCCACCAGTTCGTCGATTACAATCTGAGCAATATCAATAAATTTTTGCTCTCGGGAAGACCAGGTGTATCTACGCCGTGTACCGATTGGTTCACGACACCTTATACACAATTCTTCAGCCACTGTATACCACTAACACACCACGAACAGAGTTAGAGTTGTCTAACTAAAGCGTAAGAATGTTTATTTACGATAAAGTACGTATGATAGCCGTCCGATGTAACACAAGTCGCATGGATAACTAACAAACAAAATGGCTTTTTTTACTTGAACGTATTTGAATGTCGCCGTCTCACTCACTCCACACGCCGCCGGTGAGCGAACTAGCGGACAAGATCAGACAGGTTTTGCCGCGTTCTATTGTGTTGTTTGTGACGTGATTGTAAATTGCTAGAAAAGTGTAAGTAAAATGAGGGGCTAGTTGTTACTCCTTTCATTTCACAACGACTTCGGATGATTATTATTAGCAATATTTATCATTATTTTATATTTTTCCTCACTTTCAGAAATCAGACAATGTATGAAAATGACAAATCATAGAACTTGTATAACTTGACTTATACAACTTTGATGCCATATTAACTATTGCTCCAAATTACTAGTACTAAATACATGTACCATTATTTTTTGTTGGCCGGCACATTCAGAAAAGCCCCAAAAAAAATGATCTCCTTTGTATATTTCATGATATTATTTTCCTGATGGTATCTTATCAAAATTTTTGCCCCTTGATTCCATGTTGCTCCTATTACATATTTTACCGCGATTAGTTTTCTTACCTTTAACACTTGACACTGGCAATAGTTTCAAGCTAGTCACCATATAAAATAAAACGTGTATTCCACTATTGTGTTTTATGTGTGTGTTTCCTTATTGATGCGCATTAAGTCACCTGTCCACCCAGCGGAAGATCAGCGCTGATTGCTTGCAATCGGCACATGCTGAGCTATGTTGGCTTGTGCTCTAAAACACTTTTTCATTGTTAATTTTTTATTGTTTGCAAAAATATGTATGTTTTCTTGGACAAATAAACATTATTCGATTCTAAGTTTTGCCTACAAGTCCGCTTCAAGCCCGTAGTATTGGATTTGCAGGTGAGTAAGCGCCTTTACTTCAAAGAGCTTACTATTTTGTATTCTCCCCAAAACTCCCTCACAAGTTTCACTAAAGCGTCTTTACCGAAGTCTGAACCACTTTACTGAATCGACTGACTCATTAGCAGCATTGATGATTTATTTAGACATTTACTAGATTTTGGACGAAAAACGGTGTTGAAAACAAAAACGAATATTCGTTTCCCGACTCTTTAACTTGACACTGGCAATGGTTAATACTATACTGTCAAATAAAAAAAATATTAGTCAAAAATTGTGGGAAAAATATTTTTATTTTGTGGCTCGAAACATGTTCAAACTTGCAACGATGAGTAATTTGTGTTTTGTTTTTGAAATGTATTGCATTACAAATTGCAATTTTAGCCATTAAACAAGTGTAACAAGCTTGTGTTTGCAAGGATTCGAGCAGATTTTTGTGGTAAATAGTATCCCAACCAAATCGAATCCACTTTCACTCGGTCTTAAAACCCGGTTATGTTTTTTATAAAAAACATTAGACTGTAGTGTTTTAAAGATAAAATAGCTATGGCTTCAAAAGTGGAACAAGCTACAATAGTGATTTTAGATGTCGGCAAAAATGTAGGCCCATGTCCCGATGAAAAAGAGAAGGAAAGTTTCTTTGAGAAAGCCCGTTTATGTACCCGTCGTATTATAGAACGTAAAATAATAAGCCAAGGTAAAAACTTACTCGCTATAGTTCTATTGGGTACTAAGAAAACCGAAAATTCTTTGGCTGCAGAATGTGAAGGTAGTTTTCGTCACATAAACGTATCTGTACCGTTGCAAGAACCAACATGGCAGATGATACGAGACCTACCAGAAACAGTAAGTACTTGACAAAAATAAATGTTTAATCATGTTGGAAGTGATGGGTAATGCTAATGATCAAATATATTTTTACAGCCATCAAAATCAAAAGGCAACTGGTTTGACTCGCTTATTGTGGCTGCAGATCATTTTAAAAATGCAATCAGTGGTCTTAAGATACTACACAAAAAGATAATTCTACTCACAAACTTTGAAGCACCATCACACTTGGAGTCAGAGGATGAAATTCAACAGGTATGTAAACAAATTATTAGCATTTAAATTCATATACATAAAATTATAAATACAGTAGTTTTAGCTCACTAGTTATATTATAATTATTGTAATATCAAACAAACACACATGACGGTGTGATGCTTATGCCGTTCAACCAATCAGCATATATTTATCTTATGGTATTTACAATTTTACATTGATATATTATAAGAAATAAATAGTATACAAGAAGTATGAAAACTTATTGCTTTTTCATAGATATTTTCTAATAAGTACAAAACTAATTATAATTATAATAATTGTTTTAGGTGTTAAATGGATTTAAAGAAGAAGGCTATGAAGTTGATATAATTGGTCCGGACTTATATCCTGAGAATGACAACAAAAATTTTGACATTCTCTTAGCTCGACAATTTGTTGAAGGCACAAATGGTGCAACAGCTACATTCGAATATACTATGAGGTATCTGGCATTTCATAGAAAGAAAGTTATTAATCCTACTCCTTGGAATGTAGATTTGACCATCGGACCTAATATTAATATCCCCGTTTCTGCCTACATAAAGATTAAAACAGAACCTGTTATTAAAAAATGGTCCAAAGCTGTTAAGGATTCCGTTTCTAATTCAGCAAGTACCTCTGAAGCTATCACCAGGACAAAAGTACACATTGGTACAGAAAATCAGTCTGTTGTGACGAGTGCAGAAGTCATCCAAGGTTATCACTATGGACAACAATGCATTCCTTTTGCAGACTGTGATAAAAGCATGCTTTACCAACCTGGATCAAAATCTCTATCAGTTTATGGATTCACTAGCTATGACAATATACCTTGGCAAACTTTGAACAGTGAGGGGATATCATACATATTTGGGCGAAAGAATGATAATAAAGCTCAAAAAGCTGTAACATGCCTGGCTCAGTGTCTCTCAGAGTTGAATATGGTTGGAATTGTTAGAAGAGTTTACAATAATGGAAATGCCCCAAGAATGTATGCTTTAATTCCTGTCATTGACAACGACAATTTATTCTGCTTGTCATTAGTCGGCCTCTGTTTCAAGGAAGACATAAAAAACATGGCTTTCCCACGGACAAATTTAAAAAAGTATGAATGTTCTGAGAAGCAAGTCGATGCTTTTAAGGCATTGATCAAGGCAATGGACCTGATGAAAGCTTATCAAGCAACTGAATATGATGATACAGAAGCCTTTCCTGTTGCCAACACTTTTAGCCCGACCGCCCAATATATTTTAGATTGCATAACATTCCGAGCAATGAATCCAGGTAAACCTCTGCCTAAACCGAGGGAAGATGTCCAATTACTCCTGCAAGTGCCACCATTGATAGCAAAGAGGTCAAAAGAGGCCTTAGACAATATAAAAGAACTCTTTACCTTAAACAAAATTCAAACTTTCAAAAGAAATAAGACCACAAATGTAGATCAATACCCTACAACTAGCAATGGTCTTAAAGAAGACATTGATAATATGCCCAAAATTAATTTAGGCACTTCATTAAATGGCAATAAAACTCTCAAAGTGGGCACACTTGACCCCATAAAAGATTATGAAAGTATTAAAATTGAAGGAACATCCCAAAAAGATATTTCTTCTCAAATGTCTGAAGCAATTGAAAGCATGATTGTCAATAACATAGATGGAGATTACACAAAAGCATTGAATGCTATGGCACATTTCAGAGCAGACTGTGTAAAAGACGATCCAGATAATTACAATGACTGGTTGAGAAATTTAAAGTATAAACTTACAGATCTGAAAAAACAAAATGTTGTAGACATGATTAGTTCTAAGGGACTAAACTTGATTTTGGAAACTGAAAATAGTCTGAGTAAATTAAAGTTTAGCGAAGACAGTGAAATGTATGAATATGATACAGCTCCGCAGCTTACTGATATAAATATAAGTTCAGAAATTAATGACATCTTTGATAACATGTAAATTTATTTCTACACTAATTATTTTTTTATGTGTGAGCTTGCTTTTTTAACATTCAATTTTATTTTATGTAAGTTAAAAGAGCCTTATAATTGTTTTAAAGATTATAATATAGTTGTTGTATACAATTTGTTTGATTTATTACATCAGACTTGGATTTTTTATTACATATATATCAAAACATAGAGTATTCTAGTAATATTTAAGAATTGAGTACTGAAAAATGTTATTCTGTTATTAATCCCCAACGAAAATGAGAGGGTGTTATAAGTTTGACATCTCTGTGTCTTATCTGTCTGTAGCATTGTAGTTCCCAAATGTATGAACTGATTTTGATCAATTTTTTTATTTGCAAACTGACATGATCGAGAGTGTTCTTAACTATCATTCATCATCATCAGCTCACTTACTGCTTGACAATTCAAGTGTTACTTAACAAAAATTATTGTGTTTTTACTTTGTGTAGTTTCAATAAAAAATGCAGTAACATAGACCTCAATATTTATTACATATTTCAATAAACTAATTACAAACCTGCAGAATACATCTATAAACAAATCATTGCACACCACTCGTACTGATTTTGTTTTGGGAGTGTAAAAGCTCCAGAAACTCTTGCAGAGACAAATCTTCCTGGCAGTCTGTGTCTAAGTCATGCTCGAGTTGTGCTTCCATGGAATTTGCATCGGGACTCAGAACAATATTCTCATCTAGTACAACGTGATTTAACCGCGACTTTAGGCTTTGAAGTATCTCCTCCAACTCTAAACATTTATTTCGGATCGACGTACCGAGGTCTGACGTGGGGTCTATATCGTCTATCGCGGCGGTTTCGGACAGGGAGTTAGCTGGAGTACGTGTACGCGGCGGCTGTATAATGTTGAACAGATTCTCGGGAATCCCGTTCCCATTCCTCGCGTCCGGACTCCGAGAGTCCGTAAACTCTGCTAGAATCTCGTCGATTATGTCTTCGGCGTTTTGCCGCGGGTCATTCACTTCCTCCGGCATCTCTGTTCCACTATCACCGTTTATCATTTTATTATTTGAATCCAGCTTCATGATTGAAGATTGTTGTTGTAAATTATCGATTATTCTATCAAAATAAATACACGGCACTTGTTGTTGCAGTCAGATGATTAATGAGTTCGATGTTGCCATAAAATAAAAACTACCCATATAGGTGTACTACTAACAAAAATGTAGATTATTCGGTGCAAAGTTTTCTTTGCGGGAAATATAAATCTAGGTAGGCTTCAATTCTTAGTTTCTTTTTAATCTCCTCATTTTTCATAATTTTAAGAGCAGCTTTGCAACTGTTGTGCGCATGTGCAAAAAAACAGTCTCGAGTTGACTGAAAAGAAACCTGGTTATTAATAAACTTTCGCAGTCTTGTTAGAGCTCTCACCCACGAGAGTTTTTTGTGGTAGCGACAGAAAAAACTGCACTGTAAATAGTGCTCTGAGTTACTACAATAGGCATGTTGCCTAAGAATTTTGTTTTTCATCTATTCGATGTTAGACAACATGTTAATAAACAATCTAGAACCCATTTTTGTATATCTTAAAAAATAACGAAGATACAAATAATTTAAATTTACAATACGAAGAGAGCGATATATCGGCCTGTGACGTCACGAGTCATTTTTCATTACAAAATGTATGGCGGTAGCAACTTGAGACGTAACGAATCGTTTTGCGAGAAGAGATAGGCGATATGTTTTATTTGCTTATATTTTTTATCGCGTCAATCTAAATACCTATTTCTTTTGGATTTATGTATCTTTAATCAACAATTTTAAATTTTAATTTATAAAAATGTGATATTTTACACTAGGCATCATCCTTATAGAGCTAAAAATTGAAGTGTCAAATGTCAGATTTGACAGCTATACTCGATTTCTCGATGAATTGTAATCAGATAAATAGTATTTGCGCAGAGATTTATATGAAGTGTAGTATTTTCTGTCGCGACCACTAAAAAACGCTCGTGGGAATGTAGCCTTGTGTCTGTGTCCTGTAAAGTAATTTGGTGCATATTTCTGATTAACTGGTTTTATACTATAGTCCATTTAGAGTTAACTTATCTCAAAGTTTATATGAGGGAGATCCCTATGTCGTCAGCATAAAGGTCTAGTCAGAGGTAAAATAAATCTGAACAGACTGTAACGTCAAATAATACCTTAAATTCGATCAGCTTTAAGCCTTGAAACTTGGACAAACAATGTTTGAACAATCTGTCATAGTGTTTTCTACAAAGGAATATTCTGTTGTCGTATTGCCAGTAATCGCCTTGAGCCGAGCAAGAACATCCACAAAGACTACAAGTGTCCAAGTTATATGGAACGCATTTTATCTAGAACAATAAAAATTAATTGTAACACGTCTAGTTGAGAAGCTGAGATCAAGTGACCTCCTGGCCATCTTTCTGCATTTTACGGAAACGAATATAATTATTTTTTAAAGCCAAACTTGTGTGGTCCTTCAGGCAGTACCTACTTATATTTAAATACTTACCCTAGAGGTACTTATATTGTACTTACCCTAGTTAATCAGACTTAGGACGCTATTTTATTAATTTCAATGTACATAAAGAGATCTACGAATCAAATATCGAAAATATTTTTAATCACCTCAACTGCACATCTTAGTACTTTTCTTCCAGAAAAACTGTAGATAAACTTCATTTGTCGTCTTTTATATTCTGCGTTATAATCACACGGTCTAAAAATGGATAAAACAAGCGTTGGCTGTAAGGTTTTCCTAATTTTCAGTATTATCAGAAGCAGTCTATTATGTAGGTATATTCGTTTGTGGATAATATAAGTGCTCATACACAACACAAAACGAAATTTGGTGCGTAGGTATCAATGTTAATTTTTCTACTGCATAAAAGGCGGTTAGTAGAAATATTCTTACGAAGGAGTATTGCTCGCTTTAAACAGCCCTTTCCTTTTTGAAGTGGAATTAAATGGAGCGCACATCTGTGAGATGGGTTTAGGAGGCTCCAGCTCTTGTGGCGGTGGCTGGTATTCGTGTTTTGTTCTAAATCTCGGAGACTTTGCACCACAACCGTACTTACTGTAAATCTACAAATGTAATAGGTAAAATTAATTAATTTCATTTTAATTCTAATTCATCAAAATTTTAATTCATCAATGTTCTATTTACCTTTAAGCAGTGAACTATGGATAAAAAACATTGAAACGTTTAAAATAGGAATATCTTAAAGTTTATTTTTTTAATTTCGGCGTTCATACATACCCTGTGCGTAAGATCATAAAAAGCATCTCGGTTTACGCTGTAGGTGGCTGGTCCTAAGTTCGGAGTAACTTCTGGTGCGGTCCGTCTCATAAAAGGACTGAGGTTCGGTCCACTTGCAGGCAACGTTTCCCTCTTTAACCCAGTTCCGAAGCAGATACGTGGAGGAGTCTTTTTCGTTACCGCATATTCAAAATCTAAAGTAAAACGTACTTATTCAAATTATGCTTATGATTTATCAGAAATTTAATAGCTGTAAATCTGTAGGCATAAATCTGTATATATCTCGTTAATTATTATTGTAATTTACTGAATTTTATTTTATTAATTAATTCCCCTTATGTACTCTTTTGCTGTGTGTGTTTAATTATTACCACCATGAAAAGCCTCGTGCATGTTATTCGGCCGCAAATAACGTCGCACACGGCACGGTCGCTGCATTTTGGCGAAAGGCCTTCTGAACGACTGGCAAAATTTTATATGATTTCGCCAGAGCCTTCCGTGATGTTTAGGACAGTAAAAATATGATAAATTTGAATAATATGATTACTGTCGCTGCACGCTATGTTGCGATGGGGTGTCCACAGCTTTTGCTATGAGGGAACATAACAAGTTTTCCGTCTGTACGATTATAATATTCTTTCTCTATTAAGATGTAACATGACATTCCCATTTCACAAACGCATTTCGAATATTGACTTTAAATAGGTTCGACCTCTGCCTCACAGAAAAACAGTGTAAAATAACGTTTGCGCTGTGTCTTGCAGATTTAGGTCCATTGAGGACTCAAGACCGAAAACGCTCTTACACATCGTCCGGTATTGCGGGTATCTATGGGTAGAAATAATCGCTGACAAGTTAACAAGATAACAGTTGTAGACAACAATAGAATTATGCGCCACTTAAAAATATAGTCATATAATATGACATTGACATTTGACTCGACACATGACATTGATTTTCAAGTTTCAACTCTATCGCATTAGCGCAGGGTTCTATTTTCAGTACTCTGAATTTTCCTGGCCCCGCCGGATTTCGGATCATATGAATGCCTAAATACTAAAAGGGCACATGTCCATTAAAATCAGCAAAACTTTTTTTTTCTTTGTTGTGTTGTCAGTACTGAATTACATCATATATGTTAAATGGGCACTTGTTTGAGTTCATTTAGTACCACAGAAACGCCATAAAATTTTTGTTAGGTACTAAAAGGGCACTTGTCCCGTGACATGTGCCGTTTTTACAAATATTTCTGAACGAATTGGTAGAAGTCAGTTCGTAGCAATCAATGTCATTCACACGTCATTCATTTAACGGTTTCTTTTGGCAGCGGATATTAGTACGAGGATATTAGCAAATTATAATTAGTATATAATTAGATTTAGATTAGATAATTAGAAAAATTTCAAATTTCAAAATATCATGAATTTAAATTTGATTGCACAGAAATGGATTTAGTCACAACAAGTGAATACATTAATGGTGTAGTAAAATACAAATTTAAGCTGCGTAAAACAAATGTGCATGAAAAGGTTGCTTTTCCTGACAAGCGAATATACAAAGATGTAGTACCAATTAATAAAAATAAAATGATTGACTTGAAAAAACTAGAACAGTACATACCACAAGAATTTTTGGAGTTTTGGACAAGAATTTACAATTGGCGTACAGTAGATTAGTTCATTTAAACATGTTTATGAGTGCAATATAATTTTAATAAAGTTCGCAATATAATTAATGTAAAAAACCTGTTTTTTATTTAAAATTAAATTTACAAAAAATGTTAAAAGGGCATATGTCCACCCATAATTACTAAAAGGGCACACGTCCATATTTTTTTGTGTTTTTTTCTGGGAAATCTGCTGTAACAAATAATAAGATTCTCTACCAAATGATAGCTAAATATACATATATACACATATAAAATAACTAGATTGTAAAACCTTATCAGTTACGAAATATTTAGTTTTTACCTTCTCCTGTAAAATTTTCACCAGCAAATTCATGTGTGACAAGTGCCCTTTTAGTATTTAGGCATTCATATAGTCCCAGGCCTCCCAGCCTTATTCCTTAAAGAAGTAAACTATAGTCCTGTCCAAAGTTTTCATCTTTTGTGGCCACCTCACAACAATTTACCCGTTTTTATTTTGACATGAAAATGAGTTGTAAGTGGGATAAAAAGCTCAGAACCTAATACTTACTTACCCAGGGTTATTTCCCAACTCATTTTTATTATGCGTTTTATATTTTACTATGTGACTGTCAGAAGTTTTATAAATAAGAAAAGTGCCACTCCGCATATTATGCAGATGAACCTAGGGAAAACAGATATTATTATTATTAATTATTGTACCTTGTTTATTTATTAGATATTATATTGTTTCATCAGAGTTTCATCACATTTAACTAATTAACTAAGGATCGCTAGCAGTAGGGAGTAGGGACCGATCTTTTATCTACGAAGTTTCAGATACAATCATATTATGATATTACATTGGATTAGTAAAAGTACTAATTTTATAAAATAACTGCATATTTTTCAAAGTTTAGTAAATAAAGGATAAGAATAATAATATCATACTCATAATTGTCGAATCTTAAACGTATCTCATATAAGTATTTAAATAATGCATGCCAAACAAAAATCTAAAAATATTTTAAAAAGACGTATTAAATATATTGACCGTAGATTTTGCGTAGATTTGATAGATTGTGATTCTGAATTCTGAATGATGACATTTCGATGACATCGAATAGATTGTAGAGTACACTCAGATTTAAACTACCTAAGTAACCAACTGCTGCCTACTGGTCAGCAGCAGCTTAGCCAGTACTGTATTTAATAATTAATGGCCAGTAGTATATGGCCCCTCATTTTTTCATTGGAATTTTGGTGTACACAGTCAGGAGATAAAGCAGCTCTTCTGAGGGGAAATAAAAAAGAGCTGAGTCCCTTATGTGTAATTTTCTGACTAGTGTAGAATGATCCACACAATCAAATGCTTTGGATACTTAGATGATAGGTCGCAAAAAACCACTAAAGATCCTGCGCCTCCTCGCAAGCCTCGAATATACTACAAAGACAGTGCGGGATTAAGGTAACTTGATGCCGTAAGAAATCTTTCCGTGTGGGTAACCTTAACTGGGATTAAAATAATGTTAATAACTCTAATCCAATTATTACACTATCATTCAAAGCTGACACTCATTAATGAGTGATCATAATGATCACTCATTGATGATGAAACTATCTTATATCGTGTTCGGAGAGGGGCAGGGCAGTCGAATGAGGATGGAAATTGTCGAATATCAATGACAATGTCTGAATCAGTGTTTTTACATTAGTTTTAACATTTCCAAATATTTAAATGAAGTAAAATGGAAACTGTAGTACTTCGTGAATAATCGGTTGCGTTTGAATGCGGAAAATACTATTGAAAACTGTGGGTCGTGAATTTTGATTTACGATTGAATGACCATGGTGTATGGTGTGCCATAAGTAGTTTACATCAAGATGAAGTGCCAGACGAAGAAGGACAGTAGTCTTGTTGGAGTTTTGCCGGAAATGTCAATGAGCGACGTTGTTGTTTTTGTATATCTTAGAAAAATTTTGCTCTTTCGGTTCTTAATGTGTAATATTGGTAGAATATTAACCATTATATATTCGTTGACGTGCAGAAGTGTGGGCAAGTGGTACAACGTGCTATTTTGTGTTCCCTCCAAAACTCTAGGAACTTTCAGGTCAAGGTTTTACCACTTTACTGAATCGACTGACTTGACTCATTGACTGCACAGACTATTTATTTGGACTTTGACTAGACTTTAGACTTGACGATTTAGGAATACGGTGTTGAAAATTGGCATGAAAATTCTATTTCCCGCCTTTTTAACTTGACACTGGCAAAAGGTTTTAGCCGACGCCATATATAAATAAAAAAAAATATTGTCGTTTGTCAAATTGGTTTTTATTTATTTATTTTTTATATATGGCATCGGCTTAAAACCATTTGCCAGTGTCAAGTTAAAAAGGCGGGAAATAGAACTTTCGTTTACACAAATTAGCACATTTTTTGTTTGTTGTACTACTTGCCCACACTTATGCACGTTAAAGAATATTTAATTATTCTACCAATGTGTAATATTCAGAACTGAAATAACACAAATTCATGAAAATATACAAAATTCACAATGTCACCCATTGAACTCCCCGGCAAAGCTCCCAAATTGGACTTTGTTGTCATTTGTCAACAGTCAAATGTCATTTGTAAATTCTGATTCGACCAAACGATTCGACAATACGAATTTTTATTTTTAGAAAAACTTATATTTCGAAAATTATTAGGATATGTTGTTTAATTCTTTATAATTGTAAGTTATAATATCAAATCTTGGTGTGAGTGTGGTGTTAGTTCAGTCATTTCTGTGTAAATTATTGTAAAAAGGTGTCATGTTACCGTGAACTATGAGTGTGAACTGTGAAGTAACTTTTCTTACAATATTATGTCATAGCCGATAATAGGCTTGAAATATGAAATCTGTTTATTATTAATATTGCAAATAATAATTATTAATATACACACTTTGCTCCGTGCAACGGGGAAATACTTTCATTCAAATTCACAGCAATAACTTACATGTTTTATTTGCGAAGGAAAGCATTTTAGAATTAACGTATTTTTTCTAAATTTCTTCAATAAATAGACTAATAGTGTTACTTGCTTTTTAGATAAAGATATCTTTAATCTGTCCCCAAATTCAAAATTAAACTGACTGAAAGCAATTTTGTTTTTAGATACCATGGCATTGAATACAAAATTATTAGTGCCACTCGCATTGGGACTCTCTCTGGTGACTGTTACAGCTTTTGTCGTGTATTATGTGTTCAAAGAAGAGAAGAATGACAAGGAAAAGAATGTAAAAACAACCAAATTCCACGTAATTGAAGTTGAGGTACCCAAGAGTATTGTGCCGGCTCTTATAGGTATGTAACAATTACAATCACATTCTGAAGAAACTAAATTAAAGACAAGGCTTATTATACTATTGTTTACTAATATGTCAGTATTTTGGATATTATATGGCAGTATTTCTATCATAACACAACTATAGGACATTATATTTTAAATGCAATCTCAGGGTTGCCCCACACATACCACAATCACACCATACCAACAACACAAAATCTGGTTAAGATGTGGTTATTTGTGAATAGTGACGCTGCGGCTTCTTGTGGTTGCATTGTGGCACTGACTAAATGATGATGCTTGCTGTGAATTACCGTTATAAATATTCGGTAATATTGTGGTTGGTATCACACATGTGGTCAATAATGACTGCAAAATGTGGTAATTGTGATTACAACTATTTATTTTCAATACAAATATACACCAGACTATGTGGTGTGGTTGTGTTTGTTGTGTGGTTGTGGTATGTGTGGGTAGACCCTTATGCTTAATAATATGTTGGTCAGCTGGTTGATATGCTTAATCCATTTGTTTTGTTTCCGTTGAGCACAGCAGTGACCTTATGTATCTTATGCTCATACAAACCTCACTCATTACTTAAGTAGAGCACTCAATAATGATGGTGTTGATGGGTCTCGTAACAGTATTAAAAGAAAAACAAAAGTGATGGTCATGATATTTGTTTTCGTATTAAATAAAAAAATAATTTCCGTGAGCCTTGTGTTATTGTGCTCATAAGTATTATGAATATTTTATGCTAATACTAGCTATTGACCGCGGCACCGCGCGCCTAAATACAGTATCCCTCAGGAACACCAGTACTTTTTCGGAATAAAAGTAGCCTATGTTTTAATCCAGGGCCTGAACTACTACCATACCAAATTTAATCGAAATCCGTTCAGTAGTTTTTGCATGAAAGAGTTACAAACATCCATCTATCCATCCTCACAAACTTGCACATTTATAATATTAGAAGGATTAGGGAAGGAAGGAACATAACCTATTGTCATTGATATTTAATTCCGAGGGTATTTCTAGATAAAAATATTTACAATTTATTGTTCAAAGTACATTGCTATCCTAACGATTTTACTTTGCTATCATAATAGCCTACTTATTTGAATACTTAGCATGGGGGCAGATATTATATTATGATCCACTATAAACGGGGATGAGTGGGCTAACTAAGTTATTGTTTAGGGGTAAAGGCTAATGACCAATTTTATATAATACTAGATGTTGTTCGCGACTTTGGGGACGGCGTGCGCGCAAAAGGGAATCGAATCTCACGGGAACCGTAAATTTTGTCGTCAAATTTCATCAAAATAGGTCCAGTAGTTTCGGAGCCCGCTCAATGCAAACAAGCAAACTTTTCCTGTTTATAATATTAGTATAGATGGTGCAGTAAACTATGCACAGGCTGATAAAAAAACTATTAAAATTATTATTTATGCATGAGCAAAAGTAGCAGAACAAATGAAGTGTGGCTATTCGTCAACAACACTGCTATCAGGGCTGCAGCACAGATTACTAAATAGTTACTACGTAAGCTGCAGGGCTGTCACACAACCACGGATTGAAGAATCTTCCTGATAAAACTCTAATACCCAGATTAGCTACATAATTACTCTGTACAGACTACATACTAGTGTTCATTGGGCTATTCAAATAAACAGGAAGTAATTACATATTTCATTATTTTTATTATTTTTATAATAAACAAGGTCAATTTGATCACCTTGTTTATTAGATACTTTGATCAAGGTGATTGATGAAAGATTTTTCATGTGAACAAAGTCGGCGAAATTCAAAACTATAAGGAGTAGTGAAAAATGCTGAAAGGACTGTTGCCAGCTTTTGATTTTGAATGATTTTGACGAAAACTAAACCTATCATTCGATTTTTGATAAATCATTTTCCTATGCCTGGAATCGAACCGACTGAGTGAGAAAAAATACACACCATATTACACCATTCCTTAGTGTGTAACAAATTCTGCAAAGTAATGACATACGGAAAATGTTGCCAGCGACTTCTAGAGCGAAAGGAAATTGCGGCGGAACCGTATATTTTGCCGCGATAAAAAGTAGCCTATATGTAATTCTTCCTTATCTACTCTATATCTTTGCCTTTAATCAAAATCAGTCCTGTAGGGGTGCCTATTCAATGCAAACACAATAATCTTTCTTTCTCCTTTATACTATTAATGCCGATTCCCAAACGGCAGCGGAGCGGCCAGCAGCATTAGTGTCATATAATTTTAAACTTTATTATCATCACTATGAAACACAGTTTGTCACAACGGCGGCGGTTGTCTCAAGCGAAACTGTGTTTTATATTAGGTCTTTACCTATGAAATTGCCGTTTTGTATAAAAAAATTTAAACGAATTTTTTTCATGTATTTTTTATTTGTATTATTCGAAGTAATCACCCATGCAATCAATGCAACTTTGCCAACGCAGTGGCAGTTTATTGATGCTCTTCTTAAAGAAATCAGCTGGACTGGAGGCAAAAAATTCTTCAAAGGCATTTTGTACTGCCTCTCTTTCGGGTATTGAATTTTTTTCCCGCCAAGAAGTTATGACGCAAGGCGCAAGGTCTGGTGAGTAGGGCGGATGACGGAGAGCTTCCAACACCAGTTCTTGCAACTTGGAGACCGTCTGCTGTGCAGTATGAGGTCGAGCGTTGTCGTGCAGGAGCAGCGGAGACGAGCGATTGACCAATGCTGGTTGGAGATGTGCCAGTTTCTCAATCATTGTGTTCAGTTCTTCACAATACACATCTGCAGTAATGCTCACCCCGATTGGTAAGAAGCTGTGATGAATCAAACCGGCGCTAGACCAACAAACAGTGACCATCACTTTTCTAGGGGTAATGTGTCTGTTGAGCAGTGCATGGCACGTCTCGACGCGTACTTCGCGCTGGCGATCATTGAGTTCGTGGGGCACCCATTTGCTTTTTGACCTTGCCAATTTGACGCAAATGGACCAATATTGTTTTGACGCTAACGTCGAAAGCTGCTGCTAATTCAGCCGTAGATTGTGTATCATCAGCTTCCACAATCGCCTTTAATTCGTCATTGTCGACCAAAGTCTTCAGACGACTGCGAAGTTTATTTTTCAGGTCGAAATTTCCAGAACGGAAGCGAGCAAACCAATAACAGGTGGTGCGTTGGTTTGTAGTGTTAGCTCCGAACGTCGTTGATGTTGCGTGCCGCTTGTGCCGCGTTGCTGCCACGACGCTACTCATATTCCATAATTACTCGAATTTTTAACGTATCCATGATGACGAAAAAGATTGAAATGCGATGAAAATGTAACACTAATCAATAAACAAATGACTACTTTTGGAAAAAGAATTCCATGTTTTTAAAATAAAAGTAATTTGAAATTAGAATTCTTAGCCAAACAAAAATTATTTTGATTCGAAATGGCCAATACTGCAGAACGGCAATTTCATAGGTAAAGACCTATTATTAATAAAGCTGTGTTTTATAATAATAAATAATTAAGAAGATAAAGCTAAAAATTATATAAGTATAGAAAAAGAAGAATTTAATTTTTACTAGCAGGAGCTTAGTCGTCTCTAAGGTTAATATATACTCAGTACATTGTACAATGCATCCATTTAGTTATTGTGTGAACAAATGGCAAAACAGTTATTTGGATTAAAATGCAAGGAAACGTTCGTGACACAATTTACAAAAAAATAATCGTGCTTTAATAGTGTAAACTACGAGGTGATACAATCGAGATGAAAAAATCAACCAAGGACTCGCGCATGAAGGGTTCCGTACAAAATAGAAAAAATATATTTCAAAAATATTTATTTTCTGTTTTTAGTATTTTTGTTGTAGCGGACATACATCACCTGTGAATATTTCAACTCTCTAGCTATCAAGGTTCATGAGATTCCTACAGCCTGGTGACAGACAAAACGGACAGACGGACCACGAAGTCTCAGTAGTGTCCAGGCTGCATTGGTCTACTACGCGACGGTCGAGCAGGTCGTGGAACTTCACGCCCCACGTCGCAGACAAAACGTGTTTAGTGTTAGTTTATTAAATATAGTAATCTGTATGTTAGTCTATAAGGTATTTATAATATGGGCCTATGCAGCCTGAAATAAACGGAATTTAATTTAATAGGTTTACGTTTATTGTGCACGGAACCCTAAAAACGGTAGCCATCTCGATTGCGCGATTTTTCGCTAGTGTGAATAGTGAATACTCTAAAATCTAAATGATGTCATTGCTTATATATTCGTGTTACAGAACAGTGACATGTCAGGGTTACAGAAGGAATACTGCTCACTGTTGTTACATAATATACGTATTCTCAAATATCAAATACTTCTTAAATTGCGACCATCATCATCATAAATATTTGTAAATAATAATATCTATGGGCGCGCTTCCACACCACGTCCATCTAGTCCTTTGCTAGGTATCCGGTGAACTTGTATCACGGGTACCAGACGACGGAAATACTTTTATATTTAATACACAACCAAAACCCAGGAATACAGGAAACTTCTTCCTTGAGGATTCGAACCCGCGACCTCTGGCTTATGCGCCGACGCGCTAGTCAATTCTGATGAGTGATGACTTACATGCACACTACTAAATCAGAGGTCCTTTAATATTAGGGAGAATTTCTATAATATTATGTTTAAAAAATATTTTTTTTATGTACCTATGTATTATTTTTAAACGAAAAATTTTGAAGTCGGTACCAGCCAACTTGAACGTGAGTTCTATTTTAAATATTGTTTTATCAGGATGTTGGTCGGGCTGGTACCGACTTCAAAATTTTAAAGATTGAGTAGAGAAATAGTTAACATTTTAGTCAAATTTAAAAGGGGAAATATTTAGAAAATAATTTTTGTCATAGTTTTTTTTGCATTTTTTTTTGGAAGCCGGTTTAATTTTTTGTTTAAAAATATTAATAATTGATAATGATGATGATGAAGACTGTAAGTTACATAATAGCATATGCTTACAGTTCTTTAAACAATACCGAAATTTCCTAACGCGTATATTTAAAGACTGAGGAGTTCTGTTCAGCGCTTTTGGATACAGGGTATACCTTGGTGCAGAATCTTACTTTTTGGTAGCATATGCTTGGGTTACTTCTGAAAAAGTCAAAATCAATGTAAAATAAAAAAGTAAAAGTAAAAAGTTGTTTATTACCCTTAACGTTTTTTACAAATTTTAAAAAATACACTGTAAATTTTAAAAAAAACACGTAACAAATTTATTGCGCAACCCCTACACTAAGAATCTCTTGTGCTGTAAGGGTTGCCTGCTCTTCAATGTACATTTATATGTGTCCATATAAATTTCGAGGAGTTCCCTCGATTCCTCATGGATCCCATCATCAGGTCACTACTTTTGTGAAAACGCTCGCGTCGTTATACCCTTTACATCAAAAAAATAATTTTGAAAATCGGTCAACAGACAGCGGAGTTATCGTTGAACATACAAAAAAATAAATATATTTACAGTGCATCCGTATAACGCGTTCTTTTTTTGGAAATCGGTTAAAAATATTGTTAACTTGTAATATTTATTTTTAATTGGAAGTCATGAGAAGCTATTGTTGTTATGATGATGGGAAAATCAGTATTATCATTGTGCTGGCATGAGGAAACTTTACAATTGGAGAAATGGTTTAGACCTTTGGGGGCCATCCACATACTACGTCACGCCAAAGTTCGACTTTTTGCAGTTAATTATAAAATTAGCCTAAGTTAGTCCTTAAAACATTCAGCAATCTGCCATTGAAAGACTGGTCAAAATTGGTCAGAGGTTAATTAGATCTATATATAGATAATATATACGTGTATTTTACCTGCGTTTTCGGTAAAATGACGTTATTTTGCAACCTTAGGCATGCCGCATGATAGCTTTTATAATTGTTATTTACCCTGATAAAAATCTACAAGTCTATAGCCAAGAAATTTCCCGAGCGTATAATGAGAGGCCGACGACTTATAGCAGAATATTTAACAGGATTCGACGCGGGCGCACACCCATCGTATTCCAAATACCAATAACCCAATGATTATTGCCAATAACCCATCCCTAATTTCCAGGTCGCAACGGCTCCAACATAAAGCAGATCGAGCAGAAATCCGGCGCCATGATGCACTTCAAGAAATTCAGCGACAAGGAGTACGACGTGTGCGTGATACGCGGCAGGAGCAGTACAGTCCATGTCGCCGAGACCCTGGTGCATGACTTCATGAGCCAGCAGCCGGCGATTGTGGAGGATAGCATCTCTGTGCCCGCCTGGGCCGTGGGCAGGATTATTGGTGAGTAATCCAAGAGATTTCCAAGGAAAATCATAAGGTATAAGGTTTTTCATCAAAATATATCCAAGAACAAATAAAGGATGAATCCTGCCCAATTTTCCATCAAGAGCAGCCAAGTTTCGAACATATGTGGTTTTATAGTACTTAAATAGTTATTACATAAAAAAATATACCTATTATATTTTTAGGAATTGGGAATAAAAACTTATGAATCTCCGAATATCAGAGAATTCATGTGCAAAATACGTACTTATCTGTGGTAATCATTGTCATCATATATGTATAGTGTATAGTCTATGGTATCATGCTGTAAATTGTTAATTTGAGGCGTAAAATCTCCATCTAGTGGCCCAATAGGATTTTATTGGAGTATAAAGTTATTTTCTTTTTCTATAGTTCAACAGTTTAGTACTAGTTTTATAAAAAAATAAATGTCAATTGGGGTGTGAAATAGATCCCTCTATACTATTTATATTTATACCACACAAAATAGTTATTATGTTTTGAGTTTTCGTAACGTGAAAGCGAAATCTATAATTTATCTGTTAGCATATTGTGTTTCCAATCAAACTAGTTATTAATTTCATTAAGTAATTAACATCACCACTAATAGATAGAACACCACTAATAGTTTTCCGCCGACCGCCACTAGGGCAATTTATTGAACAATAGGTTAGGGTATTATAATTGCTTTTTTATTCCTATGTTCATAAAGTACAGCTTACACTAAATATTTTTTATGGCCACGTATTTTAATTATCAGGCAGTAAATGTATTGCGACTTGCCGATCTCCTTTAAATTTCGAATTCTAATTAGATTTATTTTTCAACATGTCACTTCGCCACTGCACACTAGCCGTTTTTGCATACAGTTTAGAACCCATCTTTGTAAGCGGATAACGCTAGGACTATATTGTCCGGAATCCTGAAGGCCGGAGAACATTCAGAACATTGAAAATAGAACTGTGGACTAAAACAATAGAGTTGAAAATCGAACACATGAATACAGAGTTGTCAGATTTGACATTGACTATTGACTTGACACTCGTGTGTTCGATTTTCAGCACTATTGTATTAGCGTAGAGTTCTATTTTCAGCGCTCTGAATTTTCCCCAGCCTTATGGGTTCCGGACAATATAGCCCCGGCCTTATAGTTTTTACTGCTGGCACCCGCCACTTCGTTTGCGTAGAACTAATGGATACGAAACCCTATTTTTTAAACGGAATCCTAATATAAAATAGCCTATGTTCTGGCTAATTTCTTAAACGGACGGACCACATTTGACCGGACATTCACTGGCAGATAGCCGACGTTATAAGGAGTAACTAAGACTACTTTTATTTTAGGGTCCCGTTTATAAGAAATAGGGTTCCGATTGCATTAATCTTAGTTCCGCGCAAATGAAGTTGCGGGCACCAGCGAGTACCAAATAAAATATTTCAAGTGAGGTTATTTAGGAGAAGTTCCCTTATTGCCTCTGCCTTTATGCAACATAATTGTTGACTTTGGCGCTATATATTTTTAACCCAAATCTTACAGCATCTGCAAAAGATAATTTCTAATATTGTATCATTTATGACTTACTACATCTATGTATTTACTACATGATGTCACTTGCTACGTAATTCGCCTTGTATTTGTTATGTAAATAATGATTAGGTTTTGGCACTAACTTAAGTATTTTGCTTTACAGTTTAGACTCATTTTGTAAGACTATAAAGTATTTGCTAATTCAAAAATTGTAGTATAAATTTTTTGCTTATTAAAAAGTAATTATAACTGTAGTATACTTTGAGGGTAAGGACGATTTTAATATTAGTTTTTTAACTTTTTCTATTACATAACTTTAAAATTATAATTATATTAATGATGCGTGAAGCAAAAGCTTTCAGTACAGTTTTTCGAATTGCAACAGGAGGAGTATTAAATTTGGCCGATAAATTAAAGTTTATGTGAAGGAAGGTGTGCAGAAAGCTAATATTCTTTAAAATATTAATACTGCTTAGAAATACGTAAAATGAATAAAACAACAAGATAAAAAAACCTCAGATTATTAACACACACTACTGTGCGTTTGTTAGACACAGTTTTGTTACATGTTGACGTTTGTCAATTTGTCACAACATTTACTTTTTTTTCTGTCTAAGAGGCAAAAGAACCCATTTAATTTCGAACTTAAAATTTATTCGAATTATGGGCGAATTTCGACCACCGGGCGACTTCTAGTATCTTTTAAATAGCTTGACGCTTGTGACTTATTTTCGGCCGACAACCCGATTTTTACCCTTGATGTTACGAATGCTATGGGCGGCGCGGGCGGTATTCGCTCAGCGTAGATTTGCACGTTCAGCTCAACCATCAACAGGTACTTTATAAATCTATGTTCTTGATTAATATTAAACTTAAACCTCTCTCAGTGTCCGCGATGCTTAATTTGCCGCGATAGTCTAAATAGTCGAGAAGGTGGTAAAACGCTACACGATTCTTACAGTGACATCAAGTTTGTCAGTTTTTGTCATTTTATCGACTCTCAGCCTCGGCCAATTGTGCTAGGGGGCCGTCCACATATAAATACAGGTACTGTCACGTTTGGAATGACCCCGCCTCTCCCCTTGCGGAGCCCTAGAGCACATTAGAGGGCTGTTTTTTTTTTTAATAATTTATATTTTTTTATTTACTACATAGGCACTGGCGGCGAGAACATAAACAACATCAGCCACAGCAGCGGTGCGCGCGTGCGGGTGGAGGGGCAGCGCGGTGGCAGCGGGGAGGGGGGCACGGGTGGGGCGCTGCGGCTGGTCACGCTCCGCGGCACCGCGGAACAGATTGCGCGTGCCAGGGGGATGGTGGACACCTGCGTGAGTACTGCTGATGATGATTAATCGAGGAATGTTTAGCATCATGTAAAAATCATCACAAAATAAAAATTTCATTTGAAAACGCATTTCATGTGTGAACATTATAATCCGACCAAGTGAAGTTCTTTAATTTCGAATGACACGTGTTAGTTTGGGTTGATTGAGTTTAGGGTTATTCCCATTTTGTCAAAAGTTTTTGTTTACAAAATCAATTTCGTTTCGTAGCTTAGACTTCAATAATGTAATGCTTTATACGTCTAGTCTCGTAGTGAAGTTGGTTCTTAGTGAAGTACTAGGTGTAAATAAAAGTAGGTGTGTGCCAAATTTCATCCAAATCGGTCCAGTAGTTTAGATGCAAACCAACAAACGCATTTTCCTCTTCATAATACTACTATAGACTAGTATAGATATTGCTATTGTGTTTTTTAATTTGCGTGTGTGCAAATAAAGAGTTTTCTATGTTTGTCTATCTTTCATACCAGGTTTCTATGAGTCATCTGCCTATGTCCTATATTCCATTACTGTTGTGGAGCTCCGTAATCGTAACCGAAACTATCGGATATCCGAAATAAACAACTAACCGTAACCGAATCCGGATTACATTTTCGGATATTTTCGGATATAAGCGGAGCATAGTCATAAGACTCGTCATGACATGTATATTTAATTTGCCGGCCAAGCCGACACCAGCTTTTTAATACAAATTATTACCTAAATTTGTAAATTGTAAATAAGCATTTGCATTTCGCTTACATTCTTCATAAACCTTATATTAATTAACCTTATCCGTAATTTTACGAAACAAACGGATAATATGTAATAATATAAATGTGAAATTTTATGAGGGAAGATGGATGGATGGATGTTTGATACTCTTTCACGCAAAAACTATGGAACAATTTCGATAAAATTACGTATGGTAGTAGATTAGGCTCTGGATTAAAATATAGGCTAATTTTTATCCCGAAAAAGTACAGTATTCCCGTGGGAAACGCAACACTATATTTACGCGGGCGCAGCCGCGGGAAAATCTAGTCCGATATAATTTAATATCCACTTCATTTCCGTAACCGAAACCGACAATATTATACCTATATCCGTATCCATATCCGAAATGTCTTATACTTAATATCTCTGGCCTATGTCACAGGTGGAGCAGGAGAAATGCCGGCGCGAGATCGAGCAGTCGAAGCGAAGCCCGCGCGGGCCGCAGAGCACCCCGCCGCCGCCGCCCGACAGCCCCGACTCAGGTTCGCTCGTCCAGCATGCACCGCGCGGTAAGCTAACAGCATGTCATTCTGTGTTCTCTTCTGTTCTACTCGAGTTCTACTATTACCGTTGTGAGTAAGACGATGACAGATTCCCCGGACCTGACGGACCCGGACGCGAGCTGCGTGCTCCTGTCATCTGAATCTTAATTCAGGTGACAGGAGCACGCAACTCGCGTTTTTACTAATGTGCAGTCGCGGAGCACGTCTAATTTCGTACGTTGACTCATGGCTACTTGTATCTTTCACTTCCACACGATTATATTGCTATTGCGTTACACAGGCATGCGATAGGAGCGCGATAGCAATATATTCATGCGCGAGTGAGAGACAAGTAAAAATGAGTTAATGGACGAAATTCTATGTGCTCCGCGCCCGCACTTTAGGTAGCGCGCTTTCAATTTTTTAAAATTGGAAATACATTACAAAACCGGCTAAATTCCACTCGCACTGACTGACGAAGTGAAAATTTCAACTGTCTAGCTATCACAGTTCATGAGATACAGCCTGGTGACAGACAGACAGATAGACGGACAGCAGAGTCTTAGTAATAGGGTCCCGTTTTTAACCCTTCGTTAACCCTAAAAATAATAAGATTAAGGATTGGCAGATATAAATTGAGTCCGTTACGGTTTATGTACATATTTAATGTTTTGCATAGAAATGAATATTATGTAGTATTTTTAGTTTGTTGACCATCCTTGAAATTTGTGTCAAAAATTAATGACATAATTATAATTATTTAATATGAATGCAAATTTTTTAATAATAAATTAGACATTATGTAGGTACAAATCAAGCATTGCTTGGGTCCGCTACTTGGGAAGGAATAGTTTATAAACATTTTAGTTTTTAAAGTTTTTGTTTGAGCATGTGTATTTTAGAAAAGTGTGTTGTGTATGGAGTATGGATCCTAGTTATGTCCGTGAATTTGTTTTGTTTTTAATTTTGAATATTATTTTTATTGTAAAAGGAAAAATAATTTAAGTCACCAATAAATAATGTTAAATATTAGGTCCATACATATGAAATTGGCGTTTTGTCGTACTGGCGACTTTGATCTCAAATATATCTTCTTTGGTTAGGAATTCCATTTGTTTTTCGAAAACCGTAATTTATTTGTTTTTTCCTCTTTTAGTTTTTTCTTTGCGTCACTCTGTTTACAAAAAGGGAAATCTTGAAATATCGTATTATTTCCGAGTATTACGTATTAGTACGAGTTCCACCGTGGCACCAGTGCAGCAGAAACGGCTCGAAGGATTAATGATGTGTATGGCAGCGGGGTCGCAAAAGAAAACACAGTGCGTTTTTGGTTCCAACGTTTTCGTTCTGAAAATTTTGACCTGCAGAACGGGAAGCCCCGTGGACGGCCGGAGACCAAAGTTGATAATGAAGAATTGAAGGCTATTGTGGAAGCGGATCCATCGCAAACCACGTCCGAGTTAGCTGCAGGCTGCGGTGTTAGTGATAAAACTTTGTTTTAACTAAGCTGTTTTAATTGACTTGAAGCAAATTGTAAAAGTGAAAAAGCTTGAAAGGTGGGTTTACCTCATGAATTGAGTGCAGCAAACCAACAAACGCGCGTCGACTGCTTGGTTACATTACTTAACCGGCACAATAATTAAGGGATTTTAAATCGAATCATTACCTGTGATGAAAAGTGGATCCTGTACGATAATCGGAAAAGCTTATCGCAATGGCTGAACCCTGGCGAACTAGCCAAAGCCTGCCCCAAACGAAAATTGACTAGTGCCGGTGTCGTTCACTACAGCTTTCTTAAATCTGGCCAGACGATTACGGCAGATGTCTATTGCCAGCAACTGCAAATCATGATGGAAAAGCTAGCTGCTAAACACCCAAGGTTGGTCATTCGCTCTAGGCCACTGCTGCTTCAGGACAACGCTAAACCACACACTGCCCAACAGACGGCTACCAAAATTAGAGGTGCTTCAATTGGAATGTCTAAGACATCCACCGTACTCCCCGGACCTTGCTCCAAACAGATTACCATTTTTTCGAAATTTGGATAACTTCTTGCAAGGGAAAATTAGAGGGATGGGGCAGTCCAAAGCGCCTTGAAAGATTTTATTGATTGATTGATTCCTGTTCGAATGTTTTTTTGTGAAGGAATCAATGAACTACCTATATATATATATATATATATATATATATATATATATATATATAATTTCAAAAATTGGTAAGCTATCTTTGTAGTTGATACCTCAAAAGAAATAATAATAACCACGAATGTTTTACAAAATGTTTAAATATATATATATATATATATATATATATATATATATATATATATATATATATATATATATATATATATATATATATATATATATAATTTAAATATAAAAATAAATATATTATAAAACGACTTTATGTTCCTCCTTCACAAAACGCCAATTTCATATGTAATGACCTAATATTAACATGTCGTGTGTTTTGTATGTGATATATTTTAACCGACTTCCAATAAAGAGGAGGTTTATAATTCGACTGCATGTTTTTAAGTATACATAGATTTTGTTTCACCTCACAAACAAATTAAATAGTATTTTGATGTTGTTAGTACACATCTACGCTATTTGAGTTTTGACATGTGTTCGGATTCCATTTCGACGGTTTGTGCATTACACTATAACTTACCAAACTTCCTTCTTAACCTAGTTTTTTTCCTTTGTTTTTACACATTGAGGGTTATTTATTATTTAATTGTTTGTTCGATAATTAATTGCACTTCTAGTTAGACTGGGACTATAATATTATCTAGAATCCGGCGGTCCCGGGAAAATTCAGAGCACTGAAAATAGAACTCTGCGCTAATACAATACAGCTAAAAATCGACGTCCAGTGACGAGCTGTCATATTAGACATTGACATTTGACTCGACACATGTGTGTTCGATTTTCAGCTCTATTGTATTAGCGCAGAGTTATATTTTCAATGCTCTGAATTTTCCCTGGCCTACCGGATTCCGGTCAATATAGCCCCAGCCAAAGATTTCAAAAAAAAGTACATTTGACAGAACAAGTCTTCATACAAGAAGAAGTTACGCCATCTTGTTTTCACCATACCTCAAATGAAAGCTATCTGGATTTCACCATACCTCAAATTTACGTCTCTGATCCCAGCCTAACTCATGGTATTTTCCCCAGAGTCGGCGGGCTCGTCCATCGAGGTGTACGTGTCTGCTGTGTCGTCGCCCTCGCGGTTCTGGGTGCAGCTGGCGGGCGCGCAGGTGGCGCAGCTGGACGACCTGGTGGACCACATGACCCAGTACTACGGGAACAGGGATAATAGGGCTGCTCATCAGGTTGGTACTGCTTTGCGATCCTCGCCTTAAACTCCTTCCATCCCGCCCAGGCTTTTTAGGGACTCTTTTAATACTCGGAATTTATCACTTCTCAATTTTTATAAGTGTCGTATGATTTGGCATGATAAAGGCCAAAATGACTATTAACAGTTTGTGATCACTAGAGGCCGCCCTGTGATCGAAATTAGCACATAATAATTCACTTAATTTTTAAGTTTGAATTTTATGAGGGGTCTTTTGCCTCTTAGATAAAAAAAGTTGTTAATGTTGTGATAGATTGACAAACGTCAACGTCAACTAAAAATATATAAGCCCACCTTACACTATAGAATTTACCATAATTTTTCGGCCTAATTTCATACTCCTCCGGTTGTCCAATTCTCGTAAAACGTGCACCGAGAGTTTTGCTTCGCGTATTAATATAGTTAATAATGATGATAGTGGACAATAACACCAACACGTTTTCAATACGGCGATTAATAAATATCCAGCTTTTAGCGAAAACACTATTGATACAATCCTGGCTGCCCTCCAAATAATAAATTAGATCGATTCAATCAATGTTATCTCCGGCAGTGTTGCAGTGACCTCACGAGTATTTTGTATTTGTGTTAGCTAATCATTTTTGTAATTGATGCCTCCCTTGACTTAAGTTTGTCTATTAAGAGCGCGTTTACAAATTTGACATAAATTGGCTTTTTCTCGGTCTATTTTGCGTCAAAATTAAACCAAATCCTAGAAACTAACAATTTTCACAAATAGAGTAGGTACTTTTTTATCTGCAAAATGGTTGAAAAACATTATTGTTTTTAGTATAGCCAAAAACAATTTTCCATAACCTCTTTACTTAGAATTTATAAAAAGGAGTCGCGTTTAGGATAATTTTGCTGCTCTTTTGTAGCTTATTTTGTTTGTTTAAACATACCCAAAGATAGCGGATATAATCATCTTAAAATTGGTTAAAAAATAATCCAACAATATGAAAAATGAATTTAGAAAAAGCATAAAAAGTCACCTCAAAATTTTCACGTGTTTTGCAATTATACATAAATCTTAATGCGTGGTAATAAGGTTTATTTTATTTGGTCTAGATTTATCACTGTCTAGATTTATTGTACAAAACATTTCTTAAGATACGTCACTATACTCGGAAACCTGTCAGACAACTTTTCGTAAACGCGTCCTTAAAATGTCCATCATTCATGTGTAAGTTTTTAATCAATTGCTTATGCAAAAACGCTTCTTGAGCGAAAAATCTAGTTACTACGCATTGGTCTGACCTGCTAACAGCCATGATTCGAAAAGTTCTACATATACTTAGCGATTACGACACAATTAAAGTATTTTAAAATCGTGAAAGTTTGTGAGGATAGATGGATTATTGTGACTCTTTCACCCTATTTTCTACTACCATGCCTAATTTCATCAAAATATTTTGATGAAATTAGGCATGGTAGTAGTTTAGACTCTGGATTAGAAACATAAGCTACATTTTATCCCGCAAAAGTGTAATCCTCCCATGACATACTGTATTTACGCGGGTGAAAGCGATCCGTGGGCAAAAGCTAGTACTTATTATTTATAATTTCAGCTCCCACACGTTAGCGTCGGGCAAGTAGTAGCGGCAGTATTTCGACACGACGGGCGCTGGTACCGCGCGCGCGTGCACGACATACGACCTAACGAGTTCGACGCCACGCAACAGGTACTCACGCACGCTAGAGGTCAATTCACACCGAAACGAAACGATACACGACATGGCGCTGCATTTTTAAGATAGCTATTCAAAATTGAACTTTATTTACTACACAATCAAAATCAAAATTTTTTTATTCAAAATTGGTATTTTTAAATACTCTTTTTGAACGTCGTTACTACGTGATGCCTACCACCGGTTCGGGAACTAACCCAGCGAGAAGAGCCGGCAAGAAACTCGTCTGGGGCCATATTTTACCAAAAAGATGGAAAATTATTCTTTTAAAATCAAAATTATTACAATGTTTACTTATGTCTATGTAACAAATAATAAGATAAGATAAGGAGCCACCCAAGGTTCTGAACCTTTTCTGGGATTATATTGTATAAGCGTATACATTGGCCTTTAAAGGATTTGCTAACTTTGCTTAGTCTGAACACTGGCATATCTAACTTGTTCTTATTTCTAGTGTTTACACAATGATTATCACATTTCTTTTTGAAGTTGTTTAGATTATTTCTTACATATAACACATTTTCCGAAATGTATTGAGATGCGACGGTCAGAACTTTTATTTCTTTAAACTTTTCCCTTAGAGATTCAAAAGTTGACATCTTATAAATAGAACGTATATCACGTTTCTGCAGCACAAATATTGTATTAATGTCCGCAGCGTTTCCCCACAAGAGGATGCCGTACGACATTATGCTATGAAAATAGCTAAAGTAAACTAATCGCGCGGTTATTAGCATTAAACCAATGTACTATTTTTGAGAGAGTACTATTTACCTCGTCATTGTTAGATTGTCGTCGCTTTACATTAAAAATTAGTGAAGTGTCATCAGCAAAAAGTACTATCTCATGCTTATCATTTACTACACAATAAGATACACGCTTCATTGTAAGAGTTCGAAATCAATTGCAGGTGGCGGACGTGTTCTTCGTGGACTACGGGGACAGCGAGTACGTCGCGACGCAGGAGCTGTGCGAGCTGCGCGCCGACCTGCTGCGTCTGCGGTTTCAGGTGCCTTCTTTATTCGACTGTGGAACGACGGACCCCCCCTTTTATAAAACTAGTTACTGACATTGCCGAATTATATCGAAACAAAGTAACTTTATCCCCGAATTTGAAAAAGATTCATGTACTGACCACTAGATTACACTTTTGGGATTTTGAAACGTACGCCAGGTAACTTACTCGATCTAGAGTTTTTAGTTAAGAGTTAGAAGTTTTTCTGAAAACCTCAGAAAACGGGCATTAATGTGACTATTTCAAACCTGCTGATTGTCCTGAATGTCTTACAAAGTTGGTTAATTCAAACTTCCTTTAACCCTCCTCACAATAAATAGATTCGAGCCCCAGCGGTGAGGACGTAAGTGGTCGGTGATGAATTGATGATGATTATTGTGCTCCGTTTCAGGCGATGGAGTGTTTCTTGGCGGGCGTGAAGCCGGTGGGCGTGGAGACGAGCCCGGCGCAGCCCTGGCCCAAGTGGCACCCGCAGGCCATCGAGCGATTCGAGGAGCTCACGCAGGTACAGTCCCACTCGCGTATACTGTTCGTCTCTGTGCAAGCAGAGGATATAGCGAGAACATTTGAGATGGCAGGAACATACAAATTTCATTCGATAACGTTACGTTTATGCCGCTGTCAAGTGTTCCTGCTAGGCCCACTGAACAGAGTGTAGGTAACGAGTTAGTAAATAAATAAGTTGTATAGTTAGTATATGATATTGTTATCGCCAGGTGGCGCGGTGGAAGGCGCTAGTATCCCGCACGTGCTCGTATCGGCGTGCCGCGACCGCGCCTGGCAACGCCGAGCGCGAGATCCCCGGCATCAAGCTATTTGACGTCACCGACGGTGAGTATCTCGTGATGTGACGTCAAAGCGCTTGATTAAAAAAAATGGTTGTATCATAGACACGGCAGTATGTTACACGTGAATACGCAGCAAAATGACTTCAAATGCCGTCGCTTGCCCATCAGCCGCACGCAGTACATGACAGTCCTCTATGTACCGAAACTTTGGCTAGCCACTGGTGTTAAAATCACAAATGAATTCGCGTCATCCTTCTACTATTATAAATGTGAAAGTTTGTGAGCTTCGTTACTCTTTCACGCAAAAAGTACTGAACGTATTTTGATGAAATTTGGTACAGTAGTACTTTTATCCCGAAAAGTACCTACAGTGTTCCCGTAGGATACTGTATTTACGCGGAGCCGCAGGCAAAAACTAGTAATTATATAAAAATATGTTATATTCCAGTGGGCACGGTAGACATCGGCGCGACCCTGGTGGTGGAGGGCTGGGCGGAGGAGAGCGCCGAGCGCCCGCCGCCGCCCACGCCGCACTCCTACGGCGATCTCGAGCACAGCAGGTGAGGTACACACATACACGCACGCAAGTATGCATGCAACATCAACACACATTAATGAAAATGGAACAGATAACCAGCCAAATAGCTAGCTTTCGATTTTTTGATTGATTGCACTAATACAAAGAAAACGGTGTGTCTACGATTGTGTGTAAACATTGTGGGCCAATGGAGACGTTAAATTTTTTAAATTTGGATCGATATGGATTCAAATTTAAAAATTTCTACGCAAGTTGTTTCTCTGTATGTAAGACGTAAATATATACATCTAGTCTGTGACCAACTCGCGCACATACACACACACCCGAAACACAACGGGTATACAAAAATAAATAAATATAACGTTTCGGAAAATGAATTACCGCTTTCTATCTACGCCTTCTCACGCCGGGCTCTTCGCCGGGAAAGGGGCCTTGGGCACATGGCCACACAAACATGGCCAGGGGCTATGCCCTCTACATATTTAATTCCTTTTTTTATGGGGACGCGCCCAGTACGAGTACTGAACTGAACTGAACTGAATAAAAATTTAATTACGGCAATTTCGGGCACATTATTTACTGCTTATGTTAAGACATTTAGGCAAAAACTCTCTCTTTCACTCGCGCACGAATATATTGCTATCGCGCTCCTATCACGTACCTGTGTAAACGCGATAGCAATATCGTGCGCGAGTGAAAGAGACAAGTAGCGATTAGTCAATATACGAAATTCTACGACCCACGTGTTCTACTTGAATACAAAATTACACATTTATCCGACACAAAATAGCTGAATGTGTGTGATAATGGTATAATTAGTACATGAATATTATGTTGATATTTCTGTTTCTCAGAGTGCTGGGCATGCTGGAGACGCGAGCCTCCTCGTTGCCTAAAGACCACAAAGACAGCACCGCTACTCCGATGACGCCAGACACCAATGGTAATTATAAACGCGAAGGTTTGTATGTATGGATGTTTGTTTCTCTTTCTGTAGTTATAGCAACTACAGAACGGATGTTGATGGAATTTGATATGGTAGTAGGTATTAGTGGTATGGGATAGGATA
Organism: Phengaris arion; assembly: GCA_963565745.1. Lineage (NCBI taxonomy): Eukaryota > Metazoa > Arthropoda > Insecta > Lepidoptera > Lycaenidae > Phengaris > Phengaris arion. The sequence goes on along the minus strand of OY751451.1, from coordinate 1,994,728 downwards.
TTGTGATATGTCTGATATGGCTCTGGATTAACACAAAGGCATCTTTTTACTGCAGCAAAATGTACGATTGCCGCAGGATTTCTTTTTGGGCGTCCGAAATCTCGGGTAACATCTAGTGCTATCATATTTTGTCCTGTCATACGGGGATTGTTTTGGACATATTGTAATTTTTTTTAAAGCTGTTTCAAATATTTTATACGTGTTGAGTGTATAGTATTTTAAAAATACAGACCTGCTGTTCCATACATCGTTGAATATTAATTTGAAATCAATCACTAATGTTACAGCGCCATCTACTGACAGTGTCGTAAGTAATTATCTGTTGGTCCCCTCACAAAAAAATTTTGATGTTCGAATTCCTTTTTTAAAAAAATACTTTATAATATTTGTTTGCGTTATTCAAATCTAACGACTCTACAATTTAGCTAAAACTGTTAAAAACAACTACCTAGAATAACAAATATATGTTTCAGTAAACCCATCGTTGGTGTCCAAATCGATGTCATCGGGCTTGGACAACGCGGTGGGGCAACTGGTGAAGTCAGTCGCTAACTTCGACATAAACCCGCCCGACAAGAGCAAGCTGAAACTCAATCTCAACGGCTCCAACGATCTGATAGCGGCGGAGCAGATGATGGAATGTGCTCTCGCGTCTACACCGAAGACGCCGCTCAACGAATTAAAAGCTAACATGAATAGGATAGACTCGCATCATAGTTTAGAGGGCTTGGCGAGACAACATGAAAAGTAGAATTTTTAAAAATAGCCACAAATTATAGGAATGTCATATAGCTGTGTTGTGAAAGGAAATTATCTGTACCTACTTCAATTTTACTAATATTATAAAGAGGAATAATTTATTTTTTTGCCTGCATTGAATAGGCTCGGAAACTACTAGAGTTTGATGAAATTTGACACAGATATAGAGGAAGGGGAAAGGGGAAGGACGTAGGCTACTTTTTGTTGGGGTAAGAATGTACAGTTCCCGTGGTATATACTTATGCGAGCACGAAGTCGCGGGCAAATCTAAATAAATCTTTGTCTTTGCTATTGTAAAACATGTTACGAAAGTCATATTAAGACTACTTCAAAATAAACGTGGGCGGAACATGCTTCGGGACAAATGGGCCGGTTAGATCGAATAAATACCACGGCCTCACAGAAAACCGGCATGAAATAACGCCTACGCTATGTTTCGCCGAGTGAGTGAGATTGCCGAAGTTCCAAGGGGATTTGGAGATTTTAAGGACCAGGAACGCAAGCACGCAACACCAGAGGAGTTACAAGAGTAACTCCTCTGGTGTTGCGCACTTGTCAGGCGATCCGTCGTATCGTTTCCTGGTCCATTTTATTTTTAAAAAATCTTGTACTTATAAATTTATTTGTAATCGCGACACGATTTTGCTGAATGAAAATGACAATTATGAACCTCATATCTTTTTGATAAATGCGATTGGTGTTCTACTTAGTTATCTTTACGAAAAAAACGGAAATACAAGTACATATTATGTAATATGTAAGTAAAACATGCCTCAAGAGAATATGCATAATTTTTGTAAAGTATAAAATGTACAACATAGACAAAGTTCCTGCTCGACCAGTTTCTACACTGTCCTTTACACTAGGACGCCTCAAAATATTAAAACACAAAGGAAATGACCGCAACGACTGCAGACGTAGAACTACGTATTTACTCGTGAGTGTGTGCGTTCGCCGTTCGCACGATTTAACGTCCCTGTTAAGCGATTTTAATCTTATACCTGGTCGAGCGGCAAGTTATTCGATAGTACTTAGTTTTAAGTTAAATTATGTCCAAGTACGTATGTTCAGATACATCTAAACATATATGTAAATATATCTATACACTGTAATGGTCAAAGATATGTACACATTAATTTTATTTGCATATTATCAATATGTTTGAGGATATTCATTGAAACTGTCTGTATAACTATTATTTTACATTGGTGCTCATATCGGTATAATATTTTAACAATCTCACTAACAATCTACGTCATTTTTTTTAAATTATCATATCTATAATTTTCATATATTATCATATCTATCATATAAGTATGAAATATTGTACTGGCTAGATATTTCTTAAAAGTTCAACATTTTTTTCGTCTGTGGCAAAGTACACATTATATTCGTATATCGTATTTCGTTTTTTTATTATTATAGAATCTGTAATAATAAAAAAAAAGGAATTATTAACAAAATTTAGAAAAATTTCGCTCACTCTATCTATTGCTAAATCTCTATTGTTCAGTACAGCGGACGCGACTTCATTCTCTTCACTTCACTTCGCGACACCAAAAACGCTTTCAAATAAGAAATCTTTGTCACAGACATCTTGTTAAAAAATTAACCCACCTATTCTCACTATTATATTTAACACTCACTAAACTTAATTTTAGACCTTAGGATCTGTGATTTAATGTAGTAGTTTACAGAAAAATGAGAAATGAAGAAAAAAAACGCCACACATCAATTTTCTGACATTTTGTTTTTCATATCCGTTTTAACTAAAAGTCATTGAACTACCGTCCATTATAAACTTAAAATTTATATTTGCACCAACTTAAACACGTAAAAGATTCCATGTCATCAAATCAAATCCCTTTCTTATTTTTCTGTAATGTAGTGTAGATGTATAAACATCATTAATGTTAAGATTCAAATTAGTATAGGAAACAATTGTTAATGTTTAAAAATTAATGAATACTTACTGTTTATTCTCAGCCCAATCGAGATTCAAATACAGATTGGTAAAAATATATTTCTTTAATAGAAATTAGGGTAAAACAACCAATTGTTGAACCCCCTACCTCAATTTTTGGCTTCCCCTTAACATATAAAATACGGGTTGCGTTTTCGTTTTGTTTAGGTCTTTATAGGTACTTAATTTTTTTTCTTATTAGTGTATAAATAAAGGGAAGGTGAAATAATAGCCTCCGTGGTCCAGTGGTTTAGAACTAGGCTCTCGACTCGGAGGTCGTGGGTTCGATTCCCGTGTTGGAACAACAAACAACAACAACAACAACAGTTTTGTTAGAACAAAGCAGCAGTTCGGATTGGCATGTTAAAGGTCGATCCTAATCTCTCTCGCCAGTCGTGTCGGTTATCCGTCCCACTGGTTTCGAGAGTAAAGGAATAGAGAGTGCTCTTGTGTACTGCGCACACATGACTACCGATTAGCTGGCCTGGTTTCAATGAAACCGGCCACCGTCACAGAAACCGGTGTGAGGGAGCTATTATTGTAAATGAAATCAACACAGAATTATTATAATAATCAAAACTAAAATATATATTAATAATCAAAACAAACACAGATCATGATCTCTAAATCTTTAGGGGCCAATAATTGGGGGGATGCCAACAATAGGTTATCTTATGCCTAATTTTTCTTAATGGCTGTTACAATCATAATAAAAGAGTCAATTTTTAGACCTTTAAAACTATATTGTGGTGCTACAGGAGTACGAGTCCTAATAGGTTTAAAAATATAAATTATTCGTCCAATAATGGAAATTCCAACTCAACACTGCTTTAATGTAAAGTATACAAGTCTTAGATTGAGAATACCGAACATAACACTAGCTCTTACAAAAAGCTACAGAAAACATGTCCGTACAATTCATGCTCATTTGCTCACTAATACAGCTTTATTTCGCGTGAACAATTAGGTCGTATAATGTTTAATAATGTTTTTACCAATGTTAAACCAACGTTAATCACATTACTTTAATTCTTACATTATAATGGTCAATATTTACTGTTGTATGATTCATAGTATCTCGTATTCACTTTTACACACTATTAACTTCACTGGAAGAAAAAGGACAGTTGCGTCCTAAACAGGACGTCCATTTCTTTTAGATTTCCTTCAAATAGCATATTTAGCTAATAACGCATAAATATATAAAAGCTTCAAATAATACTTAGTTACTTACCGAAAACAAATTATTCCATGATTTTTTAAAATGGTCAACGTATTATTTTTACCGAGCACGTCAGCATATTGAAAGTCAGATAGACCGCGTGCGACTGCGATCCCAGGTGCGCTTAATAGCATTGTTATTTGTAAGCACTCGTAAGTCAGGAATCAGGATACATTTCAAGCGTTCGTGCGGTATCTTCAGCGGTATATTCTTCGTGCGGTATATTCTTGATCTAAGATACATAGTTTCCAATATTTTGAATGGACGTTTTTTTTTGTCTGAAAATAATAATTTACTATGGAGAGATAAATACTTGATGTGGTGACATAATAATTATTATAAATATTTACATTGAATATTATAATATTATGTATTTGGCTGTTTATAATATATTACATTGTTTAAAAATATGTTAAAAAAAATAAATACTAAAAAGCATTATTTTACTCATAAATATCTCTGACAGTAAAAAAGTTTTGTATTTTTCTACTTGTAGGCTTCTATAGTATAGACTTTATACCTAATATCGATGTATAAAGCTATAGAAATGTTGAAAAAAATTCAGGATTTTCAAATTTCTTTTTCACCCATCATGAAGAAAATATGTGGTTGCGGAGTTACTAAGGGGGAGGAAATTTTCATTATTTTTTCAGTAGGATGCACGGTTTCCGAGATAGAAGCGATTATAGAAAAAAACATGGCAATGATCTACTTTGAGTTGCGAGCGATTTATACTTAGTATAACTTCAAGTATATCAGTATAAATCTACACTTTTTTATTCTTCTCAGGCCGTAATTGTAACAAAATTACAGACCTTGACGTTCAAACGAGGGATCAGTTACACAATTTACAAATTCAAGAAAGTTTTCTAAGAATAATGTTATGAATTGTACTTAAAAAGAGGCCATATTTAAGAAAATATTACTTGAGATTGGTGGTTAAAAATATGTTAAATGTTGCAAAATTGTCAGTATCGTCAGTTGGGGCCAGATTGTCTATGGGTAAACATGGCCAGTGTCACATAGTTAAGGTGACAGACAGCGAAGTTACAGAGAAAAAGTATATACTTAGCGAAGTCTCAGTAATAGGATCCCGTTTTTACTCTTTGGGTACGGAACCCTAAAAATTAGGACCCTCTTGCCCCAACTCACCTTACCTATATATGTTGTATTGTTTCGCATATTTTGCAATATGGCTATGTTAAGGGCCTACTTCCTGTCGCGCGCGTGCGGGGGTCGGCCGCACTTGGCCGCACGCGGGTGATAGGGGAACGTACCCATACTACGTGATCACCTTTTACCCCTTTTTCACCCCCCTCCACCCACGGTGATCATCCATAGTATTTGCCGCGACCCTTCCTTCTCCTTTTTACGTACTTGCTAATTAATGGCCGTCGCGCGAGATTTTCCTAGAAGATGTTGACTACGTGACAAAAACCTAAACCCACGCCCCCCATTCGGTGCTCAGGAGTAGTATTTTGAGGACACCCCTCCCCCTCCCCTCCAAACAGTTCGCGTAGTATGGGTATGTTTCCAAGGAAGTACCAGACCGCGTGCGTTCTGCCCGCGTGGTTGGAAAATATTTATAGGACGTGGGCAGCCTGGCAACCCATGTGACAGTAAAAGGGTCCTAATATACTTTATATTGTAGTTGCAGTACCATATCATAGGTGATAAGGTATTACTAGATCTGTCGAAATCTGAATATTCTTACGCTTAAGCCTCGTTTGCACTAATTTTGTTTTGCAGCATGGGAAAATTCTGAATTGAGTTCTGAATATGTTCATGCGGTATGGTAACTAAACGCTGAGGTGTCTGTTGTAGAGATTAATTTTATGTTTATATTATATAATACATCTAGTTATTGTTTCGGAATTATTATTGTTTTCAATAAATTGATAAAATAAGCTGTTTTTATATTTATAAAAACCTCATTAGCTGTCAATTTTTTAGAGAGACAATGAGATAATGGGTATCGCCGAACGCTCTTTACCTCAAATAGTCCTGGAGGCTGGATTCTATGCTAATGGAAAACTCCGTTGGTGCCGACAGGATTATTCTATGACGGTTCGTAATCACAATCTACTGGCATCTGCCTAGGTATTTCCTTATTAGGGTTCCATAGTTCACGTCTCGGAAGTCGAAACCCTTATGGTTTCGTCATGTCGTGTCGTTTCGAAAACTATAACGGCTTTTGTAACTTTATTAGTTTAGGAGTTATAGAAACTTAATTTGTAAAATGCTGGAAAATTTCGTATAATAAATAACGAAATAATAAGTAAACATGGGGGACGCTACCTGCGTGAAAACGCTGGTGGCATCGCACGTGACGGCCTCGGCAAGGGCGGCGTCTTTTCACACCGGGCCCTTGAAGGGGCCTTGGGCGGGGAACCATGGTCAGAGGCCGGAGTCCCTCTACATGGGGTGGGAAGAGACCCACAAAAGGCGGAAATATGAATCCATCGGTAAAGGTATTTTTCAGCCTTTTGGCGTCAAAACTATGTGTTCGTGGGGCTGGAAAGCCAAGCTCCTTTTTAAAGATTTGGCTAAAAGACTGCTAGACAAAACGAATGACGAAGGCTGGAGCTTAGCTCGGCCAACGAATCAGTTTGGCCATACAGCGAGGCGATGCTGCCAGCCTCTTAGGTACTCTACCCGCAGCCTCGGACCTAGATTCAGTTTTTTATCTAAAGCCCTTTTTTATTTATTTAGACAATAACTTATTTATAGTTTAGATAATAATTTAGATATGTTAACCAGTTTTTAATTCTTTTTTTTTAACATTGTAATGTGAACTTTATGTTATACCAATAAATATTTATAATATATAAAAAAAAAGTAAACATGTAAAATACTGGTATAATGGTACGGAAACCTACGTGCGCGAGTCCTACTCGCACTTGACTGGTTTTTTTAGTGTGAAGCCTAAGCCCCGATTTCACCAAATATCTTTATACGCGCTTATCGCTAAACGCGGATTTGATCTCTCTCTCTCTCGTTCAGTGTTAGAATGGGACAGACGTCTTAAACCGAAGCTCAGCGTTACACGTCGTTTCAATATGTTAGTGATATTGGGGATAAATTCTCAAACGACAAAGTTAAAGGGTTCTTAAAATCACACGCTATGTCTGTCTCTGCTTGAGAGAGTAACATAGACAGCACATATGACATGTGAATTTTATGAAGCTTTTGAGAATTTGGGCGTAACGTCTTGGATAAATGTTGGAACTTGTAGAGTTGTTGGTTGTTACAGAACAACTATCATTCGCCAACTGAGTTCAACCAAAAGCGTATCGAGCATTACGGACCGTGTAAAGCGTTCTCATTATGTCTAATCGATCTAAAAACAATGGCGCGATCTCGCCGCGGACTGTCGTAAGTTTTCTATCGTTAACTATCAGAACTAACCACCGTCTAATAGTGCGAGTCGCAAGAGCCAGCGGTTCTTAGGGTTTAATATTTGTGGCGTATGATATTATGGGTTTTATTTGTCATAAAAAATGGTTTATCGAAGTGAGGCGTGCGGCTTCTCTATCGGCGTTGAGAGTGAAATTTCAAGATCGCGTCACGTCACGTCACAATACAATTTTGGATATAACGCCATCTGTCGGAAGCTACTTACACTTCATACATAACAACTTAACTTTCTAAACTACCACGCAATACACGATCGCGCTAGGTGTACAAATTTTAAATGTTGACATATTAGGTAGGTAACATCGCAAAAAGTAATTAATATTTCTTTAGGCACTTACTTACTTGCCTATTTTAGTGTAGCTGCGGTGTTTTCGCATTTAAGGGTCCAGAAAGCGAAAGCTTTGTTACGCACGTACCGTTTCGCGGCGAATTCGCTTTTCGGCTTTGTAAAAGGTCTTTGAAAGGAGGGTTTTCCCCTTAATCGATCCGATATCCGTTATCGGACCGATGATGAGAAAGACAGGTATATGTTTCAATATGAAACATATAGGTCCTATACTACATATAGGTATCGGTCTGTTATCGGATCGAGTAATGGGAAAAGGCACTTACGCCGACGACATAAGAGCATTTTCCGATCCCATATCAGATATCGGACCGAAAGAGTCATGTGTATATTTCCATGTTAAAACATATACCTACCTTCCCATTCTGTCCCATATTTGGTCCCACCCATATTTCACATTTAATGTGAAAACGCAACAGCAGTCGGCGTGTAACTTGCACTAAACATTTGTCATGGTGTGCGGACGAAAGTATTATGCAAAGTGCGTAAAAAGTATTACACTAATCGCCGACAGCTCGATAGCTATTGCCCCGTTAAATCCGTCTGCTGTTTCTTCACACTTTTCAATTCTGTTGGTTTATTAATGGGTAGGTAATGATAGGTATCCATTATTTTACATGTCTACTTAATATTTAGTTATTTTTTGTACGATGTTTTCCAAGTACCTAAGATCATTTTACTGTAATGGGTACAGTAGTTAGGTAGTATATGGACCTTCAAATGCTTTGGATACTTAGGTCGCAAAAAACCCTAAACATTCTGCGCCTCCTCCCAAGTTTGAATATACTTGCAAAGACAGTGCGGGATTAGGGTAACTTCATGACCTAAGCAATATTTCCCTGTCGGTCCCCTTAACTGGGATTAAAATAATGTTAAAATCCATTCAAATTATTACACTATCATTCAAAGATGTCACTCATCAATGAGTGATCATAAAGAAATGGACTTATATCGTGTTCGGCATCTAAAACTGTCACGGGGCAGGGCAGTCGAGTGAGTACGGAAATTGTCGAATATCAATGTATAATTTTACAGTTAGGTTAGTAGTTAGGCCTCTATAACTCCTGAACAAACAAAGTAATATAAGCCCTTATAGTTTTTCTTCAGAGTTCATCACATGGACTACCACCATGATTTTTTTCAGATATTTCGGGCCAGCGGTTTAGCTTTTATTTTAACAAAAAGCGCTTTAAAGTTCAATATCACGCAAACGGATACGTAAATATTAAAAAAACCGTCTTAGAAACCTCCCAATGTTTTTGGTAGATGGGTAGATGGTAGATGTAGGGTAGATGCAAGAAAAAAAAACCATCCCCACTTAAATAATATAGGTAAGTACCCAAAAAAAAATTTTTTCGTGATTTTATTTTAGCACTTTGTCGGCGTGATATACACATTTTTATGCAAGGTTTCATCTTCCTAGCACTAACCGTTTGGACGGTAAGCTAAAAACGGACGCGGACAGACGGATATGCCGAAAAAGGTTCCGAGACAATAACTACGGAATCCTAAAAACCACAAACCGTGATAGCTCGCCTAACAAGGTAAGGCGTAGTTTCACTACATGTGTGTGCGTGACAACTGACAGTGTAATTACACGGCGAGTCTTAAACTTTGTAATTTGGTCTAAGCCTTTTTTTATTTGGTGTGCAGTATGTAAGTGACGGGCGATGATGATGATTATCATATTGATCCAAAACTATTTTGTATGCTTCTCTCGTATGGCGAAGTAAAAAAAATACACTTTTAGATTAGATTGCATGCGTAATGCGGGTGTATGTATGGCATTACTTACTTACTTTCACAAATCGGGGTGTCGGCGACGCGACGGCTTCTATCGTAAAATTTACTTGCGAAACCATTTTGCGATATAATCGTTCAAGTGAAACGAACCTTATTAAATATATTGCTAATTTAATATAGAGTTACATATTACGTAACATAACAATGTTCGAATTTCAATTTATTGTAATTATAATATTCGATTTCGTTCATAATATTATGGGGTTTTGTAGAGTTGTACGCAATACGCATCTATGACTAAGTACTAACGCATTGGAGCTCTCCTAGCCACAATTTAGGGCGATAAGCGCGAGGAGGTCAAGAAGGTGACAAAAACCGACACAATCGACACAACTTTTAGCTAGGTATCTCTCGCGTTTATTGCGACGTATTTAGCTGGGGTGATGATCAAAGATCAATGAAAAGCCAAACGAATTTATTGCAAACATATTATTCTTATTATACGGTATACCAAGTGGAAATGGCTTATAACTGCATACAATCGAATTAAATAGGTATTACGTAACGTACCTAGCGAAGCGCGGAAAGTGAGAGAATAAAACAATTTAATTTTAACTAACGCCATTTTGATATCCTCTATTATTGCACTTTTCGTTCATGTAATGACTGCTTTAATGCTCGGTTTCTGTCGTTATTTTATCTATTCACTAGCGCTTCTATTTGAATAGATAATAACTACCGCCAAAAAACCTCAAACTCGGCTATATTGCGGCGGCCAGTGTCTGGGGTTTTTTCTAAGTGCTCTAAAATACAACTATAATAAATTTCTTTACATTGACAATAAAATTATTGTGCAAGTAAACATTTTATTAATTGAATTAAGTAAATACAGTCGTCAGTCAGCTCTTGCATAGATGGTATAGTCAGTAGATGTTTTGCTACTATTAACAGACATTCTGACTGTTCGATGTGTTACATCAAAAGGCTCCAAAAGAGGGAAGAAAGTGTCACGTAACTCCGACGTGAACACGATAAACTACGTCACAGATGTACGTGCCAAGTCTACGTAATATGTCGGTCTACTCTGAGACGGTGTAGAATCACTAGAAATAAAAGCCGTGTGGTGTCGTGGGACACCGGAACGAAGTTCCTTATTATAAAAATATTAATTTTAAGTTCTATTCGAGGTATAAAGAAAAAAATAAAGACTATACATAAAAATCTTACGTTACGAACGTTTTTTCCCGGCTAGGGTACCCCTCCGCATCGCCCCATAAGGAACTTCGTTCCAAAAACAAATAGATCATAGGTACATCAAATAATCCATACTAATATTATAAAAATTAATGTAAGTTTGTTTGTTACGCTTTCACGCGAAAACTACTGAACGGAATTTGATGAAATTTGGTATGATAGTAGATACTCTGGATTAAAACATATACTTTTTATCCCGGAAAAGTACAGTGTTCCCGCGGGATACTCGATAGTATATTTACGCGGGCGGAGCCGCGGGAAACAGCTAGTAATAAATAAATAAATAATATCCATGAGGTTTTACAGTTCACACCACGTCCACCATACGGGAACCAGACAACGGAAAATATATATTTAACACTTTTATATTTGAAGATCTTTTTATATTATACACATATTTATTACACAGAGCAGAGCACCAACGCGTTCAACCACTGAGTCACAGGTCGTCAGCCAAATAGATCTAATTGAAAGCGACAATCGACCCTGCAACATCAGAGGAGTTGCACTTGTATCAAAGATTAAAGAAAGAAGATAAACAGCTTCATAGTTAGCTTTCGATTTGATTGCACTACTACAAGCATACGGTGTGTCCACGATTGTGTGGAAAAATTGTGGGCCGTCAAAAAACGTCAAAAATTTTCAAATTTGGGTCGATTTGGATCATTCTATGAAAACTGTTTCTCTGTACGTAAGTATATTATATTTTCTACTCTGTGCTTGTAAGTTGTAGTGCGTGGCCAGCCTTTTTGTTTCAAACTAAGTACGTTGAATGGAGTTTACTGTATAATGTATTTGTTAATTGTAAATGTGGTAATAGCTATAAAACCAGTCATGCACATTGTGCTTGATTTAAACATAGATTATAAATATTGCAATATTACCTACTGTACCTACAATAGAGTGAAAAGTTCGAAAAACAATGTATTTTGTAACGATTGACCAACGTAATGACACTGCATGGGAAAATGTGATTGAAAGAAGTCAAGGATCAAGCAGTCTTCTACAACCTTGGCATGTAATGTTTGCTTAGGTTTTTAAGGCTACGAACTCACGGAGCGATTTTTAGTCGCGCCCGCAGCGATTGCGGCCCAGCAGTTTCTGTAGAATGCAAATATATATGTAAAAAAAAATTAAAGCAAAACTCACGACGGGATTTACGCCCGCGGCGTGCGCAATTGTTTGCGGGTGTTGCCGCGCCGGCGGGCGACTAGTAGAATCGCGCGGGCCGCTTTCACCCGCGGCATCGCACTCGTGAAAATCGCAACCACGGCGACTTGTAATCGCGCAAATAAGCGGGTTTAGTGAGTTTTGAAATAAAATCGCAGTTCCACGATAGCGGCGGACGCGACTGAAAATCGCTCCGTGAGTTCTCGGCCTAAGTATGGCACAAAGGACGCGTTATATATAATGGTTTCTTGGATAAGTAGAGATAGATTAAATATTAATATACTTCGTTCCGATTCAATGTGATCTAAATATAAACACAAAAATAAAATTCGACCAAATTAATGTGTCGTTGTATTTCTGTATTGCGCGGTGAATAAATAAGTGTAATTTAAGTTGGTGGCATTATAGCCTATATCTATATAAATTAAAATTATGAAATGTGGGTCAAAATGAAACCATACTTATAAATAAGACATTGATAATTTAAAAGCTTATATTTCTTTGTTAACTTTTAAGTTTATTTAAACGTCATACTCAAATGTATCACATACATACTAAATACCTACTCTACATAATATATATTAGGTACCTGGTATAAACAAAATTAAAAAAATAAGTTACCCCAAATTGTCAATCAGTGAGCGAGCTGATGATGAATTATAGCTAAGAACACTCTCGATCATGTCAACTTAAAAAAAAACTAGATAAAAATCGGTACATCCGTTTAGGAGCTACGATTCCACGGACACACACACACGCACACACAGGCAGACACGTCAAATTTATAACACCCCTCTGTTTTGTTTTCAGGGGGTAAAAGTACGCCAAACTGTTGTATGACTGTTTTGTTTGGAATTATGATGCTGCTTATTATAATAATTTGATAAAGAAAACCTACTCGAAGTAAAAGTTGCTTCGAGTACAAAGGGCGTGAAGTCCGACTGTCCGCTCCGACACGCTACACGCCTACACCAAGGCCTTGCATTTTATCGTAATTTAAATACCTAAGTAATGGCTATTTAGTATCATTTTATCATTATACTAGATGTTTGTAGCGACTTCGTACGCGCAAAAGGTAATCCCGCAAGAACCGTACATTTTCCCGCGATAAAAAGTAGCCTATGTCCTTCCCCGTGGTCTACTTTATATGTGTGCCAAATTTCATGATGATGGGTGAAGTAGTTTTTACGTGAAAGCGTCACAACCAAACAAACTCACCTTCACATTTAAATCAATTTAAAGTTTAGTAGGGATTATATTAATACGTGAAACAAAAACTTTCAGTACAGTTTTACGAGAATTGTGCGAACGGAAGAGTATGAAATATGCAAATTCGGATTAAACGTTACGAGCGCCGTAGGCAAGCATCTCATCGGGGCCCCCTATATTAAAAATAATTCGTTTAGTTTGACCGAAACCGCTGTACCTTACCTGAACCGCGCCTTAGGAAAACGCGGTAAATAGGGACCAAGGAAAAAAGAGCATAAGTTTACATGAGATCGATATTGTCTCGATATTGATATTGTAAGGTACGACTGGCATGTAAACTAGGGTTGCCAACCGTCCTGTTTTCCCAGGAGTTTTCCCTAGTTTTTGCCGTGTCCTGGAGTGTCCTGTATAGTTTCAAAGCAGCGTCCTGGGTTTTTAAAGCGCCCTGACAAGGTCACGTATTTTAAAATTCGCGCGCCACATTTACAATATTTCTTTCTAATATAATTTTATTCGAATACTTTTATAAAAAATATGATTATTAGCATATGTATTGAACATTATAACAAACATTGAACCTATTTTCACTACATACCGATTTAACGGTTGCAACTTTATTACTGCGTCCTGTTTTTGAACTTAATTGTCCTGGTTTTTCCAACTTCAAGTCCCAAGTTCTTTAAGTTTGCGGTTGGCAACCCTAATGTAAACGCCAAAATTATGAAATTCTATTATATTCTAAATTATAATTTCTGGCTTCACACCTCGCCAGTCGTATGGATTAAATTATTGAACAGGATAAGAAATTAATTGAATCAGTGTATCTAATATTATAATATTTCATTTAAATATGTAATTAACTAACTTTAATATATTATATTTACTTAATTCGACCTCGATAGTATAGATAGTACTTAGTAGTGTGGCGGACCAATGAGGGTTTTTAAAATCGTGACATCTGACAGCTTTTTGACACGACAAGGACCGTCGTGCTACCAAGCGCCGCTTGGTGACAGAAAAAGAATCGATCGAATTTTATTGACCGTTTTTGATACCACTTACGCCACCAGATGACGCTTTGTTTGAGTCCTGGGTTTGGTCCTTTGAGTGGTCTGCCACTGCCACAGAAAAAATATCAAAAACCCTCATTAGCGCCATGATCCTCAATCGCGCTATCGAAGTTTTCGCAGTTCGGCGCTTTAAATACAACATAATATGAAATGACTATAAATGGACTTCGGCTTTACCGAGCATAGCACCTCGCTCGGTCGGAGATCTCCCTTTGGGATTTCCACTATTCCCACAGTGGCATCTGGGACGGATTTCTCTCTCGAACGGTCAAATTTGGGAAGCGAACTTAATAAAAATTAATAAAAGAACCAAACAATTCACGACGACTCGTGAATTGTTTGGTTCTTTTATTAATTTTAAGAATTTATTAATACTCGTACTTGGTAAATAAAAAAAAGTTACGAATTATTTATTTCAACACTGATGAAGGGTTACATTTTCAACGCTATCTGAATTTTTATGTACACTTAACGTGAACTTAAAGGCACTCTGGTAACATAAAGTTAGATATAATTTGAACCCATATAAAGTTCAAACAATTGGGAGTTTTGCCGGGGAATTCAATTGGTGACGTTGTGGTTTTTGTATTTATTTCTTAAATTTGTGTTATTTCTTTTCTATTTCCTTTATATAATTTGTCTTATTTCCTTGACACTGGCAAATGGTTGTAGCCAACGCCATAAATTTAAATAAAAAAGTTCAAACTTAAAAATTATGGGCGAATTTCGACCACAGGGCGAAACTTTGGCTATCTAAATGCTATGATTAAGAGTACTCATGAGTCACCCATAGACCCAGACCACTAAAAGTAAGGTTAAAATGCAATTTATAGTAAATTGTAAACACTAAAAAGTAAAATTAATAAAAAAAAAATTAAATTGATAGTAAATAAAATGTTGAACAAGCTTTTCAAAGGAAATTAATGTAGAGCTCCTATTACTTGATGCTATTCGCTTACAAAAGTTGCACAGCATCCACTTGCCATATGCCGCCCAGCCGCACAGAACAGCTGCTGGTGTTACAGACCGACAATTCGTCGAAGTCTCTAGGTAAATGCAACAAAACAAATAAATCTGATTAACTTTATAGTTCATAAGAGCTCTATCGATCTATTCGCAGATTCAAATCTCACATTCGCAAAAAATGTTTCTGCTCCTTGCCTTATAAGAAGTTAAATCATAAAATATGAATATTATTATAAGATTAAATCCATTAACAGCATTATGTGCAATTATGCCTTATTATAAAACAATGTTTTTAACCCCCGATACAAAAAGAGGGGTGTTCAAATTTGACGTGTACGTCTGTCTGTCTGTGTGTCTGTCCGTGGCATTGTAGCTCCCAAACGGATGAACCGATTTGGATCTAGATTTTTTTGTTTGAAATCCGACATGATCGAGAGTGTTCTTAGCTGTAATTCATCATGATGTTGATGCTCACAGCTTGACAATTCGGGGGTTACTTAAACATTTACATTTTAATTTTGTTTATTCAATTACATTTTAATTTTGTTTATTCATTCGTCGATCGGGTTTATTCAGATGGACTAATATTTAGTTATTTAGTTATTTTAGTTTATTTTTAGTTATTTTACTAATATACAGTATTATTGCTGGTATCCTAGGTTATATTACTATTGCGATATATACTTCCCGAAAACAATAGCTATGTTTAGAACCGTAGAGGTCCAGTGGGTGAAGCGCAGATCTATTTGATTGACATAAAATCTCCGTTTCAACGAATCGATCAATATCGAGTATCGATTGACGAGGACATTTTTTATATGAGGCATTTTAGTTATCTTTTAATGACCCAAATAGCGACATAGTAGCCAGTATTGCGACTTGCGGTTTCTGAGTACACATAATTTGAATACTTCAAATTGGACACATGCTCACGTGCATACATACCTACCTACTAGCAGCTAGTTACTAGCCAGAGCTACTTACTAGATCTCGAGAGAGCTCCATAGGACTCTAGGTCCTAGAGCAAAACATAGATAGCCCTAGGGCATCAACTACTAAATTAGAGGTAAAGTAAGCTCTAATTTAGATACGTCATACGCGAAAAAATGTGTAATGACTTCAGCGATAATGTTAAAATAATAATATTATGTGTATTATATTCTGAATCTGATACAAGTCGTGATAAATTAGTTAATTATTTTTAAACAAAAAATTAAAACCGAATTTCAAAGTAAATATGCACAAAAAAGTATGAAATAAAGCTTATTTTCTAAATAATACCCCCTTTTGAATTCGGTTAAAATTTTAAATATTTCCCAACTCAATCTAACACCAGCCCAAACAATATCCTACAATATTTTATAGAACTTACGTTCAAATTTGCTGGTACCGACTTCAAAATTAGGAAGATTGAGTAAAGAAGTACCTAGTTAAAATTTTAGCCGAATTTAAAAAGGGGATTATTTAGAAAAAAAAGTTTTATTTCATACTTTTTTGTGCATTTATACCTACTTACGAAGTCGGTTTTAATTTTTTGTTTAAAAATAATATTTTTTCTCTTTCTAGTTAAATTTATTATCGATATTATTATGAACACATTGATATCGGCGCATAAAATTCTGGATGAGTACCTACTATGTCATCATAATAATATTATGTTAGTGTTTCTTGTGAAGATGGTGGTGATGATGATGATTACTGTAAGTGGTATGATGTCATATGCTTGCAGTTCTTTAAACAACGCTGGAATATTCAAACATGTATCTATAAGAAGTTAGGAGTTCTGTTCAGTACCTTTGGATCCAGGGTATACCTTGATACAAAATCTTACTTTTTGGTAGCATATGCTTGGACTACTTCAGAAAAAGTCGAAATCACCATGTGTCCATATAAATTTCGAGAAGTTCCTTCGATTCCTCATGGATCTTTGGTGAAAACGGGACCACCTTGGGATTATACCCTATTATATATATTATAGCCGAACGAATGCATAACCACCTCCTTTTTTTTGGAAGTCGGTTAAAAATTACTCGCATCTAAGCCCAAGCGCGCACTGGCGGCCACCGAAATGTATGCATTGTATCATCAGTCCGCGCACTTGGCCGCAAACGGCCAGCGGCCGCTTGCATACATTTCGGTGGGCGCCGCAGCCTGGCTGCCAGTGCGCGCTTAGGGTAAGGGTCAATTCACCCCGAAACGAAACGATACGTGATATGGCGGCATTTTCAAGATATCTTTTCAGAATTGAACTTTATTACTTACGTAAGAAGATACACGTTTCATTGTAAGAGTTCGAATGTCAGGTTGCAAGCGCTGCACAACACAATGTGTAGAATATGACTGATGGCATATGAAACGTGTATCTTTTTGTGTAGTGAATAAAGTTCAATTTTGATCTTAAAAACACGTATCGTCGCGGTGTGAACTGACCCTACGTAAGTATGCCAGTGGTTGTGCCTACTGACTGTCTCAATAAGCACACATGCGTAAAGCTAATAAGGTAAGGACTGATAATAATTATATTTTTCGAACAAAGCCAATACTTGTCTGATACTTTTGCGAATAAATGTATACTAGATTGATTGAATCGTTCTTATTACATAATGATAACACCCACATTAAGTATGTAGGTACTTAAATAAAAATTATAGGTAAGTACTCCCTTTACCACCAAAGGGCTTAAGGGTTGTCTTTGTTCGTTAATAAACTGGATCATGTTCGACCGGGCCGAGTAGAAAGTGAGACCACGTCGAAAGGTTGCTATAAAAATTGTAGCAACTGCGGCGCGCGTTCAGTTTGCGAGCTTGTGTAGTGTAGCGCTGGCTGGAGACACCATGGTCAGTACCCGCCATTTTCATTTATCGCCATTTTTTTTTATTTCTTATTTGATATCGCGTGTGGTCCAGGAGTTTTGGGAATAAGAATTTTATGCGGGCATTGTTATTTTTTACTACTTTTTGTTGTTTATTTCAATGACAATTAATTAGAAATTTTAAATATTACATAATAATATAATACGTATTTTACATAAATTCATTTTTTATTAGTTTGTAATAAAATTTTGATTACTTAATAATTTTTAGGAAATTTCTGATTCCAAAAATTATTTTGTGTTTTCCGACTGTTCATTATTATCATTCCATTTGTTCCATAAACTAACATCATGTTTCCTATTAATAAAAAAGTACTCACGAAATAACAATTTGCAATTAAAAATTTCACAAACATTTTAAAATTTGCATTTCAATTATGCGGATTAAGCAAGGTTTATGACATAACTTTCGAATTTTGAAATATTGAAAGCAATAATTAATGTTTCGGGCAAGTTTATATTCTTATTTTATAAGGAACCTAGTTTCCTCCTCGTTTCCTCCATAGGCCAGAGTACAGTGTTTCCGAACTGCCGGGTCGCGACCCGGTACCGGGCCATCAAAATTAAATACTGGGTCGTAACATTCCCGCCTTGTTTTGAAAACAATACCTACTATCAATCGGCGCATCTTAAATTGATTGAACATTTTTACTCTCAATAAATTTTTAATGGTATTTGCTTTGCTATTATGTTTAAAGGGCCACGAAGGGACAGTGTGAAAATCACTGGGCCATGGCGGAACGATGTTTAGGAAACACTGGGCTAGACGACTGATTTTGTTATTGTATAAATTAATAGTACTCTTAAATATGAGAAAGTTCTCAGAGGAAACAGTATTTAAAAATCAATATTTTCAAAGTTACATCGATTTGTTTACAAAATTTCGCAAGTTTCGTTAAAACGCTCCATGTCAAAACTGTGACGTCACGATTAGGTAAAGGGTATAAAAATATAAGGCCGCAGGAATATATTTCTTAAAATCTGCGAAATTTGCACATTTAAGTTCACACTTACCACAATAATGTAAGTTTTTTTTACTAATTTTGCCAAAAAAAAAATTGACCCTTTTTTGTATTTTTAGATGCATCTAGTTACTAATTTACACATAAAATGTTTATCAAGTAAGTAATACCTCAATATTTCTGAGTATTTAAATTATCTTATATTTTTACATTGTACTTAGTCGTCTCCCCAGCTCCCACTACATGTGTAATAATGTAAAATTGTAAAATAAAGTGCGCTGCTATCTGAAATGGATAATCAGTTATCTAGTTCAGACTCTGATGCTCACTAAAAAAAACCGAAAAGCTACAAAACGCATTAAAGTATGGCAGACGGTAACTGACAAAAAATAGATCCTTTAGTTTAAATAGTCAGATGCTGTCATATCTGTTTCCAATGCCTATATATTTATTTATTCAATATAGTATTGGGTCTATATATTACAAAATATGAATAGCTAATTACGTAATGCAATGAGCACCGTTCTAATGAACACTTCGCGTGTCGCGAGTTTTCAGAGCGTGAAGTGCACAAGGGCAGCTGTTTGCATTATTTGCCAATTTGCAATTTTTTATCATTATTAATACCTAATTAATGAGTTAAATATTGAAACTGCCAAAATTATTGTTAACGGTTAACTACGTAGAGATTAAAGAGCAAACTTATGACGGTACTTTTAGGGTTCCGTAATACATAAAGAACCCTTATAGTTTTGCTCTGTCCGTCCGTCTGCCTGCCTGTCTGTCTGTCTGTCCGCACTTCTAGCTTCTGTAATTATGAATATAAATGCATGAAACTTGGTATAGTAATAGATTGTGTATAGATCTGAGTTTTCGAATCATAAAATAATAATAATAATATATTTTATGGGTGGTTCTCCATACATGTGAAGCGGGGATGAAAAATATTTTTTCATTCTACCCATCGTGTGGGGTATCGTTTTATAGGTCTTTTAAAATAAAGGTAAAATAAGGTTTCATACAAAGTATGAAATTTTTTCATTGACTTTTTTACAAAGTCAACCATTTTTGAGTGATCGGCCTCCAAAGTAGTTTATAACTTGATCCCTCCCCAGGCGTTTCTAAACTATGAGACTTAGAATTGCAATTTTTCATGCTGATAGATCATGCTAAGTACTCTTTAAGAAAATTATTTTGAAAAAAATCGGACAGTAACCTTTGAAGTAATTTGATAAAAACCCATGACGCTTTTATAGTTACGGAACCCTCCTTAGACATGTCTTGACATGCTCTTGGTTAGGTTATTTTATACTAGTCTGTATTTTATGTAATATTTTTAAATTACGAAAATTTATTTGACGTCTCAGGCTAATGACAGACCTTCAATAAAATATCACAATGTACTTATTCTTTGGTCATTGTATCACAAGGGCCGCAATGAGTCAGTTAATGCTCATATAAGAAGCTATGTAATAGAGATATTGACGGTAAATATATTATGGACTGTATGTCAAAATCTCTACTAACTTACTAAGTAACTCCTTTGATGTCTCTGAGTGCGACCGTCAGTATATTATTACTCCGTTCCGATTTCCGAAGAAATACAATGAAACGATAATTTGATCGATTTTTTTTTTTGCTTACATTTAGATAACATTGAATTGCAAAAGAGTTTACGCTACGAACTTATGGACTGAGATCCCAGTCCCGCCAGACTCTATAATTTTTACCTATTAGTTACTTTCAAATGTTTGCCTTGGACACGCGTATCGTAAACTTTTACGGTTATTTCTGGTAACCTTTACTGCAATCTGCTACAGTTATCTGAGCAAATAAAAGGCATATTGCAAAACAAATGTTGTTGACCTTATATGTTTACAGCCAAGTATGAAGTATGATACATTTTTTTAACCGACTTCCAAAAAAGGAGGCGGTCATTTATATTTGTGGTTTGGCGATGTAGGATTATTTTTAACTTGGATAGATTAATTAATTGCTTGAAAAATATTACCTATGAATGTCCCTAGTTAGTAGGTAGGATAAATCTAAGTTTCTCGAAATTTATAAAATTTTACATCGACATTAATGTTTTCATTTTCATTGGCCAATAAAACTTGATCTATAAATCGGCAAAACAAATGAATACACAAACCTATATATTTAAGATTTTCAAAAAATAAAAAAAATCATTTTGTCTATGGAACGCATAATTAGGAGAAAGAGGAGGAGTAAATATCGAGAGAAGAAATTCGATTCGATTGAACATTTAGATTTCGTATGCAAAATCGATTACGCTGACAGCTGACAATGGCACATGCATGTCGCGAGTTATTAGCCCACTCTCTATCACGTTTCGATACTTATTTATGTAAAAGTGATTGCACAAGGCCCTATAACATGGTGCCTTTGTTGCGATAAGTGTATAATCATTGGGCGTTGGTTTCTGAACAACATTCTATAAATTTTTATTTTGTAACATTCTTTTTACATACTACGAGGCATGGCTCTCCCATGTTACAAAAAAATCATGTCTCAGCACGAATGGATCGGCTCAACAGAAAAAATAACACGGCCACAAACGATCGCATTGTGACTTGTGAGCGATGATACCAAATGAGAGTTTGTACTTTGGAGGCTTTAAAACCTGGAACATATATTTTATTACTTTACTTGAGCTGACCACGGGCCAAGAATATATTATTATAATTATATTACTAACGTACCATGGGCGGATGCCGAATCGCCCATGCTGTCTGCTTTTATTCCATAAAAATAAAAAAGTTTTTCATCATGTCCCATATCACATAATATACTATAACATACCTACTATTATATAGCAAATCAGTCATTTTAAAATTTGTCTCCGATAAAATCTTTTTTTATTCAAGCGCGCATACTTAGTCCCTTCACCTTTGTAATTATGATTATGAGGCTTATGCAATGTCTCGCATTATTCCAACCATAATTTATCAGGTCAAATTGCTCATAACATATTTGGCATAGGCCACATTTAAGTTCAATTGTGTACCAAGGCCACCTTTCACCGCGGAACTTGGCGGAGGTCGACGGGACTGCTTGTACCAGTTTTACTTCCTAATACCTATACTTGGCCCTTATATTGAGCTATTCAAAGGGAAATAAGTAGTCACCAAGATTTCACTTGATGACTTGACTAAAAAATTCCAACTACCCATCACTTTCAAACATTATGTAAAATATTGCCACATCTAAATATACGTCAAAAAATGTGGGAATAATGGCAGGCGGCAACCCCAATGGCCAACGGGAGATCGCCGACCGAGCGGGTATCCTTATTTGAATACGGTATTTTTTTTACGGTATTACCTAAATGAATAGTGCTCTTAATAAAAATAAGACAGTTTACAAAAGGAATAGTATACTAAAAATCAAAATTTTCAAAGATATTGCGGATTGTTTCTTTTTATTTTTGACACTTGAGTCTCGTGAAAACGCCCCCTATAAAAGTCGTACTAGTAGGTGACGTCACACGATATAATGTTGCTACGAAATGTATGGCCATATGTACAAAATTTCTGATATCTCGTAATTTTGCGCGTTATGTTGATAGGTACTATAGTACATCTTTTTGTATTTGATGTAAGTAAACTAATTATGTAGGTATTATACACTAATGTTTAAAAAATATTTCAACTATTTTTTGACTTCGAAATGCATATAATAACTACAAAACTACACATAAAATCCTAATTCTTTTTACTTTTATCAAGTTGTAATACCTAATTATTTCTTTATTTATTTAATAAAATGTTTACATGTAGGAAAATACCCAATTTAAGTAATTCGAAAAAATAATTTAAATTTTAAACTTCACGTAACATTGACAAATGTTTTTACCACGGTTACTTTTACTTTTCACGCTGTCTGTAACATGTTAAGCATGACCGAACAAGTGACCGGCGCTTTTATTATGCAACCTTAGTTTCATTTTATGCACCATAATAGTCCCATCATTTACGCAAATTGACAGCAGCTTTCTGTTTGATGAATGTAGACATTACTTATTTAATAAAGAGGAGAACTCTGAAAATTTGAGACTGATAGCTCAACTATAATTTACTTGCATATGAAAGACGTCATTTGTTTTGCGTTATAAGTTTACTAGCTGTTTCCCGCGGCTCCGCCCGCGTAAATACAGTAGCCCACGGGAACACTGTACTTTTTCAGGATAAAAAGTATCCTGTGTTTTAATCCACAGCAGAAACTACTACCGTACCAAATTTCATTGAAATCCGTTCAGTAGTTTTTGCGTGAAAGAGTAACAAACATCCATCCATCCTTCCTCACAAACTTTTACATTTATAATAGTAGTAGGTTAAGTACTTACTTATTAGGATTTTGAATTAACATAATGTGAAGTCTTCAAGATTTCTCGATTAGTATTTATGTACAGCAGAAACTATTATGACTGAATTCTGCAATGAAATAAATCTAGTACCTAACTCCAAGTAAGTTAAGGATATGTTACAACTGCCTACCGACAAATATAGCATACCGTAGCTACCAACATTTATAAATACCGTTAATTGTAGAGTTTAAATAATTATAATTAGGTTCTGTTTGCCAACTTTCCCGTAATTTGCAAAATAAAATGCGTACTTTAATAACTACACGTTTTATAAAAAAAACTATAACCTGACTAAGTACGTAAATTATAATATACAGCAGTAACCCGGGCTATTATTACGAATGTATTGACACGTCATTTATTAAAATCGGATCAGTAGTTTAAGCGCTACGGCGGAACAAACATACATACATGCAATATAGACTGCCAAAATCATTACATGCCCTTTTCTTGACTTCGCCGCAGTCGGATAATGAAAAGTAGTATAATTAATTAATGATTAATCATTAATTAATCTCTAGCCAATCTCTACCTCACTGGCTTACCCACACCTTGGCATTTTTGGTCAAAATATATATCACAAGTTTGTGTTTAACAAACATTTGATACTAGGTGTATCAGAAAAATATTGCGTTAAAATCGGCAATGAAAACGGCGCGTGGGCACAACACCCACTCGATATTTTTATAAAATTTCTATTGCGTGGGATTTGTTACAGGGGCGTAGCTACCACTGTATCAGCCGTATCAATTATATGGGGCCCCAGGTTACAGGGGCCCCCGAACGTGAGTGAGTAAATATTTTTTTGATACGGGGGCCCTCATTAGGCTCGCTATTTGTAATATGTAATTGGAAACTCACACGACTCTTGGGTAATACCATAATTTAGTCTTCTACATCAAGTCAAGGATCACCTATACCCCCTTACTAACAAAAATATTTATACAATGGATAAGCTACACAATGTTTTCTCCTTGTCTGTTTTTCCCAACGTATCAGACAAGAACAAACATTATGTAAATATTTTATTAATAAGGGGGTTAATGTTTAAATATAGGTCTTTAGAAGAATATTACTCATCCCTCCCGTTAGCATTATACATTCAATAGGCACATCCAAACACTTTATTCAATAGGTACTTTCCAATCAAGAAAACGTTTTTTTTCTTAAAATAGTGCATCGCTAACTTTGCTGATAGTACATAAACTAACCGTGACAAATCAGTCACAGTCTGTCGCGTAAGGGTAAATTCACACAGAAACGAAACGATACGCCACATAGCGCTGCATTTTTAAGGTAGCTGTTCAAAATTGACCTTTATTCATTACACAAGCAGCTATACACGTTTCACTGTAAGAGTTCGAATGTCTTGTTGCACCGCGCTGCACAGCGGATGTGCAGTGTATGACTGATGTCATATGAAACGTGTATCTCTTTGTATAGTGAATAAAGTTCAGTTTTGAATAGCTATCTTAAACATGCAGCGTCTAGTATCGTCGCGGTGTGAACTGACCCTAAGCTCCAATTAAGTTGCGCAACCGATAGTTCGCCAGTTGCCACACTTCGGACACGCTCCCATCGTAAAGATAAAATGCTGCTCCACTTAGATAACTTATTTAACACTACCCACAATGTTTGAGCAACTGGCATTGTCACACGACTTAAAGTACACAGCCATTAATATAGTATAGTATTTACTATTACAACATAACCATTAAGATGCAAATACTGGGGACATCTGTTTGCTTGAAGAGCATGACAGATGCTAACAATAAATCCATTTTTACCCGACTACAGCGAAGCCAAAAGGAAGGGTTATGATTTAGACAGTCTATGTATGTATGTTTGTTTGTTCCATCGTAGCTTCGTAATGATGGCCCGGGTAACATAGGCTATATAATTTGCGCAATCGGGTTATAGTTTTTAACTTTTGATTGTAAATTGTTATAGTGTTTAACATGTAAGTATAGTTGCGTGAATATCCTACATATTATTATTGGCTAGCAAAACGTGGTTAATTGTAGTCTAGTTGGACAAAATATTTATTAGCGTGAAAAAATGATGATTGTCATTTACACAATAATCACGAAGCTTTATATCCAGGCTATACGTGTACTGTAGACATAATTACAAAGTTTCACAACTATTTACCAGGCTATTTCTGTTTTCTTAACAATTTCCTCGTCTTTGTTACAGAATTTCCTAATCCTCTCCACACTGGTGGCTGCCGCGACCGCAATGCCATCCTACATAGCCGTGCCTGCGGATCAGATCGCCTTCCTGGACCTGACGTCGCTGCGCACGCGCAGGATGCCTCGCCAGGCCCTCACCCCTCCCCCGCCCCCGCCAGTCCTGCCTCAAGCTCTGTATGAGGACAACTACCAGCCGATACCTATACAGAACTACCAACAATGTGAGTTGATTTTCTTATAGGAAATATACGAGCAGATAATTTGATAAGCAACTACCACTTGGAATTATGCAGACTCGCTAGGGTTTAAAAATTAAATTAAAAGGATATTATGTTTTGATCCCACTTCACTCTCTCTGATACTCTCTGACACACTCACTCATGATATAAAAAAAATTAATATTAGTCTCGAGTACTATGGTAAGCAATTCTATAGAGAATATATATATTTACAAAAAAAAATGTTTACTTTACCTAAATCGAACTAGAACAGGTTTAAACTTTCGCCACAATTATGTTAAACGCCGCAACGGATCGGTTCTTTGTTAAATGTCAATGAAAGTAATACCTAATCATAATCTCTATTCTCTATACCATAGCTTTCTCTTTACAAAGGATCACTTTCTAGGCCGTGACAATGCGCTTTACTCTATTGTCCGATGTTACGTAAGGGGCTTATGCAAACCCCACGTGCAATACATACAAAGTCGCACTTAGATTCTCGTTAAGACTAGTACTGCAGTGACAGGTAATAATTTATGGATCTACACTTTACTGAAGAACAATTTTCTCAAATTGGCACGGAGTTGCAGAATTCGCTTCTTGAAATATTATATATTTTCATAATTTGTTTATGTAAGATAGACATAATCAGAACATTATAAAGAAATCAAAATTCAATTAAAATACCTTAGTATCTGACTACATAACACGGAATCGCTCCAGCCGAAATAAAAGAGCGCTGAAATAGAACTCTGTGCTAACGCAATAGAGCTGAGAATCGGACACACGAGCGTCGAGTTTTTAAATTGCTGCCGTGTGTTGCCGTGAGTTCGATTTTCAACTCTATTGTATTAGCGTATGTATTAGAGTTTTTTAGCGCAGTTTTTTCCGGCCAGAGAAATTCCGGATAATGTAGTCCCAGACTTAGTTGTGGTGTTTCTCAAATAGGTGTACCTTCTCTTTCATTTCACTATCTACTTATATTGTCTTCGTCTTTCACCTTTACGTTTTTTGAGCCTAACACATTAATTTTCAGCTGTCGCACTCGCCCCTCCCCCTGAACTACAACAACGGATCCAAGTGCAAGCCCAGAACCAAGCAGCCAGCAACTCCCCAGTGGCGCACTACGACGAGAGACCACCCGACTTTGGAGAATACGTGGACTTCGGCGCCCACACGGGGGACAACGGAGCATTCGGGTGGTACGCAGACTATCCCATCAATAATCATGACGATTCTCACTATAGGAAATAAGTAGGGTATCAAATACCTAAAAAGACTCAAAAGATCTGTTAGTTATTTGTTTAAAATGGATCTTATTAGGGCATCTTGCCAATATAGAATTCGTAATTTTTAAGTTACCAAAGACAGTATTATAGTGTGATATAGTTAGGCTGAATTACCGCACATTTGTTATAGACGGTTAATTCCGCTATGCACTTTAGAAAGTTCCTCGTTTGTAAGGTTAAGTGATACATTCCCTGTGATAGGCACTATGGTAGTTTAACTTCCTCCTTTTTGTTGCTTACTTATATATTTCTCTTTACTATTCTATTTCATCTTACTTGTACCTTGCTTTACTTATCATTTTTACTATACTTTTTAACTTATTAATTTTTCCTTCACTATTCTATTTTAATTACATTTTACTTATACTTGTACCTTGTTTTACTAATAATTTTTACTATACCTTTAAACTTATTCAATTTTCCTTTACTATTTCTATTACATTTTACTTAAACTTGTACTTTGGTTTACTTATTATTTCTACTATATCTTTAAACTTATAAATTTTTCCTTTACTATTCTATTTCTTTTACATCTAACTTATACTTATACTTTTCTTCACTCATCATTTCTACTATTCCTTTAAACTTATTTATTTTGCCTTTATTATTCTATATCTATTACATTATACTTATACTTGTACTTTTCTT
This sequence comes from Phengaris arion, assembly GCA_963565745.1. NCBI lineage: Eukaryota > Metazoa > Arthropoda > Insecta > Lepidoptera > Lycaenidae > Phengaris > Phengaris arion. Next base: position 1,967,038 of record OY751451.1, on the reverse strand, counting down.
TACTTATCATTTCTACTATACCTTTAAACTTATTCTTTTCTATTTCTCATATCTTTTCTACTATCTATAATTTTTCACTTCTTTCTTTCTTCACACACATTTTTTTTTACTTTACTCTTGTATTAGTTAAGATCATCATCATACTCAACAATCTTATTCTATAAACATTATACTTCATACCTACTACGTTTCTTTTTTAAATAATATTTTCCAACTTTTATTCTCACTTCACTTAGTAACTTTTGTAATACCACCCTCTTTCCACAATGCTCATTTTTAGACATTTTTTTCATAATTATTCATCCTTTCTACATATTGTTACTTACTATTTAATTATTGTGTTTTTCATTCTGTCTCATCTTAGCGAACAAAACGCAGAAGCTATATAATCTGAGCTGATTTACTCTTATTTTCTCTGACATTTTTTTTAAATATTGTAGTATGTAACAACTTGCATTGTTTTTATTTATATTTAATATTGTTACATCTTAATATTTCGAACACTTTTCTGTCTTATCTTTTCTAAATTTATATTTATTTTCTTTCTTCCCTTTCCTTACACAATTTCATACATTTACAAATAAACACTCGTTTATTTATAAATGTCATCACATTATTTTTTTTCTCATCTATTTTACCTTCACATTTTATAGTAAATCTATTTTATTTTCTTTGTATTCTTTTTCTTTCTTTTTATTTATACTCTATTTTTTCTTATGTATTTATATATTTATTTTCTTTCTTCTACTTCCTTTCACATTTTCATACATTTACAAATAAACACATACTTTTTCTTGTTCTCGTTTCATGAGAAAACTCATCTATTTTACCTTCACATTTTATAATAAAACTATTTAATTTTTTTAGTGTTCTTTTTCTGTCTTATTTATTTATACTCTATTACTTTAATAATATGTATAAAATATTATCACCTTCCTTTCTTAATTTTTTACTTTATCGTACCTAATATCAGACTTTATCTTTACATCATCTAATATTTTCTTTTTCTTTATTTTTAACTCTGTCATTTATCGCACATAAACTGTTTCATTTTAATATCTTTCACGTCTCTCTCAGCGATAGTTTTTCACTCTTTTTTTCGACTTCATCCCTTCTTTTCATTAAACTACCTTCATATATTTCCTCGCTGAAATGCTCGACTCATCATTTTATAAGTTTACACTAAACATTTTTTCATATTCAATTTTAAATTAATTTTAATCCTAGTCTAAAATGATTTTTTTATCTTTTTTTCATATATTCTGGAATTTCTACAAAACTTTCTTTCTAGTCTGTACTTTCTATACTTTTTTCATTCTTATTTTTTTTTCTCTTTTTTCATCTGTTTCTTTTATTCTACTCAAGTCTATTACTACTACTGCAACAATTATCACTAAAAATCTTATTTATTCTTTTCTCTCCATAAAAGACTCGCAGTTCTTTTAACTCTTACTATACATTTATTTCTTTTTCCTTTATTATCTATCCTTTTATTTTTCACTTCACTCTCTATTGTTTACATTTACTTCGTGAATGTGATATACAATTCTTTCCATTTTACGCAATGTTCTTGTCTCATCTTTATTACATTCTTTATTACTTTTTCTATTATATAGAAATATATTAGATAGATATCTGTAAGCATTTATATTGCGTATCATTATTAAAAATACACAATTATTTCTTACATTTACGCTAAATTCTACACAACGTATCTTACTTTAATCTTTAATACCTCTGTATTTACTATATAATCTCATCATTTACTTTGGCGTAGCATCAGCATTAGTAGATAACTTAGCTTTCATCTTTTCTTTGCTCTACTCAATCATCACTCCTATATTCTTTAATTTTTTCCTATCTTTTGCTATTTTCATTCTTCAACACTTAATCTAAAATCTTTTTGTCCATCTTTCTTTCTCTCTCTCTCTCTCTACTCAGTTGCTCTAATCTAAACATTATGTATTTCAATGTAAATGTTACAATTTAAAACATGTTATATTTTTATCTAAAACGTCTTTTTTATACTTTCATTCATCTCTATAAACATACTAATGGATGTAAACACCATTGCTTTTCCATATAATTTGCCTATTGTATTTTCTTTATTTTATCTCGTTTCACTTACTTTTATGCCCATCTTCTTAAGATGAGCATTTATTTCTGCTTAATTCATTTCTATTTTTTATTTTCTTACTCATACAAACTCATACAAATCATACAAGGTGCATAGTTCAAATAATTGTGTAGCAAATATAGGAGATTATAAACGTCACTTCGTCATAATTATGTGTTGGACACTATGAAAAGTGAAAAGCACAATATTTTAGAGGAAGTTGAGGAAAAAGTCACAACGTGAACAGTAATAATACTGTAATAATTATTCTAAATATAAAATAATAATTATATGTTTGATGATAGTTCAAAGTACAATATACAAGACAAGTGCAAAAAGTGTTTATGACAAACACATACCTCTCTCTATTTTCATCTAATTTCTATCTTTGTATTATTTCCTTCATCTTTTATATTTTCCTTCATCTTTTCAAATATCTTCTCTTTTCTTATATTCTCTTTGTCTCTATTTCTGTGTTACTCTTATTATTTAAACGTTACTCTTATTACTATTTCTTATCTTTTCTATTTTTTATTCTTTTTATAATATATTCTATCTCTTCTTAGTTCTTACTTCTTTTAATATATTCTTATTAATATTATAAACGCAAAAGTTTATAAGAATGTATAGATGATATGGATGTTTGTTACTCTTTTACGCAATACTACTGAACGGATTTTAATGAAATTTCATATAGTATTAGTTTGCACTCTGGATTTGCTTCTGTTTATCGCAGCAAAATGTACGGCAGAAGTTGGGACTACATTTTATAATAACATCCTTGTATCACCAATTTCTTGGAAAATAAATCACTCTATTCATTCTATTCTTCGCCTACGAAGTCGCGAGTAGTATCTTGTATTCTTACATCTACTATTTTAATATTTCTTATTCTATGCTTTTTATTTTTTAAATATATAAGTATTTTATTATGTATAACAACTTCAACCCTTACATTTATATTTATGTCTTGTACTTTTTTCGCATCTATAGTTTTCTTCTTGTTTTATATAACTTCAAATAACGTTTATTTCAGTACTACCTAGTGCATTTAGTATACCATTTTTTTCTTTTATAGAAATTGTTAATAAATGTTCTTGTTACCCTATATTGTGTCTTCTTTCCTACCCTCTTATTGCAGGGATTAAAAATAGTATGTGAAACATACGTTATAAAAACTATATTAGAATTAAAATACGAGCATTTTAATTGTTTTTTTTTATTATCATACAGATAACGTTCAATCTAATATACATTTAAATATTTAAAATAGATTTCTTTGATATAAACAACAGAGTTGCGAAATGGCCGTAGATAACGCAAGTACGCCTTAGAGCGCATAGATGGCGCTTTAACATTCAGTACATTAATTTTAACATAGGCCACACTGAATTTAAAAAATACTGTTACTTTATATGCAATTGAAAATTGAGCAAAGCACAAATCTCCTTAAATTGGAAATCTATAATAATCTCACAAATTGCTTTCTATAAACATATTTTCAAAAGGTTATTATAAGTTCTATAAGGTTTAATAAAGAAAAACTACCGAAGAAGCTGCTTAATGAGCTTCAATTTTTAGATTTAAAAAATTGGACTATACTGTATATGAAACGAGGCTTTATAAGATCTAAAGCCTGAACGACAAGCCAACATTTTGGCACACGATTCTGAACACATTAGAACTCAATCAGAATCAGACAACTTGCAATCTTAATTCAACACCGATAAAGTCCACTTTGCTCGACTAAACAATTATACACAGTGATTATTTCTACATTATTTATAATTACAATAGGTACATGAAATACAATTTATAAATAACTAGTAAAGAAAATATGTAGTTGTATAATTTGGGGTTTTCGACTAGACTGTAATTAAAGCAGGAGTTCCCAACCAGTGGGGCGCGCATTCCACTATAATAAATATTAATCGACGCCTCAATCGACGTCAGTCAATTTTCGACAATCACAACTGATTTTCTATGAAAATAACTACTCAAATATCAATAAAAATATCAACAAAGAGGAGCATGAAAGTGTAAATAATAATAATTTTAGGATGAAAAAAAAAACTTGAAAAAAAAACGTGTGCGTCCTGCCCGACAGAAGTGACTTAAACTTAAACTAATCTAAGTTAAACAATTTCAATTTTGAAATTGTTTAACTTTTGAAAACCTTAGGTTATTACTCAAATTTTATGTATATAAATATGATAATGTACGGAAAGGTTATTTATTAATAAAATCTTGATACGGGGTTGTGGGTTAGAGTGAGAGGAGGAGCCTGCCTCCCGCTGCCGTGTGCGTGAGAGAAAGGGAAGCCAGACAGACTGGCGCCGTACCGCGTTACGTAACGAAGCGGTTTACCCTCCCATAGGAAGATATCACTTCAGAAGGTTGAGAAACCCTGCTGTAAAGGAACTTAACTTGTAAAGAATTAATCTAAAATGTGCGTATAAGAATAAAATCACAGAAGGTTTTTACAACAAACGCCTTGTAAAAGCAACAAGCAACAAATATCTAACAAAAATTGAGACCAAAAATTTAAAATATTTAACTTCAAAAATATTTTGTAAGCAATTTAATTATACTTAGGCGGCTCTGTCGGTTAGTACAAAATACATCGAAAAGGTGGCAGTAAAAAAATTAGAGTATGTATGTATATGCAAAATTATTAGCAAAATATCTCATGGTATTTGAGAAGGTAAAGTTTGTATAAAAATAATTTAGAAAAGAAACAGTTTGATGTTTTATCAAGTTATTGTTAAATATTGATTACAGATTGTTAAAACTTTAAGAGTTTAGACGCTACCTAAAATATTAAAATTTATATGCAGTAAGAAGTGATTGAACATCACATATTTGAAGGAATACATGTTTATATTAACACACAATACACGTTCATGTATTTTACGAACAATAAATCAAAAGCCTTTTAAGGCATTTAAAAACAAAATAAAGTTCAACTTCCTTATTCACATTACTTTGCAAATCCTATAAAAGGATAAAATTAGTTTGTCCTTTTTTATTGTAAACATAAAATTAACTAATTTAATGGCCTGCTGCACAATCTACTGATAAGTGTCAGATAGCTTATTTGGATGTTTTGCCTCTGTCGCTCGATATAAAGTAAGCAGCGACGAAACTTCCGAATAAGCTATCCGACACTTTAGAAGATTGTGAAACAGGTCGTTAGTCTATGGTATTATGAAGAGGTATGTTAGAACTATACCTCACAATAAACAGTTTTGGAGACATAGGCCCTAATGTTTTTTTACCACCGAGTAAGTGACAACATTAAAATTGATAATTTTTTGCATTACTGCAATCAAACACCATAGAGTCCTTGGCTCTATGGTGTTCTATGGCCATAACTTATAGTCCTTAGAAATTTTAGATTTATCTACGAGTAAGCCTAGAATTATTTTTTAACTAGATGTATAGTGTAATTATATCTATGATACATATCTAAGCAGATAGACATAGCAGCTCGCAGTGCGACTTCCCTCGCGCACAGATCTCACAGACAGAGTTCAGACCAATGCGGGGTGAGGGGTGATGCACCAGTTCGACGGGCTCGGCGGCGCAGCGACCATCATGGGACCACAACATAAATAATGTACCTACAGTAGACCATCTTCATACTAGACCGCCCGAATCGGCGCACGCACAAATACGCGTCATTTACAAGGCCGCTAACGAAACCTTAAATAGCAGAAGCATGGAGTGTCACGCGCGCGCTGCCAAGACTTGTCGGTGGATTGAACGACTAACGAGTTTTAGTTAGTTGTGCCGCGACGCTTGCGCACTGTCAACGCCTTCTTTGTAGACGTACCAGCCACTCCGCTTGGTCACGCTCAATCGTAGGTAAAAATTTCAAGGACACGGGTGAGTCTCGCTACTGTAGGTACACTATTTATATTGTGACGGGACCGCGGCGGAGGCGGCCCTCGCTGTTCCGATCCGCCAGCGCAGGCGCACGTGCCACTCTAACCTCCTCAGTAATAAAAATATTTAGATAACGGATAAGTACTCAATGTTGCTGTCTTTGTCTGTCAAGTGACTTTTCCAACGTAACTATCTGACAAATACAGCAACATTGAATAGCCAATTAGCTGTGTAAATATATTTATTAGTAGGGGGGTGAAAATTTACTGCAAATAAACGGAGTTCTATGTTTTATTCATATCCACTAAGCATAGGACCCCGTCAATACAATCATTTATAACAAGTATCGTCTCTGCGAGTTTTGCATACACCACACGAATAATACTCAGTTGATATACTAGACTGTCCTTACTTTACATAGAGCATAATATAACATTTAGATGTATACATATAGTTATCTTCCTTATCAATATTATATTTTCTAATATAATTGAAAGGCTGAGCGAGTTTAATAAATTAATGTAAGATGGCAGTTTAATCATTTGTGGAATAGGAACGATTTTAGAATAAAAAATGGGGTTTCCTTTTCATCCTAAGGCAATTTTAAGTTTTATATTTCACATGTATTATATTTTACTTGAAATCGAAAATATACAGTTACAGGATGTTACTGTACATATTTTTTTAAACTCCTAGTACTAGCTTAATAAATAATATGGATAAAAATTACAAATCGAAACTCAATCATTATTTAACATTAAAATTAAACACTGACTATTTTGTAATTGACAAAATTCCATTTACGATTTTTATCTATCAACATATACAAGTTGTATTTAAACTCGCTCTAACTATTATATTGCTAGGCTAAAACTATATACACTTACATGCATATACATAACCCTTTAAGGACACCTAGTTGATAGTTCTAAAACATATACAGGGTGTCCCAAAGTTCAAGTCGCACTTAAGATTGAAGGTAGTCTTTGGGACATTCTGTATAACCTAAATCGATACACCGACAAGTTTAGAGATAATATTATATTATAATTTAATATTATAATATGTACTACTTCTACACATTTCCAGCAATACGAAGGCTGCACATCTCATGATATATTAAATAATATTTGGTACAATATGTTAAAAAAATATAACGCTATATAATATAACGCAAAAAAATTTTGGGTATATGCTCTACTGCTTATTATAAAGACGTTTAGGCAAAAAAAATACTGTCATACTCAAAGTGAAAAAATACTTAATAGTTTTTAAATACATACCTAAAAGAAATAATTATAAACACCATGTATACATAAATATCTGACATCATTAGGCAATAAGCAAGTCTCGTTTAAATACGTTTTTACTTTTACTTTTAATTAATTTGCCTCAATTAACGTTCCTTCGAAATCACATCGCATTCAATTCCTAGCAGTAACTATTAGTTAATCAGGGTTTATACACGGGTTCTCTTTTTACGCGTTTGGGGCAAAGCTCACATAAAAAAACGAATTCAATTTTTACTGCAAAGCAGTGGCGTAGGGTTCCTATAACTACATTCCTATCGGCTTCACTTACCACTTAACTTTTGAGGGTCCTCATCCAAGTCCCTACCTATTATACAGGCTAGGGCTTCCCTGTGAAGAAGAACCAGCCTTCGCCACTGCTGTAAAGTATTGTAAAGCAGATTTAATTTTGAGGCCCACCTTGCATCTCAGTCTTCTTGGCGATTCAACTATTCTTTTCCATAAGATTTTATTTTTTCAAGATTCTATCTTGTTTAAACATATGACATGTCACATGATATGCCAAAAGCTACTAACTAACTAGCACATCCATTTTTTTCTTTCGAAAAGTCCTACTCACATTAGTACTTGCTTATTGCATTCCTTTTCTTTATAACCTCAACTAGGAGTTCTAGGCCTGATGACATTAGTCGGCCCAACATACCGTTCTTTATAAATATGCGTGAATGAGACAGCAACACTTTCTCAATTCGAAACAAACATGAACTGACACCGAGGCCCGAGCACCGTATAGCGCTTGCTGTCTTTAGAACTACGCGTGAAGGAGAAAAAATCATTTTCACCTTTCAAGCAAAAAAGCTTAAGACCGAATACTGAAACGCTAATCAAAATTAAGAGCTCCCTATTCACAGGCTGTCGCTGTCTCAGCTAGCCGAAATGACAAGGACAGCAGGATCGTTCTAGTATTCCGTAAGTCCGTCCTGGATGTACCCCATTCCTGTGACCACGTGAAAAAGGGACAGAGATGTCAAAAGCTTTGTAACGTAACGCAAATTAGTGTAAATGCATAATTTATCGAATATGCGTTAAGTTTAGTCGGCCCAGGCCAGCACGACTTTATGTGCGGGCACGAACAGCGCCGTTTGATGCGGCGCGGGTGCGAAGTATTTGCGTCCGGAGTGCGTGCCGTCGTTCCGCGGGAGCCACGGGTGCGCTGTGCGTGAGCATTCCGTGCCTACCACGACGGAGCTTTGCGTCGCGGAACAGCCTGCTACGCCAACGTACCTGGTCATAATAGTCAAGTTAATATTTTTATTTAAGTTACTATCCATGCACTGAATAAATTGCTGAAATGGAGTGATACCACGGCGTCGTAAAAATGTATTAAAACAAAGTGTTGTGTTGTGTTGTTGAGTGAGAATACCGAAAGCCTAACCCATTGTGTATTAAATTCTTCCTCCTAGAAGAAAGAATTTAATACACAATGGTATACGCACTTACGCAGAGTTTACGTACAGCACGCACGGTATATGTGCAGTACGAACATTGTAAATACAGTACGCACAATATACCGCAATATAACGCACCTGACGCGTCCCACAGCCAGGCGTCCGTGCGGCGCGATCACTTTGACGGTGTGGCCGAGCCGCAACCGACGCGTCTCCGACGGTATGTACGGCTCCCCTCGTATTGTAGATGACGAATCTGTAACGTGTACGAAAACATACTTATGTATTGACTTACACGATTATTTATTAATTACCGATGTAGTTACTCGTACGTTAACACTTTTCTTTGGATTTATTCCACATTTTATACTTATAGTTGAAGTGTGAGGTGGAAGACAGAATTCGCATGACTCTTTAGCTCTTTGCAATAGAACCGTGGCTGTCCACAAACATAGAACATGGGTATTGCAAAGCATTTTCTATCCCTCCCTCCCACGGTACCAGTAGACAGGGACAGCGACACTGACCGGGTCTGTCTAGCGCGGCGGTGGGCAGGCTGTCGACAGAGCGGCGCAGATAGTTGTCTACCTCCTGCATTAGCTCGTCTGTGTCGTCATTTCGTACGTCCGGGAGAGAGCTGCGCCAGCCGTGAGCACCTGAAATGTTCAGAGATTCGTTGTGATTTTCATATTACAGATGCATTGCCATTGGACAGCAGAATTTATTTTGAGATACTCAATATCCATTAGGATACTTTTTGCTACAAAATAACTATAATTTTTATAAAAACTATAACCCAACTACGTAAATTATATAGCCTGTATGTTATCCGGTCTACTGTTATGAATCTACTGACAGCTCATTTATTAAAATCGGAACAGTAGTTTAGGCGATACGGTGGAACAAACTCACATACACACATAGACTGCCGAAATCAGTACCCTTACTTTTGGCTTCACCGTAGTCGGGTAAAAATGGATGCTAGCAAAAACCCTGCGCCTTCGTATTTTGCTGAGACTCGTAATATATTATTTTGTCCACATGTTATCAATTAGTACCTACAACAAAATATTACAGTTACGCTTTACTCGACTTTATTATTTTAATAAAGTTTGAATGCTGTTAGTATTACCATATGACTGCGGTATCCAGTCATTGCTGCGGTCAACACTGGGACACGGCGACCGGTATGAGCCACGAGATATGTACCTACAACAAAAATAGTTTAAGTTTTGCTACATACATATAAGGACAGTACCCGGCGATAAATATTGCACATCGACCTTTGGAAAGAGACAATCGGCTAATTTCGGCTTCGTAGAAAGTTATCTCTGTCGCACACTACCTATGTGACGTTTTGTCAGTCGTTGTTCAAATGCGATATAGTGCGGTCGCGTCCAGTTCAAATATATATTTAGAGTTGTTAACACCCTAAATTTAAATAATTTATATAAAGTTGTACTATGGCAACTTTAGGGAAAAGAGGGAAACAAGGTCAGTCACGCGAAATTATCTACAATGTTTAAAAATTGGTGTATTTTATACAAATAATAAAAAGAATTATCAAAAGAAGCAAATCATAATTGTTTTAACAGCTCCTAAAAGATACCAGACTGTTTGTATTTCTTACGACAGAGATAACGCTACGACAGAGATAACGAAGCCGAAATTAGCCGATTGTCTCTTTCCAAAGGTCGATGTGTAATATTTATCGCCGGGTACTGTAACGATGTTGTACTTACACGGTATACTACCCATCCATTCCAAGGCTACTCGGCAGTTGACACTCCATAGCTGACGTCGAAAACATCGCCGAAACCAAAGAAAATACGTGATATAAACGATTCAGCCAACAATTCGACGTAGCGATTCGAACAACGGAGTGACTTTGGCTAGGACATAAATCTCGTGATCTCAAAACAGACGACGATTCGACAGTTTTTTTTGATTATTATCGAAGACAACTTGGCTAAAGGCCTATTTTAAGAGTTTTCTACGAATTTATTACGATCGCAACATCTAAATACCCTGTATAAAGTATAAACTGGCGCATATCACCCGTCACAGATTTTTCAAGATTTTCGTCGTGTGATTTTTAACATCCTGTATAGCATACCTCGGCAGCGGCGAGTCGTGCGCCTGCTGCATCTTCCACAGCGGCTCCGCGGAGCGGGACAGCTCGGGCACCATGGACGTGAACCCTGGAATAAATGTGTGAGTCGATTAAATAGAGGGACTGAGACGATGAAAGTCATGTATTCTATTAACGAGCTCTGTGGCTCAGTGGTTAACGGATTGGCGCTCAAGCCGGAGGTCGCGGGTTCGAATCCCGCTAAGGGAACAAAAAGTTTTCTGTGTTCCTAAGCCATGGATGTATATTAAATACTAGCTGTTGACCGCGGCTCCGCCCGCGTAAATACATTATCCCACGGGAACACTGTACTTTTTCGGAGAAAAAAAGTATCCTATGTTTTAATCTAGAGCATAAACTACTACCACACCAAACTTCATCGAAATCCGTTCAGTAGTTTTTGCGTGAAAGAGTAACATCCATCCATCAATCCATCCTCACAAACTTTCACATTTATAATAGTCAGTAGGAAGTAGTAGGATTTAGGGCCAGTTTACTTTGAACTGACTTCCTATTGTGGTGTAATGGTAACTGGTCAATATAATAAATAATAAGCAAGGTACTCAAAATGAGAGTATTAATTACTTGTGAGTAATAACCAATTAGCGCCACAATCCTGAATCGCGCTATCGAAGTTTTCACAGTTCGGCGCTATATATACAACAGCTGAAAACGACTACCTATAATATATGCAGTGTAATTTCTTAATGTTCCTCGGCCATCATCGCTTTTATGGAAATTACAGCCGACGATTCCCGAAAGACTTAGGACCGTGGTTGAGATGTACCTATATCACTGAGCAGCACGCGGCGCGGGTCGTCGGCCCGGGGCGCGGAGCGCGGCGCCGCCCGCCGCTGACCCTTGGCCAGCGAGAGACCGAGCTCCGGGATCTGGAACGTTAAGAGTTTCATAATATTCTTGTACAGAGCACGGAAAGCACTTTGGAATGAAAAAAGCGACTTTAATATTTTTACAATCGTGGCAAATATGACTTAATTCGTTCTTCTTCAAATTCAGTTGTTTGGCATGTCTTAATAATAAATGCTTAGATGATGCTGTCAAGTGTTTTAATCACATTATTTACGACCTACGGAAAGCACATATACCACATAAAATTATTTGACCGAACTGTTATGTTGGTATGACTATGCGCTAAAAAAAGTCTTAAGAGAAAAACACAAATTTCACCGTAAATTTAAACTTTACGGGAACCACAGTGATTACCTAACTTTTTCGTTGCTTAGGAGCAGAGCCAAATCATCAGAGCGCGGGTGCTATGAGTCTTATAGTACGGAACGCCGAGAGTACTCTTATTAATGATCCCAAACTGTTTTGGAACTTTGTGAAAGGTAGCAAAGCTACTTCCACATTTCCTTCCTCCATGTGCTACGAAGGAGAACTAGCAACTGAAGGTGATACAATTTGTGATCTATTTGCGGCATATTTTCAAGCAAACTTTCTCGTTTTTAGTACCTCACCTAGTGATTAGAATTATGAATTGCATACTATGAATCACAGTTCCATTGGGGACGTTAATGATGATATACTCAAACTGCTGAAGTCCGTTAATTTGGATAAGCGCGCCGGGCCTGACGATATATCCCATGTACTGGTTGTTGTACATGAAGTTATTTACCTATTTCAATAAAAACGATAAATACAACTGCAAAATTACTACAAAATGCGAAATGTCGGGAACGCTTCAAATACCTAAACCTTCTGGTGTTCCTCAAGGCTCGCTATTGCTCTTTGCTATCTTCCTTAACGCCATTACCTTTTGTTTTCGCCATTCTAAATTTTTATTGTATACTGACGACACAAAAAAATTTGAAAAAAAATCCTCGTATGATGACAGTCTCCCCTTACAAGAGGATTTGATTTAGTAAACAATGTGTAATTAATAAATTATACCTGAATGTATCCAAGTGTTATGCCATAAATTTTTGTCGTAATTTATAAATATTGACTAAATGAATTTTTGATGAGCACATCGACTATACTATTAATATGGCCTCGAAAGCTGTAGGCTTATATCAAAGTAGTAAAGGTCCTTTATTGTGTATACATTCGCAGTCTTTTGGAGTATTGCTCAGAGCTCTGGAATCCTGCTTATTATATATATATATATATATATATATATATATATATATATATATATATATATATATATATATATATATATATAACATAATAACATATTGAGGATATATTCTTAATATATTCTTAACGATAATTAGATAACTTATGACTGATGCCTTTTTAAAAAATAATAATATTAAATATCTATTAAATATTTCATACAATGTTATGTTCTACGAGGGCGGGTCAATAAGTCCGTGACTTTTGGAATAAAACACAGATTTTTTGATAAATAAATCATTTTATTTTTCAACGTAGTCCCCCTTGAGCTCTATACACTTTGTCCAACGCTTCTCCAATTTTTTTATCCCTTCCAAAAAATATGATTTGTCGAGGTCCTCAAAATAGGCCTTTGTTTGCGAGATGACTTCATCATTGGAGTCAAATCTTTTTCCACCGAGCCATTTTTTCAGGTTTGGGAACAAGAAGTAGTCACTCGGAGCCAAATCTGGAGAATAGGGTGGATGTGGGAGCAATTCATAGCCCAATTCATGGATTTTTGCCATGGCAACTGCACATGTGTGCACCCTTGCATTGTCTTGGTGAAAAAGAACTTTTTTCTTGGCCAAATGAGGTCGGTTTTTTTTCAAATCCTCATTGAAGCGGTCCAATAAGTTGGCATAATATTCCCCATTAATTGTTCTTCCCTTTTGAAGATAGTCAATGTGGATTATCCCACGTGCATCCCAAAAAACAGTCGCCATAACTTTATTGGCTGACAAACCCACCTTGGCCTTCTTTGGCGCCGATTCACCCTTAGAAACCCACTGTTTGGACTGTTGTTTGGTCTCTGGTGTGTTGTGATGGATCCATGTTTCGTCCACGGTTACAAAACTGCGCAAAAACCCCTCCATATTGTGATTAAACAATGCCAAACCTTCCTGTGAAGTTGTTACACGATTGCGTTTGTGGTCGACTTGCGGAAAGCTTTCTCATGCCCAAGTGATCATTCAAAATTGAAACCACTGAGCCATGCGAGATGCCTATGGCTTCCACAATCTCTTGCACTTTCAATCTTCGGTCGGCCAACACCATATCGTGAATTTTTTCGATTGTTTCGGGTGTAGAGACCTCAACTGGGCGTCCAGGACGTTCGGCATCTTCAGTGCTTGTACGGCCACAACGAAATTCAGTAAACCACTTTTTTACCATTGAAATCGATGGTGCAGAATCCCCATAGTATTTATCAAGCTTAGCCTTGGTCTCGGTAATGGTTTTTTTTCGCAAAAAATAATGCTTAATAAGCACACGAAATTCACTTTTTTCCATTGTTTCCTTAAGTTACTGGATAGTCTGATAAAGATAGCTGTAAAACACAAACTAACTGACGCAGCAAGTTCAAATTTTGATAGGAGTCAACTGACAGATGCCTGTTGACAGGAGTAGTGTTGCTTTTTCAGTAAGGAGGTTAGAAATTCAAAAAGTCACGGACTTATTGACCCGCCCTAGTAATTACCTACTTGTAACATACCATTTGCTGTGAGTATGTGTGACGTGTTCTTTGATTTTATAATGATATTAATTCTATAATGACGACGACCTCTGTGGCTCAGTGGTTCAGCGCGTTGGTGCTCAAGCCGGGAGTCGCGGGTTCGAATCCCGCCGAAGGAACAAAAATTTTTCTGTGTTCCTGGGTCATGGATGTGTATTAAATATGTGTTTAATATAATAAAAATCTTAAATATATATATAGTATAAAACTATTTAATATACTTTCCGTTTTCTGGTACCTCTAATACAAGTTCTTCGGATACTTAGCACGGGGCCAAATTGACGTGGTGTGAAGCGTCCATAGGTATTTATATTTATAAATAAAAGCCTTTTATTGTGGTTTAAGCATTGATTATGCTGATTATTATTATTGATTTTAGTTTTACTTGAAGAGGGTCTAAGTTATGTAATGTCATGATCAGATGCTTAGCATGTGCTTTATCTTAACTTTAATTTGTTTTACACTAGTGAAAACTTGTGATGAGCATTTCGCTTTTTAAAAATTATTTTTTACTGTTATATTTTACATGCTGTAAGTTTTCCAAATAAAATAAAATAAATAAAAATAAATAGGTAAATAGGTTACTAGCCACTTATCAGATCATGGGCGTACCCAGCTTCTGGCCTAGGAGGGGACTAGATAGGAAAGTCAGAATTTTTTAAGTCAGATGTTCGCGGCTGTTTTGCCATAAACACTACACAAAGACACCCACATGAAACATTAGGTATAATATGTAGTGCAGTATGTAGGCCGTAGGACAAACAGCTACAAATGATCCTGCTTTATAGGTAGATAAATAAATAAATAAATTTGACTATGCATTTTTATTTTATTCCAATTGTTTGATTCCACTTCAACTTTAAAAGTGACATTCGAGGATATTCAGCAAAACGGTTTATGACGTCTTCCGTGATAGAATCGCCATATCGCCTGTTTTAGTTAGTATTTTATGTACACTGAGCATACATAGTCCATTTAACCTGTCTTCGATCATTACATAATGGGGGCTGTACCTTGTAGGCGAGGTTGCCGTCGGATGTCCACTTGGGCGGCAGCGCGGAGAGCTCGGTCTGCGCCGCGCTCTCGCGCCGCACGCCTGGCGGCCGCCGCTTGCCGTAGCTGCGGCTCGGCCCGCGGTACGGCAGCCTAGGAACAGGTAGGGAGGATTAGTTCCACATTTATTTCTTATTTCCTTCTGGTCCCTACTATATAATTTATGTTGCCTAAGCCGTTATAATTTTCATTCAAAGTTAATACACCGGACATAATAACGGACATAACGAAACTACAAGAGTTCCGAGACATGAACTACGGAACCCTGAAAATAATAATTAAAACAATTACCTGTACTGAAACGGGTTGGGGCAGGTGTTCCGACGAATATTCAAGTTGCTGGCGAGATCGTCTTCGGAGATACCACACTTCGATATGTCCGTCTCAGCAAACACCGAGAACCGATGCCCCAGGCGGGCCTTGTAAAAACTGTCCACGCTCTCATCCCTATGCAGGACATCTAAGCTGGAACCTAGCTCGAAACTAGACGACTTGGTGTGATCTAGACTTAGCCTGTTGTAATCCCCAGACAGACTATCAACGCTGTCTAATCTTCGTGTACTAGCGTTGGGACTCTTTCGGTACAGCGTATTGTCGGATTTGTTGTGACTTTTAAGGATCCCTTTTCCCGGTAGATCCAGACTGTTTTTGCTGTTGAAGCCAACATGTCTGATCTCTTTATAGTTGGGCAAAGATACCCTCTTCATCCGTAAGTCTCGGTAGCCCGGAGTTTTCGATTTCGGAGTCTCCGTTTGGAAATCTGGATCTAATGTATGGAATTTAATGAGAACTGGCGTGGAGTGAGTCGTTGAAGAACTGGGGGTCCAACTTTCGTTTTCCCTTATGGACACCAGATCCTCCTGTGAAAGAAGTGATGATGTTAAACACGCGGATTTTTTAAAAGCTTGCGTAAAGATGTAGCTTACTAAACTTAGTTTACAGAATCCTTGGAGACGTTCCAAACCTTGTTAAATTGTTCGTTTTATGTTCCTGATTCAATAAGACTGACTCAGTGTTGGAAAAATATATTGAATACGCAAAGCTATCTGAATTATGAAATCTTAATGAATACCAAGTTCAAATGATTACCAATACTACCACGAAAAATCTATAAATTAGAATTTCTTAGGTTTTGTTTTGAAATCTGAATGGTTTGACGACCTTAGAACTTTAATTTAAGTACCTAAATAGGTACGTACGCCACGGACGCAGTCACGCTATGGAACTAGTGATTAGTGTAATGGGGTGTTAGATGAGCGGCAAGTTCGACACCTACCGTTGTCAATGGCGACCCAGCAATTAAACGATCGATATCCCTCCTGTTACTAAACCTACTTCCTGTGGTGTTATTGTAAACACACATGCTTAAGAACTGTCAAAATAAGTTAGAAGCTAGAGAAGGTAGCTAAAAGTAATGCTCGATTTGTCAAAGTGAGAAGTAGATTATACAGGGTGTAATCTACCAACAAAAGATATTCAAGGAGCGTGATCAGAATTCGATTATCGTCCCAAAAGTACATGTAACAACCATAAATTTTGACCAGATTATCCATGAAAATAATTAACGTCGATACACAATTCACGCAAAACTACTGAACGGATTTTGACGAAATTTGGTATAGTAGTGGTTCTAGCTCTACATAGGATACTTTTTATCCCGAAAAAGTACAGTATTCCCGTGGGATACTAGGCATATGGCGCACAAGTTGCGTGGGGTTCCTATAACTCCATTCCTATCGGCTTCACTTACCACATACCTTTTGAAGACCCTCATCCAAATCCCCACCTGTTATACACGCTAGGGCTTAGCTATGAAGGAGAACCAGCTTTCGCCACTGGTACATACATAACGATACTGTGACAAACAACCATTATGTAAAAGAGCATATAAAACAGCTCCATAAATCTCAATATGCAAAAGGTAAAAATCTACATGATTTTTACCTTCTGCATATCGAGTGCCAACAGGGCACTCGACTTGAAGTTACCGATATTGGCAAATGGCAATCGACACGCTACCCAATTGAAACGGTTTCCGATCGATGATGTAATGCTTTACGCGGTACAGCTTCCTAATAGATTTGTTTTGGTTTTCTATGTTGGCAATAGGTGGGGTTAACTTTGGAATTTTGATAACTTTGGCGGTTCAGAAGCTTTATGTTTCGTTCAATTTATAGGAATCTTTGCGAATCAGAAATTTGGTATACGGGACTTTCGATTGGTAATAAAATAGTCAACATTGCTTTGACCGTACTTTCTGTAAAAAAAGAGGCCACTCCTTGGCACAGTGTCGCAATGCGTTTCTCTGGTGTTGCCTGTGTCCGATGGGCAGCGGTTATGGCTTACGGCAAGCCTTTTCTTATATAATACAAGAAAACTATAAAAAGGATATCGCACCTTCGGTGGTACAAGGGCACAATTTACACAAATTCGCAAAATGAGTTAAATATGCAGAAGTGCCTTAAAAACACTCCTCTATCTGGTGGGACAAAAACTCCTGTTAGATTCCGTTTAAAAGTCGCTAGATGGCAACAGTGTCTTTGTCTTTTTGGGTCGATTTGACCGACGTTTTGGCGCGACACCGTCTCATTGGTCAGTTGCGCCGTTGCCCCCGCGCGGAGTGGTTTTATGTTGGAGCGCCAAAGCCGTGAAGGTAAATATGCCCTTTGATATTTAATATTTCTGGAGAGACAAAGTCGTATTTAGGATACTTATGCCCTTTTCATGACCACGTGCTTGGAGATACAAAGCCATTGCAACATTTGTGACTTTATACCTCCAATATTGTTTATTATTGTATGGCCTTATGAACAAATGCGGTGTTGTTATTCCAATACATGTTTTATAAAATAGAAATGAAAACAATTAATACTTTGTCATTCCAATTTCTTTTCTAACTCTGAGTAGTTAGTAATACTATGACTTTGTCATCCCAAATTTCTTGTGTGAGTTATATTAAATGGCCAATTAAAAATTTGTATCTTCAGTTTTCAGAAAGACCTACAAATCTGAGACCTGGACGATGGCCAAAAGTCAGAATAGGCCGTGGTAATAAAAAACAAATACAAGATATTGTATTAAGCAAGTTATACACTGAGAAGTTACCACTCCCAAACAGAAAAAAGGAAGACATTCGTCAACTGATTGACTCAAACATACTACCCAAATTCTATGAGCAGTATTATAATTCAATCTTTTAATTATAATATTTAAAAGTTGTGCCAGTTATACCTAAGATTCAAGTTGATTGTTAATTTTAATATTTATCTGTAAGCAGGAATAAGGCACAGGCGAATGGGTTGTAGGTATCTGTAATCTCACGCATGTCTCCACATGAATAAGGTTGCAGATACCTCTTCAGGGTATAAACCTTGTGCCATGTGATTGATTTGTTTTATAACAAAGCGTAATTGCTAGTTTTATTTTGGTTTTGTATAGATGTTAATTTTTGTTTCGATTCTTTTATTTCATAAGGCAGAGGCGAACGGGCGGTACCTGTAACCTCACGCATGTCTTCACATGCATAAGATTACAGATATCTCTTCAGGGTATTGATCTCGTGCTATGTGATTGATTTGTTTTATAAGAAGCCTTGTTGCTATTATTATTTTGGTTTATTTTTTAGATTCGTTTTCTTTTATATAGTTTTTTTTATAAGGCGCTTTCCGGCGGAACCAGCGCCACCAACGATGAAAAAATCATAATAATAACGTCTTTTATAATCCGTTTCTGCAAAAAGTGAGCCGGACATTTTTTTACATCCTGTTCATAGAAATTTTTAGGACCTAGCAACCACAACCCAGGGCCAAAAGCAGGGAAGAAATTGTGAGTTCTCAAATGGCTTATTTAGCCCTAGGTTTCCAGGCCCAGGTTGCAGTTCTCAGGTCCCAAAAATAGCTAAGGTTTGAGAAAATGTCAAGCTCACCTTCTACAGAAACGAATTATTAAAGAAAATTGCGTTATTTCTATCGCTGGCGGCACCAGTTCCGCCGGATTAGCTCCTTCGAGATTTACTGCAAAATGACAAAAATTGTCTGTATAACAATAACTATGAAGATTGTTTGTAGTTTTATGTTTGTTAGTTTTGTTTTGTTAACGTTAAAAACGTTCCATAGTAAGTAAAAACTGACTGATTATTATAGACAAAGATTTTACAACGTGAATGTTTTCGCTAATTTTAGAGTATTTTAGAGGCAAATCTCAAAGTGTTTCGCTATAGTTTTGTAAGTTTTTTCAACAGAAGTTCCTAAAGAAGACTTTATAATTATAAAATAAACAATTATTTTGCAAAAAATAAGCTTGTTTCTATTTCAAAATCATCATAACACGAAAGATAAATATGGTCATAATTACAAAGTGATTTAAATATTGGTGTAACAAAGGCATAAATGTACACCTTTATTTGAAAAAAAATTAATAACAATTCACAATAAAATATTTGACATCTGTAAAGTACATGGCTTTATTCACAAATAAATGGGTCGTATTTCATACAAAGAACAATCACTTTGAAGCAATACAAAGCCGAATAATACGGCATTGAATGCAAAAAAAACTTTAAAATGGCTCTCCTGTAAAATCACAAAAAGTGGTATTGTGCCCTTGTACCACCGAAGGTGCGATATACTAAATATATGTATAAACTATATAAAGGATATATAAAATATTAATCAGTCACTAAAAATACCCCCTGAACCGTAAACTCCGTCTCTATACCTCAGTGGGTGTGGTTAGCGCGTCGGAGTTGAGCTGGAGGTCGCGGGTTCGAAATTCGAATCTCGCCGAAGGGACAAAAAGTTTTTCTATGTTCCTGGGTCTTGGATGTGTATTAAATATATAATATATTATAATAAAAATCTTAAATATGTGTTTTGTATAAAAGTATTAAATATATTTCTGTTGCCTAGTACCGGCGATACAGGTTCTTCGAAAACTTAGCACAGGACCAGATTGACGTGATGTGGAAGCGTCCATAGGATATTATTATACTATCCTGACTTTTAACTAGAGAATAAATTACTGTGAGATCCCGACAATTAAAGAAAGGGAAATAGAAATTATATTTTACAGTCTGAGATTGTAAATCGTACTTTCAGAACGCAATTTCCAGTTGCTATAACGTCGTACCTGCAAATTACTTATATCCTTGGACTCGTCTGTGGTGAAGATGAGCTCTATATCGTCCACCTCCTCCGACTCATTCCCGCTGGCATTTTCTGTCTCTTTCTCATCGTGCTGTCTCGCTTCGTTTGGTGTGGTACCATCAGAGAATACAGAGTTGTCGCCCTCTGACATGGACCTGCAAAAAAATGTATTCTAAGGAGGCCTTCCAAAAAATCGAAATAAATCACGTCTCCTATACATTGTTATCGTTGGCTGTGGCGCGACGTGGCAAAGTCGCGTCGTCGCCGATCCCAAAAAACTTAGTGTTGTAATACATCTACCAGGCATACTGCGCAGTCCTGAAGTAAACTTGAAAATATTTTTCATTTGCATCATAAAACATTTTCTTAGGTTGTAAAAAGGCATAAATAACAGACAAATAATGCCGGGACCTTATTATTTGGAATCCGTAAGGCTGGAGAAAATTAAGAGCACTAAAAATAGAACTCTCGCGGACCTTATTATTTGGAATCCGTAAGGCTGGAGAAAATTAAGAGCACTAAAAATAGAACTCTCGCAGAGTTCTATTTTTAGTGCTCTTAATTTTCTTATATTATTTAATTTAATACAATAGAGCTGAAAATTAAACACAAGTTTCAAGTCAATATCATATATGAAAGCTTGACACTCGACACATCGATTTTCAACTCTATTGTATTAGGGCCGAGTTCTATTTTCAGTGCTCTGAATTTTCCCGGGCCCGCCGGATTCCGGATCATATAGTCCCAGCCTAAGTAGGAAAATTCAGATTAATATCAACAATAGGTAGGAAAACTTGCAAGCTGTCATGGCAATTGGCATTCAGGCAAGAACAAAATATTGAAAGTGTAATTTTGAATGAAGCTGTCAATTTGAATGTTTATCCCTCCTCAGACAATGTAGCTGGCTACTTTGCACGATTCAATAGGTTCAGGATAGTCTTCTAAAACTTTTTAGTTGAAAATTAAGGCTATTCTAGAGCCTAAACAGCTTGTCGCATTTGAGCTCATTGGATTCGTTTTAGTTGTGAGGGTGTTTCTGGGTACATCAAAAATATTTGGTGCAGTCTCATTCTTTGTTTTTTTAATAATTATGATTAGATACTAACTGCTATTAACTTTCACAGTTGCTTTGATTTGTGAAAAATAATACAGCACTGAATAATCTTCTTTATACCCAACAAACAGTAATAGATTATAATCATGTGGTTTATACTTTAACCAGCAAGACAGATATATATATACAATGAATTCAATAAAAAAAATTAAGTGTCTGTTTGTAATTTTAAATTAACAGCTTTTCACTAAATACATATGAAAGTATACT
Source organism: Phengaris arion (assembly GCA_963565745.1). NCBI lineage: Eukaryota > Metazoa > Arthropoda > Insecta > Lepidoptera > Lycaenidae > Phengaris > Phengaris arion. The sequence continues at coordinate 1,945,053 of OY751451.1, read as the reverse complement.
GTACTTTCATATGTATTTAGTGACATGCTGTGAACAGCTTGTCACTAAATACATAATATGTAATGAATAGTATACTGTACTTACAATAAAAATCATTTTTTTTAAATTTTAGTCTGTCTATCTGTCTGTCTGTTTGTTCTCTCTCTGTTCAATCTCTGAAATGGGCGAATTGATTTTGACTGGACCTTTACTGGCAGACAGCTGATGTTATAAGGAGTAACTTAGGCTAGGTATTTTAATTATAGGGTTTCGTTTAAAAAAAGAATAGGGTTTCCATTAATAGTTCCACGCAAATAAAGTTGCGGCCACACCACCAGCTAGTTCAAACTATAAAAAAGGAAATAGGTAATACCTCAGGCTCAAACTGTCTACATCCAAATTCAGTGTATCCTTATTTCTTTCCCGCTCAACATTCTCTTGTACCATAACACTGTCCTCCGACGTGATCCTCACTTGAACACCAAACTTGTCTACATTTGATTTTACTTCATTTTCATTTGGCACTGCCATTTTTACAAACTCAGTTGAGGCAGATTTTATATTAATCTTTGCTTCTCTGTTTTCAAATTTTTCAAAGTGCTCTCTATGCTGTTCTATATTTAAATCTCTATTTTCATCTGTTTGTGATTCCTTATTCAAATCAGAAGTGTCACCTGAGCTGCTTGATATAAAACTACCCTCTTTTAATGTTTTGACTTTGATTTTGACATCAAACTTTGAAAGCAACTCTAGCTTCGTAGAAAAACTAGATTTATTTTCAATTTTTTTAGATGTTGATTCACTACCTAGTTCTTTATGTCTGTTTTCCTCATCTACTGGTTCATTAACTTGTGTTTCATGAGGCGTGTTATTTGCCTCTTTATTTAATTCACTACAAGTTTTCTCTTCAATGTGTTCCTTATCATTGGCTTCTTGATCTTTTGAGTTTAATGTTTCTATTAGTTCATTTTTGTTAAAATCCTCAATATTTTCTACTCTTGGACTGTATGTTAGTTCCAATTCTATATTTTGTTTCTCATGAGTATCAGAGTCAATAATCCTCCTCCTCAGAATGTGATTCTCGAGCGTCAACTTCTCAATAAGGTCAGAAAACTCTATACACCTAGAGTGTTCCTCATACTTTTTCTTTAGCTCTTTCAGTTCATTCTTTGACACCTCTAGAGCAGTCCTGAGAGACACAACCGTCTGATGCAGAGACCTTACAGTGTCCAAGTTAACTGCCCCAGTAGGGACTGCCAAACTGCCTCTGTCCATTCCACCTTATAAACCACCTTCCATTCAACATTTAAGATCCCACACATGACTGTTATTTCAATTTAATTTACCACACAAGTAACACTCCTCCCATGGTTAATCTTCCTTTCAATAAAATCATGCATAATGACATATTTTATTCACATTTTTCTCGCTCCCTCAAAGCCTACTGTCTAGGTAACCATAGGTGAATGCAATATAGGAGCCTAAACAATCGATAGAGGCCACGCTTCAAGGTGATTATGCTTTCAAAGTTCTTAAAACTTCGTCGGTAATTCACCGATAACGATTAGCTGATAGGGAAGCACGTAAGCTAGTAATTAAGACAGAATTTTATCTCGCGATCATTTTGACAAGGTTGAAGAATATATCTACCATAGTACGTGTACAAAATGGTTTTTAGAACACGATTGTAAACAAATCAATACTCCAACAGTTTTGTATTCGCGGGCACCTCGCAGACGGCGGAGTCATGAGCAGTGGGCACGATTGAAGAAAAGCAAAGCGATATATCATTTAATGCTATTTCATTATATTATACTAGTCGATCGTACAAAAATCATAGATATTTCAGCTTTTACACGATCAGGACTTTTATATTATTAAATCTACCGTAATCCGTATCCATTTCTTGTACTACGCGAAATAATTATTTATGGATTATGGATTGTTTTTTGTGTTTATCTACTTGGTTCACATTTTTGAAGTTGACATTTTGGCAGTATACTCGTAGTGCAAAGGATTAGTTTCTATTTCTAAACAAAAAAATACAAGACGTCTGACAAGTGTCATAAGTCACAACATAACCTACAAAATATATTTTTAAATAATTTTAATAACATAATAGTAAATTTAATTTAATCGACACAATTGAATTGAAAGAATATACAGAATTGTAAATAATGTATAGTTTTCATAGTGTTTGTAGAAAGTTTGGATTAAACTCATATCTATTTACTCAAATGAGACTTAAATCAAAATTACATTGGGTAATTCACACTATTTACATTATTTATTAAGTCTTCTTTCAAGCAGTTTCATAAATTAAATTTAATAAAGGTCGGATACTCTAATCATTAACTTATTAAACAAATTGTTTCAGTCTAAGGCAAAAAAGAAAACAACACCGAAATACAAAGCTTTAGAACATTTTGATGAATTTTATGGAAATGTATTTGGTAAGCAATGGGAGCCTATGCGTGAAGCTCTATTTCGGCGACAGAAATACGTGGCTTTAGTAAATAATTATGGGGACACAGAAGAAACTCTTGACTATCTATCCAACAGAGGTAAATGTCAAACAGATGTAGTTTTAGCATTTTGTCTACATAATTATTAGCCTACGTTTATAAATGATGATCTATTAAAGCTTTATGTCAAAATATTATACGTTATACGTGATAACTTTTTAATTCTAGTGCCAAAATTTAACATGTTAATAATTTAAAAAACGGAACATTTTATGTAGAAAACTTCTAGAAGGAATAATCCTTTTAGAAACATCCGATAAAGAATATACACTATAGTCTTTATTTAATTTAAGGTGCACATTGTCTAAAGAACTTAATGTCAATACAAGCCAATTTTCACAATGAATATTCAGCAAAAGATACACCTAGTGAAAACACACACAGTAATATGGATGACTATATCACAAGGCTGCAAAGCGAAGAAATATCTAGTTTGTACCCACAAGGTATCGAAGTACCTGATAGATTAGAAATAAGTAATACAGTATCACTCAAAACAGATAATAATGATGAAGGGGCAAAGAAGAATGTGTGAGTTATTTTTGAAACAAATTTCTTTCAGCAGCTCTATGGAGAGAAATAGGATAAAGATACAGTTAGGGCATGCACAATTGCAAATACATTACATATATTTATATTCATAATTAAATAAAAAAAAAAACAATTTTTAATTTAATGTTTTATTTTGTTTCAATATGTAATGCTCTAATTGAAAGTATTCCATGAAGTATCTGTCTTATATTCCATTTCTTTATTTTTCTTAAATATCTCTAAAATCAATAGGATTTCATTGTAGATACAACTTTAAACCAACATTTAAAATTTTTAAAATAATTTTGTTATCTGTTATTTTTTGTGTTAAATTACAGATCACAATCAGTCACACTTAATGATGCATTACAAGAAGCTTGTTTTGATGAAACAAGACTTATTAGTCCACAAATGGGCGTGTCCTCCGAGTCACTGTACCAATACATACCCGCCACTAAGTTAAAGGGCATGGAAGACTGGATACCAGAGTCGCAGCATATATCATTTTATGCAAATAGCAGTAAGTGTAAAGTAATTGTGTCAATAGATATTATATCAAAGGCGCCCAAGTCACATTATAAACATTTTCAGATTTATGAATTCTTGTTATGAATAACTAGCTTTTGCCCACGGCTTTGTTCACGTAAAAATAGTACCTATCCCACAGGAACTTATATCCATGTGTATATGTGTTCCTGTGGGATTATTTATAATAGTAGAATAATAATACAACTTATTTATAATAATCATATTTTCAGGTAGCACAGATTTTCCATTAGTCATAGAACCTGAAGTGGACTTCCAGTTTCCCGAGCACTTGAAAGTGATGGCGTTCGAGATGGGCAGCGATAGCACGAAATTCGAAGAACCAAAGAGAGGGAAAACAGGTACTTTAATATAGAATATGCATTTACTTGCATATTTTAAATCATCAAATATTGTATATTTTTTGAAAAGAAACATAAATATGAACTGAAAAACCTAAAAGTACAGTAATCAGTTTCTAAATTAACAAGTTACAGGACTAAAAAGGACAAAAAATTGTTGTGCTAAAAACGAAAATTATTGTTTAAATAATAATGTTATTTGTGTCATTTTTTCTTAAAACAATCATAAACATAAACCGAGTAATTAAGTTAGTAATTTTGTATTCATCTTCATATATTTTCAACTGCAGTTGTGACCAGTGACGTTATACGTTTTGTATAGGATGTTTTTATGTTTTTCAACAATTTCACTTTTGTGATTACTGTATTTCGTCAACGGGTGATCGTAGATATGCCATTTCAAGGACAATATTTCCCAGCTTATTAAGTACTATTCAAAAAGCCAATAAAAATCTATTCATTAGCTGGGATATAACATTGCATAGGCTGGGACTATATGATCCGGAATCCGGCAGGCCCGGGAAAATTCAGAGCACTGAAAATAGAACTCTGCGATAATACAATAGAGTTGAAAATGGAAATGTCTTGTGTCGACCTATCATATATGACATTGACATTTGACTCGACACTTGTGTGTTCGATTCTCAGCTCTATTGTGTTAGCGCAGATTTCTATTTGCAATGCTCTGAATTTTTCCCGGCCTATTGGATTCCGCTCCATAATATAGCCCCAGTATTGTGCACGTGTTTCAGGCATGTTCAACTACTACCCCCTGGACCTGGGTTCGGTGCTGGCGGTGCTGGCGCTGGGCCTGCGCGGCGGGGAGCGCGTGCTGGACGTGTGCGCGGCGCCCGGGGGCAAGACCCTCGCCGCGCTGCAGACCATGCTGCCTGACCTGCTCGTGGCCAACGACAGCTCTATATCGCGGAGCAACAGGCGAGTGACATGTGACATGACATGAGCTATGGAGCCTCGACACACAATACATACGGTTCCAGCTGGATACATTATTTTATTTACGCGCGAATAACATCAAGTAAAATATTCTTATATTTCCAGTTTCGACCTCATTACGTAAAGATTAAGATTGAAAGTCGTATACCACAGGTTGTACATGTAGGGACTGCAAGAAATGTAAAAGACAATAATTATCATTATTTTTCAGGATGGAGCGCATATTCCGCGACTACCTCATGGACTACGAGAGCAACGCGTGGCGCGAGCGTCTCCTCGTCACGAGGCAGGACGCCCGCATGCTCGTAGATGACGCCGGCTTCGACGCGGTACGTGATAAAGAGAGGGACTGAAACATATTATATTTATTATGAAGTCATTTATCTTGCTTGACTCAGTTCCTTTCGGTCGACTATGAAATATATATATTTTCGGGGGCGGATGCGGTCTACTAAAATTATATGCTGTTGTTGTTTTTAAAGAGCCTGATATTCTACGGTCACAAAACTAATTTTACAATTTTATCACGAATTACATATATACTGTACGTATCCGAAAAGACAGAAAAAAAAACAAACCACGACAGATAAACCGTATAAGTAATTCAATTTGCAATAATAGGCGTAAACATATATCCAGTATCAAAATGTTCTAGGTGCTAGTGGACGCGCCGTGCACCACAGACAGACACTCAGTTTTAGAGGACAAAAACAACATCTTCCGGCCAGACCGCGTGCGCGAGAGACTGCGCATACCGGAGCTACAGGCCCAGCTTATCATGTGAGTGTAGTAGCGCACCAAGCCTTAGCCCCCAAGGCTGTATATATATATATACTTGTATGTTCAACGATAGCTCCGCCGTCTGTTGACCGATTTTCAAAATATTTTTTTTGATGTAAAGGGTATAATTCGAAGATGGTCCCGTTGTTACCAAAGTGGTGACCTGATGATGGCATCCATGAGGAATCGAGGGAGCTCCTCGAAATTTATATGGACACATAGTGATTTTGACTTTTTCTGAATTAAACCAAGCATAATATGCTACCAAAAAGTAATACTTGCACCAAGGTATACCCTGGTTTCAAAAGCACTGAACAGAACTCCTTAGTCATTAAAGATACGTGTTTGGAAATTTCGACATTGTATAAAGAACTGCAAGCATATGCCGTTATGTATCTTACAGTAATCATCATCATCTTATATACAATACCTAATGGAAGCTTGGAACAAACTATCGAAAAATGTATTCAATAATACATTTTTCGATAGTTTGTTTTAAAAGTTCTTAAAATGTGTTAATAATAATATAACAAAAATCTGACTAAAAAGGGAAAAATATTATTGTACGCTGCAACAACCGTACAGAGCATCATCAGCATTTTTGTTCATTTCACGCGTACGCTCATTTTAGATATTATATTTTAGGTTTAAGTCAGTTTACGCAAAACCGTCGCGCATTGCGGACCTTGTAACTCATTAGCATATAGCATTGGCATTTAATCCTGTATCTTAGCAAATATACATATTAGCAGCAGCAAATTAGTTTTACTCAGCAAACAGCAGCATCTATAGCAGCAACAGCATCTCAAGGTGTACGAACCGTACAATTATTTTTAAACAAAAAATTAAACCGACTTCCAATGTAAAAATATACAAAAAAGTATGCAATAAATTTTATTTTCGAAATAATTCCTCTTTTAAATTCGCCTAAAATTTTAATATTTCCCTACACAATCTTCATAATTTTGAAGTCGGTACCAGTCAACTTAAACGTGAGCTTTATATAATAATGATTTATCAGGATATTGTTAGGGCTGGTACCGACTTCAAAATAATGAAGATTGTATAAAGAAATATTTATCATTTTAAAAGGGGAATTATTTAGAAAAAAAGATTCATTTCATACTTTTTTGTGTATTTTTACTTTGGAAGTCGGTTTAATTTCTTGTAATATATTTTAATAATGTGTTGTTTGCGTGGGCAACATTATATTGAGTAGGGACCCCATTGACAGCTGCGTCACGGGTGCTATAAAACGACACTTCTCCGTCGCGCAACAGCAGCTGTCGCCGACTCTCGACGGCTGCAGTTGTACTACGTATGATGGAATGCCGTTCGTCTGTGAAAACTCTAAATGTAATGTGCAGGAGCGCGCTGCGGCTGGTGCGCGTGGGCGGTGCGCTGGTGTACAGCACGTGCGCGCTCAGCCCCGCGCAGAACGACGGCGCGCTGCACGCTGCGCTCGCCGCCGCCTTCCGTGACCACGGCGTCGTCGCCACCGTCAAGTAATACACATTTATACAGGTGTTGTTTCCGACTGATTAGGCCATTAAATAATGACAGGTGGCAGAAATAAAAAATTTCGTTATGTCCAGAAAAATAACATAATTAACCATTCCTGACAAATCTCGCAACGTATCGACTGCCGTACGCGGTACGCCACGCCGGCTTTAGGCCACGGAGGTGTAGCTTAGTATCGCCGCGCGTTTATGAATCAAACTTAATTATTTAATACTAGCTTTTGCCCGCGGCTCCGCCCGCGTAAATACAGTATCTCACGTGAACACTGTACTTTTTTTGCGATAAATGTGTTTAATCCAGAGCCTAAACTACTACCATACCAAATTTCATCAAAATCCGTTCAGCATTTTTTCGTGCAATCTGGTGTTGCGCATTTGCGTTATTCATCCTTGAAATAATTACCAATCGATGTTCGACGACGAAATCAACGTTTTTTTTTTATCCGTGTAATTTGATTAAAGCTGTTTGACTACCTTAACTATAGTAGTTGGCTATATTATGTCGTCGCGGACTTATACTCCTTGCGTGAATCAGGAGCTAACATACAAAAATATAAAAAACTTCCTATTTAGAATATTACTTAGTATAGATATAGTACGGAAAAACACTTTGTAAATTTTTGTAGGCTTTACATAAACTAGCCGAGTGAGTGAGGTTACCGGAGGCCCAAGGGGGGATTGGGGATTTCAAGGACTAGGAACGCAAGTCGCACCACCAGAGGAGTTACAAGTATAACTCCTCTGGTGTTGAGTGTCCATGGGCGGTGATAACCGCTTGCCATCAGGCGATCCGATTTCATTTTAAAAAATAACCTAACCAAGAACAAGTCACGACATGTCTAAGGAGGGTTCCGTAACTATCAACGCGCAATAGGTTTTCTTTGAATTACTTCAAAAGTTTTTGTCCGATTTCGCTTTTAGAAGTTTCTTCTTCTTCTAATTTTTAGCATGACCTATCAGCATTGAAACTTACAAGTCGTCCCCCCCCCCCCCTTTACTAACTTGTAAACCACTTTGGAAGCCGATTACTCGAAAATGGTTGACTTTGTCAAAAAAGTCATGTATGAAACCTTGCCTTTATTTTAAAAAGTAGTTCTTTTTTTTAACGATAACCTACACAATGGGCTGGAATGAAGAAAAATATTTTTCATCCCCACTTCACATGTATGGAGAGCCACCTAAAATATAAAATTATTATTATTTAATGATGCCAAAACCGAGATCTATACACAATATATAACTATACCAAATTTCATCTATTTCTATTCACAATTACAGAAGTTAGAAGCGCGGACAGACAGACAGACAGACGGACAGAGCGAAACTATAAGTGTGCCTTGTGTATTACAGAACCCTCAAAAGTGCTACCCGTTAAAAAGTCGGCGCAAGTTTCACGTCTCTTTGCAACATGGTGATTTTTTCTGCCAAAATTTTAACCAAATTTTGTTGTAGGGACCTGTCAGCGCCGTTCAGCAGTTTATCCAGCGCGCTAGTCCTGGGTTCGGGTGCAGCGAAGCCCAAATATGGACAACTGGTGGTACCAGACGTAGCGGCAAACTACGGACCTACGTACATCGCCAGGATTGTCCGGGTTAAATAATACAATAATAAAACAATAAATGATTCTTGACGAAAGTTAGAACTGTCAGAAGTTACTTTATTTAATAGCTCCCCACGGTGCTATAAGGGTCCCTAAAAATTACAAAATAAAGGTTGAATTTTATAATTTATCGTTCACCATTTAAAAAGTGATCTGACGTTTCTTCTCACTAGGAAATATACAGGAAATATACACGCTGTAAAAGTTTAAACTAGATATTGCCTGTACAGGCTCTGTAAATTGAGTGTATCGAGTGTCCCTGTCCTCCCGTACACAGAGCATGCAGTGTCAAAGATTTCAAAACTAAAGTTATGCTATCAGCTATGACGTACATTTCACATATCAAATCTTCATACAAGAAAAAGTTACGCCATCTTGTTTTCACCATATTTTTTTTTCGATTTTGATTTCACCATACCTCAAATTTCAAAATGGCCCGAAAGTTGTTTCGAAACTCGAACATTTAAGTGGGGACAGTTTTTGCCTCAACATGCCTCGTCTATGATGCCTGCATATTTGTATTAAAATATCCCTTTGCCTATTAAAATAGGTACGCATGCGGAACCTTTGCGCATAAGTCCGTTAGGGCACATGGCAGAGGTATTTGCTTCTCTTCGACCACGACCTGGTCGCGAAAACGATAAAATGCGCGTTCTTCTACTGGCCACATCACCAAACACCAAAAGAAAAACTACCAAAACTGCATAAACAAAATACAAAGATTTCATTGTGCTTACTTGAAAAATACCAGTTTATGCACTATTTAAATAGGAATGTAAATTCGTCATGTCTCAGAAGTCATAACTCGTAAACGAGTAAATTCGTTACAAATCAATTTTTAATGTGGTTTTGTTTTTAAAATTATAATTTTGATTATTGTAAAATTCGTCACATTGATTTTTTTAAACCAGACAGCAGTAAAATAATCATAAATTTCGAAAAAATATAAATTAAATGAATTTATATGACGCATTTACGGCGCTGTTAAGTTCATTGGCCTCACACAGGGCGCACCTGATGTATTGAAGTTATTCAATAGATATTAATCGCCGGTAAAAATATTAAAATGGCTTACTTTATTTAGAAAATGTCAACTCGGCTCAAGCGTCATTCAAGCGCGGATCTAACTATATAGGAAGTGTGGGCATGCTATTTGATTTGTGACGTCACGTTCTTTTTTAATAGAAATCCGAATATAGCATGGAAAACAATGATTTTAATTCATCTAATAAGACCTTAAATTTATGCCGACGACTATAAAATATAAACGATAAAGGGTCACTCCTAAAATAAATAATATATTCTTTGCGTCGGTTGTACTGTCAAACATTTAAGTATAATATAATATATTTTTCGGTTATGAAACAGAACCGTCTGACGCTGGCATTTCCTGTTAATAGGGCATAATATGCTCAAAAAAGATAAAAAAACTCCAGCCTGCAAATCTGGCACCGGTACTAGCGGCCGTCATTACTCAGACCTAGTGTCACTAGGACCGATGTCCTGGATTTGCACGCTGGACGGTCTTATGGCCCTTTAAACCAGTAATTCCCAAAATGGTCCTGCAGGTGGACCCCCAAGGGTCTACGGGAGACTCGACGGGACGTTTGGACGTGACAAAAAAATGGGGGTCTACAATCGTAAGCAGAGGTGCATGAAAATTATTTGGTTTCGATAGTGAAGAACTAAAATGTTGGCTTGTTATTTTAAATAATATGGATACCTAAATTAAACCTTCTCAATAAGCCAATTTATAAATAAATTGAGAAAAAAATGGATAGTTCCGAACTGGGAGTAGAACCCAGACCATGTCGGTATCGCGCCGAGTGCTCTACCAGTTGAGCTATCCGGCCTTATGCCACTTTCCTTTTTTAATTTCATTTATAACTTATTAAGCCACACCGTCCATCATAGGTATTATAACAACACAAACAATATGATACCTAAATAAAACCTTCTCAATAAGTCAATTATCTCCTATCAATATAGGCATATAATATTTTAAGAAGCTCAGCGACTGTTATTTGTAAAAACTTGCATATTCCATATTCAGTACAACGCGTCGAGACTTGTTGCCGCGCCGGCCGCCGCCGTCCCGTCCGCAATGCGTGTTCTAACGTGCAAATTAATACAACTTGTGGTGTATGTACTTGCAATCTTGTATGAACGTGTTTAATTCTTCACCAATATAAATACGAATGTCAAGGCTAAACGTTACTCATTTGTTTCCGAAATTTCATAAAGAAAAGTGAATCGATATTAGTGATTACCAGTATCGGAAAAGTAAGTACCTACCTACCTGCCTATATAATATAATATCGCGTGCCTAATGCTAAAAGGGAGCATTTTTCAACATTTTGTATTAAAACTTGATTTTTTTTTATTTATTATTTACAGGTAGGTAATTGATACGAAACATGACCGAATCTAAGAAGTGTCGTCAGTACAGTGTTAAATATTTAAAATTTGGTTTTCTTCCGTCACAGGCAGATAAACGATTTCATTGCCCACGTGCCTTTTATGCAACAAAGTTTTGAGCAATGACTTTATGAAACCATCAAAGCTGGAAGACCACCTAAGAAGGTGTCATCCTGATAAAATAGGTAAAGATTTAAAATATTTTCAAACATTAAAGGAAAAATATGAGAAGAGACCCACCGTGCACAGTTTGTTCGCTTCAACGTATGGAAGTAACGATGATGACTTGCGGGCATCCTACAATATTTCATTACTTACAGCAAAATCCGGAAAACCGCACACCATTGGAGAACTGATTTTACCTGCTGTTTAAGAGGTTTTAAAAACTGTTCCGCACAAATCTTCATTTGACATACTGAAAAGAATTTCTTTGAGTAACAACACTGTACAAAGACCTATTGATGAAATGAGCTCTAATGTTGAAAGTTTCTTGTGTGATTATCTGCAAACAACTCATTTTTCTATTCAACTGGACGAGTCAACTTTACCTGGCAATGAAGCATTATTATTGGCATATGTTCGATTTGTTATGGGCGATGGGTTACTTATGAAGAGCTACTATTCGCGAAAACTTTGAAGACAAACACTAAATTTGAATCAATATTTAATGTCCTGAGTGATTTTTTTAAAGAAAAATCGATTCTATTTACAACCGTTATTTCGGTGGCAACAGATGGAGCTCCTGCCATGGTCGGGCGATATCGTGGATTTATAGGCCATCTTAAAAGAATTATACCTACCAGAGGTAACTGCAATTCACTGTGTTATCCACCGACAACATCTAGTAGCGATAAATTTGAGTGATAGATTGCACCAATCGCTTCAATTTGTGATTAATGCAGTTAAGAAAATTAGAAGCAATGCATTGAATACGCGCTTGTTTGCATTGAATTGTGCGATGAAAATGATGAAAACTTCCAACGATTGCTGTTACATACCGAAATACGCTGGTTGTCGAAAGGTGCATGTTTATCAAGATTTTATTCACTTTTTGACTCAGTTTTAGAATTTCTGGAAAGTAAAGATCCTGATTTTAAAAAAAACCTGAGCAATTTTAAAGCAGACATCGCGTATTTGACAGATTTGTTCAAAAATTTAATGACCTCAACTTACAATTACAAGGGGACAGCCTTAATTTAATAAAATAAAGAGTGTAATTTCAGCTTTTATTGGTAAATTGAAATTTATGAAGGAAAATATTGGTCGGCGCGAATTTTCATAGTTTTCAACTTATCGCAGGTAGAATGCCATGATGAAGATATTCAGACATACGTTCAACATTTGATCGCCCTGCATGATGATTTTAAAATCAGATTTGAAGACATTGTGTCGATGGAAATACCACCATGGATCATAAATCCATTTTATGAAACGGAAGTAGAGAATGTAATATTACAAGAGGAGCTTCTCGAGTTTTGCACTAATGAGGAGCTGAAAGTGACATTTAAAAGAGGGTATCAGAAATTTTGGCTGCAGGCAGAAATACCTTAAAAATATCCTGGACTGTGGGGAATCGCGCAAAAGCTTCTGATAGCGTTTCCCTCATATCTCGTCGAAAAAAGATTTAGTGCCGTTACAAACTTATTAACAAAAAAAGGAACAGATTGAATATCACAGCACGGGGAGATTTGCGGTTATTCCTTACAAAACTCAAGCCAAATATTGATAATTTGCTGTCAATCCATCAAGTACATCCATCTCATTAAAATTATATATTACCATGTAGAAGTTACATTACGTTATAAATACCTAAGTGTTTAATTGTGATTATAATACGACTGTTAAAACAATAATATTTAGATATGGACAGAATCTAAAATTGTGAACGTAAACTCCGCAGCTGATTTTATGCTCAGTTTTTTTTTTAATTAGAGCGATGCAAAAAAGTATCTATTTTTAAAAAAATCGGCTCGCTCGCTTCGCTCGCTCGCTACGCTTGATTACATGTATTCAATTCTTTTATGAGCAGATTATTTAATATAGTATTTTTATTAAATGCGAGCATTTTTTATCCCTATGTATTAAAGTTGTATAAGCGCAGGACCCTATTTTACGCGCAGCTATTTTCAGTGCTCTGAATATTCCCCGGTCAGCCGGATTCCGGATCATATAATGCCAGCCTTACTAGACCGTTTAGTGGCCCCATACACGGTCCGGTTTTCCTTCAGTTCGGCCTGAACGGATGCAAAATCGTATCGTCTGTGTGCAATTTCGAGATCGCATCAGGCGGCCGTATGGACTGAAGCAATTCGTTCCAGTGTTGCCAACTCTGTTTTTGCAAAACTACTAAACTCGCGTTGTTTTCTACAAAAAACTCCTAAAAGAGTACCGATAGCTATAAAAAAGCTACTAAACTTAGGAATCCATAAAAATCTTTTTTGGTGTTTTTTTGTGTACAAACATACGTACATTTTCAGGTTTAATATTTAATCGTTAAATTAAAAAAATATAGTAGGAAATATTACATATTATATAGAAATTAAATCGATAGTTTAAAGCGACTTACGGATGCGTGCTACTATGTGATATTATTATAAGGTCATAATAGCACATAGAAGCAAGCTATTTTGCCTATTATGATTACTGTCTAACTATTTTCTACAAAACCACTACTCACAACTAAATTCCTACTAAGGAGGGAAATAAAATACAAAATTTAGTAGTAAATAAACTAAATTGGCAACATTAATTCTGACCTGCACGGATGGACTGAACGGCAATAAAATTGGACTGAACGGTAATAAAATTCGAGTGTAAAATAAAACCGGTCAAGTGCAAGTCGGCAAGATGAGTTCCGTACAAAACGGAAAAAAAAATACGTTTGTTGTATGTGAGCCTCAAATTTTTATTTTATTCAGTTTTTAGTATTTGTTGTTATAACGACAATAGAAATACCTACATCATACATTTGTAAAATTTTTAACTGTCGATCTATTACGGTATAAGAAGGTTAACAGCCTGGCGACAGACGGACGAACAGCAAAGTCTCAGTAATAGGGTCCCGCTTTTACTCTTTGGGTACGGAACCTTAAAAATGGCACGTCGTCAATAGGTTTTCATTGAATTACTACAAAAGTTATTGTCATAAATTTATTACAGAAGCTAGGAGAGCGGCGGACAGACAGACAGACGGATGGGCAGAGTGAAATTATAAGGGTTCCTTAAGAATAACGGAACCCTAAAAACACGACCGAAGTTCGCGGCAATTTTCCGTGTATGTGCTCGAATCCGTTCAGGCCGAACCTTAGATTAAAACGCCTAGAAACCGGATACGCGCATGAAAAGTTAAGTATATCATACTCAGCCATATCGGCTCAGTTTGTTCAAACGACGTCAGTTGGCAAGGTCAAGCGCTAGTGCATGACATCTCCGACTAATAAAAACATTAAAACGGTTTGTGTCGTTATTGGGTGTCACAATGCATTGGAAAAGAATTAAAAAAGCTTCGGACATAACATTTCATATGTAAGTATGAAATGTTATGTCCGAACAATTTGACATGTATTAAGTCAAATATTTAAAACATTTTAAAATAAAATCATATTATATCGCCATCTTGCTGTCCTATTGTGAATTGTGAAAGTATTACTAGTAATAATAAATTTATTTAAAAATGTTCATGGCTAACTAATAGTTGCAACTAAGACAAAGTTTTATAATATTTTCAGATTTTTTTAATTATAAATTTAAAATATTGCCCGTATTAACATAATCCTTAATATATTCCTTAATGCTTACGCCTATATCTATTTGTTGCTTGCTTCACTTTGTACGATGCATTTGTTTGAAGACTATCTAGGCGTTATTAATCTAAGGGCCGAACTGCCGTCAGTTCGGTCGGATGCGATTTTCTCCGTGTATGTGCTCGAATCCGTTCAGGCCGAACTGACATCAGTTCTAACTGAAACGATCGGCCTCTCGTCTGTGGAGGCCTTAATGGTTGTATATGTCGTAGGATAATTGGAAAGTTAGAATATTTGCTAAGTCCTGGGATCAATGCAAAGAGCCAGATTATTTGATTCTGAGACGGAACTTCGCTATCTTCCTAACAATTTTCAGGATCTTCGGGAAATTCCCGACTGTAACTTCTAGGAATATGGGAAACTTAAGTACTGATTGTAAGTACTTTACAAACATTAAGTATTTATTTCTGTGTGTGTGTGTGTGTGTGTGTGTGTGTGTGTGTGTGGGTGTGGGTGTGGGTGTTGTAAGTCAAATCTAAAAGAGATTGAGTCAAATGTTAGTATATTATACCGTATACGTTTATGTAAACAGTACAATAACTTTATTTGGTAACCCTATTTTGGGCAAAGAAATAGAGAATTTAACATAGAACTTGTATACGGTGACGAAGAATCAGATTCCGTAGCGGAAAATCCGAAAAAATAACGTATGACAGTTAAAAGTTTGGTTAGACGTATACTATTTTAAATGATTTAAAAAAAAGGATTGTGTGGTTTTATGAAACCACGGTAAAAGTGAAACTTAATAACAATAAAATGCGCTTCTTGTGTCTTCGCGTGAACTACATAACGAGTTAAATGCGGTCTTTATCAATATACAGACTGTTTATGCGTTAGATTTTAAGTTCATTTTCTTAAGGAACTTTGGTTCTCATATGGCATACTAGATGGCGCTGATTTGCCGCTAGATCACGCTATAGGTAAAGCGAACCTATTTGCATAAGATGTTTATGAGGGCCTTACTAATGTGAAGTATTTTTGGGTTGTAAACCAATCAAGAAAAGAATTGTGTGGTTTTATGAAACCACGGTAAAAGTGAAACTTAATAACAAAATAGCGTGGAGCACTGGCACAAATGAGTACTAGTCTATACACTACACGGTCAGCTGATGCGAACTATAGGCGCCGCCATATTGGCCTCGGCTGCTCTGACGAGCGCCTTTCACTTTATCCCTACTCCGCGGCCGACCGTCACGCGACATGCAACACACAGACGAAAAAGTGTGAGACGATGTAATAAGTTTCAATTGTAATTTTCAAGGATATAAAGTAAACTGTGCTATGAATTTAATTTCAAAATGACCATGTACAAAGGATAATAAAAAAAGGCACTTACTGTTGTGTTCCTCAATATTAAAATTATTATAATTTCTAAATTATTATAATAATTATAACAACGAGGAACACAAGAGTAAGTTACTTACCTACTTATACGTTTTCATATTTTTCCTACTGACGAAAAGTTACGAAAATGTTGGGAAAACGCCCTAAAATAAGGAAATCCTGCTTCAAAATACAGTTTGCTCACATTTCACAGAATTAGATTACTTTCCACCAGAAGTTTGTACGGCTAAGCCTGGAGGCTTGTAATTAGCGATATATCGTTAATTACAAGCCTCCAGTAACATACGTTTACCATATATTTTGTATTTGTTATTATATTATTATTAGTCAATAAGCCTTCTTAAAATTAAATAAATAAAAATAAATAAGGCCTAAACACCTAACTTCTTCAGATTTTCGTTTATTTATAGGATGTTGTGTGTACTGTTTACGCTAACGAAGTAGTTTTTTAGTATTTTTTACCACTTCGTACATGTCCAACAATGAAATTATGATGCACGTTTAAAGGATTATTTCAAAATAAAAATAAAACCGACTATTTTTACTATTTTATTAGTTTTATTGCTATTTTACTATACAATCAGATGGAAATATCAGCCATAGGATAGTTCTGAAATCCGCCACTAGCTCGCCACCATATACTGCAACTGCAATACCATTGCAAGCTGGATGGTCAGTTTGGCCCTTTAGGCGCTTTACACCGAATAGACGAAAAATTTTTTTTAGGCAACATGCCCATTGCTGGCACCGCGCTGACTTAACCATTAAATATTCGTAAACGTGCACAAGTGAGGGCAAGTGGTACAACTTCCAAAAACGTGCTATTTTGAGTTTCCCTCCAAAAGTTCTAGGAACTTTCAGTTAAAGCTTCTACCACTTTCCTGAATCGACTATCGTGACTCATGGACTGCACTGACTATTTATTTGGACTTTGAGTTTTGACTAGACTTTAGACTTGACGATTTAGGAATACGGTGAAAATTTAAATGAAAGTTCTATTTCCCGCCTTTTTAACTTGACACTGGCAAATGATTATTAGCCGATGCCGTATATAAATAAAAAAAAATTAAAATTCTATACTGCCTTATTTAAAAAAATGTTTGTGACATTGACTTTTTAGCTAACATTGACAACATCCGATGATTGATGAAAATGAGAGTGTAGATGCCTACGCTAAAGACGCCATAACATCAGGTGGACTCAGTCAGTACAAACTGTATTGTCAGGACTTAATTCCCATAGCCAAAAAACACTTAACTATCAGGTGGAACACCGAGTGGGCCAGCTCAAGTAATATTAAAGGCAAACATTACTTTGACATTCAAGGTAGTGTACCAGTTAGACCATGGTTTTTTTAAATATTTACAGTGTAGCAAACCAGTGTGCTCAACAGTCTGCCGAGTTAGATAGGTCACTGTTGCTCACCCACTTTCCTTGCAAAGATCAGGGTCAAGGATAATTCTCTTTGTGAGTGTGGCCTAGACGAGGGTACCTTAGATCACATTTTTTTCTCTTGCCCAAAAAACCAGCCCTCCCTTTACGATTCTCTTCCTACCTCGATTCCTCGCCCTATTAATTTTAAATCATTATTATGTTTGTAAATACTCCTTTTATTGAAATTTTATATACATATATTCATTCTAACAATATAAAATTGTGACGTTTTTAAATATTTACAGTGTAGCAAACCAGTGTGCTCAACAGTCTGCCGAGTTAGATAGGTCACTGTTGCTCACCCACTTTCCTTGCAAAGATCAGGGTCAAGGATAATTCTCTTTGTGAGTGTGGCCTAGACGAGGGTACCTTAGATCACATTTTTTTCTCTTGCCCAAGAAACCAGCCCTCCCTTTACGATTCTCTTCCTACCTCGATTCCTCGCCCTATTAATTTTAAATCATTATTATGTTTGTAAATACTCCTTTTATTGAAATTTTATATACATATATTCATTCTAACAATATAAAATTGTGACGTTTTTATTACTAACACTGGTATGTTTGTGTTTGTTTTAGATGATTCAACAGCTTTGTAAAATATTAGGTAATTATACCCTTGTTGTTTCACCGGACCTGCAATAGTTAGAGCAAAGTCTTCATAAAACCACTCTGATATTGGCAACTCACTGAGGCCGCCATACTTAAAAGAAGAAGAAGAAGATTAATGAAAATGTAAATAAATTTTATTTACCGCAAATTATTAAACAAATAATAGAATCAAATTATGAACAGAGGTAGAAATACACATATATTTGACTTATACTGGGAAGATATTTTAGTAGCACATATTCTTCCATTCCTTGATATTCACGAGTGCTTCAATTTCCGATGCGTCTCAAAAGCCTGCTTACAAATTGTATACATATATTTATCTAAACTAAAATCCTTGAAACTGCAAAATAAAGAATTCTCCCCGGAAACCTTCAATGTAAGTTGTGTGTGCTTTTCATGCGTTCAATCATGAGAATTGAGATATGTTACAACAACAATATATGCCCTGTTTCGTTTTAGGTATTCGTGACTTCGTGTACGAAGCTTAGGCATTTGAATTTAAGTAAATGCTCAACACTCACGGACTCTCAAATTATTCCAATACTGAAAGGAAACCGGGAACTCATCAGCTTAAACCTAAGCCAGTGTAAAAATTTAACTTCAAAATGCTTACAACCTGTCATACTATTTTGTAAGAATTTGCGCATTTTAAAGCTGTCAAGATGTTTGTGGCTGACGACGGGCGCTATGGAGGCTCTGGCGCTACACCAGAACTACTTAGAAGACGTGGATTTAGCCTACTGCCTAACTATATCTGAAAGTTGTGTTATAATATTTATAAAGAAATTCAAAACAATAAAAATTTTAAATTTAGAAGGCAATAAACAAATAACAGATAAGTGTTTATACAGCCTCTCCAAGCACAGCAAATCTTTGAAGCTTCTTAACTTGGGAGGTTGCTGTGAAATCACTGACCGAGGAGTGAGGTAATATTAATAAAACAATATTATTCTACTAGCTGTCCCAACCAACTTCATACAGCCTTAGAGTGAAATTTGTTGTTATACTGACAGCAGCGCCAACTTCCGGGACCGATTGCAAATCTAAACCATTCTCGAATCCACTTGAAAACACAAAAAAAAAATCAAAACCAGACCAGCCGTTTGTGTTAATCCAAAGCTCAAACTACTACCATACCAAACTTCATAAAAATCTGTTCAGTAGTTTTTCCATGAAGGAGTAACAAACATCCATTCATCCTCACAAACTTTCATAGTAGGATTTTCTTTATTATTAAATAAAATAATAATTATTATTACTGATTATGGTCAAGCAGTTTTTAGCTGATATGGCCTTATCTTACAATGCTGGAATTATGTTTTTTTTTGTAATGTAACCAATTTATTTTGTACTGCCTTTTTGACAGAAGGCAGTGGTCCAAAATTATCCAAAAGTATGGGAAAAAGATGTATTTGGCACCATAAATTCATTGTATTATCATAATTTTGTCCCATTTCAGATCTCTAGCTAGGCATTGTCCGTCACTGGAAGGTCTAGTCATTAAGGGATGTACAAAAGTGACAGAAAGCAGTCTCCACCTCCTGCGCAACAGGGTGCATGTTGACCGCCGGCCAGCGGAGCCCGTGCCACTGCCAGTGTTTGTGCAGATATAACCTCAATTTCACAGCAACAATCAGCTGATTATGAAAGTATATCCACAAAACCTATGATAATCACAAGTACCTGCATTAATAGATAATTTATTTTTAATGTGGTTAATATTACAATGCCTGACCAGGAATATAGAACAACTAAATTTGAAATGTTATCAATGTCTTTGAGATTTTAACTAATCACAAGAGAGGACTATTGAAAATATTTAAACACAGTCAGGTTTTTTATTTTCTTGCACAGGCTTTACTTGGTTTCATAAGCCAAATTCACCGCATAAATCAGACTAGATTTTTCTATTTTGGAGGCAAATGGATTAACGGCCTGTTTGACAATTTCCTAATAACTTATTCCGAAGTTTTGTCGCTGTTTACTTTATATTGAGCGACTGAGACAAAATATGCAAATAAGCTGTCTGTAATCTGATACATATCAGTAGATTGTGAAACAAGCCCTAAAGGTACCCTTTGCATACCCCGTGATGTTCAACCAGTGAGGCCGGCCGGTTTGCTGGTCGCAATCATATAGTTCGGAAGGCTACCTTAAGATATGTTTGATCTAATTCATGTGAATACTTTCACTGGCATAAGTTTTAGGTTTGTAACCTGCTAAAGTGTGAACACTTTAATGATTATGATAAACGCATAACTAAACTCTGTCCAAATCCAATTTAATCTATATGTAAATAAAAAGACTAACAATAATATCTATGGACGCTTCACACCACGTCAATCTGGCCCAGTGGTAAGTTTCCGAAGAACTTGTGTTACAGGTACCAGGCGACGGAAATATTTTTATTATATTATACACACATTTAATACACATCCGTGACCCAGGAACATGGAAATTTTTTTGTTCCTTTGACGGGATTCGAACCCATGACCCCGCGGCTTGAGCACCAACACGCTCAACTAGAGCCGCGAGCCGCAGAGGTCGACTATAGTGCTAACAATTTAAATATCACTTGTGAAACATGCTAAAAGAAATACAATACCGAGTTTGTTTCGCCGGTTCTTCTCGACGGGTTAGGGTTGAACCGGTGCAGTGGTAGCATCTTCTGTTGATATTTCGAAAAAACCTAAGAAATTTATAAGTTTCATATGGATTTATAAAAAATCATTTTAGAATATACATATGGATGAATTTAATTTTTTGTTTACGAAAAGATTAATATAAGCCTTATTTGTTTACTATAACATTATCATATTGGATCTGAAAAATAATTATAGTAATTAAAAATGTTTAATTCGCACTATGGCCCCAGTCTCGGTATATTTCGTCTCACTCGCACACGCACGATTTGACGCGTGCGTGAATGCGTCCGCTTTACTTGAGATTGAAGCCATACCTACCTACTGCAATGAGGGTTTTTGATATTTTTTCTGCCGTTAGGGGGCAGAACCAACTCACACAAAGCGTCATCTGGTGGAGTAAGTGGTATCAAAAACGGTCAATAAGAATTTTCGATTCTTTTTCTGTCACCAGGCGGCGCTTGGTAGCACGACGGTCCTTGTCGTGTAAAAAAGCTGTCAGATGTTACGAATTTAAAAACCCTCATAAATTCATTTATAATTACGAGTATTGGCCTTCTGAACAGAGCACATAAGATTGTTCAATTTTGGACGTGACGTGACGGACGTTTAGGCAGAAAAATAATAAAAAAAAAACGAAAAATAAAAACAAGTTAATATAATAACATTACGCTCTTTACGGTGCTAGAAATGTCATTGACCTCACATAGCTGATCGTCTTGATGTTATTTAGGCAAAGTCATTGCTTCCTCTTTAAATAACCTGTTTCTGTGAGGGGTTAATGACCTCATCGCCTTGGAGAGCGCCATGTAATTTTGGTACTTACTTTAATTTTTAAATTTACATAACCAGTATATCATATGCCCAAAATATCCGTAATTGATTTTGAACAACTCTATATAATGTATTAGTAAGTACAATATAATATATATTATAGTAATCTTATTATCTTGCTCGTATTTGTTGTGATTGTGATTATCAGTGATTGATTGTATTAATGTATTTAATGGTTGTGCCAAAAATGTGAAAAAATGTATATAATATGAATATTGTACTTCGGTATCTACATTTAACTTATAAATGTTATCATGAGTATGTTTTAATACGTGCCAGACTCCGGGAAAAGTTTAAATTTATGTTGTTACTTGTTTGTCTGAGGTTGTAGTTACGTTTAGTAATTCTGTACCGTTTATTATTGACAGACTGACAGTAACATACCTCGGTAGCAGGAAAAATAATAGGAACGCGATAGAAACTGTACGTACTTACTATGTACTGTAACTTATTATTTTTATATTTCTCATTATGGCTAAAATCGATATTAGCTTAAGAGTCTGGATAAGAGCATACTTTATTTTTCTTACAGGGTCAAAGCAGGCTATTTTTTTTTAATATCATTTTCTATCTTTACCCATAAATCATCTTCCATAACTATATTGTATATACTCTGTTTAAATCCGATTTAGTCTAAACCATAAACGTAAAGAAAATATTGAATTCGACGATCGATCTGGTGATGTCCGAAATTGACCCAGAGTCGATCATATCGATCGATAGCAATGAAATGATTGCCAATTTCTTCACTTATCATATTTGTTCTCACCAAAGGCCGTTATATTCTATACCCGAAAATGCCGGGTATAGAATTTATGACCAAGTATAATATCAGTTTTTCTATGGAAACGACAGACGTCGAGACGATGTTTCAAAAATGACGGTCCCCGAAATACATTAAAACATGGTTGTAATGTACTACATATGTTGATCGGTGTAGGTGTAGATTTAAGTGTTGAAATCGTGGGTATACTTCTTGTGGAAGTTCCGTACTTGTGGAGACAAAGCTCCGTTAAAACTCTAAAGTCTCATCTATGCCTACATCTACCCACCTACAACAGCAAACTTACTACATACTCCTACAGTTCCTACACCAACAAATACATCTACGCCTACATCTCCTCAAAGTATGATTTTGGATTTTATTCTTGCTAATATAACTTCTATGCCCGGCGTATTTCAGGGTTGCCCCTTTGGTGTCATCAAATATGATTTGAAAGTGAACCCTTTGGCAAACATTTCATTGCTTTCGACGCTGGGTTTTTTTAGTATGAATTTTGAACGTGCCCTTAATTTCATTGTTTCTATGAAGTGATTGATTGAAGAAGTGATTTCTATGAAGTTAGTTACTCACCTACTAACTTCAAATCTTTGATTGCACGCCGCACGGTAATGTTTTTTGTCTATGAACGCTTTCACATCACGTGTTCTGTTCCCGTGGTGAGTTTCCGAAGAACTTGTGTTACGGGTACCAGACAACGTAAATATATGTAATAATGTTATGCTATACATATATTTTTATTATATAATACACATATTTAATGCACATCCATGACCCAGGAACACAGAAAACTTTTTGTTCCTTCGGCGGGTTCGAACCCGCGACCTCCGGCTTCAGCGCCGATGCGCCAACCACTGAGCCACAGAGGTCGTCAGATGTGTGCTGTGTTCACTTTGTCCCCGTTCAAGTTTATATTGGAACTGTCATGAAGTCTAAACTGAGTATACATTTTTGTTTTTGTATCACTACTGGGTATAACAGGGTAAAACTAAACTAGTTTTAGCCTGATTCGACGCGCTATGAATATAATATCCCCCTTACTAATACAAATATTTAAACAGTGGATAAGCAATACAATGTTTTGTCCTTATCTGAGACGTGGGAAATGTCGCTTGACAGACAAGGACAAATTGTATTGCTTATCCACTGTGTAAATATTTTTATTAGTAAATAAAATACTATATAGTAGATATAGTACATATAGTATATGTATAAACGGAGATGTCGCATCAGCCTTAAAAATTTGGACACTTGTTTCAAATTACAATTTAGACGCACAATAAGAAGGGATTTTGAAAAATTCCATCCCTAAAGGCGTGTAATAGTGGTTGAAATGTTGTATGAGAGAACGTTAAATTAGATTTCGTTGAAAATTGAGATTTATGTTCTTAAATACATTTAATTCTTTTCTGGTTTTATTAGAATTCACCCTCTGAGGGTGATATTTAAATACCAAATAAATTCCATCATTAAAGATTATATATAGATAACAAACAAAATACTAACCCCCTTACTAATTTATGATTTAGACCTTATTTTTAAAGATTCACACAACAGATAACTTTAACTACTTAGCTTAAGTCACTTGACAGACACCGACAGAAATATTGTTTAAGTTATCCGTTGTGTAAATCTTTTTATTAGTAAGGGGTATGTGTTTTGTTTGTTATGTTTAAATTATTATGTTATTGCTTATTGTTATTTGAATGTTTTTAAGCTATTGCATAGCTTTTATCGCGGGCTTTGAGCGCGGCGACCGAAACAAGAAATTCCGTAACGAAAATAAACCTAACACCCCCCACTCCGACCGGCACAGCGGTGCGGCGTTGAAAGCCGTGCATCGTCTAACGTCGTTTCAGTTCGGCAGACTTCGGCACGGAGTTTGTGTGCGTGCGACTAGATGTATGCGTGTAGACTACTATGCAATAGCTGCAGCTATTGCATAGTAAGTCTACACGCATCCCCGTCCTCGAGTGCCACACGTATTTTTTTTTGCTATCCGCCATTAAGAGAATATAAAAGTAGTAAGTTTTAGAATATTTTGTCTGAAATTAATGTTTTATGAATTCTGTCTACTAAACTAAATGTAGTTCTATATTTACAAAATAAAACACCAAATCAATGATCTCAATAAATATTTTAATATTAAATGTTACTTTTATTTCTAGATACATACATACAGTAATCTGCATGGACAGCCTCCGTGGTCTAGTGGTTAGAGCTTGGCTCTCGACTCGGAGGTCGTGGGTTCGATTCCCGCATTGGAACAAAAAAAATGTTGTTTCCAAGTTTGGTTAGGACAATTCAGGCTGATCACCTGATTGTCTGACAAGAAAGATGATCCATGCGTCGGATGGGCATGTAAAAAGTCGGACCTGCGCCTAATCTCTCGCCAGTCGTGTCGGTTATCCGTCCCACTGGGTTACGAGAGTAAAAGGAGGAGAGAGTGCTCTTGTGTACTGCGCACACACTTGGGCACTATAACATAACTCCTGCGTAGCTGGCCTGGTTTCAATGAAACAGGCCACCGTCACCGAAATCGGTGTGGGAGCTATTATTAATCTGCATGGAAGAAGTTTTCATATTCATAAACAAAATAGCGCCATCTATGGCCGAGTAGAGCGATTTTCCTTTCAATTCACCCCTTCGTTACTCATGATCGCCTGGTATGTAAGACTCCCCATTACTTACAATAATTGGCATAACTTTGATCTGGATCCTTCTTTCGAAAATTTTAACATTATGACAGTTTTCAAGATAATCTTACCGAGATAACTATTCGCAATACTTTATTAAGTTAAAATCTAAAATCACAAAATATTATATACTATTGGCGCTCAAAGTGCAACATACGAGGGCGGGTCAATAAGTCCGTGACTTTTGGAATAAAACACAGATTTTTTGATAAATAAATCATTTTATTTTTCAACGTAGTCCCCCTTGAGCTCTATACACTTTGTCCAACGCTTCTCCAATTTTTTTATCCCTTCCAAAAAATATGATTTGTCGAGGTCCTCAAAATAGGCCTTTGTTTGCGAGATGACTTCATCATTGGAGTCAAATCTTTTTCCACCGAGCCATTTTTTCAGGTTTGGGAACAAGAAGTAGTCACTCGGAGCCAAATCTTGAGAATAGGGTAGATGTGGGAGCAATTCATAGCCCAATTCATGGATTTTTGCTATGGCAACTGCACATGTGTGCACCCTTGCATTGTCTTAGTGAAAAAGAACTTTTTTCTTGGCCAAATGAGGTCGGTTTTTTTTCAAATCCTCATTGAAGCGGTCCAATAAGTTGGCATAATATTCCCCATTAATTGTTCTTCCCTTTTGAAGATAGTCAATGTGGATTATCCCACGTGCATCCCAAAAAACAGTCGCCATAACTTTATTGGCTGACAAACCCACCTTGGCCTTCTTTGGCGCCGATTCACCCTTAGAAACACACTGTTTTGACTGTTGTTTGGTCTCTGGTGTATTGTGATGGATCCATGTTTCGTCCACGGTTAAAAAACTCCTCCATATTGTGATTAAACAACGCCAAACCTTCCTGTGAAGTTGTTACACGATTGCGTTTGTGGTCGACTGTGAGCAAACGCGGCACCCATCTTGCGGAAAGCTTTCTCATGCCCAAGTGATCATTCAAAATTGAAACCACTGAGCCATGCGAGATGCCTATGGCTTCCACAATCTCTTGCACTTTCAATCTTCGGTCGGCCAACATCATATCGTGAATTTTTTCGATTGTTTCGGGTGTAGAGA
The DNA here is from genome assembly GCA_963565745.1 of Phengaris arion. Lineage (NCBI taxonomy): Eukaryota > Metazoa > Arthropoda > Insecta > Lepidoptera > Lycaenidae > Phengaris > Phengaris arion. The sequence goes on along the minus strand of OY751451.1, from coordinate 1,918,649 downwards.
CCTCAACTGGGCGTCCAGGACGTTCGGCATCTTCAGTGCTTGTAAGGCCACAACGAAATTCAGTAAACCACTTTTTTACCATTGAAATCGATGGTGCAGAGTCCCCGTAGTATTTATCAAGCTTAGCCTTGGTCTCGGTAATGGTTTTTTTTCGCAAAAAATAATGCTTAATAAGCACACGAAATTCACTTTTTTCCATTGTTTCCTTAAGTTACTGGATAGTCTGATAAAGATAGCAGTAAAACACAAACTAACTGACGCAGCAAGTTCAAATTTTGATAGGAGTCAACTGACAGATGCCTGTTGACAGGAGTAGTGTTGCTTTTTCAGTAAGGAGGTTAGAAATTCAAAAAGTCACGGACTTATTGACCCGCCTTAGTACATAAATGTCTGTGTGCAAACTGACTTTGAAGTCAAGATTATATCAAAATGAAACTTTGTCTCAGCTGTAGTGAAATCGCTATATGACTTAATTTTAAAACAAGACAAATTTAAGGAAAAATAAAACAAGTTTTTTTTTCACAAAATTATATTTTGTGTAATAACACCAGCTACGGTCTTACAATATTTACAATATCATATATTATACTACACATTAGTAACAAATAACATTAGTAACCTTACAGGAGCAGATCCTAAAATAATAATTTATTAAACAAATCCTGACAACTGACAGCACTCACTTGTTCAAAGATTTTAGTCACCGGAGTCATGCAACAAGTCACTAAGATTGCTAATACTAAATATACATTTTAAAGTTCAGAAATTATAATACACTTCTCAAAAAATTAACTGCCAATATTTTTTTACACAATATAAAATGAATTCGCTTCTGCTGTCTGTTTGCTTAGATCTTCTATTCAATGGATTTAATACAGTTTTAGCAATAGATGGCTTGATTCAAGAGGAAGGTTTATAATTATGTATGATACATTGCACCCGTGCGAAACCAGGGCGGGTCGCAAGGAAACTAAAATTTATAGACAGGAAAAAAAAAAGAGTCCTAGTTAAAATTCAAACATGCACACTTTCCATATACTTCATAGTAAAAACTATACTTAATGCATGTGTAAAGTATAAAAAGTGATTGGTGCAGATGCTTTTATAATATGACGAAGAAATAGTATGTGTAGTACGCTTGTATGAAATTAAATTTTCTTTTAAAAGTAAAACTGGAATTTTGTCAGTAATATTTCTATTTAACGTTTTGTATAATCAATTACAGAAAATTTTGACACATCATATTGTATCCAAATTTTAATGTTTACTATTTATGTTAAGATATTTAGGTAGAAAAAATGAATCAAACAAAATCAGCTGTGAAGTAAATCAGTTGATAGTGTGAGGTTAATAGGTAAATGGCCTGAGCAGTGAAGATTCCTTTCCTTACGACATTTTTCCTGCTTATATGTATTTACATTAATTAATCATGTGCCTAAATTTTCTGAAACTGATTTTACAAAACATTAAGTACTTAAATTTAAGCCTACACTAACTTGTTGCACCACTGAAACAAACTCGACACTACAGCACTAACTTAAAAATAGTTACATCTACTCCAAAATACATGTTAATAACATTTGGCAATAAATTAACGAGGATAACACGGAAATAATTCTTAAGTGCTTTAAAAATAATAAACTTAAAACTTACATAGTAAAAATTAAAATATAAAAATGAAACTGTTAGGCCTGTTCCTAGTCACGATCGGACAGAGTTAATACTATCACATTGATTATCCAATGTAATCAATATACAAATCCTATTTATACAGCGTTGTGTTAGGTGAAGTGGACATTTACAATATATTACATGAAATTAAGCATATGGGATGACAGGCACTTCCGAGAACAGGTCAAAACAAAATCTTATATATAAATTGTAATTACACGTGGACTGTACAGGAGACATATACACACAAACCAGGATATACACATAACGTCCAATGTTCCGACACTACAGCAAATTTATAATCATACAATGTATGTACCAATGATTGCACTTCTTTTGTGATTAACACTTAAAATTTAATTTCTTTTCTTTGGAGAATTGTGAACCAACTCGATGTCAAGCTGCTGTTCATTCGAGGTTTATCACAGTCGTGGATCTGAACCCGGAACACTACACTAACACCGACACTTATTGCACTAGACTAACACCGCTATCCACTCATGTAATGTGTATACTATACATTACATACACTTTATCTGTAATTTTGTACTTTATTCAGCTTCCTATTAAAATACTTCATACATGTACAGGGCGAAGCTGCCGTAGACGAGTAACATAAGTAATGAGGTTATGTTTGTGTCGGGATAAGGCAACTCAAGTGATATACATAATGTGGTCTATATATTTACAGACGACCCAAGCGTTCATATTATTTGTACTATGACTTAACTAAACAACAATACTATTTTTAAACAAGCTTTCAGGAATATGTGAGCGTTTGCCAAATGAGTTGGTAATACTTTGTAGCATATCTCATTGAAGGTTTGACTCGTCCAGGCATTTCTATTGGTCCATATTGTTATATCTGTTGGAGCTTGCTAGTAGCTAGATAGATTTAGATTTTTCAAAATCTGAACCATTGCAGACAAATCACATTACTCTCGACATTAAATTTACTACCAAAAAAGTTATTGGACCGATTAAGGCGGGCTGACCGTCGCGGGCCGGGTACGCATTCAAGCCTCATGGGAGGGCTAAGTCGCGGGCTGACCGGAGGGTTGAATCCACGCGCGGGGGGGCTACGTCGCCGGCGGTCCGGAGGGCCGGGGCCCCGCGCGCGGGGGCTACCGGCGCGTGGAGTTGAGGGTCTGCATGGCAAGCGGCGGTGGCGGGTTGATGTAGCCGTAGTACACGTTGGGCTGCTGCGCGCGCTCGGCAGGGTACTGCATGGGCGGGTTGACGTTCATCATGGGCACCGTGTTGAACTGCTGTTGCGGCACGCGGTACCCGTTCAGCCCGTAGCCGCCGATCAGGTGCGTGTTGCCGCCGATAAGGTTGGGCGACATGCGCGATCCGGGGCCCATCTGCACGTGCTGCATGGGGCTCAAGTTGCCTGCAAAAATATATGAAAATATGCATTAAATATTTAAAAAAACATGTACTTGTCCCTATGTACGCACTTGAATAAGTAATATTACTTCGAAGTTAGTTACGAGTTTTTACGGAAACTTTACATTTAGTTATTGCTATTTTTGGCAAATAATTTATTTTAACTAAAATTATGCCAAAAACTAAACTTGATTTTAAAACATAATATAGAAAAAATATTATCATGTTGGCTGGAAGTGTGCCAATGCTGTGCAAAAGCCTCCCTTCTTTCTAAAAACAACGGTAAAATAGTTTGTGGCCACACATAGATTAACTGCAACTCACTTGTAGCGTTTCGCGTGTTCCTGGGCGACTCGAGTTGGTTGTGCGCGGGCGCATAGTATTTCGCCGCGTGGTAGTGGCTCGCGGGCGGCGTGGCTGATTGCTGGCCGTACTGAAAATACGCCAAATACTTGTACATCTAAAATACTGGTCTTATAAGAAAACATCTAGACCAGTCCAGCCAAATTCTTGTAAACAGAACTGGCGAGAAGTGCCGTGTGTTACGTTACACGATCCATTTGTAGGCACTTTTGACCACCTCATAACTCAAAATCTATTTTAGATAAACATGTCAAACTTTCATGTCAGACTTGCGAGATACACAGTCATGTGCTCGAAATTTCATAAACTATCCTCAAACGGTTATTTAGATTTTAGACATTAACATCATTTTTATGATGGCAAAGAGTGTGAACACCTAAAACTTGGGATTGTTTGAGGCAGTCGTGGTTTGTTATTTAATTTCCGCAGTTGAATCCGTCCGCATTTATTTAACATAATCTTCTGAAACCAAGATAGCATATTTCTTTTGTATGAAGATTTTTTCTGTCAAATGTACGTTTCAACTCCTACGAGTTAAAATGTACATTTGACAGAAAAAATCTTATCCATCCTTAGTTTTGAAATTACTGTTTTTACCGTAACGGAAAAAAAAAATCACCCGGCATAGAAAGATGTTTAAAGTGATGTGCGAAAGAGAAGAAAATATATCTTGACGTCAGAATTTAAACCTCTGTAAACTGATGTAACATCTACCTGCATACAAATAATATCGTTTTATCTGACTGCCCGGCGAGAAAGAAACAGACAATATATATTATTATCTAAACGTTTAAAAACTATTCGAAAAGTTATAACTAGGGGCCTGTTTCACAATCTACTGATAAGACGTGTCAGATAGCTTATATGCATGTTTTGCCTCTGTCGCTCATAAAGTAAGCAGCGACGAAACTTCCGAATAAGCTATCCGACACTTATTGTGAAACAGGCCCTAATAAGGTATTTTCCAAGTTTTTGAAAAATGTGTCAAATTGTTCATAGTAACATAATACATATTAGCAATCCTGACCATTACTTGTGAATTTCTTTTCTTTCCTTGAACAAATCAGCATTAAAGTTTAAATAATTAATAAAGCCGCCAAAACGCTAAAATGTGTTGTCATGACGTTACCTTCTTGTCCACACCAACTGTTAAACCTCAGTAAAGATTTAAAATCCTAAAATGCTTGGTGTTAACTTTACTATTTTTAAATGGCTCCTAAATGGTGCTATACAATTATTATCGAAGAGAAACGCTGATATTCCACACAAAACTTGCTCTAAATTCGACAGACAACTGACAAGAGATATACATTTTTTTTAAATGACGTTTACTGACGGTAATGATACTGGCTAATCTACTGGCTAATGGTTAAAAAGGAGAAGTACAAGAAGATGACGTCACGTTTGACGATTGTGCGTTTTTAATCACATGGTCGAACGTAAAAAAATATTTATTTTATTTTTGATATTTTATAAAAATCATACATATTTTAATGTGTAGTGTTAGTTATTTAGATTTTAAATAATTTTTAGTGATAAAATATCAACAGTTTGATGTATATTTTCATCATAGGGTAATTGTTATGTGGCACCTGCGCGGGCGGCGTGTGCGGCGGGTGCTGCGGCGCTTCGGCCATCTGCTGCAGCTTGGCGAGGCTGCAGGAGGGCGCCCAGCCCGCGTGGTATTGCTGCTGCTGCTGGAACGATAGGTAGCCGCCCTGGTAGCCCGCGCCACCCACACCTACGCCACCGCCCTGCATCACCGCGCCGCCTAAACAAAATTTATAAGAGCATACAATTAGTTATTATTATGTGCTATACAAATAGGTAAAGGGGTGTCAATGTACGAAATTCTACAGGCTACTTTGAATAAAAAAAAATATGGAAAATGAAAGTATTAAAGAAATGTCAGGTAGCAAAATAGAAATATGTAAAATATATTTGCATCCAATAAATCTAAAAATTAATAAAAATATTAAAATCAACCAAATTGATTGTTTCACTGTATTTACATTTTATTTATTGCACTGTAAATGAGTAACTTTTAAATTGGTATCATTATATGGCGTTATTGCCCCTTGGATATGAACGGAGTATGAGTAGATTTCGTTTAGAGGTTATTTTCATAACATGTATGTTTTTTTTTAAATAATACGTAAATAAAAATTATGCTAAACTTTAAACATCTTATTCCACAATTCCACTGTGTAGTATTCGCTCTGGCAACTAAACGATTATTTATTAATTAATAATAATATGTGTAATGTGTATGTTACCATGTGCATGGTGTGCGGGGGGCGTAGCTCGCTGCCGCGCGGGCGGCGTCGCAGCGCTCCGCATGGACTTGCTTTCGCCGCCACTTGCGTTACTGTTCCTGCGGGGAATGGAGATGTATAACAACATTCGATAACAAATGAATAATCAAACAAATATGACGGCGCGGGGCATATGCCGTTCAAGCAATCAGCACGCGAGTTGCGTTCCGTTTTACAATTTAACGTGTTTCAGTTCGTTATATTAAAATAATGCGTAAAATTGTAATCAAAATGTTTTCACTATGTCGACATTTGATAATCTCCCTAGTTATATTACAATCTAACGGTATTTACAATAATTGTACGGTGACATATTCAAACTGTATGGTACTTGACTGTATTTTTTTATTACATAAATGAATCATAGTGCTCTGAAAAATTAAGAAAGTTTACCAAAAATCAATAGTTTTGAAGAAAGTGCGAATTGTATGAAGCATTTCTGCTAGTCTTGTGAACCGTCTCATACAAAAGTCACTGCGATTGTGACGAAGCTTGCCCGTAAATTGCTACAGAAAACATGCACAAAATATCTCATATCTCCGAAGTATGTGCAATTATGTTAAAACTTACCATAGTTTTTTTTTTATTTTTGATCTAGTAAACCGATTATGTAGGATTTTTACAAATATTATGTAAACATTTTTGTAACTTTAAAATTTATTATTTACGTGATTTCAAAACTATACATAAAATCTTTTATTTTATGATTAGTGGCAATACCTCATTATTTTTTAATGTATTAAAAAAATATTATTTTTTACATATTGTCACTTGACAAATCCAAATCATTTTAATAATATACATAGTACGAGGGCAGGTCAATAAGTCCGTGACTTTTACTTAATAAAACACAGATTTTTTGATAAATAAATCATTTTATTTTTCAACGTAGTCCCCCTTGAGCTCTATACACTTTGTCCAACGCTTCTCCAATTTTTTTATCCCTTCCAAAAAATATGATTTGTCGAGGTCCTCAAAATAGGCCTTTGTTTGCGAGATGACTTCATCATTGGAGTCAAATCTTTTTCCACCGAGCCATTTTTTCAGGTTTGGGAACAAGAAGTAGTCACTCGGAGCCAAATCTGGAGAATAGGGTGGATGTGGGAGCAATTCATAGCCCAATTCATGGATTTTTCCATGGCAACTGCACATGTGTGCACCCTTGCATTGTCTTGGTGAAAAAGAACTTTTTTCTTGGCCAAATGCGGTCGGTTTTTTTTCAAATCCTCATTGAAGCGGTCCAATAAGTTGGCATAATATTCCCCATTAATTGTTCTTCCCTTTTGAAGATAGTCAATGTGGATTATCCCACGTGCATCCCAAAAAACAGTCGCCATAACTTTATTGGCTGACAAACCCACCTTGGCCTTCTTTGGCGCCGATTCACCCTTAGAAACCCACTGTTTTGACTATTGTTTGGTCTCTGGTGTGTTGTGATGGATCCATGTTTCGTCCACGGTTACAAAACGGCGCAAAAACTCCTCCATATTGTGATTAAACAACGCCAAACCTTCCTGTGAAGTTGTTACACGATTGCGTTTGTGGTCGACTGTGAGCAAACGCGGCACCCATCTTGCGGAAAGCTTTCTCATGCCCAAGTGATCATTCAAAATTGAAACCACTGAGCCATGCGAGATGCCTATGGCTTCCACAATCTCTTGCACTTTCAATCTTCGGTCGGCCAACACCATATCGTGAATTTTTGCGATTGTTTCGGGTGTAGAGACCTCAACTGGGCGTCCAGGACGTTCGGCATCTTCAGTGCTTGTACGGCCACAACGAAATTCAGTAAACCACTTTTTTACCATTGAAATCGATGGTGCAGAGTCCCCATAGTATTTATCAAGCTTAGCCTTGGTCTCGGTAATGGTTTTTTTTCGCAAAAAATAATGCTTAATAAGCACACGAAATTCACTTTTTTCCATTGTTTCCTTAAGTTACTGGATAGTCTGATAAAGAGAGCTGTAAAACACAAACTGACGCAGCAACTTCAAATTTTGATAGGAGTCAACTGACAGATGCCTGTTGACAGGAGTAGTGTTGCTTTTTCAATAAGGAGGTTAGAAATTCAAAAAGTCACGGACTTATTGACCCGCCTTAGTACATACAGTACAAGTTACAACTATGTTCTTAATGTCTCGGAAATCGTCATCTTTCATCGTCTGATAAGTCATATAAATACGATGATCGCCTCAGAACAAAATTAGATAAATTAGACATCGAAATTAGTACTGTAGAGTTAGGTGTAATTTAAGTATTAGCAATCAAAGAATCAAGAACTATTCCAACTTTTTTGTCAAGTAAACTTCTTTAGAATTATCAGATGTCTTACCTATTCCGATTGTTAATTTTCTGCTGCTTAGGCTGATTGGGTTGGCTCATGATAGATGGTATGTGTATAGACGAGTGTGGATACTGTGGGCTTGGAGCAGGGTGCATATGCATCATTGAGCATGGTGAGGCCAGGTCCGAGCCGATGCTGGTCGGTGACTCTAGACCCAGTTGACTGACATCAAGCTCGCAGGCCCCATACTGCACCGAGTGGACCGAGTTGCTTGTGGAGTCCGGAGTATAAACCCCCATGGACTGCAGAGCCGGACTCACAGACTCGCACATCTCCTCTTTGTTACTGTCCTTTGGGGATTCATCTTTTTTGGGGTGCTGTCGAGATTTCTTTTCAATGTCCACCTGAAATGGATTTCAGTATTAGTGATACAGTCATATTAATCAACATGATAAGAATTACAATAGCTACTAATTAGTTAGATACAATAAATTAATGAAAAAAAAATTTTTGTAAATAACATAATTAAGTTTGTATCGAGTTTTTTTATTTAGTCTACTGTTGTCTTTACTATAAAAACCTAATAACATTATTGTCCGATTTCGCTCAAAATAATTTTCCTATAGTTTTTAGCATGACATATCAGTATGGAAATTTACAAGTTCCCATCTCTTATATTTTAGAAATGCCAGAGGGGCCAACTTATATACCACTTTGGAGGCGGATTACTCGAAAATAGTTGTAACTTTGTAATAAAGTCATGTATAAATTTTTACTTTGTTTAAAAAGTCCTATTCAAAGATAGGGCCACACGATGAAGTACATTGAAAAAATATTTTTCATCCCCACTTCACATCTATGGAGGGAGACCCATAAAATATAAAAATATATTTTTTTAGGATGCCAAAAATGCTGGTTACGAGTATATTCAATGCAAGATATCTACCTTATCCTGCGGGCAGGGTCCGTTCTGATTGAAGGGCGTCTTGCAGGTAGGCGCGGTGTGCAGCTGCGGGCTGGGCTGTGGTGGCCGGTACTCGCACTCCTTTCCCTGCCGCATCATCTGCGCCTTCTTATCACACTGCGTCTGACACGCGGTAGTTGTCTTAGACTGTTTCTTCATCTCGGACTTCTGCGTGCAATCCGATTTCGACGTCGGAGTCTTCGTCTCCTTGAAGTGCGGTAACGGAGCACCCGTGTAAATCCCGCCCGGCAACGCCCCATACGTTATATTGTGAAAATCTTTCTGTTCGTACTTCGGGTGCAGTTTCTGAGGCGACTTCTGTTCGAGATGCGGCAGGTTGAATCCCTGATACTTTTCTAAGTAATTCTTGTCGTTGTTCTTGATGTCGAGAAACCTGTTGTGATCCCAGGTGCCCTGTAGCCGCGTGGGGTCCCACTGCGCCATCGGCCACTGAGCGTACTGGGCGTGGGTAGTGTGAAAGTTCTGTATTTGGTTCATGGTGTAATCGTTCTTGGGCAGCTCCGCGTCGTATTTAAACTTTGGCAGCATTTTATTGAGATCGTTTTGGTCCGGCTTCAGACTCAGCTGCCCGGAACACCCCTTGTCGTGCTTTACCGAAGTATTCTTGGACTCGCACTTTGCCGCGCTTGTTTTCTCTTTCTTAAAAAAATCTTGTTTTTTGGGAGCCTCGCTGGGCTTAGTGTCCGCTTTGCTTGTGACCGTAGTTGTATTGATAACGTTTATTGGGACGGATATTTCTGGTTTCCGCGCGTTTGCACCTTGCTCTGGAAAAAACATCTTCGGCTCTGGTGTAGCCCTAGGTGTCTCGTTTTTTGACGACTTCTTGTCAGTTTTTTCAATTTTGCTGTGAGCGGAATTGACTCTTACGTCTCTTAATTTGCTCTTTTCCCGAGGTTTATGATTAGGATCTACTTTGTTCAAGTGATCCAGCGAGCCGTGCGCGACGATACTCATAGAGCCCAGCGAGTTTTGTAAGTTATTCGAAAAATTTGTTTCCAAATCGGGCCTCTCCATGCCCAAATTCATGGCTGCGTTCGCGCTTTGACATCTTGGTAAAAAATTTATATCGGTTACGTTGGGAACTTTGGGAATGACCGCGTTTATAACGGGTGAAGTGATAGGATGAGGTATTTCTAATTTAGTCATCGTTTTGGTTGCGACTGGCGCGTCTATTATGCTATTAATAATTCTACTGGATTCACTGATGCTCTTATTCACGAGTACTTTCTCTGTTTGCACACCTTGCGATTCCTTGCTAATAACAGGTCTGGTGTTCAAATATGAATGCTGTATGGGGTTGATTGGCTGAATGGTCATGGAATTGACGGTCGTTGGAAAGTTTTGTAACATATTTTCTGCCAAGCTTCTACTAATTATCGCATCATCTTTTCGTAGCTGCGATATATCATTTCTAAAATTCATATCACATTCTCTGCTTGTAATTTGATTTTGCTGCTTTCTAGTATCTTGTTCTGAATAAGAATCTATTTTAGGTCCATCGGGCCTTTTCATATTATTCGTAAAGTCTCGATTTGTGTCCATAGAATGTACAATTGTTTCGATTTTATTTGGAGACTTCTTATCTTTTGATTCCTCTTGTGTCTGGTGTTGTATGACTGTTTCTTTTCGTATTTCAATTTTTTTCAGTTCATTTGCCGCTTCCGCGGGTTTTTCTGGAGATTTCTTTTGCTTTAGCGACTCACTTATTACAGATATATCATTTTTCTTAGGGGAAATATTTGTTGTAGGTGAATTTGGATTATCAGACTCGCCTTCTACCACAATCGTTTCTATTGGATGTATTCTCGGTACAATGAGATCTACTGGAGGCCTTATGCTGATTTCTCCTTGTATTTTTGCATCTAAAACGATATGAGAATTCTCTGTGGAAACCACAGGAACTATCTTAGTTGGGCTCACTGGATTTTGATTTTCAGGTTGATTGGTAGGCGGAACGTTATTAGGTTTGGGCGAGGGTAGAGGACAACTTTGACTGTTGTTGTCATCAGACTCTGATATAACAATTGTATCTTTATCCTCAATCACAGTTTTTACAGGTGATTTGATTTCACTGTTTTTTGTTTCTGATGCTGGCTCAGTTATATCTTTACTTGAATTGTTTTCTGTGACTTGATCTTCAACATTACTTGTTTTTTCTTCATTTTTCTCTTCATTCGCTGTGTTTGCGGCCTTTGTTGCTTCATTAAGATCTTGTTCCTTATCAACAATTGACTTAGGAGAGTCCATATTAATGCTATCTAGTTCCATATCACTTGTGTGATGATCTGTACTGTTCTCTTCAATAGGTCTTGGTGTTGCAGGATTACTTTCAACACTCTTTTTATCTTCTCCATCTTCTACGTCCATTTCATCGTCCGCCTCTCCTGATGAATCTTCAGAGCTTTCATCAGTTTTTTTTGCCTTATCTCTCACTTTGTCGTCTTGATCCTCAACATTTTTCTCACTATCAGGTGCATCTGCAGACATGTCTTCAGATGGTTGATCTGTTGAATCCTCTCCTTTATATTCATACACATCATTAACATCTGTGTTAGTCTTAGCTTTTTTAACAGGGGGTGAAACAGCTCTGCTTGGCTTCTTGCCTCTCTGTTTCTTTGTTTGCCTCCCTCTCCAAGCTCGTTTTCTCTTTGTTTTGCCCTTGGCAGTGATAACTATAGGAGTGGTTTCTATCCTAACATCAGTACTATCCTGACTCTCTTGGCTGTCTGAAGCATAATTGAGATCCTTTACACTTTGTCGTCTACTCCTAACAGATTTCTGCTCACTATCTAAGTTAACTCCTCTCAAGAGCCGGCGGGATACACTTTTACTTCTTCTTCTACTTATAGTCATGTCATTTTTATCGTCATTGATGCTTTCAGAAATTTTTGCAGTATCTCGTTTCCTTTTTCGATTGCTGTCATTGGGCATAACACTGGTTTGATACGTGGCTTCACTGTATTTTAATGGGCGAGTTCTTCTTCTACCCGAAGATGTCACTTCAACCGGCACTTCTAGTGTTTCTTTTTCAAGACTTTTGCGCGATTCTTCCTTATCAACTGTATCAGGCTCAGTTTCGGTATTTTCGCTCTCCGTTTTTTGTTCATCGTTTTCAGTTTCTTGATCCGCAGATCCCTCTTCTGGTGATCTGAATGGATTGATCGTCGGCGGCAGTAGCGGCGTCCATCTTAGACACTCGGGATCGATTTCCAGTCGTGGTTTACTTCTTACTTTCTTCATATGGTTATCGACTCTATTCCAGTCGACACAAATACCTAATTTAACAGTATCATCATTTGGTATGTATCTAATGAATCCCAGCAACTGAAACGACACAGCGATGTCATTCATATGCATGCCCGTCGTAAAAGCGATATCCTCGAACGTAAATGGTTTATCTCTGTAATCATACAAAAATTCTAAAATCACAGATTTCCAATATGCATGATAAGACACCCGTCCCAGATCAGATAGTGGTTTCTCTGGTGTTCCTGGCTGGCCTTCTTCTTTTGACAACAGGTAACCTGCAATTAATAAATCCTATTAGTACAAGCACATAATATAGTATAACAGATCGAAAAATGTATTTTTTAGAAATGAAGTATAAAAAAGTAATTCCACCACTCACTGAAATGGATGAGGAATCTCCCAAACCCTTGCCGTTGGTACTGCGGCATAGTCATTATGCACGACACATTGTATTTTTGCTGACAATGCTTTTCCTTTGAGAAATATCCCACCAGATGGCATCCTTTGCTGTCATTTTTGGTAAGAACGTAGAATAGGAAAGGTTCGACGTCGTAGTATAGAGTTTTGTGGTCGAGAAACAATTTTGCAAGAAGACAGAGATTCTGACAATAGATCTTGTTGGCGTTCCCGTCGACTTCGAACACGGAAATCTCCCCGCATCTGTAGATCTCCGTGGCAGGCGGATGGCGCCACAGGCACTTGTCAAGGTGTCGCATCAACACGGCGCGACTTTTCGCGTATTTCAGGCAAAACTCGCACAGGAACAGCTTAGGCAGCCTGTAAATTGTACAAAAGAATTATAACTACACAAATTAAAGTATTCATAACGTCATATATAAAAAAAAAGTTATAATATGTAAATAAAACATGTACAATTTGAAACCATGTCAAACCTTGTTCACATAATTATAGGAATAAATAAGACAAATAGCCAATAACACACCTAGCATATTCCTGTGGAAAGGGACTCGAGTACCACGTTTCAATCTCCCATTGGCCGAACTCGATGGCGGAGGGACATCGCGCAGGCGGCGGGCCTGGCCCCGGAGCCCCCGCGGCTGGCTCGGGCTCCAACCCCGTGCTCGCCGCTAACGCCTGCGCGAATAACTCCGCATCCGCCTCCGTCACACCGGGCGGCAACCTCTTGCAATCTGAAATGTCACAATGATCATACAAAATATATACAACCAAAAAACCATACAAACAAAGCAAAACAACAAGATTATTTATATTGTTCTCCTTGGGACTTCAGTGTGATCCAGTGCACGATCGAAACTTAACACAAAATAAACATACAAATGGGTGATAGACATACGAACTTACAATGTACGCGACACGCGTACTCGGTACACAGCAAGTTGCTATATACCAAACAAAATTACGAGTGCATACGTGTACATACTGAAAACCGAACAGTGACAAGATTTACAGGATGACAACAGGATTACAGAAAACCACGCTATATTGCAGAAAATTTGCAAAACTATGACATTCGACGTTAAATCTCGGAAGATTTAATCTTCCGAGATTTAACCATTGGTTAAATATTTTTTAAATTTTTAAATTTTATTTGACTGGCTCCAGCCAGGAGCTACGAGATATTAAGGTACACATACACTTATTGGTACACATGCGAAATTAATACGCGTACTAGCTCCTATCTCTATCACCCTACGTTACGAAGCGATAAAACGGCGAGACGCGAGCGAAAGTGCACGTGTGGATACGGTACGGTACGCGTTTGGCCGCGGGGACGGGAGGGGCGGAGCGCGGCCGACAGTCGGAGCGGTATCCACTGGCGCTGCGCCGCCGCAGGACGCACCTTACACCATACACACCATAAAATATATAACAGTACTACACAAACTCTACACAAACGAAAAGTGGAATATTTTGTTATACTTTGAATAAATGAATATTACTCTGTTTCAAACAAATATGTCGTAACATTGTAACCTCAAAAATAAAAACAAGCGGCAACCCTAAGACGACTATTGTTTTAAACATGGGTGTAGGAATAAGGCGTGTCCTCCGTCTCGGCGCAGCGGCTCCGCGACACTTTCACCGCGCCCCGGCCCCTTCTTACCCGTCAGTGTCGGTGGCGAGGCCAGCGCGAGCGCGCGCGCCGGCTTGTCGTCGGGGGCGGAGCGACCGGCCGCCGCGACGCGCACCAGTTGGGACGCGCTCAGCCCGCCCCCAGCCCCGGGCCAGTCTCCGAAACTCTCTCGGGCCCGAGAATTGTCCCACTGGCTATCTCTGAAACTCTCTCGCTCGCTGAATGTATAGCACTCCTGCTGGCTATCTCTGAAACTATCTCGGGCCTCTCTTGTTTGGGAAATGTCCCGTATGCCAACTCTGAATCTCTCTTGGGCCTCCCGCTTTTTAAACATCTGAGAATGGCTATCACTAAAGCTCTCCACTCTGTCTCTAAGTATATGGGAATCTTTTCTCTGTGGTGCCTCATACATGAAACTCTCCACTAGAGCCTCTCTAAACATTTGGGAATCTTTTTTTTTTTGTGCCTTGGATTTTCCTACTCTCTCCCTGGACTCACGTCGGGACTCTTCTCTATCAACCCGGCCCCCTCTTAACATGTGGGAATCTCTCTTTTGTGTCTCGAATTTAGCTTTCTCAAGATGGGATTCTATGACCATAGGTAAGTCACATTGGTAATCCTTTTTGCTTAAAATATCCCACTGGCTATTATCTTTTGGTTCTTGGCTTTTTAGAGTTTCCCATTTGGTCTCTCTCTGCTTGAAAATATTTTCGTGAGCTTGTGACTTATCTCTAAACAATTCCCACTTGGACTCTCTGTCTTCCAGACGAGGTTCTCTCTCTCTGGCCTCCCACTCCGATTCTCTATCGCGAAGCGCATTGTACGCACAAGCGCTGTGTACTTCTCGCTTGCTGTCCCTGTCCTCCCGCCTCATCTCTTTCTTTCTTAACGTTTCTTGATAACGTTTGAACGTGCTCCGCGTCTCCTTGAGTGGTTCGCTTTTCTCGGCTTCGGTTTGGTGAGTTTGATTTTTACTGTTCGAGGGGCGGGATCTAGCATGTGATCTAGACGCACTGCGAACCGAGTAGAACTCTGAGAGTCCATCAAACAGGGTGGTAAGTAGTCTGTCTCCGCAAGTGCTTCGCCGTCTACGTTTCCGCTCCTGAGTCTGTTCCGTTCGCGGCTCCATTAGCGGTTTCTTCTGGGCTTCAGCCGCAAAGCCCCAGGCTCCACCGTCGCCGCCGTCACTCGCGAGGCGCTCGAACACTGTCGGTATATGCGGCGTCGGCTCCTCGTCCGAAGACCGGTCCGATGATTCCTCGTGGGCCGAGTCGCGTCGCGGATCGAATCGCGTTTCGAATCCCGAGTCAAGTTGCGCGTCGAACCGCGAGTCTAAGCGCGTGTCGAGACGCGTATCGAGGCAGGCGTCGAGTCGCGAGTCAAGGCGTTTGTCGAGTCGCGAGTGGAGTCGCGTGTCGACACGCGTGTCAAGTCGCGTATCGAGGCGCAGCTCAAGGCGCTGCACGCGCGTGACGCTGACGCCGCCCCAGCCGTCCCACTCGGCGGACCGCCTCCGCCGCTTTACGAGGTTAAACGCCGAAAATCTAAAAAACTTCTGCTTCTCCTTGGACATTCTCTGTTCGGACGGAAGGCGTATCAACGGTGCATTACCATCGGAGGGCTCGTCGTCGGAGTCAAGCCGCCGCGCAGGGGTTTTGGTTTTCCGCTTCTTTGGGGTTCCACCCATCGTTGTCCTGGAAAATTTAATTTATTTTAAATATTTGACACCCATTTAAATTTTATCTAAAGCTGACAAAGTTTTACATTATTTGTTGGTTACTTCAAACAAACTATTAGGTTTGTAAAATTACAAAACCTTTATCATTTCACATTATTACCCAATAAATAATTTATATTACACTATGTACCTGTGAGGTTGAGGTGTGGCCACGAAGCAGGCGTCGCAGCGCCACGGCGGGCTGCGACAGTGCGGGTGCGCGGCCCTGCCGCACGCGCCGCCACAACGCGCTGCCCAAGTCTCGCGCGCACCGCACTCCACGCACGCGCAGCATTCACCGCACGACCAGCGATTGTTCTGGGCACACAACAATGTTATTAGAACATAGTATAGTCATAGTTATATAAAAATGGGGCATTTTGCCCTCTTATTCTCTTCTCCTTTTCCTCTTTATCCTCTTTCACACACATTGACACTTGGCAGGCATGACTAAATCCATGTTTATGATGGATAAAGTCG
Organism: Phengaris arion; assembly: GCA_963565745.1. Lineage (NCBI taxonomy): Eukaryota > Metazoa > Arthropoda > Insecta > Lepidoptera > Lycaenidae > Phengaris > Phengaris arion. The sequence continues at coordinate 1,902,140 of OY751451.1, read as the reverse complement.
TGCCTGCCAAAATATGAACACATAAACATGGATAAAGTCAATCAACTTATTTGCTTATTTAAGTATAGAGAAGTCATTATCAAGCTCACCTTTAAGATTGATAATGTTACATGTTCCAATAAATTAAGACACGTAGGATGAGCATAAGACTTGCACTGGCAGCAACAAATGAGAGCCTCTGCAGCACCAAGTCTGTTCTTTATGTCAGTGCCCAGACATTCCATACAAACTGGTACTCCACCTAAAATCTGCTGCTGCAATTAGCAAGGAATCTTTAAATAAATAAATACAGGTATTACAAAGGAATCTTCACTGCACAATAAACTTTCTTCTCCGAGTGTCCCACTGGTTTGGAACTTCTGAACTCAAGTATCATAACATAGGTAGCATAATGTGGTGTTTCAGTATTAGTACTGATGTAGCATTATAGATGTAGTATAAAGTAGCAATAAAAAAAATAGATTTGACTATGATATGTTTATATCAACGCATTTAGTAATTGATTTTTTTTATTTATAATAATATCTCAGTACCTTGTGACTTGACATATGAGATTTTGTATTTTACACTTGAGGGGTTTTAATGCATTATTAAAAAGTAAATAGGCAATTAAACATCATCATGCAGTCCAAAAGACTATATTTATATTAACTTGTATCTAAGGGTATATAAAATGAACAAGGTGTTCATAGTATAAAATGTTGCTTCCTTTCCTGTTCGCTTAGATCTTTTAAACTACTCAATGACTAGCCAGCTTGGGATACATCTTTCTTCAATATAAATTTTGTATTGCTTATTTGTTCTTGTTGTTTTCTTCGGGATGGTGTTGTTTAGTTGCTATTCAGAGTTGTCATTCGTTTGGTGTGGTATTGTCGTTTGCCAAGAAATTGCTGGACATGGGAAACCCCTTTTCAAACTACTCAATAGATTTTAATGCAGTTTTCAGTAATAGATAGTTATTCAAGAGCAAGGTTTATATGTATTACACAATGGGAAGCTGGGGGCGTTGCTGGTTTTATTATAAAGTGGCGTGATGGCTATGATGGTTAACCAGTATTTTTATTCCTAATGGTATATGAAACACTTTTTTTAAAACACAATTAAATATTAAAATCTTAACTTCAAATTATATTAAGTTAGACAAAATTCCTTTGATATATATTCTATATTTTCATTTATTTTTAATTATCACTAAAACAAACATTGAAAAAAAAAAATTTTAACCTAAAAGTGGCTGACAAACTGTATTATTTTAAAATTTCAATTTAAAATGTATTATTTGACAACCTCTGTGGCTCAGTGGTTCAGCGTGTTGGTTCTCAAGTCGGGGGTTGCGGGTTCGAATCCCACCAGAGGAACAAAAATAGTTTCTCTGTGTTCCTGGGTAATGGATGTGTATCATAAAAATCTTAAAGATATGTATAGTATTAAATATACTTCCCGTTTTCTGGTACCTGTAACACAAGTTCTTCGGATACTTAGCACAGGGCAAGATTGACGTGGTGTGAAGCATCCATAGATATTATTAGGTATATTATCTCTTTTTATTTAATTTACTTTCATTAAGTTCTTATTCCATGTAATATTTACTCAATACTGAAACCATTATAATATAATGCTTCTCAGTACTCTTTCATCTTTAAATACTAATGGTCATAAGGTCCCACTTTTAAAAAAAAACATATGTAATTATTGTGCTGTGCTCAACAAATAAGTATTTTTTATTTACTTTTAAATGGAAAATAATAATATTTCATTGAAATATGATGCCGTATGGTGTATGGCTACACTTACAAACTAAAACTTACCACGGCATCCTCTGGTGACTCCGGTGATTTCCTTATCTTACTTATCCTATCAGTAGCAGTCAAGGGACGATCAGTAGCTTTGTAATTACCCGCGTGGTGAACCAGCAACCCTCTTGTCACAGCCCGCTTAGCCGCTGCTCTCAATATATTTCGTACGTCCACATTCACATCTACATTCACTTGGTAAGCTTTCCGCAAATGTTTTTCAATAGTCCTTAAGCTGGAGCCATCTCTTTCACCCAGCTCCCGCACAGCCTTTGCGACGGCCCTCGACAGATCAGAGTCAGCAGAAATTTTCAATATTTTGTTTTGCAAACCTCCCGGATCCTTGTATGAGCTCTGGCCTTTGTTGTAAACCTTTAGGACAGCACCCTCGCGAACCGCTCGCTCCAAACGCTCCGCAACAACGTCCTCATGATAGTTGTGATGCTGCCTGATCGCATGACATATCCTTTCCACGCTGGGCCTCTGTTTCTGCGACCGTATCTTATGTATTGCCTCAAGAATCCATCGCTTCCACACTTCTTTGCTAACGTCGTCCGGTTCGCTCATTTTTGACAATTATTTAGTGCAGCCGTCAAAATAACGGTACGAAATCGTAGTAAAAGAGGTGTCAACACCCATCATATTTTGGCGCCCAGAGCGAAATTCCATTTTACAGAATGGAATCTCGCCGGAAGCGACCGGTAATATCGGCCGCGATGCGAGACGCCAGTTTAAAGCATGGTCGCTAAACACTCGCTGATGGATGACACATCAAGCCTCGCGAGCGAGTTTTGGCGGAGCGGGCATTCGACGGCCGCCATCTTGTGGCGATCTCGATTTACGTTGTAATATTTACACGCGATGTAAATACTATTATCTTAATAAGTCAACAAAATTGTTCATAAAACACTTAGATTAACACTACAACTATCAAGTTTCATACGTAATTAAATTGAATAATGCACACTTTGTTCCGGTTCCTTTTTTACACAATGCGCACTCACTTACATGATAAACAATACAGTGACAGAACGTAAATGATTATGTTATAGGTACTTAGTTTTAAAACTTTTTCCCGATTTTAATAGTTTATCTAGAATAATAATTATTCCTAATAAATTGATTGAAAACATCCACAAAACACTAACAAAAGACTCTTCAAAATGGCTATCAATCAGTTTCCTTGCTATTATAAAAAAAATAATATGATATCCTTTCCGTCACAATGTGTATTGCCATTTAATTAAAATTTACAACATAATTAGCTTATTGGTTTATAGTCTATGGTTAATTATGATATTTGTTTTGATTACTCCTTGAAATAATGACCTATGTTTTATTCATTACATATTATTTTGTAATTTTAGCCTTACGCATTAATACTCAGATGAAACTGACATTACCGTACTGAACAAAAGAGATTTAAATTAGCCACGGCTTTGGCTGATATATAAAATATTACTAGAACTAAAAACATAATTTAAAAAACTCATGAGTCATAAAATGGTCATGACTGATTCGAACCGTAACTGTTGCTTCAATACTAAATATACTACGGTCAATTTTTTTTACTTCTTCGAGGGATAATTCATAATCCGAATGTATTGGGGGAAGTTCGATTATGCGTCCCGCATAAGTACATGGTGCGACGACGGTGCAGCTGTTAGCGGTACCGGCAGCGCGCACCTACGGTAAAAAAATCTGGACTCACGGCTACCGACGACCGATTAGCCGACGAGAATTCCAAAGAGAATGTAACTATACTACGTAATAAGAGTTGGCACTTTGAATTAAAAAAAAAAGTTTGAAATTCAAAAGTTTACCGTAACTTTTCTAAGTAACATCGTCTAAAAGTGCAAAAGATTCAAGCATAAAATTAAAAAAAATATTAAAAATACTATACGTAAGAATTATTATCATTTTTTTATTTTAAGATCCAATTATTAGGTTAAAAGGGTAAATAAAACAACTATAATTCGATCGTTTTTATGGCAGTTATAAATAATACAAAAGTAAGGCAACGTTCCCACGAGCAATTTTATGTAGTCGGGGACAGAAAAAACTTCACTTTAAATAGAGAAATAGATAGAATTTATTGTAACTCTTCGCTAATATAACACAGCTTAAAATCCTGTACAGCTGCCGAATCTGATCTTGTATATACACTTGACACTTCGATTTTCAGCTCTATTTTATGCTATCTGCATAATTCTATTTACAGTGCAGTTTTTTCTGTTACAAGTAGCGACCACAAAAAAAACTCGAACGTGGAATGCGCGCCAGATAATTCTGCGCGTGACTGGTGGCGTATCTAACGTTGCCAGGGATGGAAAATTGCTTTCCGATCTTAGACTTTTATTTCTCCTAAACTTAAAATCTATCATAAATCTATCATAAAACCTAATTCCACAGACAAGTACATAACTAATATTTAATATAAATTTTATTTAAACACTATTTAAATCCTAAAAACAATTACATAACTATATATATAGATAACAACATATTTTATATAACTACTAAAGCTATCTAAGTTTTAATTAATTATAGCATACGATAAAATATGATGTTATCGCGAAGTCGTTCAACGAACAGCTAAACACGTCAACATGCCCGGCTACCGCTGTATGCGTGCGCAGCGCGCGCGTAAGTGGATCCTGCTGAAGGAGGTTGGTGCGCGCTGCCTGTACCGCTAACAGCTGCGGTCGCCGTTGTCGCACCATGTACTTATCCGGGATGCATAATCTAACTTCCCCCAATACATACGGATTATGAATTATCCCTAGAAGAAGTTTAAATAAGTAGATAGTGTTATTTCACGCCTTACTTCTAGCTGATAACATCCAACCATTCCAAGCATAAGCAATGTTGGATATAATATCGGATATCCAGGATATACCTTGTACAATTTAGAATAAATAAATCTTACGAATTTGTTTTGTATTTTCTCCAACATAGCTTCGTATTTGGCTTCATTATTCGGACTCCAAATAATGGCATTGCATTCGAGATGGCTCCTGACTAATGCTTCATTCAAAGCTTTTAAAGCCCTAATGTTAGTGAACTCAGTGGGAGATAATGTAAAAAAAATCTAACTAGCTAAATCAAGTGAACTACGACCAAATAATAATTCAAAAGGTAGGAATAATATGAAATATGAACATATTTTAATCTTCAGCGCCGCGGCATGCATCTATCGGCTCGTGCGATGAGTTGTACTTTGAACCTAATTTAATCTACTAATATTTGGTCGTTGAGATGGGTGTAAAAAGACATTAGCAATGACTCCTTTTTATAATCTTAAGTCGATTACACCATAGCTCAAGAACGGCTGGGCCGTGTTTGTACTTTAAAAATTAATAAAAACAACATTAAATATTTTCAAAATTTCGTAATATGCATCTAGTGGTACATTTAGATTTTGCATAAGTGTGGTCCTCAAGTGGGTCAATACCTACAAATGTATTATTTTCTGGATCTTAAATCATTTCGTCGTCCGAAGAGTGAGCTTCCTTCGTCACTTGTAGGATCAATTATAAATTTGTCCAATTCTATATCCAAAAGCCTATCGGATTCGAAATATTGGTCTTCGATTTTCCACGTGTTGACACACATTAATCCATTCCTCCGTAGTTATTATCCGATGTCAAAACACCTGGTTCATCATTCGATTGCCAACATTTTTGAAGGTGATATGAGACATGGATATGTGTTTCGTCAATGTAGATAACAGGGCGCTTTTCTTCCAAACGGTTTTTACGCATCCTTTATATAAATTGAGCTATTTTTTTCAATTAAATTTTCCAAGCTACAATATCATAACATTCCATTAAAACTTCACGTTTGGACTGGCACTTTTTATATTTGTATCCCATGCTTCTCAAAATATGCCTTAAAGTTGTTTTGCTGCATTTGAAATCAATATCAGATTTCAATGCGAACCAAAGCATAAAAATGGTTAGAATTTCTTTTTTGACGACATAAAATGAGTGTATCATATGCCTTCAAGCACACTTATCAAAATTGTCTATTTCCAAAATACTCTCTTGGTATCTATTTTTTCCTGACGTTACAATTTTTGAAGTCGAAGCCTCAGATTTTTACCATCTGACAAAGTAACCATATTCCTTAATCATTTGAACAGTCTCAACCCCAAAATACAATTCACTATGGAGTTAGAGAACAATAACTCTTTAGCTTTCTCTTTAGCTTACTCTTTAGCACATACTAATAGATATTTAAATGGTGAGTCCCACCACCATCCTTCACAGCTATCTAACGTTGGCAAAACTTTGTTTAGAAGAGCACGAGGAATCTGTGATCAGCAGCATTTGGAAACCGAGCTTCATCATGTCACACAAGTTCTACGTGACAATAAGCTTCGAGTCCCACGCCTGCATCACAGTGACCGAGTGAAACCAGCCACTGTCGAACGAATACCTGCAGTTCTACCTTTTATGAAAGGAGTCACTGATAAAGTTGGCTATATTCTAAGGAAAGCTTCTATAAAAACATATTTCAAGCCACCCAAAAAGTTAAGTCAATTTTTACCACCAGTGAAATGTAACATTCCCCTTCAAGATGCAGGAGTCTACAAGCTCGACTGTGACTGCGGTCTCTCCTATATAGGGCAAACTAAAAGATCCATCAACACCCGCGTAAAGGAACACATCGCAGATGTTAAACACCGTCGCAACAATAAATCTGCAATTTGCGAACACACAATGGATCAACCTCGCCATTACATAAGATTTGATAAGCCACAAGTACTGGCAAAGGAACACTGTTATCGCCCAAGAATGATACGCGAGACTATAGAAATTAAAAAGTACCCTAATTTTAACCGAGAAGATGGCTGGGTACTGCCATCTAGTTGGGATCCAATAATTAACAAAATAAAATGTAATTTAAAATCATCGCGGCTTCAAGATACTGTTAGTATGTTTTGCGTGGAACGGAACACAAATAATAATTGAAGAATCTTCGGGTAGTTTAAATAACTTCAACAAATAGGACAATTGACACCTCAGTCCTCCCGTGACCACGGCTGCCGGAAAGTAGCCGAAACGTCGGGAAAAAGAAAAGTGCACCGCGACACAATCCGTAAGTGTTTAAAACAATATACCTGTGGAATATGGTCGTGCCCCAAAGGGAGATCTCCGACCGAGCGAGGTGGTTTGCTCAGTCAGGCCGAAGCCCACTTGTATTAATTTCATGTGTTGTATATATACCGCCGATCTTATAAAACTTCGATAGCGGGATTCAGGATTTGGCACTAATAGGTCCACCACATCACTCCCCCCCGAAGACCTTAGGTCGAATCTTGAGTCGTCTTGCTTGAATCGCCAGTGCCAGAAAGTCCCAGTGAGTTGGAACTGTGCTGCTGCTACACGGGCTCCAGTGAGTCGGAGTGCTGCCGTGCGGGGCCGATGCTACGGTGCTGACCAGGAGAGATGTGCTCTGCTTCCTGACCGGTCGTTGTAGTGAGAGAGTGCCCGTTGAAGCCGATGAGGGTTCGACCAGGCCGCGGTGCGTTGAGGCTGGTGGTCGAGGTACCCGATGAGGCTGAAGCTGGCTGGCGTGGTGCGGAGGGGTGGTGGAGTGATGATGATGTCCAGAAGGTGGCGTGTTCTGTCGAGGGTCACCAATGTGGGAATAGATAGTGGCAAGCCCCAAAGGGAGATCTCCGACCGAGCGAGGTGGTTTGCTCAGTCAGGCCGAAGCCCACTTGTATTAATTTTATGTGTTGTATATATACCGCCGATCTTAGAAAACTTCGATAGCGGGATTCAGGAATTGGCACTAATTGGTCCGCCACATACCAATAAAACAAAAATACCCTACACGAAGGTAAAATACCAAGCAATGGTCATCCCAAAAATTACCTGTCAAGAAAGCAACCCCGTACTTTATAAAATGGTACGTTTGGTCCCTTATTGTCCCGTTCTACTTCACAAGAAAGATTACTCTTTAGAACTATCTCCCTGCACTTTTAACGACTTTTTGCATGTTGATTACGAAATTTGATCAAGTAGAACACGCTCACTCTACCTGTCACAACAACAACATGGCGGCCTGGGATTAATTCCAATTTTGGCCGCGCGCAGACTTTTCTGGCGCGCGCTCTAAGGCCGGACTATAAGGAATTCAGCAGGCCCGGAAAAATTCATAACACCAAAAATAGAACTGTGCGAGAATACAATAAAGATGAAAATTGAAGTGTCGAGCTGCCATATATGACATTGACATTTGACTCGACTCTCATATGTTCGATTTTCAACTCTATTGTATTAGCGCAGAGTTCTGTTTTCAATGCTCTGAATTTTCACCGATGTTCCGGATTCCGGAGCACATAGTCACAGCCTTATGACAGCTCGACATTCAAAACTGTCACATATGTCAACAGTAAGATGTAACTGTCAATGTCATTATTGACATTGACAGATGTCATGAAGTAAAGCCTATCGAGTTTATTTTAGTTGGCCAAAAGGCTATACATAGTGTAGATGTATATATTATGTTAAGCATATCTCATTACATATTGTAATACGTATCTGTGGTAAGCACCAATAAAGGAGAGTATAAGAATTGCTGCTGTATTATTATCATCACCACACGAGCGCAAGAAGGACATCACACAGCTCTTCGTTAATCTGATTTAAAAAATAAAAAAAGTGCTTTTTAAGTGTTTTATAATATATATTATAGAAAAGTGATAAACAATTAACATAAAACATTTCGTACATTATATAAAAAGTGAATTACAACTACATAAACAGTGAAAATAACTATCGTATGACGGAGTAACAGTCAGCTGTTCTGTTCATACCTACCTACAGTGTCTCAAAACGTTAGTATACTGTTTAAAACTATAAACTAATAGTGTTTTTAACAAATATTACAGTTATTAAATATTATTTTAATAAATATGCCTAATCTAAAGTGCTCCCAATGTGCCAAATTCCTGAGCATACATGACAGCATCAAATGTAGCAAATGTAATGTTACATACCATCGAACCTGTGCCAAATTATCTGACCCCAAAAACACAGCAAAGTGGCTTTGTCGTACCTGTAAAGTTGACAGCAGGTCTCCCACACTTGCAGAACAAAACTCTCCTAAGGACGTTTATGTGGACGCAACGGCCAACAGCTCCAGCTGTCACTCGCCAAACCCCTTGGCCGAGGAGATCAAACTACTGAGGGAGGTCATCTGTGAGTTCCGGTCAGAGATGGTGTCCATGAGGTACGAAGTCACAAAACTCAACACAATCATAGCAGAGATCCACAAACGAGTGGACGCAGTCGAATTGCGTATAGCTGCAGTGGAGCACGCTCGACGCTCACACATGCACTTGCGAGCCGAGCCCGGACGTTACTGAAGTGATCGTGTTACGGGTGATATTAAAAATAAAATAAGAATTCCGTGACAATATATATATTTAAAAAAAGGAAAAAATAGGGGTCGTGGGCAGAAGGCCGTATGGTCTGGACTAGCCTCTTGGTGTCAAGGTAGTGGTAAGGAGCTTTAATCCAAGTGGGAACTTAGCTGAGGATCCAGCTGTCTAGCACGTGGCGGATGCGAGCTAGGGCTACAACTCCTGGAAGCTTCTCCGTCACCGCTGCGTCCGTTCGTCGTAGATAGATCGTCTCAGAAAAAAAAAAATCCCCGTCCAATGACTATCAGCACTCTGAACTCCAGCTAGATATAAGTCCTTTTAATTGGTGCCTCGAATGCTGTAGTTGGCGGTGTTTCGTGCCCCAAACCAAGTTCCTGAAATATTCACGATAACGTGTCGGTAGGAGTCCGGTTCCACAGCCATGCGTGACTTTAACCCCAAACGATTAAAATATCACTGGCTGTGTGACCATTACAAATTGAAAAAAAGATGATAAACAGATAATTAAGGCATGGATACTATTATCCTAATATTTTGACAATGAAATAATGTGAGATGAAACTACAAATGATAGCACGTGGTATGGCTAATCAAATAATTGACAACTAATTTAGAAGGATGATATTTTACATGTAAGAATACTGCGTTTTAATACAAGCATGATTTTACAAACATTCACAACACAGATATACTAAATTACTCACCGTGATACACGGGATTAAGAATTAAAAGAAACTGGAAAAACTTCAGCAATAAAAATTCTACTTCGTCTTCTAGCAGGAGGAAAAAAAGGCCCTGTCATCTCGCGACAGCCCTTATATACTCCTACTGACAATGTTTTTTTTTAACTGACAACTAGCGGTAATGCATAATCCAACTGCCACAATAAAGAGATATTGGAGATGAAGCTCTAGTTACAAAACCTTTGCCAATAGATGGCGTCGTCTAACATAATTTAGTTATTAAAGTTAGCAATAACAGCCAATAGATGACGCTAGGAGCGTCGTTATAAGTTATATTAATGCGTTAAAATGTAGCTATGCTACAATCGAGCGTTTAAAACTCGAACTGAATAATCGCGATCAGCAGAGTCTACAATGCGACGTGCAAATATCGGGTCTGCCCGAAAAAAATGGGGAAAATATTATCCACCTGGTGGGGCTGATAACCAAAAAGATAGGTGTCGACATTGGAGAACATAAGATCGTGAGCGCTGTTCGCAAGGGTATCAAAAAAATGTCCGTTAACGCCGAGGATAATGCGCGTCATTCCTCCAGGCCCATTGTCGTCAGGTTTTTACGTAAATCGTTACGTGACAATGTGCTGAAGGCTGCTCGGGTTCGTCGTGGCGTGGATACATCTGGTGTCGTGGATGGTGCACCTCATCGTTTATATATAAACGAGCACCTTACAAAGATCAACCGCACTATATTCCACCTAGCCCGGGAGGAGGGACGTCGCAACAGCTGGAGATATGTCTGGACGCGTGGCGGGGGTATTTTTGCCAGGCGTGATCCTAGCTCAATGGTACACCGCATACGCACGGAGGGGGACTTGAGTCGGGTTTTTGGTGTGTCATCTGTTGGTCAAGTACTTTAGACATGCTATCATGCAATAAAAAGATTGCATATTATACTTTAATTTACATTTTGATCTTGATAGGATTTTCAAATCTTAATATTTATATATTGTTATGTATAATCTTAGGAATTTATGTTAGTGTAAAAACAAAGCGCGGCTATGTTACACCTCATCATATATCTGCAACAAAAACAGATCTGCTATGTAACAGTCACACGGCACTATATTATTTTATCTTATTATTAATTTACTTTCACGTCCCACATGTATTTTTATATATTGTTGCAATTGAAGTATATTTTTATAATATTTTTAATCCTATACAAACCTTAATATTCTTAGTAATTAATTGTTTCATTATCTTTACTTTATCTAATAATTATATATTTAATAATATACAACAATACAATTTGCATGATATTATAATATGTATAACTTAAAAAATATTAAAATTGGTTTCATAAATCCCGGGTCTCTTGGTTCTAGACACGATGAATTCTTAGTGGCTATGAATGTTCATGATTGTGATTTAGTAGCTATAAATGAAACTTGGCTATGTCCTGGCGAAGACGGCCGTGCGCCTCGGGTCCCTGGCTATCGCCTAGTCCACATACCTAGACATGTGAGTGTGCGAGCTCGCGGGGGCGGTGTAGGATTTTATTTAAAAAATCATTTAAAAACACAAATACTCCCACACCCAGTAACTAGTAGCGTGGAACAAATGTGGCTGTCTGTTAAGGCCAACGGTGGTTGTCGATTCAGGTGTTTGTGGACGCCCTAACAGACACAATTACTGCCCTGGCTAGTTACGACAACATATATTTAATAGGTGACTTTAATATTAACTTTTTAAAAATCGATGGCGCGTATAGAATGTTGGATGATTTCCTGACTGTGCATCAATTGCAACAATTTACAAAACAGGCTACTCATTTCACGTCGGATACGGAAACCCTACTTGACTTGGTCTGTACGAATGCAGATCAAATTCAAGTTTGTGTTGATCATATTCCTGACCTTAGTAGTCATGCATTTATATCCTTTACTATAAACATCCGAAGAGAAAAGTTTACACCGAAAATAATTCAGTACAGACCTATAAAGGATATAGATACACATGACCTGGAATTCACAATTGGTTCTGTAGATTGGAATTTTATACAGCAACATGCAGACATTAACGAATGAATTATTTTCCCCATTTTTTTCGGGCAGACCCGATATTTGCACGTCGCAATGTAGACTCTGCTGATCGCGATCATTCAGTTCGAGTATTAAACGCTCGATCACTTGCGAGCCCAACCCGGACGTTAGTCCGGGCTCGGCTCGCAAGTGCATGTGTGAGCGTCGAGTTTTTGCTCCACTGCAGCTATACGCAATTCGACTGCGTCCACTCGTTTGTGGATCTCTGCTATGGTTGTGTTGAGTTTTGTGACTTCGTACCTCATGGACACCATCTCTGACCGGAACTCACAGATGACCTCCCTCAGTAGTTTGATCTCCTCGGCCAAGGGGTTTGGCGAGTGACAGCTGGAGCTGTTGGGCGTTGCGTCCACATAAACGTCCTTAGGAGAGTTTTGTTCTGCAAGTATGGGAGACCTGCTGTCAACTTTACAGGTACGACAAAGCCTCTTTGTTGTGTTTTTGGGGTCAGATAATTTGGCACAGGTTCGATGGTATGTAACATTACATTTGCTACATTTGATGCTGTCATGTATGCTCAGGAATTTGGCACATTGGGAGCACTTTAGATTAGGCATATTTATTAAAATAATATTTAATAACTGTAATATTTGTTAAAAACACTATTAGTTTATAGTTTTAAACAGTATACTAACGTATTGAGACACTGTAGGTAGGTATGAACAGAACAGCTGACTGTTACTCCGTCATACGATAGTTATTTTCACTGTTTATGTAGTTGTAATTCACTTTTTATATAATGTACGAAATGTTTTATGTTAATTGTTTATCACTTTCTATAATATATATTATAAAACACTTAAAAAGCACTTTTTTTATTTTTTAAATCAGATTAACGAAGAGCTGTGTGATGTCCTTCTTGCGCTCGTGTGGTGATGATAATAATACAGCAGCAATTCTTATACTCTCCTTTATTGGTGCTTACCACAGATACGTATTACAATACTAAGGCGGGTCAATAAGTCCGTGACTTTTTGAATTTCTAACCTCCTTACTGAAAAAGCAACACTACTCCTGTCAACAGGCATCTGTCAGTTGACTCCTATCAAAATTTGAACTTGCTGCGTCAGTTAGTTTCTGTTTTACAGCTATCTTTATCAGACTATCCAGTAACTTAAGGAAACAATGGAAAAAAGTGAATTTCGTGTGCTTATTAAGCATTATTTTTTGCGAAAAAAACCATTACCGAGACCAAGGCTAAGCTTGATAAATACTATGGGGACTCTGCACCATCGATTTCAATGGTAAAAAAGTGGTTTACTGAATTTCGTTGTGGCCTTACAAGCACTGAAGATGCCGAACGTCCTGGACGCCCAGTTGAGGTCTCTACACCCGAAACAATCGAAAAAATTCACGATATGGTGTTGGCCGACTGAAGATTGAAAGTGCAAGAGATTGTGGAAGCCATAGGCATCTCGCATGGCTCAGTGGTTTCAATTTTGAATGATCACTTGGGCATGAGAAAGCTTTCCGCAAGATGGGTGCCGCGTTTGCTCACAGTCGACCACAAACGCAATCGTGTAACAACTTCACAGGAAGGTTTGGCGTTGTTTAATCACAATATGGAGGAGTTTTTTAACCGTGGACGAAACATGGATCCATCACAATACACCAGAGACCAAACAACAGTCAAAACAGTGTGTTTCTAAGGGTGAATCGGCGCCAAAGAAGGCCAAGGTGGGTTTGTCAGCCAATAAAGTTATGGCGACTGTTTTTTGGGATGCCCGTGGGATAATCCACATTGACTATCTTCAAAAGGGAAGAACAATTAATGGGGAATATTATGCCAACTTATTGGACCGCTTCAATGAGGATTTGAAAAAAAACCGACCTCATTTGGCCAAGAAAAAAGTTCTTTTTCACTAAGACAATGCAAGGGTGCACACATGTGCAGTTGCCATGGCAAAAATCCATGAATTGGGCTATGAATTGCTCCCACATCCACCCTATTCTCAAGATTTGGCTCCGAGTGACTACTTCATGTTCCCAAACCTGAAAAAATGGCTCGGTGGAAAAAGATTTGACTCCAATGATGAAGTCATCTCGCAAACAAAGGCCTATTTTGAGGACCTCGACAAAACATATTTTTTGGAAGGGATAAAAAAATTGGAGAAGCGTTGGACAATGTGTATAGAGCTCAAGGGGGACTACGTTGAAAAATAAAATGATTTATTTATCAAAAAATCTGTGTTTTATTCCAAAAGTCACGGACTTATTGACCCGCCCTCGTATGTAATGAGATATGCTTAACATAATATATACGTCTACACTATGTATAGCCTTTTGGCCAACTAAAATAAACTCGATAGGCTTTACTTCATGACATCTGTCAATGTCAATAATGACATTGACAGTTACATCTTACTGTTGACATATGTGACAGTTTTGAATGTCGAGCTGTCATAAGGCTGTGACTATGTGCTCCGGAATCCGGAACATCGGTGAAAATTCAGAGCATTGAAAACAGAACTCTGCGCTAATACAATAGAGTTGAAAATCGAACATATGAGAGTCGAGTTAAATGTCAATGTCATATATGGCAGCTCGACACTTCAATTTTCATCTTTATTGTATGAGAATACAATAAAGATTCAATTTTCATCTTTATTGTATTCTCGCACAGTTCTATTTTTGGTGTTATGAATTTTCCCGGGCCTGCTGAATTCCTTATAGTCCGGCCTTAGAGCGCGCGCCAGAAAAGTCTGCGCGCGGCCAAAATTGGAATTAATCCCAGGCCGCCATGTTGTTGTTGTGACAGGTAGAGTGAGCGTGTTCTACTTGATCAAATTTCGTAATCAACATGCAAAAAGTCGTTAAAAGTGCAGGGAGATAGTTCTAAAGAGTAATCTTTCCTGTGAAGTAGAACGGGACAATAAGGGACCAAACGTACCATTTTATAAAGTACGGGGTTGCTTTCTTGACAGGTAATTTTTGGGATGACCATTGCTTGGTATTTTACCTTCGTGTAGGGTATTTTTGTTTTATTGGTATGTGGCGGACCAATTAGTGCCAATTCCTGAATCCCGCTATCGAAGTTTTCTAAGATCGGCGGTATATATACAACACATAAAATTAATACAAGTGGGCTTCGGCCTGACTGAGCAAACCACCTCGCTCGGTCGGAGATCTCCCTTTGGGGCTTGCCACTATCTATTCCCACATTGGTGACCCTCGACAGAACACGCCACCTTCTGGACATCATCATCACTCCACCACCCCTCCGCACCACGCCAGCCAGCTTCAGCCTCATCGGGTACCTCGACCACCAGCCTCAACGCACCGCGGCCTGGTCGAACCCTCATCGGCTTCAACGGGCACTCTCTCACTACAACGACCGGTCAGGAAGCAGAGCACATCTCTCCTGGTCAGCACCGTAGCATCGGCCCCGCACGGCAGCACTCCGACTCACTGGAGCCCGTGTAGCAGCAGCACAGTTCCAACTCACTGGGACTTTCTGGCACTGGCGATTCAAGCAAGACGACTCAAGATTCGACCTAAGGTCTTCGGGGGGGAGTGATGTGGTGGACCTATTAGTGCCAAATCCTGAATCCCGCTATCGAAGTTTTATAAGATCGGCGGTATATATACAACACATGAAATTAATACAAGTGGGCTTCGGCCTGACTGAGCAAACCACCTCGCTCGGTCGGAGATCTCCCTTTGGGGCACGACCATATTCCACAGGTATATTGTTTTAAACACTTACGGATTGTGTCGCGGTGCACTTTTCTTTTTCCCGACGTTTCGGCTACTTTCCGGCAGCCGTGGTCACGGGAGGACTGAGGTGTCAATTGTCCTATTTGTTGAAGTTATTTAAACTACCCGAAGATTCTTCAATTATTATTTGTGTTCCGTTCCACGCAAAACATACTAACAGTATCTTGAAGCCGCGATGATTTTAAATTACATTTTATTTTGTTAATTATTGGATCCCAACTAGATGGCAGTACCCAGCCATCTTCTCGGTTAAAATTAGGGTACTTTTTAATTTCTATAGCCTCGCGTATCATTCTTGGGCGATAACAGTGTTCCTTTGCCAGTACTTGTGGCTTATCAAATCTTATGTAATGGCGAGGTTGATCCAGTGTGTGTTCGCAAATTGCAGATTTATTGTTGCGACGGTGATTAACATCTGCGATACGTGTTCCTTTACGCGGGTGTTGATGGATCTTTTAGTTTGCCCTATATAGGAAAGACCGCAGTCACAGTCGAGCTTGTAGACTCCTGCATCTTAAAGGGGAATGTTACATTTCACTGGTGGTAAAAATTGACTTATCTTTTTGGGTGGCTTGAAATATGTTTTTATAGAAGCTTTCCTTAGAATATAGCCAACTTTATCAGTGACTCCTTTCATAAAAGGTAGAACTGCAGGTATTCGTTCGACAGTGGCTGGTTTCACTCGGTCATTGTGATGCAGGCGTGGGACTCGAAGCTTATTGTCACGTAGAACTTGTGTGACATGATGAAGCTCGGTTTCCAAATGCTGCTGATCACAGATTCCTCGTGCTCTTCGAAACAAAGTTTTGCCAACGGTAGATAGCTGTGAAGGATGGTGGTGGGACTCACCATTTAAATATCTATTAGTATGTGTAGGTTTGCGATACACAGTCTAACCTAAGGTGCCATTGGGATTCCTTATTACTAATACGTCCAAGAAAGCTAAAGAGTTATTGTTCTCTAACTCCATAGTGAATTGTATTTTGGGGATGAGACTGTTCAAATGATTAAGGAATATGGTTACTTTGTCAGATGGTAAAATTATTGGTATATTGTTGGATATTCATACATCTGTTTGCTTCAGGTATTTCTGAACGCACTGTAACTCAAATAACTCATGAAGGTAATAATCTGAAGCTTCGACTTAAAAAATTGTAACGTCAGGAAAAAATAGATACCAAGAGAGTATTTTGGAAATAGAAAATTTTGATAAGTGTGCTTGAAGGCATATGTTACACTCATTTTATGTCGTCAAAAAAGAAATTCTAACCATTTTTATGCTTTGGTTCGCATTGAAATCTGATATTGATTTCAAATGCAGCAAAACAACTTTAAGGCTTATTTTGAGAAGCATGGGATACAAATATAAAAAGTGCCAGTCCAAACGTGAAGTTTTAATGGAATGTTATGATATTATAGCTTGGAAAATTTAATTGAAAAAAATAGCTCAATTTATATAAAGGATGCGTAAAAACCGTTTGGAAGAAAAGCGCCCTGTTATCTACATTGACGAAACACATATCCATGTCTCATATCACCTTCAAAAATGTTGGCAATCGAATGATGAACCAGGTGTTTTGACATCGGATAATAACTACGGAGGAATGGATTAATGTGTGTCAACACGTGGAAAATCGAAGACCAATATTTCGAATCCGATAGGCTTTTGGATATAGAATTGGACAAATTTATAATTGATCCTACAAGTGACGAAGGAAGCTCACTCTTCGGACGACGAAATGATTTAAGATCCAGAAAATAATACATTTGTAGGTATTGACCCACTTGAGGACCACACTTATGCAAAATCTAAATGTACCACTAGATGCATATTAAGAAATTTTGAAAATATTTAATGTTGTTTTTATTAATTTTTAAAGTACAAACACGGCCCAGCCGTTCTTGAGCTATGGTGTAATCGACTTAAGATTATAAAAAGGAGTCATTGCTAATGTCTTTGGACACCCATCTCAACGACCAAATATTAGTAGATTAAATTAGGTTCAAAGTACAACTCATCGCACGAGCCGATAGATGCATGCCGCGGCGCTGAAGATTAAAATATGTTCATATTTCATATTATTCCTACCTTTTGAATTATTATTTGGTCGTAGTTCACTTGATTTAGCTAGTTAGATTTTTTCCTTATCTCCCACTGAGTTGCGCACAATGCGAAATCGGACAATAACTTTTGAAGAAATTCAAAGATATTGCGCGTTTATAGTTGCAGAACCCTCCTTAGACATGTCCTGAGATGCTCTTGGTTTGGTTATTATACATTCTGAGCCTCAGTTGGTATATATAATTTATTTTATGAAGCACAGTCTCGTGTACATTTTACTTTTTGGCATTTTGCACCTTTTTGGTTTATGTGCAATAATAATCATAACTCTTATTTATATAAAATTATCGTGTGTGGTATTTATTACAGATCTCCTTCGAAACGTCTCGACTGATTTTTATGAAATTTTGTAGGTGGTGTTGGTAGGTATGAGAATAGGGATGTTGCCTAGTGGAATATCACATTTTTAAAATTGTTGATTAGAAATACACAAATCTTAAAGAAATATGTACATACTTATTTAGATTGATGTGATTAAAAATTATAAGCAAATAAAATATTATATATAATAATATATAATAAAATATTGCTCATCTCTTTCTCGCAAAACGATTTGTTACGTCTCAAGTTGCTACCGCCATACATTTTGTAAAGACAAATATATGGCGGGTGCAACTCGTGACGTCAAAGGCCGATATATCGCTCTCTTTCATATTGTAAATTTAAATTGTTTGTATCTTCTTTATTTTTAATATATGTGTAAGATATACGAAAATAGGTTCTAGATTGTTTTTTATTAACATTTTGTCTAACATCGAATAGACGAAAAATATTTTTTTTGGCGACATGCCTATAGGTTGTATACTATTTTTTTTACACCTAGGTGACCAACTTCAAAAATCACAGAGTATAGAGTAGAACAAAGTTTGCTTTGTCAGCTATTTTACCGCGTATTTACAAAGTTTGTTTTGCCGAATTTCAAAACAAAAAACAGTAATTTTTTACGTTCTGTAGGACTAAAATAAAATAATGCTTCGTTATCACCACGTGATGATTTGTAATAATTTATGAAATCTAAGTTATTAGAATTGTGAAGACAAGGCGATTGTTGACGGAAGTTTGTTTTTGTTATTAACTACCCTCTTTATCAATAGCTAACATTGTATACAACAGCAACATAACAACTATGGGGTAAGGTTTGAATGTATGTAAATTTATTGCGTATTGTTAACCATTATCCAAAATAATTTTGTAAACCATTTTCTATTGTTGTTCCAACGCAGTTGTTTTTAAGTCTGTTTACGACAATGCAATGCAGGCTGGCTCCTACACCTGATTGTTTGACAAGAAAATATATGATCCATGCGTCGGATGGACATGTAAAAATTCGGTTCTGCCACTGATCTTTCCCCAGTCGAATCGGTCATCCGTCTCACTGGGTTACGAGACTTAAGGAATAGAGAATGTTCTTGTGTATTGCGCACGCACATGGGCTAGTGCCCATGTGTGTATTTTATAGTTAAAATAACTCCTGCATTGCTGGTCTGGTTTCAATGAAACCAGCAACCCTCATGAAATTGGTGTGAGGATCTATTATTAAAATTGTATATGAAGATAATCTAGTGTAACTTTTTATAAATTGTAAATATGTTGGAAGTTATATGTATAACTAAGTTGTATACAAAAGAAACTAGATGTAAACTTGCTTAACTAGGTGTCATAAAATGTTTAATACCTATAGCCTTTATCCCATAGTATGTTTACATGTAATTACATATCTATCTTATACAATACAGAGAGTATTTTGACCGACTTCCAAAAAATTTTATATGTATTTTTACACTGCACTTACACTAAAGAGTTTTTTAAAGCATAGTATTCTGTGTAAGTCACATGTGCTTGACACACCATAGTTTACGTAGCAGCTAATGGGTTTAGAAATAAAATATATTTATCGACAGAAACATTTATTATACCAACAGGTAATAAGTACAATGAAAACCTTTTAAAACAAAACTTATATACACAATATGTTACTATCAAATGTTGAACTATAAATCATTATTTCGCTATGGTAGTGGCTCTTTAACATTTTTTTTTTTTATTTACAGAAAAATTAATAAAAACATCAAAACAGAGATTGTGGATACCATTCCAAATATCTACTACAGACTGGACCCTGACAAGAATTGTACAAGAGTAACGAGAAGTATCAGTAGAATTTTAGAAGCCTGGAAAAACTTTATGGTGATAGAGGTATACAAGTGTATGCCTCTACTGGGTGATGAAGAAAAAATACCAAACTGGGACGTACATGTTGTTAGATACGCAGTTGTCTTTGATGAGAATTGAAGTCACTGGGTTTGTAAGTTAATAAATACCCAGTTATAATATCAGGATTAGGTTAAGTGTTACCATAATTGTATCTTGAGATATATACATATAGTATAACATTTGTTTCCAGATAGATGTTTATCATCTGTTAAGCCATAGCTCTCTTTCTTGCCTATGTTGCCATGAATTAATTGTCTTTAAAAATATAGAAAAATGCTATATTTGTAATAATATATTCTAAGTTTTTGTTTAGTTAATAGGATCACATAATATTATGTATACCAAAATTTTGGTTAATTTGAGTAGTTATAATTTATTTATAGGGCTTAGTTATAACAAATTTTGACAAATACCAACCAAAATATTATGCCAAAATAGTTCTAAAACTGGAATTTATGAAAATACTGACATTTTAAAATTTTTATAAAGATTACTTATTAAGTTTTGATAAGATGTGGCCTTGTTATTAAAGGAAGAAATTTCTAGAATTTTCTTACTTTGTTTATACTGTAACTTTGCCATTTTATTCTTAGGCTCAAATATTTGATAAGCATTTAGTTTTAGGGCCTGTTTCACAATCTTCTAATAAGTGTTGGATAGCTAATTCAGAAAGTTTGCCACTGCTTACTTTATATCGAGCAAAGAGACAAAACATGCAAAAAAAAGCTATGTCAGAACACTTATCAGTACATTGTGCAATAGGTTTATTAGTGTTGATTTTTGAACATCTATTAAATGTTGATACATTAAAATTGTCTTTGATATTATTAAGATTTACAATCAAATCATTAATTAATATTAATAAAATACATAATATTGTTAAGGTGCAGTGGATGTCTATCAGATCTACTTCAATAACACTGAAATATTCTTCTATTTCACACTATTTCTGTTCTTAATTTAAAGTTACGAAACATATATTTAATGTACATTACAGTTACTTTATTGCTGCATAACTAATTATATATACATTTACAATTGATATTCGAGTCCTTAAAATTACACTCAAGTGAATATTACATATTTTCTGGCTTGGGTTACAGCAAAGCAGTGGCGTGGGGTTCCTTTAACTCCATTCCTATCGGCTTCACTTACCACTTACCCTTTGAAGACCCTCATCCGAATCCCTACCTATTATACAGCCTAGGGCATCCCTATGAAGGAAAACCAGCCTTCGCTACGGCTGAAAAGTATTCAAATTTTTGCCATGTTGTTTGCCACGCAAGGACTTAATGTGGGTTGAAATATTCTACCATAAATCAAAAGAAAACTTGTTGTTCGATATTACAGAAGTATAAACAGGGAGCTAAGAAAAACTGAGCTTAACGTTTAAACCCTACTTTGTAAGAATAACCATCACTTCCTGTCTAATTTTACACTTAAAGCTATTCACTGAAGTCACTTTCACCACTGAATGTACAGCCTGAGTGTTGGATAATATGGCTAGCTGTGTAAATACCGCATTTCACACATGTTTCATATGACTTTCCTAGCACCATTTGGCTGAGAAAACCGCCGGTAAAGGCGTCCCCTGCTCCGTTGGTGTCCACAATTTGCTCCCGGGACAGCACTTTAACAGGTATTAAGGACACTTTCGTCCCCTGGATGAGGATGACGGGATCTTTACCCTGGGTAATAACCACAACCCTTTGCCTGGAGTTGTTAATTTTGGGTAATGCGGCTATCTTCAACCCAATATCTTTTAGGTTTGTGTCTACAAAGTTGAATGCCTTTGCAAACGCATCTGCTTCCTGAAAATAAATTTCGAACTTGATATCATTGTTTTCAAATACATAAAGAATAAAGATTGGTTAGCTCAAGATTTCCTATTCAAAAGAAATCTAAACTCCGCATATATTGTATAATATTATAGTAAGTTAACAATTTTCCGTTTTTTTGACGGATCATAAATGAAAATAAGTACGCGTAAGAACGCCTAGTCGTGGCACGCGAACCACGCCTAATTACTTCCACTTGTTTTGTCCTGTGTGAATAACCCATTTATGAATAATTTACGAATAACCCACACAAATTTTTTGCCTGACAAGTTGTGCAACATCTACTTTACATTAATAAAAGAATCAACAACACACACCGATTCATTGCCAAACAGCACGTCGACGTACGGCAATATCTTCTCAAGCGGTTCCTTGTAAAACTGCGACACGAACGGCGCCGATAGGTTCATGATGAATGTCATCCTGCGCTCGTGAGAGTGGCTCGCTAGCTGCAGGATAGACTCCGGGGAGACAGCTACGAAGAAACCCTGTGGGAGAGAAACTTAGGCCTTTTCATCCGTTATTTGATGATTTATACAGTATTCTCTGAGGGAAGTAACTACTCATGAAATACTGTAGTGCCTGGGACCGTTGGTTTTTAAATGTCGCATGGTTGCCCAAGCATACACGGCATTCTCACAACGCAGTCAGCCTAGTCCAGAGGAATGACTGGTCAATACGTCTGGAGCCACCATGTGCGGGTTTCCTCACGATGTTTTCCTTCACCGTTGGAGCGTCCGTATAATGTACTTGAGATTCGAAAAAGTCTCATTGGTACACGCCACAACATGGGAATCGAACCTGCACTCTCTCGAGTGCGAATCAAACGGTCTACCCACTAGGCCACGGAGCTCTTGGCTGAGAGAAAGATATATAATATATATACCAGGTGTTTTTTCAGTCACTGTCCAAACTTTCAGGTGAAAATAAGCAACTTTTACTATGCTATCAACTTTCCTACTTAGAAAAAAAAGTCAGCTGTTTCCTACAAAAGGGCTACAGCATAGATAGCATTTTGTATGAAACAGCTGATTTTTGTTTTCAAGTAGGAAAGTTGATCCCATAGTAAAAGTTTCTTATATTCAAGAGTATAATATTCACTCCTGAAAGTTTGGACAGTGACTGCAAAAACACCCGATATAATGTAATAACATTCTACACAGAAACGATTACTGTGCTATCTAGGAAGATGAAAGGTATTTTTTTTTCTTTATGCATCCTGCTTCTTAGATATCTGTTGTTGAACAATAGTCTAGTTTGTTGGTCGATTTTCATCTGCAGTAATGTCCTTAGCAAAGATGTGCATCCAGTGATGCAATTCTCTTCATTTGTCTACAAATCTTGTGAGGTTTGGTACACAATTTCTCTTAAGTCGAGAGAAAATGAGACTGCCTGATCCCTGCAGGTCAGTAGCTAATCTGTTTATATGGCTATATAGTCTATCTTGGTATTTTTTACTGTATAGCTCAATTTCTTCTTTTACTTTTCTCAACTTAAAATCTCGGATGATGTATTTATTGCTAATGTGTGGTGGGATATTAAACATTGCCCTCATTGTCTTGTTTTGAAACCTTTCGACTATTTCAATATTACTGTGACTGGCCGTGCCCCAAAGCTGAATGCCGTAAGTACAGACAGGTTTTAGTATAGCATTGTAGGTTATCATTTTACTGGCATTTGTCAGCTGTGACTTTCGTCCGATTAACCAGTAAATGCTGCGAAGTTTACATTCAAGCTGTTTCCTTTTAGTCCATATGTGTTTGCGCCAAGTAAGACGACGATCGAGATGCATACCTAGGTATTTGACATCATCTGAAATATCTACCTGGAATATCTATATCATATAGTTTTGCAGGTGGGCAGGTTTTCCTTCTCAGTGTAAAAGTCACTTGGACAGATTTATTAGTATTGGCTCTTATGCGCCATTGCTCTAACCACGCTTCGATGAGGTTCAGATGTGATTGAAGCCTTTCGGATGCAGAGTCAGGATTTACATGGATTGAGAGAAGTGCAGTATCGTCTGCGTAGGTAGCTATGACGGTATCGACGTGAGTTGGTAAGTCTGCTGTGAATATAAGGTACAAAACTGGGCCCAATATACTGCCCTGCGGAACTCCGGATCTTATTTCATGCATGGGTGATATTTCGCTGTTATAACGCACTTCATAGCATCTGTTGTCAAGATAAGATTTTAGAATCAGATAGAGGAGTGCGGTAGTATTTTCTTAATTTTAAATAATAGTCCATTATGCCATACTTTGTCAAAGGACTGGCTAATGTCCAAAAAGACTCTGCAGCAGTACTGTTTGTTTTCCATCGCTCTCCGTATGATGTCAACCAGTCGATGTACTTGCTCAATGGTCCCATGACCTTCTCTGAAGCCGAACTGATGATTTGGTATTATATCTGTAAGATATTCTCGCATTCTATTGAGAATAATTTTTTCAAATAATTTTCCCATTACGGGTATGAGACTGATAGGTCTATATGATGACGTTTCATGTGCAGGTTTGCCTGGTTTAAGTATCATCACAACCTGGGCTATTTTCCATTGACTTGGGTAGAAGGATAATCTTAAGCATGCGTTAAGCATGGCAAGTATGAGCAGCAAACCTTTCTTGGGTAGATGTTTTAAGAGTGTTGCATCAACAAGATCATAACCCGGACATTTGCCCTCTCGGAGTCCAGCAATTTCTCGCCTTAATTCATTTAGCGTTACATGTTTCAATGGGAGGCACATTTGAGTAGGTGAGCTAAGGTATTTCTCTATGTCGCGTTGTCTTGATTCTGATTGTTGGTAGGAAATGTTCAAAGATTTTTTGGAGGTGTTGAGCAAATATGTTTGCCTTTTCGCAGTCAGAGCGTGCCCAAGATCCTGTTTCTGTTTTTAGAGGTGTAGCTTGTGGCTTGGGTCGCTTCAGATTTTTTGTAGCTTTCCATAGAGAGTAGTTTGTGTCTGCGGTAGGTGTTAGTTTCGAAAGATGCGATTGTAAGTTCTCATTTTCCAGTTCTTTGATTAGCTTTTTTAATTTTTGTGAGACTTTGTTAAAAGCAGTTTTATCGCTAGGATAGTGGGTGTTGTGCCAGACTCTGCGTAGTCTTCGTCTTTTGCTGATGCACTGTTTAATGTATGTAGGGTATACATGCTCTTTTGCGATTCCTGATTTATTATGTGTTGTGGATCTGCTTGCTGCGTCATGGATAGTTTGATTGAGCTTCTCTATAGCGAGTTCTACTTCGTCAATTGTCTTTAGTGAAATCCTGAGCTGAGTCTCTTCCGTGATGACGTTTTGATATGTCTCCCAGTTAGTGTTTCTGTTGTATATTTTCGGTGGTGCTTCTGTTAGGAACACCTTATTGTATACATGAAGCACAACTGCTGAGTGGTCTGAAACAAGATCCATGTCGGCTTGGATGCTTGTATTGTTAATTGCAATGTTTCTTGTTATGAAGCGTTCATCTTATGCGGGTCAGTCGGCCAGTAGGTGCGCTCACTGGTGGAGAGACAATCAAGGTTAAGTTCTTTCACTGCTTGATAAAGCTGTCTCCCTCTGGTTGTAATTAGCCTAGAGCCCCAAAACAGATGTTTTGCGTTCCAGTCGCCTCCAATTATAAACCGGTTTCCAAGTGCAGTAAATAGGTTTTTATATTCTTCCATACTTATCTGGTGTTTAGGGGGACTATAAACTGCAGCGAGTGTTATGGCTGAGCCTTTATCGTGCACTTGAACAAGTGTAGCTTGTATCTTATCGGTTGAAAAAGGTTCAAGTGGGAGATGTTTTATATTAGACTTTATCAGAATTGCTGCTCCACCATGTGCATTTCCCGATGGATGATTTGTAGCATATGTAGTATAGCCCTTGATGGATAGGTAGCTTTTGCTTGTAAATCTGGTTTCACATATAAACGCCACGTCTATCTTCTTCATGTGGAGAAACATTTCCAGCTCTAGTCGCCGTCCGACTAGTCCGTTGGCGTTCCATGTTATTATGCTAAAGTGTGATTTATTTATTTTGTCATTTGGCTGCTTATGAGTTGGATAAAGCGATCCATCATGTTGTCTACCATGTTTATCATCATGGTTTGGATTCTGTCAAACATCTGTTCTAGGATGTCACCAAGCTGTTGCATTTGGATTGGTTGATTTGGGTTCATTGAGTGTTCCACTTTTTTCTTTGCCATTTCCGTGTACGTTTCGGTATTTCTGTAGTATGTTTTGGATTTAGTTGGTTGCGTTTTCTCGAAGTCTGAACCTTTATTTTATGAAAGGTAATTATAGCAACAAATATAGGGGTCGTCTATGTTAATATAACTGGTAAACTAAAAATTGTACAAAAGCGTTCCATGTCTTAAAAATCAGTTCATATTCATAACAATATGTTAATCAAATTCAACATTGCTTGAATGTTTATCTAAATAATTCTCAAATATGCAAATTAAAGAACATAAACGTTATCTTGCATTCATACATTGTAATAATTTTATGAAGCTACTGTATTTTCAGGAATTAATCATTTCAAAATTAAGTTTATTGGTCCTTCGAGTAAGATAACAGCCAATTACTCACAGAGAAGGATATAACTTTAACATGTCCAGCTTAATGAATCGCGGCGCGGTAACCAGGTTGGCTACGGCCATGAGCAGATTTTTTTGGTCCTTCGAACCGGATTGCAAACTTTAACATGTACTCACGGAGGCGTAGAAAAACTTGGCATTCTCTATGCTCCGTCTACACTCATCCTTGGCTAGATGGTCTTGCGTGAACCGCTGAGCTGCGGCCAGGTTGGCGCACAGAGATCGGTGTGTGCCAGTGATTAGAACAGCGCAGGTTCCCGTTGGCGCCGCGTCAGTTATCTGGTATTGTACATTCACGCCGTCTGCGCTGGAAATAATAAATAATAAGAATAAAATTAATAAAACATTCAGTAAGTAAATTTAATAAATTGTAAAAAAATAAAAATTTCAAGTACATGCATTGTCAAGCAGTAAGCAAGCTCACGATGATGAATTATAGCTAAGAACACTCTTGATTAGTCACCTTTCAAACAACAACAAAAAACAAGATCATATTCGGTTCTTCCACTTGGAGTTACGACGATGCCACAGAAAGACATACACATCAAACTTATAATATGGTGGCACCCAGTTTGCATCAGGGGGCCAAATTCCATTAAATCGGACCAAAAATGACGAAGATACAGCAATTTTAGTGTATTAGTTCCAAAAACGCGCCCGACAATGAAGCGTGTCGCTGTGACGTCATCTGTCGTCACCTCCCCTCTAAACACAACTAAAATATTTAACGTAAACAAAAACAATGCACGCAAGGCACGAGCGTCAAGAATCGGAGAGTGAATACTTATGCAATACCTGTGAAGTACGAGTACAATCATGCGGTTGTCGCACGGATCGCGACAGATGACGTCATCGTAACCAATTCAGCGCGCGTTTCAAACTAGTCGTTCAGAAAAACCTTCATAAATCCACCATTTCTTGACGGATTTTAATAATTTAAAAAATAAAATGCTCAGTAAAATGATACACATACGATGTACTTAGTAAAAATCTGATTTGCTACTAAGTAATTGATCCTCATTCTCCAATCTTAAAAAATAAACCTTAGTACTCACAAAAATATGTAGACATAATCCCGCTTTCTGAGGTTTTTGTCGGTAGTTTCTTTATTCAATAGGCCAGGGATGGTCAAGAGGTCGACCGCGGTCTACTGGTCGACCGCGAAGACGATTTAGGTAGCCCGCGAGAGTAAAAATAAACTGAACAGAAAATATTTAAAAATAATATCATTTATTTTAAAATGTTCCTTTTCGCGCCAAGAACACGTCTATATAAATAGGTACTCACACGCTTCGGTCTGTCGTAACGTGGTATATTATTGCGTGCATGTGTGTGAGTCAGTCGTGTAAACGCGACTCACCGCTAGTATATTGTTGTCTCTTTTCATTTCGCATTGTTTTCTCTTTTTGTGACCTCGCCCACGAAGGATCGGCCAAATAATAACAAGAGCCAGTACTAGTTTCGACTTGAGTGCGAATGTAGGTATTTACAACTAATTTGTTGCGTCGCGATTATTAAAACTTAACGTAGGCGCCTTAAGACTTAGTGTTTTTTAACTATTTTATTAGAATGAGTGGGCCATCTAGTTCGAGTGCTAAAAAAGTAAGACTTACCATTATCACAGTGAGTGGGAAGAGGAATTTTTTTTCGTTATAGTCAAGGATAAATGTGTGTGCCTAATCTCAAGTGTCGCATTACCGAAAAGAGCTAATGTTGAAAGGCATTTTAAAACTACACATTCCAAATACGCCACCGATTTTCCATTTGGCAGTGAAAACCGAAAGATAAAAGTACAACGCACAACAATCTTTTTTTACAAAACCAGATTCGAAATCAAAAGCTGCAACACTGGCGTCATTTGCTGTTACAGAAATATTAATAAAACGAAAGAAACCTTTCGAAGATGGAGAAATGATCAAGGAAGCCATGCAGAGAGCTGGAGAAGCACTTTTTAATGACTTTAAAAACAAAAAAGAAATTATTACAGCAATAAATGATATTTCACTTTCGCGGAACACAGTAATGCGACGCAGTGAAGCCTTAAGTGAAAATTTGGAACAATTACTTAATGAAGACTTGCAGAAATGTTGTTTCTTGTCACTACAGTTTGATGAATCCACCGATGTAACCGACATTGCTGAATTGTGCGTTTTCGTGCGCCTAGTTTTTGAAGACATGACAACAAAAGAAGAATTATTGACAATGATTCCATTGAAGGGGCAAACCAGAGGTGAAGATATTTACAGATCTTTTAAGAGTTTTGTAGAAAATACTGCATTTCCGATACACAAACTAGTTGCTATCACGACAGATGGAGCACCCGCTATGCTGGGACAAAGAATTGGTTTTATTTCATTGTGCAAAAATGATGACAACATTCCAAGTTTCACCAACTATCACTGCATCATACACCAGCAAGTTTTGTGCTCTAAAATTCTGGAATCAGATGTTATTATGAAAATTGCTTTTAAAATAGTTAATTCTATTCGAGCCAGAAGTTTGCAAAGGCGTCAATTTCGAGCTCTTCTTTATGAGACAGAAGCCGAACACTCAGACCTCTTGCTACATACAGATGTTAGGTGGATTAGCCGTGGTGCCTTTTTGAAGAGATTTCGCCAATTACTGCCAGAAATCAAGACATTCGTTCAATCAAAAGGAGAAAATATACCTGAGCTCGAAGATGAAAAATGGCTTATGAAGCTGGCCTTCCTTTGTGACATAACAGAAAAACTCAATGAGTTGAACCTAAATCTTCAAGGTAAAGACAAAACCGTCATTGACATGACATCTTTGATTAAAACTTTTAAAGGTCAAATTCAAATGCATGCATCTCAATTAAAACGAGGTGAACTAAAAAATTATAAAAACATGGAAGAAGAATGTACGCACAATTCAAAGCGAGACTACAAAATTTTCGCTGAACAGCTGGAGAATCTGCATCTGGAGTTCGAAAGAAGGTTTGCAGATTTTGCCGCTCTCGAAGAAGTGCTAAGTTTCATGGTATTTCCTTTCAATGAAAACATTGACATTGACAGCTTGACCGTTAAAATCGGCAACTTAACCGATACTGAATCTCTTGTGGTCGAAGAAGAAATAATAAAAATGAGAAGCGATATATTTCTGAAAGCTAGAGCATCTGGTAGTACAGAATTTTGGAAAGTGATTTGCAAAGAAAAGTTTCCATGCCTAAGAAAGGTGGCTTTATATTTGACTTCATTTTTTGGTTCTACCTATCTTTGCGAATCAACGTTTTCAACTATGAATGCAATAAAAACCAAAAATCGTTCCCGCTTAACAGATGCTCACTTAACTTCCTGTTTGCGCATCGCAGTTACTTCGTACACTCCCCAATATGATAAACTTGTGGAGAATATGCAGTGTCAAACATCCACTCAAATGCGTAAAACGCAATGAAAAATTCGAATTAAGTATGTAATATTCAATAAATAAATACATACAAACTTATTACAAAAATGTTTTATTTCTCTCTTCTAAATTCTACCTTGCAGTCGACCGCAGGAAGTATTTTCGAGCACAAGTAGACCTCACAGGTCAAAAGTTTGGCCACCCCTGCAATAGGCTAATAGCGTTTTTGATTGGTTAACGCGATAACCAATCAAAGAGCTATTGTGTAGGTAAACTACCGACAAAAAACATAAAAAAACCGGGTATCAGTGTAGTAATTACAACTACATACTTAAATATGCAAATAAATAAAATTAAAATTGAATGCCTATGAAAATATGGTTTATCCTCCTACGTACAATCAGGCATCAGCATATAAGTCCAAGACAGGATCACCAACTTTTTACACGTTAAGGGCATGCGCACTGGCAATAAAACTGTCGCCCACCATTTGCAAACATGATTGTCTTCCTTTACGGTCATGTTTTGAGGAAAAGGTGACTCTATTTCGCGTGCGCTAAAGTCGATAATCGGAGTGCAAATGGTGGATGGTGACAATTTTGTTGCCAGTGCGCGCACTACTTAAGTCTAAAAAGTGTATTTTACCCTTTAGTGTTTTGTCCTTGTCTGTTAAGCGACTCTTCCAACGTATCAGACAAAGACAAAATATTGTATAGCTATCCATTGTGTAAATATTTTTATTATTAAGTTATATTATGTAGAATCAAAATAATGTCGTTGGTATTCAGTTATACTCCGTTCAGAATTCAGATACAACATATCCTAAACAAAAACAAAGGGACAATAGCGCCCACCAATTTAAATGCATGTTTTAGTATGTACTCTTTTTGGTGAGTGTCCTTTTCATCCTAAGATTCATTCCATCAGCGATTGACGCACAAACCATGAATTGTACCTACATTTATCTCCAACTACCAATATTTATTCATATGCTCCATAAGATTTTATCAACGCAAAGAACCTTTGTATTTGATAAGATTAACATAGTAACTATATTAACCTTATGTATAATTTCTATGAAAACATCGTCTGCGAGACTGCTATTTCAATACGAATGTCTAAACAATTGAATTTATTTACAGATATGTAAAGGTATAGGCTTATTTTATGCCTGCAAAATTTACGTGTCCATCGCAACGAATGCATTTCTGTCTCCGCGATCAAGTGATCCAGTGATAATGAATTAGGTAAGTAAACGAATAATGGGAATGCGTAGGACGGTAGGAGCTACATAACTATGAATAAATTATCTACATCTCGTCGTGACTTTACATAATAAAAACAAGTAAGTATTTATGACTTGTATATCTAATCAAATAATTTAACTTATTTTATTTATCTTGTAGCTTATGCATATAATTTAAGAAGGATACTGACTAGCATGAATATTGTATGTTAGTAGTAAATTAATGCCATTTCAAATGAGTCATCACCACTGTTTAGTAATCTTTGCTTATTCTGTCCATATTTGCTAAAGGCAATAGTATGGATTGATCTATCTGCACAAAATACTGAGCAAATTGCGCTAAAATCAGGCCCCATGCGATTGTTATCAGTTATTCACTAAGAAATAATTTTCCAATATTTACCCACCAATTAGGGAAGAAATGTACTTCATCTATGGACATCGACAAAGTGTGTATGGAAATATTGTAGTTATATTATGACATAGTATGTAGGTATATAATTTATAAACCATAAAATCCTTAGAATTAGGCGCCAAGACAATAGCACAATGGCACATTGTAAATTACGGAGTGATAACAGTGGTTCAAATGTTATCAGTAGAGGCAGGAGGCTGGAGCGAATCGCTAATTACATCAGACGTGAATAATAATTAAGATAAGGTTACATTGCATCACTTGTTTTTACTAGAGAAGAAAACCTACGACCTCAATGTCTTTCGGCAATCGTCATATTTCATGTAACATTGTCTGTAATTTCAAAGCAAAACGTAGATTGCCGAGGGCCATTAGCAACATGGTTTTACTGTACATGCATAGTAACATATTGATTGCTGCAAAAATCTCTATTAATTTGTACATGCATTTTAATATCAAGTCCTATTTTAAATAGCTAATGAATTACCTTTTTAAAAAAACAATCATAAATTCGATAAGTAATTTTTAGACAAGTACTTTCTGCAATACTAAGAAGCAGTTTTTTTAATGGACTTAATGATAAGCACTTTGTTCTGGTTCAATGATAATCCTACTTAATATTATAAATGTGAAAGTTTGTGAGAACGGATGGATGTTTGTTACTCTTTCACGCAAAAAATACTGACGGATCTCAATGAAATTTGGTATGGTAGTAGTTTAGGCTCTGGATTAAAACATAGGCTACTTTTTATCCAGAATAAGTATAGTTTTCCCGAGGGATACAGTATTTACGCGGGCGGAGCCGCGGGCAACAGCTAGTAATCAATACAGCCAAAAGTTGATAAGAATGATTGACATGTGAGTTTTTTGATAGTGTTGTATCAGCAGTTGATAACAGTTGCTGATACAATGACTGATAAACGTAAATCCAGGTAAATATGAGTGATTGATTGTTTTTTCTAGTAATACTAAGAATATTTCACAATACGGTATTTTCTAAGATGCTGTGCCCCATAATCAATATCATTTGGTTATCATATCAATATAATTTGATTATATTATAAGGCCTAAGGGTCAGTTCACACTGCTACAATATGTTACGCAGCGCTGCATTATTAAGATAGCTATTCAAAATTGAACTTTATTCACTACATGTGCTGTGTAGCGCGGTGCCACTAGACATTCGGACTCTTACAATAAAATGTGTATCTTCTTGTGTAATTAATAACATTCAATTTTGAATAACGCCATAAGTCGTATCGTTTCGATTCGGTGTAAATTGACCCTGTTGTGATAAGTAAGTCTCAACTTCTTCAAACAATAAACTAGCAAAGTTTTTTCTTCGTTCTCCATACCAAGGTCTCAAGTTTTTAAATTAAAATAATATAATACTTACATTGCCCTCTCTCGTAGAATTTTAGCGTAATCATCGTTCCCGACGCAGCCAAAATATGTACATAAATTAGGCTCCTTCAGAATCCATTGAGCTACCCTCAGTGTGTTCTGCACACTTCCACCCGCAATAAACTCTGCACTGTATCTGAGAATGTAATATTTAATTAATAACTTAAGTGTATGATTACAACTCATCAAGGATTCCATTACTCTAGTGAGTTGTGACACGATGCGCGGTCTGTAGCGAAAAGAACCGCAATTGTAGTGTCATTGTGCCACGTATTCACGTACAACATACGGCCATGGTTGTGTCACAGCCACAATTTTTTATTAACCACCAACGAAAAGGTTCTGAATCCACAGATGTAGAGAGGGGATTATTAATTATACATTCAATTGTAAAACTATAATATACAAGTAAATAAGCATTGAAATTCTGTATAAATAACAGAATCATGCATTTATGATGTTTACAAGTGACGGTTGATATTGGAAATATACAGTATTATCACTCTAAATAGGCTAATAATACCTTTGAAGAATAATAATGGGTACATGGAAGCAGTACTAAAATCGAAGCTTTAAGCAACTATCTTGTCTCACAAGTCACAAAACATCAATGGCAAAAAACCTTAAGAGTGAAGGAAAAAGCAAATCCACATCTTTTCGTTTTTTTTTCCTTTTAACTCACTAACTAACTCTCCACTCACTCTCCTCCTCGCACTCCTAATAAGTGTAAGCATGTGGGATAAGGAACAATATATCTTTCATCTCTTAGTAATAGCTTAGTATTTATGCTATAGTAATTAAACTAATTTATCTTAGCTTATTACAATCTGATTAGATTGAGATTGGATTACTGTCAATCCATAACTACTTGTTAAAAAAGTATATACTAAACTCCTAAGACTTAATACATTTAATAATAAAATAGCAGAAATTTAAGATGAATTTTATAAATTAAAGTATTATTAATTCAGAAAAATAATTTTACTTCTTATTATTCTCTAGCAAGATGATTTACATTTTTATTATTACCTACTCAAATATAATGTTTAGTAAATCATTTGAAATGAAGCCTAAGGTAACACTTACTTGTCAACTAGCTCCTTATACAGTGGCATGTGTTTGCCCTCGGCCATGATAGCATCATCAGGGTGTAGGTCATATTTCTGGAGTAGATCCTCACCAACATTTGCAGAGATGTCCAGTAGTGGGTTGCCAATGCCCACGAGCTGGCCTTCCACATAACAGGCGCTATAACATACATGTGTGATTTTAGTTGCAGTTACTAGGAAAAGTATAATCTGCTTAAATAAAAGTATTTAGTCCATAAATGTCATTGGTCAAAATTGACCTTAAACTAAACACTTAAGACACGTTTTACCTAACTAATTATTTTACTTAATTAACCAAATATAATGATAAGACATTTTCACTATTGACTCACTGCAAACTTTCCGCAAATAGATCTAAAAGTACTCTATAGTAATTAAAATGTAGTTATTCTAATTCCTATTCTAATAATAAATACCATTGAAATCTACTTGTAAAAAGTAATAAGTAATAACTAATGATATTTTCTGTATAATTAAGGTATGGGTTAATAAAATTATATTTATGGTTATAATTTTTTATTTGATTTCATTGACTGAATTTTTGGGAAATATTAGTTTTTAACGTCAATAAACTAAAATTTATCACTCCATAAAAGAACACTATACGAAGATATTGCTGTCTGTTAAATGCATAGGCTATTATTGTCAAATAACCAAGATAAACGAACAAATTAAAATCTTACCATGGGTCCATTATGTAATATTTTTAGCGTAAAAATATAAAAATTATAAGATAACTATTGAAACGCAAATAGTTACAGATATTAGAAAACTTTAATTAAAAATTTAAAATAGTTATCGAAGTCACTGCATGCCGTAAGTTTTTGATGAAAAACGTGCCCACTCTAAGATATTCCAAAGAATAATAAAAAAACTGAACAGTCAACAGTGACATATCACTTGCAAATGACAGCACAGTTGATAAAAATGTCAAGTGACATTGTGACGTATGTATTTTTAAAATATTTATGGCAACAAGCAAAAAGCACCAGTTAAATCATCAAATAAGTATGTTGCCTAGTGTGGCTTATTACATTTTTATGAAATAAATTTTAAAATTGTAGATTAAAGATACATAAATCTAAAAGAAACAGAAATATTATAAGCACTTAAAACATATTGCCCATCTCTTTTTTGCAAAAGGATTAGGTACGTCACAAGTTGCTATGACCATACATTTTGTAATGACAAATGTTGGCGGGTGCAACTCGTGCTTTCACAGGCCGATATATTTCATATTGTAAATTTAAATCTTCGTTATTTTTTAAGATATACGAAAATGGGTTCTAGATTGCTTATTAACATGTTGTTTAGCATCGAATAGACGTAAAAAAAATTTTTCGCTACATGCCTATTGTTTATGGTAGGTAATAACATTTTATTATTAAAATCATTTATTAAAAATACTTATTTTCTTTAAAGCCTAAAATCTACCGTATGCTTTTAAATTCGTAGTACAGAAAGAAAGAATTAAAATTTAACTGTCAAAAAATAGATTTCCTGCCGATTTCCGATTTCTTAAATTTTTAAGGTCCATTTCTCAAAATCCAAAACTAATTTAATAAAAAAATAAAATATTTTTTATTGGATTATTAGAAAAATGAGAACCAAATTAGAACCGTGATTAGAACTTTAAATAGGTACTGAGTTAATTACTATTCACTTGTAAAGAAAACCCTTTTTTTAATATCATAGACACATACAAAAATGAAATCTGTGTTTTTTTATCTGTTCGATAAAATTGTGACATAACCTGGAACCGGCGCGGTAGCGTGATCACGTTTTGCTAGAAGACGAGAATCTTCCAGAAATACGAGCTAAGTTAAAGTAAGTCACATCGAATTTTAGAAAAATGTTGCGCCTGCCTCGTGTTGTTCGTCAAACAATCTCCTTGAACAAAGCTAACCAGTTTGCAAGATTCTACGCCAAAGATGTAAGATTCGGTGCTGATGTAAGAGCGCTCATGCTTCAAGGCGTAGACATCCTCGCCGATGCCGTAGCCGTCACAATGGGTCCAAAGGGCAGAAACGTTATACTGGAGCAGTCCTGGGGCTCACCCAAAATAACCAAAGACGGTGTCACTGTTGCAAAGGGAGTAGAGCTGAAAGACAAATTCCAGAACATCGGAGCTAAACTAGTACAGAATGTAGCCAATAACACCAATGAGGAGGCAGGAGACGGAACCACGACGGCCACAGTTCTCGCCAGAGCCATTGCAAAGGAGGGATTCGAAAAGATCTCAAAGGGTGCAAATCCCATTGAAATACGTCGCGGGGTTATGATGGCAGTGGAAGCGGTCAAAGATAAGTTGAAGAACATGTCTAAACCGGTTACAACTCCCGAGGAGATCGCTCAGGTAGCGACCATCTCCGCGAACGGCGACACCGCCATCGGCAAACTCATTGCAGATGCCATGAACAAAGTTGGCCGCGACGGAGTTATCACCGTGAAGGACGGCAAAACCCTCAACGACGAACTAGAAATCATCGAAGGTATGAAATTTGACAGAGGTTATATTTCACCATATTTCATCAACACATCCAAAGGAGCCAAAGTCGAGTTCCAAGATGCTCTAGTCCTTTTCTCTGAGAAGAAAATCAGCAATGTACAGACTATTATTCCTGCACTGGAGTTGGCTAACCAACAGAGGAAACCGCTTGTAATTATTGCAGAGGATGTTGATGGTGAGGCACTGTCCACTTTAGTAGTAAACAGACTTAAGATTGGCCTGCAGGTTGCTGCTGTTAAAGCTCCAGGCTTCGGTGACAACCGTAAATCTACCTTAAGTGACATGGCTATTGCTACTGGTGGTGTCGTATTTGGTGACGATGCCAACCTCATCAAACTGGAGGATGTCCAGCCCTCGGACCTAGGCCAGGTGGGTGAAATTGTTATCACCAAAGATGATACTCTAATGCTCAAAGGTAAAGGAAAGAAGGCTGATATTGACAGAAGAGCTGAGCAAATTCGTGATCAGATTCAGGAGACAACATCTGAGTATGAAAAGGAGAAGCTTCAGGAACGTCTTGCAAGATTAGCTTCAGGTGTCGCTGTACTGCATGTTGGTGGATCCAGCGAAGTCGAGGTTAATGAGAAGAAGGACCGTGTGACTGACGCATTAAATGCTACCAGAGCAGCTATCGAGGAAGGTATTGTGCCCGGAGGTGGCTCAGCACTCCTCAGATGTATCCCTATGCTGAATGATCTGAAAACATCGAACGAGGACCAAGCAACAGGTGTTGAAATCATCACGAAGGCTTTAAGAATGCCTTGTATGACCATTGCACGTAATGCAGGTATCGATGGCTCCGTAGTTGTTGCTAAAGTAGAGGATCTTGGACCTGAATTTGGTTATGATGCATTAAATAATGAATATGTAAATATGATTGAGAAGGGCATTATTGACCCAACCAAAGTTGTAAGAACAGCGCTGATAGATGCCAGCGGTGTAGCATCCCTGCTGACGACCGC
Organism: Phengaris arion; assembly: GCA_963565745.1. NCBI lineage: Eukaryota > Metazoa > Arthropoda > Insecta > Lepidoptera > Lycaenidae > Phengaris > Phengaris arion. The sequence continues at coordinate 1,864,687 of OY751451.1, read as the reverse complement.
TGAGGCTGTCATCTGTGAAATTCCACAAGAGAAGGAGCCTAACCCCATGGCCGGCATGGGTGGCATGGGAGGGATGGGGGGAATGGGAGGTATGATGTAAGCCCCCTAGCTTATAAACCGCATTTATAGTGTAAAGGACATTTACCAATAAGGGTACTGCAATGTTATGGTTGGTTTTTTTTATGAATGAATGAAATGGTGTTTTCTAATTGAATGTCAGAGTAGCAGATGTAATAGAATTTAGTTTATGATTGCCACAACTGAAATTGTGTTATTTTTAAATATAATAATGTTGAACATTCTGTATTTTTATTTCAATTAGGTGTAATCTCACATCACCAAAGTTTATTATAGTCACTTAGTAGGAATAGGTGAACTAGTCTATAATTGTACTTATATATGCCAAGGATCATATTATCTTTAACCCCTGAAGAAAACGGGGCTGTTACAAGTTTAGTGTGTCTTGTGTTAGTGTGCGTGTCTGTCCATAGCATTGTAGCTCTTAAACAGATGAACCGATTTTGATCTTGTTTTTTTGTTTGAAAGCTGACATGATAGAGAGTGTTCTTACACTCTCTATGATTGATGCTGCTATGCTATTATTCATCATCATCAGGGCGCTCACTGCTTGAAAATTTGGAGGTTACTTTAAATTATTAATTTTGTTATTACCTGACTACGACGAAGCCAAAAGGAAGGGTAATGATTTTGGCAGTATATATATGTATGTTTGTTCCACCGTAGCGCCTAAACTACTGGCCCGATTTTAATAAATGAGGTATCAATAGATTCTTATTAATAGCCCGGGTATCTTAGGCTATATAATTTACGTTGTTGGGTTTTAGTTTTTTATAAAAATGTATTTTATTTACATTCTCATGTGTAGTCCAAAAGGTTCATTTGCCTTTAGTTCAAATTAGTATTCAAAAATGATTACAAATTCAACATGCAAATTAAATTATAAAGTGAGAATACATTATAGTTATATTTTCCTTGCTTGGTTACAGACAGTATTAAAATATAATAATGGTTGCACAGCAAATTTCTATAATTTTCCACTCCCTTAAATATCCAACCAAAGTCTGTTATCTTGCTACACTGGTGTCTAATTTATCTTCTGGCCGAGTAATCTGAGGTTAAAATATTCGATGATACTAGCTATATTTACGATAGTGTTGCAAATACGTAATAATAAGTAGTTGCTAATTGTTGATAGAATTTTTTATAGATTAGTCAGCAAACATTAGACTGAGAACAAGTAGGAGATCGCCTGATGGTAAGCGATTACCGACGCTTACCTATTATATCTCAATGCCGACCATGGACACCCCTAACACAATGCGTCACAAATACTACATAAGTATGCCTATAATAACCCTATAATTATACACAATATTTAGACTCGCGCATGTAGGGGTCTGTACAAAACGGCAAAAAATCGCGCTTGGTGTATGGGAGCCCCCCTTAGAAATTTATTAATTATGAACAATAGTTCCTACTTTTATTATGTACCTAATTACTATGTAATAAGGTATTTTACTCGGGTTTCGGACCGTGACTTGTATAGCCTCACTTCTACGAGTAACTGAATAGCGTCTTGTTAGCACCTGCAAGATGCATCTTTGTTGTGTCAAATGGTGACACACCCAAGTTTCGCAAGTGGTAATTAAGATACCTACTTGTATAAAAATATATCGACAAACAACTATATCTTACTAAGAATTTAAATGTAGGTACTTTTTATGTAATGAGACCGGAAAACGAGCAGACGAATCGCATGATATGATATATGATCCTGCTACACCAGGGGTGTTACAAGTGCGGTGTCGGTCTTTAAGAGCCCCACGCCCCCTAAATACAAGTGAAAAGGTAGCAATGGGCAATTTGAGATAAAACTTTTGATAGTGAAAGTACATAAGTACTTGCACTTTCATCCTTGAGTTTGCGGAGATACCCACTTAAACTAGTTTTGCAATTGCCGGCCGATGAATAATTAATAAAATGCCTAATGTGATCAGAAAACTACTAGCAAATTGAAATTTAGGTAGGTACACGACAATAAGACGTATAGAAAGGGCAAAACTTTGGGGCCAAAAAAAAAGAGGTAGGTACCTATACCTAACCTCAGAGCAACAATGTATTGTTAGCAGTTTGGTAGGGCTTTCTATATAGGTGGTGGAAGAGAGCCAGCCAGAGGTCGCAATCCGCGTAGACGTACACGTACGCCTCCTTTGTTTCGGCGCGAACCACGAATTGTTGATAATAATTGCTCGTATTCGCGGGACCGTTCACGTTTGCGTTCAAATACGGATTTACACTTGCGCTCACGTAATTCACATTCGCGTTCACAAGATAGGCAGGAACGCAGCGTCTCTGCACCTACTCCTACGCAAGTAGGTAATTGTCGACGCGTTTACACTCTTATAATTCCAGGACGTCCCCAAAACTATTATATTTCTAATTTCGACCTATGATGTCGATGATGAGGTCGATCGAGCACAATTAACTAATCAATGGGGAGACTGTGAAAGCTTTTCCCGAGTCGCAAATTATTGTCTTAAAGGCGACTCTAAGACGTTGTTGAAAGAGTGGGTCACCTGTGATAGGACGTGGAGTAGCTTTAAACGTGAGTTTACACCGTTTTGTTCTAAAAAATTAGATTACGCAACAATGTTCGAAACAATGAATACGAATTCCGATGAATACTCGTCTTATAGTGAATATTATGCGCCGGGGCACAATTTTACGGCTGAGAATAGTTAGGGATTGAGCGAATAACTTATGATGCTTATCGTCATTCGAGGCATAAACAATGCACACGTGCGCGCCGCTGCGGCTAATGCTAACTTGTCACCCGACAGTATTATTTTGTTCTTGTCGATATATCAGAAACCAAAACAAAATATAATGCAGGCTGTGAGACATTAATCGTTAAACGGAAAATCACGTTTTACCCAATCGTCAAGTATACGGACTAATCGTCAAGTTAAATGTTTTACTTGTAACCAAACGGGGCACAGGAGTTTTAACTGCAAAAATAATAATAAGCCAATCAGTGAATCATTTGATTCAAATAAAACTTGTACGTTTTGTAAGAAGGCCGGTCATTTAGAAAATTCTTTTTTTGCTAAAGCTAGATCGCATCCGCAGAATCGCAATATTAATCTTTGTAGGATTATAGTTTGAATCAGCGCCGTAATCGTGACATAACAACTGCAGTGGTACAGGGTAAACCTATCGATGTTCTAATTGATAGCGGTGCTCTTAATTGGCGTGTCCTTAATCTCCTCAGTGTTAAAATATTTTTCCCATTGTTTAAAGCCAATCAAATGTACGCTGAAGTATAGTACATAAGGATTGAGTGACTACGAAATATCTGCTAGCTCGTATATTACTCTCACGATTGAGTTCAGTGATATCTCAATTGAAGTGGATCTAGTAGTAGTGCCTTCGTCTTGTATTTCTACTTCGATTATAGTGGGAACCGACGTTTTAAATCGAGAGGGCATAACCTACGTTAGAACTATGGACAGGCAATATATTACGCACACTCCCAGACCTGTCTCTAACGTTAATACGGTAGACGCTTAGAACCAACAATTTATTAGGACTTCACAACAGAACGGGATTGTTTGTTGAAGGTTATCAATGATTTCTCGAACTATTTTATTTCTGGTACTGCTACCACTACAGTAACTACGGGTGAAATGCATACTAGTGACGTCCCGATAGTTTATCGCCCTTACAAACTTTCTTTGACCGTAAAACTTAAAGTTCGAAACATCATTGATGACCTCCTTTCAAAGGCATCATAAGGGAGTCTGAATCTGAATATTCCAGACCGATTATTTGACGGTTCGGACCGCATGCGCGTCGACTATCGAGCCTTAAACAGAATAACCGTGAAGGATCGGTACCAGCTCTCACTAATTGACGACCATATTGATCGACTAGGCGATAAAAAGATCAAGCGTTTCTCGTCACTAGACATGGCAACTGGCTTCCACCAGATTCGGGTCAGCCCATCATCGATACCCAAAACTGCTTTCGTAATACCGGATGGCCATTACGAGTACTTGAAGATGCCGTACGGATTATGTAATTCTGTAATTCCCCGATAGTATATCAGAGGTTGATTCATAAAACACTGCGTAAACATATTGGACGCCGGTAATGCCCTCGTGTACATCGACGACATCCTCTTGATGAGCCATACGGTTAGCGAAGGCATACATTTATTACATGACGTGTTGCAAACTTTAACGGCTGCCGGGTTTTCGATAAATCTTTGTAAATGCGTATTTATAACAATCGAGATCGAATACCTAGGTAGGATTATAAGCGAAGGCCAAGTCAAACTTAGCCCTGCCAAAATTAAAGCCCTAGTGGACTCTCCGGTCCCTCAAAACGTTAAGCAGGTCCGACAGTTTTTAGGACTCGCCGGTTATTTCAGGCGCTACATAAAAGGATTCGCAACGATTACGCGTTGTATATCGATGCTAACAAAAAAGGACGTAGTCTTTCATTGGGCCCTGAACAAGAAACCGTCCGTCAGTAAATTATAACGCGACTTACAACGGAACCATATTTTGACTATATTTGATCCTTGCCTACCTACCGAAGTCCATACCGACGCGAGTAGTATTGGTTACGGAGTGGTTCTTATGCAAACTCACGATAAAAGTAGTAAGAAAGTAGTTTCCTATTTTAGCAAAGTAACCCGGGGTGCCGAGAGCAGGTACCACTCCTACGAACTGGAGACTTTGGCGGTTGTGAAAGCCTTGCAGAATTTTAGGTATTACTTAATTGGTAATTGCAGTCTGTTAAAACTTAATTCAAAGTTTTAACAGACTGCAATGCCCTCAAAGCCACTGAACGGAAGAAGGACCTGCTCCCGAGAGTGGCACGCTGGTGGGTCTACTTACAAGACTTTAATTTCGACATAGAATATCGGAAAGGTACCATGATGTCTCACGCGGACTATTTGAGCCGAAGCCCTCCGTTAGAGATTAATAATATTAGTAGACCACGTAACTGGGCTCAGATAGCACAAAAAGCAGACGATGAGACTCGGGAGCTTATTCAAAGGCTTAGTGAAGGTAGTATCGACTCAGACAGATATATTTTGCGAAATGACGTTTTGTATTACAAATACACACCAGTAGGTGAGGAGTCGTAGCTACTTTGTTTTATACCTAAAAGTCGCAGACTAAGCCTACTACGCGTCTTTCATGACGAACATTCACATTGATTTCGATAAAACAGACCTTATTTTAAAACATTTCTGGTTCCCAGGAATAAACCTTTTAAAAAAAAGTATTTTAGTCACTATCTTGTTTGCATTTCAAAGAAAAGAGTACCTAGAAAACATTGTGGCAAAAACCTGAAACACTTTTTTTGACTATTCATTTAGATACTTTAGGACCCCTTCCCGAATCTCATGGCTATAAATTTGTTCTTTTAATGGTAGACGCTTTTTCAAAATTTGTACAGACAGGTAGGAGAGTTGTTAAAAACTGTAAATAATTATATTTCACTCTTTGGTGTACCTAAGCTTTTTGTAACGGACAAAGGTAGAATGTTCGAATCATTCATCAGAATTTACTAAATTCCTTAATGAGATAGGCTCCACAATCCATTATATTACACCCGAAATGCACCATGCGAACGGGCAGGTAGAAAGGTACGCTCGGACCGTGCTTAATATGCTTCGTATAGAAGTCTATCACAAATCAGCTGCATGGTCAGAAACGTGTGGAAGTTACAGCTGACGCTTAATATTACGAAACACAAGACCATACAAATGTCGGCATTGAATCTTCTCATTGGAACTGACGCTACCACCCCTGTTATCCTATCCCCTGTTCGTGATGTGGCTATTGAAAACTCCACAAGTCGAGAAGCGCGCTGCGAGCTACATAGGCAGAGGGCGTCTGAGTTACTGGAGCGGCACAGGGCTGCACAGGACACCTAAGTTAACCGGCACCGGCGGCTACCCAGACTTTTAATATTAATGACTTGGTATTCGTCATCAAGTTTTCACAGGCAACCGGCAAACTAGGCCCAGGAATGCGAGGGCCCTACCGGGTTGTTCGAATACTAGGTGGACGATACGAGCTACGACTGCTGAGCGGCTCCTTTGGCAAAACTTCTCAGGCGGCGGCACAGCATAATTATGGTGCCGTGGCATAGAGAGTGATGTCCTGACACATGCGCCGCATTCTTTGAACGTGAGTACGTGAACGTGAGTACGTGAACGTGAGAGAGACATGTGAGGACGGACTGCGGGACGTTCTTCATGGCAACCAAATGCGGGACGCTTGCCACAGTTGTTTAGGCTCCAACATGTGAGGACGGACTGCGGGACGTTCCTCTTAGCAACGGACTGCGGGCAGCGACTGATCAAGAGTTCTGACCGTTCTAGGCTAATTATGAGCCCTTAAAAGTAGTATATTAGTTTTGACTTTGTTTACTGGTGTGAAAATTTTTACATGGTTCATACTACCTATAAAAGTTTTAGATCGATCTGCAAGCGAAACTAACGTAGTCCTTTAATTTGCACGACTTTCAACCTTAGGGTGGCAAAACATTTGTTTAGCTGATAGTACATAAAGGCAAAGCACCTCACGCATTAAACGACCTAAATCATAACAAGTGACTGCAGGCTACCAAGTAGCATAGTACCATGAAATTTTGGTTTCTTTCTTCTTCTTACATTTTTTTTGTATGTGGTCACATCGCATCTCTTGATTGTCTCTGATATGATATCTGATATGATGGTCTAGTTGAAATATGTAGGGTAGATGCAATGATGTTAGATTAATAGTGCATGCATGCAAAGACACGATTTCAGTGCGCCCCCCCCCCCGATCCTCGTACCCTAGGCTGCAGCCTAATTAGCCTAAGGGTTAATCAGGCCCTGACTGCGGGACGATTGCTATGTAAGTACAGACGAACTGCGGGGCGTTCTTTAGGGGCAACGGACTGCGGGACGTTTCTCATTTTCTGTAAGAATGGTCATGACAAAAATAAGGAGAAGGCTGAATGATGATGTTATGAAATGTTGTGCTTATAGGAAATGTAAGATGATGTATGTAGGGGCCTTGTAAGAGATGTATGTGAGGATGTGTGGCGGTAATTATGCTTGTTCTGTCCTACAGATGGAGATAGTTCTGATCCAGAGAACGAGGGTAACGAGCCAGGACAATCGCTGGAAGTTGGAGCGAACGAAGAGGTCGGCTCATCTCCACTCGTCGACCCGATGCCAGTTGTAGGTACCCGGCGGGGCCCTCCCGGACATCCAGGACGCAGAACTAAGAATTTAAATGGTACTTTTTCATATAATGAGCCCCCCCATCAGGATATAAAATAGAGCGTCAGCGTGCCGCTTTTGCGTCCGATCCTGTTGCCGTGCAGAAGCTCTGCTGGTTTGATTGTCGGTGTGATTTGTAAGAATCGTTACTTGTATTTTAATTTTGCTAAAGACTGTGTTAAATGTGTTCCATAATAAAGAAATGTTAAATGTTTAAAATTAACAGTAAATAAATATAATCGTGTGTAATAGATTGTTGTTTTCTTTTAGTAAAACTGCTTCCGATTCCTAAAAGTATTATATCCATCTTCCGTGTACCTAACATACGAATACGAAATAATCATAGATAGTATTATATTATATTAAAAAGATATGTCTTAAGTATATATTCTAAGGAAATAAGTCATTTTTATAATATTATTACCCGACTGCACCAGAAGGCGTTCTAGAGAGTGTTTTTCGATATGTGTATTTCTTTAATACTCTATAGCAGGGGTTCCCAATCTTTTGTATCCCGCGGCGCAGTTACAAGTTTAATATTTTTTCACGGCGCCCTGTCCTAGTTATCTATTTGAGGAAAATTGTCGAAAGAAATAGGTACCTACAATAATAGTAGTTAGGTTAGGTTGATCGTAGCGAAAATTAAAACACCACAATATAAAATAGACTTTTTTTATTATAAAGGAATTTAAACGGAAAACAATAAGAAAGACTTAAGAAAAAACAAAAATTAAGTACGACATTTACTCAGTCAAATCAATGTGAAGGGTGAGCTTGGTGATCTCCGCACAGTTTTTCAAAGCGGGGAATAAGACTTGACACTGCTACTCTCATTTCTTGCTCCACATTGATCTTTGAGCGATATTTATTCTTTATCGCAGCTACAGCTGAAAATCCAGCTTCACATAGATAAGATGTTGCAAATGGAATGAAAATGTTTAGTGTTTTGCAAGTCAAATTTGGATACTGATTTTGAATTGATAACCAAAACTCCACCAAATCGACACTCGCGAATCTAGTTTTTAGGCTGCTGTCGCAAGAGAGTTCAATGAGACTCTCTTCATCTTGTGATGTAAATCCTTGTGGACTTTGTGCATGGAAAGGGTCTTGGATCCACGCAAATTTTTCAACATCATCATCTGCAAAGTACTTCGAAAAGTATTCGGTGAGCTTCGCTAGGTGTTCCGTGAAAAGGGCAATCAGGTCTTGTGAAACAACCAGTTCATTGGATGCCGCATAATTATACAATTGCGGGAAGCAATCTTGACCGCCGCCTTCTTTCAACTTTGTTATCCACAACTGCAGTTTCTTTCTAAACGCCGCAATCTTCTCCGAAAGCTTCAGAATGTGCGTGTTGTTGCCTTGCAAAGACAGATTTAAATTGTTTAATTTCTTAAACACATCGCATAAATATGCTAGCTTTAGCAAAAAATCAGGTTCAGTAAAATATTTGGCATTTTCTTGACGTTCTTGCTGTAAAAAAGTGCAAATTTCTTCGCGTAATTCAAACACACGAAATAAAACATTTCCACGTGAAAGCCATCGTGAATTACAGTAGTACAGCAGAGCTGTGTGTTCAGCTCCCATATTTATGTATAGTTTTTTAAAAAGTCTGGCTTTTAGAGGCCTAGTTTTTATTTAGTTTACCGAACTAATTACACATTCCAGTACTTGGTTCAGTTCAGAGCTCATGGCTTTTGATGCAAGAGCTTCCCTATGGATGATGCAATGGGTCCACATAGCATTCGGTGCTTTTTTACGAATAAGCGCTTGTAATCCCCCATACTTGCCAGACATCGATCGAGCACCATCAGTACATACACCGATACACTTTTTCCAATCCAAACAATTTTCTGTAAAAAACTTGTCTAAAATTTCATACAAGTCTTGGGCTTTCGCACTTCCCGTAATGCTTTTGCAGAATAAAAGGTCTTCGACGATGATATTGTCAGCCAGAAAGCGTACGTAGTAAATAAGATGTGCATCATCATTACTGTCAGTGGCCTCGTCAAGTTGCAAACCAAAATCCCTGCTTTTAATTTTTTCTATTAATTGGTGATTGAGATCCTCGGCAATGTCATGGATTCTTCGACTGATGGTATTGTTAGATAAGGGTATCTTGGAAATTAATTTTTCAGCTGATTCTCCCATCATAATATTCACCATGTCGCGAGCAGCCGGTAAAATAAGCTCTTCTGCAATAGTATGAGGTTTTTTGCATTTTGCCACCCTGTATGCCACCTTGAATGATGCTAACAGTGCGTTTTTGGGTACTGAGGCCTGCTGAGTGAATACGTTTTTCGTCTTATTTAAATTTTGTAATTTCCGGTGAAAAAAATCGCGCGGTTTATCAGCCATAGTCGGATGAATTGTCTCGAGATGTCGCTTTAACTTACTTGGAAGCATACATTCGGATGATAGTATTTTCAAACAAAGCACACACTGCGGTTTTTCTTCATTGTTTACTTCTATTGAAGTAAAACCAAAGTCCAAATAACTATCATCGTATTTACGATATTTCCGCTTCTTTGCTTCCCCACCGCCACTAGTAGATGCTTTATCACTACCATTAGAACTACCAACTTGTTTACTTAACAAAAATCTGTTCATTTTGCGTGAGATATTTGAAGAAAAATAAAGGAAAACAAAACAACAACAAACAAAACGTCCGTCGCGCGGCACACTTATAGGTAAATAAACGGGCATTGCGTTGCGATGCGAGCGAGCGAGCGCGGGCGGGTGAAGACGTGGGAGGGGTATGGCATCAACGGTTTCAAGCGAGTAGGCACTTTAGCGAGCGAACGAACGCAACGCGACGACGAAAAAAATTCTACGACGCTATGTTCGTTTCCTATCCGAACACTCAAAAAGGTACCCGCCAATATTTTTGGTGTCCAATAATAAGAGGATCGACTCACGGCGCCCCTCTTTACTTTCTACGGCGCACCACGGCGCCGCGGCGCACACTTAGGAAACCCCTGCTCTATAGATTCTATAGAGCATGGAGAATAGAAGTAAGGAGTACCATCTCTCTAAGGCAGAAAAGTTAAAAAGTGTCCGACAAAAGTAATTAAATAATAGTTCCAAAACTGGCCATAATGGCGCTAGAGTGGCAAGGGTGTGTGCTATGAAGTTATAATTTTTGATGACTATGACTAGTTTTTAGTAGTTAATTCAGTAAATCATGAATATTGTAATTACTCGTATAGTCGAAAATATTTATAGATATATATATATATATATATATAGAGCCTAAATAACGGTTTGTCGCATTTCAATTTTGAGCTTAGATAGTTCTTCTTCTTCTTTTGGCATAGCCTCCCCTGTATTAGGAGTAGCCAACGTCAGAGTGATGGCTTAGATAGTTATCATGGTATCATTAAATTCATTAGGTAAGTCTTTGCGTCAAGTAGTCGTGAGGAAGAATTTTTCCGGGGAATTCAATGGGTGACGTTTGGATTTTGCATTTCTTTCATAAATTTGTGTTATCTCGGTTTTTAATGTGTAATATTGGTAGAATATTATCCATTAAATATTCATTAACGTGCACAAGTGAGGGCAAGTGGTACAACTTCTAAAACGTGCTATTTGTGAGTTTCCCGCCAAAACTCCCTAGGAACTTTCATTAGAGCGTCTACCACTGAATTGACTGACATGACCATGGGTAGGACACTTCGTGTAAACGTAAGTTCCACACTCAACATATGCACCGGGGAATTACCGCACTATTTATCCTTCTTCTTTTTATTTACTTTTTTTTTAACCTAAACAATGCCGGAAAGTTTTTAGTTGGGTACGTAAAAAAAAAAAAATAACGCTCCGTCCCTGCAGACTGAATTTGATATCCTTAAACTAAGATTGCACCAAAGAAAGGCCATGTTTTTATACATAATGCAGTCTACACATACATACTGGAATATAGAAACAAAAATAGTGCGAAATATATTTTGGACATTTTATGGGAATGCACAGTGGTCAATTTGACCGACAGCGTCGCATAAGTTCTAATACCACGTAAGTAATTTTTTTGGTGATTTTGACTTTTTGATGCCACTCACTAGGGGATCGGAAGACGCGCTGTTACAGCCGATCAGAAACAAGTGAAAAGCAACTCCAAATTAATCACCAATCGGTCTAAATCTCTCGGAAACAGTACGTAAATCAACAGATATATTACCTAACTTCGTTAGAATTCATGTAAATGCTTGTATAAATTCTCCCAGCCAATTGATGTCGGGGTATTACGTAACTATGTACTTACCTATGAAACTATGTTGCTGAAATTTGCTTTTTGTTGTGTGTATTAGCACCATGTAATCTATTTAAATGTTATGCTATTAATAAATCATAAAAACTAATAAGGACCTTAAAAACATCATTTCAAATAAATTGTGTACTTTAAAACACCGCCGATGTCTTAATTTCATATTTAAAACAATTTATATAATTTTCGAAAAAGGCCATCATGTGTATTATCAAAACGAAATATTGTCACTTTACTTCAAAATTATAAACCATGCCAAACAATAACTTATCTTAAAATATGTTAAACATTTTCGCATTTAAAAATAATAGATTTTTATTGTAAGTAGGTTTTGATTCTTTTCGATGTTCGGACCTATGAGATTCCACGATTGAATTGTTTTTTAAGCTCACAGGCCACAATATTTATTAGGACTGAAAAGAACGAATAGATCAAGAGACAAGAATATTTGCGACCGACGTAGCTCACAGAGGTACCTTTCTATGAAGCACAGATTATTAATTACCTAGTAAAATGAAGTCTACATAGGATAACCGCCTCCTTTTTTGGAAGTCGATTAAAAATGTCGAATCCGGGAGCACATTAGATCCCTGCTTCGTTTGACAGTTCTCATTTCATGGCTTATGTCAAAATGCACTACGTTACACGATTTGATTGGTCTAAAGGGCGTTTCATTCGTTCTCTGAAGGACAAAATGGCGGAATATTTAGTTGGAACATGTCCTGTAGGCTTGTAATCTTTTTTGACATTTTGACTTTTTAAATTGTGTTTTTAGAAGGTTGTAATGTCAAAATGTGACCATGATCAACTAAAGTTTAAGTTCATAATAGCCCCGCTGTTTAGTTCTCTATAGAACTAAACTGATTTACGTGATTCTGTTGACCCAACGGCCACTTGCTACTGGCAATTAATAGAAAAAAGGTAAGAAAAACTTTAAAACTGTAAAAAACATATTGTTTTGTTAATTTGTAGACATTCTTACTCATTAAATTTGACAGTTTATAATGAAATAAATGTATTTTGGTTAGTTAATCGTATTAAAAGTGTATGTGTGACTTACGTGTTATTGATTCTATCACACGTTGGGAGTTACGTAGTGTTGTGGAGTACCTAACTAGGGCATCGAAAACAGAACATATTTTAAAACCATTTGTTTCAGGCCTCAGTTTGACTCCAAATTTTTCAGATATTTCGGTTCTTTGGTTAATATATTATAAGAATTGTTTGAATAAAGTCTAAAATTATAGAATAGGGTAAAAAATAAAACAGGGAATTTATGATCACAGCTATAATTTTTATCCTTTAAGTCAGGGGTCTCCAAACTACGGCCCGAGGGCCACATCCGGCCAGCGGGCAGATTTTGTCCGGCCCGCGGAGAGCTAGCATACTTGAAAACTCCTTTTAGAGAACATATTTTTTATAGCAAATTAAATTTAGTTTACTGAAGTATTCTAATTTTATGTTAAATAATTATTAATATGACATCTACATTGATATGGTCATGGCCTAACTACTCATAACATTGTTGTAGGCTTATTGTAATAACAATTTTTTATGTTTTTGTGATAAGTTGGATAAAGATGCACAGAATTGTAATGAGTAAAGACATGTATAATATTATGCAGAAAATTTAACTTCAGTATATAATAACTAACAAATTATTGAAATGATTCCAACTAACATTTTATACATTTAAAATAAAAACATAACTTATAACAAGCATAATGACATATGAAATACTAATGAGATTTATGTAATTGAGATTTTCCACTGACAATAGTTTGTAGTTGTGGACTGATTTTACTTGTACCAATTATTCAGTAGTACTACTTATTATCTATGGACATGACTCATTGATTGTACTGACTATTTATTTGGACTTTGTCTAGACTTTAGACTTGACGATATAGGGATCGTGCGTGAAATATAGAGGTAGCACTACTGTCAAAGTGAGCGCTCTCTGGTGTTTCATTGGTGAACATAGTGGGATCAAAACAAATATTTAATAACATTAAAAAAAAAGTTATAACAATGGAAAAAATAATAAAATATGGATTTAAACCAATAGTCAATAATATAATACATGGCCAAAAATGAGAAAGCCAAAAAATTATTCAAATCAAATTGTTGAAAAACGTAATACCTCATCTTGAAAAGTTTTATTTTACCCAATGCATACTTACAAAAATTATACGCCAAAGACTCAACTAACAATACATTTATGATTATCATTAGTACATTACTTTTTGGATATTAATTATAAAATGACCTAAGAATAATTTTGCAATCGACCAAATGTGCAATATTGAAAAAATGTTATAGTACTTGTTATCTCTAAGACTGTTGAGATTTTAAAGTTGCCTAATATTATTTTTATTATTATCTTAATTTTATACAAATCGTAAGAAGTTATTTTTTGTACTAATTCATTACGAATTTTTTTATAAATGTTATCTTTGTTAAAAATATTTAATATTACAAGCAAATAATATAGGTAATATAAAAATATTTATCATTTATGAGTCTGTACTTACCTTATGTCAGAGTTATTATAAAACAGAGAAATAATAAACATTAAATTTTAAATTATTTAAGAAAATAAAACCTTTCTTTTTTGTAAACAATTAATTCATTTTTATTTAATACAATTAGAAATTTTATTCGGTTTTTACAATTATTTGAAAAAGGCTTATTTGTCAACTTCTTTTTCTTTAAACAATGGCTTCTGTACATTTACCAAAGCACAAATAACAAAAACAATTTCATCAATATGAGGAAATAATGAATTAGGTATTTTTGATAGAATTCTAAAGTCCTTAATTCGTTGATTTACTCGTTCTATATAATATATAAATACATACAACATTGCTTCTGTGAGGATATATTATATCCTCACAGAAGCAATGTTGTATGTTTCGTCAACTTCTTCAGGGGTGAATTGATCTTTGTGGCCAAAAGGAGGCATGATAAAAATAGCATTTCTGTTTTCGACTTGAGTTTAAAGCTATTGCATAGCTTCTATCGCGGGCCTTGAGCGCGGGGACCGAATCCAGAAATTCCGTAACGAAAAAACCTCATGCTCCCACTCCGACGGGCACGGAGGTGTGGCTTGAAGGCCGTGCATCGTCTAACGTCGTTTCAGTTCGGCAGACTTCGGTATTGTGTTTGTGTGCGTGCGACAAGACGTATGCGTGTAGACTTACTATACAATAGCTTTACCGCGGCAGTCCCCGAGTGCCACACGTATTTTTTATCTGGGGTATTTTATCCCAGTCTTTTGGATTTTCTCTGAAATCAAGAAAATAATTAAAAGGTTAAGTCATAACTATAAGTTAACTGTCACGAATATTTGAAATTTCATCAATTAAATGATCAATTTTTACATGTATTTTAATTTTATTTTTAAATTTTTTAATTAATATTGTACTTACACGTAATTTTTCACTGCATTTATCTACTGTTTACGTTTTACTATTTTCCAAGAGGCTCCTAACACGCTCTGGAAATTTATAAAATTTCACTTCCACACTGAATCCACGTTCTCGACGTGATGTATTATTACATCCAAGAATGCAATAATTTTTTGTCGAAGCTGGCATTATTAAAAAAAAAAAATATATATTATTTATAATTATTAAAAAGTAAATCACATGTGTTTACGTTAAATAGGTACATGATCCCAACTGTTTTGGATACTTGACACTAGTTGGCGTAACAGTCTAGAAGTACGATCACCAAAGGAATACAGTGTTGAAAATTGAAACGAAAGTTCTATTTCCCGCCTTTTTTACTTGAGAGTGACACTGGGTACCTACATCAAAATGACGCAGTCGAGTTTTTGGTTTTTTATACGACAAAAATTCGAAAAAAACTTGGCGAATATCTGCAATAAGTAAACTATGAAATAAATTTTTGTGAGAAATAGCGTCTAGTTACTTACACCTGATTCACAAAACGTTTAACGATACAATTTAAACTTAAAATGCTGATTGGGTAAACCGTTTTAAACGTAACCTATTTAAGAAGGTATTAAAGCTAAGCCGTGAGAAACGCATTTGACTGTAATCTTGATTGTTGTGTGGTAAAATGTAACAATAAGTTGTAGTAAAGTTGTACATACGTAAGTACTTACTTGGTTATGAAAATAACTTAGCTTACTAGTTACTATTGTGACTTGTGAGTTACACGAATAAAATACTTAATATTACAATCCTTTTTTCGTCTATTCGATGTTAGACAACATGTTATTAAACAATTTAGAACCCATTTTCGTATACATACCTAAAAAAATAACGAAGATATACAAACAATTTAAATTTACAATATGAAAGAGAGCGATATATCGGCCTGTGACGTCACGTGTTGCACCCGCCATACATTGGCATTACAAAATGTATTGCGGATGCAACTTGTGACGTAACAAATCATTTTGCGAGAAAGAGATGGACAATATTTTTATTTGCTTTTAATTTTTAATCGCATTAATCTAAATACCTTTATTAATCAATAATTTTAAAATTTAATTTATAAAAATGTGACATTTCACACACTAGGCAACATCCCTATTATGAAAAATAACTTACTTAGGTACCTACATATTAATATTGTGTAAGTACTTACTTATTTAAGTACAGTACAATAACTATGAATGCCTATTGGGGAATACTGACCGGATCCGAGTGTGGTCCTTTATCAAATCAAATTTTCTTTATTTCAGACTACCATGATCCATGTGTTAGTATTACTTACTTAAAACTTAAAAACTTTAGGGTTAGTAGTTAATATTAAAGTAAAACTCCAAAAAAACTAATAGGTATGTATAAAAACCCATTTTCAATAAAACCAGAAAAGCGTATAATAATAATAATAATAATATCTATGGACGCTTCACACCACGTCAGTCTGGTCCCGTGGTAAGTATCCGAAGAACTTGTGTAAATATATTTAATACTTTTTATACTGTACTTATATTTAAGGTTTTTATTATATTATACACATATTTAATAAACATCCATGACCCAGGAACACAGAAAACTTTTTTTATTCCCTGGCGGGATTCGAACTCGCGACCTCCGGCTTGAGCGCCAATGCGCTAACCACTGAGCCACAGAGGTTGTCGAACTCGTATGTATTACGAGTACCTACCGTTAAATGAGCTTTAATTAGCATAATATTATTTAGGGCTATACAAACGTGTCAGCAATAATATTTTTATAAAATTTAAATATTAGCGCATAATTAATATCATATCATAAAAATAAGAAATAAAAAGAAAGTGCAAAATAGCTATTAGCCTAGTTCGTAGCGGCTTCGCTTTTTGTAAATTTTGCTTAAATTTTTAATTAAACCCAAAATTGCAGAGAAAGATTTTCATAAAATGCGCGAAGGCACTTTTTTGAGCTCCTGGATTGAACTACTGTTTTAAGCAAATAAAATAATAAAATGAGAATGTTATCTCCTATATAGTCGTATAGTTCGTAGCGGCCTTAGAATTTTGAAATATCTTTGATTTAATACATATAGAAAAAATCTTATTCTAAGCCAAAAAAACTTCGAAAATCGATTTTAGTTAACTGTGAATAACTCCTATCTACGATAATATTATTTAAGCAAAATGTATACCAGAACAATTGTTACTCCATGAGGAATAAAGATTTTATAATTTTAAAGCATGAATTTATTAACATACCTACTTATTTCAATAAAAACGATAAATACAACTGCAAAATTACTACAAAATGCGAAATGTTTGGAACGCTTCAAATACCTAATTTCGCAGAGTGCAGATTTGTAATTGGGCTCTTATAATAATTCCACAAATGACGTATTTAACTATGATAACCATAGACGTATATATTATAGACGAGGCATGTTGAGGCAAAAAGTGTCTCTAGTTAAATGGCCCCACTTTTGAGATTTTTGGGGCCATTTTGACATTTGAAGTAGCATTTGAAGTGACATTTGAATGGTGAAAACAAGATGGCTGACATTTGAAGTATGGTGAAAACCAAGATGGCGTAACTTTTTACTGTATGAAGATTTGTTCAGTCAAATGTACGTCATAGCCTATCTTGAGTTTTGAAATCTTTGTCTGTATGGTAAGGTTATTCAGCGGAGCGAGAGAGATATTTTTAAACATTTGCCGCAACATAATATCAAATCATAGTGAGAATCAATGACAAGGTTTTTTTTCTTTGAATTATCTGTGAAATCAATGCGCAAGTGGGAAAGTGGAAACTAACAAGTAACACTTTAACTCACCTACGCAGTACGTAAGCTTACGTACTGCGTAGGTAAGTTTTATTATGCTTGCTTACTTCCATTGAGTTTCCCCCTTTTTATTGGAAATCCTTTGTGGAACCCCGGCGCGCTGGGTACGTCGGCCGGGGTATGTGGGTCTCTCCCGGGCGCGAGGGGAGGAACGCACCGGGAGATACCGCACTAAAACCCCAAGGTGTTTCCGCCGCCGCAGCCGGACCTGCCTAAGCGATAACAGCAGTGGCCCAGTAAGCGGCATCCGTTTTCAGTAGCAGACCCATCGCCTGTAGTTCAGTAGCAGCCTGTCGGCGACAGCTGCTTTTCCTCCGGGAGACCAGTCCGAGGCACCGGATGCTCTTCTACCGGATAGGACTCGTGCAACGGGCGACGGATTCCCCAATCCATTCTGATTTTCTTTGTTGACAAATAGACTTGATTTTGTACCTAGTAGAGACATAACTTTATATGCTTTTTAATGTTACATATTTAATGCCCTCAGACGAATGTTTGTTGGCGTGGCGAGTAACGCATCGTCACGCCAATGTAAAACTGATGATTTTAGGCCATTAGTGTATAGTTATGGTCATAAACAAAATAATTGTGGGTAATGTTTTAGATAGGACGGCTGATGCGTTTCTTTCATAAGACCTGCCATTTGCCTAGTTACAAAAGGTTCGTTTTTATTGTAAACCTCCTTACAAGTTACTTCCTTACCTTTTACGGTAGCTGGTCAATAGCAATTTAATTATTACAACATTTATATTTTTGTTTTCACTGGTGTTTAATTTATGTTAGTTTTTAAATTCAAACTTTCGCTTACATGGATTTAACATGCTCTACTTACTTCTAAATATCATAACATTAGGGGCAAAGTGAATCTTTCCTCTAAAATTGTTAGGTATTTTAATTATCTTAGATACAATAATTATCACCTTATTAATAATAATTCTCCTTTTAAATTCTGCTAAAATTTTAACCATTTATGTAGGTACTCAAGTAGCCAATTTTGAAGTCGGTACCAGCCCACTTCAACGTGAGTGCTATAAAATATTGTCTTATCAGGATTTTGAACTATATGTGTCCATATAAATTTCGAGATGCCATCATCAGGTCACCGCTTTGGTGACAACGAGACCAATGTCAGATTATACCCAATACTTACATAAAAAAAAAATTTTTGAAAATCGATCCGCAGACGGCGGAATTATCGTTGAACTATCAATATTTATTACAAGAACGAGTCGGTGAAGTAATTTGCAGTTATCGTAATAGTTTTTGCGATCTATAATAGCGGAAGGAAAAGTCGTTGTAACGATAATTTCCTAGCTCCTAATTGATAATGAAAGTAATTATTACAATTAACATAATAGTGTTGGTATACGAAACGGATAAAAGTAATGTTCTTAAACAATGGGGTTTGGAGAGAAACTCGCGTAACGGTAAACTACAAAAAAAACTACGTTATTGTTTTACTACAATGAGGTCTTCGTGTATCATCCATGCTGTGTTATATTTCTGTAATCTTGGTTAGAATCGCAGTACTTATATTGATGCTTCCACGACTTATTATTTCTGTTACCTAGTGATTATATGTAAAAAAGTTATTGTTATTAATATTCTAAAATTTTAAGACAGTTTGAAGTACTTACTTACTTAAATTTAATAAGATATAAAATTATGATAGAAAATATATTTATCACAAAATATACGTCAATAGTAATAATATTCTTAAAGGTACTTATAAGTTACAGAGAGTAAAATATATATTTTCTAAAAGTACAACATTAGATTAACAGCACTATAAAAATATTTGTTCTTCATCAGAGTCCCCTATGCCGTAAACGAAGTGTCTCCTTACTATATTGTTTTCTATTGCACTGTCCAGCCCGTTAGTATTCTTGCAAGGAGTCACTGGATACTTCACAGGTCCTAACCAACGTCTGCTGAGCCCAAAATTTCGTGGCAAAGCAACATTTTGTACAGAATGATTATCTGATTTATCTAAGCTATTCATTTCAGTATGCAATGATTTAAGGGAAGACTTTTTAAATAGCTCGTTGCTGCGATCGTCATTTAAGTAATTCTCTGATAAATGAACATCTGTTGGAATGCTCAAACTTAGTGGGCGTCGTTTTAACCTGTCGTTTTCCTGTCCACGCCAAGTATTAAACTTGAGACTTTTCTTTTGGGGCAAGCTCTTTTCCTGCATTATATCTGAATCATCATAAACTTTATTCTCAGAATAACATTTCTGTAAGGCACCACTTGTTAGACTTGACCTATCCTTCATTCGACTTATTACTTTTTCTTTTGTCAATTTTATCAAAGCATAAATGGTTTTAAGTGCTTCTTCATTAAGTAACTCGTCATCTGTTATTTCTATATCTAAAGCACTTGCAATGCTTGCTCTTTTCATCTTAGATTGGTTACTAGCCTCACTTGTGTTCTCATTGCAGCTTGCAAAGTTTTTGGTTGTATTTTGCAGAACGATCAATTCCACATTACTTGGGGCTGACTGCAACATGTTGAGTGCTACATCATACTTTAGATTTAAAAGTGTATGGCCGTTTACTGATATAATTTGATCTCCTGGTAGAAGCTTATTGCATTGGTCTGCTGCTCCACCAGGAGTAATGGATTTAATGTAAACATTTCCATCCGAACCCTCAGCTACTTGCAATCCAAGTGCATTCATTTTATCTCTTTCTAATGAAGCTGTAACAAATACTCTTTCGCCCTGTATACATTCCATATTATCTAACCTCTCAAAAATGGAAGTGTTGATGCTAGATTCGTTAATTGTTTCATTATAATTAAAAGCATCTGAATAAGCTTTTGGAGATTCTAAAACATAAGCAGAAGGTGAAGATAATTTTGTTTGACTGTATGGTCTCTCTGGAAGCAAATCCATGCTGTTTACATTGTAATGTTGCCTTTGTTCACAACTGAGCTCATCTGAATCACTTGGGGCGGTGGCCAGATCAGTTTCAGATTTGATTGGAAAGTTTTTTCTCTGTGAACTAAAATATCTTCCATCTATAGTTCTTTTGATACCATTAAATACTCTTGTACCCATTTTAACACCATGCCTCCGAGGCAGACTACTCTCAGAGGAGGACAAACCCTCATTTGAGGAGTTCATTGGAGTGTTGGAGTTTATGGTGCAGGAAGAAGAGTCTGGATTCAACTGAGGTAGAAGGATTCTTTTCAGCAATTCTTCAGTGTCTGGATTTTGATTTTCCTTGTTTTGTAATTTTTTATCACCAAACAAATCCATTTTGAATCTTCTTCTTACAGGCCTTCTCGCCCTAACTGGATTTCTCACAGCAAGATTATAACTATCTTGATAGTTACTACAATCCACCTTCTTGGGACTGTTATTCATTGGGTAATTCAATTCACTTGATAAATAATTTATGAAGTCATCTTTTGCATACAACTTTATATACAACCTATGATGGAGGGAAGCCAGCCAAAAGGTAAAATAGCTCTTATTGTCAGTCATTTTGAGTTTATATTTAATGCCTATCTTAGACAATCCAGAATATGCATTAGGCATAATGTATAAGCTCTTTTTGTTGTAATAGAATGTGTGTATGTGATGCCAAGGCAAACTTTGTAGCACAATACGGTTCGAGGTTATAGTTGTCTCCTCTGAAATAGGATTATTTCTTGAATATAGGGTTACACCCCTGGGACCAATCGACAACCAAATTTCTCTACAAAATCCATCTCTTGTAGCCCATATGGCTGAATAGAAATGTGCACCATAGTCTCGAAAAGTTTGTGCCAATGTAATATAATTTAAGATGGCCTTATTTTTATCCAATCCACGCCTTGACTCATGTGCTCTTTTCATTCTTAATTTTACATCAGCCATCTCATTAGTTATCAGGAATTCTGGTAAATAATGTTCTAATAGAAAATAATCAGCTGTACCATGTTCTCTGTATGAGAACTCTCCAAATTCTATGTGCAGTGCATATCCAGCTAATAAAATGAGATTCTGCATAGTTGAGATCATCTGTCCCTCTACTGTGGCTCTCCTAAGTTGCAGGTAAACTCTGTATCTCCATTCCCCTCCTTGAATATTATTGGCAATATTTTTGGGCAAGAAAAACTTAATTCTCAAAAACAAAGTTAGAGAGATATCTTGGTTTTTCTTTTTGTTACTTGGTTTAGACCAGGATTCTGGAGCCACCTTTTTAATTTTGTAATCATCTGGCAAAAACACAAAGTCACCACCAATTAAGATGGCTATACCGAGCATGAAGTTATGCTCATATTTCTCACTATGCACCAGACCTTCAAAAATTTGTCCGGCTGTAATGAAGTTTGGATCACATACCACCTCTGTTTTTTGGCCATTTAAGAGGACTACAGTGATAATTCTCTTCTCACAAATACCTGATAGTGTTAGGTCCAAGTGTTTGACCGGCTGAGAAGCTCTCACAATAAACTCAGGACCAGTGCAGTTTTCTTTTCCTTTTAGATTTTCAGCTTTATAAAGCCTTGATGCAGCTCTCTGGACAGGTTTGCCTCGTCTGAATATTTTGTTTAGGATTGCTTCCTTATTTTTTCCATCATCAGTATTTATTTCAGACAGTGAAACTATATTGGTCTGTAATGCTGGCTCCAGTTGTGTACTGGAAATAATGTTGTGTGTAGATTTTGCATGACTCAAGCCGCCTACTTTAGATGGGTGAAACAGGTCAAATATTGCATTTCTTTTGTGCCTTGTAATTCTACAACTAGGAAAAGGATCTCTTTCATCTGGTGATTTCAAAACACTTAAATGGCTCCTTGGCTGGGTGCTAACTTTAAGATGTGATAATTTTTCAGTTGATATGAAAAAGTCCTTCTTCACATTTTGAGCATTTCTAACGGGAAAGTCTTGTGTGGGACTTAAAGTAATAGATGCTGCAGAACAGGAGCTTCTTCCGGAGTCTTCGTCAAATGTCCGAGGCATTTTTCTGCAGAAAAAAAATATTTAAGTAAAATTAAGTCACGTCAACATTTACAAAAAATACCTCGCACTTCGAAGACAACTGCTTATTTTTTCAAAATATTTTCGAAACGTACCTACGAACTTTAACGAAACTTTTCAAAACTTGGCGTTCCGTCACGAATAGGCAAGTACCATGATTTAAATGATTTACAAAACAAAACTAAACAAAAAAACACATTTTATGAATGAGCACAACACGTCGAGAGTTTTGTATGAATTTTGTAAGTAAAAACAATAAAATTGTATAACAACTTTACATTATCCCACCTGTTAAAAAATCACAAAAGCACTTGTTCAGTGTTCACTTGACACTTGTTGACATTCAACCAGGGCTGCCAGCAAATAAATCGCGGCTATACGGTTTAGTATCTGCAATAAATATACGAAATTTTATCGCATTATACATGGTTATGTATAAATCAATTTTTCTTCATTAGTTATTAAAACTAACATACTTACTGGCCTTAACTGTAATGCTGTTTTAGTTATTATTCTTTTCCTCTGACAGTACCAGTGCCGGATTTACACATTTGCCCACTAAACTACCTTTTCCAAAATAGTACGTTTATCCATGTTCTGTTTTAAAAGACATTTCTTTTGTTTCTTCGCTTTTAACATGAAGCATAATATATTTCTGTTAAAAAGCGAGCGAGCGGAGCGAGCTAGAATTTTTTTTAAATTGTAGTCACTTAAATTTCTAACAAATAGTTACATATCTGAAAATATATATACTTAAAATCAATAAAAATCAACAGCGAAAAATAGAGCATAGATACTAAATATTATACTATATAATAATATTCTGTACGTTGACACCGAGCGAGTGGAGCGAGCGAGCTAAAGTTTCCCTGTTTTGCAGGTTTCAATTGGATAAATACCGATGGATAGAAACAAATAACCGCGCTGCAGTGACACACTGTCAAAATCTACATAGTCGTATGTCTTCTGAATACCAAAAGAAACGGCCATCACTCGTCACTCTTATCTAATAATATTGAATTTAAATATTAAAATACTTTTAGTATATTTTTGAGATCCATGATCGCAAAAGTAAAATTTACCGTTTAGCTTTTTTTTGTACTCAGACGTTAGAATGATAAGTATACTGTGCAGCATAAAAGTATTAAATTTGTTTGGTAAATTTTGAGACTCATTTTTGTATGTAGGTATACCTAATGCTTTTGTTATTTCTATAAGACAAAAACTTACTAAATTTGCCGACCTAGGCTTCAGCGTACCCAGCCATCTTGTAAATCCGCACCTGGACATAACAAGCGGTCACATATACGGAACTATAGCCACACGTTACATGACACTCCTCTCCATCATAGCTAGTCAAGTTGGCAATAGGTACATTATCTTTATCTCTGTTCATCCCATACAGAGTAAGCGGAGAACTTAAAAAAAAGCAAGAGGCGAAATCTTGTTCGCTATATACGAAATGATCATGGATACAATGCACCGTCCAATTATACATATTTTGTATCCAATTAAACAATCTGGCAGCCCTGTATTCAACAGCCATTAGTCAACTTTTTCGTTTTCCGTGTGTCAAGTGTGTTGGTTGTTTGCAATTTGCATGTCTACTCTTTTTACATTCTTTGCAACAATATGCAAGCTCGTCAGTACAATAAGATATTTGTAGGTTAAATTTACCGCATAATATCATGTATAATATGTGATGCAAGATTTATATTAAGGTTTCATCCAAATTCTAATTCTGAGTGCAAGAAATTCAATTCTGCCCTAGCAATACCAAAACAATTGTCAGTCTTCTGTCAATATATCTGTATTTTAGGGATGTGACATTGTACATAAAAAATCGATTTTAATAAATCGGTTTTTTTTTAACATGAAAAATCGATTTATAAATAATCGATGCTTCTCCAGAAAATAATCGATTTTGTTATATTAATCGATTTTTTCCTAATTTGCCAATTAATTACAAAATAAACGCCATGAATATTATATCAATAGTTTTATTCATTAAAAATAAACAACAAAAATAGTAAGTTCTTAGATAATCAACACAAATTAAAGTTTTAGAACAATCAAATTATAAAAGGTTCCAATTAAAATGTTTTTCACATAAGTCAACAAAATATTGAAATAAATAAAAAATAAATTAAATTATTCAAAAACTAGAAATCCGTAGGCAACGAGTTTAGGAATAACAGCTTCGGTAAGCGTTTGGATAATATTCGGCTCCTGGCCTTTGTTAATACGGTGCCAGCTTTCGAGAACAATCTCTCTGCTGGAGCCGAAGAAGCCGGTACCAATAGGTGCTTACACGCCAACTGTGTGAGTTGGGGATAAGCCTCCTAATAGCTTCTCCAAGATTCTAACGCGTCTTCTTTTAATCCTATTAGAGGTGCAGCTATGTACAAGCTTAATTCCGATGTCGGACTGTGACTTTGACTGGTTCTCATAGTCTCCAACAACAGCTTGTTATGGGTTTCCCAAATGTCATCATTATGTATATTATCAGCGGCCGAAGCTATTGACAGTGGGCAATGCTCAGGTTCTCGGTTTTCTTCAATCGATCGTTTAATGTAGTTTACAGTTCTTACCAAAGATGCTCCGTCATCGAGGTGTAATTTTTTAAAGCGAGGATTTAAAAATGTTGCAGCATTAAATAAATGATCTTTCTGGATGTGCTCAAATCTTTTATTAAATTCATGTATTATTGAATGTTTTAATTGAATTGCCAAATCATGTGATGGATTCGTTTTTTCCAAAAACTGTTTTAGGCACATTATAATGGGAATAGCTCGCTAACTTGCGCTGACATTTTTTCACTACACATCTCCTCGCTTACTTTTTCAAACGGTTTGAGAATTTTTACAACCTCTTTCAGTACAGCAATTTCAGTAGCTTGAATCATAGGAGGAGCATTAGGGTGATTCAGCAAAATTCCGCCCACCGTCCCACTCATAGCGATAAACCTTTCAAGCAAGGTGTTTAACTTTTCATTCCGGTACATTTTCAGCCTTTTGAGAATTTCTCAATTGGTCTGCACCAACTCCGCTCTGATGGAACCATTGTACAATTCTGCGAACTTTATCAATTAATATTTTTATTTCATTTACCGTGACTGAATTTTGCACAACAAGGTTTAATGTGTGAGCTATGCAACGAACACGCTTTGCTCTGCTAAATGCTAATTAAATGGCGTTTACTATATTTGCACCATTGTCGGTAGTGACGGCCACAATTATTCATCGGGTATTTCCCATTTTTTACATATATTTTGGTGGTTGATAAATATTCGGCAGTATGACTCTCCGAAAGCAGCTCACGAGCAATATTGAAAGAAACAATGTTAAAATTTTGGATATATTGAATAGTTACTCCCAGATAGCTCTTCATTTGTAAATCCTTCCATTCGTCAATCGTTAAATATAATATATTGGTAACAGATTGTAACTTTTTGATTATAATAGCTTTTTTCTCCTCGTATTTTCCATCAATAATACCGGTTATCGTTTTGCGACTTGGGATTTTATATAATGGTGCAAGTAATTTAATCAATTTTCCAAACCCTTCTCCTTCGACCACGCTGAAAGGAAGATTATCGCGGCATATTAATTCTGCTATAGCGTCTGTAATCTGTTTGTTTCTTGAACCCTCTGATCCAAATTCTAATATTTTTGAGAATGATGCTTCTATGCCCATTTTTTGTCGTTTAGGAGTTGAAGACCCTACGGGATCTTGAATTTGAGATGCGGAAGTAGCCGGTATCATAATTATAGAGTCTTCAGGACGTGAAGATGTCGATGGCTTAGCAAACAAGTCTGCAATCGATTTTTCCGGCGAATTGTTTCCCAACTTAACAGTATGATCCTACAACAAAATTAAAATTGAATGAAATTATCCTTTAGCATATGGCCACTAAACTAAAAAAATATTTCGTATCATAAAATCCAATCAAAATAAAACCAAATTTTGACTTGATGTTTTGATTGATACTGTTTGGATCAAAAATTGATTTGTTATCTGAATCGGTAAGTATATTCTCCGATTTGGAAACACCCAACCCTAATCTAGAACTGTCAAAATGAAACTTAGACTTGTCATTAAGTCATTTATCTTAATGCCCGGGGATTTCAAATATTGTCCTGAATGGCCCTGGTTTATCATTTAGTTAGTGCATAGCAACGAAAGTAACAGTTCAGTAAATATTATACGAGTATATTGCTGCATTGACACAGAACTGGACTCTAAAAACTAGAAGCGCAAACTATTAAAGTACTTAATAGAAACAATATTTCCGCCTATTTCAATCGTTTGCAATTCGAAAATAAATCACTAACTGTTAGTTTGTACTAACGAAACATTTATCTTTTGAGTCCGTGCAAAATGGATAGGTAAATGGTTATAATTATTCATTGAAAAAACGAACCATTGACAGGTTAGTATTTGTATAAAAAGTGGTTCAGTTTCTTTTTAATTAATAATTGTAATTAAATCCAAATTGTAGGTACTTACCTCTTTATTTTCAATATTACTTATGATACTAGTGTTTCCTTTCCATGTGCTGTTTTAAATTGGTAGTATTACTGCAGGTTTTTAAAATTTTAGGGCAATATTTACATTTCACATTGCTAGATTTATTATCAACATGAAAATATTACTCGAGGCCACCAAGCGTAAGGCTTGCGTTGCGTTGCTGCAAGAGCCCCACATAGGTGGGGCGCGGAGTATGAGGACATACAATGGAGTGAAGATCTACCAGAGCGATGGGGAAGGGGGTGGTGTGGTGAAGGCGTATATTGTAGTACTCGACGACACGTTGGATGTCGAACTACACACACGCCTCAGCAATAACAACATTGTGATGACCACCCTCCGAACCAAAGCCTGGGAGATGATTGTAGTGTCCTTCTACTTCGAGCCCGATAAGCCTGTGGGGCCCTACCTGGACCATCTTATGCGGAAAGGAAGAGAGTAAGGTTCCGATAAGATGGTCCTGGGAGGTGATGCAAACGCAAAAAGCCCGTGGTGGGGTGGCGATGCGGAAGACCCGCGAGGGAGGGAAGTGTCTGCTGTACTGGAAGCAATGGGTATGCACATACTCAACACCGGGGACATCCCAACATTCGATACGGTCAGGGGGGGGGGGGGGGAGAAGGTACTCCAGTTACGTGGATGTGACAGCGTGCTCCGACGATCTGCTGGACCGAGTGGGCGACTGGAGGGTGGAGGAGAGTCTGACGAGTTCGGACCACAACGGCGTATCATTCGGCATCAGACAACAGAAATCCACAGGCACGAACATTATACTTACCACACGCATATTTAACACACAGAAGGCAAGCTGGACTCAGTTTCGTGAGAAACTGACCCAGCTGATGTCAGACAGACAATTGACTCTACAAGAGATGGACTCAATACACAGCACATAACAAATAGATGAAGCAATAGACAGATACATGGAAGTCCTAACACAGACATGCAGAGACAATATGCCAACCAAAAAACACACACAGAGATTCACCTTGTCGTGGTGGAATGATGAGCTCGCGCAGATGAAAAAGGAGGTCGCCACGAGGAAACGCAGGATCCAGAACGCAGCGCCTGATCGCAGAAACCACGTAGTTGGACTGTACCTGGAAGCGAAAGAGAAGTATGAAAAGGCAGTGAAAGAGGCTCAAGTAGCAAGGTGGAAGGAGTTTTGCCGAAAACAGAATAGGGAGGGGGTCTGGGAGGGCATTTACAGAGTGAACAGAGTTGGAGGGAGGGAGGAGGATCTGCCCCTAACAAGGGGCGGTGAGACCCTCGACGCCCGAAGCTCCGCAGAATTGTTGGTGGAGACCTTCTACCCCGCGGACCTGGAAAGTGATGAAAGTGAGGAACATCGACGGACGCGCCGGCGTGCGGAGTCCTTGGGCTCCAAACCGCCGACGGGCCCGGACGACCCTCCTTTCATCATGGAGGAGTTGAAGAGAGCCGAAGGTCCTTCAACCCCAAAAAGGCCCCCGGGGCGGATGGTCTCACGTCTGACATCTGCCAGCACGCTGTAGATTGTAACCCGGAATGGTTCCTTGCCCTGTTGAATAAGTGCCTCACTGTCGGCTGCTTTCCCGAAAAGTGGAAGCAGGCGACAGTGGTGGTGCTGAGCCGGGCCGGGCAAGGAATCATACCGGGTACCAAAAGCCTATCGACCGATCGGCCTCCTTCCTGTTCTCGGCAAAATCTTCGAGAAGATGCTGGTCGCCCGACTTAGGTTCTACCTGTTGCCCAAAATAAGCTCGAACCAGTATGGCTTCATGCCCCAAAGGAGCACCGAAGACGCCCTCTATAGGTTGGTGAACCACATCAGAAAGAAGAGGGGGGGAGAAGAAAACTTCTGTTGTGGTATCGCTGGACATAGAGGAGGCCTTCGACAGTGCTTGGTGGCCGGCCATAAAGGTGCGCTTGGCTGAAGTTGGGTGTCCGGGGATCCTGAGGCGGGTGTTCAGTAGCTACTTGAGTGGCAGGAGTGTGAATGTGAGATATGCTGGTGTGGAAGTGAACAGGGGGACTGACAAGGGGTGCGTACAGGGGTCCATCGGAGGACCGATCCTGTGGAACCACTTGTTGGACCCCCTGTTAAGAATGTTAAAGGAGATGGATGTTTTCAATCAAGCATTTACGGACGACATTGTGCTAGCATTTGAAGGGGAAACAGCAATGGAGATAGAGAGGAAAGCTAATGAAGTACTGGATAGGATAAGAAAATGGGGAAGAACTAATAAACTTAGTCTCGCCCCCCATAAAACGTGTGCCCTAATTTCCACAAGGAAACTTAAATTTGATGCGCCAAGACTCTCGATGGGGGGGGTGTCGATATTAAATACTTTGATAATATTAAAATATTAGGGCTTAAGGTAGACAGCAACCTCACGTTCAACGAACACGTTGGAGACGTTTGTAAAAAGGCGATCTCGCGCTACTGCTTATCAGTTAGCTAGAGCAGCTCGCGTAGGATAGGGGCTTAACCCCCAGATAGTTAAAACTATATATACCGCGGTAGTGGAACCGACTATCTTGTATGCATCAGCAGCGTGGGCACCCACCGTGGAAAAGATGGGGGTCCAAAAAAGGCTCAACACCGTTCAACGGGGTTTTTCCCAAAAGATCTGCAGGCATATCGAACCGTCTCCCTGAACTCTGCAATGCTGTTGGCTGGGATACTCCCTCTTGATCTCAGAATACTCGAAGCATCGAGCCTTTATGAGATCAAGAAGGGAGTACCACACCCGGTGCTAAGAGACAGGGAGGTGGAGCGAATGGCTCCGGCGATTGAGGACCCACATCCGGCAGAGCAGGTAGAGGTGAGGTTCGGGTTGGTAGATGAGGACTCGTATGCAGACGTGGTTAACAGCCACGTCCATAGGATCTATACGGATGGCAGCAAGATTGAGGGTCGAGTCGGAGCCGCACTCTCCGTATGGAAGGGTGAGGCCGAGACGAAGGCCGTCAAGCTTGCATTGCTGCCGTATTGCACCGTCTACCAAGCCGAGCTTCTAGCGCTCCAAAGAGCAGTAAGTATAGCCTACAAGAGTGGAATGGCGAAGGTCGGTATCCTTAGCGATTCCAGATCGGCTATCCAGGCAGTCACTCTTAGTTCCCCTCACCCCCTGGCAGTGCAAACAAGGGCGGCCCTCCGAAAAGCTGCATGGCAGAGGCGGGAGGTCTCCCTGTTTTGGATTAAGGCGCACGCAGGGTTGAGAGGGAATGAGAGGGTTGACGAATTAGCCAAGGAGGCCGCACTGCGATTGAAAAGGAAACCTGATTACGATATGTGTCCTGTTTCATTCGTCAAGCATATCTTAAGAGAGGATACGATTGAGGAATGGGACAGGAGATACGAAGTAGGAGGGACGGCCGTAGTTACGAATCTCTTCTTCCCAAGCGCTGCTGCTGCATACAAGATAGTTAAAAAGATAGGCATAACACACCACACCACCCAGATCCTGACCGGACACGGTGGATTCGCCTTCTACTTGCATAGATTCAAGCTGAAGGAGGATCCGTCGTGCCTGTGTCAGCCAGGAGTTGAGGAGGAGGAAAAAAAAAACGTAAATATTGACGCCAACTACTTATCGTCCGTTTAGTCGTAGACATTGTTAAAAAAACATACCGGTTGTCTGTAAAGTCGGTTTACTGACGATAGTTGAACGTGACAACGTCAACAACAACAACAACTTTAACAGCAACAACAACAATAATAATAATAATAATAATGAGGTAAAGGCAATGCGAGCTAACGCTGGTACTTGGTAACGATAACGGGTAACAGGTAACGCATGAGTCATGTTTTTTCGTGCGTGCAGCCGGCTCCATCGATTTATAAGACGTTATCACGTCAAAACGAGACTTTTAATATCACTAAAAACTTTTTCGAAATTGTCGTTTGAAAAATGAAGTTTCACCAACGAACTATAAATGACATAACAACCAAATGTCGGTAAAATAGTACAGTTCGTTGACTCCATCAAGGGAATGCCATCATAGATGCAGAGATGGCGTTAATGTAATAATATGGAGATGGTATTCTTTGGCAGTTCGCGTTCCGGGCTCCGGGCCAAAACCAAACATAAGTCAGGTTACAGATGAAAAATCAGTAATAAATTGTTTAAATGCTTATAAAAATCGATTATTAATCGATTATTCCTAAAAATAAAATCATGTATTAAAATAGATTTTTACTTTTAAATAATCGATTTTTATTCGTTTTCTTCCATAATCGATTATTTTTTCACAACCCTACTCTATTTCACGCATTTTCTACATAAGGTATGTATGTCATTTGTGCATTGTCGAAACCTTAAACTCCAATCTTAAATCTATGGTCGAAACTAAAAAACTCGAAAATCGAATTTCTGAGCCTTGTCTTGCCTTCAGTACCTAGTAC
Source organism: Phengaris arion (assembly GCA_963565745.1). NCBI lineage: Eukaryota > Metazoa > Arthropoda > Insecta > Lepidoptera > Lycaenidae > Phengaris > Phengaris arion. The sequence goes on along the minus strand of OY751451.1, from coordinate 1,832,946 downwards.
TACTTATCATCTATGGCCTTGTCCTTACTCCGTAACTACAAGCAGTGCGTTTACGTATTTATGAATCGAAATAATGTTAAAATAGTGCGACTGTTGTTAATGTTTGTTTAGTGGCATAGTTGTCGCATAAAAAATGGCTACATTGATACAATCTTATGAACAACAATATTCTATCATTACAGCTGATATAACAGCAAAAATTGGTAGGCTCAGGACAGCAAATGAAGGTAACTTTCATTATTACTAATTATAATACAAAAGGAAATGTATTTGAACAAATATAATCATATAAAGTAAAAGTTGCAAATAAGTAATTTGCAACCAATAATTTGAATTATTTCCAACTTTTTAGATGACCGAGATTCGCTACACAAGGAAATTCAGGGTAATTTCGAAGAAGCAAACGATCTGGTAAGTTATTGGAAATTCTATTAATACAGACTGTGCCACAGGCGGCATTCATGCCTAACACAGACACCAGCTCCTCACAGAAATATAATGCATATTTAATTTATATTACTAAACATGTTAACTTTTAAGATTATTTGAGAGGAGAAATAAAAATGAATTGATTATTATTTTAATATACTCACATAACAAAAATGAATGATGCAATATTATTAGTTATTTAATCATTTCAGTTGGAGCAATTAGAACTGGAGTATAGAGGATCAGGGGCTGGCTCCAGAGTGTCAGCATACAGAGCTGAACTCCAAAGAGTGAAGGATGAATACAGAAAAGTTGGGACTAATTCCGCTATGTGTAAGATATCTACATCATTACTTTTTTCAATAGTAATGCTGTAGTATATATAATAGTAGCTGCAAGACATAATAATATTCAGGCCATCAAAAATATCTGATACCAGAGCAGTTTGTTTTATCAATAATGTATTACTTTCAGGTGCGTAGTTACAAAAAATTACTTTATGCCGGTAGATCAATCTTCATGAAAATTTCAGGATAATGATGGTAGCTTTTTCGAGCACTACACACTACAATTTTTAATTATACTGCCTGTATTACTATATAATGGGTAAAAAATTGTCCACCAGATGATAAAATTCCCTGTAGTGCACAAAACACCTGTTATCCTGAACAAAATAATTTTTTTTGGAGACCCCTGAAAGCATAATCCTACATTCTCATGTAAATGTTTAAAAAATATTTTTCAGATAACATGGACAATAACGAAGAATATGACGACTGGTCAACTGGAAATGAACAGCAACAAAAACTCCTGGACAATACAGAGCGGTTAGAGAGGACAGGCAAAAGCCTCACAGAGGGCTACAGAGTTGTACTGGAGACTGAACAAATTGGTGCTGCTGTTCTACAAGACCTGAATTCCCAGAGAGAAACTATACAGAGGTCTAGAGGAAGGGTATGTACATAATATATTCCAATATGTTAAATATTGTTTACCAGATGATGCCTATAACTTTGTTGCAGTGAAAATGATACCTATTAGTGTATTTTACTTACACTGGTCGGCATCAAAGTTGTCGCAAAACAATGTATATGTGGAATTGATACATATTGACAAGCTTAATCCAAATATGCAAACATAATTTATCTAGCATGTCTAGTTTTGCTGCTATAGGCAACATTGACGCATTTTTAGTACATTTCTTGCATTAGCATTTAGATTTTTTACCAGTAAACACTGGACCGTGTATGTTGAGCATGCCACAGTGAGAGGTGTTACCTAGGCACTGCAAACATGGTAAAAAGATATAACACCTAGTGGTCCATATAAATGTTAGCTGATTTCTGCTAGAAAGTCTATCACGGAACAACATAATACAAAACTACACTATAGAGAAAAGTGATATATCAAATATAACTATTTGATTAAATCACTTTCTGTCTTTTTTATATGTTATTAGTATTTTAATTCATCTAAGATTATAACTAATATCATATGTCAAATATTTTTTTATTTTTTTATAGCAATACATATTTTATATGTGAAATTTCGTCAAATTTAAATAAGAAAAGCTAAAAAACTAAACGTCATAGAATCATTATGTAAACAGTTTTGGATTCAGTATATTAAAATCACACACACATCATGAAACAAAGTTCTTGCTCCCGGTCTTTTAAATTTATTTGCCGACCTGTGTTATTATATCAATGAGTCAATGTAAATCGAATAGTAATTTGTATTGTGGCGGAATATACCGCCGAAATATACCACCGCCACCGAGCATACCACCCGCTCATAATAGGGCTACCACCACTATTCCCACATTGGTATATATTATACAATATGCAAGCAAATATATATAATAAGTTTTAGTGACTTAAGTACAAAAAAAATTTTACCTGCAAGAAAGTGATGAACATTGTATTTATTAATATGAAAAGAACAGGTTGAATTCTTTATAAAAATCTGTTGATTTCAGCTCCGAGAAACTGATGAGCAGTTGAACAGGTCCACACGGCTGATGAAGACTATGATGATGAGAGCTTTGCAGGAGCGATTTGTTCTAGGAATAGTCTTCGTGGTGTTAGTAGCACTCATAGGTCTGGCAGTCTATCTGTCTGTCACATAGCTTCCACAAAATTTAGCCTAACGTTCTTGTAACTTATCCTGCTAGTTTATTATTTTTAAACCAACCTGTTTATGTGATAGATATGTAAATATGTATATGGTAATAATTATAATTTTGCTTTAAACCTCACTCTAACAATTATATGCATTGGATGACTTCACTATGAAGTGAAAAACAACCTACGCCTTAAAATTGTTAGAGTTGAAACATTGCACTTGTAACAAATATGTAACAATTTAAAAAAAGTATGTTATCGAGAGCAATTATGGTTAATTGTTTAAAGCTGCATAACTAACTTTGTAATATTTTGTATAGTTTGGTAAACATTGTAAATATGTTTGTAGTTTTTTTATTGTTTTTTTTTTCGTTTTAAGAAAAACAATTTCCAGTAAAAAATTATGTTTTCCGCCTGTTGCAAAATGTACTGACAAGTGTCAGATAGCTTATTTGCTTGTCTTGTCTATAAAGTAAGCATTTGTGAACACTCTATGTTCATTTATAGCTTCAAATCACATAAAACTTTGATTATGTATTACTAATATATACCTAACTTATTTTCATTAATTTTTATTTTATTTATATATGTTCTGTATATTATTTTTTATTAAAAAATATTAAAAAAAAAGAGTCTAAGAAACATTGGCTTTGCATATCATTCTGTTTTTATACTAGTAATTATAACTTGTATCTGCATGAGGTACCCATGAAGTCATTGCATGAGTCCATTCCCTGCACTGTACGCCATCAGCTTTTCACTGAACATCTGCTGCATCACTCTGACGCTGGCAACTCCTATTACAAGGAAGGCTATGCCAAAAGAAGAAGAAGATAAAGTAAGCAGCGACAAAACGTCCGAAAAACCGGCCAAGTGCGAGTGGGACTTAACATTTTACATGTTTACTTATTATTTCGTTATTTTGTACTAAGTTTTCAAAGTAAGCGCATTTTAAAAGTTAGGCATCTATAACTCCTAAACTAGCAAAGCCGTTATAATTTACCTTTAAAGTTCATCATACTACCGGTTGGACATGACGAAACATAAGTGTTCCGAGACGCAAACTACGCTATCCAATACTTATTAGAAGGCTGTGAAACAGGCCGATAGTATTTTATTACTATCTAGTTTATAAGATATAATTAACGTATACTAGTTCAATCAAGCAAGTGTAAAAGACGACAGTCTCATAGATCTCCTACTAATTAAGACTGAAATCAAGTGTAAAATGATAAATCTGATAGTAAAAAAATGCTTTTCAATGCAAAATTAAAAGTGTATAAAATGTAGTATGTTTTTTTTTACAACCAGTAGGTACTTTGCTGAGAATTCGAAATATATTTTTCAAGAATAAGATATTTAATTAATTGTATTGAAATTCGATATTTAAATATATAACTGATAAGTTAATCAATGGTTCTGTTTTTGTCTGTCAAGTGACTTTTCTAACGTATCAGGCTAATGGGATATTACATTGTCAAATATCTCTGATCATCTAAATGATCATATTTTTATTCCAATATAATTGACTATTTGAGTCATATATGTGTATTACACTATCAAAGTTCTTTGATCCTATTTTACATCATATGTGGTTACAATGGAGAACGCGTCGGTGGTGTGCGCTACTATTGCTTCGGCAGTATCCGCTATTTTTCTATTAAAAAAAGAGTCTCAACACTCCAGTCAAAGGGCGGCGCCATTACAAAGCGATTGCAGTACAAAATAAGATCAGTGAAAGAAATAAATATAAGATTTCAGTTCAAAATAGTGTCGGGCTCAGGCATGGGACTCGAGCTCGACTCGACAGATTGATGTCAGGGTTCCCAGATCTCAGAGAATTCGATTTGCCAAAAGACATCGTCGTTTTTTAGTATAGCTTGTTTTTTGTTATTTCAGCAAGATTATGCAAGTATATAATTAGAAAAAGAACTACCTACATTACATTATTTGAAACATATTAACGAACAAGAAATTAAAAACTCTTTTTTTTATATTAAATAACTGGCAACACCTGTTTCTATGACCGTATTGGATCCAATCTCTCAGCAAATGTCAAAAATCTATGATCAAGAAGAAAATGAATCATATGTCTATCGTACATTAGCCAATATCATTGATTCATAGATCTATGATCCAAGATAAATGATAGTGTAATATGCCCCTAAGACCGCAACATTGAATAGATTATACTATGTTGTATAAACATTTTTATTAGTAGGGCTAAGTATATTGTTGATAATTAATTACGGATATTTTGGGCATATGATTACTGCTTATATAACGACGTACGTATCGTACGATGCTGTTAAGGTTTGTATTGATGTTATTTAGACAAAGTCGTCGGCAAAGTAAGCAAGTTACTCTTAAAAACCCGTTTCCGTGCGATTAATGACCTCGGCGCCATAAAGAGCGCAATGTAATTTTGTTTAGTTAGTATATATTTTTTTTCGAAATTATAAAATATTTTTCGGATTAAACGTCTTTACATAAGCAGCAGATCAAATATCTGCGATGAGGGTGTTTGATATTTTTTCTGCCGCTATGGGGCAGACCCAACTCACACAAAGCGTATGGCGTAAGTGGTATCAAAAACGGTCTATAAGAATTTTCGATTCTTTTTCTGTCACCAGGCGGCGCTTGGTAGTCCGAAGGTCCTTGTCGTGTCAAAAAGCTGTCAGATGTCACGAATTTAAAAACCCCCATCGATTTCGAACATCCATATAATAATTATTATAGTTAAAATAAAACATTTAACTATGTGCATCTTTTAATTGCAATAGTTAAATGACAATTAAGTACACTTTGTGCACGCAAAAAGAACTCCCGCGGGAATCGTACATTTGCCGCTATCAAAAGTAGCATATGTCTTTCCTAGTAGTCTAATAAATTTTAAAAGTATATTTTATCAAAATCGGTGCAGTAGTTTTAGCAAACAAACAAACATACAAAAGAAAATCTTTATTATATGAGTATAGAATATACTGTAAAATTATTGAAGTTATGTCATTTATTACAAACAATAAAAGTAAAATACATTAAAACCTGGTTTTAATTTTTATCTTGCCTCATTAAGTTGTAATATTATGATTATGGATAAGTTCTTTTATAAATAAAATAACCTTTGAATATTTAAGGAATTCAATCATCTATAAATACTTAGATTAACAATAAAACATATTCTTATACTTATGCACTTGGTCAGTTACAAATAAATTATTATTTACAATATAATGTAATTTACTTTGACTGCCTTAAGGACCACTACCATACATAATATACAAAACAAATTATGCAGACGCTCATATAAATTAAATATAATATTATATCAATACTTTCAAAAATATTTTCTGTCAATAGAAGTTCTAAAGGATAATTCTCATAATTAAAAATGTAATACCCAGGTACGGTTCCAGTCTCAGTATATTTTGTCTCACTCGCACGCGCACAGTTTGTAGCGTGTGCGAAGGTGATCTTTACCCGAGACTGCAGCCATACTGCAATTTAACCATTTTTATACTTACAAGAATTGGCCTTCTGTTTCATATCGTCCTTCATTATGTATAAAAACAAACTATAAAAGTAACTAAACCAAGTTATACATATTATATTATATTCTTGCTACCTTGCTACATGACATCTGCTGTCAGTGAGCAATTTTTTTTAACTGTTAATACCATTCTCTGGTCCTGGGATGTCGCTGTTCTCTGTGAAATTGTTTGGGAGATTGTAAGGCGACCGTAAAAATCTCGCCCAGGGCGCTGGTATTGCTAAAACCGGCACTGGCAACAACTATTTATTTTGCGGGAGTGGCCCCATACACGTTTCCCGGCCTCCGGGTCGGGCCCCCATGCGCCGTTTGGAGTCGACCGCCGGTCTAGGTCGTGCCTGGTTTGGCAAAGTATTCCCCCTTTTGCTCGGGTTTCCCCCGCGTTCTGCCGCGGGGGTTCTTCCTCAAAACTGACACAATGCGCCCAGTACTCGTACTGGGCGCGTCATCCCCACCCCATGTAAAGTGGCTATAGCCCCTGGTTTTTGGTTCCTCGCCCAAGGCCCTCTTCAAGGGCCCGGCGTGAGAAGACGTAGCCTACAACTATTAATTTCTTAAATACATTTAAGCATTACATGTTTTGTGATCGCCTTCTAGTGTTGGTAACAACATGGGCTGTTACACACTTTCAAGTAGTTTTAAAGGCCGATCTAAAATGTTTGCCAATACGGCATTTGGGAAAGTTTGGCTTAAAATTAGTTTTCGAATTGCATGGAGTTTTACAAAATTTCGTATATCTGTTTGATTCAACAGCTTGTTGCATCAAATTACTTGAAGGTGTGTGACGGTTACTGTTTAGTCTTCTATTATAGTTGGTTTCTAGCGACAGGTGGAAAAAAGTATAATGACGTTTTAGGGGAAAACGAACTTTTTTCCGTTTTACTTAATAAACTAAAATAAACTTGTTTCCGTTAATTATCCAAAATTAGAATTTTTTTTTTCTTTATTAACAATCAGAAGTAGTTAAATAGCATTCATAATATAGTATACAATAGTCACCACAATTTACATCTGTAGAGCACAACATCGTGGTATGAATTGTTGGTTATTAGTTTAATTTTAGATAATATAATCTGAGAAAACCTTTCAGTTGTCTAATTTTGCTATGTAACAATTAAATAAACTTAACAAAAATAGAATCAATAGCAAATATTTAAACAGAAACCACGTTTTATTTCATGCTGAAACTATCCACCCATCAGAATACAAAATATTGGGAAACAAGTTTGTTATTCCTGAATGACAGCTTCATTCACCCCAGCTCGTACTATGAAACGCGGCACGCTGCGTAAACTAAGTCTGAGACTATAACATCCGGAATCCGGTAGGCCGGTGAAAATTCAGAGCACTGAAATATAGAACTACTTCGTGAAAATTATAATTTTTCCGCCTGCCTAAGAAACATACTATAGCTTCTCTTCTTGCGCCGTATCGTCTTCAACCGTCTGTCCGAGCGACACAAGCCGCATTCTATACCCGTTTAGTTTCATATCCTGAAATACGAATTATTTTATTTATGCTATCTATTGGCCCTTCAAATGATTGTTGTAATCCTAAACTCTATTTATTGTCCATAGAGTGGTGTCTAGTATTCATTCATCCACATGATTGTGGATGGAAGTATCATGTGGATAATATGGATGGATGTATCATGTGGATGGATGTACCATGTGGGTGGATGTACCATGTTGATGAATGAACCATGTATCAGTACCATGCGTGTATCATGTGGATGCACGTATCATGTGAATAGATTATGGACAGATGTGTGAAATACAAATTAATTGAAATTAATTAGAATTTATACACTAAGGTGTTTCTTTCACGGCCGAAATTAATATCGTATCTAAAATCTTACATTGACAATGTAAGATTTCAATTCAATCTTCAATCAAACAATTAATTCAGTCTTAGATTTTCAATCAAAAATTGACGAAGTTGACGTGAAGTTAATTCTAGGATCGTTGAAATGTATTGAAATCTTGATCTCAGATAGCTAAAATGAGATTAAGATTAATTATTAATTTCGGGCGTTAGTGTACAAAGCAGCAAGTCTAAGACTTACCTGATCGGCTAATAACTCCAACAAATCGTCCTGATCTTTTTTAACTTTTTCTAAATCCTCCGCACTTTTATTCTCCTTCTCCCTCAGAGCTGTCAGCTCGCCATTAAGCCGCGTCACTTCGGCGGTTAGCTGCTGTATTTTCTGCTCATATTCCCCCACCCTGGGATCGGGTTGTGCGGGGGCGTTAGGTACATGGACGTGATGGCTGTTCGCCGACATTTGTGCTTTTAATAACGTGTTCTCGTCTTTCAGTAGAGAATTGGCGGCTATCGAGTCGTTGAGTGAACTCTGAAAATAGAAAATAAGAAATGAAATCGTGCAGTACTTTAGAACATTACTTGATGGAATTCACGTTTTATAATAATAAGACACTACTTTTTACACTTTTATAGTAGAAAAGTGAAAAACATTTGCGCTTTTATTATACATAAAAACTTGTGCTCTCGCGCAAACTTTATTGATCTGAATCTCGTTATATCGCATTATGTGACACTGCGTAACTATGCACACTTGTTTAGATCCAATGAGGTTTTCGATATTATTTCTACCGCTAGGAGGCAGGCACACACAAAATGCCATATGGTGACGGAAGTGATTTCGAAAACTGTCATAAGAATAAGTCAATAAGAATTGTAGACACTTTTTCTGCCACCAGGCGGCGCTTCGTAAAGGTCGGGTCCTAGACCTGTTAAACAACTGTCAGATGTCACGAACTTAAAAACCCTCATTTGATCTAAACGCAAACAAAATAACAATGGTACGCTACCAATTTAAATGTCACTTATTTACCATTCAATCAATAATTAAATTTTTGTTAACATATGATGTGAACAATGTATGTATACTGCCCATCACCCACCTGCAGCGCGGTGTTGTGGTGCACGAGACTGTCCATCTGCTGCAGAAGCTCGTGCAGGCGCGCGTCCTGCTGCCGGATGAGGCTCTTGTACCGCTCCAGCTCGACCGTCTCCCCCTCCGGCGCGGAGCCGTTCTCCACTGCAGTTAGACTCTGGATCAGCCCACCTGAAAATATTTTTTTTTAAATCACAATGAAATCAGCAAGTGCCTCGTTTTTTTAACGGGGTTTTTACATTTATAATTATGTCTTCATAACTGACTAAGGATAGTACAGTAGTGTCAAATTATAGGGGACTCTATTGACGGTCAATTGACACTATTGACGGGCTACTGAATTTGCAGGCTGGACCGTGAGTATGACCCTTTATCTTCTAAGTTCATAGTGTTCTTTTTAATGTATAAAAAAACTCACTCTCAAGCATCTTGCAGAGTCGACAGAACTCGTAGTCTAATAGCAACTGGTTGGGGGCGGACGCTCGGGGCGCGGGCGTCTTCGCGGCGCGCGCGTACAGCTCGTGGCGCGACAGGTCCGCCAGGCGAGCGCACACATCGCCGCGCGTGGCGAGCGCACGTATCGTGGCCCGGGACTGATTCGGCACGCTGTCGTCGTTGAACTGAACACAGAGGCCGAGCACGAACGCGCACATACCTACATAAAAATATAAGCACTAAATAATTAACTGTAGACTAACATAATATTATAAGCCAGCAGAACACAAATCTTATTGTTTATGATCATTATATATAACAAATTATTAAATATATATTTAGTCATTAGGTTACATAATAATTATATATTATTATGTCACACTAACCAGACATTTGACGACCTCTATGGCTCAGTGGCTAGCGCGTTCGCGTTCAAGCCTGAGGTCACCGTGTGAAGGTCCCGCCAGGGAACAAAAAGTTTACTGTGTTTGTGGGTCATGTATGTGTATTAAATATGTGTAATATATAAAAAATCTCAAATATAAGTATAGTATAAAAAGTATTAATTTTTTTTGTTATCTGGTACCCGTAACACAAGTTCTTAGAGAACTTACCACAGGACCAGATAGACGTAGTGTAAAAACATCCATAGATATTGTTATTATATAGAACAGTCTCATAGGATATCCATCCATCCATGTGACACATGTGACTGTCATGTGGATGGATGATTATCCTCACTCAATCACCCTGCAGCAGGAACTCGGTGTCGTCGTGCTCGTTGGAGCAGGTCTGGTGCACGAGGTATCCGACGCCGCCCGGCGCGGACAGGAACGCGTTCACTGCGGCCGGGCAGTGGCTCAACCATGCTGAGAGCAGCATCAGCAGGCCCACCTAGTGATGACAAATAAATATAAGGTTTAGCAAAATCAAAAGAGATATTCGGCTAGTGCATAGAGATAATGTAGAATGTTTTCTCTTACAAATGTCACATTGGTTGTGTTTGATAAGAAACACCTGATTTTATTAACTATAGGAATTAGGAATCTTCCCTTCTGTTTCTTTTTCGGAACATCAGCCAAAATGACATCTCAGTATTTTTGAACATAAAGAGGTAAGGAGACAGGAACATAAGGAGGTTTGTGTTCTCATACACACACCAAAATTACTTAAATTTTTATTTTTATTAAACTTCCCTATGACACAACAGCCAACATTCATGTTAACTTTCAAACCACTGCTAATGTTCTTCACAAACTTGGATATGTTTAGCACTACCGTTTCCATGGTACTAGCATACTGATGAATTTGCCACAAAGTTCTCTAAATAAAATTATGTTATGGATACATATGCTTTTAAACCATTAAGTAAGGGGGGCTCATTATTATCCCAGGTAAGTCATAAAATATTAAAAATAAAGTAATATGTTATACACCTTAGCTTGAAGTTTCGTAGTTTGTTGTAGCAACAAAGTGCATTGATGTAGGAGTGATACTGGTGTAATCCCGACATTGGTAGCGAGCAGCACTCTTAGCAATTGCTCCTTTTGAACTGGATTATCAATCAATGAATGCATCAGGGCAACTGCCGAGAACCAGTTGGATAGTACATCAGATGAGAAGAGCCCACCACAGAGAATTTGACCACTGGTTAGACTTGACACATCTGTTGACGACGGGAGAAGTGTTTGCACTAAACTAGCCTGAGCCATTTCATTGTGGTAGAGATAGCATTGGAAACAATATAACACTGCACACCTGTAACAAATATTATATTATGTTGCTTGCAAGAGGTTGGAATAACATTGTTTATTACTAATCTTTCAATTTGAAAGAATTTGCTATTATTTTTTATTTGTTTTAAATTAATGCTTATGTACCTTAGAGGGAAGGGCTGTTTCTCATTGACCATAGACATTAATAGAACAATAATCGCTGGTCGCGGCGGATACGAAGGCGCAATTACATTACCCAGAAAGTCCTGATTATTCACATCACCCCTTACTACTTCACCGACAGTGTTTATCGTCTCTGTCAAAATATCAGCAGGCACACCGCTGGCCATCAAGATATTGCACAAGGACTGTAGCAAGCCAGAATTCTTCATAATCTTTTGGCATCCAGATATAATTTGTACAGAGAGTGTTGGTGATACAAGAGTCCGTACAAGTTGAAGCATACAATGTACATTTGATACTTTTTGTGGGGACCAACCGAGTTCCTCTGTTTCCTCAGGGATATTAAACATTGGCACTATCTTCTGTATAAAACTACCCTCTTTGAAAAAGGTTATGTTACTGCTGTTGTTTCTTAACAGATTCAACATCAGAAGCAAACAGTCTTCCACAATAATGCCACCATCAGAGTAACCTTCACTGGAGACTATTTCAAAGAGCCTGTCAAATGCATTTTCAAATGCAACAATTTTTTGTATATTGGCATTCCCTTTTGTCAATTTTACTAACAGTAAAAGTGCTTCATTACGTATAACCTCTCTCGTATCCCCCAAGAGGTCCATCATCTTTGAGACACCCATTGGCTTGTCAAGAATGATCTCTTGAATATCTTTTGTCCTATTGGTGAGGAGTGAAATTAATAGTTGTACAGCAGATAGTCTAACTCTAAAGTCATACTCATCCAGTAGATCCAATACTAGCTGTATGTTGTGAGGATCTTTTATGAACATCTCAGTGAATTGTTCACCAATGTTTGGTGGTATGTTTGGTTTATTCTCTTCGTCTTCAAATTGTGACGGACACACAATGTTGTTGATAGTGTCCAAGGCATAGTTTACAGTTTCATTGTCTGCTCTGTCTAATTCTAGCACCTGTAATTAAATTTTATAAATTCAATGTTAGATTGATAGATACATAAACACTTTATTGCTCACATTTATATAGGTATAATCTGTAAATTTTTGATGTTTTTTTTTAATATTTATATTAATTTAATTTATTAAAGAATCAATTTATAGTTAAAGAAATAAATGAATAATAGTTACAATTTCATTTTTTGGCTTTGTTGGATAATTACAATTAATAAAAGCCGAAAATACTTGCCTGTCTCAAGGCATCAAGTCCATGAGCACCAACTTCTAATCTATATTTACGTGACAAAGCCTTTAAGGCTCTACAAGCATCCCGGCGATCTTCAAGCAGTGTTGAGTTGGTGACACGTTCAATCAACCTCTCAACCTAGAAAAAGCAGATTGGTATTTAATAAAAAAAAAATGTTGAATTATTGTTACATTTTTGGTTCAGAACGTATTTTCTTCGTTAAATATATAGTTCTATAATGTTTACGCACTTCATAGATATTATTAACTTGTGTATCTGTTTATTAACTAAATGAAAATATGTGCAAAAATATCATAAAATATGTTCATCAATTTAGGTACGATAAGTACCAAATGTCGCAAATATAGCCCGGCCACTTGGTGAAAATGAATACATCAGGTATATTTATAAATAGATTATGCAGGAATTGGTCACTGATCAAGGCAATAACTTAAATGTTACCGTTTCAGCCACCGACGGCTGTTGTCCAGGTTCGGGTGCCCCTAACACAGTTTTTAAACCACTTTTGAGGAAATCCATATTTCCAGAATGTTTGTTAGTAATATAGCGTATAATACTCCACTTTAAATGTAGTTAAATATTATAAGTAAAACCATTTTACACGAAAACTTGGATTCGTATTTCATATTTTAGGACACGTCAAGATAATTTATTATGACAATTATTGTCAAAGTCAGTGTTTTTTTTATATATTTAAATATGACGTCGGCTCAAAACTATTTGCCAGTGTCAAGTTAAAAAGGCGGGTATAGAATTTTCATTTCAATTTTCAACACCATATTCCTAAATCGTCAAGTCTAAAGTCTAGTCAAAGTCCAAATAAATAGTCAGTGCAGTCAATGAGTTAAGTCAGTCGATTCAGTAAAGTGGTAGAAGCTTTACTGAAAGTTCCTAGGGAGTTTTAGAGGGAAGTTTACCACTTGCCTACACTTTTGCATGATAACGAATATTTAATGGTTAATATTCTACCAATATTACACACAAAGAACCGAATTAACACAAATTTATAAAGGAAATCCAAATCCACAACGTCACCCATTGAATTCCGCCAAAATTCCCATTTTTAACAAATATCGAATAAAAAGTTGTTCGGGCATAAGGTTAAGGCATTAAGGCATAAGGCATTCAACACTGTATTCATATTATCGTCAAGTCTAAAGTCTAGTCAAAGTCCAAATAAATAGTCAGTACAGTCAATGAGTCATGTCAGACGATTCAGTAAAGTGGTAGACGCTTTACTGAAAGTTCCTAGGGAGTTTTGGCGGGAAACACACAGATAGCACGTTTTTAGAAGTTGTACTACTTCCACACACTTGTGCACGTTAACGAATGTTTAATGGTTAATATTCTACCAATATTACACATTAAGAACCGAGATAACACGGGGAATTCAATGGGTGACGTTGTGGTTTTTGTATTTGGTAAATAAATTTATATTATTTCGGTTTTTAATGTGTAATATTGGTAGAATATTAACCATTAAATATTCGTTAACGTGCACAAGTGTGGGCAAGTGGTACAACTTCAAGAACGTGCTATTTTGAGTAAACTCCCCTCCAAAACTCCCTAGGAACTTTCAGTAAAGCTTCTACTACTTTACTGAATCGACTGACATGACTCATGGACTGTACTGACTATATATTTGGACTTTGATTAGACTTTAGACTTGACGATATAGAAATACGGTGTTGAAAATTTAAACGAAAGTTCTATTTCCCGCCTTTTTAACTTGACACTGGCAAATGGTTAATGGTTAAGCCGATGCCATATATATAAAAAAAAAGATTGATCAGATGAGTTTTGCCGGGGAGTTTAATGGGTGATATGTGCAATTCGTATTTCTTCATAAATTTGTGTTATTTCGGTTCTTAATGTGTAATATTGGAAGAATATTAACCATTAAATATACGTTAACGTATACAAGTGTGGGCATGTGGTACAACTTCTAAAAACGTGCTATTTTGTGTTCCGCCAAAACTCCCTAGGAACTTTCAGTAAAGCTTTTACCACTTTACTTAATCGAGTGATATGACTCATGGACTATACTGACTATTTATTTGGACTTTGACTAGACTTTAGACTTGACGATATAGGAATACGGTGTTGAAAATTTAAACGAAAGTTCTATTTCCCGCCTTTTTAACTTGACACTGGCAAATGGTTATAAGCCGATGCCATATTTAAATAAATAAAAAAAAATACTTGATCAGATTTTTTTCAATGGTGATTTTTAAAAATTATATTTATGCGAGTTTTAACGTTTACAAGAAAAATTAAGTGTTATTATTCTTCGTAAACTTAACTGCTATATTACTCGCAATCGCAACACGGTCAAGACTCATGTTACCATGTTACCGTAGACCTCGTAGTATTAAATTTTAAAATCATTATTCAAAATCCTTTTTAATTAACATCGATAAACAATGGCTACAGATTTAAACGAAAGTTTTATAGCTAAATATGAAAGCGTAAATACAAAACTAAAAAAGTAAGTTTATTTGAGCCTAATATTTTGCTATACTTTCATACATACATACATACATACTTACAAATTCATTACATTATCATAATTCATTATAATGTAATGAATTGATTTAATATATTAAAAAATCTGACATGACATTACAACAATAAATACCAATTTAATAACACAAATTATTATAAAAAATTATATGACATTAATAAAGTTGATACTCTGCTAAGCTATATTGTAAAAAATTTAAATAATTCATAATTTATTGAGTAAAACTCAATAAATTATGAATTATTAAAATTTTATTTTTAGTTTTATTTTGCAGTAATATTGCATATTGCACGCCATTGTGATGGCAGAATGTTAGAATAATAAGTAATTTTGTAAGACCACTGTACCTACAACATTCTTGCAATAAAAGGATTTGATTTGATTTGATTTACTTACATACTCATCAGTTTTATATATTTTTCATCCAGTCATTAGTTGGGATTGGGGAGGATAAATTACTTATATTTTTAGGCGTTTCCTGCGTAAGCCAAATGTTTCTGAAGCTACGAACGAGTTTATCGCGCTCGCTATTGAATGTGAACACTCGGAGCAACCAGCGTTTGCGGGGCAGATATACATAGGGGCTGCAAAATGTGAAGCATCTGCTGGCAATGCTCTCAGTGAAGCAGAACATTACCTTTCTGCGGCTAGACAGTTCATAAAAGCTGAAAAACAACTGTTTTCATTAAAGTTCGACAGTCCTGATAGAGAGAATTTGGAGGTAAATATGAAGTTTTGGTTTTATATTATCAGTTAAGTTTAACTAAGTACACTAAGCTGCTGTTGTCAAATCCTAAAATCTGTCCGCAGTTGAGATTGAATAGTTTTCTAGATGGAGCTTAGGTTACATAAAAGACATAAATGTAAGTTGATAAAAAAAATACTTTTACAGGCGGCCATATGTTGCTATATGCAAACATTAAACAAATATCCCAAGAATTCACCATTACGAGCATCAGTTCTTTTGGAACTGGCTAACAATTTAGCTAATTTGAATCACAGACTAGAAGCAATCACTTATTATGAACAAGCATTGAATAATATGAGTGACAAGACTATGAGATTAATGTGCTATAGAGATTTAATGAATGTACAGATTGACTGTGGTGAGTTTCTAATTTGCTAAGCAAATATAGATAATAAGAACAATTTTTTTATAGTAAATAGCATAGGCTACTCAATGATACTTAGATGATAAACATAAATTTTTTAATATATATGTCTATGCTATTATTGTATTTATTACTGAATTGGATTATTGAATTAATAATGTGTACCACATCAAATGTGATAATTTTTAAAATATTAGAATGGCTATCCTTAAATGATAGACATGCCAATGTGCACTTTTTTGTATACCTATAAAAGAAAAAAAATCCCACCATAAATTGTTTTGTTATATCATCAACAGATTAAGCAGCATTTTCAATGAAAACACCCAGACAGGTTAACTTTCCGACACCTTTAACAATCATGTTGTGCTATCTGTTTCACATATTTTCATATGTCAAACAGAATTTCAAAAACTTCCCTTTCAGTAGATGAAAACCCCATGAAAATATGTTTAGTCGTTTTTGAGTTACAAGTGGCCCTTTCCATGATTTTTTCAGATAAATATGATGCAGCATTACTGACAGCTAACAGCATATGTGACGGTGACTTCCTCATACCAGAAGGAATTTTATCAGAGTAAGTTACATAATTATGACATAACATTTATATTAAAATATAAATACTATTTATTATAGTACCTGTATTAGTAAGGGTCTTTTGAATAATTATACACTTACTAGTTGTATACCCAACAGACATTGTTGTCTTAACCATGAAATGCATGGAATGAATAAGGTTTTTTTTTACCTACAAAGGGGTATAAAAAATAGTTTACAACACATTCTCATACCTACAGTATATACCTGCAAAACTGCTGTCTCGCTCGCACAGTTACAACATAATAATTTATAGTCGTTGTAAGAAGCTTCTCGTCCACTGTTGTGTTGCCCTTTGTATGTCATTCTTTGCTGCGGTACGTGTGTAAAGGCACTTTACACTATTATGATTAAAAATTTCTTGTTATTTTGTCCAGAGTACCGATTTTAATACGACTACTTATACAATTTCAATGACGACTTTTATGTTTTATTTTCAGACTGCAAGTTACTAGAGTATTGCTGGGCCTGATTGTGGAGCCTGAGGAAGATGGTAAACCTGAGTCCCTGATGAAGTTGTATGAAGACATACTAAATGATGAGGATAATGATAGTAAGTGTATGAACTATGAAGACATATTTAATGATGAGGATAATGATAGTAAGTGTATGAAGACATACAAAATGATGAGGATGATGATAGTAAGTGTATAAAGACATACAAAATGATGAGGATAATGAAAGTAAGTTTAATTTACTGAAGAAACAGTTGCACATTAAGTAAAAGACTTAAATGCTGGTTGAAGAATTTTTTATTCACGGTTTTACCGTGGCTGCTTAAATATATATACCACATGTACACTGTACTTTTTCAGGATGTAAAGCCTTTGCCTTCCCCAAGGTCTACTCTATATCTGTGCCGAATTTCATCAAAATCGGCCCAGCAGGCTCTGAGCCTATTCAATACAGACAAGCAAAACGATTCTTTCCTCTTTATTCTTAGTATAGATGTAGGCTATAACTTTATTGGCATAAATCAGAAAAATTACTAATGTAAACGATGGAAAAATTATCCTGTGGGCTTTAAATAGACTAGCGTGAATGTGTAAAGTGCATTAGTAATTTTTTTTCAGATTTGCTGTTTAATCCAGACCTTAAACTAAAACTGCAGTCAATAATCATCTCCTGTGAAATCTCAGACAAGCATTCTCTTGTCAACATCTCTGTAGATGCAAAACAACACTTGACAACACAGCAGAAACATTTGATGGAGGCACTGATACAGAGTAAAGACTATGTAAGTTGTAGATATTAAAAGTAATATTTATTTTAAGGTTCTTTCAATCAAACAAAATATGTATCTTTATATATTTTAATATAAAAAGATTTACCAATAGCTAACCCATATTTCTTTTGTTCCTTTTTTGTTGATTTAAAATCAAACATTTGTAAATATTCACAAAGAATAAATTTACTTTATAATATTCTGGTTAATAAAAGTGATTCAAAGTTAAGATTTTTTTCTTATATCCTTCCTACTTATATCATTGTTAGTGTTGGGTATAGTATTGGTATTGCCAAATACTATGGTATTGCCAAAGTTGACAGTTTTATCAACAACCACATTGTCTTTGACTGTAACTTCGTTGCCAAAGTGTGCGGCATTGTCAACCTTGCTCAACTGGGAATGTTCCCAC
Source organism: Phengaris arion (assembly GCA_963565745.1). Lineage (NCBI taxonomy): Eukaryota > Metazoa > Arthropoda > Insecta > Lepidoptera > Lycaenidae > Phengaris > Phengaris arion. The sequence goes on along the minus strand of OY751451.1, from coordinate 1,814,545 downwards.
ATTTCTTCAAACTCATCCTCATCATCATCAGTTTTAACTTTCTGGATCTCATTGGATTTCTGCCAGCAATATTCAAATGGGTAGCTGATGTTGCGGTTATCATCTGGTGCAATCTCAAAACGTGATGATAGTGCATTGAATGTTGAATGCACACCTTCCAGTAAATTGACATCAACTTCTTCAAAACCAGTGATAGATTTGAACAGCTCATCAGCTGATATAGTGTCTGGGATGTTTTTCTTCTCAAAGAACTGGAATAGAAAAATGTATTCAATTCAAAAATTAACATCTTACATACACTGTTCAAATTAATCTTAATCTAAATAATTGGGTTTACAATTATTGCACAACAGAAATTTGTTTGTCATCAAAATACAAAAAAATATATTAGAATTGAGTTGACAAACTAATATAATGTTGTGAAACATTTTAGTCAGCAACATTATGCAATATGTTAAAAGTGTCTAGCTCAGCAGAAACACATATAAACAACACATTACTTACACTGATCATATTACGGCAATCACGTAATAGAAATTCCAAGCCGTGGGGATGATCAGGTTGCACCGACTGGGAGACATCAATCAACCAGCATTTGTCTTCCCACCAGAGTATGTTATACTCTGACAAGTCAGCATGCACCAAGTGGCCTACATTGTACAACTTATGCATTATATCTATAACCTCTCTGTAAACGCTCTGCCATTTCTCGGGCTTCATTATAACATCCCTCAGCTTTGGAGCTGGCTTGTTGTCTCTTCCGATGAAGGACATAAGCAGAACATGTTTCTTTAAACAGATCATTTCAGGGCAGTTTATGCCGACCTTCTTTATTCTTACCATATTATGCATTTCCTTCTCTGCCCACATATGGATAAATTTTCTTGGGTTCTGCTTGGATAATCTATCCTTAAATCTATAGTCAGCTTCAATGTACTTATCTCTGGCTTTAAACTCATTGAGGGTAGTTTTAAACACTTTGATCGCACATTCCTTGGGCAGTACCAAATCAGGATAGGATTGATCAGCATTAGCGTGGATAACTACAGACTCCTTGCCTGTAGATATTATTCCATTGATGGTCTCCAAGATACCGTTATTGACCAGTTTGAACAGTATGAGTCTGGTGGCTTCATCCAGACCCATTTCGGCAGTGGCTTGACTTTCCTTACGATCTAACATTTTGTTTTTTCTAGCTTGATTATGTCTTGAATGTTCTTTTAGTTGATTGAACACAGAGTTAGGCAGTTTCATGTCGAACCCGGCACCATCGCCCGTGCATACATCAGGTGGAAATGCCATGACTTTGCAAGCATTCCTCCTACCATTTATGACACTATCATGTTTAGTGACCATCTCCCCATCTTTCATGATGAATCCTCGTTTCGGGAGACTCGCAAATTCTTTCTCGTTGGTTTCAAATCGATCCCAGTCCTTCTTGTGTGCGAATTCTAGTTCGTCCTCGTCAGATTCTGAATCGTAAATGAGATGCTCGGGTACGTAACGATAGTTATCGTACGATACAGAAACTTTAGCGTCACCATTACGTTTCTTCTCCACACGCTTTATTTCGCTGTCGTGCTCTTTGTCGAACTGATTTTGCAGCACTTTTGCAATGATCGCGTCTGAGTAGCAGCTGTCTTTAATCTTGGATTCTTCGATTTGCTGGAGGACTAGAGGCGATATATCCTCTAATTCAGATTGCGTAATGGCTTGGTGCTCCGTTATGATGCCCGATATTTGTTCCGCAAACTTTGTATCCTCTTTCACTTGCAGCCCTTTGGCGTATTCTTCCGACATTATGTCGGATAGATTTTGTGTATCGACTGTTGCTGAAACTTTCTTCCAAGGATTCGACATGTTTGTATTAATATAAAAATGATAGATCGTTTATTTAAAATTCTAATAAATAATACAATTTAATATAAAATAACGCGTATGTTCGCTAAATATTACACAATATTTGTTAAAACTGCAAGATAACACAAGGTTAAATGCTAAAACCATAAATGATAAGTACTACTACTGAGATAGATATTTCACTTCAACCTGTTTGACGGTTCAAAAATGAAGGTATGATGTAGCTCCTAGCGCCACCTGGTTAAGGTGCAGTTGCACTACATAGCAGTATATAAAGGGTGCAGGGAAAGAAAGATCATTGTCAATTTTTTCTAATATTGAGTTAAAATTGCGTTGACAACTCCTATTACAGGGGAGGCTATTCCAAAAGAAGAAGAAAAATAGTTAACAGTGCCATCTAGTAGAAAATACGAAAAGCTTTTTGGTTAAGAAACTTTAAAATGTTAAAATCAATCAGTGTGCACGTGGGACTTAAAAGAAGTTAGTACGAATGTACCAATAAAAGATCATAGTCACCCCTCCTGTTTTCAAAAAGAAAATCGTCTACGGACTCTGATTCCCCGCGTTTCTCGATCTGCCAGAAGCAATGCGTAACAAAAACATAAGTAGATAAGCATGTCTGTAATCAAAGTATCAATATGAAAAATGTAAAATGGATCATATTCAACTGACTCTGATTTTTCTTTAAAGTAATTTTACGTTAAGAAAAACATTTTTTTATATTAATTAAATTTAGGTACAAGTAAAAGGTATCTGCTGTAATAATCTTATTACCTATATATAGTAAGTACCAGAACATTCTATAGAATGTTTTTTTAATAAATTATTCTATAAGAATAATAATGTTTTATTAATTATCTCAAACGCTGCTCTCTTTCAAAAAGACGCTGGAGTCGATTTGTCTACTTTGACAGTTGAATGAACTACTTTATGAAAATCAAGGTCTTTGGAACATAAAATTACGACATATATTATATCCCGTAAATTTAGCATTATATTGAAATCTATACCTATATATATACCGTATACCGTACAATAATTATCGCACACATAATATATTTTTGTGTCTACGTACGATGTACGATAGTATATTATTATCGTACGCAGATTGTACGATAATTTCCATCATGATGCAAAATTTGAGAATTTATATTATTTCACTCGTCACACAATTTTGTCCAATAAAATCTTGGGAAAATACCGGAAAATACAAGTTCTCTGTTCTTATTGGTTCTCAGGATCCGCTCTGATAAGTTACACCACTGCCGAACCTGTAACTTTATTCAGCGCCTGCTGTACACGCTTTCTTATTGGTTAGCATCTACCAATGCGAACAAGAGAATATAAATTCGATATTTCGATTTTGTTCATACTTCATACGTTTAAAGTTGGCAGTCATTTCGATAAATTATTATGGTTATATGCATGGGAACAGTGAAATTTTGTCCGAGTGAATTTTAAACTTGGCGTGTTTATTGAACTTGAAGTGGAAAGGGAATCGGTTAGTACCATTCGGTCAGAACACTCGTAAAACATTTGGGTTTCAGTGTTCTGTTGATTTGAAAAAGATAAATAAAAAAGATAAAAGGTGGTTTAAAAAAGATAAATAAAAATTATTTATGATAGACATTATCCTAAAAATACGATAATTTAGATCCATGTACGATAATTTTACGCCCCTGGTACGATAGTCAGTCCGCTTCAAGTTGGTAAAGCTGATCGACTCCGCTTGGTTTGTGAATTAAAATTAAAATAAATGCTCGTAAAAAAATATAATTTCAGTACATATTTGGTGAAATAAAAATTGTAACAGTGCAAAGTTTGAAAATAAGTGACTTGTGTAACAAAAAAACTGTGCTTAATTTCTCAACTACTATTCGCTATTTTTATATTTTGAAATTGAACAAAACTGAACACAGAACCGAAATTATAAGCAGGAAAATAAATCTATTGATTACTACAAACGGATTTTGGTAATCACACAATTTTATCAATCTAATAATAGAAAAATGACTATATAATTATAGAAAACTATAATCAACGAATGCACGCTTAACAAGTCATATGAATTTAAATACCTACCTACTGCAAGTAACAGCTGTTGTTGATATACACATCGACTCGACACGTTATTATTAAATTAGTATATTAAATAGCCTTAGGTATGTTACAAAACTACTGACAAGTAACACGAACTGAATAACTGGAACTACGAAACGAAAAATCCAAACAGTTGCTGTTTGGTTTGAAATTTTGAAAGTTTGGAGGAAGAATTTAATATTTGATATTTCTTTCATTCTATGTCATTACATCTACCTACCTATGAGAAATAGGAACCGCAAGAATAGTTGTTTATAAGACTGTACTTAAATACAATACCTAATGATAATGTTAACATTGCCTTTTGGTGTGTTTATTTTTAGTCATTATATCGTGCAGTTTGTATTGAAATAGGTATATTCACATCATATTTATTGTGCTACCAGTAAGTAATATCTAGGCGAAGTAAGAGCTCTAGAAATATAAATTGGTGTAAAAATATAAATTTTCATGCATAACTAATGTAATAAGTGTATACTGTAATAATGAAAGTAGGTATGTAAGGTAAAAGATGTTAAATTAGATTGAACTAAGTAAAAGTACCAACCTATTATTTTGCATGGACATTGGTATTAAGATTAAACAGCAACAAATTATTAATACTTAATTGTGCAAGTAAAAACTCTAAAATAAAAAAATTCCTCAGTTAAAGAATACTTAATTTATTTAAAATTATTGTTATGCTGTAACTGCTGTTAATTATTTCTTAATATGTGTTTGTTTTATTTATAAGAATATCTGAAATTACATGTCAAAAGCAAAGAATATAATAACCAAAATCCACCTAAATCCACCTAAACATTACATTTACCTGGTAATTAGCCTAAAAACCAGAAGTATCGAGTCTGATAGCCACATAATATTATTTAAATCAAGACTTCTATTCAGCATAAAATTGGGATAATAGCATGTGCTGTTTGTAATATATTAGGTACATACATATAATATACAAAATGAAATGAAATGATGCTTTATTTGGTGAAAATATGATTACATATAGGTGTTACATTTTTACATTAGTGCGTGTTAAGGACAGCGGCCTCGTAATGTGAAACTTGAGTGAATTTAAATCTAAACAATAAACGAGTGGTTTAAACAGTACATAAAACTATAACAGTGAATACTGAGTGACTATATGTATAAATTTATATGGCATCAGTGTATAAAATCGTGTAAAAATGGTGTTTTATCGAGTTCGGGTTATTTTGCTCATATATATTTAACGACAGCTAATTTTAACGTAGCTTCTTTTCATTTAGGTAAATAAACATAGTACATAACGTGTAGTGTAAAGCTTAAGTTTATATAATAAATGGTAAATAAATTATTAAGAAAATAGTGGTGAAAATTGTACAACATTTCGTATAAGTTGAACTTAAGATGTATATAACTTTTTTATGGAATAAGATTTCTAGTATATAAGGATTAATGTATATGGTCATGGTAATAAAGATTTTCACACAACGCGTTTTGCTTCACTTGGCTCATGAAAAATGGGGAAAATTATGGAAAATAGCCGTATAGAGAGGTAAAAATGAAATGGAAGATCGGCCCGAAAGAGGCGTACGGGCGGGGCTCTCTATACGGCATTGCCATGAGCCAGGTAAGCAAAGCGAAAAAGTGAAAAAAATGTTCTCCTCAAATAAGTGTTTATTATCGCCCCGGCTCTGCCCAAATCGATGTAACCTTGCTATCTTCGAGTCTATCTGAGCCGGCGGTTGAATCCCTGTGGAATAATACAGTCCCCTACAGTAGTGCGTGGTCCTTTGGTGAGCCGAATATCAAGATCGAAGAAATATTCGAAGTCCATATCAAGTTGAAAATAACGAAGACGGCACTTAGAAAAAATTGGAACAGCTGTTTTGGACATAGAAAAAATTCCGAAGATTCAAGATAGAAATTTTTACTGAAGACTGGACTTAGAAAATTTTCGTCAGCTGTTCTGAACATAGAAAAATTTCCGAAGATTCAAGATAGAAATTTTTACTGAAGACTGGACATAGAAAATTTTCGTCAGCTGTTCTGAACATAGAAAAATTTCCGAAGATTCAAGATAGAAATTTTTACTGAAGACCGGACTTAGAAAATTTTCGTCAGCTGTTCTGAACATAGAAAATTTCTGAAGATTCAAGATAGAAATTTGTATCGAACATTGGACACAGAAGAATTTATCAAGCTAGAACATTGGAAATTTTATCAAGATTTATCAACGGGAATCAACGCCAGGGATTAGATTGGACTCAGAAGATCGGACTCGGGGATACAAGGATACACCGCTGCGAACGGAAGCAAGGATTCGCAGATTTTTACCGAAAAACCTCCCGAAGATTCTTGAAATTGGAAAATTAACTTTGAAGATTAATATTTCAGATTAACATTTGAAGATTAACATTCGAAGATTAACTTTAACATTTGAAGATTAACATTGGAATATTAACTTAACATTTGAAGATAGTTATGACCAGAAGTCAGAGTGGGGCCGAGGAGAACCAGCAACCACGTCGATTTCCGGATCCGCCACGATCGCCGTCCGCTATCGCTACGAGCCAGCCGCCGCCGATCGAGGGAAGAGCGGATCTGCTTCAAACTATTTTGAAACCGAGACCAGGTACCAGCAAGGCGCCTGCACCCTCGGAAGTACAAACCCTAGCCAGAAAGAAGGCTATTTCAATTAGATTGCGTCGATCGACAGCAAGTGTCGTCGCGCGTATGCATTACGAGGCGGAGGAGAAACTCGCCGCTCTTCGTAAGAAGGAACTGCAGATCGAAGCAGAACTTATAAAGATGAAGCTCGCCGCTGACGTCGCCGCTGCAGAAGATGGTAGCAGCCCCGACGACGACGAGCCATCAGAACAGGTGGAACAACGTGTCCGAGCCTGGCTAAGCGAACAGGGTCCCGAACCCGAGGAGGCTAGACAAGAGCCGACATCTATGGAAGAAAGAGAAACGCCGAAGCCAGAAGACATGCCACCGAAGGGAGCCCAGAAGACGAGGTTCGAGTGGCCGCAGCAACGCCGCCCACGCTCACCCACACCGCCCACGTCTAGGGTTAATGGGGTGGAACATCTTGCCGAAACACTGGACAAACTGCTGAACCAACGCCAGTCGCGCCAAACTACGGAGTTGCCTATATTCTCGGGCGTACCCACCGAATGGTTGCCATTCAAAGCAGCCATGGAAGACACCACTGCGTTCTACAAGCTCAAGCCGACCGAGAACTTAGCTCGTCTGAGAAGCTGCCTACGGGGAGAAGCGAGAGAAGCCGTGGCACCACTGCTGAGCGTCGCGACGCCGCCCGAACAAATTATGAAGACCTTGGAACAATGCTTCGGTCGACCCTAGGTTATGGTCGATCGCATGATGGAAGACCTGAAGAAAATACCGAGGCTCGGAGGTTCGGCGGCAGAACTCAACCAATTTGCAGTGAAGATTCAGAACACGGTAGCCATCCTGAGGAAGCTGAGGCACGGGTACCTCTTTAACCCGTTACTCACGAGAGACATCCTAGAGAAGCTCAGCCCATACGAGAAGAGCAAGTGGTTCGACTACGCAGAAGAGACGTCGCGCTTCAGGAACGAGCCCGATGTCGTACTTCTCTCTGAATTCTTAATGAGAGAAGCGGACAGGGCGCTGTGCTACGGGTTCAGCACGGCACCGAAGAAGAAAACACCGCATCCACCTCCTAACAAGAACGAAGCCCGAACAAGAAGGCCAGTCTTCGCGATAGCAGACGGGGGCAGGGATTCGCCGAGTCGCAGCCAGCCAAACAGAACACGTGAAGAGTCAACGAAGTGCCCGTTATGTGCCGAAGATCACGCTCTGTTCCGCTGTGCTGTTTTCAAGAAACTGTGCATGCAGAAGAGGTGGGACACAGTCAAAAAGGAAGGGCTGTGTTTCCGGTGCATACGGAGCAGGCACAGAAGATACAACTGCAGAGCGAGGCCGTGCGGCGTGAAGGGCTGCAACTTGCCTCATCACGTGCTGCTGCACGAAGACAGGTCCCACAGACAGAGGACGCCGTGATTACCGCATCGGTCACCTCCGACCGCGCGGTGAAACTTAAGATGAGAAGAATTCAAGTCGTCAGTCCACGGGGCGAAGCGGATATCTTCGCGCTGTTCGACGAGGGCTCGACAGTGACACTACTGGATGAAGACGTCGCGAAGGCTATCGGCGCAGACGGCCCACCGAAGGTGCTGAGGATGCATGGGATCAATGCCGAGAGAAGGTAAGAAAAAAGCCGACTCGTACAACTTGGCGTACGGGGTCACGACGGTACCAGATATGACGTCACTGCGAGAACCGTGGACGGATTGAACCTACTCACTCAGTCCGTCCCGGAATCACTGTTCCGACTTGCTCACCTGCGTGATCTCAAGAACGAAGAGATATGCTATGAAGACAAGAAACTCCAACTTCTCATCGGCACGGACAACTGGCAGCTCATAGTATCCAGGGAGCTGAGGATCGGCAAGAGAAACCAGCCTGCAGCCTCGAAGACGAAGCTCGGCTGGGTAATTCATGTAAGCATCCCCAGACGCCTCATAAAGCAGGAAGAACACGAGGTGTCTACGATCGAGACCCGAGGCGAACGACTGGAGGAAATGGTGAAGAAACACTTCGAAATAGACGCATTGGGAATAGCGTCTAAGGCTAAGCTGAGCAACGAGGAGCAGCGAGCCATCGACCTCTTTGGCAGAACGGCCAAACGAACGGAAGACGGTCGATTCCAAGTGGGACTTCTGTGGCGCACGAACGGCGTCAAGCTACCTCTTAGCTACAACAATGCGTTAAAGAGGCTCAAGAACTTAGAACACAAGCTCAAGAAGAACCCCCTGGACGAGGCGCAGTATCATGGGCAGATGAAGAACCTCATAAACAAGGGATATGCGGAAAAATGCGACGGGACAGAGGCCGGAAGTGACATCACATGGTACCTGCCACACTTCCCGGTTAAAAACCCAAATAAGCCGGGAAAGTTGCGACTGGTTTTCGACGCAGCGGCGAGGACAAACGGCGTGAGCCTCAACGATCACTTGTTAGAAGGGCTTCCTTCTAACAACCTTCTGACCTCACTGCCGAAGATACTGTTCCGGTTCAGAGAGGAAGTCGTCGCTGTGAAGGCCGATATAGAGGAGATGTTTCTTCGCGTCAAGGTCAGAAAAGAAGACCAACCGGCCCAGCTGTTCCAGTGGAGAGAAGACGAGGGCGAGCCGCCGTCCGCATACAAGATGGCAGTAATGATCTTCGGAGCATCGTGTTCACCGTTCCTGGCACACTCAGCCTGGAATCAGAACTCGGAAGAATTCGCCGAGTCGCATCCCGAAGCCCATCGCGCTATCACCGAAGCCCATTACATGGATGACTACGTGTCTACGTAGTCATCCATGTAATGGGCCTGGATAGCTGTCTAGCTATCCAGACCACCAGAAGGCCATGCAGATCGTGGAACAAGTGGACCAAATACATAGAAAAGGTGGCTTCCACTTAAGAGGCTGGACGAGCAACGACTGGAGGGTAGGGTTTGTACTATTCGTTTAATTTTACTATTCGAATAAAATGAATACTTCTAGAGCCAAATATTCGAATATTCGGATATTCGAATATTTTTTGACATTGATTGAAAATAACACAATATAAATTCAATACATACAAGAGCAGCTAGACTGCGGTGTGGTTTGATTGCAGCATAATTATATTCAAATAAATTACAGTATGTTCATTTGTTTTATTGTTTATTAATAAAAAAACACATGTATCGTTTTACAGAGTAAACTTAGAGATATGTATGAATTATTAGGATAGGTTACCTATAATAGGTAATCAAAAAAGTAACTATAATTACTAGGAAGAAGTAGTAGCTTAACTATTTAAACTAAGTAATCTTTAATTTAAAGCCCAGTTCAGGTATAGGTAATAGGTACCTATTTTATATCACAATCAACACAATCAACATTATCAGGTTAAGTAATATTTTTAAGGTTTAGTTCAGTTTTACTTATCATTATCAATTATCACAATCAACATTAGGAACTAGAATAAGTAACTAGGGTAAGTTATCTTTTAATTAGGGTTCAGTTCAGGTTTTCTTAAGTAACACAGTCAACATTATTAATTTGTACTTAATAGCACTAGATATACATATTTATCTTAACTAGAACTAGAATAGAACTTTGGTTACATTTTACATAACATTCACTTAAGTTTTATAATCAAAACAAAATCGTATTTCTTTTAGACTCAAACATAAACATTAACATTACAAGTTAACAATCAATTACTGTCTATTTTAAACTTTGATAGTATGAGCGTAGAAAACTTAGGGCGTCCAAAGTATTGGCATTCATCTTTGTTCTTAAGCGGTTACAGAAGTAACTCGCTGAAGAAAACACCCTCTCAGCTTCGACACTGGAGGGTAGGATGGAGAGCAGTAAATTATATGCTCGGGTTAAATGTGTACCACGTTGTCCACCGCTATCAAAGGGAGCCATCTCCACTTGGATTTTAGTGCCAAGATCCAAGACCTCTTCTCCGGACTGTCGCAGCTGTAAAGATTCAGCTGCATCATTTTGTAGCTTGCGACGCCGCTGATCTTTCATAGACATACTGTTGCCATCATTGCTTTCTGTATCTCTCTTTGTACTCGTGGGCTGCTGCGGTTACGGTCTTCAGAGTCCGCTGATGGCTCGAAGTAGCTGTTCAATTTGATTATTGTGTTTTTACCACGTTATTATCAGGGTTTTCGAATGGATATGAAGACCTCCCTTCACTGTAAAATTTTGTAGAATTATTTAATTGTATTTGAGAGTGCCGCTCAGCTCTGGTAGTTGTCGTTCTCCAATTCTTTGTTTCAGTGATACTAAGAGATCATGGCTCACATCATTTGATTTCACCGAGTTTCTCAATCATAAACTTCAACGCTGTTTCAGTCATTATCAGGTTGGCATTTTCTTCACACAAAACTTCAACAGTAGCCTTGATCACTTTCATTGTGTTGGAGAGTTCTTCGAGTCGCTTCATCTCTTCTTCTGAAAATGTCATATGGTTGCCATGATCAATCAACCCTTTTTGGACTACAACTTTCAGTGTTAGAAACCGGGACAACATGTCAGCAAGGCTGCTCCAGCGTGCCTTGCAATCAAGTATTAGTATTATTACGCAATCCTGTCTTTCCTTCCTGCGAAGCATATTTATATAAGGATTCTGCTCGAATAGGAGATGAACGAAAAAAAATCACAGCTTTTCGGACTTTGCATATAATATCTTTAAAGTTTCGCGCAAGCGCAAGTCTGACCGTTGAAGTGCTGGCATATTCAATGGACACATCCAGTGTCATACCTGGCCCTGTCCAGTTCATCATTTTCGCTTGCTTGGTCAGTGTCAGTCTCATCAGTATCAGTGTTAGTCTTATCGCTGTCTTCGTGACGTTCATATACCGTACATTTTGAGACGACGTCCACTCATTGAGGCTGATGGTGAATTTTATACCCAAAGATTTCAGAAGGCTTAATTCCTTTGTTAGTTCTGCCTTAAGTTGGTTGCTTTGGGTGATAACAATTTTCTTTATTGTGTGGGGAGACTCAGGCAACTTATAACGGCTTTTAATGAATAGCTTGCGTATCGTTTTGGATGAACAGATTCGAAAAAACGACAGACCATCTAAAGCTGCTAACATGGAGATCATGTCTTCGGCGCTATCTTCAGATTTGAAGTAATCCGTGAGTCGCTTTTTCTGCTTCTGTACTTCATCATCGGCATTCTCTTTGCTGCCACTTGCAGTAACTGTAACCTCATCAGGATTATTGAATTTGTTTGAAGAACAATAACTTAGATAAGTAATAGTTTAATGTTTTAAAAATCGGAACTGTTTAACACAACTCGCATAACCAAATCAGTAGCGTAAGTAGGTAATTAATATGTATACCACGTCAGAGGAATGGAGAACGCCGTAGTAATTAATAGTAATATTTTGTGGGGTTAATTAGGTTTGTCTAATTAAAATACTTACGTGAATGTCACCGCGCGCAGGTAATAATAACACAATAAAACTCTCTCTTATGATGCGCGCTGCGCTGTCGTGTCGCTGGCGGTGACTGAGTGAAGTAACCGCTGGCGTTGACTGAGTGAACGAACGAGTACAAGGACACAACAGGGTGGGACTCATGGGCAGGGTTGAAATCAGTAAATTATAAAAAAAGAGCACATTTATGACTTTATTAACTATTCGAATATTCGGATAATTTAAATGAATTATTCGAATTTGAAATTGGATCGGATATTCGAATAAAATGAATATTCGAATATTCGAATTGCAAACCCTACTGAAGACCGCCTGGCCGAGAACACTACACAGCGTGTCACCAAGGACGAGCAGAAGACCCTGGGCATGCTGTGGGACTCCCGTGGCGACAAACTAAAATTTAACACGTCGCTATCCAGAGTCCACAAGGAGGTTCGCGAGCTTCAGCGTGCACCAACGAAGAGAGAGGCCCTTAGCACGGTGATGAGCATCTACGACCCGCTGGGACTGCTGAGCTGCTACACAATCACCGCCAAAGTCATTCTACAAGGCTTGTGGCGTCAGAAGCTGGACTGGGACGAGTCGCTGCCCGCTGAGTCAGCCCAAGACTTCGCCCGTTGGCTGACCGACATGGAGTACATCAGTCAGCTCGAGCTACCTCGGAGTTACAACGGGGGGGAGCCCGACGAGAAGCCGGCAGCTGCACGTATTCTGCGACTCGAGTAAGGACGCATACGCCGCAGCCGTCTATTGGAGGTTGGAACAAGAAAATGGGGAAGTACGAGTCGTGTTGGCCGCCGCCAAGGCTAAGGTGGCGCCGCTGAAGGCACAAACAATACCAAGGATGGAGCTACAGGCTGCCCTGATCGGGGCGAGGCTGGGAAACGCCGTCGCCGCAGAACACAGGTGGAAAACGGACACGGTTTTCTACTGGATCGACGCACAAGTAGTTCTGTGTTGGATACAGAACGGCAGCCGCAAATACACACCGTACGTCGCACATCGGCTAGGGGAGATCGCCGAGCTGACGTCTGTCCACCAGTGGAGATGGGTGAGTACGAAGAGCAACGTCGCCGACTTAGCCACCAGAACGGGCAATGTTCCGAAGGGCGACGAGGACCCTTGGTTCCAGGGGCCGGACTTCCTGCGCAGGCCTGTGATCGAGTGGCCCGCGGAGAGTCCCGCTACAATTGAAAATCAAGAAGAATACGTCGCCTTCCACACCACGGAGGCGAGCGAGCTGAGCTGTCTACCAGATGTGACGCGCTTCTCGAACTACGAGCGCCTCATAAGATGTACGGCGATGGTCTTGCTGTTCGTCGAGATGTGCCGAGATCGTCGGACCCACCTCGACGTACGACACCTGAAGAGGGCCTAGAGGTTGTGGTATCAAAAATCACAACGAGACAGCTTCGCACAAGAGATCGAGAAGATGGCAAGTGGCAAGACGGTGCCTAGATGGAACTCCTTGTACCGGCTCAACCCAGTGTACAAGGACGGGCTGCTCGTACACGATGGAAGGATCAAAGCAGCTCAGGTGCCGGCTGAAATGAAAAACCCTATCATCCTGGATGGAAGACATCACTTCACAAGGTTACTGGTGACAAGGGAGATGAGATGGAGGGAGGGAGACACGGGAGCCGCGAGAGAGTCGTGAACGACCTCAGGCAGAAGTTCTGGATATTGAAGCTGCGGCCGACGGTGCATGAACAGATGTGCGTTCTGTCGGTTGCGACGGGCACACCCGAGGACCCCGCCAACTGGAGACGGAGACCTGCCAGCCGAGCGCTTGGGGGCGTTCCAGAGACCGTTTTCGTACTGTGGTCTCGACTGTTTCGGCCCGATGACGGTCACCATCGGCCGACGTCACGAGAAGAGGTGGGGAGTTCTCTTCACATGTCTGACGACGCGGGCGGTCCACCTGGAGCTGGTGGCTTCGCTGTCGATGGGCTCTGGACTGATGGCTATGAGAAGAATGGCTGCGCGGCGAGGATGGCCGTCAGTCATGTACAGCGACAATGGAACTAATTTCAGAGGCGCGGACGTCGAGCTGTGGCAGGCGTACGCCGAGTGGGCGCCGGCTATGGCTCAGCTGGGCCTCACTCATCGGATGCAGTGGAAGTTTACACCGCCCGGGGCCCCGAGTCAAGGAGGTGCCTGGGAAAGGATGGTGAGGTCGGTAAAAACCGCCCTGTTAGCCACGCTGAACGAGAAGTCGCCCAAGGAAAAGGTACTCCAGACACTGATGGCCGAGGCGGAGTACTCCGTGAACGCTCGACCGCTCGTGCACGTGTCGGTGGACCCCAACGATCCCGAGGCGATTACACCGAATCATTTCCTCTTCGGGTCGTCCACCGGACTGCCGTACGTCGGACCGCGTGTGCCGGCGGACAGAAAAGCATGGAAAGTCGCGCAAGCCCTTGCCGACGAGTTCTGGAGGCGCTGGGTGAAGGAGTACCTTCCCACGCTCACACCACGCTATGGGACCCCGCTGAGCAACCGAGCCCTTGTACCGGGGGACCTGGTTGTTGTGGTCGACCCGACGCTGCCGCGTAATACGTGGCCGCGGGGGATCGTGCACCGAGTCTACCCCGGCCCGGACGGACAAGTGCGCTGTGCGGACGTGCGCACGCGCAGTGGCGTGTTCCGGAGGCCGACATCAAAGCTGGCGGTGCTGGAGGAGGCGCCGCAGTCGCAGTTGCGACCGCTGGCGGAGCAGACGGAGCCGGGAGCGGAGCAGACGACGCCGGGCGCGGAACGAGCGTCGGAGCAGCCTACAGCGAGCACAGACAGCTCGCAGTCGCCGAAGCGGCCCGCAGCGAGCCCGGACAGCTCGCAGTCGCCGGAGCAGTCTGCGGCGGGCGCGAACGGCCCGCAGTCGCCTCCGCACTAGCCTACAGCGAGCACGGACAGCTCGCAGTCGCCGGAAATAAATAAATCTGAACAATAAACGAGTGGTTTAAACAGTACATAAAACTATAACAGTGAATACTCAGTGACTATATGTATAGATTTATATGGCATCAGTGTATAAAATCGTGTAAAATGGTGTTTTATCGAGTGCGGGTTATTTTGCTCATATATATTTAACGACAGCTAATTTTAACGTAGCTTCTTTTCATTTAGGTAAATAAACATAGTACATACCGTGTAGTGTAAAGCTTAAGTTTATATAATAAATGGTAAATAAATTATTAAGAAAATAGTGGTGAAAATTGTACAACATTTCGTATAAGTTGAACTTAAGATGTATATAACTTTTTTATGGAATAAGATTTCTAGTATATAAGGATTAATGTATATGGTCATGGTAATAAAGATTTTCACACAACGCGTTTTGCTTCACCTGGCTCATGAAAAATGGGGAAAATTATGGAAAATAGCCGTATAGAGAGGTAAAGTTGAAATGGAAGATCGGCCCGAAAGAGGCGTACGGGCGGGGCTCTCTATACGGCATTGCCATGAGCCAGCTAAGCAAAGCGAAAAATTGAAAAAATGTTCTCCTCAAATAAGTGTTTTATTATCGCCCCGGCTCTGCCCAAATCGGTGTAACCTTGCTATCTTCGAGTCTAATCTGAGCCGGCGGTTGAATCCCTGTGGAATAATACTGTCCCCTACAGTGCGCATATTTTGTCGCAGTTAACGACGTCCAAATATTTTATTTATTATTAACACGATTATATTTTCATTATATAACATACCTATCGCTTTAAGATACATTTAATAACAGAATCAAACTGTCAATGTATTAATTACAAACATCATTCATTTTGTCAATATAGAATGTCAAAATTTAATGTTGTTAATACAATTTTTAGATGACTATACAAATGTCAAGAAAGAAAAAAATTAAAATGTGAAATCAAGAGCTCCATAAAATGTCAATAGATATAAAAAAATATAATGTTAAAAATGATGATTAAATTTCAGCTCATTAAAAATTATTTCACGTCATAATAAGATTTATTTATTAACATTTTTTTAAGTTCTCTAATAGAGTGTTTTTTAGATAATTGTTTTATATGTTTAGGCACATTATTATATATTTTTACACACATTGAATAAGCATTATTTATAAAAAGTGTTGTTTTTGGTTTTTTATCTATGATTTTATTTTTTTTTATATTTTTATTATATTGATTTTATTTATTATATTGATTTTGTCGGGTACTTATCTATTAATAATTGTGTAAAAATGTCATTGTTGTGTATAACAAATTTAAAAATTTCTAAAATGTATAAGCTAGGTAGTGTCATGATGTTAAATTGTTTAAAGAAAGGCTTACATGACTCATATGGTGGAATCTTAGCTGTAGCACGGATGTATTTCTTTTGGACAATGAATGCCTTATCGAAATGCGTAGAATTTCCCCAAATTATCAATCCATAGCGCAGGACTGATGAGACGTAGCCGTGATAGGCCATAATTGCGGTTTGTATACTAACTGTCCACGCTAGTCTACGTAAGACAAATACGAATCTGTTTAGTTTTGAACAAACTTTATCTATGTGTGTATGCCAGTTACAGTATTTATCAATTTGAATGCCCAGAAACAAGTTCTCATCAACTTCATCTATAATTTCATCACTATATTCTAGTTTTAGTCGTAACGGTATTTTATTATTAGTTCTAAATTGTATGTACCTAGTTTTATTAAGATTAATTTTTAGATTGTTAGATGTTAGCCATTCAATTAAATGTCCAAGTGTTAAATTAATGTCACTTTCGATTTTATTCACGTCCGATTTTTATATGTAAATAGTATTGATATATCATCTGCAAATAATGTCAATTTATAATTATTCATTATTGGAATGTCATTAATATAAAATAAAAATAACAGTGGACCTAATACAGAGCCTTGTGGTACACCAAATTCATGTAATAAAATTCTGGATTTACTATTAATTAGTTCTTTATCTGTGTTAATGTTTTCTATTACAGTGTATTGAGTTCTATTTTCGAAAAATGACTTAATCCAATTATAAGCTGGCCCCCTTATTCCCATTTTGTTTAATTTTATAAGTAGCAATTCATGTGAAACAGGGTCAAAAGCTTTAGTCATATCAATAAAGACAACTATACAGTGGTCTTTATCATCAATGCAGTTTATAATTTGGTTAGTAACATTAAATCAAGTTTGTTGAGTTGATTTATTATTTTGAAAGCCATATTGTTCGTTTTTTTTAAATATTAAATTTGTTTATATATGAAGTTATTCTTTTATGCATTGCTTTTTCAAATATTTTCGATAATATGGGAACTAGAGTAATCGGCCAATTATTTAATTGTTTTCTGTCACCTTTTTTATGTAGCGGTTTAATTATTCAATTTTTAATTTATTGGGAAAAGAACCCTCCACAAAAGATTTATTTATAAGTTCTGTTATGATGGGGGCTATTATATATTTACATTCTTTAATTATTTTTGTTGATATTTCATCATAACCAACCGTATTTGTATTTTTTTTAAGTAATAAGTTGTATTGTTTCGTCACAGGTGCATGGTTTCAAAAAGATACTTATAGGATTGTCCTGGATATTACTCGTGAATTTAGAATTGGAAGTCATCAATCAATCAATCAATCATTTATTTGCGTTAAAAGTGGTACAATAGATGTTAATATTATATAAGATACATTTCTTAGATCTAGCACTTTTAACTACACAATAGCATGCAATTCTGTTAAATTGAAGTCTAATTTAAAGTTACATCATTTACTGTTAATTGTTTAAATATCATTACCTAATACAATAATATTAAACATTTACATTCTTTAATTATTTTTGTGGATATTTCGTCATAACCAACCGTATTTGTATTTTTTTTAAAGTAATAAGTTGTATTGTTTCGTCACAGGTGCATGGTTTCAAAAAGATACTCATAGGATTGTCCTGGATATTACTTGTGAATTTAGAATTGGAAGTCATCAATCAATCAATCAATCATTTATTTGCGTTAAAAGTGGTACAATAGATGTTAATATTATATAAGATACATTTCTTAGATCTAGCACTTTTAGCTACACAATAGCATGCAATTCTGTTAAATTGAAGTCTAATTTAAAGTTACATCATTTACTGTTAATTGTTTAAATATCATTACCTAATACAATAATATTAAACATTTCATCATTACTAATGACTTCTTCACTATTACGTCAATGACAATAATTATGTCTAATAAATATAATTAATAACATAGGGATTTAATGTTAACTTAAAACTAAAAACAGAATTCATGTCAAATTATTTTCTTTAATCTAGTCCATCTAAATTAATCGATTAAATTATTATTATCATTATTCTAGTTTCTTTACAAATAATTCTAGGTTTCTAGCAATTCATTTATGGAATAAAACGTTTTACATTTAAGCCACTTAATAATTTCCTTCTTAAATTTAATATAAGGTAGCTCTTTTATCATTTTTGGTATAGCATTGTATACTTTAATGCAATGTCATATTTATGTAAGAAGTTTTAATAAAATATTCATTAAATGTATTTGCTATGGCTCGTGGCGTATCTATTATGGTATTATTTATATTTATTTCTGAGATAATTTTTTTTCGTCACCTTTGTTAGAGCAATTTTTAACAACATTCCAAGAGGCACAAGAGACACTTTCGTATCTGAATATATTTCTGCAAGCCTAAAACACTTCCTTATTATTTTACTATATTTTTTGTATTTGTTTTTTGTTGATATTTTTTTCCCCGATAATAGCTAAATTGTAATTTTCGTTTTATTTTGCAAGATTTTTTAAGCCTTTTGTTATCCAGTGAGGTACTGTATGTTTATTTGTTACCTTTAAGCGGACTAAAGGGAAGCAGAGCTTATATAGCATATTACAGTACATTATTGAAATTAAATGGTCTATTATTAAGTTATTATATTTTATTAAGTTATTTAAAATTGCCAATTATATTGATTTAAGTATCTATAAAGGAAATTGGCATTACTAACATCAAAAAATTTATTTACTTATTTTGATAATTAACTGTGTACACTGCTCGAGGAAACTGAGAACCTTCAATCGTTGCTAAGTGTTGAAGGTATTTAACTGCTAGATACGATGCAGATGAAGTTACAAAGGTAACTCGTGTGAAACTAAGATGTTGTAGTTCGGCCTAAGGACTGTCTCGCCATAGTACTCTTTGGGAATCTAAATCCTCTGGTGCGACTTTCAATTGTCTAAACGTTTTCACAATATCCGCAACTAGAGCAATAGGATAGTAGCGCCACCTCATTATAAGATGATGAAGTTCTGGCTGGAGCCTCGGCCCCACCAACAGTTCACTGTTTAATGATTTCCCATTTGAATCCTTACAGGATGCATCTACAACCATACGTACCTTGGTTTTTATTCTGTCTTTCTTGACTATGGGATGATGAGGTAAGTATACTGATTCTTTATTAATATCACAGGTATCCACGTTCTCTATATGACCTGAATCCTTGTATTCATTGAGTACATTTGTATACTTTACTCTTTGCTCAGAATCCTTTGATAAACGCCTCTCTAAATTAGAAAATCGTTTTGGTGACTTCTCATAAGTTGCCCTGTGAACAACGCGGATTATCCGTTTTGAACTGTAGTCTTACTATAAACCTTCCTGTTTCATCACGATTTACTGTTTCATAGAAGAAATATTCACATTTCTTCTCTTCAGGAGTTAAAATTTTCCTTGTACATAATTTTTGGTTCTGATTCAAACTCCTAAAAACGTTTGAGGAGCTCGTCCCCTTCGTTATCATATCATTCCAACTTAGCGTGATAATACTTTATTTCTTTTGATGTTTTTTGTGAACTAATTTTGCCAGATAAAATCTACCCCAATATTGGGCGTCGGGCAAATATAGATTGAGATGGACCTTTGATTATACCTTCAAGTAATATTTGACTGTAAATTTCATCTCCTAAGAGCAAATCGATCTTACTAATAACGTCATAGGTAGGGTCTGCTAATTCATCTACTGCAACGAAGGCAATACTTGGACCTTTACTTTATTTGATGGCAACAATGTTGTGATTTTTCCCAGGACATGAGCCTTTACAACTATACTGAAATTAGGGTCAAGGCGTGATTTCATCTTAACTATAACAGACGACTTTGAGATCAAAATCGTCTGATCACCACCTAGCCCGGATATTAAACTAGTACCTGGTATCTTTTCTAGTGACAGCAATTGCACCGCAGACTCCGTTATAGTGGAGGCCAGAGACCCCTGATCTATAAGAGATCTCAATACAACTAAACTATTCCTATTTGATTTTACTAGGGCGGTTGCCAGTACATGCCCTTGAACCTCAGAATAGTGACATGTAGTAACTACTGTCGGAATTGGAGACTCGTTACTGCTTTTTGGAGATTGACTATTTGAACTAAAAGCCTCATCAGGCCGTGAAAGAGGTTTATATACTTTTAAATGTAGTAGAATGTGATGCTTTCTTTTGCAATAAAAGCATTTGGTTGGATCTGTGCACTGGTACGTTGAGTGTCCCGAATATAAGCAGTTGAAGCATCGATTATCAGTTTGTGCGAACTCACGTCGCTACATTTTCTTTGACAAACTTCTTACAAGTGTGAATCTTATGATTATCATTGCAAAACTTACAAATAAGGATGGCAGTTGCAACATGTGAAAAGTTCGGCCTATCTACTCTTGGTCCTTTGGTATCCAGAAACTCCAAAGACCTAAATCTGCTTTGAAGAAATTCTTCAAACATACTAAAACTAGGTAGGTCTATTTTGGCCTCGCAAGCCTTTTGTTCCCAACGTTTGCGGGATTCTGAATCTAATTTAAGGGATATAAGGTAGATTATTATCGTATCCCAACTGCGAGTATCAATGCCTATGAAGTATCAGTGCATGAAGGCATTCTTTTGTATTGTCTAGTAAGCCTTTAATAGCTACTGCTGACTCTGTGACCTTAACCTTTTGGTTGGTTAACCTAGCTAGAATATTATTTGATAAGTATCTCTTATTATTATATCTAGTTTCTAACTGATTCAAACAAACAATATAATTGTCAGCGGTAGTTGGCATATGTCTTAAAAGCTCTTCGGCTTCACCAGTCACACTGCTTTTTGAGGTAGTGAAGTTTCTGGAGATCATAAATGCAAGAATTTTTATGTTTTAAAGAAATAAATAAATCCCGAAAGCTAACCCATTCCGAATATTTCCCCAAAAATTTTAGGTAAACTTCCTGCAGGCTTATCATTCGCAGTTGCAACTGATTCCTCAACACTTTACATAATTACATAAACCATTTTTAACAGCGATTTGTAATCAGTGTACAACTCCTCAGCCTGCTCGTACAAATCATCGGTAATGTAATCAGATTTTTCTAGGTCTTTAATTTCTACTTCTAATATAATCGTATTATTATTAGAAGTAAATGTTTTCCAGTAGTTTTCAAGGGTTTCTAATCGGGTCTCTATATATCCTTTATTTAAGCGCTCTTTCGGCGACTTTTTAAAATTTATTTGAGCTTTATTAATGTTGCACGTTACATTTTTCTGAATAAATATTGCCACCATATTTATGCTCTTTGACTATGTCCAGTAACTAACTATTCTTCGGAAAAAACATATAATAACTTTGTTCGCAGTTCGCACAGCACTATATTTTTCTTTCCTTTATGCACTATTTTTTCACACTTTGGGGAATAAAGATCAAAATTACTCAATTGGGATTTGTGTACTAACTGTTAACGTGCTCCGGCTCGGCCGCTCGGAGTGTAGACCGACACCTGCTCTAGCACCTCAGGTTCCTCTGCTGCTGACGCTGCTACTGCTGAAAATTCTGCTCCAACCACCAGCCAGGTTGTTCCTCGTCAGGTCGCAGAATCTCGTCCGGTCGCAGAGTAATCTGAAGCTGATCTTCTTCAGGCTGCCAGTCTACCTCCAGTCTTCCAGGGCCCCAGACTTTACCCCAGGATAGTGCACAGGCCACAACGATTCATTATGATATCGAAGGACCATGAACATCTACTAAATGAAGCAAGAGTATCATCAGTAGATTTGTTTTCCAATTCAACCTTACAAACTACTCCCTGCCATAAATACATAACTCTCAGTGCTTTGATAGCGTGATGTAGAAAACATTTACTGACATCTATTATAATATTTAAAAAAAAAACTAAAAATTTAAATACCTTTCAGAATATGACTTAAGTAAAATTCTAATTTATAAAAATAATAAAACCTAAAAGAGGTTTAAACTTTCAACCTACCAGTCTTAACTGTACACCTCATGTCATATTTTTTGGATTGTATGAAAATAATAAACGAGCAATGTTTGTTACTGTTGTGTTTTTTACTTCTTTAATTTGACATAATATACTTAAACAAAATAAAATCTTACTATTTTTCGTCGACTTACTATTTTTAGGTTATGTTCAATACATAATATGTATTATATTTACTTACATTTTGCTGGTGGGCAGCCAACAATGCGTCTTAAGCTCATGGTGATTTCTTTTCTCCACTTTCTTTTATACAAGAAAAACCAAACAAAAACAGCAATTCTGTTTTTTAAAAAAATGCATTAATTTTTTATTTTTTTTTTATTTTGGTATGTAGATTAGAGATTAGCCACTTGTAATAATATCGTCGCATAAGTTCTAACACTACGTATATCAAAGATAGTCAGTCTGATGAGAGTGGAAAAACTGAATAATTTTAAAGTATATTGTTACATTACTATTTTGTGTACACTTCATAATAGATTTAATTAACATAAAATCATCAGTTTTTTATATAAATTGGTAATTTATCCAATTTTTGTGACATACGTTGTGTTTTCCTATTTTAGTATCCGTTTGGGCTGACTTACGTCTTTTTTTTACGCAAAATTGAATAATAAATCAAATTTAATCGTTTATTTATTTATTAAATGGCACTTTCTTCCTTTCTTTTCTTTCCTCATCAACATTTATCCTTAACAGTAATTACTTTATATGTAATTACACTTTTTATTGTATATAATCAAACTTATTATTTACTGAGGTCCATACTAATAAGGGAATCGAAACTAGTTTTACCAGAAACCGAAAAATCCGGTTTTGGAGCTATATCAAGAACCGGTTATCAGAATATTAAGAACTAGTTTTTAGGTTTTTTTCAAGTTTTTTTATTTACGATTAAATTAAGAAAACCTACTTAACTGGGCTGTAACTTTAAGCGTAGAA
Source organism: Phengaris arion (assembly GCA_963565745.1). Taxonomy (NCBI): domain Eukaryota; kingdom Metazoa; phylum Arthropoda; class Insecta; order Lepidoptera; family Lycaenidae; genus Phengaris; species Phengaris arion. Next base: position 1,791,369 of record OY751451.1, on the reverse strand, counting down.
GTAGCGAACAAAGCCTACAAAGGTCATAAACATGCTGTTAAGGTTTTCCAGAGTTTGTCTCATCTCACGATGTCATCGGCAAATTGAAGGTGAGTCGATATTTATATTGATGCCGAATCCTCGCCATTCCATGAGTTTACAGGCATCCACCAACGCAACAGAAAACATTTGCGGAGTGATGACGTCTCCTTGTCTCACACCACCGTTTGGTGCAATGGAATCGTCATTGTGCTATGCTCCTGTACTCGGAAGTCGGACTGACATAGTAAGGCTTTGTCGTATCAACACTGATGTAACGGTAGTCGATGCGGCATCTCTGAAGAGTCTGTGACACAGGCCAGGCCATCGTCAACGACGCCAAGATAGTGGTTGATTGTACTCCTCGGTTTTCTCTATAAGCTGCCGCAGCATATATATGTGGTCTATGGTACTAAATATACTACTCAAAGTAAAAGTCAAAGTCAAAATTTTTTATTCAAAATAGGTATTTTTATACACTTTCTGAACGTTGATCTACATGATGCCTACCACCGGTTCGGGAACTAGCCCGGCGAGAAGAACCGGCGTAAGAAACTCGCGTGGGGCCATCTTTTATCAAAAAGATGGAAAATTGTTTTTTTTTTTTAAATATAAAAAAGGCATATGTTATGACTAAAACTACATAACAAGAGTACAATAGTATATGTAATTTAGAAGTAGCCTTGCAGAGGGTCACCTCATTCCCAAGGTGTGCTATCATTCATAAAATCATTAACTTTATAATAGGCTTTAGCACACAAACGTTCTTTAACTACTTTTTCAATTTATTGATTAAAAATTTTGAAAGCTTTCTGGGATCTTATTGTATAGGGGTATACAATGGCCTTTAAACGAATTCTTTACTTTACTAAGTCTAGTCACTGGTACATCAAGCTTATGCTTATTTCGGGTATTTCTATTGTGCTTGTCACTTTTCTTTTTGAATAGGTTTAAATTTTTTTTAACATAATATAATACATTTGATAGAACATACTGAGAAGCTACAGTTAAGATTCCAGTTTCTTTAAACTTCTCTCTTAATGACGTGTTGGGGGCCAGCTTGTAGATTGCCCGAACAGCTCGCTTCTGCAGCACAAATATAGTATTTATATCGGCAGCATTTCCCCACAGTAGAATGCCATAGGACATCATACTGTGGAAGTAACTAAAATATACAAGTCTTGCTGTGTTTTCGTCTGAAAATTGTCTTACCTTACTTACTGCAAATGCTGCTGAACTGAATCTGTCAGCCAACCCAGCAATATGAGGGCCCTACTGTACTATGGAAACTATATCTGAAAAACTCGAGTTACCATTTTGGCATTGGAGTCAAAATGAGACCGAAAACAAATGGTTTTTAAAATATGTCTGTTATTCGATGCCCTAGTTAGGTATTCCAAAGCACTACGTAATATCCGACATGTGATAGAATCAACAACACGCAAGTCACGCATCACTTTTAATTCGATTATCTAACCAAAATAGACTTATTTCATTATTAAAAATATGAAATTTAAAGAGTAAGAATATATACAATAACAAAACAATATGTTTTTTTACAGTTTTAACGTTTTCAGTACATTTTTTCTATTAATAGCCAGTAGCAAGTGGCCGTTAGATCAACAGTATTACTTAAGTCAGTTTAATTCTATAGAGAACTAAACAGCGGGGCTATTATGAACTTTAACTTTCGTTGGTCATGGTCATCATTTTGATATTCATTTTTAAAAACACAATTTAAAAAGTTAAAACGTCAAAAAATATTGCGCAAGCCTACGGTCATGTCTAACTAAATAGTCCGCCATTTTGTCCTTCAGAGAACGAATGAAGCGCCCTTTAGACCAATCAAAATGTGTGACGTAGTGCATTTTGACATAAGCCATGAAATGAGAACTGTCAAACGAAGCAGGGGCCAATTGTGCTCCCGGCTTCGACAAAAAATTTTAATCGACTTCAAAAAAAGGAGGCGATTATCCTATGTAGACTTCATATTACTAGGTAATTAATAATCTGTGTTTCATAGAAAGCTACCTCTGTGAGCCACGTCAATCGCAAATATTCTCGTCTCTTGATTTATTCGTTCTTTTCAGTAGCAATAAATATTCTGGCCTGTGCGATTGCAAAACAATTCAATCATGGAATCTCATAGGTCCGAACATCGAAAAGAATCCAATTATATAAAAACTTACTTCTTTTCTATAAAAATTTAAATTTATTAAACTTTTCGCACTATTTTTGTTTCTATATTCCAGTATGTATGTATAAACTGCATTTTGTATAGAAACATGGCCTTTTTTTTGCAGCAATCTTAGGTAAAGGATTTCAAATTCAATCTCTGCAGAGACTTTTTTCTGCTTTCTGCAGAGACTGCAGAGACAGGCTTTTTTTACATACCTAACTAAAAACTCTCCGGCATTGTTTAGAAGCTTCAATTAAAAAGAAGGATTAATCGTGCGGTAATTCTCCGATGCATATGCCTGAGTGTGGAACCTACGCACTTTATTTTTATCACGTTGTCTAAAATTGTAAAACTGTAATGTTTTTACGTCGAGTTATGCCGGGGAGTTCAATGGGTGACGTTGTGAAATTGTAATATTTCATAAATTTGTGTTATCTCGGTTCTTAATGTGTAATATTGGTAGAATATTAACCATTAAATATTCGTTAACGTGCACAAGTGTGGGCAAGTGCTACAACTTCTAAAAACGTGCTATCTGTGTGTTTCCCGCCAAAACTCCCTAGGAACATTCAGTAAAGCGTCTACCACTTTACTGAATCGACTGACATGACTCATTGATTGTACTGACTATTTATTTGGACTTTGACTAGACTTTAGACTTGACGATATATTATATGAATACAGTGTTGAAAATTGAAACGAAAGTTCTATTTCCCGCCTTTTTTACTTGACACTGGCAAATGCTTTTAAGATAAGCCGACGCCATATATAAAAAAAAAAAGTTTTGACGTCGACGGCAGAGACTTGTCAAAGATGTGACGTTTAATTTTTTATTTCCTATGGAAAATCAAGTTAGACTAAAGTAGGTACCTTATCATCCTATGCTTAATTTCTTTCCAAATGTCATAATGCACTTTCCCTGCGGTGGTGTACCTATGTACGCCTAAATGCTACGTCATTTCAGCTTTATGTATATAAATGAATATTTTATAATTTTACTGAAAAAACTTTACAGTTTAAGGACTATGATATGCGTCAATAGATGGCGTTGTTCGGATAAACATTTATACCGTGCATCGTTTCTTAGTACCTATTAGATGTTGCCGCCCAGATTATTAGTTACTACTTGCCGCCTGCCGGCGATAGGAACCGTACATACTGCGATAAATAGCAGCCTATACCCGTAAGCGACAGAGGTGGCCCAGCCTAAAATATTATTGGTGGAGGTGGATTTGCTACTAGAAATACATATAAGCTAACTTTTCAATCTTCTAACATCGATGGATCTGATACTAGACATACATATAAGCTAATTTTTCACCCTTCTAACACCAACCCCCTTGTTTAATAGTGATACTAGGACTTCATTTCAACACTCGTAGTATTCATAACCTAACCCAACCCAACCAAATCAGGCATTAAATCTTCAACCTACCCCACACTACTCTTATAATGTGTTTTCTTTCACACAAGTTGTACGAGTAGTTGAAGATAGTATGTGTGGGTCGTAGATATATATGGTTGTTCAAAATCAATTATGGATATTTTGGGCTAGGTACCACTTCTAGACTAGGTGGCAACTTCAGTATTTAAGTTTCTATTAGTAATTTTAAAAAAAGTTTGCTTTTTTTATTAACAAGATTATGTATGGTTGTCGTGCAATTCTACACCAGAAAGAAAGTAAATCAGTCACTGAATAAATCACTTGGCATTTACAGAAACATTTTAAACTTTACTACAGTAACTACAATTTTTATAAAAAAAACTAACCCTACTACATAAATTATAATATAGCCTGTTACCCGGCCTATTATTACGAATCTATTGACACCTCATTTATTAAAATACATAGACCACCAAAATCATTACCCTTCCTTTTGGCTTTGCCATAGTCAACTAGAAGCACATCACTAAAGTAAAAAATCAACAATGTTATGAAATAGCAGTACATACCTATTTTTCTTTAATTTAGTGTCAATGTCAACAAAGAAAGTAGTAAGAGAAACAAAGTAATGGTTTTTTTAATTTTTATTTAACCCTAACTCATTTAGTGGCTTTCTTTCCTGATTTACCTGATGAGGCTTGCTGAGCTTTAAGCACTTTGACAATCTTCTGTTCCTCAATAAGGAAGGCACGGACAATGCGCTGCTTTACACATTTGTGGCAGAGGACACCTCCGTATACACGCTTGACTGTCTTTTTGCGGTAACACATTCTGGAGCGCTCAGCGGGCCTAGCGGGCTGGATACCCCTGAGCTTGCTCTTGCACTGACCACATCTCGGGATCTTCTTGGGTTTCTTTACATATTGGTATACCAAGCGACCACCAGGAGTCCTCACTCTGTAAAAAACGATTAGGAAATATTCAATTATATGTTCATAATATTAACTTGAAGTTATTAAAAAAAAGTGTATTTAAAAACATTTTGCTTAAGAGTAATGTTCAAAATAATACTTGATATGTTTACCAAAATGCTATTCCCCACAACCATATTGTAAATACATTTATACATATGGATTGGTAAATTTAATTTTATTCATAGTAACGTGATGCCTAACTAGATGAGATAGATTGATAGCTTAGATCTAGATGATACTAGATCTAAGCCGGATTTCAAAGAATTGCGAATAAAACTGTAGAAACCCACTGCTAGTTTATTAAACTAAAATTAAGTAAATGAATATAATACTAAATATAAAGTAGCAGCTGTAAATATCGTAGTACAAAGGAAGTTTCACAGTGTTTTGCGGGTGTGAGCAGAGATGGAAATATCTAATCTTTTACGTTTATAGAAACAAAGTTGAAACTATTAATTTTCAACAAATTATTAACATCAGGGCATTACTACAAGGCTATAGAACGACACACTAGGGTGAGCCGACAGTTTTTATAGGTTATGATTTGGTACAGGAATACTAATAAATAGAATGTACTAAGACACGATTGCAGATTGGTACATAGCTCCTCATATTTGAATGTAATATGGAAACAACTTTAAATACAATAAAATTGTAAAAATACTTACATTCTCCTTTGATTTGACTTGGTGTTGTAGGACAACCTACGCCTAAATGTAAGTCGCTGTACCATTTTTAAGCTGAAATATAAATGAGATTATAAGAAAATATCACAAAACTTTCAAAATCACAGGTCATACATCAATTTATTTCACAAAACTTTATGATTTCTTTAGATTTCTTTTTCTCTTGCCCTTTTTCCGTACCTTTTTGACAGCTGTAAGTATGAAAAGAAAACAAATTCTTCAATTTGGCAACAATATCTTTTGTCTATGGTTGATTTGGGTTGCTGACACTAAAAAATATATTTTAATCAACAAAGAAGTTTGCCAACCCGCTGTAGGCTAATGTGGTGTAGTATATCCTTCTCAGATTGAGGAGAGACTCCTGACTCGAGCGTCAGCTCCAGCAGTGTCCAGTGAAGATGTAAAGTTTTTTTTAATGCACAAAACGAAAATATAGACGATGCACATAGGTGCATCGCCTATATTTTCGTAAAAATAATAGTATTTTTATGAGTTAAAAGGGAATTATTTAAAACTTTTTATGAAAGGAAAAAGAACACGAAAACGAAACGTGGGAGAGCCATCTTCGGCTCGAATGGCCACGGGCTCTTACTGGAGGCCAAAGGGGGATTGGGGATTTTAAGTAAGTACCTCCTGTACCTACTTAAAATCTTGGGAACGCACGCGCAACACCAGAGGAGCGGCGGTAATTGGTTACCATCAGCGATCCGACTGCTCATTACCTGGTCCATATTTTCATTAAAAAAAGAAAGAAACATATAGAACACAACAATACACAATTCTATATTAAGGCATGGTTATTATCTTCTAAGTTCTATTTATATATAATTACGGTAAGTTTTTTGTCATCGGCGCCTACTACTTACTGGGGCTCGGGTCGCTCTCATGTGATTAGATGTTCACCTGAGCGGCCTGACACTGTACTTAGTCCTCCACACTAGCCCACTACGGTTTTCTGTACCCACGGCCCATGCTTAAAAATCAGAAAAAAAAATTCCATGACTGCAAACCTACTCTATCGTCTATAGTGCGCTAGTCTATGGTTGTAAAATGGCTGCCGTGATATGTTTTGGTGTTTGTGTGTAAAATTGTGAATAATTGCTGTTTCGAGTTTGTTTCTACAGAATATGGGTGAGTAAAGTAAAAATTTACATGCTTTTACTCATAATTCCAAAGTGGTATAGTTTTACGTTGATTTACATTTGAAATATGCCATGTTTCTGTCATAACTTCATGAGATCAACCAAATTTACTAGGTATCATGTTTTTATTTTGCCTTTACTTCGTTTATAGATGTAGATAAAATCGAATACATTATTTTTTGTTTGAAAGGATTGACATTATCAGTAAATAATTGTTATTGTAATTACTTTAGTCATTCATTATAGCTATTATTTTATGGTCTCTGGCCTACACCACATAAAATTACCAACAAGCATCTTACAAGTTGTTTTGCGCCTAATCTTAATGTCTGAGAGCTAATTGAATTTGTGCCATTGAAATTTAAGAACCGTATACAATGAAATAAATTATCTAAATATAATAAAAAGTTGGGGCAGCTTTTATATTTTCATTCATTTATAGGTATTAAATTAATTTCAATAGAATACTTACCTGGTTTGATTTGAGAATAGCTATAAACACTAAGAAATTGGTATGTGCTTTAAACATTTCAATCGGTGCAAGATAACCAAGATCTAGGAAATTTATACTTGATATGATTGCTAATAAAGAATCAGTCCTGTGTCTGATGTCCTGTCAGTTTTGTCGGTCATCCGTCCCACTGGGTTACGAGAGCAAAGGAAGAGAGAGTGTACTTATCTATTGCACACTAGGGCACTATAAAATAACACCTGCGTAGCTGGTCTGGAGTGTGGAGATCACACTGTTTAAAATTGCTTGGTTTTATCATAATCAAATGTAAAAAACTATCACCCGATTACACCCTTGTTACTAATCTATTGACACCTCATTTATTAAAATTGGAGCAGTAGTTTGGACGCTACGATGGAACAAACAAACATTATTATGTTGTTCTGTTTATTTATGTCAAGATTAAAATGGATCTGAATGGAGAAACAAACATTGTTTGAACCTAGAAATTGCCTTAGTATAATAGACTTAAAAAATTTCGTTTTAATTTATAATTGGGCCACAGAAACTATTTAGATTACATTTTTCTGCTTATGGCTGGGACATATAGATCGGAATTATCGATATTTCCGAATTCCCCGAATTCCTCCGAATTCCCATCATATAGATGGGAATTTGGAGGGCCTGGGAAAATTCAGAGCACTGAAAGTAGAACTCTGCCCTAATAGAATAGAGTTGAAAATTTCACTCAACACAAGTGTTCGATTTTTAGTTCTGTTGTATTAGCGTATTAGCGCAGACTTCTATTTTCAATGCTCTGATTTTTCCCGGGCCTACTGATTACGGTTCATATAGTCCCAGCTTAAGCATGATAGCAGTAGGATAGATATTAACATTACTAATCAAACTCCTATTTAATTATTATCGCTGGACGATTGTCTAGAAATAAGTTGCAACTACACATTATTACAAATCTTTCCACCTTTATCTTGCTAGAATTAATCTTCTCCACTTTATTGATAAGAAATAAATTAAGATTTTCATGTTGACGAGTTACAAACATCATCAAACGACTGTCATGGCTGATGATTTTGAATGGCTGTCTAAGGTTTTAGATGGTTATTCAAAACCTTGAGAACAATAAATTCTGAGTTTGTCACTAAAGGAGATCGGCAAGTCGCCATACATTTACTGTCTGCTAATTAAAATATGTGGCCACAGAAAATATCTATTGTATGTTGTACTTTATGAACATAGGAACAAAAAAAAACAATAGTATTATACATATAACTCGGGGGATTAAAAATAATAAATTAAATTTAACCTAAATGCCCTAGTGGTGGTTTGCAGTTTGCGGAAAAGCGACATCTTTTAGTTGTGATGTCAATTACTTAATGAAATTAATAATTAGTTTGTTTGGAAACTCAATATATTATGTACTAACAGATAAATGATAGATGTCTCTTTCTCGTTACGAAAACCAAAAACTTAATAATTATTTTTCTTGGTATAAATATGAATAGTATAGACGGCTCTATTTCACGCCCCAACTAACATTTTTTTTTCAAAAACCGATTACTAAACTGTTGAAATATAGTAATAGAAAATAACTATAAACTCCAATAAAAAATAAATCTATCTATTGGGCCACTAGATGGAGCTTTTACGCTTCAAATTGACAATTATAGCATGTTAACCATAGACTATACAGATACAACGATTAACACAGATTAGTACGTATTTTGCACATGAAATCTGATATTCTGAGATTCATAACTTTTATTCCCAAGCCCTAAAAATATTAATAACCTTTTAAGTACTATAAAACCACATATTATGTTCAAAACTTGGCCGCTTTTGATGGAAAATCGTTTAGGAATCGCCAGTGTCCAAAGTTACAAACTAAAAAAATCAACTTGGCAACTAAAAGTTTGGGTAAAATTTCGGTTCCTATTTGAATAAAACTGGCAAACGAGCAGACGAATTGCTTGATGGTAAGCAATTTCCGTTCATCGACGCTTGCGATGTAAGACGAGAAACACTCGGCGAAACAACGAAAGCTTAATTTCCAATCGGTTTTCGGCGAGGCAATCTTCTATAGGTGTTAAACATACAGAAGGTCAACAGTTATAAAGGGAAGAATCGCCCCATTCGGGCTGAATGTGAAAGGTTATGGCAACTCTATTTTCTTACATGTTAAATGTATGGTTCTATAAAGGATTTTCATCGTATAATAAGGTCATGTGTATAAAATATCGTACTATGTAATAAACACCGGGTCTGTGGAACATACAATATCGGCAAAGTTCCTGCCCGACCAGTTTCTAAACATTTTCCTTTGCACTATGACGCCTCAAAATATTTAAATACAAAGTAAGTGACCGCATCAACTGCACACACTGTTCAAGCCCGTATGTACATGTGAGTATGTGTGGCGTGCGGCGATTTTAATCTTATGTCTGGTCGGGCGGCAACTTGTTCGATTGTACATAATATCTACGGGATGCCGCGGGTTTAGTATTTATGGACTATACGAGCCCCAGGCATATTCGAAATTATATCGATTCATATGGCCGTGATTTAAGTGGTGTTTTTCTCACCTCAGTGGTTTGAAGTCATAACTAAACTCGCAGCACAATGCGCCGTCCGCCATGTTTCATCCGAGGTGTCAGATATAATCCATAAAAAGCCTCAAAGGCTTAAACTTGTATGTTATCGTGGCAGGACCATGGTATTGTAATTCCCCGGATAATCCCGAATAAATGTCATCTGTAGGTGCTAACTTGATAATCGAGAAATGTTGTGATATGAATAAGCTTATTTACTTTTTGTTATTCTAGGAACCATATTTTACTACGTGAAGCAAAAACTTTGTACCCCTTTTTGCAAAATTATGCAAATTGCAAACGGAGGAGTATAAAATTTGGTACAGTTAAAGTTTATATAATTTTTTTATAATAATACTTAAAAATACATTAATTTCATAAAAATAACGTAGCAACTTACACACACTACTTCAGATTAATAACTTGCACTACCATGCGTTTGATACAATTCTGTCACACGTTGATGTTTGTCAATCTGTCACATACAATAGATAACATTTACATTTTTATTTCGTATCTAAGAGGCAAAAGAACTTTATTTTAGCACTTTGTCGACGTAGTTAATACACATATCTGTGCAAAATTTCATCTGTTTAGCTCTAACCGTTTGGACGGTAAGCCGAAGACGGATGGACTTGACTAAAACATAAGCGTTCCGAGACGTAAACTACGGAACCCTAAAAATGGGCGAATTTCGACCACTGGGCTACCACTAATTAAGTAATAGCGCTGCCCGCTATAGTTAAGAAATAAGAACCAAGAAGACACGCGCTTTTAGCCTTGTCTTCATTAATAAATACTATTTTTATGTAAAGTATCTTCCCTTTAAAATATTTAGTAAATCCACTAAATATAAGTATTCCTCAAATTTATGTATAATGATCATTTGGATTAGATAAATCGGATTACAGTCAAAGTAAAGCTTAATCAGTACATATCTTTTGGCGGGATTAATGATAGTACATAATATTTAAATGGAAGTAATAAAATCGTACTCAAGCAATATTGTGTGTACAGAGCTTGATCCAAAATAACAACAAGTTTATGCTAGACTAGTTTTTGCCCACGGCTTCGCATGCGTAAATGCAGTATCCCAGGAACCGTACAATTTCCCGCGACAAAAGTAGCCTATGTGCTTCCCCGTGGTCTACTTTATATGTGTGCCAAATTTCATGATGATGGCTTCAGTTGTTTTTACTTGAAAGCGTCACAACCAAACAAACTCGCATTCACATTTATAATATTAGTAAGGATTTACAAATTACATGCTAGGCAAGCAAATGTGTTTTCCGGTGAGCACCCCTCCCTCCAAGCCTCAAATCTCCTCCCTCAAATCGGGGACTAGCTGGGACTAACGTGTGCGGGCAATAGTATTTAAAATTGAAATGGTAGGATAATTTTGTTTCTCCAAACATTTCAAAGTAAACAAATAGGCAGAACGACGCTCGGAAGCAAAAATGTACACCCACCCCCAACATCAGAGGTGTCTCAAGTCACAACCGAGTCCTCAAAGAACCAAAATCATGGCCACAAAGGTGGAGGTAGAGATCTCGGTTCGGGGAAGCGGCCGACATTGAGATGGGTCATTTTGTTGTAACGATATAGCTGAGATTCAGATAGGGTTGACTACTTACACTTTTTTTTTCTTCAGAGGTTTTAATATTTTCTAATATATAGGTAGACATATGTAATTTTTGGACGTTATTTTTAAATGGTTTGTCTACAGAATGTAATGTTGTAAAAACTCACGTGTACATTTTGTTATAAAAATGTGCTCGTATTTATGTTATTTCTCGATAACTTACCTAACGTACACTGTACAGCGTTCTACACTTTTTGAGAAAAGGGGTAATGTTAAAAAAGGTGGAATGTTAATATAATAGCAAAAACTGATAAGTAAACCATTAAATGAATGAATAATAATGAATGGAAATATATTTCCCGTCTACTTTAACCCTAATTCGCCGTTGCCCATTGTAAACGATTTTCCTCTATCGTGTGTCACTTAATGATAAGATACTAACAATTACACTAAGTAATTACACGAGTGCATCACATGAAACGTGGATAAAAGCAGACAATTGCTTTCGCTACACAAATACAGTATCACATGGGAATACTGTACTTCCAGATCCAGATCCTAAACTACTACTATACTAAATTTTATCAAAATCCGTTGAGTAGTTTTTGCGTGAAACCGTCACTAACATCCATTTATCCTCACATACATTCATTTATAATAGTAATAGGATAGTATGTTAGTAAATAGTAATTAACAGGCGCTCTTAAAAAGTTGTAAGAGCTACCATTTTTTCAAAATTAATGAGTTCAAAAAGTTTTCCGTTTATTTTTTATACTTGACACTTGACCCTTGTACTGTAAAAAATTCTATATCGTACTAGATTTTTTTTTTGAGAAACGGAGTTATCAATTAATTTTTTACAATGAATAAGTCAAAATAGTATACTAATACTCGTTTTAGAATCTAAAGCTAATATGTAAGAATACATCTTTGGCGATGTGACGACCCTAGAAGAAAGTAAAGCGTTCTTTTAGTTTTTGTTGTCGGAGTCTACTATGTAGCCGCCACTCCGTGACAATGGGCGCGCTCCTCTTGATTCCGCTATTGTTCGTTTTTTGGTGTCGCTTGTAAACTGTTGCCTATATACATCCCTAGCATATCTGTGTATGTTACATAGGGATAACGGCCGAATGCTGAAACTCTACTTAAAATCAGGGATCCCCTTAATCAAAGGCCGTCACTGTCTGTTCTTGGCAGAATGGCATGTACATTGTGAATTGAGTGCCACTAATTTTGCGTTTTAGTATGTTGTCGCTGTGAGTTTAAAATAATATAGTCCTGTCCTATTCCATCTATATTCCATCAATTTTCACCTTCCTCGAGGAATTCAGCTATTGATTATCGTCCATGCAGTCCACATTTATTCAAAATAGTAAAAGCTTCAGGTATATTCAAAAAAGTATTTTTCCATAAAATCGGAATCAGATGTCATGTATGTGTTGTCAGAGAATATATTTATATATTCTCTGACAACACATACATGACATCTGTGACGTGGAGTAGGCAGAGAATATATCGTCTGCCTACGCCCTGAAAAACTAATGAGACTTGAGATGCGTCTGATTAATTTGCCGATGCGTTATAAATGTGGCAATATTCGGTCCCGTTCAGTTCGCCCACGAGAGGGATCATTATATGATGTATCCTTTGTTAAGTGTATATTCTGCGCTATCTATTTTACCATTAAGTAAAAAATTTAGACTTAATTATTCGTTATCAAATTTAGTACTTTTTGTACAACATCTACAATAAGTTTTCCTCGATAATTTTCATTCATCATAAATGGTTGACCCTTTCCGGTATCACCAACAACGAAACGCGTTTGATAAAAATGTCCATATCAAGACACAGGATGCTCAAGTTTCCCAGAGTACGTTTATGGTCATTCGATTTAGCCGCGACCAATCGTGCACGCAGTAATGTGTTGGTTTGTCATTTACAATGCCACGGATCGTATATGGAACTTTTTTAGGATTAAGAAATTCATTCCGATTCGTTACGGCTCTACGGTTTCTCCGGATTTATAAAAAGTTTTCGGCGTGAATGGCTTGAAGGGACATGAAAGAATTTAATCACAGTATTTTTGATTTGATACAATAAGATGAAGACGAAGTTAAATAGGCGTCTTATAAAGCAGGTATATTAGCTTGAAATCTTCGATTATATGTTCAGAAAAAAATCTGTGAATTTAGATGATCCAGGTTCTAGCAGGCCAGAAATATCAACTAAACCTAGAAAGAGAAGATATCCAGTTGCCAAAGTAGGTAACCTGGAATCTCGTGGCCTGATTGTCACCACTAAGCAAAGATCCTGAAGTTTGTTTAGTGTTTACCATGCCAATATAGAGCTCCACCCAAGGCCGGGTATGTGGAAACTGAAATACGCGCTCACTTCACGGGCTTACGTGGCCGTAACGTACACACTAGTAGTGTTTACGTGCCGTTGACCCGTACGCAAAATACTGGGAACGTATTGTTTGGTGACTGCGGGGCCATTACCCTTCTAAAACGAGACGTTTGTTGTAATACACTGTAAACCCCGGGTATTATTTTACTCCTAAACTCCCCGATGTTGCCAGACTTTAACGCTGCAATGCAAAAGATTCTACCGCTCAAATAGAATTGTTGGTTTTTGATCTAGTGCCTTAGTAATAATAATACAATTTGCCATCATAGTCACTATTCACAAAATTCAAAATCAATATTTCTCTGTTTTTGATTTTCAAACGTAACCACTAGCTAGAACACGTTAAAGAGGTTAAGCTAATTAGAGCGACCTACATATCTACAATGAATGTTTCAGTTCGTTTTAAACCACACACAATAATTAGTTCTGACATTCAGCAAACGTTTCCTAGCCTTGTTCCTCTTGCCAAGTGACTAACGTCGCATGAAAATGATTTAAAACACGTCCCTCATAAAAACCTTTTATATTTTACTGGCATGTGCAAAAAAATAAATAGGCCAAACGAAAAACATTTTTTAAATCCTACCATTATTAAGTATTTTTATTTGATCCCAGCAACACTGGCGTAACTATTCGAGTTTAAACATTCGCTAAATTATTATTTGTGTTCGCGTAATTCTGTGTATTTTGAAAACAAAAGCTAAATGCGTATAGAAATTCCTAAAGTATAATTAGGCAGGAAACTTTTCGTAAATAAAGGTGTAACTAATAAATATATGAAAAAAAATGAATAACTTAAGTTTACTTCCATTTGTTTAAGAACTTGGTTATTATGGTTAAATAAAAAAGGTTTGTTATTTTTAACCGACTTCTAAAGAAAGCAGGCGGTTATACATTCGGCTATATACTTTATATATTTATAAAGTATATAGCCTGATGATGGGATCCATGAGGAATCGAGGGAACTCCTCAATATTTATATAGAAATTTTTGGCGATTTTGACTTTTTCTGAAGTAACCCAAGCATATGCTACCTAAAAGCAAAATTTTGTACCAACGTATACCCTGGATCCAAAAGTACTGACCAGAACTCCCGACTCCTTATAGATACATATTTGGGGATTTCGCCGTTGTTTATAGAACTGAACTGCAAGCATAAGTCACTATGTCAATTAAAGCAATCATCATCATTACCAGCATCATTCTACGAAAACATCTAGAAAATTTCCATAGGAATTTAAAAAAAATCCTGTCCCAAAAGGTCTCGAGCAAAAATTGCGTTGAAGTACGATAAAATGCCACAGATCCAAAAATAGGTTTTAATAGGAGCCAGATATCATCTTATAACATAAGTAAAGCATAAACCACCAATTTAAGTAAAGAAAATGTTTACAGATTTGTATCGCCGGAATTTATATTACTTGGAACACTTCAAAGACTCCGTACCCTCGTACACTCTACGTACCATCTTGATGTCAGATCAAGTAACTCAGATTATCTTCACTAACACGCAGCTTTACGTTAAACCAGTTAGCAAACGTAAATGGTCAGGTTATTATTGTAGTGAGGCTAAAAATCTCGCCTCTGGAGGTATTTTTTCATATGATATGAGTGAGTTACAGTAAGTAAAGTAATATTTGGGAAATATGAGTTCACAGGAACTCATATTTGGAAATCTGTATAGTTTTCTAACAAACAGAAAATCTTGTGTGGTCGTATAAACTTCGGATATTATAATGAGTTATCTTCCCTAATCAGTGAACAAAATCTTGATTTCCTGCTATTCCAACAGCATATGAGGAGCATAAATTCGCTGCTAGTCTACTGTAATTCCATAAATATCATGGTGGAATTAGTTCTGGAATTCCCAAGTAAAAGGATGCGGGCATCAGGAGATGGAAGATAATCCCCCTATTTATATATCCCATTGATCGAGTGTTGTGATCGTCGGAACGATCACATGTGCTTCCCGTTCCCCATGTTTTCTTTAAAACCCTGTAAATCAGGATTTAGGCGAGGCAGCATATTTAAACTGTTATTATACATATACAGGATGTCTTCAAAACAAAAATAGATATTCAAGGACCGCAATCAGTATTCGATTTCTGTTTCAAAAATATATAATTTAACCTTAAATGTTTACCGAATTATCCTATAAATTACTTAAATTTGATTCATAACCGCGCGGCCGACACCGCGCGGCGAGCGCCGGGCGGACCTTCAAAGCAGGCCCGACGAAGGGCTGTTCGAGGATGTCTATATGTAGTAAGAACTGAAAGGAAATGTTTATTATGTTATTTTTCTGTAAATTACGTAAAAGGAGATCGGCCAGTTGCCATACATTTACTGCCTGGTAATTAAAATATGTGGGCACAAAAAGTATTTATTGTAAGCTGTACTTTATGAACATAGGAACAAAAAAAAGCAATAATAATATTATACTATATAATAATATATAATATATAACCTAAATGCCCTAGTGGTGGTTTGTGGAAAAGCGACATCTATTAGTTGTGATCTCAATTACGTAATGAAATTAATAACTAGTTTGTTTGGAAACGCAATATATATATGTCGCTTTCACGTTACGGAAACCAAAAATATAATAATTATTTTTCTTGGTATAAATATAAATAGTATAGAGGGATCTATTTCATACCCCACGTAACTTTTTTTACAAAACTATTACTAAACTGTTGAACTATAGAAAAAGAAAATAACTTTTTACTTCAATAAAAATAAATCTATCTATTGGGCCATTAGATGGAGCTTTTATGCCACAAATTAACAAATTGACAATTTACAGTATGATAACCATAGACTACACAGATATGATGATTGATGACAACGATTACCACAGATAAGTACGTATTTTGCACATGAATTCTCTGATATTCGGAGATTCATAACTTTTTATTCCAAAGTCCTAAATATAATATTTTATACTAACTTTTTATGTACTATAAAACCACATATGTTCCAAACTTGGCCGCTCTTGATGGAAAATCGGGCAAGATTCGCCAGTGTCCTTTACGTTACTTACGTAATGTTGTAGCCTAATGTTGGGTTACATTTAATTTGGATAAAAATAGTGAAAATACACACTATATTTTCCTAATTCCACGACTATTTAGTCGATATGCTGGTCTAAATTAATCTAAATCTTCGTTTCATTTCCGAATTACGCTTGCCTTGCCTCTATATTATAATATAGTCTATGTCTAAAACTAGTACTATATTTTTTCAATAAAAAATTGTGTGTTCTTTTGCGGTACCCAAAAATGATTTCAGATAAAAGCAATCGGTCGACCATTGGTCGGTGTAATTTTAACACGTATCGGCTGGTATGATTTATGTTTATGTCTCTTGTGCATGCATGTTTTGTTGGACATTCAGCCTCGATTGCCAGCAATTTGTGTGTACGTGCGAAGAGAGATTGCCTTCTCTAATTGTAGCCTGCGAGTACGATGTATAAGGATGGTATTTATTTATTTATTACATTCCGATATCGAATGCAAAATTACATAAAATAGGTACATGGGAATGGGTAATTGACTTTTTCATATTGTAGCTTAGAAAATGTCTGGTCAGATTTATACAATTATATGTTCCACGATTAGTCACTGTCCGGAATTCAAACTATACCTATAGTTGGCTGTCATATCCAATAAAATATAAGGTACCTTATATTACTTAACGAAATGATATCGTAATTCTGTGCCCTTATCAGATCCCTACGTGGAGACATTAATGGCGCATTATACATTCCTAATGTAGTAAAAGAAGCCTAACTTAGAAGTGGATCTTATTAGATAGCGCAGGAGTTATGAGATGATTGATTGGCTATTAATCACGTTCTAATAAGGACTGGAAGAAACACGACTGCACCTTATCCTTATAGCTTATTAAATCTTGATAATTCCTTAAAGCTCGGCTGGGAGCATGGGTATGGTGCGAGAAGATCTGCAATCGATTCTCAATAGCGTATGCCGAGGCGTGCTGGACACTCGGTTAACTCGACGGGTACAAGTCGTTTTTTGTTTGTCGGCCGTTGCAAACGAAATTATTCCTCGTTCGGCGCCGAGCGGCCGCGTCCACTCCTCTTTTTACATCGGACAGTTGAATTTTATTATTTTTATTTAACACCTGCGCTCGGTAATCTGTATTCAGAGATCTCCCGAACGCTTAACTCTTTTTGGGCGTGTTTTTGTGTCGGGAGGGACCGATTTATTGCGTTGTGGTTTCATCTGATTTTGTGATTCTTCTCGCTGCTCCGTCGACAATCGATTATGTTCGCTCGTGATTCAATTTTGTTAGAGGCGACATTTTTAAAAGGCTGTGTCCTTGAAACATGTTTTTAATCTCAAAATCTCAGTTTAGAAGTTGCTCTATTCGCATTTTTTCAAATTCTTATTAGCTGAATTTAGAAGTTGCGCTGTTCGTAGCATTTTGTAGTCTTTTATATCAATAACAATAAAAATCTAAATTTAATCGGTTAATACATTTGAAAAATAATGCGGTACAATCTCGGAGACATATCGTGCTAAATATGCAATTGAAACTCACTTTATCAACCAGTAGAGCCATTAAAATATTGTTAAACGTAATTACATGACGTTGTCGTGTTATTGTGTATTGATTTACAATCGGTAGTTAATTGCAGTTTGGGCATAGGGCAGGCTTAGGGCAGCGCTGGCGCCAAGTGCCGCATAACCTTGTTGGATGACTTAACATAATGTGTGTTAGTAATTTTCTGCGTCTAGATCTACGCTTGAATTATGTTTTGCAATGAAAAATTAGATAACATGAATGACGTGTTTATTCAGGATTGTTAGAAAGCTTTATGTTGGAGATGTCTACAAAATTCAACCATGCTACTCGAATCCTAAAAATCGATTTCAGTTGAATTTACCGTCTCAAGTCCGCGATAGTATTTTGTTATTTTTCAGTTTCATTAATTTGGTATGTGTTTTGTGTTACATGTAATGATTTCCCATCACAATTTAGAAAGATAATATAATTAGAACTCTATTTACTAAAATTTTCCTAATGGTCACACAAATTAAAATCTGTTATCTTAACGAGTTTTAATTAAATATAACGCGAATTATATGAACATAGATACCGTGGGTTAAAGACATTGTCAGGGTTGCCACATATCACACACACACACACACACACACAGGCACGTGCAACTTTAACCATTAATACTTCTGGTTCTTCTTGATTTGTGCCTTCGTCGGTGGAGCTTCGCTATTTTACTTAATCCTCTCTTAGAACCTTTAGTTATCTATAGGACATATTTAGCTCCATTTATAATACTAATACTAACCAATGATTAATTTTATAAAAAAAATACAAGTATGTTCATAATAGAATGCTTGTGTGTGTTGATGCTGTATTTGTATTTCATATGTTAACTCTAAATGACTTTTTATATAATGTTAAAGAATGAAATAAAGCCATTAAACTCAATGCGATCCGTAGGCCGCTACGGCCCTAGCTATCTAATATTGAATAAATTCGAGTTAATATGTGTAGCTATCTTTGTCTTTTCCGCTATCTTTTCGATAAACTCTGTGAACTCTGTGAGAGACATCATTTCCCTTAGCCAGTAAACATTCGCTTATGAATGAGAAAACGCATTAGTGAGTAGAGTAGTATTTTCGCATTGGTAAGTAGAGTTACTTCAATGCGCAATCAGGTACAATCTGTAATCGTATTAATCGTATGGTATTACCTAAATAATTGTTGAACGCTAGTTATTCGCAACGCAATCCTACTATTCGTAATGCTTGGTGATACTCCATCAGGCTAGTGATTCTATCTTCTTGGTTTAATCGAATTGATTTATAGTTCCTAATATTATTGATCTATTCAGGCCAATAGAGCTTTCATTTAATTTTCTTTCTAAGTTAGGAGGATGTTTTAGGCCATTTACGCCCATAGTTTAACTTTCCCCATCTGACACTAAAACAAAATAAAACTTCCGCACATTTAGCAGAATATTTTAACTTGACAGAAGTTTGAAAATAATAGACGAATTTAAATAAACCTACTTTAAATTCGTTGTGTGTTTAACTGCCATTGGGATTTAGTGGTCAACTAACTCGCAGAATCGGATTTCTATTCACGCTTTAATTTGATGCTTCTGCGAATACAAAGCAAAGTTTTTTGTGACTCAAACATAGTTTAAGCCCGTTGTTCTCCTTGCGTACAAATATTTGCGCAAACAGTTCAGTGTTTTGAGTGTTAAAGATGTGATCAAATGTTTTAAAAATACATAATGTTTTTGGAATTGTGATGTAATCGCGACAGGTGTTATAAATGCCAAATCAGAGGACATAAAATTTAAATCTCAATAAAAGTTTGGTATAATTAAATTGGCACATAATTAAGGAGCTTTTATGGGATCGGTGGGCCGTATTTTATCTCGGACCCATTTTGGATATTACAAAAAGCATTAACGGAGGTCGGTCGTTGAGATAATAGCGGCGCTACTGGTAAATTACGAAATTACGGTCTCGCGTTCATCTCGGTTACATTTCTCCGGCCGATGGCTTTATTTCTACTAATGGTTTAATCATTTTGTTTGTTAATGTATCTATGATATTATTTTGACCCATGGGGTTTGAATAGATCAAAAATTCAATGTTTTGAGAATTATGAGACTCTTTTATATTCGCTAGATTTCATATATCTATCATTCCTCATTCGTCTTTAATCATTAATTACCCTACTACAAAAAGAGCTAATTAATATCTATATCAATTTTTGTCCTAAGAAATTTATAAATTTAAAACCAAACTGTTTTTAAATGTCCAATATTAAGTGTTCACTAAACTTGTGCCTTGTTATCATAACAGAAGATATAAATCTGAATCCACAAGCTCAAGAATGTCGTTGGGAAACAATGCTAATGATATTTTAATAGTGTTGCGTATTAACAAGCGGCTGGCTCAGGCTGATACGAACGAACATAGTTTGCACTCATTTTAAACTGGCAAAAGTAGCAATAATGTCGATGATGATGATAAACGCTAAACAATAAATCCTAAAACGATTTTGGTATCTTTTTATTGTCCATTAATATTATATAAGAAATCTACCTGTATTCACGAGTTCAACGGTTCCCTAATCTTCATTCTGGTCGGGTATCAAATTAAAAACGAAATCAGTTAATAAAAAACACGTCTCGTGGCGCCTGCGTGTATGCACAGCACAACGGGACTATGCCTTATGCGTGATTCTTATTGTAACGGACTAAGGTCCAAATCAGATAGAATAAGTTCTTTGGTACAACTATAAATCAAATTTATGTCCATATCCTTGATGCTTGTGTGTGTTGTACGTGCCTCCATTTCGAACGCATTAAGTTTGACTATGTGTGCTTCGTATTGACATTTTTTTTGTGCCTAAATATTTCTAAGTATTAATTATGATAAAATATTATATTGATGTATGTTATGTTTTGGGTTTTCATTATGAAATGGAATAGTAATATTGTATTCATTTTGAATTTAGTTAATGTAGCTTTGGTGTATATATCTCTTGCACAGTGATCTTCAGTATTGTCTGTAGATAAGTGTCTAGAACTACCTAGAACCTACATAATTTATCGTCAGTTAAAAACCTAAGTCCTAGTTCTAGCGGTAAATAACTATAAACTCGTTAAATGTAATGATGGCTAATTGCTATTTCTCTACCAGTATCTATTGCCTCTAACATTGTATAAAAACGTTAATATCGTTAAAAGTATTATATACATTGTAATGATGCACAGCTTGACTACTGACAATTTAACGTTGTAGTTTTTTATCAACATTAAGCGGAATCGCGTTTTTAGTTGTAATATAAACGCAATTTTCCATGTTCCCTTTTATAGTTTTAACTTTCTTAGTATATAATCTAATAGTATATAATGACAATTTGTGGCTTTGCTGCCTAATTTAAAAGACATGGATGTCATCAAACAAAGCATTGAATTCAAAACTGATTTGTTAATATAGTTTGTCCAGAAACCCAATTCTCGTAACTATTTGTGATCATAATCCTGTTTGTTTCGGTCCGCGCGCTATCTCACTCGCTCACGCGCGATAGAGGCGTGTGTGAATACGACTCCGTGCGGACCGAAACAGGATTATGATTACAAATAGTTACGAGAATTGGGCTTCAGCTATCAAGTTCCTAAGGATCTTCAGGGTACCTAATTTGTCTAGAATTACCTTATAGCTCAGTAAATTTGGCTGTATTTTGATGCCGGAAGCGGTTACGTTTAATCTGTGAATCACTGTGATTGAAATTCTAATATTGGCTCGAAGGCCTCGCCGATGTCCTTTGGAATGTTACTCACGAAACTATTAATGTCGATTGATGAATAAGCAAGTTGCTAGCTTAATTTAAACATCTTTTAATGTCCTTGGAATAATAGCATTCATTGATAGGATTTTTCTTAAGCGTAGTGTAAAACATATGCAATTTTTTAAAATATTAGTCAACGAAATGTATTGTTTAGCAGTTATCTACTTTAATTATCTACTTTCGAAATTGGTTAATGTTATTGAGTGGATAAGCAACTAACGATGATGACAGTCTAACTGCTTAACATTCATTTTCCCCGTGGTCATCTAAATATGAATCTGCTAAAAGTATTCTAAAATGTGAGGTAACGTTTGAGATCGATATCGTCCAAGTCCATTAATATTGCATTGTTAAATATAAAAATACATTTGATTGACACCCCAGCTGCTTCTTTTGTTACGGTTGCGTGGGATCATAACATTAATAATGCTTTTAAATCTAATTCTGAAGTCATCTTAAGTCGATACTTTATGGAGATGAGGCTTATGTGCGTTTATTTCGTTTTTTACGGCCTGGCTTATATTCGTGTCTGAAGCTCAATTTAGACTTTTATCCACACTATCAAAATTAAATCTGACTGTTAAATATATCTACATTGTAATTTGTGTGCCTTGCAATTTGGAAGATAACTATTCGTCTGCAAGGATACTGTTTATTTCTGTTGTACTTTCTGTTGTATTTTCGTTGAAGCACAATTATTGCTTTTCGTAAGATGGAAAAACGTAGTATTTTCTGGTTATGCCGTTTTAAGCATTTATCTAATATTACACTCTGTAAATAAGTAACGTTTGCAGTAAAATGCCTTTTAAAAATAAATATGCAGTAAAATGTTTATCGTCGAAGAAACCATGAAAATAAATTCCCAAGTATCATTTAAAAATCTCAGTCCCTTAAATTAAAAAATAACGTTATTTTAAACGATCTGGACTTCTAATAAAAAGTTTTTTAGATAATATCCTGACAAGTTAAAGCTCATGCCCCAATATCACGCTTATTCCTACGAGATAGGAGTTGCCGTATAAAAAATCGTCTCCTAAAGCTGTGAGCTTTTTTCGGACGTTATTATTTATGACGTGTGATATATCTTGCGGTATGAGCTGTTACTAAATCGAGTTGGGTTTATTGCGTCTCTCCTTTACAAATGGTTTGGTTTCTTCGTTTTATAGGTTTACCCTTGAAGAGTATTTATAGGGATTTCTTGGAATTTAGTTCTGTTAAGTATATTATATTCAGTTTCCTATGTAAGTTGATGCTAGCATTTACTTCGAGAGATTATTGATACATTCTTATCAAGTAGACTGTTGTACTCTGAAAGAATCAAACAGTTAAAAACTATAACCCGACTACACAACTTATGTAGCCTATGTTACCCGGGCCATTATTACGAACCTATTGATACCTCATTAATTAACAATGATAAGTAGTTTTAAGCGCTACGATGGAACAAACATACATACATACAACATACATAGACAGTCAAAATCATTACCCTTCCTTTTGACTTCGTCGTAGTCCGGTAAAAATAATATTTATTAAGGTAATTATATATTATGTAGCAGGCCTTACATCATAAATTTCAAACTCCTACCTACAGTCTACACAGTTCACATCACCAGTGTCAAAGTTTATTTATTTATTGTAACAATAAACTTTCACAAACAGTTAACAGTTTCCCACAAAACTGGTGTAGCAGTTTGTCTGTGGACAATGAGGTACATTAAGGTTTTAGTTTACTAATATTATACAAAATTACGTCATATATCTAGTGTCCGACCGAAAAGTAGGTACTAATCTGTCTCTTGTGCCTTACTGATTTTGACTTTACAAACCTCTTATTAAGTTTGAAATATGATCCGCTGGCTCCGTAAACAATAACAGTTAAATTAGTTTGGTGATCCTTAACGTGGGCTGCGCTCGCTGGTGAAGGTTCAAACGAAATGCGCTTGTCAGTTTGATTGACGGCGGGCGCCGTGCGATTCACATGCCTCGTGTTTTTGTACAATTTGTACAATACACGTGCTAGATATTGTTGATGTTTTTCTTCATTTAGATATTGGAGAGGCTTAAGAGTCTTGATAATTATCCGTTTTAGCAGTGGACGTTACAATACAATTATTATATTAGTATTAATATATTAGTGTTTTATCTTCAAGCCTTAAGAAATTTATTAGTATCCTTTTCTTAAAATATTTTCAAATTGTGTGCACTGTACAATGTAGATTTATTATAGTAAAGTTGTGCAGAAATATAAACTTACTTTTGATGTCATTTTATATCTTCTTTGCCGTGAAGCTCCAAATAGCTTACTAAGAATTCTCAACATTTACAACATTTCTCAATTTTAATAGTTAAGCTTTAATGATTTCTTATTATTTGTCATCCAATTAACAACACAATTCACCAAGAGCCAATAGAATTCGGACATGAGATTTACTCTTTTGTCCCATTTAAGCCTATCATGTCACGGAGATTTTGAGCCGTGGCATTTTTAAATTAATTTTTTATCACCCACAATTTGTGACATGTCTATGAATTTTATTAAAGTTAAGTAGATTTTGTTATTTTTAATATATTATGGATGTCGTTTTAATTTATGTTATATTTTTGTTGCAGGTAAGCAGGAAGTTTGGTTATCAGCATTGTACCTGAATTTGTCGGCAAAGAAAGGTTTTATTGCCTTAACTTACATGGTTAGCGGACGTAAAGAAAATGGATGCAATTAATACATCTATAAATCAGAGCTAATGTCTGATTTCCGTCGCTATATGGCTATGCATTTTATGGTTTGTCGCTAATATAGCGATCGGCTGCTTTCACGTGATAATATAAGCTTGTTAAAGCGAGTTTGGAAACATCCGTCATGTGCGTCTTTACCCTTAAACCTAATAAATCGAATATTTAAGTGTGTAGGATACGATCTTAGGTGCCGTGATTTATTCAAGCATTTAAATTGATTCCAACGTTATAACTAATTAAAGGTCCGGATTGTTAAAAAATGGAGACGTCGAAAAAGTGTTCCCACGCACCTATTGACTTTAATTTAAATGACGAAGGTTAAAAACAAAATCATTCAAATTCATTTTAATTTCTTGGTGCCCAAAACTTAAAAATATTGCAATAATTAAATTATCTCTTAAAGGTATTTGGTATTTTCGGGAAACTTATATTCTTTTCACAGACTCGTTTGTCAACACTACAACATCATAAGTTAGGTCTCAGGTTCATTAGGCAGCTTCAATTTTACAAAGACGTTAAAAATGGATGTAGATTCGTTACGGATAGAGCGTATTGCTGGGGCGTCCCACAAAGGGGGATCATTAACAGCCGCTCTCCGTACCGAATCATATCGTTAGACGTGTATTGTGCGAGACGATAGCGTTGTGGCCATTTATCATAATACTTCATTAGTATATGCTACACTTAAATATGTCTAATCTCATGTGCTTTGTTCAGTTGCAATACAATTCTAAAGCCATAATTGGATGCATTTTCCTGAATAAAGATCCTCGTCCTGAAGAAAGGGGATTCATGGAGAAGTATCGTACCGAATATGAATTTTTAGTGACTGTTTCTATCAAGATTTCGCTCTTGATAGACCAAGATAATCACTCACCATCAGCGTACATGCGTTTTATTGTATTAATTGGTCCCGATTTGTTTGCAAACTCGCAACAATTGAGACAAATGCTGACACTAACAAGCGACACATTCAGCCGAATGTTTCCAGTGACAGCCTTCGATGATCTCATGCTGGGCGGGTCTCGACATGGACTAAATATTGATCAGGTGACCACTGGCTATTAACAGCAATACCTTCTATTGCGGATACAAAATTTCCGACCGCATTTTTATTGTTCACGAGGCTGGGTTAAAATAAATAACTAACTAGTCGTTGCGCGTTGTCAGAAGTATTTTTGGCAACGAAGTCGTTCAATTAACGCTCAGAATATTCTCAATGAGCCTTGTAATGGACTTCACGCTGTCAGAAGATTTTTTTTATAACGTATACTTTATCGTCCATTAAGATTTTAAAAATAATTTTTACTTAAAGCAAAGAACTTATTTCTGAGTAGCCAACCGGGGCTCCAACCCATTCCCTACTCGCCTAATAATAGGCGAGTATGAAATGGGCCAAGAAACAAGGTGGACCGACCACGGTCAGCTGAGTGGCTAAAGTACATGATACCCTGCGTATTTTTGGTCGCTGAATCCGAATATGAAATTTATTTTGCTCTAAAGTAACAGCGTCATTTATAGTTTAAAATTCGGATTTCAACATTTCACTTTGAATTCAATCATCCGGTAATTCGTATTATTACTGTTTATTACTGTTAAAAGCTCATCTCTCTGGTTCTGATTAATTTTTTTACACGAATGACCTCTTGTATTTTTTAACAGTCCAGGAATACACTGCAAAAATTTCATTAGCGCGATTTTCATAAATGTGCATTTTTATTGATGACCTGTTCTTATAGAGCAAAATAAATTACATGTCCCGTTTCTAAGTGACTTTTCGTCAACCTCCCGCTCGCCTATATGATTTTGTAGTTGAATCTTGAATGAATTGCCCGTAGACAGAAGAATAAAATTACCCACTCTAAAGCTGTAAGTAGGTAGTGCTCAAAGATAATGCCATTTGGCTAGGCTAATGTACAATACATTTGAGAAAGTCATATCTCCGATCTGCCCGATGCATTCGAATGATAAATCTATCGGACGTATTGAATTATCAATTAAAGTAATCTGTTGCGTATCATTTTTAATCGCAGTCGTGATGATATTTAAACTCAATTTAATAAACCCGAGCGCCCTTTGGCGCGTCGGCGTGATCAAAGACTTGTGTTATCTCAGGTTGACACTTTACAAAGATCTTTTAATTGGTTGCTTGGTGCGGTGCGGTATGACCACTGATTTATTAGTTGGATTTCTTTTTTGGGATAACATTATGTTGATTGAAATCTTTAGTATCTTTTATAGTCAAGTCTATTCTCTTTCTTGTTTTGGAACTCTAGCCTTCACAAAATAAAAACGGTGTTTTGGTTTCCGTAGAACTATAAGGAAACCTTATATTTTCGCTCTGTCCGTCCGTCTGTCCGCACTTCTTACTTCAGTAAATGAATATAAATGGATGAAATTTGGTGTAGTCATAGATAGTCTATAGATTTCCTTTTTGGCATCATAAAATAATAAAAAATATATATGAGAGTCATATGAAGTGGCAGTGGAAAATATTCCGTAATTATAGCCCTTTTCATATTAAGGCAAGATTTAATTTGATACACGACTTTTTATAAATTAAACTATTTTCGAGTAATCGGCCTCAAAGTGGTTTACAAGTTGGAGGCCGATAGGCAGGAGATACCCTGGCGTATCCACACTACAAGAGGTAGGGGCATAAATAAACTTGTAGCTTTTCAGGGTAATGGCTCATGTGAAATACTCTCAAGGAAAATTATTTTCAGCGAAATAGAACAATTTTAAAGTAATTTGAAAAACTAACCTATCGCGCGTTGATATGTAAGGCATCCTTCTATACGCCGTGTCCCGGCACGCTCTTGTTGTAAGGTTTATATATTATTTATATATTACTATAATCATTATTTAATTTAAATATAAAAATATTCTTCTCAACTTATTATTTATTTATTTCTTATCAAAATAAATTAAATCTGATGCTGTTTTTTTACACCTACACATTCTACAGCTTTAAACGGTTTGTTCAACTTTATGATATCTATGGACGTTTCTACACCGCGTCAATCTGGTCCTGTACTAAGTATCCGAAGAAGTTGTATCACAGGAACCAGACAAATATTTAATACTTTTATACAATACACATATTAAAGATTTTTATTATACTTTACATGTATTTAATACACATCCAAGACCCAGGAAATCGGAAAAACTATTTGTCCCTTCGGCGGGATTCGAAACCGCGACCTCCAACTTAAGCGCCGACGCGCTAACCACTGAGCCACAGAGGTCGTCATCCCTCAATGTTTTTATATTATTAAATCGTGTCTTGACCCTTTTATATTTTTTCTGTGATTCCAAATTTGAATCTGTCTTAATAATGAACAAACAATTCTTTAAATTGTTATATAATTAAATTTGATTAGCCATAACTCTCGTGACGTTAGAAAGATGGAATGTTCCTTTTGATCACGATAATCTAACTGCGTAAGTTCGCTCGTAGGCGTTGTTAGAAGCCAGTGACCACGTGCAATTATATATTTAATTGATCATTTACTTCATACGCATTATACATTAGCAAAATATAATATTTATTACTTTCTTCCGAAGGAGCAGAGCTTCGAAAATTCTTATTGACTGTTTTTGATACCACTTACGCCACCAGATGACGCTTTGTGTGCGTTGGGTCTGCCGCCTAGCGGCACAAAAAATGACGAAAACCCTCATTGAATTCGTTTGAGCGCCGTCGGTTTGAATGTTGGCAACATTTGGTGTCCTTACTAAAAGGGGATGCTAGTATTAAAATGATGGACTGAAGATATTGTAGGGACTAACAAATATATGTGCTCATTTCGTTCAATGAGCATAACCGTTGGCAGCGGAGGGGCTTATCGGTCGTAAAAGTCCACATGAAGTTAGCCGTCCTCATGAAAACGCCTGCTATTTATACTTTGGTGGATTTATTGCCGAGGAAACCTATGAGCATCCGCCCGGGACAGAAATATCTCGTAGATTCCGCGACGTCTCGTCAGGTTCACTGAACTCTAATTATACATTTTCATATGTAGGTCGGGTTTTTTAACAATGACTCATTTGTCCTCGTAATGGGTACGCGAATAGAAGAGCAAGAATTTATGAAAAAGATTTCTTCTCAACCTGTTGCCTTCCACGTCCTTGTGCTATACCCACCAAAATAATTCCAAGAATTAAAAGTATACTTTTTAATACAAAGGCTGGATATTGAATTTCTCTTATTGCATTAAATCTAGCATAGTTTTAGTTTGTGAAGCAACAAGGTACTGGATTATCGGCGCAATCATGTTTCCAAATTGATTTGGCATTGTTTATGATTAATTAATATTGGATGCAGCCACGTTCCTCTGTCCGACGTGCATCAATCAACAGATAACGAGGAGATTATCAGTAGCTACAGTTTTATCCATTATACAGAATTACCATTAACATCCCAGCATGTGCATCAATATTATGGCGTTACTTACATATCAGTATAATAGTAAAATATCAGGGGACTGAATAGGCTTCTGACCGTTTTTGAAGATAACACGTTCATCAGGATAGAACCAAAAATAGTACAATCAAATAATTTTCCTGCTTAACTCTTAAAATTCCAATCCCATATCATATATTACGTCAATTTAAAATCGAGATTTGGATCGTCAAGTGGTAATACCATTTATTTTGATACGTGTCTGCTTTTTGTCGTGCCTCCCGTTTTATCTAATGCTTCGACAGGCGGGCGGAAGCGAGACAGGCGAGGTGTTTGAGCGATGGTGTGAAGTCCTGCGGCGTCCAATTATTCTGAGCGCGGTGGTCGGCGGCGCGGCGCCTGGCCCCCTATCGCGGCTGCCATCGATAATGTGGACCGGTTCTTTTCGTTTATGGGTTGTGTGTTGGACGCTACCCGACTTGAGCGGAACCATTTTCCAGGGAACTTATTTGGACACGAAAGTTATATTTGAGTCAAAAAGCGTCAACAATCAACATACTTTGAGACGACTTTTTAATAGAGAATTTAAATATACCTACATAAGATGTACAAGTCTATTATATAAATAGACTTGTACATAAAATCATAAGAACCTGTTGCAATTGAACATAGTCTTTAGCACCTGTTGTACTACTTACAGGTAATATTCAGAGCAACGAAGGAGACAATGCTGACAGTTTATTCACACAAAATAATAGTATATACTCACTAGTTGTACCCAACAGACGTTGTTCTGTTTTAACTAACATACACCTGCAGTTTTTACCAACAGCTACGCCTTTCGCTACATTCTACTACCTACACCTACTTACCTATTGTAGTGTGTGTATCACCTCCCTATATATTGTAATGTAAGTGTATTAAATAATGAGTTAATAAACGTTATTCGCGAGTACAACATCTTTCATTGGACTCCCCAAGCCTGCACATTACATGGCGACCCTGCCAGTCCTGGTCCGTGGCAGCGCTGCGCAGATTGTACAGGGACAGTTATAATAAATATTAAAGACAATTAAAAGTGATATGAAGAGAAATATAATAATTTGAAAGCGTTAACTGAAAAATGTGGACATTTTAGTGTTAAAACAATTAACTGATTAAATATTATTTACCGGTACTCGGTAGCTATTAAATAAAAAAATGTAGGTTTAAACATAATTAAGTAAATAATGTAGAAAATAAATACAAATCTAAAAGTTCATAAATATAACTTACTTAATACGCTTACTTCTAAATTCAGAAAAAACAAAATTACTTGTCATACGTTCTCCTTACTTATGCACTTCAAATTCATCAAATTCTTATGTATTAAATAGCTTGCCCAACGATATCCGACACGAGACCAAAACAAAAGCCTTCCAAAAAAACATGTACAAACACCTTTTTACTTTATTACCTTATTGTACATCCTTCACCACCTAAAACATTATTTTAATCATTACTCTAATTTTATTTTGCTTGTTTTTGTTATTACAATATCTCATTTTGTATTATTAGTATTATTAATGTTGTATCTTGTTAATTTTATTTTTATACTCTGTCTATAATATTAAGTTTTGTAACATTGATCCTACAGACAAACTGAAGAACAGTTTTGTAGGTCTTTATTTTATTGTTTATTGGTATGAAGTAATAAATAAAATAAAATAAAAAAATAAATAAATAAATATAATTTTCGTAAAAAATTGTGACCTTTAATGGAAATAAAATGGTCGAACGGAGAAATATATAATATCTATTTTGCAATAGATTTCTAGATTACTTGATTTTAGAAATTAGAGTATAGAACAAAATATTGGCCATCAGTTGCAAGACAATAAATCTGAAGATATTTGAGTGGAAATGGTGAGCAGGCAGCCGGGAGAAGTTCGAGTCGGAAGTGGATGCAGCTGAGAGATCAGTGAGCACAGAGATAAGAATAATTATACGTTAGATTTTTTTTCTAGGCTTATTACGTAACATTTTTATTATTTTAGAATTAAAAATTAATCGAACTATTTTATAAATTTAAAATGAACCTATGTACTGTGCTTATAATCAGCAATGGTGAATAATTAAAAAAAAATTCACGTGCTTTAAAATGGATTTTTATATTTATAATAAAATGTAGTAATATGGAATAATACAAAGGTTACAAAATTATTAAAAGTAGTAAAAGGAAAAGCATTTTAATGGACTACTGGGAATAAACTAAATTTTAATTGTAATAAGTATGTACCTACATAAATGTTGGTATTATTTTGATTTTGAATAATTGGTTTGTGAAGTATAGTTAAAATAAAATCTCGAAAGCATATTGTGCAAGAAGGTACTTTGATGTTTATTTAATTTTGTGTGTACGTTAAATGTTATTAGAACCAAGTATTCTGATAAATATCATTTTTTTAGTAAATTTTTAGATCTATCAAAAATTTATTGAATTGCTTTTTGTAATTTCATTAGTTTGAAGTAACTTTAAAAAGTTGAAGTTAATTTATAATGTTCTTGCATCTTGCAACTTGAGCCGCCCCTCGTAGGTATATTTGGTACCTAGTAAAAGTTACAGTAGTTAACGTTTTCGGCTGAATCAAGATTATTAAAACATTTTAAGGATGTAGGTAATCATAATCATAATATGATAGTAAACTTTGTAATAAAATTAATATATGGGTGTTGACGGTGCATAAAGGTGTTTTATGCAAATAAAAATAATAATATTTTTATTTAAAATTCTTTTTGCTTTAATGCTAAATTATTTTATACAGGAAGTCTTGTTGAATTTAGGCAATGTCATCAAATGTTGAAAAACAGGCAATTACCGTATGATGAAAATATACCTACATAAAAATACTACTACATTTACATCAACTCGTTACTATAAAATATGTATAATTTTCATAAAATATCAAAAATAAAATTAACTTTACGCGTTTGACCACTAGATTAAAAACGCACAGTGACGCCACGTTCTTGTACTTCTTCTTTTTTTAATAGCAAAATTTCACCTGCAAAATCTCATAAAAGTCGGTCAAGCCGTTTCGGAGGAGTTCTCTAATAAACACGAGAATCTTAAAGATAAGATTGATGGACTTGAGATACGAAATGAGGAAGCGAAGCATTCACTTTTAGTACTGCAGTCAGATTTAATTAGAAAGATTAAACATAGTTTTATAATTTTTACATTCAGGCTCCACGCTTTTATTGGCTTGCATTTTCTAATACTTTTTTGAAAAAATAAAAAATCAATAAAAGTTCTTTAATTTGTTTTTACGTGCGTAACGTACAAGCGTGTTCGCAGAGTAACAATCGTTTCCTGCGTTCATCGTGGCTGCGGTTTAACGCCTCGTTTAACGCTATTTGTTGTGTCACACGCTTTACATAATTGTTTTTTCAATCGAAAATATAACAATCTCGTCATCACATGGCTTTTTATTATGACAAGATAATTTGAAAGTTAACTTACTAACATTTTTCCGACGAAAATTTTCCAACACTAGTTGTTAGTAAGTACCTACATAATATTATAATAATGTTACAATAATTTTTAATTTCTATCGTCCATTTTATGGCATTGTTAACGCTTTTTATTGTTTTGCCGGGATTAAGGAACAACACATAAAAACATATGTAATCATGCCATAATGAGTATCGGACCGACATCGACGGAGTACGCAAAAACTATTAATTACCACGGCTACGGATGAGCCGTGCCAGATAGTATCGATATTTTCTTATCGACAAAAAATATCGACTTCTACAGCTATATATATATATATACTTGTTCTTAATAACTAGTGTTTGTAACTGCCTTCTAGACAGTAGACATAAAATATGTTTAAACTCTAGTATAATGTGAACAAAACTTAAATAATTCGTTCTAGCTGTATTGCCAAAGTGAATAGATGTATGTTGTATAGTTTATATGAAGGTACATATCTTTTAGCTTTTACAACAACAGAGTAGAAAATGTTCATACTTAGGTACGGAGAAACAACTTTCATAGAACGATCCAAATCTGAAAATTTTGACGTCCCCGTCCCACGGCCCACAATTTTTCCACACAATCGTGGACACACCGTATGCTTGTAGTAGTGCAATCAAATCGAAAGCTAACTGTGTAGCTATTTATCTATTTTCTATCTATAATCTGTGCTTTTACTATAAAAACATTATAGTGTTTCAAATCCCCCAGCTTGGTCTAATAGCGAGTTCTATTAAGCTACGTATATTAATGATCTATCAACTAGCGAATTCCGCTATGTGCATCCTATGCATTGGCATTTGAATTATGTGTACGTGTGTCGTGTTGGGGCAATAATAATATTGCTCGTCTAGTTAGCGGTATCCGCTATTTGGACCCTATCATACGGCCTCTACACTGACGACCGAATTCTCACTCAAATGACTTGCGGGATTTACATAGGTCGATTTTTGTCGCACGATTTCCACCGCACGGCGAAAATTTACCGTGTAAATGACAATTCGGCTAGGTTGCTACTTGCTGGGCAAATTTGCAACCAAAAATGGTGAGGCGATTTGCCAAGCGACTCGATGTACGGTGAAAATCGGCCCATGTAAGACCCTTATTAGGGCGCGTTACAACCCCGCGCCCGCCCCGTGGTTAGGTGATTGTAAAAACTTATAAGTTTGTACGCTGTGGCCTTGTCGACACAGCTCAATTTGCTATTAATGAAAGCAGGTGCTCCGCTTTCTTGCAATCACCGCGCGCCACGTCTGACTGGGACCTTATTCTGTCAAGCTGATACAGTAACAGCATGTGATTGAGGGAGATGTAACTTACACATATGACCTCTGAGTGGAATAATATTTGGACCGATTCATGTAGAACTAAGGGACGATTTTATGCCGAAATAGAAGGATCTATACCTAGTAGGCCCTGGTTTTTTAAGTACTCTAAAGCTAGCAAATCTGTTTGTTCTACAATTTGTCGACTTCGCCTTGGACATTCGTGTAATAATGTATTTTTGGCCAAAATAAGAGTCAAGGATAGCTCATTGTGCGAGTGTGGCTTAGATGAGGGTTCACCTGATCATATCTTCTTTAACTGTCCTATAAATCTTTCTTTATATGACTTTCTTCCTATACACATTCCTCGACCCATTAATCTTAAGACTATTTTATCCTACGTCTTTACTCCATTTGTGAACACTCTATGTTCATTTATAGCTTCAAATCACATAAAACTTTGATTATGTATTACTAATATATACCTAACTTATTTTCATTAATTTTTATTTTATTTATATATGTTCTGTATATTATTTTTTATTAAAAAATATAAAAAAAAAAGAGTCTAAGAAACATTGGCTTTGCATATCATTCTGTTTTTATACTAGTAATTATAACTTGTATCTGCATGAGGTACCCATGAAGTCATTGCATGAGCCATTCCCTGCACTGTACGCCATCAGCTTTTCACTGAACATATGCTGCATCACTGACGCTGGCAACTCCTATTACAAGGAAGGCTATGGCAAAAGAAGAAGAAGAGATCTAACTTCAAGTAGCGTTTAAAAATTCCCAACCGTAACGTAACCAATACTAAGATAATTTAAACGTCTTGCCATAAGATTGGGTAGTAGTAATTTGACCTTTCTAAGTGCGGTCATCCATAGCAGGTACTATTATTTTCCCATCATCCCCCTTTTCTTCTAAGTATGTCAGATGCTATTTCAAATAAGATTATCTATGAATATCACATTCAATGCTCCAACTTTGCGCTCAAAGAGTACCGACTACCGACATTTGGCGATACGCTATATCGTTATTCGATGACAGTATAGATTGTATCAGCTCGTATGTGTTTTGACGTCCACATACAACTGGATACGAGACGATAAGACGGCCAGATTCAAGCTCTAACCATTCCTCAGTGTGTGGTTTTGTCTATCTCGCAGACTGATCTGCAGTTAGACACGAAATCTTGGATTCGTGACTGTGCGAAGTTATTGTAACGAGCAACGACCGTGTATTGTTAGCGCGGTATGGTTCCGCAGGTGTTGAGATTGTATTTGTTATGACTAGGAGTATGCATAGGTAGAGAACATTGTTAGTTGACTAAAGACGTTAGTGGTTAGTAATTGAAGGCGGTATGTTTCAACGAAGCTGTGCTTTTTTTGTCTTTGCTGACTATTTAAGCGGCCAGCCAGCCAGAGCTGTTTATAACGACTGAAAAGCCACGCCGTATCCTTTATCTGGCCTTAAATCCATACTTTTTATAGAATCAGCAAAGATTCCTTTCGCTGGTTTTACCATTTGATTTTGACCTTTAACCTTCACATGGGGATATGGATGTCGGGGCTTAGAAGTGACTGTAACAAGGAATTCTTAATACATATGCGTGACTCCGGCGGCGTGCTGTTCAGAAGCCACATGACCCCGATCCCGGGCCGTGGGATAATCGCCGACCACGCAGCCACCACCATATTTGTCAGGACGTTTTTCTGCCCGACTGAAGACATACTGGCCGACTACACGTCGCGTCGGTACCAAAGTATATGTAGTAGTAAGTGTAAGTATTTGTCAGGACGTTTTTCTGCCCGACTGAAGACATACTGGCCGACTACACGTCGCGTCGGTACCAAAGTATATGTACAGCTTTCTTATCGCATATCCTAGTCGATTATGTAAATGAAATAGGTAAAGCATTTATAAATACCCATAAACATAATTGTAAATAAATGTATACCTGACAATTGAGTTAGAAATAAGTACATATAAACTGTAGCCCATATACAAACTGAATATAAGGTTTTTGATACATAACTTTTGGCCGTCCTGTTTATTAGCCCCCAACAAAAACTGAGAGGTGTTTATAAGTTTGACGTGTCTGCCCGTGGCATCGTAGCTCCCAAACGGATGAACCGATTTTGGTCTAGTTTTTTTTGTTTGAAAGCTGACATGATCGAGAGTGTTTTTAGTTATGATTCATCAATTTTGGGGTGTCTTAAAGTTTTTAAATTTTGTTTTTACATTTTAATTCCTGAATATTCTACATCTTCAAAAGATAAGAAATCAAGTACCAAAGGCAGACAGTACATTATATATTTTATAATGGAGCCGATAATTACATGAATCAAATAAATCGTCAAATATCTATACTTAGTTCAAATAACGCACGCAAATGAACCATTATTATTTACGACCTTGATATTATAGAGATGAATTATGAGTGTATTGTAGCCATGCTCTGTTTTAATCTCAACACATTATCAAAGAGTCTGTGATGCTGTGTTGAGATTGAATGTATTTCTGTTATAAATGGTTGTAATGCTGTTGTTAATGAATAGTTGAAAGTCTTAATATTTGTTGTCCGTATTCATTCTTACGCCGATATAATAATTATTATTTAATACAATATATCTGCCTATAATTTAATATCTGGAGTAAATGGAAAACACTACTTAACTAATAAATACAAAAATTCCTTAAGAAGAGTGACCCCGTGCCCTACACGGGCCTGACTAATGACCACCTAGAATCTAGATAATATCTTTATGTATATTTACAAGTTTTAATGTCTGTCTGTTTATTAAGTTTATCCTTATATGTGAAGTTTTTCTTTTTGAATAATGTCCAAGTTGGGTCATTTTATAGATATAATCTCAGTTTTATAAATTGCTATATTTCTGCTTATTGCGCAAGCCACCTCAGAGAGGACATTTGAGTTTATTTTGTTGCCGTTTCTTATTATGGGTGTTGCCTTCAAAAGATCATGTTCTTAGTAATCGTAAAATGAGACCAAATATAGCCATTGTGATGGTTATTTACAATCTCTGTACGGGATAAGTAAGAGCTTTCTGTAAATGGAGGTTGGACGAACGTATCAACAATGATACGTCCTCTAAAACATTCTCTCATATCAACTCCTTACAGAGACAATTTCATGCCGTTATACTGTTGCAGCAATAACCATTACGGCTGATGATTATTGTGATTGTATATGCGAGATAGCTTTTATATAAGTTTAGACTAGATAATCGAGTTTATTACAGTACAGCTTTGAAAAAAATAATGATTGGTTTCATAATTAAGTAGCATAATGTGAATTTTCAGATGAAAGGTATGAATTTGGAGGAAGACGGACTTGATTGATTGATTTTATATAGTTCTCCGTGGTCCAGTGGTTTAGAGCTTAACTCTCCACTTGGAGGGCTTGGGTTCAATTCCCGCGTTGGAACAACCAAAAATATTGTTTCCATGTTTGGTTAGGACAATGCAAGGCTGATCACCTGATTTTCTGACAATAAAGATGATCCCTCGCATGGGCATGTAAAAAGACGGACCTGCGCCTGACCTTCCGCCGTTTGTCTCGGTTATCCGTCGTGAGAGAAAGGAGAGAGTGCTCTTGTGTACTGCGCACACACTTGGGCACTATAAAAATAACTCCTGCGTCTGATTTCAATGAAACCGGTTACCGAAGTCGGTGTGGGGATCTATTAAATTATTATTATTTTATATATTTTATATTTCGTATACTCGTGGTGGATGAGACCGCTAATTTTAATAAATGTTGTAAATCGTGGATTATAACACTGCCGTCTTGGTGGACAATACACCACATATGGTGGTCCGGAAGCCGCGAATCGGTCCCCTGCACCTTATGAATTATCCAAACGTCTTACGTCGCGGCGGCAGAGCGGCGCCCGCGCATTGTCAATGTAAACAACGGATAGATCGATGTTTACTCTGTTTTGTATTGATACAGAATCGACTGAGTTACGATCCGCTTCTTTTATTCATGAAGTTAGTACGTATTTATTATTAATATCATCATTGTCTAATTTGCAATGATATGTGAAAGTATTCCAAAATAGTAAGGGGGTAGTTACATGCTGATTGTGATGATTGTGACGGGTACACAAGAAACGTGATAATCTCCAGCGTGGAGTTAACAAATTGTTTAATGAACTGTGACGTCTGGGTCTTAGAAAAAAATCATTTTAATGGTTTACCAGTCTTTGTTCACGACTCATTGGTCTCCGTATAGCATTACATGATTACTACACCCTCTCCCTTCCCTACCCCGTCCCTTCCCCTGTACTCGAGTCCCAGGTACAGGCTAATTTATCCCTGAATCTCTACAAAACAAGGACAGATTTCCTATGCAGATATTGTGATCACAGTCGTCGACAAAAGCGTACTCTTTTTAATATTACATTGTAAGGCAAAATATTGTAAAGGCTTTTCGGCTTACAATGTGTGTTGAATGCGAAATCGTAAATAGTTTTCCTTTTCTCACAAATTACATAAATGCCATTTCTAAACGAAAAACAAGTTAGTAAAATATATTGCACATTGGGTTGAGGAAGTCAGAGATGAAAGTTTAATCGCGAATTTTTTATTGATTGGGTTAGCATTACCGTTTAAAACATCTTAACTTAAAAGTGCAGCTGAAGTGGTTATCATAACTTTAGTATAATGCAACTAGCATAGCAGATAAGTTGAGCGTGAGTTCCTATTTGTATTTCGGTAAACAATAGAATAATACCAGTGGTCGCCTACTGGTCGAAATTAGACTGTAATTAATATTTAAATTTTTTAGTTTCAACTTTATTAGGGTTCTTTTGCCTATGTGAATGAAAAACGCTCCCGAGACAATCAAACAGCTTGACTGAAACACGTAAATTTTGGTTTGAGTCAAACCAATTTGATCATTTACAAAACTAGTTTGAACGGTTTGTCAAACAATTACGGGTTTGAAGCTCGTTTGATGGAAATACCTATTTTTGTTTAGTTTGACGCGCCGTTTGACCCTGAGCGGAGAAAAACTAAGCCGGGTTTGATCAATCGCGTCATTTTGTAAATTGAAGCTGTGTGTGACGAAGATGTCGGACGAAAAGATAGAAATTGAAAGCACGGCGTCGCCGGAACGCCATAGTGAACCACTGGATTCTTAGGACCAAATTATATTTCTTTTCTTTTTTTAATAAACATGAACTATGTAACATGAGAAAAACGCGATTCTTATTCGTGGGCATTTTTGCCTGCGTCACAAGTTTAATTACAGCGGCCTACCGCACCGAACTGCACAACTGCAGTTTGATAAACCGATCAAACTGACGTCAAATGGTTGCATTAAGCACGTAAGGTTTGAGGCAAACCGTTTGATCGTCTCGGGAGCGCTAAAGATTGACAATTGTGTTAAACCAACACCTACTGTTAATAATACAAACGCATGGTAGTGTGTGTAAATTTATTTTGAAGAAATAATTAAAAAATTATAGCTTTCTACACACCTTTCTCCACATGAACTTTAACAGTGCCAATTTTCATACTCCTCCGAAAGCACAATTCTTGTAAAACTGTACCTACTCAAAGTTTTTGCTTCAGGTATTAATATACCAACGGCTTGTGTCGGCGACTGTAGTACAGATTTGATCAGGTTTCCGTAAACGGTAAGTCAGCCTCGGCTGGTTATGGGCTAAGGTAATTGTACTTGTACATTGTACACTGCGGTGGTCACTCAGGTGCTGCGGTGAACCGTCGTCCATGTTTGTCCATACTGATAGATTATAGATATTCCACTTCCTTGTGGGATTTCATCACACCGCCTGGTACAATAGGGCCTTTGTAGGTGGATTGGCTCCTGATTTATTTCATGCTTGCATTTCTCTGTATAAGTAGATGACCAATTGTGGGTGCATTGCAATGTTTCTGCCGATTTATGGATTTCAGGTTACCTTCTCTATTGAGATTTTATAGTAAATTTTTCTTAATGTTAGTACTTGCCGTTAGAGCTTTTTCAAAACATTTTGCATATTAACCTAGAAAAAAGGGGCCAATAGTATACGTAGTAAAGACATAGACAATAATATTATGACCATGATTCCCAAAACTCAAAAGCCCTGTAGGTCTATTCTGCTAATTAAATCTAACAATAATGCAGTTTAAATCCAGTCCTGATATATTAAAACAGCAAAATGTATCTCGCATGTAACCTCTAAAGTCTAAACAGAAGATGGCAGCCGTAAATAACTTCACATAAACATGCCTTCCGTTTCCATTTGGGTGGGGTTATCGATTTTATTGCAGCTCGATTCATTGACGAGGTGACGCGTCGCGCTCGTAACTCCAGCGATTGCACACTTGCACAGTCCACTATCTACGCAGACGACGCATA
Organism: Phengaris arion; assembly: GCA_963565745.1. NCBI lineage: Eukaryota > Metazoa > Arthropoda > Insecta > Lepidoptera > Lycaenidae > Phengaris > Phengaris arion. The sequence goes on along the minus strand of OY751451.1, from coordinate 1,751,257 downwards.
CATGGGTATTTAGAACATACGCGATACATGAATGGTAATGCCAAGTTTGGACGTTGTGGTATAGCGAATTGCTAGCGGATCTGTTCGAAGCGCTCTCATTATTGCTCTTGGAGAATGAAGTACTTGGAAGTTGGAAGTATTGGATATACAGGATGATTTTTTCATGGGAGCAGAGACTGATTGATTTCGCATACCATATGCGAAATCAATCAGTCAATTTTGATAAATCTTGCATTGCTAGTTTCTACATTTAGTAATAAACTTTTTAGATTTATAATAGATAATGTTCCTTTCTGCATTCTCCGTAGGAAATAAAAAATACTGATGAAGAATTATTTCGATACGTCAATTAGTTTCCAAGATGGTTTAACTTTAAAGTCTCCCAGACGGTACTCACGACGCGGTGCGCAGTACGGCGCGAACTCCGAGCTGTATGGCCGATAAAATCCTAACTATTTAATATTTTTGAATAAAACAAAAACTAGTGTATCTGTATACATAATAGCCTTAAGTTTCTAGTGATTTTTACATACCTAGTAACATTCTGCATCGTTTTTTTTAAACTTTGCTTATTATGTCTATGTGGCGTTTGTGTAGACACAGCCGGTACCTCTCACGCTTCATTCCAAAATCGTTCAAAAAAGTTCTGCATATTATTTAAATTACCCAATTAACTGCCCTATCGGAACCACTTGGAAGTCCAAAGTGTTACCTACATGAAGTACGGCCACAGATTACTATGTGCTATATAGTTACTACGTAAGTACGGCGTCAAACGTCATTTCTCAGTGGTGATTAAATTTAATGGAAACGTGCAGTTTAATTAGTAGGTCCGGTCTTAATTAGCCGTGCCAAGTGCCAACGTTAAATTTTATTTGTCCACTTTACGTAACGCAGTTTATTTTATTGTATAAATATTTCCTCATCAACGCGGGAGTTTTCAATTGGCTCATAAAATGCAAACGTCTAGAGTGGCAGCCATAAACGCTTTATTCTGCAGTAGCAAAACCATAAATGGCGATGGAGACATGAAATTGCGAAGAGCTTTTTAGATTACAATGAGAATGAACATATCAAAAGTTTTGAATTTAACGAACAGCGGCTTAAGTGTATCGACACCAATATTGTGAAATACACCTGATGATAATGAGATCTATCTATTAGTATTTATTTAGAAGACAGTGTAGGCGGAAATTAAAAAATGTTTTGTAACCAAAGCCGCCGCTATAAAGTTTCGTAATCGTATTATTAGCCTAATTAAACAAAATTCGAAACTCGTGTGGGTTGTGAGTTATAGAGGACGCGGTTCGCGTTCGGCGCTCGTTCGACGGCTAAATGAGGAACTAGATGAAATGACGGGGCCTGATTGGTCAGCCCGTTATCTTTGACCAATAGCGGAGCTCCGATAGCGACCGCAGCGCCGGGTTTTTAGTGCGGCGGCGCAAATATTTTCCATTTTGTAACCACTAATTGAGATAAAGCCGATTGAATGGATCGTTGTCACATTTGATTGACCGATATGATGGAGGTTTATATATTTCGTTTACAGTAACACCGCTTTAAACGGCCGCCAATTATGGAGTTCATTATTTTAATCGATTTTTATTGTGCTATAAAAGTAATTTAATTTGAGGCCTGAGGGTGATAATTTTATATTTTTCTCATTAAGATTAATGGAATAAAGATGCTACTACTGATTGATAAGGTTTTTGCCTTCTTTTCTAACTTCTAACAATATTTTTTTTGTTACAGGTAAGTAAATGTCTTCTATTTTCAAGAAAAACTCTTTTACAAATGGGCGCTCTGAAAATTTTCTAACTTCTTAAGAGAATTACTACACAGTAGGTACGGCTTAATTGTAGGTAACGAAACATGAATTACTCAGAAAATATCGCCACCAACAAAATATTATATTACATAACGTGTGCAAATCCGTTGATGTGTGCAATTTTAATCGGTATATTATCTTATACTTTAAACGAGCCATTCTTATATGTAAGTAATATACTTATAACCTCGGAAACGGCTGCAAGTATTTCTATGAAATGTAGTTTATGCAGGGAGTTTTGGGGACAAAAATCGATCTAGGAGGTCTCATCCCTCGTAACCGCGCTTTTTTTTAAGTTTTTTATTTCGTCGCGAAACTATCCTTTTTAATATTTTTGACTCTCAATGTCTGTCCAAATGGCATCTAATGAATAATTGTTGTGTTGTTGGCAATTTGGTGTCTCGGATTCGAATCGCGCATAGACAAATATTTTTGTGATTATTTTTATTTTTTTAATCAACTAGAAATCCGAGCAAAGCTCGGTTACCTAGGTACTCTATACTAATATTATAAAGATGAAAGATTTGTTTGTTTGTTAATTTGAATGCATGTTTGTTTTTTTGGATTGAATAGGCTCCGAAATTACTGGACTGATTTTAATGAACATTTGGCAATTGCATAGAGTAGACTAAAGACATAAGCTACATTTTGTTGCTGCGAAATGTACGGTCCCTATGGCATTTCCTTTTGTGCGCACAAAGTCGCGGGCAACGTCTAGTTGTCCTATAAATAAGCGATTATATTTTTACCATCGATTGGTATTGATATAGAAGAATACCTAGAACTGTATGGTGACGTTAGATATTCCGCGCGCTCGTGTTGTCCCGTATCGTAGCCGGCCGTGGGAGACGACCTTCTGTCCTGATTTCTGCGGAGTGTGCACACCACGCACACTAATTACCCCTGCACTTGTGACTATGTAATAGTCGAAGCAAAGTGTAGAAAATATATATACTTACGTACTGAGAAATTGCTTTAATAGAACGATCCAAATCGTTCCAAATTTGAAAATTTTCACCTCTCCTTCAACGGCCCATTATTTTTCAACACAATCGTGGACACAACGTATGCAATCAAATCGAAAGCTGACTATGTATTGTTTATCTTTTCCTCTTTCTTTTATCTGTGGTCGAAGTAACCAGTGAAATATTTAAATATAAAATCTTTAAAACTATCTGATTAAATTGGCCGTTCTTATTGTAGTACCTAAGAGAAGTTGCACTCTAGATGTAGCATAAAGAACCAACTTAAAAATTTAGCTTTTTTTAATTTGCGCCCAAATCTACAAAAGTATGTGAAAGACCTCCTTCTAAATTTTTGCTAAGATAGAACACTTTGTAAATTTAACTGCATAATGAATTGGAGTTACAAGATGGGGTAACAGCTCTCAATCATTCCTGTCGACCCCAGCTCGAATGACGTCAGTTGTGATGTATAGCAACCTCAAAGCCATAATTCAACGGGGAGATATCCCCTAGTTGGTTGCGATAATTCATCGGGTACACAAACGACTTGCAGTTTTAAGGGGAAGATAATTGTCAAGTTAATGTATTCGGGAGCGGAGCCGCGGGCATAAGCTAGTCTTCTAATGAGTGTCCGATAGCTTATTCGGAAGTTCGACATATTGAGCAACAGAGACGAAACACGCAAATAGGCTATCTGATACTTATCAGTTATAACTCTATCAGTAGATTCTGAAACAGGCCCATATTTAATACTTAAAATTTAGATAATAGGAAACAAAATAATGGTTTTCTTTTTATTTTAAAGATGATATAAATACAGTTTTTACATAAAGAGTTCTTTAGCTTAGTAAAAGTATTTGCTGAAATCAGTTGGTACATGAACTTAATATTATGTCATTTAAATTACGTATAAATTAATTAACAAGCATAATGCTGTTCACTTTATTTAGTGTACATAATATATAAATTGATATTCGATATTAATTGTGTAAGGAATGTAATTTATGTATCATGAATAATTCTGAATATAATATCCGCGCGGCGAAAATCAGTATAGTGCAGGAAGTGATTATACAACGCTGAATATTTATTGTAGAATTTAGGCTGGCTAGTGCAACTTGCCATAAATCTGTACGGACCTATCTCTAACGTTGATTACATTCCAGCACGGGACGTCTATATCGACGCAGCCTCAACGCGATAGCGGAAACCGCCGGGCCGCTCCGGGGGAATTGGACGCAATGTGTAGAACTACGTCGAGACTATGGAATTAATGTGAAGGCTTTTGTGATCTCTAACTTGAAGTTTGTAAATATTCGGGAATTTGTGATTTGAATATTTGTTTAAAAAAATATTTCCAAATGAAACTTAAGAAGCTTTTTTCGGAAAGTCAACAGAAAAAGCTACCACCGATATGTTGCCATAGGAATGTTAAACCTGGCGACACAATGCAACATTCACAGCGAGTAAATACAGCTGCTTGACAAACTAGCTAATTAGAACCAGAAGCGTAGCAAAAATATGCCTAAGCCCCACCTTGCTAATAAGCGATTGGTTGTGCTATCCGCTGCGACTGCGCCAAATGGGTCAGCTTGCGCAATGTTCTTCTGCACGCTCATTATTATTGGACCAATCGAACGCATTGTATTTACATTTTACACCTGCTCGCATAGGTATGTACTAAGTAGACAATAATCAAGCCCTATGTATAGAAGAACGGGCAAAAGATTTTCTCGAGGATTAGATTATTATCAAAACAAAGGCAAATTTAGGGCCTTGAAATGGCAGAAATTGCAATAAGCAAAATATGTGTGTTGTTTCATGATGTTTATTTATTCTGAAGTTTTTAAGGCAGCCAAATATCAATTAGATTAGATTACAATTCGCGATCCCGCGTGATGGATTGTGGAGCCGCGCGCGGGTGGAGGGGGAGAGGTAATCGTGATTGATCGCCTCGACTTTGGGCTTGCTTATTAGCGGCTATTGTTGACCTATTACATGCAGTCGTGTTCAAACACGGGGTTATTTGTTCCCAGATTTTTAAAAGATGTCTAGTTACCCGACTACCGAAGAAGGGATTTGGGTAATGTTTTTCGAGCAAAGTGGCAACTTGATGTATTTTAGCTTCAGATGCGTAGTGAGAGTGAGTGAGAGTGTGACAGTGGCGTGTGGTTTCTATAACTCCATTCCTATCGGCTTCACTTACCACTTGAAGACCCTCATCCAAATCCCTACCTCTTATACAGGCTAGGGCTTCTCTAAGAAGGATAACCAGCGTTCGCCACTGGTGTGTGGGTGTATGAAAATTAAAATGTGTAGTCGTATATATTTTTTTTTTTGGGTCGGGAATCAGGATGTCCTCAGACAGTATGCCTGTTAATAAGAATTGATAACAATGAACAAATTGTTCTTATTTCATAAATAATGTTGCAAAACTAGTTAACAGTTAATTTTATTTTAAAAAACATGTATTTTATTGAAGACAGGAAAACATTAGATTTAAATTATAAAACGGCGGAAGCAATAAAATAGATTTAGTGAGTCAAAATACTTTCGTATGGAAAGATAAACTTAATTATAACCGTTACAATGTTTTTATTTATTTTAGTCATTGCCGTGAAACGTACATAAAAAAATATTGCAAAATTTGTCTTCCAGCACTGCTTTAAAACAGATTTTCAGTTTTTAACAATTTTCGGGATAAATCTTCTGTTAAAAACTAAACTTTGCAAATATCTCGAATTCACGAAACTAATAGTATATTTAAATAGTGTATAATTATGCTTATCCTATTCGCGCCTATTATTCGGAAGCTCAGTATTTATTTACTAACTTGTTGTGCCCGAAGTGTAATGAACCTGACATTTTAATATCAATATATTCGCAGTCGTAACATAACGTTTAACATTTAGATGGCAAAACCGACAATCTATGTTCGGTTTATTAACTTATTGCCTATCGGTTGTTAAGATCGGCCCAATCTACCGGCGTGCCTGAATGTTATGGGGCGTATGCACTTTAACCATCTTACTAATAAAAATATGGCCTTGTCTGTTAAACTACTTTTCCAACGTATCAGACAAGGATACAACATTGTATAGATTGTCCGTTATGTAAATATTTTTATTAGTAAGGGGGTAAGACTACGATGCTAAAATTACTTGACGCTTTAACATATCATATATCAGTGGCGAAGGCTGGTTTTCCTTCATAGGGAAGCCCTAGCCTGTATAATAGGTAGGGATTTGGATGAGGTTCTTCAAAAGGCAAGTGGTAAGAGAAGCCGATAGGAATGGAGTTATAGGAACCCCACGCCACTGTTATATATGTACTTATTTTTAATCGTCTTCTAAAAGGAGAAAGTTATTGTCTACGTATCTCTAAACTTGCAGTGCAACGTTTTACGGCCTGATTCCAATAGACGAATCATATTTGTTTATTGGAATCGCGTTGCTTTTCTTCTGAATTACCTAGTTATCTCATAGATCTGACCATTTCCACTCGAGTACTTGCCCATAACCAATATATAAAATGGAGCATATATAAAATGGAGGATAAGTAGCGATGAGTACGTGTACGAAATTCTACAAGCTCCGCGACCGCACTTTAGTAGTTTGAATGTAAAGTACGATTCATAGTGCATACGCACCTTTAGGGCCCGCAGTGAGTGGCACTGGCCACTGGGTAGGGCCTACCTGTATTTTCTACCTAGCTCTACAACTATTGTCTAAGTAACAAGTTGCTATGAATAATTTACGAATACCGCAGCGATTCGGGAATTAATTTGCAATACAATTATGCAATAATGTCTGGAAATGAAAGGTGATTTGGCGTCGAAAATTTGCAGAATTCAGAGTAAACGTGATTTCTGTGTCAGTGATCTTTCGGCACGGCAAGGCATAAATGAAAAGGATGTTAAAAGTATTTGAAAGCTTTATAATGCATATTTTGTTGGCGCTGGAACAAAAAATATTTTTGAATTTGCCAGTCAATACCCTAGTCATTTCATAAACATACAAGGATTAAGGTCACAACGTGACGTAACGCGACCCTATGCGGCGCTGCATTTTTAAAATAGCTATTCAAAATTGAACTTTTTCAACTACACAAAAGTTATATGACATGCGCTGAGCAGCGCGGTACAACCCGACATTCGGACTATTATCATGAAACGTGTATCTGCTTGTGTAACGAAGTTCAAATTACCATTGCTATCTTAAAAAAGCAGCGTCATGCTGCGTATCGTTTCGTTTCGGTGTAATTTGTCCCTTAGTTAACTAATTATATGTTAAAAAACACCAACCACCACATCTCTTTTTTTCCCGTTTCAATAACCTATCTGCCAATAACTATTTGTTAGAAACGTCAAACTTGTATCGCAAAAAACTGTCAAATTATTGAATGACGACGTTCTCAACAAATAGTTATAAATAGATATGTTACTGACAGGGGCCGTTAATCAGTTAAAACAGGGGTCTCCAAACTTTCCAGCCTTAGGGCCATACTGATTACTCCAGTAAGTTCCAAGGGCCAAAACCATATTATCATTGTTGCCGGTGGTAAAAAGTGAAATAGTCCACTGATGAAAAAAAAGTCCGAAAAAGTACGCAACGTTTAAAAAAGGCTGCAAATCGGACTAAAGTCCGCAAAACGGCAACACTGCACATTATTAATTTTCCTGTCATTATCTGTAATTTCTAGATTAGTCGTAGAGTACGAGCCATGAGGAGTAACGTGACACGACATCTGGTGGACACAAGCGGAAATATATAATATACCTTCTATCGCTAACAGATGGCGCTAATAGCACGTACAGAATAATCTCGTTGGTTCGAGAAAGTTCTGGTGTCTTCCACTCACTTCTAGATGGCAGTAATTGGAATATATAAGAAGGCTAGTGGTACAACCACTAGTCAGTTCCTATGACACTGTTGTGAAATAAAATAGTGCGTACCTCCTTAAAACGTGTTTGTGCGTGTTTAAGTTTAGGACATTTTTGTTACAGTATTTTGATTTGAATTGTTGCTTTTGTGTGTGATTTGGTAGTATGGAAAAGAAGCGAAAAATTGATAGTGAATGCAGAAAATTCAAAGATCAGTGGAACATTCAGTATTTCTTAGTGGAGTCCAGTAATAAGGCGCTATGTTTGATTTGCAATGAAAGCATAGCCGTTCTCAAGGAATATAACATTAAACGTCATTATGAAACAAAACATTTTCAAAATTACCCAAAATATACAGGAAGTTTGCGGACAGAAAAATTCGAAGCTATGAAGCGCGGATTGAAATCGCAGCAATCTTCATTTACAAAACTCAAAACTGAACAAGAGGCTGCAACTCGTGCCAGCTTTCGTGTGGCTCTTGAAATTGCATAACGTGGAAAACCATTCACCGATGGAGAAAAGATCAAAGAATGCATAATTGCAGTAGCCGAAGAAATGTGCCCTGAAATGGTAAATTTACTAAAAGCTGTCAGTATGTCAGCAAATACTGTGGCTCGAAGGGTAGAAAACATCGCTGAAAATATATCCTCTCAACTGTCCGACAAAAATGGACATGTTGAGTGGTTTTCTTTGGCCTTGGATGAGTCAACGGATGTGTCAGATACCGCTCAGGTGTTGATTTATATTCGAGTAGTAGATAAAAGCTATGAAGTGCATGAAGAACTTCTTGATATGTATAGTATTCATGGCACAACTACTGGTACAGATATTTTTAAAGGAGTTGAAATGGCCATTAATCAAAAGAACCTTCGATGGAAAAACTTGAAATGTATTACAACTGATGGAGGCAAAAACATGAGTGGGAAAGATAAAGGAGTGGTCGCTCTTGTGTCAAAGGCTGTAGAAAATGACGGTGGTTCAAAACCATTAGTCTTACATTGTATCATTCATCAATAGTCTTTGTGCGGAAAATGTTTGGATATGTCTAAAGTTCTGAAACCAGTCATATCAAATGTTAATTTTATCAGATGTTTTGGGCTGAATCACCGACAATTCCGACAATTTATTGAAGAGATTGGAGAAAATGACTTACCTTATCATACTGCCGTACGTTGGCTTAGTTGTGGGAAAGTCCTTCAGCGCTTTTTTGAACTTCGAGCAGTGATCGAAATTTTTTTGAATGAAAAGCATCACCCTCTTACTGAATTACAAAACAACGCATGGCTGTGGAAGTTAGCATTCTATGTTGATTTGACAAAACATGTGAACGAACTGAATTTGAGATTGGAAGGAGAAAACCAGCATCTTCCTGATTTATACACTAATATCAAATCATTCCGGAAGAAATTGATACTGTTTCAATTACAACTACTAAGTAAATGTTTTTCACATTTTAAAACATGTGAAATATTCAGCCACACCACTGAGACTGAGTTTCCTATCGAAACTTTGAGTTCTTTGAAAATAAATTTTGATACTCGTTTCTCGGACTTTGATGCCATTGCGAATCAAATTAAGATTTTTCAGAATCCTTTTGATACTGACATTGAAACCCTAGCCCCGGAACTTCAAATGGAAATGATTGATCTACAGTGCAGTGATATAATTAAGAACAAATATCAAAACTCATCTTTGTTGGAATTTTATAAGGGTCTTCCACTGACACAATTTGATAATTTGCATAAATTTGCTCGTGGGCTATATAATTTATTTAAACTAAATTTAATTTGCCATAAAAAATATGTTCTCTAAAAGGAGTTTTCAAGTATGCTAGCTCTCCGCGGGCCGGACAAAATCTGTCCGCGGGCCGGATGTGGCCCTCGGGCCGTAGTTTGGAGGCCCCTGAGTTAGATGAATGTGCACGTATAACTACTAACTGGCAGCTTCACTTGATGTGTGAATGTGTGCCGCGATCGCTTCTCAGTGACCGATGTCCGGCGGAAGTGTGCTAACCGGCCCATTGCCTTGTTAACGTCTCCATCCAACGATGAGGTGAGTCCCCAGTCTCCACGTGAGGCCCGCACCCATTTGCATAATACTATTTATTATATTTTGTTATTTCCAAATGAATGCCTAGGTTAATAGAAGTAGAATAGCTGATCGTTTAATAACTTGGCGTATTAAAAGTCAGCTCGTTGCCATTTAAGTTTAACATTCTGGTTAAGAAGCCAGCTGATTGAACGCCTATTCGTTCTACGTTCATGAAACGCGTGCATCCAAATGAATGCCAAGGTTAATAGAAGTAGAATAGCTGATCGTTTAATAACTTGGCGTATTAAAAGTCAGCTCGTTGCAGATAACTAGTCTTAGCCAAGTGATTCAATTTTAGTTTTTCTAAGTTTTCTACTGCGGCGCTAGTAGTCACCGAAACAAATATGGCGTTAACAGCGCACCCATTTTTATATTTCTATTATACTTTCGTCTTTCACACATCTTATAAAACTTATTTATTTTATTAAAAATATTTCACTATCACTAGTTACTTAGTAGTATCTTTGTGAACTCCAAGTCACCCTAATCAAACATCACAAATCTAATAATATGAAAAAAATAAATCATTAGACGACATTCAGCCACTTGATTAAACATTACGCTCAATGTCTTGGATAGATGATATTTAGCCATTTATTTAGATACAGGCGTTTTATGACCTGCCTAGGCATCCTATTATATGACAAAGAATCCAGATCCGTTGTACCACTTTTGGTCCTTATTGTCTATATAAATAATATACTATATATAATAAATAGTAATAAGATCGTCATGTGGTACACCGGATCTGTCGGCGACCATACATACATAAGCATGGCTTTTGTCGTAATTTTTTGTGTGATGTTTCTAACGGTTTTATCGAACGAGATTAAGAGGTGACGCTCCTCTAAGGCCTCCCACGTATGGGCCTAGTGCCATTATCTTAATAGTTCTGTTTAATATCTCGCTTTACTGTAATTTGTAATATTATCGCTATCGTAGAAAGTTTGGTTGTGGCTATTAAATATGAATAGATTTTTTATTGCGTATTTTACCTACATGGTGTAGAACCACGTAAGAACAGAGTATTCTGTTTTTAAATCATATCGACAATACCAAAGGGGCAGCTATAAGCAGGAAGAATTAAGAGAAAATATTAATTTATTGTTCTTGATAGAGAATATAAATAGAGAATATAATGTTCTTGATAGAAACAATTTTCTGAAACTACAGCATCTTTTAACTGTCTCGTATCTGTTTACCTGTCTCATCTTATACTTTAAACGAGCTAATCTTGTATATAATAATATATAATCGGTAATCTCGGACACCAGTGCAAATATTTCCACGAAAAATATATTATATTTTTAACTTTATAACTTTTACAACTTGGGAGTAAAAAGTTATGAATCTTCGAATATCAGAGAATTCATATGCAAAATGTGTATATGATGTAATCTATGTCATCATATCTGTTTAATCTATTCTATTATATAATATATTCTATTATCATGCTCTATAAATTGTCAATTTGAGGCGTAAAAGCTCCATCTAGTTGCCCAGTAAATAGATTTATTTTTGATTGGAGTATAAAGTTATTTTCTTTTTCTATAGTTTAGCAGTTTAGTTTTATAAAAAAAAAATACTTGGGATGTGAAATAGATCCCTCTATATTATATTTCTACTATTAAAAAATAATTATTATGTTTTTTGTTTTCGAAACGTGAAAGCGACATCTAACATTTATGTGTTAGCATATTGCGTTTCCAAAAAAACTAGTTATTAATCTCATTACGTAATTGACATCACCACTACCACCACCAGATGTCACTTTTCCGCAAACCGCCACTAGGGCAATTTATTGAAAAATAGGTTAGTTTATATATTTTAATTTATTATCTTTTAGTTTTCGAGTTTGATATATACGAGGGCGGCACTGAAAATTTCGGGAATCAAGGAAGTGACACAACATTACTATTTAAAAATGTATTTATTGCTTTTCGAAGTATTCTCCGCGAAATTTGACACATTTTTCCATACGATGGAACCAATCAGTTTTTAACTTGTGTAGAAATAATACGCAGATAAAACTTTGCACTCAAATTTTATTATAATATTTTAGCTTAACCAAATTAAAATCTGAAATATAGCTTCACTGCTATGCTACTACAACTGTTCACAACTAAAGCTGTCATCAGACTGCTTGTCCGACTGGCATGGAAGCATCTGCCCGCCAACCCCCACCTCTCCCACTCTACCCGACCAACAACCCGCCAAACGTCTTTCTGATTGGTCGACTTTGATATTACGGTGTTGCCACTTAAAATAGAACAAAATAACAAAGTGATAAATAAATTATAGAGATAAACAAAGGGGGATAAGTGACACGTTAACAGTCGGCCTTCCTGTGAGTTACACGTCCTCGTGTAGAAATACACAACAAATCAACAAATTATGCATTTCTAAATAACAAAAATCGAATTATTAAACAAAATCTATACATAACAAACTCTTTTAGGTTTACAAAATTTACATTATAAGTTTAAGTATTATAATGTATAAAGTAGCATCCACCTTCTGCTTTATCAAATGTGATTGGAACTCCTGCATGTTTCCGTCACGCTATTTTATGTGTATTATGTGACACGAACTCCTGCATGTTTCCGTCACGTTATTTTATACATTGTTATGTGACATGAACTCCTGCATGTTTCCGTCACATTATTTTATGTGTATTATGTGACACGAACTCCTGCATGTTTCCGTCACGTTATTTTATACATTGTTATGTGACATGAACTCCTGCATGTTTCTGTCACGTTATTTTATATGTATTATGTGACACGAACTCCTGCATGTTTCCGTCACGTTATTTTATACATTGTTATGTGACATGAACTCCTGCATGTTTCCGTCACATTATTTTATGTGTATTATGTGACACGAACTCCTGCATGTTTCCGTCACGTTATTTTATACATTGTTATGTGACATGAACTCCTGCATGTTTCTGTCACGTTATTTTATATGTATTATGTGACACGAACTCCTGCATGTTTCCGTCACACTAACAAATAAATAACTGTAACTCCTTCATGGTTCTTATATTATTATATTTTATACATTTTTATAAATTAGTGATGAGAACTCCTACATGTTTCCATCACCTTTGAAAATTTATATAACATAATACTTAAGTTATTAAATTTTAATTTATCATGAACCAGTAGCTTAAATACATAAATTTTAATTGTACGAAATATATTAATTCTTAATATGATTCATAACAAAACTGTTTACTTCAAATTAAATAAGATGTACATAATCACTGATTAACATTAGATTAAATGTAACATGCATTTTAACTATTGACATCACTGACTTCATCTTCAAATTCTCTGTGTACAAGCCACGGTAACATTTTATCGACAGATATAATACTTTTAAATGGTCTGTTATTTTTACGTGAAAGTGGTGTATCACAAACTTCATAACGATCATTACCTAATTCTTGAGTGACCCTGTATGGACCCTGATACTTTGCTACTAGTTTTCTACTCTGTCCACTTGCTGGAATTTCCCTCTCAACTCGAACTAAATCACCTATATTAAATTTTAAGTGTTTTCTATGCCTATCAAATCTTTTCTTTTGTTGCTCTTGACTCCTCTCTACACGTTCAGATATTTCTTTTCTCAAAGTTTCAAGATTTTCCACATCAGGAGAGTCATCTTGAATGTTTGCTGTAAGACGTGCGTCACCCATACCAGTCATTCGTAAGCCAAACAGCGCTTGGGCTGGTGTCTTCCCTGTACCTTGGTTTATTGTGTTATTCAACCCCCATTGAACCTCATTCTTTTCATCATTACCATTTTTCGCTGATACTGAATTCACTTTTAAAGAAACATTTGCTGAAGATCGAGTCATTAGTGTACCCTTGGATATCAAAAATTCTCGGTTTGGAAGGCCCCTCAAAAATAAATGTCCTTTACCCTCTGTCAGTTCACAAAACCCCGGTATGATCTCAAATTCCTTTCTTGGTTGTTGTCTTAGTACATGATTGATAAAAACTTCTCCTGTAAATTTTGGCTCAGTATAAATTTCAATTTTACATACGTCGTAAACCTTCGTGTCTCGGGTTGCATATAATAGTATATTTTTATCTTTGGTGCTAGAACTAGAGGAAATGTGTAACGAGTCACAGGTTTTTAAAATAGTTATGTGTTCTTGTTCCGTAAATGTTTGGCCCACTAACAGAGGGACTCGAAGAGTATGATCTGGTACAATTAGTAATGGTGTTATAGCAGCCACTGAATCAAATGTTAATTTTATATCAGATTTTCCTAATGCCTCTACCGTTCCATCTCCAAATCCTCGCAAAAGAGGTAAATCATTTTTTGTCCAAGTTCCAATAATATTTTTAGCCTCAGACAACCTCATCATAGTACACTGACTACCAAAGTCAATGTAACATGGTAGCTCAGTGCCATTAATGTAAGCGGTTTTGAAAAATTTATCTTCTACATCATCCTTCTCAGAAACTATCATAACAGATTTGTCCGGTTTAACATTTGTATTTTTGGAAAAACAGTCGTTAGATAAGTGACCTAATTTAAAACATAAATTACATTTCTTTAAAGGTAAAGTACATTTGAAACTGGGGTGTCCTTCTTGCCCACAATTATAGCATTTAAGTGTCTTATGTTCATGTTTCTGTGGCTTGTGTTTCGTTGTTTGTTCAGTGGCAGATGCAGCACGAGTCTGTACATTCCTTTCTGGTCGTTTGAAAGATTTAACGTTCCTCAAATAAACTAAAAGCTTATCAGGATCTGAAAACTGTACTGCCTCCGCCCCTGCACGAACTGACCTATCATCAATTCCAAATAGTATACAATCGACTGCATCTTTTCCCGAGATTCGACATCTATTAATCAAAATCATTTTATCGTAAAAGTAATTTTCTAATGAATCACCAAACCTAGCTCGTAATGCTAACATCTCAGTTAAAAGTTGACCATAATTCTCGGAACTCGGGAATGCAGTTTTTAATTTATTCTGCCACTCTTCCCACGTAAACAAAACGCTGGGCAGGCCTTGATACCACCTCTGGGCTACACCCGTTAATTTCGGTAAAGCATAATGAACTATCTCACGTTCAGACCAATTATAGATGTTAGCACACTCGTTAACTTTAGTGATCCACATATTTATAGATTGATTTTTCTTCATTGGATCAAACTCAGGAACTGCATTATTATTAGTTAAATTAAACCTCTCTTGTGGCTTGGAAAGGTTTTCATTTTTCATTACTTTTATAAATTCTTTAAAAATAGTCGCAATGTCCTGATTATTTTGATGCACTAAAGAAATAGTCGAATCAGTGCCATTGATTGGCTGTACACATTGATTCGGTACTGTATCATTACTTCGACAGTTATTATTATGATGAAACAACTCTAACCGGCTACGAGACCGATTTCTTGATCCACGGCCACGACTTTCGCTTTGAATTACTTCGGATTCTCTCGGTTGTAAAATATTAGTTTGACAAAGAATTACTGACCGTTCGCGAGGTTCTCTTGCATACCGCGTCCTGCTACGGCTGCATAGCCGTCGTTGAGAGTGTGAAGAACGATCAGGACTCGCAGCATGTGATCGTTTCCTCTGGTCACTCAATAAATTTCCACGTCGGATATATGCACTAACCCTGGTCCCACTACTGTGACGAGAACTGCACCTGCGGCTTCGTGATCGCTTGCGTGTAGGACTGCGCGATCGGTTGCCACGTCTGGGGCGCTCAGGTGTTTCTAACCTCTTATCATTTCCCATTTTATTTAGCGACCTTTTTAGGCGTAGTTATCCCACCTCTGAAGTTGTTAACTTGTGTAGAAATAATACGCAGATAAAACTTTGCACTCAAATTTTATTATAATATTTTAGCTTAACCAAATTAAAATCTGAAATATAGCTTCATTGCTATGCTACTACAACTGTTCACAACTAAAGCTGTCATCAGACTGCTTGTCCGACTGGCATGGAAGCATCTGCCCGCCAACCCCCACCTCTCCCACTCTACCCGACCAACAACCCGCCAAACGTCTTTCTGATTGGTCGACTTTGATATTACGGTGTTGCCACTTAAAATAGAACAAAATAACAAAGTGATAAATAAATTATAGAGATAAACAAAGGGGGATAAGTGACAGTTAACACATTGAAGCAACCATTCCATTCGGAAGTTGGGGTCTCCAAAATGGCCGTTTTGTAAGCGTCCACAGCTTCTTCAGGTGATGAAAATCTCTGACCACGCAATTTATTCTTTATTTTAGGGAAAGTATAGAAATCATTAGGGCTTAGGTCGGGGCTGTACGGCGGATGGTCTAATAATTCTATGATTTCTTGCTCTAAAAACTCTTTTGTTCTGTGCGCGGTGTGAGAACTCGCATTGTCGTGATGGAGGATGATGCGGCGGTTGCAGTTCTCTTTACGGAGTTCAGAAACGACCTGTGGCAAACAATTGTTAGCATATCATTCTGCATTAACCGTTCTTTGTCCCTCAAGAGGAATAGTCGCAACATGGCCGGTTTTGGAGACAAACGTGGCCACCATTTTTTTTGCAACACTCCGTAAACGAACAATTTTTGTTGGCTTTAACTCATTTTCGAACACCCAAAGTCGTGACTGGTTTTTTGTTTCGGGTTCGTACGCGTATATCCAGGATTCGTCACCTGATACGATGTTGTATACAGCATTTGAGGATCGTGCATGGAATCTTTCGAGAGTTCTGACGCACCAAGTAACGCGAGCCGCTTTTTGCTCTTCACAGAGCAAATGCGGTATCCATCGGGAAAACAACTTTTTTTACACCTAATTGTTCATGCAAGATTATTTGTATTTGACTCATGCCAATGTCTAAAGTTGCCTGAATTTCGCGGTATGTCACATGTCGATCTTCCTCAATCAGCTTACGCACAGCATCAACGTTTTCTTGGGTGACTGCAGTTTTTGGACGACCTTGACGGGGATCATCACTGAGCTTGACACGTCCACGTTGAAATTCAGCAAACCAGCGATAAATTGTGGTTTTGGATGGGGCTTCATCACCAAATGCAGAAATCATCCGGTCAACACACTGTTTTTGTGTTAAACCACTTCGAAAGTCATAATAAATCATCGCTCTAGAATTTTCTCGAGTCAATTCCATTTTCTCAACGACTAAACAAGTTTGACAAGACCTTGTGACAAGACCGAGAATCTTTTTTTAAATAAATAAACGGTATTCGATTTTTAAAACCAAGGAGTTTTAAATTAAAAAGATTTTAATATGACAGGAACAGTGGAAATATTCCATTCCCGATACTTTTAGTGCAGCCTATGTAATGTTATTGCTTTTTTTGTTCCTATGTTCATAAAGTACAACTTACAATAAATACTTTTTGTGGCCACGTATTTTAATTACCAGGCAGTAAATGTATGGCGACTTGCCGATCTCCTTTAGTATGCAGGAAGTTTTGGGAGAGAAAAATCGATCTAGCTAGGTATTATCCCTAGAAACTGCGCATTTTTAGTTATATATGTTTTTTCTTTCGTCGTGCAAAAATACATCAATAATTTCGACTCTAATATGTCAGTCTGATTGGCAGTTTGGTATGATGCGTATATCTAAATTATTAATAATTTTTGCGTTGTTCGGAAATTCGGAATGAGGTAGGCTGTATTTTTGTGATACTTTTTTTTAGCTACTATACTTACTAGAGCTCCGAGCAAAGCTCTTCACAAGTTCTTCTCAAAGTTACCCAGGTATTTTTATATTAAATGTAATCTATTTATTTGGTGTCAGTCGTGGGCAATCTTGGCTTATAACTGGATACTCGTAGGAGGTGTTCTCACCATTTTCAACTTGTGCATCCTGTTTTCCTACGACTATGCTATCGTTGTTAATGTTCTAATAGATATTGGGAAAGAGAAAGGCGGTGACTTTGGTCGCAGAGGTCACAGGTTCAGACCCCGCCGTGGGCGACATACAAGATGAATATAAAGTGCTCAATACGTTTAAACTAATACCGTTTCACTATTTAGCGATTTGTGGTAGGCTAATAAAAGCTAAGGCCACTTGAAACCGAGCCCTACCCGTGAAATATTTGAATTATTTACTTTATACGCCTGTTCGCAATTCAGTTTACACTTTACATAATTAAGTACTATAGTGGGTACTTTAAACATTATTAATTAAAAAAAAACATGACGTGTACAGAGTAGACGTAGCAGAAGTGAAACATCATTTATCAAAATACTCTCATCACAAAGAACACACTAAGAAGTATAAGTAGTTTTTGACAGATGGAGTTATATCCAAAATCGTGACGCGACGAGATCTTGAATTTTCAATCTCAACGCCGCGAAAGAAGTTACCTTTGAAAATAGTTTATTTTAGATTTGGATAAACTTTTCTCAGCCTGAAAATTACCAAGGGTTAACAAAATTCAAAATTTTAAGTAACCCCCGAATTGTCAAGTAGTGAGCAAGCTGATGATGATGAATTATAGCTGAGAACACTTTCGATCATGTCAATTTTCGAACAAAAAACTAGACCAAAATCGGTTCATCCGTTTGGAAGCTACGATGCCACGGACAGACACACACACACACGATAAACTTATAAAACCCCACAGTTTTCGTCGGGGGTTTAAAATACGAGGGACTTATATTCTACCCTTGAATGTAAGACTTACTTTTATCTAATCGTCGTTTCATCCCGTAGACGTCCATTGCAGGATAGAGACCGCCCCAGAGGCGAAGGTTGGTTCTCCTTCAAAGGGAAGCCCTAGCCTGTATAATAGGTGGGAATTGTATGAGGGTCTTCAAAAGGTAAGTGGTAAGTGAAGCCGATAGGAATGGAGTTACAGGAAACCCACGCAACTGGACCGCCTCCATATTGTTCCAGAGCGACCGAGTTTATCTAATGTTTCTGTTTTTATTAATACTCATGTTACAGCTCTGATATTAATGTGAGGTTAACTATATCATTAATGAGCTATCTGGGCCGAGCTCGAGCAGTGTCGGATGGCGGGATTGTGATGAATTTGTGTGGTGTCGTGTTACCCACACGCTCTGCGCTTGCACGCCACCCCAGTCCCCACAGTTCATTTGATTGGAACTAATCTAATAATACCACAGGAATTTGATCAAAGTGCTCTCGCCTTGTGATCATAGTCACGAGAAAGGCATATTGGTAGGGCTTCTTAGGCTAGTTTTACAGGTTAGAATTTGGAATTTTTTCAAAGTCCAAGAAAAATTTTTATTCAAAATAGGTATTTTTATACACTTTCTGAACGTTGATCTACATGATGCCTACCACCGGTTCGGGAACTAGCCCGGCGAGAAGAACCGGCGTAAGAAACTTTTACTTTTTTTAACAAGAATCTTTTATCAAAAAGATGGAAAATTGTTCTTTTAAAAATATAAAAAAGGCATATATAACAATGTTATGACTAAAACTACATAACAAGAGTACAATATTATATGTAATTTAGAAGTAGCCTTGTAGAGGGTCACCTTATTCCCAAGGTGTGCTATCATTCATAAAATCATTAACTTTATAATAGGCTTTAGCACTCAAACGTTCTTTAACTAGTTTTTTAAATTTATTGATTGAAAAACTTTGAACGCTTTCTGGGATCTTATTGTATAGGCGTATACACTGGCCTTTAAACGAATTCTTTACTAAGTCTAGTCACTGGTACATCAAGCTTATGCTTATTTCGGATATTTCTATTATGGTTGTCACTTTTCTTTTTGAATAGGTATAATTTTTTTTTTTTTTAAGTATTTAAGTAAGATTAAAGACAGGCCAGTTAAATAGATTTAAGTCAGGTTTCTTTATCAATTAATCTACAATTGAACGTAAGAGACAATGAAAGAATGTGATCGTTAAGAAATAATTGAATTAACAGAAACATTTCAAATAATTTCAAGCAATAACATTACACGTAATGAACCACCGCCCACCGGGCTGGTTGCAACAATTAGAGTTTACGATTCATTACGATTATAAAGTTAAATGTTTCGAGCCACAGTTACATATTATAATTGGAAATTAAATGAAACGCTAGCACTTTAGTTGCAGCGAGTGAATACGTTAATATTCAAATACGGGCAACGGTAATGCGGGAAAAACATCGGCGAACCGTCCTAACTCCTATGTGATGTGCAGTGCTGATGATATTCGGTTGGTGGTCTATACTCATTTACACAATGGACTGAGATCCCCGGCCCGCCAGACTATCCTTATATTCTTACTGATAAAATGTATACCATATGGTAGTGGTAGTGTGTACGATGGACGTGTGCATACCTGCTAGTTTGTGCCGTGGTCCAATTTTTAGGTACAAGGCGCTAAAGTTTTGGAAAATTGCACTTACTTTGCATTGTGTGTAATGTAATGTATGCCTTGCCTTTATTAAATCCGACCTATTCGTCGATACCCCACATGATGGGATAGAATGAAAAAAAAAACATCCCACTTCACACGTATGGAGCTATCCCTAAAATACAAAATTATTATATTATGATGTCAAAAATAAAGTCTATATTAAGCAATCTATAACTGTAGATACCAAAATTTGTTCTATTGAAATTCATAATAATTATCGACTTAATCAAGGCAGGACAGACGGACGGACAGAGCGAAACTATAATATTGTAATTACTACGGAACCCGAAAAACGGCCAAGTGCGAGTCGGACTCGCACACGAAGGGTTCCATACCATTATTACTAATATTAGTACTAATAACGACTACTAGTATTTATATAGAGCGAAAGCAGCTAAAAGTCAGTTTTTTTATATTTAAACATTTATTTTATTTATAAAATTTATCTGTGCCAAAATTCATACTCCTCCGTACGTATATTTTTCGTAAAACGGAGTACGAAGTTATGCTTAAGTGATTATAATAGTAAAGATTTCGATTTTTTTTGTACGCTCTTATGTGTCTACAATAAAATTGGTTCAACGTCCCTGCGCCAGACGCGACGTACAGATTTCCATAAGTATCCAATTACGTATTAGAGTCACCAATTTAATATCAATTGTGGCCGGGTACAATCATGATGGATGCCACCCCGGCAATTGTCTTCCGGGCGTTTCTCAATTGTGGCTGCCCATGCGCCATGCAGGCGAGCCACAGAATACAGCTGGAACAGAAGAATACCAGAAGGCAGGCTAATGTATATGTACAATATCGGTAAAGTTCCCGCTCGATCAGATTCTAAACGTTCCCCTTTGCGCTAGGAGTTAGGACGCCTCAAATTGTTTAAACATAAAGGTAGTGGCCACATCGGCTGCAGACGTGGTTGCAGTCCGTATTCACACGTGAGTATGTGTGAGTGCGAGTAATTTTCATCTTATGCCTGGTAGAGTCGCAACTTGTTCAATTGTGCCTTACATTTTAGGGTAGATGCGCTCTGCCCGGCAGTCACGCTCATAGGTTAAAACTCTGGATTATAAAGGAAAATGATATCTAATTGTTTGATTTATTAAGTATTTCCGAATCGATATACTGTCGGGAGGCGTTGACAACGTGTGAGTCATACGAGCGTGGAATGTATGAAGCTTTTCTTCTGGTAAGTTTTATTCTATGGTCGAGCCCTGGGGCCAGATTATCACAAATTGACTCGATTGTTCCTTGATTTGAATCTTTGTTCAAGTGATAGACATGAATTCGTATGAGAGTTGATTTGAATCGTTTTGTGCAATCATCACGAATAGTAGTTTCATAGAGATACCAAGAACAAATCTTCCCGGACATATAATGCAACATTTTCGTTACCAGATAAGAATTGTTAGAGTAAAACTTTCTCAGTAATACACACACATACACAGACAGGACTTCTTGCACTATTTCCACTTTAATAAGTATTTTTCATTAATTTTTATATATTACACGACCGGTCGTGTAATATATAAAAATATGTAATATCCTGTGTGTCATTACTGTGAAACATGAATTTCCACCAAGAACCTACAGTACAATCAATAACATATCTAAAACTTTCTCGTCACGTTTGTATGGGTGCATTTAGAATGCGTTGCAAAATGTGGAGATGTTATCTATATGTCACAGAAGTCGGTACCGTTGTTAGTAATGATGCCGGTCACGTTTCACCATCGGGCATCAACATCTGTGATGATGTCGTCCATGTTTTTTGGCACGGTCGGTCGGCTTCTATATGTCACATTTCAATATTACCAGCATACTTATTGTTATCATCAGCTACGGTCGCACCTTATTTTTGTGTGTGTCATTTTCATGTGCGTCATTTACTAGGGTGTTGCTCTCTTAGGCTGCGACTATATGATCCGGAATTTGGAAGACCGGAGGAAATTCAGAGCGCTGTAAATAGAACTCTGGCCTAAAACAATAGAGTTGAAAATCGAAGTATCGGGCTGTCATATATGACATTGACATTTGACTCGACACTCGTTTGTTCGACTTTCAGCTCTGTTGTATTAGCGCAGAGTTCTATTTTCAATGCTCTGAATTTTCTCCTGCCGTTCGGATTCCGGCCAATATAGTCCCAGCCTCAAGTGCCTTCTGATGTTGACCTTATCGCTTTGGTTCGAATGCTAGAAATTTGATTATTATTAAACGCGGGGTAAACTTAAAACGGAAAATCTACTGGTTTGTTCACCTCATATGTAGGTACCTGTTTGTAGCTAATATCATTCCTATCAAAAATGTGGATGAGCCTGTTCCATGCGCGGGGGCGAACCTGCTACCAGCATTTAGTGCTATCGGCAGCCGCCCTGCCTTTGACTTACTGCGTGCATACATCATGACATTCCTCACTCTGAACATGTTGCGTTCATTTTTCCAGGGTAAGGCTTTGGCCAGTAGACAGGCTCTGTAGATTGTGCTTAATTTCCTCGCTAATTTCTTCTTTAGAATAATAATTACAATTGGATCGTTCGACTTTGTAGTAGGTACAATTAAAATTGTTGCATAATCTGGGGGCACGGGAGTGCCTTCTGCCATGACGGGCCGAGCAAATCAAGGGCACTACCAGACTACCTTTTCTCGAAACGCTTCGTCGATTTTTTTAACTCCCATAATACATTTGTCGATAAATGAGCAAATTTTATTTTTGTGAATGAAATGTTATTATCTCCACAACACGTCGCGTCGTATTCACGGCGCACAATTATGCTATAAATAATAATGCGCGTGGGTTTTACGTACTCGCTAACAAATTCACACTCAATTTATTATTATTAATCATGATAAGAAACAAAATTCATTTTGCATATTGTTAATGAAAATTCATTATTATGATTAAATATATAATTAAAGTAAAGTACTTGAATGAATTTAATATAAATAATTGTTTCATAATGCGATGTTAATAACAATGTATGGAGGTACAATATGTTGCATTATTCTCCGGATAGAAACAAATTGTTTGAGTACTTGACAATTTATTATTATTATTAATATTTTAATTTTTCATCTTTAAATAAGGTATAATGGTTAGATATGTGTAATATATTTTTTCGTATTTTGTCGTATGGTACTTATGTTGTTGATTTATTTAATTGAAATGTAAATGTGGTGTTTATCTATAATGTCATTATTTATGTAAACACGCATTTTCACACCCCACCGATGTGTGATTATGTTAATTTAATTTGCTAAGTGTTAGGCGCGAGTGGTAGGCAGTTTAAATTTTACGAAAAGATATTAATATATATATAAATATATTATGTATTATGTATATATATATATATATATATATATATATATATATATACACATAATATATTTATATAATATACTTTTTTTTTCGAATTTACAATTGGTTACAATACAGTTACAATAAAGTTGGTGGTCACATACATGTAAAAATGCAGGATTACTCAAAAGTTTGTGAGGATGGATGGATGTTTTTTACTCTCACGCAAAAACTACTGAGCTGATTTCGATGAAATTTGGTATGGTTTAAAACATGGGCTACTTTTTATCCCGAAAAAGTAGTGTTACCGAGGGATACTAGGTATATTTACGCGGGTGGAGCCGCGGGCAACAGCTAGTCGTAGAACAAATATTACGTATTCCTAGTTGACGCAGCCTCTGCTACCGCAATCGCGAGTGTTAAATAACGGCTAGAACAACTCACGGAAACTTAGGCCGGGACTATATGAGAGCACAGAAAATAGAACTGAACTGAAAATGTTCGATTTTCAGCTCTGTTGTATTAGCGCAGAGTTCTATTTTCAATGCTCTGAATTTCCCCCAGCGTTTCGGATTCCGGATCATATAGTCACAGCCTTAGGCAAGGGCCCTGGCCTTGTACGGTGTACCTAAGTTGCGGACACCAGCCAGATAGGCACATAATCACATGGTAGCAGTGGCTAGTGGCTACTGCTGGTGAATCAGCAGCACTCGCTGATCGCGTGATACCTTCGCGCGGCGGGGCTACGAGAGCAGATGCTGCCTCGATGCTGATCGCGTGCATAAGAACATTATAGTGGTTTCCCACCAAACGTAGGTACTTCGTGTTAGGGTACACTGAGCATGTCTGTTTTTAAAAGGAGTCGCATATGCCTCCTATTTGTGCTGCCCGCTGACATAAAAGAATATTGGGTATTGTTGTTTTATAAAAATACTAGCTTTTGTCCGAGGCTCCGCCAGAGTAAATACAGTAGAGCACTATACTTTTTCGGAATGAAAAGTAGCCTACGTGTTAATCTAGCTCTCTAACTACTGCCATATCAAATTTCATCAAAATCCGTTCAGTAGTTTTCGTGTGAAAGAGTACCAAACATCCATCCATCCTCACAAACTTTCACATTTACAAAAGTAGTAGGATAAGTTATAACTTATATTATAACATAATTACTTTTATTATTAACTTATACTCAAGATCATACTTGAAATAATATTATACAGAAACACCATCTTTAGAGAAAATACATTAAGAGTTTAGATGCACTGTGTAGGTATAAGGCTAAAGAAATTGAATCACAAATCACTTATTTGCTTTGTATGATTCGCAAATCTCTAGTAACAAAATCAACCGTAAGCATTACAATGTCTTGGTACTTTTGAAAAGGCTTTTGCCAAAAAAGGTACGAAACCCTCACGTTTCTTTGACCGGTTTTAGGTATGTTTACGTCGAACTCGCAAGTGGTAGGACTGTCATGTTTTTTTGCGGTAATGTGAAATTTGCAACACTTTATCTTGGCAAAAACACCAATTTACATGATTGCCCCAACCTCACAAAGAGCAATTTTGATTTTACGTGCAGCTGGACCAAACGGTATCATATTTTGTACACCAGTTACGAGTGATCTCTGATTGCTGCTTGTACAGAATGTTATGGTTTATGTAGTCACTGGTTATTCCGTATCCGATCATTACGCATGCGCATAGAATGACACTGTTTGCCGTCTCATTATGTCTCTAGATTGAAAATACCCGAAAATTCAAAAGTATTGAAGCTAATTTATTTATTTAACATGATACGAGTTACATTTTATGGCACAAAGTTACGTTTATAAAAACGCACCATACGCACGCTCCATTAACATTTACAAAATAAGTTTACAACTACACCTCAAATCTATACTAAATACATTAATTATTGATTATAACTGATCAGCGCAAGCATGCATTCAAAAGCATTGAAACGACGCGCGTCGATATTATGATACACATTGCACAGCAGTTAGCTATGTTTTGGTATAGGAGTCGGTGCATCGCGCGCGCATTGAACCAGCTTCTTCAGTGGCAAGTATACAGGAGGTTATTATTTATTTTTAAATATATTATATTTTTTTTAAAGTTATAATATCTATGGACGCCACACACCACGTCAATCAGCCCCGTGCTAAGGAAGAACTTGTGTTACAGGTACCAGAAAACTGGAAGTATATTTAATACTTTTATAGTATAAATATATTTAAGATTTGTATTATATTATACACATATTTAATACACATCCATGACCCAGGAACACAGAAAAACTTTTTGTTCCTTCGGCGGGATACGAACCCGCAACCCCCGTGCTTGAGCACCAACGTGCACCGAACCACCGAGCAACAGGGGTAATGTAGATATTATTTGAATTGAATGAAGTGATTTTTAAGTTTATATTTAATATTTTTAGGGTTTATTTCATTAAGTAAAGATGTTGGGATTAATTGGATTTGGGACTACGTATTCTATCCTGCGTTTTCCGTAAAAATATACTTATATATCCGTATAAATGTACTTGGCATAGGTTGAGATATCATATTTTTTAAAATTTTTGTTGAAAAATTCTTCTGCGAGAATACACCCTATTCTACTTTTTTGTGTACCGGTATAATTTTACAGTAATCAAAAAGATTGTGGTAATCCGAAACGTTGTGTACGGCACTACGTATTGTATTTTGATATTCAATTGCTTCAGCAGGTCTTAAATGGCCACATTAATTGAATAGTACTAAGATACATCGTCTATTCAATTTTAATAGATGATATTTCATAATACGATTCGCTTTTTGTGGCCATTTTAGTCCGCCAGATTTCTGTTTTAAAGGAAGAACATCAGATAGTTACAATTGATTAAATATTTTAGGAAAAGGCTATCTGAGACTAAATAAAACGTCATGACTAAACTAAACCTTTAGCTATTTATGAAAGCGTATTAGTTAAAAATTAAGAACAATCGGGTACCAAAATTATACAGAGTTAAACGCCATATCGGAGACTATAATATTAATGGCCGATGGCCGTAACTGATAATTTGGACGTTAGTGCAGCACACCACACGAATTATAGCCAGAGACCGCTTATTACGAACTATTATTGTTTCATCTTGATGTTTCCTAAACTGTCAACTGTATTCAATATTGACGCTTCAACCTGGGAATGCTTAAAGTTTATGTTGTTTACTTAAAAAATAAAAAGGAACCAACGGCTAGGGCCTAAAATATGACTTCCAGTCATTTGGTACATTGGAAGAAAAGTAAGTATTAATTCAAAGGATCAGACTGATCTGATAATGACCTGAGTTATCAGAATAGTATTGTAGTTTTGTAAAATTTTAGAATTGATTCCCCAGAAAATGGTCAGTTGCAAAAGTATAACCCGAACAAATAAAAAAGTCATAGCTGTTGGTGCGAGACGCTCATGGTCGGGTAGGCTCGATTGAGTACGCACACAGATTAACCGCAGGTTCCTCTTCAATAGCTCTGGAATACGTGATGGTGACCGTACACGGTTATGCGTCTACTGATGCGTTAACTTGCGTTTTTTGCAGGAATTAATGCAATTGATTTCATAAATGTTTTGCTTTTGTCTGATATTATGCGATCAATAAAAGCACAACTTGAAATAGTGTGGATCATATTCTGGTTCTCAAAAACTCGTAGCGATTAAAATGCTTGCACCTAATTCAAATCCCCTAACTTGAAAAGTAGGTACAGCTGCAGCTGCGAAAAGGCTTTGTCTAGTTCTAGATAGCTAGTTTTAGCCTCCTTGATACCCAAATATAAGCGACCCTATTCCTTGTTGCTAAAATGCAAGCTAGGCTATTGCTAGAACAATCCGAGGAATCCGGCACGTGGTCGACATCTGCGCGGAAACGCTTGTGGAAGAAGCGCCCCGCCACCGTTCTACGGCGGTTGAGTAGTAGTCCCAAAAACAATTAAATTGTGTGCGAAAACAATGTTTATCTCTCTTTACGTATAGCATATTGAAACTAATCAAAAGTTAGACAAATATATTACACATACATTTTTATTCTTGGCACACAAAAGAAATACCCAATTGAAAACACGCCCACCATTCTTTTTTAAAATAACGCATTCACTTTAAGTATTTTTTTTTAAATTTCTTTATGCATAGGATATTTTGACTAGTATATAATAATAAAATAACTTGTTATTAACATTATTAGTCCATTTGTTAATGTTTCTAGCGTCTTAAAATTGATTTTTATATGCTTTTTTCGACAACGACACTTAGGTTTTACATAATGAGCGATTAGATTTAATGCGGATTTAGTACAGTGATTAATATATTATGCAATCGATGTATCGGTATATGCTTTACTGATGCAGTTCTCTCATAAATTAGTTCCCTTTGTGTGAGTGAGAGCTATCGACACCTGCTACGTTGAACAATGAATGGTCGTGGAAAAGACAATTTGAATGAGAAGTATACCTGGTATCACCTAGAGCTGACCTAAAATGGATCTGGCTATTTTCATTACGCTCAAGCTTTTATCTTAGTTGTTGGCCATTGCAATATCGTCATTATTAGTTTAGGATCTACATACTATAACTGATCGGTTTGTGAATTTGATGTACAGTCGCTTTGATGTTTGATATTTTAATGTTCAGATCATACATGTTGCAGAAACGTAACAGATTTGAACCGGTACAGATAAACAGATCTAATTTTGATGATCGTGATTTCCGCTCGTTCTGTTTTCAGGCAAGAAATGTAAACAATTTTCAAAGTCAGTTTCTTTGACCCATTAAATCCCGGAAGGTAAATTCCTTTCTTTCTGGCTTCCTCCGCCTCTTTCCTCATTCCTTTCCATTGGATTTTATGAATTTTTGTTTAAAAAAAGAAAAACGTTGTTTTTCTTTCTGACAATATTACTACGAGGGCGGGTCAATAAGTCCGTGACTTTTGGAATAAAACACAGATTCTTTGATAAATAAATCATTTTATTTTTCAACGTAGTCCCCCTTGAGCTCTATACACTTTGTCCAACGCTTCTCCAATTTTTTTATCCCTTCCAAAAAATATGATTTGTCGAGGTCCTCAAAATAGGCCTTTGTTTGCGAGATGACTTCATCATTGGAGTCAAATCTTTTTCCACCGAGCCATTTTTTCAGGTTTGGGAACAAGAAGTAGTCACTCGGAGCCAAATCTTGAGAATAGGGTGGATGTGGGAGCAATTCATAGCCCAATTCATGGATTTTTGCCATGGCAACTGCACATGTGTGCACCCTTGCATTGTCTTAGTGAAAAAGAACTTTTTTCTTGGCCAAATGAGGTCGGTTTTTTTCAAATCCTCATTGAAGCGGTCCAATAAGATGGCATAATATTCCCCATTAATTGTTCTTCCCTTTTGAAGATAGTCAATGTGGATTATCCCACGTGCATCCCAAAAAACAGTCGCCATAACTTTATTGGCTGACAAACCCACCTTGGCCTTCTTTGGCGCCAATTCTCCCTTAGAAACACACTGTTTTGACTGTTGTTTGGTCTCTGGTGTATTGTGATGGATCCATGTTTCGTCCACGGTTAAAAAACTCCTCCATATTGTGATTAAACAACGCCAAACCTTCCTGTGAAGTTGTTACACGATTTCGTTTGTGGTCGACTGTGAGCAAACGCGGCACCCATCTTGCGGAAAGCTTTCTCATGCCCAAGTGATCATTCAAAATTGAAACCACTGAGCCATGCGAGATGCCTATGGCTTCCACAATCTCTTGCACTTTCAATCTTCGGTCGGCCAACACCATATCGTGAATTTTTTCGATTGTTTCGGGTGTAGAGACCTCAACTGGGCGTCCAGGACGTTCGGCATCTTCAGTGCTTGTACGGCCACAACGAAATTCAGTAAACCACTTTTTTACCATTGAAATCGATGGTGCAGAGTCCTCATAGTATTTATCAAGCTTACCCTTGGTCTCGGTAATGGTTTTTTTTCGCAAAAAATAATGCTTAATAAGCACCCGAAATTCACTTTTTTCCATTGTTTCCTTAAGTTACTGGATAGTCTGATAAAGATAGCTGTAAAACACAAACTAACTGACGCAGCAAGTTCAAATTTTGATAGGAGTCAACTGACAGATGCCTGTTGACAGGAGTAGTGTTGCTTTTTCAGTAAGGAGGTTAGAAATTCAAAAAGTCACGGACTTATTGACCCGCCTTAGTAATTAGAATCACATAGTCAAATTGAAAGCGTTTCAGATGTAACCTTTACACGCTTGTTGATACTGGCTCGTTTTCATTAGCAATTCAATGTACCGTCCACGTTGCTCGGTGCTCGTAGCAAATGATGAACGGTTGTTTTTACGTCGGCGAAGGTAACATCTCCCGCCGGGCTGCATAACGAGGGGCTTTTTGTTGATGCGCGAGTTTTGTCATCGAGGATTTGGGTACCGGTTGACACGCGTGCCATCCCGTGCCATTAAAACATAGGCTACTTTTTATTCCGAAAAAGTAGTGTTCCCGAGGGATACTGTATTTACGCGGGCGGAGCCGCGGGAAACAGCTAGTATATAATATATTCGGAAATAAAGCATTTGAATTTTTATACTTAGTGCGATATTCAAATGTAGTCTTTTCAAAAATATTTCATTAGTACGTTTTTTTATATAATCTCAGTAAAATAATAGTTTACGTAACCAAGAAGCAGTATGGGCTATTAAAGCAATCAAGGAGTAGACATAATTTTATGATTTAGTATTATAAGCCCTATAACAAATCTGCACTCTGCGAGATAAGGTATTTGAAGCGTTGCCGAGATTTCTAATTTTGTAGTATTTTGCAGTTGTATTTATCGTTTTTATTGAAATAGGTTAATAAATACATGCTTTACAATTATAAAATCTGTATTCCTCATGGAGTAACAATTGTTCTGGTATACATTTTGCTTAAATAATATTATCGTAGATAGGAGTTATTCACAGTTAGCTTAATTTTTGGCTTTGAATTAGATTTTTTTCTATATTAAATCAAAGATATTTCAAAATTCTAAGGCCGCTACGAACTATACGACTATATGGGAGATAACATTCTCATTTTATTATTTCATTTCCTTAGAACAGTAGTTCAATCCAGGGGCTCAAAAAAGTGCCTTCGCGCATTTTATGAAAATCTTTCTCCAGAGAAAGATTTTGGGTTTAATTAAAAAGTTAAGCTAATTATAAAATTTACAAAAAAGCGAAGCCGCTACGACCTAGGCTAATAGCTATTTGTACTATTCAATATGTCAAAATTGCTAATGTATCTTTGTTTCTGTGATCAAGAACGCCATAATTGGCCATTTTACGCAAATATCACAGTCGAGATGTAATTAATATGCATCTTAAGAAGCACACCTGATAATATTATATATATAAATAAACTTGACTAAAGCTCAGTAAAATGTAAATTGGAATTGATATTATAATCTATAAAAATACTTATCTAAGCGTAGAACTTCCATGTCTTGGTTATATAGTTTCTTCGGTCTATTCAGTATATTGCATTTTCTTACAAGCAGTGCCTTTATGGACCCCTAAGGTAAAATCTCGAGTACCTATATAAAAAGTCCATTCAATTTAAATTAGTTCATTTTGAGCTGTAAGTTTGCTTAAGTTTTATTCAGTAATGGTGTCGCCGCGGGTGCGGGGACGGACTCAATAAGGCATGCCCGTAACGTACAAGTAACGAGTAGACACGGCAATGTAAATTGTTCAATTTTAGGCATTACATATTTAGGAACTGAATAAAAAGAATCATCACTAAATGCTGAAAGCAAAGCAAAAACGAAAAAGTCAGTTGTAATCTAAGCTTTAACATTTGATATTATAAAATTGTATTTAAATCTTAAACTACAAAACTTTGCATGCCTTAAATCAGAGTATGTGTTCTCCAAAAATACTAAATTAAGTTAAGACTAATTTTGTTACCATATTCTAGCAAATAAAGATTATGATTATGATTAGAATATTTTGAACAAGCGCAAAGATGTGTGACCTGTTAAGCTAAAGAAAAGAAGCTGCGAGATGAGCCAATAAAAAAATCATCACCAAAATGTGTAAAGTAAACTATAGTAAGAATTTTGTATAGTCGAAACTAGAAAAGGCTTTAAATACTGTTGAGCTGATGTCTTATCTGGCCATTCCTCTGGTCTGCGGCGCGCCCCATGTCGGCGTGTGCTCTCACATTCCGACACAGGTTTGCTCTCCGGCTCCACATTTTTGTTTTACCACCTTTTTCTGGCTGTACCATTTCCCACCTAACAGGGGAATTTAAACGAGCGTCGATTTTCATCTGTATGCGCGTGCGAAGCTTTTTTTTTTTCGCCGTTCAAATTGTTGACAGTTTAAAAATAATCCGGAGCTGTTGTGCCGTTTGCACTTGTGTATTTTCTCGACATTGGAATGTCTATTTTTGCTTTACGAAATTCTATAACGATGACGCTAGGTATGTGATATGACTTATTTACCATCACATGTTAAATATAGCGCTGGATCACCCGTCGTCGATGTCGTCGATGTCGTCGAAAATACTCTGTATTACACTTCATACAACTGTTGACAATAAATAAAACATTAAAAAGTGACCAGGAAACAAACGATGAGAGAGATTTATGTTTCACAATTTTAAGAGTTTGTCACAATAGTTGTTAATCAACATACGTACCTAGTTACTTTTACCCAGTAGTCAGTACCCATGGAAACCAGTTGAAATTGTAAGTCAAACGGATCGGGAGAAGCCTCTGCCTGGTAAATTCGGGTATTGTTGTCCGGCAGAAATCGGGATTTATAGTGGCGTGTCCCGGTATCGGCTACGGGTATCATAATATAATGTGTCCTTGCGTTTTTGTACCCCATTTCGGTCAGGGTTGTCACGCTGCACCTAAGAGAAAAGGAAAATCCTATTACTATTACTAATATAAATGTGAAAGTTTGTGAGGATGAATGGATGGATGGATGTTTGTTACCCTTTCACGCAAATACTACTTAACGGATTTCGGTGAAATTTGGTATGGCAGTAGTTTATGCTCTGGATTAAAACATAGGATACTTTTTATCCTGAAAAGAGTACAGTATTCCCGTGGGAAACTGGATTCACGCGGGCGGGGCCGCGGAAAACAGCTAGTATTGATATGTTGCCCGCAACTTTGTGCGTGCAAAAGGAAATCCCACAGGGACCGTACATTTTGTTGCGATTAAAAGTAGCTTATATAACTACGACACTAAATCTGTGCCAATTTTCGTCAAAATCGGTCCAGTAGTAGTTCCGGAGCCAATTTTATGCAAAAAAAGCTTTCCTTTATATATAATATTAGTATATATGTGAGCTGTTACGGACGTATTGAATATAGCTACACGCGCTATAATATTATGGCTTTTCGAGAAAGACTTAGAACTTGTAATGACGTACTCAGTTGTTGCAACCTTCACAATTTGTGAAATATTATATTACTTTCCAAATGCATACTTCCATAACTAATTTCAAGGTATTGGAACTATGCATGTTCCTTTTAAGTAGTAATATTTTTAACCCCCGACGAAAACTGAGGGTTGTTATTACGAAGTTTTGTTTTAAGAGATGTTTCCTAAAAGGTGAATTGTTGTTATCTGTCTGGATTGCAAACACCGACAGTTTTTCCAGCTTCCAGACTTTTGAAGTTTCGCCAGCCCTGGTGCTTCGATTGTTCTCTTTTTGGCGGGTTGTCGATGGACGTTGGATTAACAGCGGCGTCGGCGCCGGGCGAGCGAGGCGGCGCATAGCAAACGCACGCGGTGTGCGGCCGCGATCCGATGCGCGTGAGCATATAGTATACTGCATAATATACGCGCTGAGTTATGTGCGCGTGTGTGTTTTCACTTATACTTTGTTTCGATCCAATTTAATCGAAACGTGAACAAAGAAAATAATAGCGATTAGCGCGCTATAATGCTACTAATTTAAATGTCACTTATATATAGTAATATAGTAAAAAGGAAAGGTTTGTTTATTTGTTTGTTTGTTTGTTTGCATTGAATAGGCTACTGGACAGATTTTGATGAAATTTGGCATATATACAGAATAGACCACGGGGAAGGACATAGTCAACATTTTATTGCGGCAAAAGTAAATTCTCTTTTAAATTTAAAAGACTCGAAATTTCCTTTTGAGCGCACGAAGTCGCGGGCAACACCTAGTTTGCAATAATGAAATAGAATGACGTTGAATTATGTTCGCGCGTGTTTTACTCACAAATATCACGGTTAAAAAACATATTTTGTCGTCCTGCTAGTTTTTCTGCACAAGAACTTGTTTCTTGTCGATTACTTGTCATGAGTATCATTACATTTATCAAGAAAACAGCTTACCGTGCATTAGAAAAAACAATTTTACTTCGAATTGAAAAAGAAAACTTTTTATGCCACTTCTATGTCTTACGTTGCATATTAAATCTAGTTCCATAGGGTTCTCGTAACTTCTATTCACATTAATATGTATCAAGTAGATCTCAATCAGCCGTGACCAGAGACATTTTTGTCCAAGATAATTTTCCGAGAAGCGTGCGGTAACCTTTGTTAGCATAGCGCAGTGTCGGGTGTGTCGTTTATCAGTTGGTTTTATAAGGTCTTTGGGCGTATCTGTGCACCATGTCAGGATCAATAAATGTAACTTCATATTGCCTGTACTTTAAAAGATGAGTTGTTCCATAGTAAAATATATTGTAATTTATATTATGTGCTAGTTAAATATAGCGAAAGCAAAATGAAATATCAAGTTAACTTGAACACAGCAGCTAAATTGTGTTATAAAGTTAGTATAGTAAGTAGATGGAACGATAGCACGATAGTGCCTACTAAGTGAAGTTCATAAATCTAAACATAAAAACGTATGTACGAATAATGGACGGACTAACATCAAAGAAAATTTTGTGGTGACCTTCATAAGTTTATTGGTAGCAGGGACCCAAGCCAAGCCCAAATTGTCTCGACAAGCGCGAGAGAGTCGAGAAGATATCAAAGCGTGATAAAGCTTCAAATGTTTTTGTGCCTATTGCGGCTATTATTTTCACTAGGGCAGCTCATGGTGAGGTTTGTTATGATCAGTTCTAATTAGTTATTGAGACTGTAGTCAGCAGAGTCAGGGGCGACACAACTGACAGCTCGAACTCCAGCGAATGTCGTCTGTGTTGAAGTAAGCCTAGGGTTGACTCTTGACACCGCAGTAAACTTAGTTCAAACGTCGCATTAGACAAATCTTTTTCATATGAAATTATATTGTCAATAATGTCAAAGCACGAAACGAACTTGTGAATGCATAGTCCTGGCTTAAAAAAACACAACGTCCCGCGCACATTGCGCGGCCCCGGCATACGTCTAGCCACGCACACATAGCCATAGCCGCGAGCTGGCATTCATGTAAATCCATTGAATGACGATTCTTTGACACAGTACCTGTTCTCTACCTGTCACACTGCAGAGTGCAGATAACTGCATAATCATAAAATTACAGTCAATATTTACTGGAGGTATGATAATTGTGTAAAGTAATTGACACACGGGGCGTTGTCCCTTCAAATTGTGTTTCAATATTGACTCTGCGCTGTTTGCTGCGTGTCTGTTTGCCCAGACCAACGAGCAATTCTGTTCAATTTAATTCAATCTATTTAAATTAATTCAATTCAATCTATTTATTCTGTGCAAACACACAGTGTTTGCACAGAATAAATAGAGACAGAAAGCAGGCTCATCTGTGTACCTAACTTTTAACTGGCACTCCGCCATTCGTAGCACAACCAAAGCCGTCAACGCGTTGAATACAGTCAAAAGCTGCAGTTGCAATACGGAAAACAAATTGCCTCCTACCTGTAGAGCTCTGCAGAACGACATTTCAGAACAGTGCACTATTTCACAGCATTTGACAGTGATCCGAAATATCATATCGGTGAGCAATGTCTTGTTCCAACGCGAGATCTATTAAGCTTGTCCTTCTGTCCCTAAATATTCTGTGATGTTTGCCTGTTATCTGCAACGTCCGGACAGGTCGGTTTGCTCAGTGCTTTTGTACTTTTAAGGCACCAGTTGACACGGTATAGCTTCATTTTATAGTTTTTGTTGGCTCGGTATGCTGTGGGAAAAATGATAATGACGGACTTGCATTTTTCCACATCGACTCACGTAATAAGGTTATGCTATTGGAAATGTATGCGTTGGCATCAAACTCTGCAACTAAACGAAGTATATTATTTAATGTTATGTTATTTGTTTTAGGTAAGGAATAAAATACATTTTTAGGGTCCAAATGTAATGTAAGTAAATAGCTGTCTTGACAGTGTTTCGGTTTCTCGTCTTTTCTTCCATAAGCAACCAATTACAGCTCAAATGGTATATTATTAATATGTCCTGTTGGTGGTCTGTTTTTATTATGATTGATTGGTCATATACAATAAGCCGCATTAGTCTATTTACCATTACGTCTAATGATATATGGCGACACAGTATAAGAAACATTATTTAATGTTAAGTTATGCAAACTTGCGGCATTCCTGTATACACTTAGCTTGTCATACCGAGAAATCCCGTCACATTGCGGTTCATTAGGCCTTTATTAGCTCCCAACGAGGTCGTCTTCATCATCAACAATATGCTCACCATCTTTTGCTTTGTCATCAAAACCAATAGCTTTAATGTTACTTATTAGATTTATCTGATTTTGCCCTTTTCAACTTGTACGTAACTCAATATCACAAAGTATTCTTGTTAATATATTCGACATATAACAAAGTTATTTTGAAGTATAGGCACTGTAGTTTGATCTAAATATTCGACTTTCGCTGCATCTACCTCAAATCCTGCATTTCCCATTTTCGCAACCTTATCTTCGTCCTTTTTTGAAGTGTTGTTTGTGCCTGCGATTGTACATTGAATTGCCTTAACAAGAGTCGTGCAGTGCGATTGTTGTGGATATGGAATCGATTAAAGCTAATCGTTTCTGTTATCCAATCGGTACAATCAACATCGTGTTCGCTGCGTAGCATGTAGACGTATCATCTCCAGTTCTAAGTAACATCGTCAATCGTCGCTTACAATTTTTTTATTTATTTATGTGATGCTCTTTTTTTAAAGACATTGAGCTCTAAAGAGCAATGAAATGGGTATGACATTTGGTGATGCAGAAATCATGGTATTTAGACCACTATCCAAATGAATGTATTGTAGTTACTTTAATATGTGAGTTATAAAAACAGAAGACTATTATAATAAAGTTAATAAAAAAAGGCTTCTCGTTGTCATTTACAATCATCTGATTACATATTTAATCTTGTACAAGTTATTACATAATATTATAACCATATAGAAAAACGCAAATAGGCTTAAAATTACATAAAATGCGATTCGTGTCCATCTAATACTAGAACAGTATACGATATAATAGACGAATAATAAACTGAATAAAATGTGCATATAAGCTGTTTGTTCGCAAAATAACGATGACCCCATTTTTGTGCAGATTAGGTACACTTTTGTAAAAAATATTACATTTTTGTAAAAAAACAAGCATAAAAAACCGAATTAAACGTTAAACGATCAAGGGGCGAAGGCGGATCTTTAGATACACCATTTATTATGTTAACACCTTTGTACAAGCGCGTTGTCTTTGTAGTTCGGACTGTTCTCAGAAACTCGGCGGGGGAAAAACACGCACGGCTTCGGAGACGTGACGTTTATACATGTGACGGGAATTGTTTGGACTTGAGTATTTTTTCCAGACACTTGGTCACAGATTCCTGAAATTACTTGAAATTACAGACGCGACGTTCTACATAAATTCGTCAGTATAAAAAAACTCACACAGTGAATTTGTGAAACCAGTGTTGAAGGCTTGTTCTCCTTCATAGGGAAGTCCTAGCCTGTACAATAGGTAGGGTATTATATGGTAATCGAAGCCGATAGGAATGGAGTTATTCTTGAGCCTATAACAGTTACAGGCGCATCTAAGAGGAACTTACTAAATGGATATAAGTTCCACTCTAATAGATATTCCACGATAAACTCGTGACTCGGACTATCAAAATTAAGTACATTTCCTGTTATAGGAATTATATGGACTATGAATGAAATATGATTTTGGAATCCATCTCCACTCTACCAATAAGATTTCATTCAATTACATAAAGAGCATAGATTTAAAGAATTTAAAATTTTGTGCACAATATAACCTTTATAAGGTTTTGTGTAGAGCTCTTCACAACACCTGCGTCTGTGTTCAGTATTATGTTATTGGATTTATGGGTTTTTGTTATGGGACTATTGTGTGAGCAGGTAGGCTGCAGGTAGAGTGCACAATAATACCCTATTGTAGGTGCATGTGGATCGCCCACACAAATTTTATATTTTGTGCTACAGGTTTGATTTTATGTGAAACATATTAGTTCTTAAAAATCGTATGTATTTTTAAGCCGGTCCAAAGACTTATATTTTTGTCAGGATGGTATTTTATGCAACATATTGTAACATGTGACATCTATACAAAAAAATAAAATTAAAGTGTCTGTTTGTAATTTTAAATGATAGTATTTACGGTATATACTATGTACCCCAAAATATATATTTTTTTTAATTACTCTTGTCTATATTATTATTGTCTGTATGTATTATTGTCTGTCTGCTTTGGCTAATGTCTGAAACGGTCGGACCGATTTTGACCGGACTTTAACTGGTAGCTTATGTTACAAGGAGTAAATAAGGCTACTTTTATCTTAGGGTTCCGCTTAAAGTAGGGTAATGTTTCCATTAAAAAGTTCCACGCAAACTAAGTTACGGGCTCTAGCTAGTATTAATTATTCATCAAATTCAATTTATAAATAACGCGTTAAAAAAGTTAATCAAACATGTACATTAAAATATACACCCACGTTGGTAATATTATAGCAAATAAAATTAATGTTACCAAAAAATAAATTATAAAAGAATTCATACAAATGTATACCTGAACTGAAGATGTATCACACAAATTCACAGAAGTAACACCAATTAATTATATTAAATTAAAAATCTTATTTTTCTGACATAAGTTATTAGTTGAGCAAAAGAACAAACTTCTACACAAAACAACGAGTTCTACATTCATTTTTTAAGATAATGTTATATGTAGCGACTAGCGATTTAATGTAATGAGATGTATGCAAATTATAGATGAAAAATATCTCAGACTTTCTTTAAGTGTTAGGGCCTGTCTAGTGTCCACATGTCCTAGTCACGACGACGTTGTCGACGTGAAACAACACAGCGTCGTGACACGGGGCGTTACGTGACGTATTTTTCACGGCAAGGCAACGTCGCCACAGAACGGCGCAAATGAACCGGAATTTAACATGGCGCGGCGATCCAGCGTTGTGACGTGCATTTTTACGGAGACGTGAATTTGCACGTTATGTGGACGCACCGTGCTGCGACACCGTACCGTTTTACGTTGACGACGTCGTGCCGTGGACATGTGGATTGGCCGTTAGAGGTGTCAAGTGCCTTCCCATTTTTAAATCTCCATACACGCACGTCATTTATGAAATGTGTCGCTTATATTAGCCTCTCTGGAAATATGGTGGGTGTAGTAAAAGAACAGCTTTTGTTAAATTCACCGGATGCATCACGGTAATCCGTAATAAAGTCGCTTTTGTGAGATGTCTAAAGAAACGGTTTGAATGGAGCCCAGACTCCTAGACTCTGACAATAGTGAAGCTCACAATTGGACAATGTGAAGACATTAATTCAAATACGTGCGTTTTTATTCATGGTATATATTATAAATGGTAATATTGTCCTTTGAAGCATAAAAATGCCATCAGCCACTATGAAATAAATTTCATTTTAAATTTTTTACTTTGATGGACATGAATCAGAGAATTATTCCATACAAAGGATAGCGATGTCTCGACTTATCCTAAGATTCTTGTTAATTTTACTTCTACAATCTGTCGAATGTTACATAATATATATAAGAAAAGACAATGGACCAAACATTGATCCTTGTGGCACTCCGAAAGTATTTTGTTCTTCTACCTCGTACAACCGATCACTTATCAATCTTTTTGCCTTATTCAGCTATAAAACTGTGGAGCTGACATTTAAAACATCGTCTGGGACACGTTGCCAAGTGTCGTGGTATTTTCGACGCGCGCCGAGCCGTCTGACTATGTCACGTGCAGTCCTTTAGTCCGTAATTCGATGAATATCTGTTGCCTGCGATCGTCGGCTAGATCTCCTGGAATTTGTTTTTTATGGCACGCTTCGTATTTAGGCTTGTATATTGAAATATTTATGCGAATATTAAGTACTTTCTTCACACTCCTTTAGCTAATTAGTAGAGAACTGTATTATGTACAAACTATAAACGATATGAATTTTGTCTAGATAAAAAGTTTACCAGTTTTGCACCTATATATTACTTCATGTAAGAAGAAGATACAATTAGAAAAATATTTCTCCTAACTATTATGCACGCAAAACATGTGACAAATTTGATAATGTGTGTTAATAAGTTTATAGTATAGTATATTTTTAGCATTCACAACAGTGATAAATGAAATCGTATACTAATGTGATGTAAATAACGTCGTTGAATGTCCATGAGTCGTGAGAAACGAACATCTATTTGTAGGGCATCGTCTACTGCGGAAGTGGTTCTAGTTTGCATACGAGCGGCCCGACCGTTGACGGACACAGGATAAATAGAGACAGAAAACAAATTTACATTCCGCGTTCGAACACATAGACATTGGGCCAGGGCTGACTAAGAAAGTGCGGTGTTTGGAGATCCCTTCAGGGTCATTATTCTGATGTTGTCCACGAACTGAGCTCTTAGGCTCATATAAGCAAGGACGTTATGTTATTACAGCATCCATTAGGGATCTTGCGGCCTTAGTCCTTCCGCAAAAAATACCAATTTACAAAAACCGATACATGAGCTTACCTTCTGTTTCCATTTATTATATGCCCGATTGGTGATAGAGCGGACGTAGCGGATCTATTAATTCATCACGCCCGGAGAATTATCAACATCTCGTTATATTTTATTGAAATAACGATAATCTGGTTTAGAATGATCTAGAAATTGACTAGGACCGTTAGGCGATTTGAAGAACTATTTAATACTTTATAGGGTCTCGTTGTCGAATGGTTTTCATATTGCATGTGCTGATTAATTATAAAAAAAATATATACACTACACAGGGATATAAAGCACATTTTCTTAGAAAAATTTCGTCATAATATGCGTGATAATGCAAAAAATTGGTCTATCAAAACAAGACGCCTGTGTCTGTGGTTGCGAACCGGTTACAAATGTATCGGCTTACAACCGAGAGCTAAGGCTGTGGGACTGCTCAATGAACTGCGAACTAAATTATGGTTTATCGTTGAATCTAAATTAGGAGACAGATTTTAAAGTGTCATTGGCATCGAGATGGAGAAATGATAGCTAGTCAAGCCACTGTAAATGAGTCTGTGAAGGTCAATGATGGTTTAGCGATTGATTCTACGAAATGATTTGAAGAAAGTTCACCGCCTTTGAAGCTCGGAAGAAAGTATCATGTTCCTGACTCTAATGTCGTTTCATGGTTTCAGCGCTATTTCAGGTTCTGTAAGATTTTTTACTGGCTATTAACTTTCTGTTTGTTATTTTAATGTGTCTGACTGTCTGCTGACTTTAAGCCGAATTTTACCTTAATTTTACAACTAATGTTACCCATATCCGGTTGTTAGTTTAATCGCAGTGTGATTGTAACGTCCGGTTGCAGTTTGAAAACTTTTAATGTACCTATTAACATATTTTTTCTTTAATAACAAATCACTGTCTATATACTGACCCCCGGTTTCTGAAAGGCTAATCAACACCAAAATTAACTAATCAGCGGTAAAATCTCTTGTCAGGTGTAAATTGAGTTGCAAAAAGCTTAATCAGTCGTTTGATTTGATCAACGTGTTAGTTAACAGAACTAATGTCAAACCCATGGTCAAACCATATGTCAAACGCTGTTTTCGGTTTCTCGAAAGCTATTTAAGGCGTAAATGTGTCAAGTTTCAGAAACGCAAATTGATTTAACAAGCCTGTTAACTCAACAGTGTGTTAGTTCATCAACTATTTGATTTGCCATTCAGAAACCGGGTGTTAGTGTCTCCAGCGCGTACTTTTTATACATAAATACATATATCTAAGTTTTAATTAAATATGTATGCTATTAATATCATACGCAATGTGTGTCGTCTTGAGGTTAAGAGATTTTAACAGCAGATAATACCTTTCATTTTATAGACAAAACACCCACCCCCTTTTTGGGAGTCGCAACCCGGTTAGCTACAGCATATTTTATGTTTTGGTTACTACCTAACGTTGAATAAAAATAAATAATTAATTTTGTTTAGGACCTACACACATCAAAGCTAATTGCTAAGAACATTTTATATATTATTTAATAATTTTTGTTTACTTAAAAAAGTAATTTTAAAATATTTAATAAAAGAATAATTTTTCTCACATTTTTTCTTATATAATAAATAGTTTAGTCTAGCCCATTTACCCCGAAATCAGTTGTTGAAACTATAGGAATTGCACTAGTAGGTTTTCACATAATGTTATCTGTGTTTTGACATGTTTTCTTTGTGCCTTTGCCTCGTCTATTCTATTTAATTTTCTAACTATAAATTATTATCAATATTTTTATTAGCGTTTGTAATGTGTTTGTGGTAAGGTGCCAGCGTATCGCATAGAAAACAATAAAGATAGACGATTTAGTGCTTTTAAATGAGTTTGCATAACACACTTGACCTCAATGCGTTTATTTTTATCTGTTACAATTACTGTTCTTTTACATAGATATATCAGAGTTTAATACGCATTTACAAATTTTAAACCAGTATTGTTTTGTATATTTTTAATATTATATCCATATGAATTCAGATTATTTTTGATCTCTAGACTTATTTTCAATCTATATTATATATCTATCTATCTATATAATTATAAAAAGCAAAGCTGATTGACTGATGTATCATCAACGCACAGGCCAAACCCCTAAGGCTATAAATTAAAAAAAATTGCATTTGCGTGTTTATCATATTACGTAGCCATCCATTAAGGAAGGATTATTC
Source organism: Phengaris arion (assembly GCA_963565745.1). Taxonomy (NCBI): domain Eukaryota; kingdom Metazoa; phylum Arthropoda; class Insecta; order Lepidoptera; family Lycaenidae; genus Phengaris; species Phengaris arion. The sequence continues at coordinate 1,708,682 of OY751451.1, read as the reverse complement.
AAAATTCAACCCCTAAGGGGGTAAAATAGGTAAAATTACGTAAAACATTTGTTGGCAATACTACAACTGTTACAAATGTAAAAGTTTGCTATCATAAATTTAAATGTAAAAATTCCACCCCCAAGAGGGTTATAGGGAATAAAAGTTTGTATGAAACTTTTTATTCCTTGGACATATTTGCATGAAATTTCGTATGAAATGAGTACGGCAACAGTAATGTTGCATATTTCAGCGATTTCTAAAATTCAACCCCTAAGAGGGTAAAACAGGCGATAAAAGTTTGTATGAAACTTTTTATTCCTTGAACATATTTGCATGACATTTCGTATGAATTAAGTACGGCACAATATTGAGTTACGTAATTCAGCGTTTTCCAAAATTCAACCCCTAAGAGGATAAAATAGGGGATAAAAGTTTTAAATAAAAATCCATTCAATGCATTAAACATCTGTTGGCAATACTACTACTATTATAAATGTAAAAGTTTGTGAGGATGGATGGATACATAGATGTTTGTTACACTTTCACGCAAAAATAGTTTTTTGAGTGAGTTTTAGTGAACGGATTTCAATGAAATTTTGTATGGTAGTAGATGAACTACTCTGGATTAACACAAAGGCTACTTTTTATCCCGAAAGAGTACACTGTTCCTGATGGATACTGTATTCACACGGGCGAAGCCGCGGGCAAAAGTTAGTTAATAATATTTAGCTATCTATTACTATTTTCTTTGTAGATACAGATGGCACAATTGTATTTGCATAAGCTTCGTCACAATTTGCAAGCGCAAGTGGATCTCCCATTTGCAAAGCTATAACAATGTCATTGGCTTGTAATAATGAACGATGACGCAAGCGCTTGTGATCGACAGGCGAGTAGTAAACATACGCGTCATTCACCAACAGACCGGAAGCCGTGTGTGTGTATAGATACCTCTGCATGTGTGTGTGTGTGTGTGAACCTAGCATGCTTATACATCCTTTACCCCCGGCGTACTCTTCCAAGATCTCCGCAGCTGATAAAAAGACAAATCACCTTGCCTTTGAAATAACAAGATCGTTGGGTTTTGTTTTTCAGTTCCAATTAAATCCTAACGAACGCCCAATAAACATACCGGATATTTTGGTCCCCACCGTTTTAAAAAGTGGTGTATCTGCAGCAAGAAAACATTTTCTATGTCCTTTATGGAGTCCAAGAAGGAGTTCAACCGTATCATAAGGAGAAATGAGGCCTCGAACTTAAGTAAAAACGATTGATAAATGTTCGAAAGGTTCCGAAATTAGGCTACTCTTTGATAGGTATCTTTCCATTATGATATAGCTTGATAAGATTTAGATCATAAATTCAAACAGTAGTTGCCGAACGTGGCGGTCGCCACAATTCGTTAATTTTGCGCAGACGCATGACACATGACTCCTGTCTCCACATATGGAGAAATGATAGAAGAAATCAAATACCATGAATATCGTGACATGCTAGAATGAGGGTTTTAAAATTCGTGACATCTGACAGCTTTTTGACACGACAAGGACCGTCGTGCGTCACCAAGCGCCGCCTGGTGACAGTAAAAGAATCGAAAATTCTTATTGACCGTTTTGATACCACTTACGCCACTAGATGACGCTTTGTGTGAGTTGGGTATGCCCCCTAACGGCAGGAAAAATATCAAGAAACCCTCATTCATTTTTAACGTTTTCTCTTATGCCCAAGTACGGTTGTCACATCTAGTAATAAACAAAAGAATAATGGTGGGTGGTTCAGATAAATTTTATTTGTTACTATAATAGGATTATCAGTTAGACAACTTTCATCGTTTACGGCCTAAATGAATTTAAATGAGCTGTTATAGATAGACGCAATTCGGATGCTGTTATTTGTGCTAGATATTAGAATAATTTAAAATTTTCAATGTTTAGTAAATTGTTTGTTGTGGCAAATGTAAATGAATTCGAACAAAGAAAAAGTACTAAAAAATCCTAAACCTAAAAAGGATTTTGATCAAAGAGTATCAAATATCCGCTAAGTTTAGACAATTTGGTCTAGTAGGAACTGTTGTCATAATTTTTTCTTCTTAGATTACTACTATTATATTATACGTTTTAAAGTTTCAGGCGAAGCACATTTCGTATATATACATATTATAATATTTTTACTATCACTTAATGGGGAACTACCTCATTTGGTATTTATAGAGGTAATTAAATGTAGCAAAACCACTCAATAAAACTAATGTATCGCCAAATGATGTTTTTTTTTTATTTGATTCTGGTTTTAATATAAGTGGACTCTCTGCATGTTGGAACTAGTTGAGGTATGTTATTTTCTAGCATTTATAGGCGTAATGAGTTTTAACCCTTTCGCTGCCCCGCAAAGAATATTACACCGCGTCGGCCAACGTTGTCCGCAGTCCGACACGACAGTTAAAGTTTTAAGATCGAAGCCTTATGTATTCATAAAATTTACCATCTCCATCTTCATCAAAACGTCAATTTCAGAATTTATCTACTTCTTCAATTACAAGAATGAGGACCGCTGCTATTCATTGACATATATTTTTATATCCCTTTAAAATTTGGTTACATTAATATCTCCAACTTACCGAAAAACAGCTTGTACATATCGCGTTCATTGTTGACCTTTTGGGTTCCTGTAAATTATTATCGCTACAAGATTAAGATTAGAAGGCTCAAAAAAAAAAAGAAATTTGACAAGTCTAGGTTTATAAATAACGAGAGATAGATTAATGTTCTCATTAACACCAGGCTATAAAACATGATTGCCATTATCTAAATTGTTTCCTGTAGAGTTGTGGAATTAGATTCTGAATTTATTATCTTTTACGCTTTATAGTTTTGTATGATCATATTTTTTCTCTTTATTAATTTTAACGGTCGTATATCTGATTGAATCTGGTTATATTATATTCATTATAATATTAGATTTCTTTCTTATTAGTTTCAAAGTTGTACATTTAAAAATATGTTAGATTTTTTGGACCACTGCCGTTTGTCGCTAAATATTCGGTTTTATCTGCAACTTTTTGGAGCAACGTCACCTTTAGCGTCAGACAGGTCAGCTTTTATAGAGGCTTTTTAATCAGTATTATAAATATAAATTTAAAAGTAGTATTTTTATTAATCATTTTGTATACTCAAATTAAGAAAAAATAAACCATCTTGTTTTTAACTTACTTTGTATATCTCATGTCCGGATGATTAGATTTATGGGACTCAATCCTAAGGTCACCGGGTCGGGACTAAGTTTGCTCTTTAAAATTAAAATCTTAATTTATTTAATCAACGAAGTGATAAAGTTTCTAATATTCAGAATTTTACATGTATTATTATATAAAGGATATAGCACAACGATCATCCATTGAATACGATTCTAATATTTTTAATTCGTGCAAATTAAGATCGCCTAATATGATGAATTGGGCAGATTTGTTCCAGGGGATGAAATTCACATATGCGAAAAATCCTATTGGTATTCGTATTTGCGGATCTACGAGTATCTTCTCGATACATGTTGTATCTCAGTGACAGCTAATATTCCGGTAGATGTTGAGCGGTGGATTAGCATGTCTCGTTTCGGATGCGGTGAAACTTGTATAACGAGCGACCGTTACCGCCGTCAATGGACTCCGCATATGCCCATTTAGACTATCTTCATTCATTAGACGAGCGCGTGGGCGATACAAGCTGATTTATATTAAACACTTGGCATCATTTTCTTATTCGTTAACGATTGTTGTGGCTTTCATTGAGTGATTTTTTGGTGTATAACGAATGTTCTAAATGGAGAAACACCAAGGCCGGCCGCCATTGCCAAATGTTCTCTAATTGTTAGTAATACCATTTGCCAATACGGTAAACCATTGAATAGATCGGATTAATGTTTACTGAGGCTCTACCTGAACCTACATATAACCTATTATCTATAGTATAGACTACAGGTTATATAATATCTAGTATAGACTCTGTACTTATCCTATTTTAGGAAATCCTACTACTATTATAATTGTGAAAGTTTGTTCGGATGGATGGATGTTTGTTACTCTTTCACGAAAAAACTACTAAATGGATTTCAATGAAATTTGGTATGGTAGTAGTGTTAGGCACTGGATTAAAAAATAGGCAACTTTTTATCCCGAAAAAGCACAGTGTTCGCGTGGGATACTATATTTACGCGGTAAGAAGCTAGTCGATAACATAACAGCAATTCTGTCATTTTTGGCAAAGTTATAGATCCGGTGTTCATAACGAGAATCGGAGAAAACGCCAGACGAAATTTGGTTTTCTAACAATTAAAATTATTAATATTCCAGTGTAAATGTGGTCCATCAGAACAATTAGAAACTTTCGGAATTTAAGCACAATGGCTGAATTAGCATAAGGTTAAAGTTACTTTTGTTCTAATTTTACCGTTTAAAAAAATATTAAAAGGAAGGCTAATGCATTCACCACATCGCCTGGGGAATTTACTATCGAGCCAACTCTTTCATTATTTAAAACTGCAGCAGTGTTATTATTTACTCCTATTCATTCCTAATCTTCTTAATACACGTAAATATGGTTTTCATTGCTGTAAATTACCCTCAATCATCATTACCGTTTTCGAGCTCAACGTTTACACGAGCACGAGTCTTCCTTAATGTTGGAACTTGGAAGAGGCATTTGTCCATCTATAAAAATTCAACCCATCACTACTCCATATTGAGCAACGGATTTTATTATCTCCCCCACCTTAAATTCTACTGTTACAGCGTGTAATAATGATATGTTTACTCAGAGAATTATTTCGGTAAGAAGCATTTACGATCGGCCACCTTTGACCTGCGCACGCGCCTCCAAAGTATTTATTACGCGTGTTTACACGATACGGTATCTGTATTACCGCTATCACGTGGGCTTATACTTTATGGACTGTGGGGGCTCAATGAGTTATTGTAAATGTAATAGGTCCGTAAAAGCATCTAAAGAAAGTTAAAGCATCTAAAGAAAAGAGTTGGTAATGACAGCTTTAAATTATCAACAGCCTACGCTGCTTCAGTGTTCAAAATTGAATCAACTGTTAGATGATTATGTTCACCACTAGATGTTGCCTGCGATTTCTTACGCGCAAAAAGGAATCCCGCAGGAACCGTACATTTTCTGCGATAAAAAGCGGCAAATAATATTATGTTGATCCAGAGTCTAAACTACTACCATACCAAATTTAATTAAAATTCGTTTAGTAGTTATTGCGTGAAAAAGTTTCCATTCTTATAAAATGTAGGCAAATGTTTAATGTCCAACCTTTTTTTCACTATGGCATTTTTATTTTATTGCACTGACATTATGTTGGTGTGCCTAGTACCTACCCAATATAATATTATGCAAGCCCTGCTTTTTAGAATACTGCATTAGTTCTTATGAAACATAAAAATATAACACGTACAATACGATACGCGACTCGAGCAGTACAATAATGCACTCGATGAATCTTCAATACCTTTCAATATTTATACAATATTGTGCAAAAGAAGTGACGGCGCCAATCTAGGGCTGCCTCCCGTTTGTTTTCTAATGAGGTATTTATCGTATTTAGGTTACTTTCGAATTTAGATAAATATATTAAAGAAATTTGCCTTTTGCCTCTTACAACAATGTCTTTAGTACTTTTAGATTCCGTAGTACAAGGAACCCTTATAGTTTCGCTCTGTCCATCCGTCTATCTGCCCGCCCTGCTAACTTCTACAGTAATAGATATAAATAAATGGACGAAATTTGGTGTAGTTTAAGATTGCGTCTAGATTATTACTTTAATAATCTATACGCAATAAAAAAAAATAAAAAATTATATTTTAGGGGTGGCACCCCGTACATGTGAAGTAGAGATGTTTTTTTCTTCAACCCCCAAGGTGAGGTTTCATAGGTGATTGTGATATTTTTTTAATATCAACCCTTTTCGAGTAATCGCCCTCCGAAGTGGTTTACGTGCTGGCTATTTCTAAACTATAAGAGGTTGAAACTTGTAACTTTCCATGCTAATGGCTCATATTATAGTTATATTATACTCTTGAGGAAAATTATTTTCATCGAAATCGAACAATAACTTTGAAAGCAATTTAAAAAAAATATGTCCCGTTGGTACGTACTGAACCCTTCTATAAGTATGTGTCCTGACACGCTATTGGTTAGGTTATTATTTATCTGCATCAGAGAATCCTCTGAACAGTCTGGCTAGTTATTCTCTTCACTGTAAGCCATTTTAGGCCTAACCTATCTAAAACAAAAATCGCCATTTGGGATTTTAAAATGAGGTTTTGAACCAAAAATCGTCGTTAATTTTTGTCTAATTGTTCCGTTTGTGCATGTTTGTTCCTATTGAGTTTTTTTGCAGCCCTATCCCGAAGAGGTTCTGGCCCGTGCGCTTCCGTTAGCCGTAAAGCGTGGTCGTGGGCGGATGACCTCTCGCCACGCGTGGGCAAGATCCGCTGTCGATGCGTCGATATCTAATAGCTTTACGACCGAATCCTCTCTAATACTTTATGATCTATCTTTCAAAATTAATTGATTAATATTTATACTTTTCTATTGTATTCAATATGTGGAATTTACCAAAATGTAACTTATCTGGAATTAAATCAATCATATATCACTGGAGAATGTAGATTTTGTTAGTTGACATCTTTCTGTTATCTACATATAGAAAATTCTCCTAAAATCCTTTTGCCGCATTCCAGTAGGTACATAATTTGCTTTCATTTAATTACTTTTAAATAGGTTTAGTTTTAGTTTCAGTACATAATTTTATTAAATGTTTAAAATTGATAATGTTTTGGAAATAACGTAATGATATTGTACTGAAGATGGCTACAATATTCTATCAGTTTTGGCGTAGGTGGTTTTTAACTTATAATTAAACTTTGATAGGTGTTTAGTGTTTTGTACACGTCTGATTTCACATTTATGACTGGCTTTTGCCCGCAACTCCACCCACGTTAGTTAATACAGGGTCCCGCGGGGACACTACTTCTTCGGGATAAAAAGTAGCTTATGTGTCACTCCCCAGCCTAAATTTCTTCAAAACCCGTTCAGTAGTATTTGCGTGAAAGAGTCACAAACGTCATTCCATTCATCCATCCTCATTCCTCACAATTTTTTACATTCGTAATACTGGTAGACAAAAAATTAATATATTAAATGGTGGCTCAGGTCTGTGTTTTTTCACATTTTCTGAAAAATAGCCACTGAAAACTGAAAAGTCATCTTTATATTTTATTCTAAAAGCTATTATGGCCGAAGGTAATTAAACCTTTAGTAGAGTTATGGTGATTAAAAAAATATTACGTTACCATTTTAAAACAAAAAGGGGTGTCTGAGTTTATTGTTTCAACTCGTATCTTGTGTTAAATTTAAGAGGTGTTGAGTTCCTCAGATCGTCCTTTTGTTTTATTTTCCTTATTAACATCTGGCTCTTGACGACAATAAGGTTACCTTTTTGTAGTATTACGTATCAGATTTTTACAAAGAACAATGCAGAATTCTGTTACTAACATATTTTGAAATTTTTAACGCACCGTTATATATATATATATATATATATATATATATATATATATATATATATATATATATATATATATATATATATATATAAAGCTTAATTTTTTACAAGTACTAGTTTATAAATAATTGTAATGTTATTCGTTTACAGGTAAGCAACAGTTTAATCATCCAGTAATTGTCACTGTTAAAAACATGGGTAAGATATTTATGTGTTTTTTTTAGAATTTTCAAAAAGTTGTCAAATATGGATTTACTATGGATAAATAATATGAATTTATTGATTAAGTACTCGGTTAATTTTTTTATATGTAGGTATATTTCATCCACGTTTAAAATCACGCAGTCACATACGACCATATTTTCTCAAGTGCCCAAAGCGTCTTGCAAAAGACTAACAACTTAATATTCATGATTTTACGGAAAACCGAGCTTTCGAGTGTTTCACTAGCCGGCAAACAATACACCAGTAGGCGTTTGTTGAAGTGAGTAAAGAACTATACCGGCTCCAATGTACGGAATAAAAGATTTCTCTTATGTAAATGTTGCCGGTGGCCCGTAAACATTGATTTACTGAGCCATCAGCGCACCCACCGCAAGAGGAAATGGAATTGGTTTAGGTGTAGAGGCGTTGTACTGTTATACGGTTAGTGGTTGCCGATGCTGGTTGTAAAGATATAATAGACATAAAATTATATAATACCACTAAACGCGATGTAAGAAAGAAAGAGGCGTAGTAACGACGTAAGTACATAAATTCATGTAATTTGTGGGGACGTTTTTTTACCTAATGCAAGGGAAATGATTTTTTTTTTATAGTATACTCAATACTATTACCTATGCTGACGGTGAACATATTATGGCTAGTAATAAAATATAATAATACTAAATGGAACCTACACTGTTTAGTTCTACACATTCTATAGGGGTCATTTTTAAGATGCAAAGTGTGAAGCAAAATATTGCTACTTAGTAAATATATAAATATATTAGCCGGCAGCATCAGCTTTCATCTCTGTTTTGTAAGAGCCTCTTACCTAAGTCCTGGCGAACAAAGGATTTGTCGCGAGTCGCGCGTTGCGCTAATCAATATGAAGATCTTTTGATTTATATCTATCTTATTATTTATATCTACTTCTTATCAGTCGCCTATCCACAAGTAAAGCTTACAGTAAATAGTGTTGTTCGCCGTTCGGAACATACACGAATAAATAGGTCCAAGCGAAGTGACCTCTGACACTTACATGGGCGAAGTGATACATAATTCCTCCGGGCGATTTAGATAGTGTTTGGAAATATTACACTGATGTTCTAATATTCAATAACGAATCTGACTTTAAATTAATTATAGCAATAGTGGAAATTCCTAAACGTTTTTGCAAAAATAAATTGCGAGTGATAAGTATGGTTATAAAAGAAGATGGAAACCAAAAATATTATTTTTACTAAACTAATTTCAAGGATTTAGATATTAGCTCCACAATGTGTTTTATGACTATAATCAACGTTGCACATTAGATGCATCGATAGTACGATATCGAACTGACTGCATGATCGAAAGCAATGATCATTGCTTTAATATTAGCGATCGAAATGAAGGAGACTTTCACGCTCTGTGGGCGTCACCTGTCGTGCTGTATCGTCATCCACAATCTATCTCATTATACTAGAACACGGAGTTCTAAACCTTACCGCCTCACAATAAGTGCTGTTGTCCGTGGCGTTACTATGTTGGCACAATTTCGCCCACTTGCACTTCTACGCCTTCGAATCGGAATTTTGCATTCATAATGGTGTTTGAAGATTAATGGTCTATGAGAATGTCGCTGTTCATATTAAAGAGTTGAGCTTTATCCTGTTTATTTATTTTAAAAATTATTATAAATTTATTTAACATTGATAGTTTCGTAGTTAGCGCTCAAGATTATAGCGTAGATATTAAATCCATTTCTTATGGTCACGCGTATTGTTATTCCACCTTATTTTCTAGGCTTGACAGTAAGATATATTTATTTTTTAATATTGTGTTATCTATACTTCTACATTTATAATAATATAATAAAGAGGAAAAATTTGTTTGTTAGTTTGTTTGCATTGAATAGGCTTAGAAGCTACTGTATTTTTTCTGATGAAATTTGGTACATATAATATAGATTAGACCACAGGGAAGGACATAGGCTATATAGGGATGAACTTATTAAACAGGGGACATAATTTATATAGTAGAATTTTAAATACTAACTTAGAAGCTGTCACGTCTGCAACATGAAATCCGTGGACACTACTACCTGCAAATTCAGACCAAAAACTCACCGAGTGATTTTTAGTCGCGCCCGCCGCGATTGCGGGCCCGCAGCTTCTGTAGAACGCAAATATATATTAAGTAAAAAATTAAAGAAAAACACACGACGCGAATTACGCTCACGGCGGTTTGGCGGCGGCGCGAGTGTTTGCGGGTGTCGCTGCACCGGTGGGCGACTGGTAGAATCGCGCGGGCGGCGATCACCCGCAGCCTCGGCGATTTGCGCCCGCGCGCTCTGCGCTCGATTGGCGGGATTCTTATGTTTAGATTTGCAGTCGCCCGTTTTGCGATTTTGGCCACGGCCACGCCACGTTTGCGGGCGAAAATCGCAACCGCGGCGACGCAATCGCAATCGCGCAAATAACCGGTCTCGTGAGATTTGAAATAAAATCGCAGTTCCACGATCGCGGCGGGTGCGACTGAAAATCGCTCCGTGAGTTCTCGGCCTCACTCTGTGCTACCAGTTTTGTTACATTGTAACATGTAATTTATAGCTTATTTGTACCACGGTTAAAATATCTCCCGTCGCTCACTCACATTTATTCGCCTACATAGTTTTTACGTTGTGATTTATAAGTATTTGTCCATTGTCGAGCGTGTCATGTCACGACCGTTTGACTGGCGTCCGCGCTGCTTGCCCGAATATATCTCAATGTTAATCTTTGTCTTTGAAGGCTTTGACTTCCTGTTTGTAGGTTTCGCCGATACAAATGCGTTTGGTTGTATACTGTTATATTGTAGAAAATCTAATGTTCATTGTTATATCATGATTTATTCCTTTCTTTTGACCCTTCGATTCTGATTTGATTTGATTTGATCCGAGTTCGAGTCACACTTGGCGGGTTTTCTTCTCATTTAACGTATCGTTTACTATCGTAACCTGTATATATATACTTGAGAAAATGGAACGGTAATGGTGTATTATGTATTATATTAGGTCTTTACCTATGAAATTGCCGTTTTGTATGAAAAAATTTAAACGAATTTTTTAAATTTATTTTTTATTTCTATTAATCGAAGTAATCACCCATGCAATTAATGCATCTTTGCCAATGCAGTGGCAGTTTATTGATGCCCTTCTTAAAGAAATCAGCTGGACGGGAGGCAACAAATTCTTCAAAGGCGTTTTGTACTGTCTCTCGGGTATTGAATTTTTTTCCCGCCAAGAAGTTATCCAAATTCTGGAAAAAGTAGTAGTCTGTAGGCGCAAGGTCTGGTGAGTAGGGCGGATGACGGAGAGCTTCCAACCCCAGTTCTTGCAACTTGGAGACCGTCTGCTGTGCAGTATGAGGTCGTGCGTTGTCGTGCAGGAGCAGCGGAGACGAGCGATTGACCAATGCTGGTTGGAGATGTGCCAGCTTCTCCATCATTGTGTTCAGTTCTTCACAGTACACATCTGCAGTAATGCTCACCCCGTTTGGTAAGAAGCTGTGATGAATTACACCGGCGCTAGACCACCAAACAGTGACCATCACTTTTCTAGGGGTAAGTTTTCGTTTAGGGCATTGTTTAGGTGCTGAACCAGGATCCAACCAACTTGCTGAGCACTTGCGGTTATCAAATAGAATCCATTTTTCATCGCAGGTAACAATGCGGTTAAAAATTCCTCCATTTGTGTGTCTGTTGAGCAGTGCAAGGCACGTCTCGACGCATACTTCGCGCTGGCGATCATTGAGTTCGTGGGGCACCCATTTGTCAAGCTTTTTTACCTTTCCAATTTGACGCAAATGGACCAATATTGTTTTGACACTAACGTCGAAAGCTGCTGCTACGAGGGCGGGTCAATAAGTCCGTGACTTTTTGAATTTATAACCTCCTTACTGAAAAAGCAACACTACTCCTGTCAACAGGCATCTGTCAGTTGACTCCTATCAAAATTTGAACTTGCTGCTTTGAAAAATTTGAACAGTTAGTTTGTGTTTTACAGCTATCTTTATCAGACTATCCAGTAACTTAAGGAAACAATGGAAAAATGAATTTCGTGTGCTTATTAAGCATTATTTTTTGTGAAAAAAAACCATTACCGAAACCAAGGCTAAGCTTGATAAATACTATGGGGACTCTGCACCATCGATTTCAATGGTAAAAAAGTGGTTTACTGAATTTCGTTGTGGCCGTACAAGCACTGAAGATGCCGAACGTCCTGGACGCCCAGTTGAGGTCTCTACACCCGAAACAATCGAAAAAAATCACGATATGGTGTTGGCCGACCGAAGATTGAAAGTGCAAGAGATTGTGAAAGCCATAAGCATCTCGCATGGCTCAGTGGTTTCAATTTTCAATGATCACTTGGGCATGAGAAAGCTTTCCGCAAGATGGGTGCCGCGTTTGCTCACAGTCGACCACAAACGCAATCGTGTAACAACTTCACAGGAAGGTTTGGCGTTGTTTAATCACAATATGGAGGAGTTTTTGCGCCGTTTTGTAACCGTGGACGAAACATGGGTCCATCACAACACACCAGAGACCAAACAACAGTCAAAACAGTGGGTTTCTAAGGGTGAATCGGCGCCAAAGAAGGCCAAGGTGGGTTTGTCAGCCAATAAAGTTATGGCGACTGTTTTTTGGGATGCACGTGGGATAATCCACATTGACTATCTTCAAAAGGGAAGAACAATTAATGGGGAATATTATGCCAACTTATTGGACCGCTTCAATGAGGATTTGAAAAAAAACCGACCTCATTTGGCCAAGAAAAAAGTTATTTTTCACCAAGACAATGCAAGGGTGCACACATGTGCAGTTGCCATGGCAAAAATCCATGAATTGGGCTATGAATTGCTCCCACATCCACCCTATTCTCCAGATTTGGCTCCGAGTGACTACTTCTTGTTCCCAAACCTGAAAAAATGGCTCGGTGGAAAAAGATTTGACTCCAATGATGAAGTCATCTCGCAAACAAAGGCCTATTTTGAGGACCTCGACAAATCATATTTTTTGGAAGGGATAAAAAAATTGGAGTAGCGTTGGACAAAGTGTATAGAGCTCAAGGGGGACTACGTTGAAAAATAAAATGATTTTATTATCAAAAAATCTGTGTTTTATTCCAAAAGTCACGGACTTATTGACCCGCCCTCGTATTTCAGCCGTAGATTGTGTGTCATCAGCTTCCACAATCGCCTTTAATTCGTCATTGTCGACCAAAGTCTTCGGACGACCGCGAGGTTCATTTTTCAGGTCGAAATTTCCAGAACGGAAGCGAGCAAACCAATAACAGGTGGTGCGTTGGTTTGTAGTGTTAGCTCCGTAAACGTCGTTGATGTTGCGTGCCGCTTGTGCCGCGTCGCTGCCACGACGGTACTCATATTCCATAATTACTCGAGTTTTTAACGTATCCATGATGACGAAAAAGATTGAAATGCGATGAAAATGTGGCACTAATCAATAAACAAATGACTACTTTTAGAAAAAGAATTCCATGTTTTTAAAATAAAATTAATTTGAAATTAGAATTCTTAACCAAACAAAAATTATTTTGGTTTGAAATGGCCAGTACTGCAGAACGGCAATTTCATAGGTAAAAACCTATTATCCGAACATAACTCCATCGATATTGTTAACCAATTACCAGCTTATGCTGTGATCGTGAATCGTGTTATTTCATAATAACACACTATTCAAAGTTGAAAACACAAATTGAAGCTATAGGTATGGTTTTTATTGTTTCCAATAAATAAAATAGTAAATGAAATCGCAGAAATAGTCAAATTCATTAATACATCATTCATATAGTCAAAAGAAATAGCAAACGGTTAAACGAAAGATACAGCGACACATCTTCTGATGTGACCAAAAGTGTAGTGCTTTTCCAGTTTGATGTAATTATTTTACATTATCATACACGATATAACAAATCTGGTTTAATCTCAATCAATTTGTTTAACCATCACGACAAACGATATCGTACGAACATTTTGTTAGTCGATACTCAGATTAATATGAGATCATATCGTTTATCATAATCTTGATGTCTGGTATGGGAGTTTACGAAATTTTCCATCTCGCCTATCATATCACTAAGCCCTCGTACCCACGAGAGTTTTTCGTGGTCGCAACAGAAAAACTGTGCTAATACAATAGAGCTGAAAATCGAAATGTGAAAATGTCAGGTTCGACAACTACACGATCTTCAGCTTTATTGTACTAGCGCATAGTTCTATTCACAGTGCTGTTTTTCCTGTGCCGACGGCCGACCACAAAAATAAAACTCTCGTGGGAACGTAGCTTAATTCACTATCTAATCGTGAAGTCCTCTTTGCGCCGATATCGGCCGCACCCACTAATTAAGATTATGTATCGCGAATGATAAGCGCATTGTTTTCTTTTGACGTTTGTGATAACTTGATAAGACAATGTTGATAAGTTTGGTTGTGCTAATCAACCACATGGGCCTCTCTAGGCCCTTTGGTATTATAATTTTAATAAATCAAAGGATCATGGGAATTTTACTTTGGAACAATAACCCACGGCGACCAAAGATCAAATTAGGTCAGATGTAAGCGTAATAGTAAACAGTCAGATACATCAGTAAAATTTATCGACTGTTTACTATTCCTTTGATTTTCTGTTTGAAGGCTCATCGTCGTTAGTAATTGTACGGCATTTTTTAAAATTATACTCAAACTGTGCCTCCAAATCGTACAATTGCTTTTCCTAAATATTATTTTTCCTATGGGTCCATATAATGAGGGTATTATCTCATGACAAATTTTATCTTGAGATCAAAGGGTAAACATTGTCCATTCTTATACCTAAATAGATAACATCAAAAATATTCTTGGAGAGACTAATCTGAACTGTTCTCAAGAGTTACAACTTACTAACCTTGCTTAGTTACTTCCTACTTTTAGATGATTCAATTAATTTTAATAAATATTATAGAATTAAGATAGATGTCGTCGGATCGATGATGATTATCTAGATGATGTAATGTCAAATAACAAAATGACAGCGACTTTGATGCCTAAGACTGTTTAATTTAGTTAGCCATGTTAGGGGCTATGTTTAGTGTAGACGTGTGTGTCTTATTGAATTCTCTGATATGTATCGTATAACACGTAAATAAAGTAGATTTGATATTAATTTTTGTTGTATCATTGGTATCACCACAGTAGCTCAGCTCAATAACGATATTCAGGAACCAAGGCAGCGAGCATACAACACTAACTACACGTAAGTACTGGAATAGAACTTCCTCGCACATGACGCGTTCCCTCGGCCTCATCTTATTACTAGCCCGACCGCAGCCGATACTGCTAATTGTTTGTGCACACATCCGCCTACCATGTGCACAGTGGACACCACGTACATCGTCGCTACTCGGCAAAAAGCTCGATGTCATTAGTGATATGATATCCACCCAATTCACAACCTCTTTAATAGTTGTTATAATATATTTAGCATGAAGCAATGTTTGTTTTGTACATGGCAATCATTATGATTTAAGAATATTATATAAGCGATAGATTCTACAGTGACCGAACCTGATAAGGAAGTCATCTTTATGAAAATCTAGATTCTAGGCTCACATTCTCCTAACAATAGATTAACACACAGGACTAATAAATTGGGCCAGACAATGTACCGGTAGATTCATTTTAATGGTCACTTGGGCTTTATCTTACCTCCCCCCTCTGTCTCTACAAGTTTGCGAGCTTTCGAACAAAGCTTAATAGTAAGTTTATGAATAAGCTCCGTGTACAAGCTTAATGCATTAGCCCAAGAACTTTGGATGTAAAGCGACCGCGCCTCGTAAATCGAGTCTTTAATTCGATTAAATACGTACTGTATTTAAAATTCCTGGCGTTTGAATAAATATTTTGGATGGATAAACTTTTACTACGGGATAAACTTAGTGAAACGTATATTGAATTGAGGAGTTAGGATGAAGAAAAGGATTCAGGCAAAAATATTAAAATGTGTAGTATAATAATGATTTCGCTGGATACGCAGTGATTTCTCTGGAAAACAAAATAGGATCTGGAAAATACTGGTAACAAAAGGAGAACGGTTAATTAATTTTATATCAGTCGTGGAATGTTACCAAAAGTCGTGATAAGTGGTATCAGTGTGGTCTATTTTTAGCCGCAATAAACATAATCCTAGACTGATAACTTGCGATCCCAACTCAAAGAAACAGTTGAACAGTTGAAAGGAACAACTGTCGTTGTGACCTCAATTTTTCGTAAACTGTCTTGCAGATTAATCGGCGTATAATGATGCCTTTCATTATTAAATAATGGCGTATGCTTATAAAATTTAGGAGATCCAGATAAGACGTGGCGCCAGAACGCTAGAGATCAGTTTCCTTTAACATTTGCAAAGTTAGATTATTATTATAGAACGTTGACCCACTTCAAAACAGGAGGCTCTCAATTCGACTGTATATTATCTTATGTACCAAAACTTGTAAAGAAATAATCAAAATTATTGCTAGGACGATATTTGTTATTCCCTCATACTAATGCTACTAAAATTGATCTATCCCATTATGAATCTTGCTGATGATTGTTGAAACTATTATGTAGGGTAAGGACATAACTTTTATAATGCCGATGTATATTGTTGATTAATATTATCAATGCTGATAAGTTTCCTTGTAAATCTTAAAGTATGGTCATCCCGCGACTCGTGCTGTGACTTGTGCAATCATAACATTCCCCAATCGTAATATTAAATACCGCAATCGGATCGCATATTGTCTTGTTGCGTTTATTTTAACAACGATAACAATTGCAGTTTCACTTTGTCATTCTGAATTCAATTGCAAATTCTGAGAACACATTGCGTTTTTAAAATTAATTGCAGGTATGCGAATACCTTGTCAACATTTTTAGTATTGTTGTGTTTGTATCAAATATTAAAATAGCGTTAACGAGAAATTTAATATTAAAGAATTATAACTAATCTAGTTTTTTCTCTTCTATCATGATGATTTTATACTTTCTTTTATACATTTTGACAGACTTGAGCAAACCTCGACGCCGTCCCCATCAGACGTCATGTCAACTGGGGACACTAGGGTTCAACGCATTTCGTGCAAACAAGTGGGATATCATTATTTGCAATGCCACAGTCAAGATATCGGTTACCCGACGCGAAATGTTGCTGTAACAACAAATAACTCAGATATCTTAAGCCTAAGGTTCAAACACCTTAAGCCGTTGTATTTACATAACAGCGTTAGTAATCAAGATATAAATTGCAATAACATTATCGTCGCCCTTTAATTAAGGAACCCTTTTAGTAAGAAATAAAGTATCGAAAGCAACAGTGCGATCAATAAATTGGATTGTGTTGGCACTTATTTTTGGTGTTTGAATGTTTAAGGAAATCGAAGCGTGCCGGATAAAGGGCACGTTTGCAAAGTTTCGACCTTTTGATAACTGTATTTTTGAATTAACACAATATGATTTATATGGGTATTGAATTGTGTTTCACGAAATTCAAGCCTCGATGGTGCGATAGCAAAATTTTCGACCTTTCCATAACGGTTTATTCGAATCCCTCGGTTTGGATGTTTGTAAACCAGTTGATGAGGTCGTTGTATATTGAACTGTATAACCGATAAGGACAGATAAGGGATGAGCTGGGACTGCGCCCGCGCGTTATCTCCCCCGACCGACATGTGACTTGTGAGTACTACATAGTATGGAGGCAACGTTAAATCTGCTTAGTCAACTGTCGTGCCTAATTTTGTACGAACTTTCAAAATTAAATTCACTGTGAGTAGTGGACCATTTTATCATGGTATCGATGGACAATTTTTTTTTAATGTTACGCTACCCCCTTGTGTTTCCCTTGTATTCTGTAGGTTTCCTTTTCCTTTTTTATTATTATTATTATTATTATTTATTTTTTGATAAGTAACACAGTAATGGTTTTTTGTTAGTGCATAATATAATATTGTAACAAAGTACAATATTATATTATGCACTAACAAAAAACCATGTAGGTTAAACGAACGCAGTGCTAGCTAGGCAGGCGTTTAGGTACGTCTGTATCCATTTTATAATCTTATATCTGTATTTCCTTTATTGTCTCGTTTTGTATTATTTAGGGCTTTTTTTAAATTAACTGAAAGTCCGTGTTTTTTTTTGCAACACGACCATTTAGCTTAAAATTAAAAACAAGTAATACGCACGAGGAGTTTCTGATGATAGAGTGTGTAAAATGTTTTACGTAAGCTGTGGTTAGCCTCGGAAGGGTTTGGGGTCACCATCGTGTGCGGTGTTTTAAGGACTTGTTATTGAGTTTGCGTAAAATTAATCCTTTTAAAAAAATATATACATATTTCAATAAAATACCAGTGACGTCATTGATTGTGTCAATTGATTTACTTATAAGCCGTAAGTACTTACTCTAAACTCTAAAGTTTATCTCTGCATTTCGAATAAGTCTGTAATAAACATTTAGGATAAATACCTATAGTTCTTTTGATTGAAACATTTAAAATCTTAAGTAAACTAGATTGAATTGAAAATATTATGTACCTACGATATCCTTTTAAACCTTATCCCTCACAATATGGTGACCCTATCTAATCCCGGCACAAAAAATGGTCGGACCAGTTCTGCGGGGTGCGGAGGTTGCTGCGGGGGAGGGGTACATTCGGATCGCGCCACGCTGCCGCCGAATAAATTACCGGCTATGATGCGCATACGACACCTATACACTATACGAGTACCTACTGATTTGAATGGCCTTTGAGAATGGAGCATGAGATCTTAAAGAACAACTTTTTCCTTAATTTTTTCATTTATATCTTTAATCTCGCCGATTGGTGGATTTTTTTATTTTATAAAATTATATTAGTTTTAAAAAATTTTTGTTCTTCTTAAGGACTACAGTCCGTTTCAATAGAACCCAAAGGTATTATTAAATTAAATTTGCAATTGAACATTATTTTTGTAGACTTTATTAAATTAATCATTGAAATAAGTAATTTGAATCCTCATCCAAGCCAATATCAGTTACCACATTTGTTTAGATGACTTTTCGTTTTCTATTGGAACAGTATTTAGCTAAACGCATAGCAGCTGTATTATCCTCAATACTGTAGTTAAATAGGGCAACTAAAGGATTTCCCTTGTTCAAAAGCTTATGAATTATATATTCATAAGCTTTTGAATATAATAATGATATAATTTTATAGTTGTTTTATACCTAATGTCATCGCACCACGTTCGTCGTCGTCGTCGTCCGTCGCCCATGTTCGATAATAATCCGAGGTCGGATATGACCTGATCTGCGCGTGCCGGCGGTCACGAGGTTCTGATAACGTGGACTTAGCTTAGCTCGTTACAGCTCCGTGTCCACTGTATCGAGAGCCTGACATTTGGGCGTGAAAGGCCCTGCAAAGTTCAGGCGTTTGAAGTTAATGTGTAACTTTATGCTATTGCATCAGCGAGCTATTCCTGCTAAATGGGTAACAGATTTCAGGTGTTCAGTCCTTAGCTTCTTGCTTATTATAGGGTAATAGTGTGTTGCTCGAAGATAATTCAAATCCTTTTTCTAATATAACGTCCTGACAGTCCTGAAGTCCGTGAGAAATTGTTGATGGTGGGATAATTTGATTGCAGAATAATTGTGAAACTTTCAAATAGCTTCATAGTTTATAATTAACCTTGTAATTCTAGAAATTAATGATCATTACGATTTGTTGCAGATTTAAAAATAGCGCAGGGATATCTTATCCCCGATAGTCAGGCTGACGTAAATTACACCCTCTAGGTGTGGAAGTAATGGGTGACGTGGACTGTTTATCGCCTGCCTCGTGACTACCTATCCTTTGCCAGTAATTGTGGCCTGCCAAGTGTCAGCGGAAACAGGAGATAGAGGCTGTCACTGCGTAAGTGAGGAGGCAATGCTGTTCTGTGGCCTGTGATTGCAGGAGTCACGTTACGTTCATAGTTTCTGCGGAACATTGAAAACATGCTACTGGCTATATACTAAGCTTTAAAGATTTTCTTTTTTGCTCAGCATTGGTTATTTTTCTTTAAACATGCTCAAGCCTTTATTTACCTTATTTATAGAATGTTTACTTCTTGTTTTTCCGGATGGATAATTCCATTCTAAAAATGTTAATATTCTAGTATTTTATCGGTTAATCCTAAATTGATATAGATTATAATCATTTTACATTAGAATAGAGGTTCATTATTTATAAGAGCTCCGTGGCCTAGTGGGTAGACCGTTTGAATCGCACTTGAGAGAGTCCAGGTTCGATTTCCAGGTTGTGGCGTGTACCAATGAGACTTTTTCAGATCTCAAGTACATTATACGGGCGCTCCAACGGTGAAGGAAAACATCGTGAGGAAACCCGCACATGGTTGGCCCCAGACGTATTGACCAGTTATTCCTCTCGACTAGGCTGACTATGTTGTGAGAATGCCGTATGTGCTTGGGCAACCATTACGATATTTAAAAACCAACTGTCCCAGGTAGTATTTCAAGAGTGGTTACTTCGCTCGGAGAATACTGCATAAATTATCCAATAACAGATGAAAAGGCCTAAGTTAAAAGTTTATAATCTATTTAAAAAATAACAACTTTATAACTCAATTAGTTACTTAAATGGCAAATTAAAGTCCACATGAGGTCTATAATCCGTTGTAGGGATTAACTCACAATGTAAAAGATACAAAATCAATATTGTTCGTATTATGTGTTGGTATTGATATGTTCCTTTAAATAAAGATAGGGACAGAGACAAATCTACAATGCGACAACTGGAAACATTGTTTCGTATGCTAACGATGCTGTCATAGCAACACTGCATTATCAGGTATGATAGATATTACATGATGATCATTTACGATGATGGTCAGTAATGACTCTTTAATGTGTATTCGAGCGAACTGCGTAACCTCATTAGAAACTATATTTATACGTTTGTTGAAATATTCAGTACACAATCAATTGGTAATGTATTTAAGAATTTGTAAAAGTAGGAAACACCGAATAACTGTGACAGGCCATAATAATACTACAGGATTACACGACATTCAGCGTCCGCTATGTAAATGTAAACAAACCCAGCCCTCTTTTTATCAACAACAACATTTAATGCACAATAAAATTACCAACCTGTTCAATATCGATTTTGTTTACATGGATTTTATTCTTATCGCCTGTATATTTTGCTTTAATGTTGAAAAGTCAATGTTCAAGTTAATAATGGAAAACTTACAGAGCACTTCTAGTTATGTGTTATGTATTACCTGCTACGTACTTTTGTCTATGATTTCTTCTGAAAAATCTTTCTATGCTAGCGTAAATACTCGTATTGAATACGTAAATACTCGTATGGGTATACAATAAATGTATATACATTTATTCCAAGTTTTATTATTCATATTGACACTACATATGGGACAAAAATTATCACTTT
The DNA here is from genome assembly GCA_963565745.1 of Phengaris arion. Lineage (NCBI taxonomy): Eukaryota > Metazoa > Arthropoda > Insecta > Lepidoptera > Lycaenidae > Phengaris > Phengaris arion. The sequence continues at coordinate 1,687,438 of OY751451.1, read as the reverse complement.
GGGTTCTGTTGCATTGGTTTATCATATTGACGACTTCTGTGGCTCAGAGGTTAGCGTGTGGTCACGGATTCGAATCCCGCCGAAGGAACAAAAAAGTTTTGTGTGTTCCTGGGTCATGGATATTGGATGCGTATTAAAAGTGTACAAAATAATAATATGTAATATAATCCTTATTCTCTCATATTCTTGAGTTCCATGTAGAGATTTTTACATAACTATAATTAAAAACTACGTAAATTATGTAGCTTATGTCACCCGGACTATTTTTCCCGTTTATGCACTACGGTGGAGTGGAACAAGACTGTCAAAATCATTACCCTTCTGTTTGGCTTCACCATAGTCGGGTAAAAATACCAGCTTTTTTATAATAATTCATACATGGACAACGGCCTGTATAACATTTTTACCATTGTATGCAGTTTGTATCCTACTAATTGCATAGATCATGTATGTTATGTACATAACTAGTTGAGCTGCATCTCCGTGGCGCCTGGCCGCTGCACTCACGTGCGCGCTGGCGTCACCGATCAATCGCCTCAATTGCCACAATGAACCGCAATGGCTTATCGGCTATACACGAGGTACTGCAAGCGAGAGCCGAGATGCCTAATATTGGTGAGGTTTGAAGTGATAGTGGAGTTTTATGATGATTTGATGATCATTCAAAAAAATCTTCCCAAGGCTGTTAAGGAGATCAAGTCTCGTTGTGAAGAAGCTAGAAGGAAACTTCTTGTATCATTCAAATTAAACAGAAGATACAAGATCGAGCCAATTCTTACGGTTTTCCAAAATTCATGAGAGCTAATTGTTTAACTAAAATCTTGAACTAATCTACTAACTTTAACTAAAAAGTAGCAAATGACAAATCGATAAACTTTGATAATAATAATTAACGATCCTATTTCTTAATGTTCCGTGTTCTAATTGCTTAACTAGAAATCCTATAACTCTATGAATGCAAGTCAACGCATATATACCAACATACTTTATACATAGAGAACCACTCAAGTAATTAAGAGATTAAATCTAAGACGAGATTACTGATATCTAAATAAGAGGACCATACACCTGCGAATGTGATTGACACATGTTACAGTGAAGCTAGCGACGTTCCCGTGGGAGAGAGCGGTGAAACCAGATACAAGAGATAAAGCGAGCAAATCGCCGGTGACACAACTGATACCATAATCTAGCTCGCCTTACAAAACGTAAATAATCTCGCTCGCTTGTAAACGTAACGCGACACCAGACATTACTAGGTGCTAATTCGTCATTGTTTACTATGCCTTAAGTATTAGTAAGCCAGATATAATTATAATTAGTTTTAGATGTCACTTCTAAAGACAAATATTAAAGGACCGGATGACGATCAATGATAACAGCTATAGTTATGTTTCCCCTAGAATCTAGACAGTGTACTTAAGTAAGTTTTAGCTGTTTTTGCATTTTCCATAACAATTATTCCTCTTTATTCTTTTGAACCTTCCAGCCTCCGGAAAATATTTTCTTTATATAACCTTTCCGCGAACTTACTATTCACTTTTGCCAACAGAAATTCTTTTATGTGATCTACATATTTTTTCCTTTACTATTCAATAACAACAAACTACAGCCTTAATGCCCGGTCCGCCTTTTTACCCAGATATGACAATTGTTATGCTCAGGTCATTTATAAATTTCCTACAATTATTTTGTAACAATAAATAATTGTTTACGAAGTCCATCACGGTTTTGGTAAACTAAAATCGAGGTCGCTGGTCACCTTCGTTCCTTCGCCCTTTTAATAATGTTGTTACTGTTTTTTGCCCGTCTCGTATGGCCATTCTAACATTATGTCTGGTATGGTCAAATACTTCTTCGACTGACGCTTCCATCGTTCGGCTGATGATCTTGGCAATGGCATCCTCAAAGCAGTTGGCAAAAACAAGTGTTGGTGTGTCGCGAGAACGCTACAACAAGAATTATATTATTTGAATTATTTATTTTTATGAAAACGTATATTGTTCATGATAATGCTCATTATCTTAATTCTAAATTAATTTATCCAGACATGCGATATTATAAGTTTCCTGGTGTAAACTCAATACGTTACAGCAATACAAGTTCGCACATTATCATCAACTGATTGTATGTGAAGGACTTTTATATATTATTTATTACCGCAAAACCATTCTCGTAGTAACAAGTGTTTTATTTATAAATATGGTGAATATTTCTCTGTTCTGCGATGTGGTTGCATAATGTTATCAGCTGCTCAATGAAACTGTGGAATAAATAAATTGTATTTTTGTAAGTTGTGACTAATATGTTATTCTATGAGAAATTGTGTGTATATATTATATTTGGCATATTTATATAATGTCTATTCATTGTGTCCTTATTAGCTTACTCCCTTGTGTCCCCTGTGCCTACCTACCCTAAGGAACGGTGTTAAATCTCAGATATTACTTTTGTAAATGATGCTTTTCTTTGTGAAAAAAATCATGTTGTTTTGTTATGAAATTAATCATCTGAATTACTACGTACAAACGCTATCTTAACGGCTCCGCGCGAAATAGCATGCACTATAATAAATATATTCTATTTTCGGCTGATAAGATTGCTAGTTGCGTCTGTTTCACAACAACACAATCGCTGTGTAAAATTTGGCCGGACGCCGTGATGCCGACGCGGTGCACTATCTCGTCAATGGACCGTGTGCCCCGCTGCGCTCGTCCTGACACCGTTCCGAGCTTTATCTGCCACCATGTGGAGGCTGCATAGTGCCTGCGGGGGCAGCGGGGCGCGGGGCCGCGCGGGGCGGAGCGGAGTAAAGGGAGACACCTCTCGCCGCGCGACTCATTCGCGCCACAACCGTTGTCCGGTGCGTACGCTAGTCCCGACGCGTCCGCTGCTAGCGCGCAAAACACTCGTGTAAAAATAAAGCCGCCAACAGACTGTCCCCGGGTTATATTTAAATGATACGGAGACTGTTACGGACCGATCTTCGATATTCGCCGACATGAGATTAAGTATGTGATACCCTTTTTAGAATGTGACGTGATGTGTTAGGCTAGTTGTTTTTCTATGGTGATGTGTTTGTGTCATTACGGATTTCGATGTTGATTAATGCTTTCCTGTTTGCGGAATCGTAAGTAGATTGTAGGGCGGATCGCAAATAAATTACCGTAATGACATGAGTGCAACTGGTTATCATATTGTGCTCGATACGCGATCATGATACAAAAATGAAAATCATGTTTCACAAAAGTTTCTTCGTTCATTCCATATTCAATGTTATTTTTCTTCTATATTTTGTTAATGTTGAAATGTTCTTATAATCTTAATATGTTTGTTGGAAACACTTGTACAACTTTGATTTGTTTGTCTAGTGCACACAAGTTATATTAAAACAGTCCTACAGATAACGTTTGCTCCACTACAAAGATAGTATTTAATCTAAATTTACTAACATCGCTATTTACATGGTTCTTAATATTGTTTAATTTTCATGTTTCTGTTTCACTATCTCATATTATTGTAATTAGAATTGTGATTTCTATCAAGTTGCGATTGTTTCTACAATGTATCCGTCATAAGGATATCGAATAGTACTACACTTGTACAATCAACAATGTTTCGTAATTCAATAGTGTCGTTGGCAGCATCACTCAGAGCTGATGCTGCACCGGCGCTGGTTTGTTAGTAACCTTGCGCCGCGTCTCCGGTTACACTACCTGTCGTATCTACACATCTCGCTTCGATTGTTGTAACTACTTCAATAACTTTACTTACTTGAGCGTTGACTTGCTTGATTTATGCGACTTCATTTGATTTTAAATGTAATACATTGAAGCTTTTATGTTAACAATAGAATTCGAATTATAAGTTATCTAAACAAAATTAAAATGTATACATTGTCCAGACCCTTCTGAATTATGGAATAAGCCTTATATGTTCATGAGAGTTGCAATCAAAGTGGCAGATGATGATGAAAAGATTAGCCTAAATGTAGAGCAATAAGAGAGTTATCGTATAATAACAATTAATTATCTTGTACAGACAGTGTTGTGGCCTTGTTGATTAGAACACGTTAAGTAATTGTTATTGGACATTAATAAGGTATTTCAAGCCATAATCATAATATTTATTTGCTAGAATATGGTAGCTTGTGATCGTGTTACTTGCTCAGAATCCTAATTTTAATTAATATGTTGAAGGCTTTCTGTAAACAAGATATCTCCCTACTTCGTTATAGTCTAATTTATTTCAATTTTTTTCAAAATGTGTGAGTATTTCTCTAAATTATTTCGTTCTTTATTGCAATTTTCATTTTCGTTGGATTTAATGGACTTTTTTACCTTTTGTAGTGCTGTATGGCCTACTCTTATTAAATAATCATTATTGGCATTGCTATTTTTGCGGTATTGAGGGTGAGGGCCGAGGGGCGAGTTTTTCAAAACTTATACCCCTCTACATAATGTGTATTACCCCTTTTGTGGTTAAATTCTGTAATTATAGATAGTGCATTTGCTATTTTTACCCGACTGCCAATGAAGAAGGGAGGCCCATGTTTCAGACTCAATAAATTGTATAAAATGGTGTCCGTCAGTAACGATATGGAAATTTGATATTATGTTTTTATAATATCGAAATTGTACTTATGATATATATGACTGCCTTTATTATTGAATTTGGAATTATGAAATTCACACGTGACGTTATTTAAATACTATCTAGAAAATTCACAAAAATACATCAGATAAAACTAACTAACATACAAGAAAATATTATATTTTGTGTTGTTAATGTTATTTGGGATTTTCTATTAAAATATCTACATAATAAAGCTATTGTGCAAACTCTCTAAAGAAAAGTTATTATTTTAATTTACGAACTACGTGGCTAGAGAATTCACAATATGAACAGCTTTCATAATAATTATAAAACCAGCCAAGTGCAAGTTGAACTCGCGCACTAAGGGTTCCTTACAAAACGGCAAAAAAATTCACGTATGTTGTATTGAAGCCCCTCTTAAATGTTTATTTTATTCTGTTTTCAGTATTTGTTGTCAAAGCGGCAACAGAAATACATCATCTGTGAAATTTCAACTGCCTAGCTATCACTGTTAAGGTTGTTGACAGACCGACGAACGGACAGACAAACAGCGAAATCTCAGTAATCGAGTCCCATTTCGACACTTTGAGCGCTAAACCCTGAAAAATTAAAGCTTTTATACACATTTAATTCCACGTTCAGCATACAATATAAGCTGTGTAAAAGTTATAGAACGTTAAATAGTTGCATCTCTACCTGCCATTGTTAAGTCTCGTATTGCGCACCCGACGAGCACGTTCGGAGGACCATTTTTTGACCTGACAACGAACCTTTTTTTGCAACACAGCTGGGCAATGTTATTTTTACTATGGAGAGTTTTATTGAATCGGCTACAGAGATAATCCCTGTCTAGCCAGCTTATCCGGCTGGCTTAAGAAGTACCGGCTCCAGACTTTAGTTCTAATATTACGAGACTAATATTTGCTAAGACGCCGGCTCCATATTACGTCACGCAAAATTTCGATTTTTTGAACCCTTCCCCCATATGTCACGTTTTTTTGGTATCCCTGTACCTGTACTTAACATGTAATGTTATGTACCTCGTATGTTATGTACCAAGTATGACCTCCCCCCCTCACTTTTGCTCAGTGACGTAATATGTGGATGGACCCTAATGGCCTGAGTCAAATTTTTAAAATCTTTTTAAAATTGAAATACTACAAATTATAACTTGTAGCTACAGTGAAGTTGTTCAGAGGGATTAGCAGGAACGACTGACAAGTGCGTATTCGTAACGTTATCGAAAGAGAATTGTATTAAAATGTTATCAGCGCCCACACAAGTGACATTCGATAACGCTACGAATACGTAGTCGCCACTTATTCCTGCTTGGGCTACAGTAGTGGCACTTTGAATTAATGTTAACATCGAGTTTTAACGTTTTTAATTATTTTTTTTAAATAATTATAGTCATACCCTGCCGTTAATGACGTGTTTCAAATTGCAATGTTGTAATGAACGGAAATGCGACAGTGATTATGTCGTCATATCATTGAATACAATAATCATTGAAGTTATTAATACGACGACGACCTCTGTGGCTCAGTGGTTCAGCACGTTGGTGCTCAAGCCGGGGGTCGCGGGTTCGAATCCCGCCGAAGGAACTAAAAAGTTTTTCTGTGTTCCTGGGTCATGGATGTGTATTAAATATGTGTATAATATAATAAAAATCTTATATATATGGATAGTATAAAAGTATTAAATATACTTCCCGTTTTCTGGTACCTGTAACACAAGTTCTTCGGATACTTAGCACGGGGCCAGATTGACGTGATGTGAAGCGTCCATAGATATTATTAATATTATATTAATATAGTAGGTACACCGCGGTATCGTCAATGTGTACTTCAAAAATATTTACGCCGCCGCTAGGCCCACTGGTCCTTTTTTGTGACCCAATCCAATTTCAGAGCCTACTGTAAATAAGTTAATACATATTAATGTTTATATTTATTCAGACAATTAAGAAATCATTGAAGCTGACGCTTGAATTTCAAGGATGTACTACATAGGTTACAATTACTGTGGGCCTAGCAGGAACATTTGACAGCGGCGTAAACGTAACGTTAACGAATGAGAATTGTGTGAAAATATGTCAAAATCATGACAACGCTGATACAAGTTTCATTCGATAACTTTACATTTACGCCGCCGTCAAATGTCCCGGCTAGGCCCCTGTAGCTAAAGTTTGTGTTCTCGGACACGAACATAGTCGTACTATTTGTAATAATTTTATTACTAGCACTTTGTCTAAGGCTTCAGGTGACACAGCGGGGTCCTCGCTTCTCGCAGTTTCACCATGTTAATATTAAAGCTTGTGGCAACTTCCAATTATTGTAAGTTGCCACAGACAATCGTAATACGTCTTAAGTCATTACAGGTGTAAACTGTGTCTTTAAAGATTAAAAGAAATGTATTTTATGATATTTTTTGTTAAGAAATGGAAAACTTTTACGAATTGTGATTTCTTGTTTATGAATTATGATGGCGTTTTTCTTTTATACTATCTATATCAACCTGAGTTTAGATTTGCCATAGCGAAACCAAGGTTTTCTGCAGAACAAAATTTATTATTACTCTTGTACCCAATTTCAATCAGTATTTTTAATATAGATTCAATAGCTTTTTAAAATAAAGTACCCGGGTAACTAAGCTCTGCTCGGAGTACTGATAAATAAAAAAAACAAAACATTAATGTGACCGGGGTTCGCCGTTCGTACTCACCACATTCCGAATTTTCGCAAGGAACAATTACACATACGCATACCAAACTGACAATCGGACTGACATAATAGAGTCGAAATTATCGATATGTTGCTGCACCGTGCAACTTGCACGACAAAAGTAAAAACATATAGCTAAAAAATGCACAATTTCCCAGGGATTAACTCCCCCAAAAACTCCCTGCATACTTTTCATACTTATACTTGCAGCCGTTTTCGAGAAACCGTTTACATTTACAAGATTGTCTCGTTTAAAGTACCTATAAGATACCTAAGAAAACTGAATCTAAATAACTAGTCATTAATACTCGTGGCTTTTTCCTCTTAAGGCCTCCACAGACGAGAAGCCGATCGTTTCAGTTAGAACTGACGTCAGTTCGGCCTGAACGGATTCGAGCACATACATGGAGAAAATCGCATCCGACCTTTAGAATAAAACACGCCTAGAAACCGAGTACGCGCATGAAAAGTGAAGTAAACCGACTATTAAAAACATTATGACGGCTTGTGTCGTTATTGGGTGTCACAATGCATCGGAAAAGAATTAAAAAAGCTTCGGACATAACTTTTCATATGTAAGTATGAAATGTTATGTCCGAACAATTTGACTTGTATTAAGTCAAATATTTAAAACATTTTAAAATAAAATCATATTACTAAGGCGGGTCAATAAGTCCGTGACTTTTTGAATTTCTAACCTCCTTACTGAAAAAGCAACACTACTCCTGTCAACAGGCATCTGTCAGTTGACTCCTATCAAAATTTGAACTTGCTGCGTCAGTTAGTTTGTGTTTTACAGCTAATTTTATCAGACTATCCAGTAACTTAAGGAAACAATGGAAAAAAGTGAATTTCGTGTGCTTATTAAGCATTATTTTTTGCGAAAAAAAACCATTACCGAGACCAAGGCTAAGCTTGATAAATACTATGGGGACTCTGCACCATCGATTTCAATGGTAAAAAAGTGGTTTACTGAATTTCGTTGTGGCCTTACAAGCACTGAAGATGCCGAACGTCCTGGACGCCCAGTTGAGGTCTCTACACCCGAAACAATCGAAAAATTCACGATATGGTGTTGGCCGACCGAAGATTGAAAGTGCATGAGATTGTGGAAGCCATAGGCATCTCGCATGGCTCAGTGGTTTCAATTTTGAATGATCACTTGGGCATGAGAAAGCTTTCCGCAAGATGGGTGCCGCGTTTGCTCACAGTCGACCACAAACGCAATCGTGTAACAACTTCACAGGAAGGTTTGGCGTTGTTTAATCACAATATGGAGGAGTTTTTGCGCCGTTTTGTAACCGTGGATGAAACATGGATCCATCACAACACACCAGAGACCAAACAACAGTCAAAACAGTGGGTTTCTAAGGGTGAATCGGCGCCAAAGAAGGCCAAGGTGGGTTTGTCAGCCAATAAAGTTATGGCGACTGTTTTTTGGGATGCACGTGGGATAATCCACATTGACTATCTTCAAAAGGGAAGAACAATTAATGGGAAATATTATGCCAACTTATTGGACCGCTTCAATGAGGATTTGAAAAATACCGACCTCATTTGGCCAAGAAAAAAGTTCTTTTTCAACAAGACAATGCAAGGGTGCACACATGTGCAGTTGCCATGGCAAAAATCCATGAATTGGGTTATGAATTGCTCCCACATCCACCCTATTCTCCAGATTTGGCTCCGAGTGACTACTTCTTGTTCCCAAACCTGAAAAAATGGCTCGGTGGAAAAAGATTTGACTCCAATGATGAACTCATCTCGCAAACAAAGGCCTATTTTGAGGACCTCGGCAAATCATATTTTTTGGAAGGGATAAAAAAATTGGAGAAGCGTTGGACAAAGTGTATAGAGCTCAAGGGGGACTACGTTGAAAAATAAAATGATTTATTTATCAAAAAATCTGTGTTTTATTCCAAAAGTCACGGACTTATTGACCCGCCCTCGTATGTCGCCATCTTGCTGCCCTATTATATTTTTAGGGTTCCGTAATACTTAAGGAACCCTTATAATTTCACTCTGCCCGTCTGTCCGTCTTTCTGTCCGCCGCTCTCCTAGCTTCTGTAATAACTTTATGAGAATAACTTTTGTAGTAAATCAAAGAAAACCTATTGCACGTTGATAGTTAGTTTATAGTTAGATAGATAGTTAAGGAGGGTCCTTAGACATGTCGTGACATGCTCTTGGTCAGCTTAGGCTATTATTTTATTTATTAATTGTATTTTGCTGCAATTGTAATCGCGCTATCGACGAAACCGAATTATTGTGTCATACATTTTTCTCTTTGTTTTATAGCAATAGTCTTTAGATTTTATCAACCAAAGTGGCTCGTAAAGTTTTAAATACTTCAATGAACTTTAGTAAATTTCTTTAGACCACGTGCCATACCGTGATAGCTCGACAGTTAAAATTTTCACACATGTATGGTGTAGGTATTTCTATTGCCGTTATAACAACAAATACTAAAAACAGAATAAAATAAAAATTTGAGGCTCACATACAACAAACGTGATTTTCTCCGTTTTGTACGGGACCCCTCTTGCCGACTGGCACTTGACCGATTTTATTTTACACTCGAATTTTATTACCGTTCAGACCAATTATATTGCCGTTCAGTTTTACAAAGTTTTACTACAAAATTTTGTATTTTATTCCCTCATTAGTATGAATTTAGTTGTTAGTAGTGGTTTTATAAAAAATAGCTAGACAGTAATCATAATATACAAAATGGCCTGCTTCTATGTGCTAATATGACACCTTATCATAATAGCACATAGTAACACGCATCCGTAAGTCGCTTAAAACTACCGACATAATTTCTATATACGTAATATTTCCTACTATATTTTAACGGCTAAATATTAAAACTGATTATTTTAAAGAGTTGGCAACACTGGAACGAATCGCTTCAGTTCATACGGGCGACTGATGCGATCTCGAAATTGCACACAGACGATACGATTTTGCATCCGTTCAGGCCGAACTGAAGGAAAACCGGACCGTGTATGGGACCCCTTATGTTCTCATCAAGTTATTCCTAATAATTATTGTTGGCCTCATTCACTGTTATTACTGGCGCAGCAATAAACAGGATAAGTTATGAATGAATTACGTCATCGGTCCTTTTTCGTGCCTCACACATAGCTGATAGGTAGTCCTAAATTCTAATATATTAGGTTAATGTGTGGAAAAAAAAACGTGTGTCCACATAAAATTCTAAACATCTATCTCAACACTATGTAATTTTGAGGTATTCTGACTGAAACAGTTGCAGATTCAATTTTTTAAAATGTTTATATAATATCACACAGCACACACACACACACACAGCCTTACTATCACACAGTATTTAAGTAATGTGAATTTTAGAATTTATAAGTTTATTTTTATAGTAATGAGAACTACTGTCTAAGTTCCTTATATTTTTAATCCCTGAACTTAGGCGCAGTTTAGGGGACAAAACAAATAGTTAAAGTTTGTAAAATACTTTTAAAATAAACGATTTATTTATATCAAAGGTCGATTCCGTTTGCTTTTATATTTGATTACATAGTAATTTCATTTCTTCTATATTATAATTTATTTTTACGAACCCCCTTTAATAAATTGCTTTGATCGATAATATCTCAGTTATTTCATATTTGCAATACTAGGAGATAAGGCCGGGACTATATTGACCGGAATTCGTAAGACGGGGAAAATTCAGAGCACTGAAAATAAAACTCTGCTCTAATATAATAGAGCTGTCAATCGAATACACAAGTCTCGAGACAAATGTCAATGTGTTATGTTAAAATTATGACAGTTCGACACTTCCATTTTCAACTATATTGTAATAGCGCAGACTTCTATTCTCAGAGCTCTGAATTTTCCCGGGCCCGCCGGATTCCGGATCGTATAGTCCCGGCCTAACTCGCTATAATATGTCTTACGATTTTCGTGCATTGTTATGACATTGATGTTCCCATGCGAATTCTGTACCACTTATTGGAACTTATTGCAACTGACTGATAGCAGTCAAAGCGCATCTGATGGCCATTTCCGCGTCCGTGGCGAGCGACCAACGTGACGTGTCGCCACTATTGTGTGCATATGAGCGATTTGTCATCGTATTACCATAAGTTTACTTTTCGTTGTGGTTGGTTTCTGAGTTCTGAGCAAATCTTTGTGTGAGATTTATTAAAAGTCAAGTTCGCTATGCTCGTTATGTATCCAAAAAGCATTCTTGTTCCTCTATTATTTAAAAAATGTTGTCTGCCTCAAAGGGGCGATTTCACCATTCACAATAAAAACTTCGCTTTATAAAACTTAGTTCTCACTAAGCGCGTTCATGCATATATCAATCTCGTTATACGTCAAACGGGTTTCACCATTATAAAAGCTAATCGCGATAACGAAAACTGAGTTAAAATTGTATATATGTGTAAAATATATTTGCACTGATATGTTTTTATAGAATTTTCGATTTGTGAGCGCTATCTAATGCGATATCAAACACAAAATAATACTGAATATATAAATACTGTCATCTCATGACATTTCCTACGTGACAGCTCTTGAACGCGTTCAACGAAGTAAACGAACGAAATCAGAATGTAAACTCAGCTAGAAACATGTTTAGTTTATGTTGGTGAAATGCAATTTGGAGTTTAAACTTGTTTAAACTCAGTAGCGTTTCACGATAACCGCGTTTGTAAAGGGCACTCGAGTAACTGCAGCTGTTAGTAAAAATATGATTGGAATCCAATTAAACGTCTTTCTAGTTCCTAAAATATGATTGGAACCCAATTAAACGTCTTTATAGTTTCTAAAATATGATTGGAACCAAATTAAACGTCATTCTAGTTTCTAAAATATGATTAGAACCCAATTAATCGTCTTTCTAGTTTCCAAAATATGATTGGAACCCAATTAAACGTCTTTCTAGTTTCTAAAATATGATTGGAAGCCAGTTACGTCTTTCTAGTTTTTAAAATATGATTGGAACCCAATTAAACGTCTTTATCGTTTCTGAAATATGAATGGAACCCAATTAAACATCTTTCTAGTTTCTAAAATATGATTGGAACCCAATTAAACATATTTCTAGTTTCTAAAATATGATTGGACGCCAATATTAACCTATACCTTCCTCTACCTCCAGGTCGGGGGATAGTGTGCGAGTGCTCGGGCGCCGCGGCCTGCCCCGATGGATCCGCCAACGGCACGTGCACTACACAGCCCGGCGGCTACTGTTTCGCCGTGGTGGAGGAGGTGGTAGACGACAGCGGTCTGCTGCTGCTGGAGCGGAGCGCGGGGTGCCTGCCGCCAGATGAAGCGGGGTTGATGCAGGTGGGTGTGCGAGAATTGGACATTTTACATGCGACAAAATGTGTGCCATGGTTCAAATCCCATTTAGTAGTTATGGTACGTAGGAGTTTTCGATGTGTTTACATAAGTCCATCCATCCATCCATCGTCACAAATGTTACCTTTATATCCAACCAAAAGGCATATGTTGGTTATGAATGGTCTATATGTAACAAGTATGTAACAACTTTGTCAAAAAATAATAAATAATAAATAAATCCTTGCCTAACGTTTAATAGGTTAATTCAATGATTAATTAAACAGACTATTATACAGGTGTGTCGTTTCGAGGCTAGATTTTAACAGCAGATATAATGTTTAATTTTATCGGTGAGGGTTGTGACCACCAAAGATTTAAGCTGCACGGCGAAAATCGACCGTCTAAGTTCGGCGAGGTCGCATGTAACTAAATTGTCATTTTGACAGTGAGGTTTTTTGATATTTTTTCTGCCGTTAACTTAACTTTTGCCTTAAGGGCAGACTCAACGCACACAAAGCGCCATCTGGTGGCGTAAGTGGTATCAAAAACGGTTAATAAGAATTCTAATTCTTTTTCTGTCACCAGGCGGCGCTTAGTGGCCCGACAGTCCTTGTCTCGTGTCAAAATGCTGTCAGATGTCACTAATTAAAAACTCTCATTGGCGTTATCTTACTTTTATTATTCTTTGAGGATTAAAAATGCAACCAGTGATCCCTCACTCCCGCTGATGATGATGAATTATAGCTAAAAACTCGATTATGTCAGCTTTAAAAAAACTAGTATACCACGGACAGACACATACACGTCTAACTTATTACAGCCCTCTGTTTTCGTCGGGGGTTAAAATAAGCAATAAATTCTGGGCAAAATTTCTTTGTTTGGTATTCAAATGTATTTTAGTAGATTTTTTCTCTAAGAAACTTATAAAATAAGTTATTCAATAATATAAAAAATATTCTTAGGTATAAAATGATGTGTGTAGGTCATAAACAAAATAGTTTATTGAGTTTTATTCAACTTAACCAAAACATGAAAATATATTCAAGTGCTTGTAGCTCGGGGGTGAGCGTTGCGACAACCCAAAAGAGAGGTGTTTTGTCGATAAAATAAAATCTGTTATGTGCTGTTGAAATCTTTTAGCCCCGTGACGAACACTATATGAGCTAGTCGAAAGTCTGCGATAGATTCCAGGCTGATATTAATTGATTTGCTTCGATAGTAAAAAACTTATTTTTCTTATAAACTATTGAAATGAAAAATTCTGTTCAGGTGTCTTTGCGGCCATAGATATAAGATTGTGAAGAAAGTTGTTGAATTCGGTGCTATTTAGTTAGTTACATATAACAGTGGTTTTTAATTATAACAAAAGTCCAAATATGGGCACGCGCTACATTTTGCGCTTAATACGTTGTAACTATTGTGTTCAACAATTAAGTAAAAATGTAACTAACGTTTAACAAGAAAGTTTTGTTTCTAGATCAGGCACATTTAGGCGAAGAACGTGTATATTTTATAAAATTACGGTAATTTCAGCGTCTCTACTCTCAAAAGTTCATGGCAGTAAAAGCTATTTAGTTTCGTGAAATATGGCTCCAATTAAAAGAGAGGCTACTTATATTAATTACGCGAATCCGAGATATTAAACGCCGAAACAAAACGTGTTCTTATACAAAAAACGAATGACATGGAAAAATCACCACGTGAGATTTTTTATTCGTGTTGAGAAATTCTTCGTTAATTTCAATTAAATAGACTCAGTCGATGAATTAAACATTAGAATTTGTAGCTTATAACTTATTAAATAGAATTAATTTTATTCATGAGAATAAACGTTTATTTTCTTTGACATCTTTTATACTACTATACAGATAGATCTCTACAATGAAATACAGTAGAGCAAAACCCAAAATATGATTTTTAAAATATGCCATTTTGCTAATTCTTATATACTGTTTAACTCAAAACAGCACTGTATATAATGATAGTAGCGTGAGATAACGGGCTTATTTATCTCGAGCAAACACGCACGTACATGGACAGACTACTAAATAAAAAAAAACAACGAAATATTTAATGAATGAATCAACTCAACCTACAATGTTGTCTATTCCAGTGCAAGGGCTCGCAGTCCCCGCACCAGCACCCCAAGACGATCCAGTGCTGCGAGAAGGACCTGTGCAACCGGCGCCTCAGCCCCGCGCTGCCGGAGCCCCCGCCCGGCGTCACGGTGGCGCCGGGCGCGCGCCCCCCGCCCGCCGCGCCCGCCGTGCTCGTGGCCGCCGCGTTGTGTATTGCGCTGGCCGCCGCGCTCGCCGCCGCCTACCTGCTGCTGCGCCGCCGTCGCCGCGGGCCCAAGCGACCGCCCTCGCCGCCCGCCCCCGCCCCCCACCTCGCCGATGTCAGCTCCGGCTCCGGCTCCGGCCTGCCGCTGCTCGTGCAGCGCACCGTCGCCAAGCAGATCCAGATGGTGGAGAGCGTGGGCAAGGGCCGCTACGGCGAGGTGTGGCTGGCGCGCTGGCGCGGGCAGCGCGTCGCCGTCAAGGTGTTCTTCACCACGGAGGAGGCGTCCTGGTTCCGCGAGACCGAGATCTACCAGACCGTGCTGATGCGCCACGACAACGTGCTCGGCTTCATCGCTGCCGACATCAAGGGCACCGGCTCGTGGACGCAGATGCTGCTGATCACCGACTACCACGAGCGCGGCTCGCTGCACGACTACCTGCAGGCCGCCGTGCTGGACGCGCGCGGGCTGGCGGCGCTGGCGCACAGCGCGGCCGCCGGCCTGGCACACCTGCACATGGACATCCTAGGCACGGAGGGTAAGCCCGCCATCGCGCACCGGGACATCAAGAGCAAAAACATCCTGGTGAAACGCGACGGCACCTGCGCCATTGCCGACTTCGGCCTGGCCGTGCGCTACGTGGCCGAGCGCGACGAGGTGGACATGGCGCCCAACACGCGCGTCGGCACGCGCCGCTACATGGCGCCCGAGGTGCTGGACCAGCGGCTGGACGGCGCCGACTTCGAGGCTTTCAAGATGGCCGACGTGTACTCGCTGGGGCTAGTGCTGTGGGAGATGTGCCGGCGGTGCGCCAGCGGGAGCCCCGTGGCGCGCGCGGAGCCCTACGCGTTGCCGTACCACGAGCACGTGCCGTCCGACCCCAGTTTCGAGGACATGCACGCGGTGGTAGTGGCGAAGGGCATCCGGCCGCCCATTCCGGCGCGCTGGACGGCGAGCGAGCCGCTGGCTACGCTGGCCGGCGTCATGGCGGAGTGCTGGCACCACAGCCCGCCCGTGCGGCTCACGGCGCTGCGCGTCAAGAAGACGCTGGCGCGCTTCGCCCCCGACGGCGGCGTGAAGCTCGTGTGACGCGCGCCCTCCGCCGCCGCTCCCCTGTACATATAGTTAGCTAGGCTAGGCGCGATGTTCCTCCGAGTGGCCGTCGTGGATCTAATCTCAGTATTGTTAAGTTATCCCAGTGACGGTGCCGGCCCCGTCAGAATCTCCGCGTTTTCCTGAAAGTGAGCGTCTCTGTCGTCGTTAGGCTGGGACTATATTGTGATCCGGAATCCGGCGGGCCCGGGAAAATCAGAGCACTAGAAATATAACTGCGCTAATATAATAAGAGTTTAAAATCGAATGTCCCAGTTTTATTTTCAAAGCTCTGAATTTTCCCGGGCCCGCCGTATTCCGGATCATATTATGGTCCCAGAGCCTTACGTGTAATGTAGATTTTATAATGAAAGTGTCTTCCGTTCCGATAAGTTTCGATGGCAGCTCGGCCCCGGCCATCTTGTGATATGTGTGACAATAAATTTGTTGGATTGTACTTAAAGATTCGAGACTTGGGAAAGTATTAGATGTTTCCATGAGATGCCTTCGATTAGTATTAGTGTTAGAGTTGCGTCTCGGCTGCTTCCAAATGTAACTTGATTATTTGCTGTATTCATGTGCGTGCTACGTGCGTGCTATAATTATAAAAATGGTGTTCATATACGTTTAATACTTTCAATGATTAAAGGAACTTGAATTTGTAACATTTATTTTGATAGTTGCGTGATATGTGTATGGTTGCATTTGGCGGCGGTGGAGAGCTAGCATTTATTGCACTTGTGTGCATGTACAGTGATGTGTATATATAGTGGTCAAGTAGGTACCTAATACATGCTAATTAAGTTATCAATAAAATATAATGGACATGCGATTTGGTATTTTATTTTTATACCTTGCAAACCTTGCGCGCATGAAAAATACGCAATGTTGTATGCAATGAAAATAGTAAATCCTTACTAATATTATAAACGCGAAGGTTTGTAAGAATCTATATATGTTTGGATGTGTGGTCGTTTGTTTGTCTCACAATAACTACTGAACGGATTTTGATGAAATTTGGTATGGTAGTAAGTAGTTAAGTCTCTGGATTAACAACACAGGCTACTTTTTATAGCAGCAAAATGTACGGTTCCTTCGAGATTTCTGTTTGCGCGTACGGAGTCGCGGGCAACATCTAGTAATGAACATACTATTAGCCGGACAAGTATCGGCAGTGTTTATGGATACAAAATTGAGCTTCAGTCACAACAAAATAACTATAATCTTTTTGTGCTTACATTTGTACTACAAAACCAAATACCTACTTATTTAAACTTACATTCTATAATTATAACAATTTGACTACCGCACTTGTGAGTTGTGTCAAGTTAAATGCAAATAGTCATAAATTATAACCTTCCCCAGCAGAACATACTTCATTTTGTGGGTGAACGGAAAATGTGCCTGTAATAATATCAGGCGCCATCTAGCGGCGAGTAGATGACAAATATGCTTGTTGTCAGAAGGTAAATATATCTATTTATATAAAGGGACGATGAAATGTTCCCACAATGGAGCTGATAGAGAGGAGAAGGCATAAGCAACTGTGCACTGTGATTTCTACTCGGTCCCAACGTCATCACTATGGGCGTGGCCTAAATCAATGTACTGTCAGCGTTCGTACTGTGCACACCCCTGTGATTTCGATAACTTTTGTACTTTTCTAGTTTCTAAGAAGAAAAAGATGAAATGTTGTGTCATATCATGTAAAAAATACTCAAATAAGCGTTCTGATGCTACGGAGGGCATTACATTTCATGTGTAAGTAATTAATAACTAAATTTATTTTAATAATAATTGTTCTAGAAAAGTCTTTTAGCGTCGGTTTTAAGCGTACGTATCTAGAATATATTATAATATATAGGATTAAAAATATATTTTAGATATATACTACTCAATATTAATATATAATTTTTATCATCATGCCTACTAAAGTTTTTTTTGCTGTACTTCTCAAAGACTTTTCAGTCGTAAAGCAATATTTAGCTTTTCATCATTTTACGCCCCTGTCGACCAAGATGTAATCTGGCGTTTAGTACCATCTAGTGTGAGATAGGAAAACTACTAAGTAAGGTCGATATCGAACGAAATACTTTAGTTTTGCTATTGACCGGTAGATACGATGGCGGAGTCGGACCTCACCCCGCAAAATATCACTTACAACACCTTTCTATTTTACCTCCATGGACCATCGAGGTGTTCGGTCATTGCCATGGACTGACTGACTCACTGACGTATAGACGCTCGCAAAGCCGTATCCGCATAAAATAGAAACGTGAAATTTAGACAGTAGTTTTAATTTACAATGTGCGTGGCAGCGCACCCTTCAAGGGGTGAAATAGGGATAGAAAATTTGAAAATTGAAAATTTTCATTGAAATTCGTTACAGATAGATACAGAAGATATTATTTAAATCTGTAACGAATTTCAATGAAAATTGACATTTGACTCTTGACTTGACTCTTTTATACATTTTATTAAATGTGTTTATGGATTTGTTAGAATTCACTCTCTGAGGGTGTTAAATAAGGGTTGAAAGTTTTTATGGAAAATATTTTAAAATGCTCCGTTTTTCGTGAAATTTAACATCCGAGCTAATAAATAGACAATTAAGTATCTAAGTATTTTATAGTTTTTTTTAATTCGTCCCCAAAAGTGGTGAAATGGGGTGGAAAGTTCGTATATAATATCAATAACTGAATAGATGGCGTTGAATTATGGCACGCAGATATTAATTATGACGTAGAAATCCGTTATAAATAATAAAAGTTAAAATTTTATTATATTTAATTTATGAAGATACTGTTATTTATGACTTTTTCTCATGCTCTTCCTCGTCTGACAGTTTTCTCAGTATGGACAGTGGTGATGTCAGTTCGGCTTCCCTTTCTACTCAAGAACAGCTAAGGCGTTTTGCAGATGACGGGGCTTTTTGTCCGCGAAGCAATAAAGACCGCGTCTGCCCGTCGATGTCTCCGACTGCCCTCGCCGCGTACACAAAGCACACGACAGGCGGAGGCAGAGGCAGTTCAGGACGTTCGTTCTAGTACCACAATTTCTTTTTTTCATTTACATCGTGATATTCTTTTAACGACGTATCATATATGGGCGATCTTTTCTGCACTTCAGCAATTAAATCATCTAAATCGATGACGTCCATCACTGAAAACGAAAAGCGCGTGGCGCGGACTGAGCTAGCCGCCCCGCGCCGCCGTCTGCGTTACTGCATATAAACTGGTTTGTATGATCTACGGCGGGCAGCCGCGGACATGCCGCGCCGCCAGTGCCCGCCGGGCACCTGCGGCGCGGTCTTTTTGCCCTCTGTGTGCGTTGGTAATATAGGATTCCCTTTGTGCTATCGTTCGCCGCGAAATTGACCGGCCCGCCCCGCCCCGTCGTGTGCAAAGCGCCTAAATAGCGCCTTTTCCTCTTTTCCCAACAATTTCAATATCGTCCATATCAATGCTCAGAGCATACCGCGCCATCATCCAGATCTCCTCGACATGTTTAGGAATTGCCCTGTAGAAGTAGTATCGGAATCCTGGCTTAAGCCCTCACTTTCATCTAAAAGCGGCGGTGGAGTAGCTATTTATCTGCGTGGTGACATAGAATTCAAAGTTATAACAGTTTCACCAAACCACTACTCCGGCTCAGCTGAATATTTATATGTTGAAGTCACCCTGCACCACAAAAGAGTCCTGCTCTGTGTGGTCTATAGCCCATCTCTGCGTGTAGACTATTTTAGCACTTTAGAATCTCTGCTAGCCACACACTGCTCCTATTATGACTATACTTTACTCGCAGGTGACTTCAACACGTCTCTTGAAATCTGACTCGCGTGCTTTTAAACTCCGTGCCTTACTTTCTTCCTTTAGCCTCCACATACTCCCACTTTCAGCAACCCACCATATGCTCCAAACTGTTCCCCTTCCCTTTTAGATCTTCTCATTACCTCGTCACCCGAACTCCTATGAGTTCTATATTCTCATGGCCAATTTCCATCTAACCTTTCATATCACGACCTACTTTTCCTAAAATCAGACCTCCCCGTCGAAAAACCAAATTTGTTTTCCTACGTAGCTTTAAGGCCATAGATTTGGAGGCTCTCAAACGTGATATTTCTGGTACTTTAGTATACACATACAGTATTTCAGATACTGACTGGTCTCTTGTTTACTCAGCCACTCTGTATATATTGACCAAAAGGTAGCCCTTCTAACCTATGCAATAACCCAAATATTTGATAAACATGCCCCTGTGAAAAGAATTAAAATCAAGTATGTACCGGCACCTTGGCTCTCGCAAGACAATCACTATGATGGCTAAACGCAACCGTGCAATGTGTCGATACAAGAAACGACCAACAGACGAAAATTTGGCAAAGTATAAGATTCTGCGGAATCGTTGTAGTCCTTTGTGTAGGGATGCTAAAAGATGCTACATACATTCTTCAATTGATCAAAGTAACCCCTTGCAACTATGGAAATTCCTTTCAACACTCGGCATGGGCAAGTCCTCCACCTGTTTCGACAATTTAGTTAATTTAAATGAACTGAACGCTCATTTCTGTGTTCCACCACTTATTGTTGACCAGGTTACAAAAGTTCATACGATCTCCCATCTTTGTTCTCTTCCTCTCCCCTCCTGTCGTCCGATTTTGTTTAAGTCTGTCACTGAGGAGGAAGTTAAGAAACATATTATGGCTATCACTTCTACTGCTGTGGGCAATGATAACCTGAGCCCCCGCATGATATCGCTTACCCTTCCAGAACTCTTGCCAATTATAACTCACATTTTTAACTTTGCATTGACAACGAGTTCTTTCCCTTCGGCGTGGAAACGTGCCAATATCATTCCACTTCCTAAAACCTATAATCCCTCCTCCTTATCTCAATTTAGACCAATCTCCATATTACCCTACCTATCCAAAGTCCTTGAACACATTGTGCACAAACAGCTTTCCGAATTCCTATCCTCTAATAAATTGTTTTCTCCTTTCCAATCCGGCTTTCGCACTGCAGGTCACAGTATACTGCTTAAAGTCACTGACGATCTCCGTCTAGCAATGGAAAATAAATGTATCTCTGTTCTAGTGCTAATTGACTTTAGCAGTGCTTTTAATACTGTTGATTTTGAGATATTCCTTTCCGTCTTTTGTTCTCTTAACATATCTTGCTCAGTGATAGACTGGTTTGATACATATTTTCGGGGACGTTCGCAACGAGTCCCCTCTAACGTGGCTACATCGGATTGGTGTAACATTGAAGCGGGTGTTCCCCAGGGTGGCGTTCTCTATCCCCTTCTTTTTTCTATTTTTATTAACACTGTTTCCACATTAATCTTATCAAATTTCCATCTCTACGCAGACGACCTACAACTCTATTGTCATTCACATATATATGAGATTAATTCCGCAGTAACATATGTTAACGCTGATCTACAGCGCATAGCAGTCTGGGCTAAATCTTTTGGTCTATTAGCCAACCCAAATAAATCGAAGGCCATGATCATAGGCAGTAAATATTATGACTCAACGTTTATATAATGTGCCTAGGGTCATGTATGATGGTACTGTCATTGAATACACATACTCTGCCAAAAATCTAGGGTTCACTTTAGACAGCAATCTTACCTGGAATCTTCAGGTTAGTGAAGTAAGTAGAAAGGTCTACTACTCGTTGTACATGTTAAAGAGCCTTCAAAACTTTTTACCCGTGAACACCAACATTTTCCTTGTCCAGACACTCATTTTTCTTATCGTCGGCTATGCTGACTCCTGCTACTTGGACATCACCGAAGAGCTGTTAACAAAACTGTAACGTTTACAGAACCTCTGTATCCGTTTTGTGTTTGGACTAAGAAAATTCGATCACATATCAGCCTTTCGATTGAAGCTCAAGTGGCTCCCTATCCGACTTCGACGTAACTCCCACATCCTCTGTCTACTTTATAACATTTCCTATCTTCTCGATCGATTTAACTTTTCTTGACCCTTCGATATCCCTTTTAGGACTAATGTTAGAACAAATCTTTCTCTCCCATCCCATCGCTCCAACTTGTACTCCTACTCCTTCACCGTTCATGCAGTCAGATTGTGGAACTCGCTTCCCCACACCGTTCGTGACACAATAATGATGGGATACCATTATTGTATTACGCTTGAAAGAGCACTACCTCGAAATACAATCCATATAAATACCGTTATTATATTATATAGGTACATATAGTATTTATCTATTATACCTAAGTATAATATAATATTATTTTATCGTATTAACTATGTGTTTTATATTTGTTAAGTATGTATATTTTTATAGTATACACCACATTATATTCTTTATTTTAGTAAGGATATATCCTTACTAAAATAAAGAATATAATGTGGTATAACATTAACATTAACACACTACTTACATATTATTATAATAATATGTAAGTAGTGTGTTTGTAATTGAGCACGTCCTATCTGCTGTCTTTTATCCCATCTCTCTCCATAGGGCTGCTGTAAGAAATTTCTTTTTAGAAATAAGCAGTACCTTTGTGTCGTCTTTCTTTGTTAAATTGTAATGTTATACATTTGTGTGGAATAAATTGTTAAATAAAAGGCTTTTTCGGAATACATACCCCACGGGGGTCAATGGGGATACACGCGGACGAAGTCGCGCGCAAATGCTAGTTCTTTATAAGATTTGATTGGCTAGTTCAGTTGAGGCTTGAACGAAATAACTATAATTTTTTTGTGCTTACATTTGTACTACAAAACCAAATACCTTATTATTTTAAACTAACACCTATAATAAAACAATTTGACTACCTTGCTACTTGTATCAAGTTAAATATAAATTATAACCTTCCCTTATTTAACAACATTCTTTCTAACTAATAAATATAATCATTTTTAATAGGTCGTTTTTTTAATCCCTTTCTGTGTAAGCTAAATATAGTATACCAAAGTACCAAGTAGTACCAAATATAGTAGTGCGGTATGGATAAAAGGAATTTATTCGGTTAAGCTTATTTTATTTAATGTAACTTTTAGAGCACAATATTGCTAAGAAATAAATAAACTGCCGACAAATTCACATTAGAAACTTATTGGTACTATTATTGGTAATTTATTGGTTATAGTATACTATACTATTGGTAATTTATTGGTTATAGGCACACTAATTACTAATCCATCACGCATCCACAATTTATAAATACCATCTTTCGAGTTCCTATTATAATCCAGGGCTTCCTAAACTGGGCGTCTTGCATTTAAGAATTTTAGCTTACCTAATAATAAGCAGATTCTCAACATTTTAGTAAGGGGGTAAATCTCCAAAAAAATGTTTTGTTCAGGATACATGATGGTAGGGTTACGATTTTTTGTACACTACACGGAATTTTACCATTCTGCCACCAATTTTTTACATCTTATAATGCCCTTATCTCGACTTAAACTCGAGAACAGGTGGACCAATTTGGATAGTTTTATGATGAATTTTCCAATGATTCACTGAAGTTATTTAATCTAGTTCATAGTAATGACAGAACGTGTGTCAGGGCATCTAGTTACTATATAAATCTTCCACACTCCAAAAAGCTACTGTCATTATGCTGAACAAAATAAACTTTCTTTAAGATTCAACCAAAGAGCGTTTATTACGACTCTTGTGTAATATGTGCAAGCGTTGAAGCTAATGTGGCATATCAGAGCCGGATCTGTTACTGCATAAATAAACAAAGTTGTACTTAAAAGTTATTTATTTACATTTGCAATTCATTACAAACTTCAGTCATACAAAACTATAACACAACCAGCCTCTCGCAACATGGCAGTCAGTACAAGGCACCGTCTGGAGACGGACATCCAAAAGGTCCACATTATTGACAGTCAAGACAACCTACATACACACTGTTAACACTATGCAATAAATCACATATGGCTAACAAACCACACCGCCAATTATGTTACACTACCTTAGAAACTTCAATTGCAAAGTGCATCAGAATTAAAGAGACATTCTGTTGTATTTTATGGACCTGTTTTTGAAAAATCTTAGGACTAGTTTTACTAATATGGAGCATATCTTCTTGGCGGCGAAGACCCACGCATTCCAGGCCTGAAATAGAAAAAAATAATCATTTAATAACAATTATATTTTTTGTGGACTGTTTATCTGCTATTATTAGGTTTCATGACATTCTTAAATAATAAACAAATGCTGATGATCATCGATCTTAAATATTTCATAAAAAGTCACTAAACAGTAAAAAATAAGTTATGAATGAAACATTGATTTTAATTATCATAATTCAATAGGTAAATAAATTACCTTCTGTCATCAAATGTGTCTCTGCTAAAGTCCTCATACATTCTGTAAATAAAAATAATAATACATTACATTTCATATTAGTGAGTAGTATATTATAATGCTCTTTGTATTATTTTAAATTCTCTTCCTGAAATATAATGAATGCAAAACAACTATGAATTTAATTCCATATCAATCATTTTTAAAGAGCATTCAAAAGTTTTGTGTCAATCTTTCATATCTGCAAGAAAACATGTTTTACAACAATTAAGCCATACCCTCTTGCCATCTGCGGTCCTCGCGGTGGACTTCTCCTGCTGTACATGGAGTCGTATGAGGACCTCATTGACCCCATGCTGCTTCTCATAGGCGGCAGGTTGGGCATCGGCGGCATGGGCTCCCGGCGCAGAGGCGGCGACACGAAGTCCCCGCGCGCTCGCGTCGCGCCCATATCTAGTCCCCGGGTAGCGCCCACAGGGTACCGTCGCTCGAACAGGTCTCGTGGCGAGTCAAAACGCGCCCGATCATAGTATGCATCATAAGGATCCTATTCGAAAGAACATACATTAGTACAGGGGACATAGGAATTATTATATCATAAAATTCAAGTGTGTAGTGTGTGTGTAGCGGTGTGACCGAGTCCGTGGCGCGACAATGGCCGAGAACGGAACCGCGGAGGACTCCACGCTCGGTATGCGAGATACGGAACCGGCAGTACGAGTGGTATGTAAAGCAGAGCGCGTACCCCGAATCCTCCCATCATGCGATCGCGCAGGAAGGGTGGCGGCGGCGGCGGGGGGTACGGGTCGCGGCCGAACCCCCTATCGCGGAAACCGTTGCGGTCGGGGCCCATGGCTTTGGGGCACTCCTTGGACCAGTGACCCCCGCGGCCGCAGCGATAGCACTGCTCGGGGTCGCCCATGCCGGGCCGCTGGCGCACGCGGCTCGTGGACATCTGAACCTTCATTGGCTGGCCGTCCACCATCATACCGTTGAGCTCTTTAATAGCCTCGTTCACGTCGCCCGTCGCGTCCAAATGCACGAATCCATAATTACGAACGATATCGCACTCCACGACCGTCCCGAACTTGTTAAACAGCTCACGGACCTCTGGCGCGCGCGTCTTGTCCGTAAGGTTACCGACGAATATTTTCGTAGTCGGCGTCGACGGTGCCTTTCTACTCTTGGCCGCTTCTATTTTGATTGCTTGACCATGAACGACCTCTCCGTTGAGGTTCTGAATGGCTTCGCGGCCGACTTGTTCATTTTCCATGTGCACGAAACCGTAATTCCTGACGATATCGCATTCTACGACGGTACCGAACTTTTCGAACAGCGGTCTTAGATCGGCGTCGGTGGTTCTATCGGAAAGGTTCCCGACGAAGATTTTGAAAGTACCGGCGCCCGGCATTTTAGTTTCTGAAACGCATACATAATTTGACGAAATGAGTCAGCAGCGTTCACGGATATAATGGAATCCTAAAACCGATGTGAATACTATATGATAAATGCAATATATAATAAAACTTACCGGGTTCAATGGTGGCGACACTAATTTTAACACTTAACAACAAGAAAAGTAGGCAAAAGCCACGTTAACTTTACACCGAAATCACAAATTATTAACCACTACAAAATGGCGTCTTTTCACAGCCGAGCTTCTTGCTTAAAGGCATAGACAAGAAAAATGAATACGATGCTTGAAAATAGACAAAAATATTGAGCATGGACAAAAGAACGGAAGTGTTAGTGAATGATATTTAAAATGTACTTTTATACACGTAGAAAAATCTGTTCTGTCCCTCTAATAATACATCTATGATACATACATCTATAATATAACTATGATTCGGTCTAAATACGACAGTAAAAAAATTAAACTAAAAAATTTAAAATCCAATTGTTAGCATCCAAATTAATTAAATTAAGTTAAAAAATAATACGGTTGATAATAAAATTTTGATGTAAGTAGGTAATCACTTAGGCTTACCAGTAAAACATCTTACTCACGGTCCAGCCTGCAAATCCAACACCTACTAAAGTGCATTTCATAAATAGTTCCTTTGTCGCAAGATTGGCACCACTGTCTGTCAAAGATATATACACGCGAAGACGCTTCTGTTGATTTTAGTGATCTTTGTTTTCTGACCGTTAAATAAGCTTAAATCGTTGAAAAGTAGTGAAAGAAGAATGGTGTTGAAGGTGAAGAACTTTTGTGAACGTGAAAAACGTAATGAGTCACCGATAATTCCGTTTAGATGTGTTCAAGCTCGTGCTGCCGTATAACAGCGAACGAATATTACGAACTTTTTAACTTTTGTTGGTCATGGTCATCATTTTAACATTACAACTTTTTAAAAACACAATTTAATAAGTAAAAATGTCAAAAAATATTTCGCAGGCCTATGGGTATGTCCAACTAAATAGTCCGCCATTTTTTTCTTCAGAGAACTAATAAAACGCCCTTTAGACCAATCAAATCGTGTGACGTAGGGCATTTTGAAATAAGCCATGAAATGAGAACTGTCAAACGAAGCAGGGACCTATTGTGCTCCGACATTTTTAACTGACTTCCTAAAAAGGAGGCGAATCCTATGTAGACTTCATATTACTAAGTAATTAATAATCTGTGGACTGTGCTTCATCGAAAGGTGAGCCTACTCTGTAAGCCACTTCGATAGCAAATATTCTTGTTTCTTGATTTATTCGTTCTTTTCAGTCGTAATAAATATTGTGGCCTGTGAGTTTATAAAACAATTCAATCATGGAATCTCATAGGTCCGAACAACGAAAAGAATCCAATAATATAAAAACTTGTTTTCTATAAAAATGTAAATAGATTAAATTATTTATAAATGCGAAAATATTTAATATATTTTAGGTTGTGTTATTGTTTGGCAAGGCTTATAATTTTGAAGTAAAGGGACAATATTGCATTTCGATATTACACATGATAGCCTTTTTCTAAAATTATATAAATCGTTTTAAATAATATGAAATTAAAAAATCGGCGGTGTTATAAAGTAAAAGTACACAATTTATTTGAAATGCTCTTTTTAAGTCCTTGTTAGTTTTATAATTAATTAATAGCCTAACATTTAAATAGATTACATAGTGCTAATACACGCAAATTTCAATACAACAATAGTTCACTCTTCATGACCAACATAGTTTTGTGGGATGAGTGGATGCCCCAAAAAGGGATCTCCGACCGAGCCAGGTGGTATGCTCGGTCAGGCCTCTAGTATCTGTAAAATCTATTGTTGGTGTGAATTTCTGATGTACACACTCGTGTAGTATGTCTATTTATGTTTTCTCTCTTTAAAAGCTTCTTGTATCTGTTTTTTGTATAATAACTTTCTATAGCTATTCTTTTCCAAGTGTAATGTGTATTTCTATCTTCTCTAAATGTATGGTGTAAGTTGTCAATCGCATGGCGTTCGTTTTCATCTGTGCTCATTATTTCTCCTGGTGGAATACAATCTATTACTGTGTTCTGTTCTAAAGGTGTAGAATTAGATGGCCCGTATCTAATGCCACTAACTGTATTATTCCCAGTGAACACACACACATGTAACTGCTTCGTTAATATTTTTTGTGGACTGTACATTCCGTTCATTTTTGGATGTTTCCTCCGTTCTGTACGTCGAATCTATTTTTGTAAGTGAATGTATGTATCGCTCGCTCGTATCGCAGTATGTATTTCTGTCCACTCTCTGTGTATAATTAAGTTTATCAACTGTATGTAGATGGGATTTTGAAAATTGTGCTGGTGTAAAATTATGTTCGGTTTGGTCTTGCATATATAAGTCGCCAGATATTGTAAAGTAATAAATGTAGTATTTAGAATGTGTAATCTTTATTCAATTTCCCATTTGTAAACTAACAATGTTGCTACCATGTCAACCGTGTCATAGTCTCACAGATTATATATATCAATGAAGATGAAGATGATGAGAGCATTCTGGGTATAAGCCCATTAGATGGGCTAAATGTTACTAAAATTATTTAGTATATTTTATTAATCTCCTGTTAATTGAATAAAACTATTGAGATGATAGTTTGTATGAAAGTAGCTTTTGCCTGCGGTTCTACCTGCGTAAATAAAGTACCAAGCGGGAACCGTAAATTTTCCCGCAATAAAAAGTAGCTATCTTTCCCCGTGGTTACTTTATAACTGCACCAAATTTCATCAAAATTGGTCCAGTAGTTTCGAAGTCTATTCGACGCAAACAAACCCTTCCTCTTAAGAAAAGTACATATTAATTATTATTTATTGTAGGTACCTGATATTCTAATTTTTGTAATTTTTATAAATCTAAGTAGTAATTTAAATTTTAAATGATATTTTAATACTTGTCAGGAATTTTATTAAATCAAAGTATTAATTAAAAATTTAAATGCTTCTCCCTAAACATTATAGGAAAGATTAAGTATGGAATGTAGCAACACTGGACAACACCAACATAACGGCAAAGGAAAATTTGATGCGTTTCATCATCAATGGAGTTTTGCTGGGGAGTTCAATGGATGACGTTGTGGAATTTGTAAAATCTCATAAATTTGTGTTGTCTCGGTTCTTAATGTGTAATATTGGTAGAATATTAAGCATTAAATATTTGTTAACGTGCACAAGTGTGGGCAAGTGGTACAACTTCTAAAACGTGCTATTTTGTGTTGCCCGCCATAACTCCCTAGGAACTTTCAGTAAAGCTACTACCACTTTACTGAATCGACTGACATGACTCATGGACTGTACTGATTATATGTATATTGATTGATATATTGGTAGATTATATGATACTGATTATATGACTTTGACTAGACTTTAGACTTGACGATATACGAATACGGTGTTGAAAATTGAAACGAAAGTTCTATATCCCGCCTTTTTAACTTGACACTGACAAATGGTTATAAGCTGATGGCCATATATAAATAAATAAAAAAAATGGTTTGACGTTTCGCCAATGACAAATGACATACTGACATCGATTGCTGACATTGTAAACGTCAAATTATATGCCAATTGCCATCAATTTGCAAGTCTTATAAATAGTTATTTTTACTCGTTGTATTGTAATTAAATATAAAATTTAGTTCTTTGTGTTAAATTATTGTGTTGTGCGTGTATTTATCGACGAGTCATCTGCGGGAGACTGTAAGGTAAGTGTTCGAGAGAATTATTATAATATGTCACGTATGTCCTGAAATGGGTCAATTTATCGGCTTTAAATATCATAATTACGATCACTACAAACATTTTAGCTATAAATAGTAAACATATTACCTATCTCGATTAGGATTAACATTTCGAGTTCGTTTTATTAGCTTGTCGGAAATGAAAAATGTCTGTGCTAATAGTTAAAAAATCAATAAAATTGCAAATATAAATTAATTAGGAACTCGTCTTTTAATTGATGCCGTAGAAGCGGAATGAATTATTTTGAATTGATTTATATCGCACTACATCAATATTGCCACAATTGCTTAGAATAAGATAAAGCTTATATTATACATTGCAGTCAATGAATTTAATCTTATTAAAAGTATGATTTTGTACCTACAAATTACTTAAAAATCAAGTAAAATACGGCTACGGATATTCTATAGTAAATATACATATTATTGCCAGAATACACAAAATTTTGTGTTAATTAATGTTTCCGTACTCAGAGACATTTAATTCTTACATAAGGAGCTACTTAGTACAGATTTGGAAATAAAGTACAAACATTTTCTTTAAGCATTAACTGTCTCTTGAGTACGGTCAACTAAACTTGTAAATTAATAAAATCATAAAAATTGTATTTTGATATAAGCAATTTAAAATAGGCAATTTAAAACCATTGAACTAGATATAAGTTAATCTTTTTTATTACCGGTACTAAGTTACATTAATATAACAGCTGTGAAATTTTCGCATGCCTTAAGGCAGAATGTATAAGGCTCCAAAAACATTGTAACATCTAATTGTATTGCCAACATTCTATGCAAATAAAACTACCTATTAATTTACCTATCTGTCTATCTATATATACATCCAATAACAAGCAATAATGCTGTTATCATTTTATCAAGACTAAAAAGATACCAAAAAAAAAACTATCTATCTATCTGAGAACATGCATTATTCCTCTATAATCTGAGCACAGTTTTTCACCATGGGAGGGGGAACCATCTGTTTTGATTGAAATTGGCGAAATATATCAAGATGTCAATGAACTTCTCCTTTTGAATACTGTAAAGGTAACTTACGGGTATTGTGTGCAAAAAATTTAAGACCATTTAATAATATGTAGGTACGTAAATAGGCATATATCAAGATATTAAATCAAATGTACAAAGAACCAAAGATTTTGCAGAGACATAGAATGTTTGATAAATGATATAGAATGTTTCATTTTAGGTGTTTCTAACTATAGTGGCTTTAAATTAGTAGATTTTGCAGTGTTACGGGCAAAGTTGAAAAGACTAAAAAAAAACAAATAAATCAATTGCACTGTTTTTCTTGCACTGGCCTTCTAATCAAATGTCAAAACATTATATGTCCTATTGCAGGGATGGGGAACCTTTACGTTACAACATGACATTTTTCTAAAGAGATGTTTTATGAGGACATAGACGTGCCATCAAATAATTTTCCTTTGTGATTCAGAGGCGTATTTAAAGGTTTGGGGCCCGGGCCAATTAAATTTGCAGCCCATTACCTAAGCAGTAGCAGACTTAACTATCAACATTTTTTGTTTATTTTTAGGTAAAAACTTATAGGTACCTTAAATCCTAAGTATCGGTAAGTCTATGTACGTTGGAGAAAAATTATTAAATAAAGCCTAAAACCAAAGGTCTAACTAAGTAATATGAGATGTTCTAGATGTTAAACTCAAGCGAGCAAAGCGAGCAAGAATTTTTTTGTCTATTTTACCTGTAAAATAATGTTAAAACTTAAAACCGTAGAAACTGTGTACTTTGGAAAATTACAATAAAATAAATAGCCTAAACCTGAACGTCCCGAAAACGAAAATTTTGTCCCATTTTACAGGTTAAAATCTGTTTAAACATTAAATCCTGAGGGTTGGTGAACTTTAGAAAAATACAATAAAATCAACCGGCTAAAACAGAACATAATTTGTACTAAATAATAAGATAATTATGTTCTATATGTTAAACGCAAGTGAATGAGTATTTTTTACCTATTTTGCAGGTTAAATCTGTTCAAACTTTAAAAACCAAAAATATGACTCCTCTGTTGATTAATGTTGTGCACATCGCAGAGATCGCAGCAAGCAAGAAAACTTTTGCTTATCATCGCAATATAAAATTGAGAAAGTCCCGTCTGTTTTAAATGTCGTATGATTGGCCAGCACACACGGCATTCTCACAACATAGTCAGCCTAGTCCAGAGGAATGGCTGGTCAATACGTCTGGGGTTAACTATGTACGGGTTTCCTCGCGATGTTTTCCTTCACCGTTAGAGCATCCGTATAATGTACTCGAGATCTGAAAAAGTCTCATAGATACACGCCATAACCTGGGAATCGAACCTGCATTCCCTCGAGTGCGAATCAAACGGTCTACCCACTAGGATGTAAGATATTAGATACATCAAAATACACCTAATTAAAACAACAACTACAAATATTTGTTGGTGATTGTTGATGTAAATTTGTTATATTCTGTTGTAAATATAATGTTAAACTACATTTTTTTTAAAACCCGACTACGTAAATTATATAGTCTGTTACATGGGCTATTTTTTAAAATGGGCCCTGTAGTTTAGGAGCTAAAGTGGAACAAACATACATACATATACTGCCAAAATCATTACCCTTCCCTTTGACTTCGCCGTAGTCGGGTAAAAACTGTAAACCAACAATCCTAGTAGCAATACTGTTTCTT
Source organism: Phengaris arion (assembly GCA_963565745.1). Classification (NCBI taxonomy): domain Eukaryota; kingdom Metazoa; phylum Arthropoda; class Insecta; order Lepidoptera; family Lycaenidae; genus Phengaris; species Phengaris arion. The sequence continues at coordinate 1,655,216 of OY751451.1, read as the reverse complement.
CTGAGAAGCTGCTCATATTTAATAGTTACTATTCATTTATGTAAAAAAAAAATTTTTGTCATCTAGCCTATTCAGTTATGAACATTTCCTGGACGCGGGTTTGCCGCGTTGTCCATTGTATTCCGCTGGCCCATCAGATATATTATCTACGTACTCGACGAGCGATGAATGGTGCCGCGATGGGGGTGCGAGTGAGGGCAGTGTTACCAACTCGCAAAAATATTTCTTCCTAAACTCGATTCAAAAACCCCTTAAAATCGCAACCATTTCATGAAAATTACTCTAGATTTTTTGTATGATTAAGGGCTTGTTTCACAATAGCCTAATAAGTGTTGAATTGCTTATCCGGAAGTTTTGTCGCTGCTTACTTTATACTGAGCGATAGAGACAAAACATTCGTATGAGCTATTTGTCACTTATTAGGCGATTGTCTGTCATTTCATCATTATGAATTAGTGCTTACAAAAGTTTATTTTCTAAATATAACATTTATAAATAGCTTCAATAGCAAAATTAAATTAAAAACAAGTAAATAAAATGCATTGAAATTCGGTGGGAGGTTATCGAATTCCTCCCTGTAGAATTTTTACCCCGAAATTAAGGAGCAATATCCTCAAGTTGGCATCACTGAGCGAGAGGGGTGATGTGTGAGTGAGACAGCCGCGGTTCGATACGCCTACGAGCTACGCGAGGGCGCCCCCTCCCCACCTCGGTTTATATAATTCAGTTCATAATAATTGGCATATCCGCGATGACTGAATACTGAAGAGGTTGAGATGTTTTCTTTATTATTATTTAAAACTAGCTGATGCCTGCAACTTCGTTCGCGTAGAGCTAACCGAAAAGGAACCTTATTTTTTAAACGGAGCCCAAAGATAACAATAGAATAAGTTACACCTTATAATATCAGCTATCTGCCAGTGAAAGTCTCGTGAAAATCGGCAAACCCGTTTTATAGATTAGCCTGAACAAACATAGATTACAGACGGACAAAATGTTTATTCAAATAATTTGTTCAGTATATACATTACTTGCATTTAGTGAAAAACTATTAATTTAAAATTAAAAACAGACACTTCAATTTTATTAATTTGTATATGTCACCGTAAAATTGTAAAAACCGATAGATTGTAATATAACTAGCGAGATAAAGAGTAAAATGTTGGAAGATTGCGAATCGTACATTCTGCTTACAATTTAACGGAATATTATTCGTTAGATTATAGTATATAAGAATCCTCTGACATATTTTTACAATCTTGCTAGTTATATTACAATCTTACGGTTTTTACAATTTTACGGTGACATATTTTATTGCCATTAAATTAATTAACGGCATAATTTGTTTTCGAGGAATATTCAACTGTTGTATACTATGTTTATTTTTCAGTTATGTCAGTTTGCGTCAGCGTGTTACATAATAGGATTCAGCCACGAAGCAGTTTTTTTAAGGATTAGAATTTTTATTATTCCGCATTGATGATGAGTTTCTAAATCTGTAAATTCCTACTAAAAATTATAGCCGCTTGTCGGTCGAGTTTTCGCGAAGAACTGAGTTAATTAGTAATGGATGTAAGGGTCAATTACCACACAACGAAACGAGACGCGACGCGAAACTTCATTTTTAAGATAGCTATTCAAAACTTTGTTCATTACACACAATATACACGTTTCATTGTAAGAGTTCTAATGTCAAGTTGCACCGCGCTGAACAGCGCATGTGCATTGTATGACTGATATCATAAGAAATGTGTATCTTTGAATACCTATCTTAAAAATACAGTTCCGCGTCGTCTTGTTTCGGTGTAAATGGCAAAATTATTTGTCTAAACCCGAATTGATCCGCCTACTCAAAATCGGGTACTCGGAACTCGGGCAATCGAGTAGGCGGATCAGCAGGTGGAAAGCGATTACCGTCTTTCGTGGACAACACTAGAGGAGTCGCATCGTGCGATGCCGACGTTTTAAGAAAGAGTACGCCCTTTTCTTGAAGGTTTGAAGGTCGTGTGTGGTCGACGTGGTCCGGAAGAGCGAGTTTAACCATTTGTAGATAACAAATGGTTAAACTACCGCTACCGCTGTAGAAATTGTTTTTTTTTATTAAATTGGGTCAAACGGTAAGGCCGTAATATACATTATACAGATTTTGGGTTCCAAGTCATAGCGCTTTGTTCTCAAAATCTTGCCCAGTCCATCCGGACCCCTGTTTAGTTTTGAGGGCCCTTGGCTCTAAAACATCCGCGGCCAGTCCCACGGGCCCCACAACAAACTGGGGCCTATAACAACAACAGGGGCCAGCAACAACAAACAGGGCTGTAATGCGGCGTGCATCCTGTCGTCGACTTTTCTTAACCGCGAGGGGTGATGCGATGCGAGGGTTTATGTTTTTTTTCTTTACATGTACCTAGAGATTTAGTATAGAATCTTCTGGCTTCAAGAATTTTATTTATTTTTAATCCCCGACGCAAGCAGATGGGTGTTATAAGTTTGACGTATCTGCCTGTCTGTGTGTGTGTCAGTCCGTGGCATCGTAGCTCCCAAATGGATGTACCGATTTTGATCTAGTTTTTTTTTGTTTGAAAGTTGACATGATCGGGAGTGTTCATAGCTATGGGTCATAATCACGAGTTCGCTCACTGTTTGACAATTCGAGGGTAACTTAATTTTTTTATTTTCTTAAGTTGTTGAGTTTCTTTTCCGAGGGCAACTACACTAGGTATCTGTTGGTCGTCGATCGTCGATCGTAGATCTAGTAGATAGGTAAGGCGAGGGTAATATTTGTTTGTTATTTACTTTCAAAATTCCAATAAAAAAGATTGCATGTTCCAAATTCAACTCACAAATATAACATTGGACAACGGCGTAAACGTGTAACGTTGACGAATGAGAATTGTATGAAAATCTGTCAAAATCATGACAGCGCCCATATAGTTTCTATTCGATAACGTAACGTTTACACTGCTGTCAAATGTTCCTGCTAGGCCCCCCGAATCGAATACCAATACGGATAACGATGACAAATGTCCTCGCGATCGATCACACTTCCACCCGATTAGCATGTCTCGGCCCGCGTGGAACAGTTCGTACTAATTCGACATGATCCGACGCGATCCGAACGCGTGTGAAGCATACCGATGCGCCCATTCACGGCGAGCAATTAGTTTTATCGATTTCAAACAGTGCCTGTTGAATAGGTTAAATAAAGCCTCTGTCGCAAACCCGTGCCTGGTTATTTGTACGTTATAAACTCATTCCTGGCTTTTAGGGTTCCGTACCCAATGGGTAAAAACGTGACGGTACTGCTGAGACTTCGCCGTCTGTCCGTCCGTTTTGGTTAGGACAATGCAGGCTGATGCACATGAGTGTCTGACAAGAAAGATGATCCATGCGTCGGATGGGCATGTATAAAGTCGAACCTTCGCCTGATCTCTCGCCAGTCGTGTCGGTTATCCGTCCCACTGGGTTACGAGAGTAAAGGAAGAGGGAGTGCTCTTGTGTACTGCGCACACACACGGGCGCTATAAAATTGCTCCTGCGTAACTGGCCCGGTTTCAATGAAACCGGCCACCGTCACCGAAATCGGTGGGGGGGAATTATTATTTTATTTAATATTATTATCTATGATAGCTCCCAAACGCGTGAACCGATTTTGACATAATCGAAAGTGTTTTTAGCTATATAATTCATTATCATCAGCTCGCTCACCGCTTGACAATTCGTGGGTTACTTATTTTTTTATTTCTTCGTATGTACGTCGCGCTAACTATTGTTAACATCATTATGTATATTACAACTATTTGTTATTAACGCTTTAGGCTTGCATCACTTGTGCTGATAGTGAACAGCTTGGCTATAAAGCGAAAGTTGTACAAAACATTCTAAGAACATGTGTAAGACTGTCTGTATTATGTATGAAAGCCATTTGAAATCCGTACTGTATATTTGTTCTGTCGTCAATGCGCCAACTCTGCGTCGGCTAAATTCCATTGTCGATTTGGTAAATGTTCTACTTTGATATTAAATTTCCTTTTACTTGTGTATTTTTGTTTCTTTGTAGAAATCCCTCAGCAGATGAATATTATAAGTGAGGAAGTTGTGTTTATTCATTTACGCTTTCACGCCTTAGCGCCTTCACTTCTAAGTAAATTATGTGCATGTTTCTTTGTTAGCTTAAACCTAGCCAGTCAAGTCTCTCGAGTGTCACATATTCATATTTCTATAAATATAAAAGGGCTAGGTTTAAACATTGTTGATGAAATACATCTTATATCTTTAAACGACAAAATCTTGTATATATATATATATATATATATAGCATTATATTATATAGCATTTTCGAGGAAGCCGAAAAGTTTTGTATGAGTGATTTTAAATAATGTAATACTAGCTGTTTCCCGCGGCTCCGCCCGCGTAAATACAGTATCCCTCGGGAACACTACTTTTTCGGGATAAAAAGTAGCCTATGTTCAGAGTCTAAACTATTACCATACCACTATCCAGAGTCTAAACTACTACCATACCGAATTTCATCGAAATCCGTTCAGTAGTTTTTGCATGAAAGAGTAACAAACATCCCCGCTTTCACATTTATAATATTAAAGTAAGATTAAAGTTCACAGCATAAATACAAACGGAGTTACCGGCAAAAATAGTTTTGTATAAATAGGGATGGTGACTACATCTAGAATATTTAGTTTCATTAATATACTCCGAAATATTGAGGCATTACTACTTAGTAGGTAAAAATATAATATTTTATGTGTAGTTTAGTATTTAGATACATCTAAAAAGTACAAAAATGCTTAAAATAAAAATTCGCTATATTAGTAAACAAAACCTACATCAGTTTATTTACATCATATACAAAAACATTAATTATGGTAAGTATGAAGTTGAAGAACGCACAAATTTCGGAGATATTTACAAATATGTTCCTGCGGCCGTATACATCATACACTTTAACCTAGGCGTGACGTCACAGCTAGGTACGACTTAAGTATGGAGCGTTTTCACGAGACTTGCGGAAATTTGTATACGTATATATAATATAAATCGCTGTACCTTTGAAAATATTGACTTTTGATATACTGTTTCTTCTGAGAAGCTACTCATATTTAATAGTACTAATCATTTACGCGATAATAAACGCTCAGTCATCTCATCAGCCTATTAGCAGTAAAGTAAAGTTACTTCAGTACTAAAATTACAAATTTTCTTTGTGTACTCAAAGTTGTGAAGATTTCAGCGAGAGCTCATTATACGGGTCTTTACTATAAAAAATGGAGAATTATTTTTATGTAAACTTAGCTAATTGGTAGGTATTGAATTAAAGGTTAAGGGTGATCAACGACTTGCTGCCCTTAGCCGAAAACTGTGTACTAATTATATGCGCGATTAACGGCCAAGATAATTACGTTTATTCTGTGGCAGACCAATTATTATTAGCGCCACAATCCCGAATCGCGTTATCGACGTTTTTACAGTTCGGCGCTACATATACAACATACTAAGGCGGGTCAATAAGTCCGTGACTTTTTGAATTTCTAACCTCCTTACTGAAAAAGCAACACTACTCCTGTCAACAGGCATCTGTCAGTTGACTCCTATCAAAATTTGAACTTGCTGCGTCTGTTAGTTTGTGTTTTACAGCTATCTTAATCAGACTATCCAGTAACTTAAGGAAACAATGGAAAAAAGTGAATTTCGTGTGCTTATTAAGCATTATTTTTTGCGAAAAAAAACCATTACCGAGACCAAGGCTAAGCTTGATAAATACTATGGGGACTCTGCACCATCGATTTCAATGGTAAAAAAGTGGTTTACTGAATTTCGTTGTGGCCGTACAAGCACTGAAGATGCCGAACGTCCTGGACGCCCAGTTGAGGTCTCTACACCCGAAACAATCGAAAAAATTCACGATATGGTGTTGGCCGACCGAAGATTGAAAGTGCAAGAGATTGTGGAAGCCATAGGCATCTCGCATGGCTCAGTGGTTTCAATTTTGAATGATCACTTGGGCATGAGAAAGCTTTCCGCAAGATGGGTGCCGCGTTTGCTCACAGTCGACCACAAACGCAATCGTGTAACAACTTCACAGGAAGGTTTGGCGTTGTTTAATCACAATATGGAGGAGTTTTTGCGCCGTTTTGTAACCGTGGATGAAACATGGATCCATCACAACACACCAGAGACCAAACAACAGTCAAAACAGTGGGTTTCTAAGGGTGAATCGGCGCCAAAGAAGGCCAAGGTGGGTTTGTCAGCCAATAAAGTTATGGCGACTGTTTTTTGGGATGCACGTGGGATAATCCACATTGACTATCTTCAAAAGGGAAGAACAATTAATGGGGAATATTATGCCAACTTATTGGACCGCTTCAATGAGGATTTGAAAAAAAACCGACCTCATTTGGCCAAGAAAAAAGTTCTTTTTCACCAAGACAATGCAAGGGTGCACACATGTGCAGTTGCCATGGCAAAAATCCATGAATTGGGCTATGAATTGCTCCCACATCCACCCTATTCTCCAGATTTGGCTCCGAGTGACTACTTCTTGTTCCCAAACCTGAAAAAATGGCTCGGTGGAAAAAGATTTGACTCCAATGATGAAGTCATCTCGCAAACAAAGGCCTATTTTGAGGACCTCGACAAATCATATTTTTTGGAAGGGATAAAAAAATTGGAGAAGCGTTGGACAAAGTGTATAGAGCTCAAGGGGGACTACGTTGAAAAATAAAATGATTTATTTATCAAAAAATCTGTGTTTTATTCCAAATGTCACGGACTTATTGACCCGCCCTCGTATAGTATATAGTAGACTATACTTAAAAATTCACCACAGTTTCAACATTCAATTCAACAAACAGTACAACAGATAAAAGACCGCACAAACTGATAGAAAACGTTACAATAACACAGCTCATCAAGACACTGCCGAGTAACAATGCTTTTATTATTTAACTAATAGGTAAGTATAATAAATTAATACCATTTTATGTATAATAAATATTCATATGAACGACACGTTACCAATAATCATACCATGTTTACGCTGTTCCTTAATGAGATGTCTAAACGTGCCTGACGTGTTGAGTGTGCCTATCGGATTTGCAGCTTTTGTCTCTGTCAGCGAATATAAATAAGCAGCGACAAAACTTCCGAATAAGTTATTCGACACTTACTTATTTGAAGATTGTGAATCCGGCTCATAAAATAAAAAACTCTAACTAACATACCTAAGATAGACTTCCGCATGTATTCACAGGATTTTACTCCCATGTACCAGATCCTAGTTCCTTTCCAGGTCACTGTACCATGTAGACCCTACGCCGACCGGCGGCACGCGCTAGTGTCGTGACGTCACCGATCAATGGCCGCCACCTCCCACCGCCTCCCCTCGACCCGCAGGGAGAGGGTAGCGATAAGGAGCCCCGCAAGATACGGGGGACGAATGTTTAGTTTTGACGTACCGTTTTATTATAGTGAATTTACGCTGAGCTGAATATGATTTAAATGTACTTACTTGGGTAGTGATTTGAATGTGAATAGTACGATTATTTATAGTATTTATATTATAGGAGTGTAGAATAGTGGTAGGCGACATAAATTAAATATAGTATATTAAATATAATATAGAGTGTGAAGCATTTTTATTGAAGCATGGTAGAGATTTTGATAATATAATATATACCAGAGGTCGCCTTGTTGGCGAAATTCGCCCATAATACTTCATTTATTTTTTTAGTTTAAACTTTATAAGTTTCCTTTTGCCTAAAATTTCTAAGCATTATTAAAAAAAATATTAACTTTCTGTACCTAAACATTTACTGTGCCAAATATCATACTCCTCCGTTCGCACATTTCTCGTAAAACTGTACCGATAGTTTTTGCTTCCCGTATTAACTAGTAAAGAAAAGATTTGCGTCATTAAAGTCTTTGTTGGTAAAATGAATAGATGCAAAAAGATTAAGTTAATTTGATATGTACGTAATAATTAACATACGCGATAGTATAGCACTAAATACAAATTGAAAACCGTAATGCCATCTAAGTATCTACGTCGAGTATTTATTATTAGATAAGTCTCGAGTCTTAGAGATAAATAGCTCTGCCCTTTCCCGGTACCGTACTTCTGAGAACTCCACAGTTAGCTATAATCATCTTGGTCTATTATCGGGAACTAAGAATGAAGGCTTTAGCTTTGAGGCTAGGTGCCATTTTAGAAAAGTTTTAAGAGGTAACTATCTGAATCAAACTTTAAAAAGTGTGATTCAGATAGTAGATAGTCGTGGCTAGAGGTAAACTATTATGTTTGATATATGAAACCGACCACGGTAGTCGCTCACTTGATCATCAATGCCATTGAGATCACTTCAATGTTAAGCTTCTACATTAAAACCAATTAATCTACACCAAAGCGCCCGATGCCATTAAGAATATTATATGGACGATTAACCGGTGAAGGAAAACATTGTAAGGGAACATGCGCATCTGAGAAGACCAATACGACGTATGAAGTCGCGCCAAAAAGCGCTATATTAACTGCAACATAATTCTCTTAACACAGAGAAGAGACAACTGGCTCTGGTTTATGAGTGATGATGATAAAGAACAGAACGCCGCGGGCGCCTACGTGTAAGCGTCAGTTTACACCGAGTCGCGAACGCGTTAGGCATTTTTAAAGATAGCGAATCAAAATTGAAATTTATTCACTACACAAGAAAATACACGTTTCATTGCAAGAGTTCCAATTTCGATGTGCACCGCGCTGCGCAGTATCTTTATCTTTTTGTGTAGTGAATAAAGTTCAATTTTGAATAGCTATCTTATGAAATAAAAAATAATAAAATAAATAACCCTCGAATTGTTAAGCAATGAGCGAGTTGATGATGATGAATTATAACCACTAACAATCTTTATCCTGTCAGCGATCAAACAAAAAAAGCTAGATCCAAATCGGTTCATCCGTTTGGGAGCTACGATGCCATTGACAGATACAGATATCCACACAGACACAGACAGGCACGTCAAACTTAAAACACTCCTCTGTTTTCCTCGCGTCTCGGTGTGAGCTGGTCCTTATTAAGTAAAGTATGATTTACGTTGTAAAGTTCTGTATCTCGGCAGTCGGCGCAGTCGGTAGGATCGTGATTTATTAAGCAGTTCCAACTTTAGCCCTGATTATGTTCCAAACCTGCTAGTTGACTCTCTTGACTTCGGTCATCTTTTTGTCCTGCTGCCCTTCACAATAGCTACAGTATTAATATATACAAATGAGTAAAATTGAAGTGTCTGTTTGTAATTATATTATAAAGTATTAGGAAATAATCATACACAATATAGGTTAAAAAAACAACCTTTTTTGGTAGTCGGGTAAAAAAGTACAAAAGAATATATTTTACATTTTCAATGAGAAAAAACCAGCCCGCAGCGTACCCAAAAATTCCCATGACGCTAGCCGGCAGCCGCATTGCCACGCTGTATGGCCAGGGAACACGCTGAGCCAGGTGCGCCCCGGAGCGGGGGTCATCAATTAAATTAATAGCTTTTCACTAAATACATACAAAAGTATAAAGTCAAAGTCAAAATATTTTTATTCAAAATTGGTATTTTTATCCAAACTTCTTTCTGAACGTCGGGTCTACACGATGCCTACTACCGGTTCGGGAACTAGCCCGGCGAGAAGAACCGGCGTAAGAAACTCGCGCGGGGCCATCTTTTATCAAAAAGATGTAAAATTGTTCTTTTAAAATAAAAAAGGTCTATATTGGGTCATTACATATGACATTGGCGTTTTGTAAAGAAGGAACATAAAGTCGATTTTTTTTAAACATAATATATTTATTTAATCAAAGTATATGCCAATGCTGTCTATGCACTTTTGCCATATCATAGGTAGTTCATTGATTCCTTTACTAAAAAAACAATAAAATCTTTGAAGGCGCTTTTGACTGCCCCATCGGAGTTGAATTTTTTCCCTTGCAAGAAGTTGTCCAAATTTCGAAAAAAAATGGTTATCTGTTGGAGCAAGGTCAGGGGAGTACGGTGGATGTCTTAGACATTCCAATTGAAGCTCCTCTAATTTGGTAGCCGTCTGTTGTGCAGTTTGTGGTCTAGCGTTGTCGTGAAGCAGCAGTGGCCTAGAGCGAATGACCAACCTCGGTTGTTTACGACCAAGTAGCTTTTCCATCATGATTTGCAGTTGCTGGCACTATTGCCAGCATGATGTCTATACATCTGTCGTAATCGTCTGGCACTAGTCCACTAAACGCTCACAAGTGACTTTTTTGAGTAAATTTTCGCTTGGGGCAGGCTTTGGCTGGTTCGCCAGGGTTCATCCATTGCGATGAGCGTTTCCGATTACCGTACAGGATCCACTTTTCACCACAGGTAATGGGTCGATTTAAAATCTCTTCATTATTGTGCCGGTTGAGTAATGTAACGCAGCAGTCGACGCGCGTTTGTCGGTTTGCTGCACTCAATTCATGAGATTTTCAAGCTTTTCAAGCTTTTTCATCTTCCCAATTTGCATCAAGTGGATTTAAAACAATTTTATCACTAACACCGCAGCCTGCAGCTAACTCGGACGTGGTTTGCGATGGATCCGCTTCCACAATAGCCTTCAATTCTTCATTATCAACTTTGATCTCCGGCCGTCCACGGGGCTCGTTCTGCAGGTCGAAATTTCCAGCACGAAAACGTTGGAACCAAAAACACACTGTGTTTTCTTTTGCGACACCGCCGCCATACACATCATTAATCCTTCGAGCCGTTTCTGCAGCACTGGTGCCACGGTGGAACTCGTACTCGAAAATAATACGAGATTTCAAGTTTTCCATTTTGTAACAGAGTGACAAAGAAAAAACCAAAAGAGGAAAAAACAAATGAATTACGGTTTCCAAACACAAATGCATGAGTAAATAGCTGTATAAATTTGAAATTCGAATTCCTAATCAAAGAAGATATATTTGAGATTAAAGTGGCCAGTACGACTAAACGCCAATTTCATATCTAAGGACCTAATATAACAATGTTATGACTAAAACTACATAACAAGAGTACAATAATATATGTAATTTTGAAGTAGCCTTGCAGGAGGCCACCTCATCCCCAAGGTGTGTTATCCTACTAATATTATAAATGTGAATGTTTGTAAGGATGGATGGATGCTTGTTACTCTTTCACGCAAAAACTACTAAACGGATTTTGATGTAATTTGGTATGGTAGTAGTATAGGCTCTGGATTATTAGTCCAGAAATGTACAGTATTCCAGCGGGATACCCGATTGTATATTTACGCGGGCTGAGCCGCGGGCAACAGCTAGTCATACATAAAATTATTAACTTTATAATAGGCTTTAGCACACAAACGTTCCTTAACTACTTTTTTTAATTACTTGATTGAAACATTTTGAACGCTTTCTGGGATCTTATTGTTGTGTGTGTATCGAAGTGTTGGGGGCCAGCTTGTAGATTGCCCGAACAGCTCGCATCTGCAGAACAAATATAGTATTTATATCTGCAGTATTTCCCCACAGTAGAATGCCATAGGACATTTTACTATGCAAGTAACTAAAAAATATACAAGCCTTGCTGTGTTTTCGTCTGGAAATTGTCTTATCTTACTGCAAATGCTGCTGAACTGAGTGTGTCGGCCAACCTAACAATATGAAGAATGAACCCACTAAGTTTTGCGTCTAAAGTTATACTTAAAAAGACAGCTGTACCTACTAGTTCCATACCTGTCCCATTCAATAGTACAATATAAATACAGTAACTAAGAAGAAAATACCAATTTTTTAAATATTACATTATAAAAGTACTTCAGGTTGTCTGGTCTCCGTAACACAAGTTCTTCGGATACTTTGCGCGGGGCCAGATTGTCGTGGTGTAAAGCGTCTATAGATAATATTATCCGTCCAATATCCATCCATTCTAAGAAACTTTCACAAGTAAAAAAAAAGCAATAAAGTGCTTTATATTGAGAATGTATTGTGAACGAGTTTCTAGTTAGTATATTGGGAAAACTTCGTCTTGTTCTTATTTATTCTCTTACAATGGTTCTTACAAATATTTCTCGGAAATAGGTTCCACATGAAAGACTTAACAAATGTCACTTATTAAGAGTAATAAAAACAATTTTCAAACAAATTTCAAAAGAAGAACTGAAATTTGCTAGTGGGACTACCCACTTTTGCCTAAATATTTGCTTGCTTATATTTTATTATTAATAAAATATATTGTGTTCTACTTTTATGGTAAATATCATCCAAAAATATAAGTTCTTTACCTATGAAATTGCCGTTTTGAAAAATTTAAACGAATTTTTTAAATGTATTTTTTATTTGTATTAATCGAAGTAATCACCCATGCAATCAACGCTTCTTTGCCAACGCAGTGGCAGTTTATTGATGCCCTTCTTTTAAATAAATCAGCTGGACGGGAGGCAACAAATTCTTCAAAGGCATTTTGTACTGTCTCTCGGGTATTGAATTTTTTCCCGCCAAGAAGTTATCCAAATTCTGGAAAAAGTAGTAGTCTGTAGGCGCAAGGTCTGGTGAGTAGGGCGGATGAATCACACCGGCGCTAGACCACCAAACAGTGGCCATCACTTTTCTAGGGGTAAGTTTTCGTTTAGGGCATTGTTTAGGTGCTGAACCAGGATCCAACCAACTTGCTGAGCGCTTGCGGTTATCAAACATAATCCATTTTTCATCGCAGGTAACAATGCGGTTCAAAATTCCTTCATTTGTGTGTCTGTTGAGCAGTGCAAGGCACGTCTCGACGCATACTTCGCGCTAGCGATCATTGAGTTCATGGAGCACCCATTTGTCAAGCTTTTTACCTTGCCAATTTGACGCAAATGGGCCAATATTGTTTTGACGCTAACGTCGAAAGCTGCTGCTAATTCAGCAATAGATTGTGTATCATCAGCTTCCACAATCGCCTTTAATTCGTCATTGTCGACCAAAGTTTTCTGACGACCGCGAGGTTCATTTTTCAGGTCGAAATTTCCAGAACGGAAGCGAGCAAACCAATAACAGGTGGTGCGTTGGTTTGTAGTGTTAGCTCCGTAAACGTCGTTGATGTTGCGTGCCGCTTGTGCCGCGTTGCTGCCACGACGGTACTCATATTCCATAATTACTCGAATTTTTAACGTATCCATGATGACGAAAAAGATTGAAATGCGATGAAAATGTAACACTAATCAATAAACAAATGACTACTTTTGGAAAAAGAATTCCATGTTTTTAAAATAAAATTGATTTGAAATTAGAATTCTTAGCCAAACAAAAATGATTTTTAATTTAAAATGGCCAATACTGCAGTACGGCAATTTCGTAGGAAAATACCTATTATTAAAGTACATAACAAACCGTAGCATTTCGTAGCGCGAGTCCTACGTGCCTGCTACGCCATGCCCTACGAGCGGAAGGTAGATTTTATGATAGTAATTCCAACGAATCAGACGAAATTTTACATAATTTAATTACACAATAAGTTCAAAAAATTGAATTACGAAAGTAGTAAAAACACACATTGTAGAACTATTACTTATAACCAAATATATATATTTGCGAACTGAATTATAATTTCATAAAATATATTTTTTGTTTCACTAGGCCCTCGTTCCCACGAGCGGTATTAAGTGGCCGTGACAGATAAAAAATACAGCACTGTAAATAGAAGTGAGCGCTAATATAATAGAACTGAAAATCGTGTAGAGCTCGATTTTCAGCTTTATTGTATTAGCGCAGAGTTCTATTTATAGTGCGGTTTTTTCTGTCGCGACCACAAAAACCCTCTCGTGGGAACGTAGCCTAACTGTGCAATAATATTAATAACACATTTTTAAAGGTCAAATTGCCATATTGTAGGTAGGTAGTACCTACATAGGTACAAGTAACTTCTTGCCACACAATTTTTTCAAGACTTCGTATGAATGTTCAATGTTTCGAGCATAAAGAGCCATGGATATTTCGACCCTCAGGGCTAATGGCTGAGCTGTGACCTTGAGCTAAAATAAGCTAAGCTGGCCGGTTGATTTGACTTTTGATTATTGTTATATTGTCGTGCAAACGTTTGCCAAAATCGAGTTTCGTGACTTCTGAGTGCTAAGTGTGAGTTTCTCTTTTCGCATTCGATCGTGAGCGCGTTTGGCGTTTACTAGGAATTTGTATGTGATTTGATTGGGAGATTTTGGGTATATGATCTCCTGCTCATATAAAGACGTTTAGGCAAAAAAATATATTGTCATACTCAATGAGGAAAAAACATCTCGTAATGGGTGAATCTCCGCTCAACGCAAACTCTCCCATATAAAGGATGATTTTTTTTTTCGAGTATGACAATTATTTTTTTGCCTAAACATCTATTCATAAGCACTAAATCATATGCCTAAAATATCCGTAATTGATTTTAGCGAGCCTTATATTGTTGGCGAAAGAAAAAAAACATATTATATAGCTTAAAATTGCGCAGATTCTCAGGGATAAGGCCAGATAGATTTTTCTCCCCCAAAACTCCCTGCATACTAAATTTCATGGTAATACTTGCAGCCATTTTCGAGGAACCGATTATATACATACAAGATTGTCTCATTTAAAGTATAAGATTGAAGTGTCTGTTTGTAATTTCAAATTAACAGTTTTGCTTTAAATGCATATGATAGTTTACAGTTTACACGGTACCTAGTAGGTACCTACACCAAAGATCCAAGTTTCAAGTTTTTGACTATCTGTCTACTCCGGCTAATCTCTGAAATCGGCTGGACCAATTTTGACCGGACTTATCATTAATATACGAGTAAATAATTTATCTTCCACTGGCAGAAAGCTGATTTTATAAAGAGTAGCTTAGGCTACTTTTATCTTAGGGTCCCGTTTAAAAAAAAAAAATGGTTTCCATGCCCACTAGTTCCACGCAAACTAAATGAAACAGATTGTTTGAAATATAATTACGAAGCCTCTAAAAGCTATGTAGTTACAACTTGTGATAATTTATCTAAAACAATTATTAAAGTAATGGCAAACGTGCACATACAATGTCATTTCGTATTATTTCTTTCGTAAGTATGGTTTTTACTACATCTTTACGATGTATGTAATCTTGAATCTGATTACATACCTATATGGTAAAGAATTTGGTACTAGATTATGTTATACAATTATTTTCAAGAATGAGTAATCTTGGGTTTTAAAGCTTTATCTACGTTTCACTAGTGGTCGAAATTCGACGACAATTCATTTTTACATTTTTAATTTTCAAACTTTTTTGGGTTGCCTTTTGTCTCTTAAATACGTAATAAAAATATGTAAATGTTGTCTATGGAACGTGAAAATAAGATTGACAATTGACATTTGTGTCAAACCAACATGGTCTACTGCTATTATAGAAATGCACGGTAGTGTGAGTTTTTTAATCTGAGGTAGTGTGTGTAACTTAATTTTTATTAATTCTATGCATTTTTTAATCATTAACAAAAATATTACACATTCTTCTGCATAAACTTTAATTTAACGGCGAAATTTCATACTCCTCCAGTTGCACAATTCTCGTGATACTGTACTGAATTTTAAAGGACGTTAATATATATATAATATATAACGATAACGAAATGTCTCACTACTAAAGAGTAATACGATAAAGTAATTTAGATTAATGAAGTCCTCACTACGAACTGTTTAAAAATTACGATTACGCCGCACGCAACCTCTCCATAACTGTCAATTTGAATAGTTAATTTTATTGTGCGCATTGGCCTATTTTTACCAAACGAAAATTAAGCCGCAACCTGTAAGTGATTTTGTCGTGATTAATCGACCCGCTCTTTACCCGACTTCGGCGGAGCCAAAAGGAAGGATAATGGTTTTGACAGTATATGTATGTATGTATGTTTATCTGTTCCATCGTAATTCGTTGCGCCCAAACTAAATATATATATAATATATAACGATAACGAAATGTCTCACTACTAAAGAGTAATACGATAAAGTAATTTAGATTAATGAAGTCCTCACTACGAACTGTTTAAAAATTACGATTACGCCGCACGCAACCTCTCCATAACTGTCAATTTGAATAGTTAATTTTACTGTGCGCATTGGCCTATTTTTACCAAACGAAAATTAAGCCGCAACCTGTAAGTGATTTTGTCGTGATTAATCGACCCGCTCTTTACCCGACTTCGGCGGAGCCAAAAGGAAGGATAATGGTTTTGACAGTATATGTATGTATGTATGTTTATCTGTTCCATCGTAATTCGTTGCGCCCAAACTACTGATCCGATTTAAATGATTGAGGTGTCCAATAGATTCGTAATAATGGCCCGGGTAATATATGTTATATGATTTGCTTAGTCTGCTATATATATTGAAGTTTTTAATTTTTAGCCAACGAACGTATAATAAACCCTACAAGTACGTTTGATTCTAATTCAGTGGCATGCAAAAGCTTTTATTTCACACGATTCTGACAAAACTCGCGACCCGCGGGCTTTTGACACGATTACGATAATACCCGCGACCCGCGAAAAGTCGCATTTGAGTTGGTTCGGATTGATGTCAACAGTATTCGCAGGTAATGAACTGAGCCCTCGAATATAATGACGTGTGTCGAGCCACTTCTTGTTTTCATTATCCGGGGCGGGGGCGGGAATGCGCAGCGCGGGCGGCGCCGGCAGTCCGCCCGCGCCGCCCGCCCGACACGCACGTCGCCACTGAAAAAAATTATAAAAAAAATAATGTGTTGTGCTGTGGCTTAAGCTGTGGATAATTTGTGGCCGCGATTGAATATAATCGGTGAGTTGAGGTGCGGAGTTACGAGTTTGCGTTAACAGATGGCGCTAGAACGCCGCGTCAGTATTGCAGTTGTACTCGCGAACGTTATATAAGGTTATACTTGTATCCCATTGTTAATAAAATATTTAAACCACTGATACGCTAATCGAAGATGCTGTCTTTGTCTGATACGTTGGAAAAGCCACTCGACAGACCAAGACAGCAATATAGATCCGTGGTGTAAATATTTTTATTCATAAGGGGCATTCTACAATTGAACGTGTTTCTGAGTCGATATTCCAAAAGATATTAGTATGTTGCCTCGTATGTGTTAGGAGAGTTCTGTTTTGTGTATATAGTGTGCCCGGTATTCGTCAATAAACATGTAAAACAGAAGTTTTATTTGTCCTATGAATAATTGAAGGCGCGTGACTTTGAAATACAAACAGTTGTTCACGTAGGCATGTGTAATGTGTACACGTACCTATTACTTATGTATTGCGCCGATATCTATACAACCCGTACATATGAGTACGTACACATGAGCCACGATTGGTATAAAACTCGCGAAAATAATTGAAATATTCTATGTAAGTACTAGGTATGTTAGACGACCTCTGTGGCTCAGTGGTTAGCGCGTTGGCGCTCAAGCCGATGGTCGCACGTTCGATTACCGCCGTATATTATTCCTGGGTCATGGATATGTATAAAATATGTTATGTGTAAAAGTATCAAACATATTTCCGTTGTCTGGTACCTGTAGCACAAGTTTTTCGGATACTTAACACGGGGCCAGATTGACGTGGTGTGAAGCGTCCATAGATATTATTTATTATGTAAGATGATAGGAATTAGGATATACTTTATGTCGTACGACAATAATGTATGCCATATCGGGGGGCTTAGACAAGGCGACCTCGCTAATTACGATGACGAAGTAAGATAGAAAATCAAAATGTATAATAGTATTGACTTATCGAACGTTGTGTTCCTTAAATTTTCAATTTCGAAGTTCGTCACTGTAATTGACGATGGCATGTCGGCTAATGCCCTGTGATTGTAGACATCGTGATATGGCTAGTTTTGACGCGACCGCGTTCAAAAGATTTTTATTTAGTTATGTTTATTTGTACGTCAAAAAAAGTAATAACAATTTAAAATGAATCCTAATGGAATGTTAAATTACGCTTAAGTCTGTCGACTGGGGCAAAAAACTTTCGGAGTCCCTAGAAATTCCCGTTTTTAATTAAAGGACTTATACAAATTGTGTCGACCCACAAACTGACAGAGTCCTGTTTTCTTTGTAATTGGAATGGGGACGAGAGCCACTTAGGAATAATTCTCTGACCGGACAGTACTTTCAGTCAGGCCAAGGCTTTTATTTTTTAGAATTTTTACTGGAAAGAACACAAAAATAATTCACCCAATTATAACGTTTTTAAATATAAAATAACCTGACCAACGACCAACTGTCGTGTCACGACATGTCTAAGGAGGGACCCGTAACTATCAACTCGTAATTGGTTTTTTTTTCAAATTACTTTAAAAGTTACTGTCCGATTTCATTCGAAATAATGTAACTATTCAATATTTTGTCTATTTTATATTCATAATTGCTGAAGTTATCAAGGGTGGACAGACGGACGGACAGAGCGAAACTATATGGGTATCTTGACTACAAGATATATACAAGATATCCTTTTTAGGGCTCCGTAGTAACTATACTACGGAGCCCTAAAAAGGATATGATACAAATCAACATACGATACATAATATTTTTTCCCCTTTCTTTGTGTAAACGATGACGCGTTTTTTTGAAACGTCAGAACGTTGACGACTTTGCTGATATTTTTGATAGTTTGAGCGAAAAGAAGGTGTGAAGGTGTTTAAATAATGCCATTTCTGATCAGGGCAAGACCACACTCGGCAACAATCCCCCTCTACATCGTCAATCCGGCCCCGTGGTAAGTTCTCGAAGAACTTGTGTTACGGGTACCAGACAACGGAAATATATATTACCTAAATACTTTTATACTATACATATATTTAAGACTTTTATTATATTTAATACACGACCCAGGAACACAGAAAACTACGTTTTTGTTCCTTTGGTGGGATTCGAACCCACGATCTCCGGCTTGAGCACTGACGCGCTCAATCACTGAGCCACAGAGGTTTTCAGTATTTCATGAAAATCGATAGAGCATACATGAAATATTAAAATATATTCGTAAATTAAATATTGTTATTTTACTACTAATTTGAATGCACTCATTCTAACACAATCTCACTCAATGTGAAAAAAAAAATCTCGTCCTAGCACTCAATTAGAAGGGGAATCTAAAATAATACCAATCTGTAAATTCATTGGAGTGAATGTCAAGATACATAATACTAATCTAAATTACTAATTACTTGATCAACTTTGTAAACAATCGAATTACAATATCAATGTCGACTGTTTTGTTAGTAGTTTTGATAAACATATCAAATGCTTGAAATATATTGATATAATATCCGTTTCAATGCCGGATTTGAACTTGAAATACTTTTGACCTAGCATATTTTGGCTATTTGAAGATCTTAATGCCGAATTTGAACTTATGAGCCTAAATACTTGTGAATATCATAATGCCAGTGATTTGATCACCATCAACTAGTAACGTCCCCAAAATTAGAGCGTAGCCTGTTCAGTGTTCAATGTGAGAACTGTGAAGTATTGTGAATTATTGTAGCCACCCACGCAAGCCTACTACAGGTTGGCAGAAATTATATTCATTTACGATTTATATTTACTGTCTATACTCTATACATAATATTATAAATAGGAAAGATTTGTTTGTTTGTTTGCATTGAATTGGCTCCGAAACTACTGGACCGATTTTGTCGAAATTTGGCACAGATATAGAGTAGACCACTGGGTTGGACATATACTACTTTTTAACGCGGCAAAATGTACGGTTTCGACTAGATTATAGAGTATATTATTATAAAACAAACGAAAATATGGTGACCTGCAGGACAGGCCAAGCCTAGTGCTGGTACCAACGTAACATATTGTGTTACATACTTGCTTTTGCCCGCGGCTCCGCCCGCACTATACACACTATCCCACGGGAACACTACTATTACGGGATAAAAAGCCCATGTGCTAATCCAGAGCTTTAACTGCTACCATACCAAATTTCATCAATATCCGTTCAGTAATCCATCCATACAATCCAAATTCCATATATCCATACATCTATCCATCCTCACAAACTTTCACATTTATAATATTAGTAGGAATATAGTTACAAGTGATTAACTACGCTTTTATTAAACTTCATTGTATTTGTATGATTCAAGTATCTCGTTAAAATTCTGAGACTAATCCGTTTTGTAGTTTTCGCGTGAAAGAGTAACAAACATCCATCTATCCATACATCTGTCCATCCTCAAAAACTTTCCATTTTTTATTATATTAGTAGGATTATAGTTACAAGTGAAAAACTACACTTTTATTAAACTTCATTGTATTTGTATGATTCAAGTATCTCGTTAAAATTCTGAGACTCGCCCACCGAGTGAAAAAATTCGAATGTGTGTAGTTTCACACATGTGCTACGTGAATGTAATTTTTAATCCTATTGTAATAAAGACGAGTTTCCTTTAACACGTCGTCGTCGACGGTGCGTGTTTGGATATAATGAACCTCATTACAGTAAAAATGTGTATGAAAGGAAGTTATCGAGTTTTTTTTGGTTCACTCAGACTTGTTATACCTACGTCCTTTTTTTTACTTGGGTAAATCCTTTGTGGATCCCCGGCGGACTGGGGACGTCGGCCGGGGTATGTGGTACTCTCCCGGGGGTGAGGAACGCACCCGGGGATACCGCACTAAAACCCACAGGCACAGGGGCGACACTCTACAAATAATAATACCTGTACGATGCAAATCGTACATCATGCATTTTTAGGTTTAAGGCATCAGCGGTTTGTGACACGCGCATAATTAATTAATTATTAAATATAATTTAGTACGTTCAGATCAATGAAGGCGATCGCGCGTGCTCGCACACCGGGTCATTTGATCATATCAAGGATCAATAAATCAGTTTATTTTTATTGTTCGTAACTCCAGTTTCATTTCATCTCTTTCAAGTAAAAGTGTGTAAAGTTGATCAAGGACGCTACAATATCTAATAATATATAATAATTAATAATAATATAATAATACACCGAAATAATGTTCAACGATGCGTCAGATAAATGTATCATAAATAAATATAATGGAATAATATTGTTAATTATGTCAATTGTACGAAACGACCAACTGTGAGCCCCGTGAACTAAAGTCCTGGCTTGAAAAAATTCACGCAACGCTCGTCGCGCGCACCCTCCGCTTGCGTCTAGCCGCGAACACATAGATGCAAGCTGTCATTAATGTAAGTCTATTGAATGATGGTTCCTTATGTTAGTATTATTATATATTCTTTGCCCAAGGTGCCTCTTCCTCCGCTTGGTGCTGGGCCGCCCGGCCCCGCCTTGGTGATAACAGCAGCGGCCATACGCGTACGTCCTACAGATGTTGTAATCCTTGTTTGTCTAGACACAAAAGAATCGAAAGGGAAAATGTTTTGGATTTATATTTGGTGAATGTACGACTGTACCAATATTGTTGAGTTTAGCTAGCTTAGTTAGCTTGTAAGGGGCATACTTTATGTTTCCTTCCGGGTTAAGAGAAAATTTGTGTGACACAGGCCATTTACCCATGGCCCATATGGCCCAATCTGACAATATACTCATTTAGTAAGCTATTTTTTAGGGTTCCGTACCCAAAGGATAAAAAGGAAGCGAACTGAGAGTAATAGGATCCCTATTACTGAGACTTCGCTGTTTGTCCGTCCGTCTGTCACCAGGCTGTATCTCACGTACCGTGATAGCCAGACAGTTGAAATTTTCACAGATAATGTATTTTTGTTGCCGCTATAAGAACAAACACCTACTCAAAGAGACTAATATCAATATTCAAGAACAACAGACAACAAAAGTGGTTTTTTTTTGCCGTTTTCTACTAAATCTTCGCGCGCGAAGATTTAGTAGAAAGTCCGACTCGCACTTCGTTTTCTTAAAACGCAGAACAGACATTCTTACCTAGTAGTAGTTTAATCGGTTCCAAAAAGAAGTTCTATTAAAGCGAGAAAGCCTGTCACAGGTTCTCTTACCTTTTATCTGTTCCCAGACGGAGAATGTTTAGGAGTTTTAATTAAATTTGCCTGTCTGGCGCATCTAGATCACAGTCAGATGCACACAGTTTAGGTTTCTATTAGGAGATCTCGCAAATGCCTCGTAAAAGTCTTATTGTGGTTCAGTTCAGTTTTTACGTTGGAAGTTGGAATCCTATTCCTATCCTATTAGGCTAGATTCTGAAACGGACAATTTACAATACTATCACCCGGTTTCTGAAAGGCAAATCAACGCCAAAATTAACTAATCAGCGATCAAATCTCTTGTCAGGTATAAATTGAGTTGCAAAAAGCTTGATCAGTCGTTTGATTTAATCAACGTGTTAGTTAACGAAACTAATAGCAAGCCCATGGTCAAACCACATGTCAAACGCTGTCTTTCGGTCTTCTATTTAAGGCGTAAATGAGTCACGTCAAGATGATCCATGATTAGTAAATTTTTCACTAATTAGCGTTTTAGAAACGAAAATTGATTTAACAACTCTGTTAACTCGACATACGTATTAGTTCATAAACTATTTGATTAGCCTTTCAGAAACCGGCTGCAATCTGCTTAGAAATGTAAATTAAAGTGTTCGACTTGGGGGTCCGAAGTCCGAATTTACATTTTCATACAGATTTAATTATGACGCGTAATTTTTTTTATTACGCTCAAAGTTCTTCCTTGCTAAATATAGAACAAAATTGTAATTATTCAAAACCAAAGTATCGATAAAGATCCTCAAAAAACAATATTGCAAATCCAAAAAAAGTCTATAAATAGATTTCAGTTCTCATGATAACGAGTCATTAATGACGTCTACTAAAAGAGAGTATGAATTTAATTTTACATAATTTATTATTATGAGCACCAAGTAATAGAATAATTTATAGTATCTTCTTCAATTTTGCCTCAATTGTCGTCTAGCGCATGCTACTCACGATCTTATAAAATTATGTTGATTAGCATTTCATCTCGCGTATCTTTATAAAGCCTACAATTACCTACAATAGCATTATTAATTTTTCTGGAACAAAAATTTACTGAATATTTACATTTTCTTTTTCGACGCGACGGATAATAATTTTGCCTTTTATCTAGAAATTATGTTCCCTTTGTGTGAGTGGCAGAGTGGCAAGCTATCTAAAAAGCTGCGTCTTTTTTCTAAGTTGGCCGTTGAAGATTTGTAATGTAATTATAAAATACTGTTACTTGTAGTTTTAAGGGTCAATTCACACTGCAGCGATATGCGATGCGACGCGGCGCTACATTTTGAAGTTAGCTATTTAAAATTGAACTTTATTCACTACACAAAAAGATAACTTGACATTGACGAACTCTTGCAATGAAACGCAAAAAGCGGCAACAGAAATAATGTCGTGTGTGAAAATTTTAATTGTCTAGCCAATAACCATCTCCAGACACGTCACGAGACAGCCTGGTGACAGATGGACGGAAGGACGGACAGATAGATAGACTGTGAAGTCACAGTAATATGAACTTTTTACCATTTGGGTACGAAACCCTAACGTCAATAGGAAACGTTTTTACTATGAACGTAGGTAAAAGTTTTATCAGTTTTACCATGACTAATACGCGAGTAATAATCGCGAATTTGACGACCTCTGTGGCTCAGTGGATAGCGCGTTGCTACTCAAGCCGGAGGTTGCGGGTTCGAATCCCGCCAGGGAGAAAAAAGTTTTCTGCGTTCCTGAGTCATAAATGTGTATTAAATAGTAAAAACCTAAAATAAGCAAAGTATAAAAAGCATTAAATATATTTCCGCTGTCTTACATTCTTCTAGAACTTATCACGGGACCAGATTGACGTGGTGTGATGTCTATAGATATAATTATTATTAATCGCGTGAACAGAAGACATCAATATCAGTTTAGTAGATAAAAATGAACAAATTCACTTACTGGTTTTTATATCAGGCTCACGATTTCTCTCTTGGGTATAATGAGCGGTACTATTAAAGAGTCTAGACGTAATCTAGCCGTCGCTTTAGCTGGAACTGTGTGGGTATATTGTTTTAGTATGATGACCAACTCCAGGTGTTGTCTTGTTATATTAATATTACCGAACCTTCTACACTTTTCTAATAGTGAACATGCAGTTGTTTTAAATTAGCAAAATTCGATTCTCTTTTCCGAAAGGCAACATAAATATGGATCGAAGAATGCAAAAAGTACAGTAATACGTTGCTAAATTAAAAAGACTAAAAAGAACATTTTTTGTTACGAGAATGATATAAATACGCAGTATTTAAGTTAATGAAATCAATTTTGTATTTATCTTCATACATTTTCAACTGCTGTGACATACTCGTGCATAATATTTTGCACAGAGCGTTTGTAATGGTCTCCAGCGATCTCACTTATGTGATGACTGTATTTTGTCAAAGGTTGATAGTAGATATGCTATTGCATCGAAAAGCCAATAAAAATAACTATGCATGTTCCCTATTATTCCGTTTTTAAGGTTACCCTCCATAAATTACAGAATTATACGATTAAATTTCTGTAATCACAATTAATCTGTACTAGCTATAATATGGCAACATTAGTTATTGGTCTTAAGGTGGGACCACACTAAGCGGCAGCGGAGCGACGTCCCTACTAGAAATAGTGCAATGAAGTGCCGCGTCGCGTAGTTCCGCTGCCACGTAGTTACGTTTAGTGCGGCCCCACCTTTAACATAATATAAATCGAGCTATGCCAACGTTCAATGTCATGACACTAGTAAGTTAAAAGATGGCTATAAAATTTGGCTACGTCAGCACGAATTTCCTTGATATCTTTACGCTAAAAGGAAAGTGCGTCAAGGATTTATATACGTATAATAAAGTGCATTTGCAAGTTGCCAAGTTGGTTGATACCGCTGTTGGCAACAGTCAGCGCGGTCGCTGTGTATACTGTAGGTATACATAAAGTTCACAGCTGTATTGAACTTATTAACGAAATTTCCCTAACTCCGATATTTAAATTGGTGAAAAATGCGAGAATCTTATTAGTCACCATCATTCATCGTCCGATCATTCGTCTGACAATTTATGTATGAGTGTGTATTTGTATCTTCCATTGTTATTATTTTGTCAATTTACGGCTTATTTATTATTTACGTACCGATTTTCTACGACAGTAATGATATCGAAGTAGAATTTTATAAAATATTCGGTCACATTGTTTCTTGTCGTCATAAATCATAATTTGAATATGATTTCTGAGATGAATGAAGGCCCACGAAATAAATATTATTTATCAGCTCACAAAAAGTATATTAACATTTTACATAGAAAATTATTTTACAAGTAAATAGGTCGATATATACCGTAATAATATTATGTATTATTGGAAAATATTGACTGCAGTTTACTCGCTGCCAAACCATAAAGTTGCCAGTTCCAGCCAAACTTGTACCACAATGTAGCGATGTATTTTTTGTAATATTATTGTAAATATTGACCTCTGAATACTAAATATAGAAAAGACGTGATTTTATTTCCCTTAGAATACTAATAAAGAGAGACATTCCGATTCTGAAAAACGACTTTAAAATAAACACACACTGGCACATTATGTAAACTAATGGAGGGTCAAGTTAAGCTCACAACTCGCTACCGATTCGCTACCGACTCGCTCGCCGCAACCAAATACTATGAATTTTAAAATAGAGTGCTTTATGTCGCAGTGCTATCGATTTGTATGCTAGTGGCTTGGAAGTGGAAGTTTTTTCAGTCAAATAATTGGTTGTGTGATTATTTCCTGTTACAAGACAGTCATAAGTTTTAGTTTTGAAATCAGTAATATAATATGTAATTTCACTCTAAGTCTTATGTGTGAGCTGTGAGCCTTTAGGTAAAATATAATGTTAAATAATGGCATAGACTTATTTGTATACTAATTTGGACACGAAAAATATAGATAAGTTGAGTGTCTTAAAATTTAATAGGAATAATTTGGAATCAAATCTAGCAAATAAAATACGTCTAAGATAAAGTTAAAACGATATAGCGCCATTCAGAGTGAATTTTGCGGTGGTATTTATAATGTTATGTATAATTTTGTTTCAGGTAAGCGCCCGAAGTTTCGATAAGATCAGCAAAATTTCATTTATCCCCGTAATCTGGAGTATGCGGAGCTCGTAGCGGCCCGCGTAGCATCGTAGCTGAACTCGTAGTCGCCTCGTAGAAGTGCTACGTCACGTAGAACAAAAGGTAACTTCAAAGCTTTTGTCGTGGAGCGCGCTAAACCTTTTAATTGTTTAAATTACTTTGCTGTTTAACTTAGAAGTAAGGGCTTTAATGGTTATAGGTTTGTTATAATCATCAGCCGTTCTCGGAACATTGAATTTGTGATTAAAATCTGGTCTACGGCTTTTACGACAAAACTTACAGATATAGTCGAGAGGCATTATATATTCAAAATCCTTTTCATGTTTCCGGTTATGTGTAATGTTTGTATATTCAACATTAAACATCTGTTTTGTTTCCTCGTAAACGAAGCCTAATGTGACATCTAAACTTTCTAAGTTACGAACAAGAACCTTTAATCTAAATGTAATTGTAAATGGAAGGCGTTTAGCTGACAGCGACAGGAGTTTCGAAATGCATTAGAGAGATGTCTCGACCGCCCCCGCCACCCGCCCTCGCCCCCGCCCAGGCTTAGCGTAGGATTTGCGTTATTACATTTGCTGATTGTGAGCGCTACCTTTGCCGGATTTGTGTTGTTATGGTGTTTTTGTGCAAATAGAGTTAGCATCATCAGCGTTTATGAAACACTTTTTTGATGTGAAAAATGTTTGGCGTGTTAGACTGTGACTGTTGACGTAAAGGACGTGAACGCGTCGCCACGAATATTAAAAATAACTATGCTATTCCATAGGTCTCTATTTATATCTATGTAATTAATAAATTTATCTGCGCAATTACGTAATGATACAATATGTAATTTGAGAAATATTTGTTTTAAATCAGTGCTCGTGAATGTACACGCGTCTACACAAATTGTTTTGCTGTCTATACTAGTCTATATACTAATATTATGAAGAGAAAAGATTTGTTTGTTTGTATGTTTGCATTAAATTGGCTCCGAAACTACTGTACCGATTTTGATGTAAATGAGCACAGATATAGAGCAGACCACGGGGGAATAGGCAAAATTTTATCACGGTAAAATATACGGTTCCGACGGGATTTTTTTACCTCAACGTCGCTTAAAAAATCTAGTGAAAATCAATTTTTTTTATAAATGTATAATAGCTCCCCACACCGATTTCGGTGACGGTGGCCGGTTTCATTGAAACCAGGCTAGCCACGCAGGAGTTATTTTTATAGTGCCCAAGTGTGTGCGCAGTACACAAGAGCACTCTTCCTTTACTCTCGAGACCCAGTGGGACGGACAGACCGACACGACTGCCGAGAGATCAGGCGCAGGTCCGACTTTTTACATGCCCATCCGACGCATGGATCATCTTTCTTGTCAGACAATCAGGTGATCAGCTTGCATTGTCCTAACCAATCTTGGAAACAACATTTTTTGCTGTTCCAATGCGGGAATCAAACCCACGTCCTCCGAGTCGAGAGCCAAGCTCTAAACCACTGGACCACGGATGCTGTTAAATATATACAGTTGTTATGAGGTGAAATCAATAACCAAGTTCCCTTGCACGAACCACGAACCACGTCCTAGTTTCCGCGTCTGAAGAGCTCTCCAACTGCGAAGCTCCTTACACCCAGCATGTGAATTAATTCGGTATAAAAACTCTCGTAAGACCGTGTGCATAATTGATAAGTGCAGAAGTTGAACTCGTGAAGTGGTTGCCATTGAGGGGATTAACTTCGAAACAGAGAAGAGATTCACTTACAAGTTGAAAAAGCTATTTTTTTACTCTCCGAAATCTTTTCTGAGTTGTGACTACTATTTAGAACAAAACTAGCTGACAAAAATGTTTGAAAAAAGATTTGTTAGAGACCAGATGTTGCGCGCGACTTCGTGCGCGCATTTTTCCGCGATAAAAAGTAGCCTATGTCCTTCCCATTGGTAAACTCTATATCTCTTTATATAATTACTAATATAAATTTTTTATTAATATATTTTCATATACATCGGTCCTGTAGTTTCGCAGCAAAATAAATGCAAACAAACAAACAAACTTTTCCTCTTTATCAAATAAAATAAAAAATATTATAGTATATAGTATAGATGACACCGTGTATGAACTAATTTCCTGTAAACATTTTTTTACGTTTAATTGGTTATTTCGTTTTTTTTTATTTACGGAAAAAAAAAACAAAAGTTCTTCTTCTTCATATACATTTAATCCAGAGTAGTGATTCAGTGATTAAAATATCGTGGTGTGTCGTGAAAACAGAAAAGCTTTTTAAGGTTTAAATTTTAAATTAATATCCATTTTCAAAACAGCGATCCAACGGGCGCGTCGCAATGTTTATTTTACCAATACATCAAAGCTGAATGAACATAAATTTTATACTGTCAGCTTTTTACTTTATTGTTTCAAGAAATTCATGTGGATTTTAGTGAGGAAACGTTTCATTCGTGTATCATTTAATGGTCATAAAAGTATAAATTATATGTTTAATATACAATAAATTGTACTGAAATAAAACTTGAAGTAAAATCAGTGTTTATAACAAAAAACAAACGCCGCTTTCACACTTTTTAAGCCTTCTTCATTGATAAGTGTAAAGACGCTGCCGTAGGCTTGAATAACAGCTCTTGTAGAGCTTATTCTCCATCCATAGGTGAAGAAAATTGTGTGTTAACGTTAATTCCTATATATACTATTATAAATCTGAAAGTTTGTGAGGACGGATGGATGGATGTTTGTTACTCTTTTACACAAAAACTGCTTAACGGATTTTGAATAACTTGTGATATGCTACTACTAGTTTATGCTCTGGATTAACTGGGCTACTTTTTATCCCAAAAAGGTATAGTTAGTGTTCCCGTGGGACGCTGTATTAACCCAGGCGAAATACTTGCAATATTGCCATTATGTAAAAATATGAACATCCATTATACTGCTAATAATGAACGTATGTTATTGGAGCAATCTGACTATTTCCAGATCACGTTATTGTGTTAACTTTTGTTCGGGGTTCATTTGTAATTTCCCAACTAAACCAATTATTCGGTAATGACTACGGATATCCATTTACAAGGTAATGAGACCAGCTCTACCAGATTCCAGGCTTATTTAAATTGCTAGAGTCTGATATTATAAACTATATGTAGAGTTTGAGATCGGGCCGTTGAGGCACAATATTAATGTATTCAATGACATTATCTTGTGATGAAAGTTTGATGTTAGTTTGAAAAATTAATAACGAAGACAATTTTCATCGAGTAAATTGTAGATGAAAATTTATAAAATTATAATATTTACAGAACACAAACTCAGTTGAAAAATACTATCATTAATGCAAATGACGGTTTTGCCGCTGCAGGACAATTTCGGACAGAAATATTTTATTATTTTTGATGTAAAACTTTAGGGACAATGAGAGTGAAATATAGGATATAACACCATCGATGTAATGCCATCTGTCATAAGCTACTTATAGTTCTTACATAACAACTGATTTTTGATATTATGAACAATTGATTAACTGATTGAAAACAACAAATTTCTATAACAAGGCTCAATACACAAATGGCGCGATGTGTTCAAATTTTAGTTTTCTATTCTTTCTTTATGTACATTACTTAAAGAAAGAGCTTTATGCACGATGGGAGTATTTTCGGATTTTAAATGATGGATGAAATTTCACTTCTGCCACGTGTACTCTGTACACGTCATGTTTTCTATTTCATTAAAAAAATATGTTAAGTTTTTAATTTGTTTTAATAAGCTGCAAGACACGTGCAGTTTTCAATGTGTAACTCTAGTGTAGCGAGTTTGCATACTAATGCACTCGTTTGCCGGCAGAACTCTATCGTGTAATAAACTTTGGAAACAATGCGTTCTGCGACACGTACACGACTACGTAGAGCTCTACGAAGCACAGACGTTCGTAGCCCTCCGTAGGCCACATGCTACGAACTCGGAGCATTTCGGAGGACACGTAGCACCGTGCTACGCGGTTGAAATAATGTCTTAAATAGGCTTTAGTTCCTCTAAACGGTTGCCGTGCATGTTGCAACGGAATAGCTCCGACCAGCTGCAGTTGTATAGGGCTGTGCAACCTTTTTTCAATTTGTTTTTTTTTTACCATTCTTTTTACCCGACTGCGCCAGAAGAGGGTTTTGTTTTTCGAGTGTATATATATATATATATATAGATACTTTCTTTGGAACACTCGAGAGCCTTAACAGCTTGTCCCATTTGAGCTCTAGAGGTATCATTAGATTCGTCTTAGTCGTAACACTTGCTAAAACAAATTTATTTGGCGCAGTCGGGTTTTTGTATTTCATTTCTACTATAGGTATTTGACAAAAAATCGATTTTAATATGTTTCTCAAAGCACGTCCACCTTTAATTTTCTTAACAACTTTTTTCCTAGTATAATGTTATATCCTATGTATAGTTCAAAGACGTCTTTGATCGTTTTATAAAAAGATCCAAGGTATTTACAATTATCTGCTTGGTGAAAGGCGACGCGGCGGGGTCGTTGCCCTATTTATTCGCTACACCGTACACCGCGGTCGGCTAAACCCGTAAACACAAGTGCTTTTTATGTCAACATTTAAATGATGTTTGAACATAATACATATCATTAAATGTTTCTTTTCATTTGAATAGTTTTGTTTGAAATGGTATAATTTTAAATTTCATTTTAAATGAGCTTCTAGCTTGATTTAATATTTGTATTTGCAGTCGGGTAACAGAAGTTTAACTACTTTTAAGAGTTGCGTCAACTTTAGGCATAAGAAAACCAAATAAGTACTGTAGAATACTTTGAAAAGGATTGGGTGTTTCTAACTGTCTGTTTAAAAATGTGGCGACCACATACCAAATCTATTAGATAGTACAATTTTCATTTACATTTCATTTTCCTTAATTATTTTTATTCCGATTCATGGATCTATGAATATTGGAGACAACCAATAAATTTTTGATCATATTTTATATGAATATACGTTAAAATTAATTATAATTTTTTTTAAAGTTTGAGTATTTACCCCATCTCCTGCAGGTATGTGACCAATAATAATAATATCTATGGACGCCTCACACCACGTCAATCTGGCCCCGTGCTAAATATCCGAAGAACTTGTGTTACAGGTACCAGAAAACGGGAAGTATATTTAATACTTTTATACTGTACATATATTGTAAGATTTTTATTATATTATACACATTTAATACACATCCATGACCCACGAACACAAAAAAACTTTTTGTTCCTTCGGTGGGATTCGAACCCGCGATCCCCAGCTTGAGCACAAACGCGCTGAACCACTGAGCCACAGAGGTCGCCCTATGCCGTTGTAATCCAGATGCAATTACGCTTGCTTAAATTTGATTTTTAGTCGCTGTGACTAATTGTTCCATAGTAAAATTTCCCATGTCCTTTACCATTGTAAATGATACAATTCTGTATTTATTTATACAAAGAATATTATTTCTGTTAAATAATATGCTTCTGTCATCGGCAACATAATTAATCAACTTATTAAATCAAGTAAACAAGATAACAGTCCAACAGAACATGATTCTTTTGTCAAAGTTCTCATCTCATCACATGTTTAATTTAGTGACGAGCTGGTGCCCGCAACTTCGTTTGCGTGGAGCTAACCGGAAATCGAAATCTATTTCATTTTAAACGGAACCCTAAAAGTAGCCTAAGTTACTTCTTATAACATCAGTTATCAGCCAGTGAAAATCCGGTCAAAATTGGTCTAGCCGTTTCAGAGATTAGCCGGAACAAACAGACAGGCAGACAGACTGACAGGCAAACAAAGATTTTTTGGTGTAAGTACGGTACCCACATACTTGATAGCATACCAACATACGTATATACTATCATATGCATTTACTGAAAAGCTGTTAATTTAAAATTACAAACAGACATTTCAATTTTATTTATTTGTATAGAAGACTTAGGCAACGGCAATAAAAGAAGTTACCACACTTCAACGTGGTCTGGCATTTGGACATTTTCCATGTGATCTCACGCCGTAACACGACGTGCACACAATCAGCGTGGTAATCGCACGTGCGACGCGTGTTGTACCCACTTAACGACCTCCCTCCCTGCCGCGTACCCCGCGCTGTTACGGGAATTCTACCTTCATACATAGGGAATGTTCGCTCTAAGGCTCAACTCACATTGGCGCACAGTCGAAGCGACGCGACGCGTCATGATTTTGAAGAATAACGCGCGTCGCGTTTAGCGCCATCTAGCGTAGTAGTAAGCCGGCGTTTGGACGCGGCACTGCAACCGAGTAAAGCGCGCCGATGCACGTCTACGCTGAACGCGCCATACTTCCAAAATACAAATTTGTGCGCTAATGTAAAAATATACATGAATACTTAGTCTGGCCATAAATACTGTTACAATTAAAAATAAACAATTCATCATTTTTTTATGTATGTTCATTGAGTTTTCTCATTTTGGCGCCAATACATTGCAAAATATTTTGCGATATTAAAATGGAGTGGGTGGTAAAGAGAACCGAATCGCTGTGATTGCATTACACAAAGTAGGTATGGAGCCAACTGCAATATTTAAAACTCTCCATACGCTTGGTATTAGTAAAATGTTTGTGTACCGGGCTATTAATAGGTACAATGAGACCTCCTCTGTTTGTGACAGAAAAGATCTGTCCGTCCACGTAGTGTTCGTACGAAAAAGGTGGTCAAAGCAGTAAGGGAAAGAATTCTAAGAAATCCTGTCCGAAAGCAAAAGATTTATATTCTCGGGAGATAAAGATAGCACCTAGAACCATGTCGCGTATTTTAAAAGATGACTTAGGACTTGCAGCCTATAAGAGACGTACTGGTCATTTCTTAACTGATAATTTAAAAAAGAATAGGGTGGTTAAATGGAAACAACTACTGAAGCGGTACGCAAAGGGAGGTCACAGAAAAATTTTGTTTACGGATGAGAATTTTTTTACAATTGAGCAACATTTTAACAAACAAAATGACCGTATTTATGCACAACGCTCTAAGGAAGCTTCCCAATTAGTCGACAGAGTGCAACGTTGCCCACGTTTTACTTCTACTATCCGACTTCAGTGATGGTTTGGTGGGGTATTAGCCATGAAGGAGTGACTAGCAATACTTTTGTGAAAAAGGTATCAAAACATCGGCACAAGTGTATCAAGATACCATTGATTCGAGAAGGTAGTGAAGGCCCTTAACAACACCATGTTCAATAACCAAGAATGGTCCTTCCAGCAAGACTCGGCGCCGGGTTATAAAGCTCGGTCTACGCAGTCTTGGTTGGAAACGAACGTTTCGGTCTTCATCAGAGCTGAAGACTGGCCGTCGTCTAGTCCCGATCTTAATCCGCTGGATTATGATTTATGCTCAGTTTTAGAGAGTACGGCTTGCTCTAAACGCCATGATAATTTGGAGTCCCTAAAACAATCCGTACGATTGGCAGTGAAGAATTTTTACATGGAAAGAGTGCGTGCTTCTATTGATAACTGGCCTCAACGTTTAAAGGACTGTATTGCAGCCAATGGAGACCACTTCGAAAGAGCTTTATATATTTTAAATTGTTTTATATTTATGTATTAAACTAACACACTGTAAAAGTAATAAATGTTATTTGCAATAGATTTTTTTTTTATTTGTTTCAGTATTTATGGCAATACTAGGTATATATGCTATACATGAAAAACATGACGCGTCGTGTAGCTTCGACTCTGCGCCAGTGTGAGTTGAACCTTAGACATATTATAGGGTGATAATGTCTTAGAGCAGGGCTAGTAGTGGGTGTGATGATCAGTTTGACTTTCATTAATTGTCTCTTGATACTGTGAATGAATAAATGATGATACGATTTCAATAAATTTGACAATCTCAAATAACACTTCACAATAATTTCTTCTAAAAATATTTAAACATCTTTAAATAAAAACTGAGTATTTTATTTACATCTCCACCCTTTAAGGTAAAAAATCCCTCGTGCGCGCAAAAGTTAATCTTGTGGAAATCGTACATTTTTCCGCGATAAAAAGCCCATGTCCATCCCAGTGGTTTACTCTATATTAGTTTCGCAGTCTACTTAATACAAACAAACTTTTGTTCTTTACAATATTAGTATAGACGTTTTCTGGCTCCCTAGTGCGCGCTCGGCCTAACCCGCCGACTCCTGACGGACATCACGACCGTGTCACGTCACTCCCGCACTCCTTCTCTACTGCACGTTAAACGCTGAAATTCCAATATGGAAAACTGAGTTTTCAACATTGATTATCTACATATTATATATACTAATATAATAAAGAGGAAAGGTTTGTTTGTATGGTTTTTTGCATTGAATAGGCTCCGAAATAGTACTTGACCGATTTTGATGAAATTTGTCAAAAATATAGAGAAGACCACTGGGAAGGACATAGGATACTTTTTATTGCGGCAAAGTGTTCGATTCCCTCGTGATTTCCTTTTGCGCGCACGAAGTCGCGGGCCACATCTAGTTGAAAAATATTTTTAATAGAAAGTGCTACGAAAGCCTTTATGTTGTCTATAAACAGGAGTTTTTAAATAGTTGGTAAACTGTTTAATTAAGTCAGTAAAATTAACGTAGAGAAGTATAGTATAATTGACTACTCATAACCCACTAATCTGGCAGAGCTTTAGAATGATAGCGTAAAAAGATTTCTGTGGAATATGTTTTACACGGTTCTTTTTATTTTGTGGGAATCTGAACAATAAAATTGTAAAACTCGGGTATTGTGTTCAATCTACGCGAGGCCTCGAGGGCCTCGTACACACAAACTCGTTTGCGTAACTACCACAACCGTGAAAACGTACGCAGGCGATTAGCGACGCGACACGCTTGACACTATTAGTTTTGTTGATTTACAATGTCTAAACTGTGAAATAAGTTTGTTAAATATTATTTAAAAAAAATAAAATTAAAATACAATATAGAGCCAAATAATAAACTAAAAATTAATACTAAAAAAAAGAAGACTTGTCTACAAATATAAAATATCTATTAATAGAAAAACTTCCCCAGGTCGTCCCCATCTGGCAGAGTACCTAGCAAACTGATAGCAGTGCCTAGTTGGATACCAATGGCTATCCGTTGTGCCAGGTAGTTCCCGGTAGTGCTTAGAGCCTGTTTCACAGTCATACTGTCAATAAGTGTCAGATAGCTTATTGGCATATTTTGTCTCTGTCGCTCAGTATAAAGTAAGCAGCGACAAAACTCCCCAGATAAGCTAAATATCATAATACTATGAAAAATAATATCATTAAATTAATAACATGTTACTTTAAGCGTCATGATTTTACCTTAGTTCGAGATAACTTCATAATATTTACTTATACTACCTAATACATTCTCCAAATAAGCAGCCGTCACGTTAATAAATAAGTGATTAATTAATTACTTAGAGGCTGTCTAACGCCAAGTTCGGGAGTTTGTGACAAGTTCGCTCCCGAGTCCTGCGGGGGCGAAGTGTTCCCTCTGACCTTTCATTGTACCTGTCAATATCGATTTGGCGCTGATTAGCTGGAACATCAGTTTTTTTACTTTGTTTTAAAGTTACTTAGTTTTGTTAGGAATAGACGGATAGAAAAAAAACATGACGTGTACAGACTACACAGTACACGGGGCAGAAAAGAAACTTCATTCGTCATTTAAAACCCAATACTCTCACCGTGCTTAAAGGACATCACTTCAAGAAAGAAATATTAAAATTTGTACACCTAGCGCCATTGTATTATATTTATTGTATTGAGCCGTGCATTAAAAAGTTAAATAGGTATGCAAGAAGTATAAGTAGTTTACGACAGATGGCATGCTAAGTGCTAAGTATCCAAAGAACTTGTGTTACGGGCCCATACAACAGGAATAGGTATATTCAATATTTTTATACTATACACAAAACACATATTTAAGTTTATTATTATATTGACACATGAAATTAATTATTATATTACATATGAAATTGGCATTTTGCACAGGAGTAACATGAAGTCGATTTTTTAAACATAATATATTTATTTAATCAAAGTATATACCATTGTCATCTATGTACTTTTGCCATCTCATAGGTAGTTAATTGATTCCTTTGCTAAAAAAACCATTCGGACAGGAATCAATAAAATCGTTGAAGGCGCTTTGGACTGCCCCATCGGAGTTGAATTTTTTCCCTTGCTAGAAGTTATCCAAATTTCGAAAAAAATTGTAATCTGTTGGAGCAAGGTCCGGGGAGTACGATGGCTGTCTTAGACATTGTAATTGAAGCTCCTCTAATTTGGTAGCCGTCTGTTGTGCAGTGTGTGGTCTAGCGTTGTCCTGAAGCAGCAGTGGCCTAGAGCGAATGACCAACCTCGGTTGTTTAGCAGCTAGCTTTTCCAACATGATTTGCAGTTGCTGGCAATATATATCTGCCGTAATCGTCTGGCCAGATTTAAGAAAGCTGTAGTGAACGACACCGGCACTAGTCCACCAAACGATCACAAGTAACTTTTTTTGAGTCAATTTTCGCTTGGGGCAGGCTTTGGCTGGTTCGCCAGGGTTCAGTCATTGCGATGAGCGTTTTCGATTATCGTAGGATCCACTTTTCATCACAAGTAATGATTCGGTTTAAAA
Organism: Phengaris arion; assembly: GCA_963565745.1. NCBI lineage: Eukaryota > Metazoa > Arthropoda > Insecta > Lepidoptera > Lycaenidae > Phengaris > Phengaris arion. The sequence continues at coordinate 1,618,484 of OY751451.1, read as the reverse complement.
TCCATTCATTATTTTGCCGGTTGAGTAATGTAACGCAGCAGTCGACGCGCGTTTGTCGGTTTGCTGCACTCAATTCATGAAGTACTCAAAACAGTATTCAAAACTGTTTTATCACTAACACCGCAGCCTGCAGCTAACTCGGACGTGGTTTGCGATGGATCCGCTTCCACAATAGCCTTCAATTCTTCATTATCAACTTTGATCTCCGGCCGTCCACGGGTCTTGTTCTGCAGGTCGAAATTTCTAGAACGAAAACGTTGGAACCAAAAACGCACTGTGTTTTCTTTTGCGACACCGCCGCCATACACATCATTAATCCTTCGAGCCGTTTCTGCTGCACTGGTGCCACAGTGGAACTCGTACTCGAAAATAATACGATATTTCAAGTTTTCCATTTTGTAAACAGAGTAACGCAAAGAAAAAACTAAAAGAGGTTAAAACAAATGAATTTCGGTTTTAGAAACACAAATGCATGAGTAAATAGCGGTATAAATTTGAAATTGGAATTTCTAACCAAAGAGATATTTGAGCTCAATGTGGCCAGTACGACAAAACACCAATTTCATATGTAAGGACCTAATATTATACCCATACTTAATACACATCCATAACCCAGGAACTTTTGTTCCTTAGACGGGACTTGAATCGGAGACCTCCGGCTCAAGCGCCAACGAGCTAACCACTGAGCCACAGAGGTCGTCGATCGTAATAAGTGGTAATAACATACAGATTACAGATATAATAACAGACACACCACTGAACGGATTGGGCTGCAATTTTTCTCTCAGATGTAATTACATATAATGTCAAACGCCATTTATATTAAAATGCCTACGTATCTGCCAAGTATGTTATATTATTTACGCTAACAGCGGAAGCAACTCAAAGTGTATTAAGTTATTGACTTTTTGTGGAATATTTATTCTATCCGTGTCCAAAACTCGCGATCTCCGGGACTTCTATGCTCGCTATACAAGTAACGTTTTATCGTAACGATCAAACCTTGTAAGCCGTACTGTACAGTTTTATCGATCGTGTGTATTAAATAAGGGGGCAAACGAGCAAACGGGTCACCTGATGATAAGCAACTACCGTCGCCCATGGACACTCGCAACATCAGAAGAGCTGCAGGTGCGTTGCCGGCCTAAATTCACTACGGTTTCACTTACACACGATCGATAAAACTGCACAGTTCGTCTTACACCGATAAATCGTTAAGATAAGACGACAGCCCCCTTGTTGATAAAAATATTTACACAACGGATAACTCATACAACGTCGCTGTCTTTGTCTGTCAAGTGACTATTCCAAAGTATCAGATAAAGGCAGCAACATTGTACAAGTTATTCGCTGTGTAAATATTTTTATTAGTAAGAAGTATATGTGTAGTGAGCTTTTTAGTAAGCCGTGTGTGTCAATTATACCCGCGTCAGTTTGTGCCTCACTGACAGGTTATATTGATGGTACCATGGCAGCCTAAGATACGGGGAAAGTACCGCACACACACACACACACACACATACAGTACACACTGGTGCCAACACCCTAAAGATAATATATATAATAAATAGGTCTTTACCTATACAATTACCGTTCTGCAGTACTGGCCATTTCAAATCGAAATATTTTTTGTTTGTCTAAGAATTCTAATTTCAAATTTATTTTATTTTAAAAACATGGAATTCTTTTTCCAAAAGTAGTCATTTGTTTATTGACAAGTGTTACATTTTCATCGCATTTCAATCTTTTTCGTCATCATGGATACGTTAAAAATGGATTCTGTTTGATAACCGCAAGCGCTCAGCAAGTTGGTTGGATCCTAGTTCAGCACCTAAACAATGTCCTAAACGAAAACTTACCCCTAGAAAAGTGATGGTCACTGTTTGGTGGTCTAGCGCCGGTGTGATTCATCACAGCTTCTTACCAAACGGGGTGAGCATTACTGCAGATGTGTACTATGAAGAACTGAACACAATGATGGAGAAGCTGGCACATCTCCAACCAGCATTGGTCAATCGCTCGTCTCCGCTGCTCCTGCACGACAACGCGCGACATTATACTGCACAGCAGACGGTCTCCAAGTTGCAAGAACTGGGGTTGGAAGCTCTCCGTCATCCGCCCTACTCACCAGACCTTGCGCCTACAGACTACTACTTGTCCAGAATTTGGATAACTTCTTGGCGGGAAAAAAATTCAATACCCGAGAGACAGTACAAAATGCCTTTGAAGAATTTGTTGCCTCCCGTCCAGCTGATTTCTTTAAGAAGGGCATCAATAAACTGCCACTGCGTTGGCAAAGATGCATTGATTACATGGGTTGATTACTTCGATTAATACAAATAAAAAATACATGAAAAAAATTCATTTAAATTGTTTTCATACAAAACGGCAATTTCATATCATTTCATAATAAAAATGTCTTCATTTCAATTTCATTTCAATTTCATTTCATATAAATTTCACCTAATATATATATATATATATATATATATATATATATATATATATATATATATATATATATATATATATATATATATATATATATATATTATAAAGATAAAACTTTTATAAAGGTTATAATAAACAATAGCTTTGTTTGGTAGGTCCCATTTCTTTTATTACAGGCTGATTATTAGGATTCCGTACCCAAAGGGTAAAAACAGGACCCTATTACTGAGTCTTCGTTGTCTGTCCGTCCGTCTGTCACCAGGCTGTGTCACCATAACTGTGATAGTTAGACGGTTGAAAGTTTCACAGACGATGTATTTTTGTTGCCGCTATAATAAAAAAATACTAAGAACAGAATAAAATAAATATTAAAGGGGGACTGCTTTACAACAAACGTGATGTTTTGCCATTTTGTACGGAACCCCTCGTGCGCGAGTCCCACTCGCAGCCGGCTTTTACAGCTTTTATCGCTAAAGCTTCATTCAAAGCCGTTCCAATGCTAATTTTATTTTAAAAAAGTTTCGTAGGTACTTATATATTTTTTGCATCAGTTTTATTAACTTTATTTATGAAATTCATTAATTTTGTACTGTAATAAAAATATGATAATTCTCGTTCGTTATTTAAACGTCTGTTATCCCGAAGGCCGGAGTATCAGCTTCGGGCACGTGCAGCGCGTTTATCAAATTTCTAGACAGACAGGGTGTTCCACTCTAGTCTAGACTAGGAGATTGCTATTCTTAACCTAATTCTCAAATGCTGTATGGTGATATTTATAGTAGCGTATTTGAACAAACGGGGAAGAATTCTATTTTAACAATCATAAATTATCATATTATTACATGAAGCAAAAATACATGTAATTATATAGATACCAGGGTGTCGCAACTGGCGATCGTAAAGTATTGGCGTTCGAAATTCAAAATTATACCTAAATATCGTCTGTGCAAACCATATAACTGGCTCGCTCTTATAACGTGTATACTCTTTCACACATCGCCTGTGATTGGTGATGCAAAAATAGAAGAAGAAGTATAATTTTAAATTTCTTGTTTGAAAAATTATTTTCAACTATTACAAAATTCTATTCTTTGCAAAAATCAAAATACGAAATCATATTTTTACGATGAAACAGTGTATTTTGATATAAACAAATTCATGTATATAACCACCATATCTTATACCTCTAAACGAGCAATTCTAGTATATTTATTTATTTATATGTTTCTATGGTCTCGGAAACGGCTCTAACGATTTCGCTGAAATTTGGTAAACGGGGGTTTTCGGGGGTAAACAATCGATCTAGATTAGTCTTATGTTTGGGAAAACGAGTTCGAGTTTTCGTGCGTTTTTCTGTCCAAGCAGAATATGGTCGCTAATTTCGTCTTGCCGGCAACTATCTGGCTGGTCCAGGGGGTTAAGACGCGGACGGCAAGAAACGAGTATTGCGGGTTGGAATCCCGCTCGGTGGCTTACTTTTGTTTTATTTTTATATGCTCAATTTTATATATTTTTTTTAAAATTTTTATTGTTTTTAGACAAGTTTAAAAAAATGTAGTTGATGTTTGAGATAATATATATTTCTCATAAATATGTCTAACATTTACGTATACTGATTACGTGAATAAGATTTATGCTTTCGAGTTTCACCATATTACAATAAATACTCGTAGTAATAACCGAGCAAAGCTCGGTCGCCCAGGTACTATAAACATGAAACATATTGATTTCTTAGGTTTACGCGAATATTGTTCATTGTTTTAAACACTTACGGATTGTGTCGCGGTGCACTTTTCTTTTTCCCGACGTTTCGGCTACTTTCCAGCAGCCGTAGTCACGGGAGGACTGAGTCCTCTGTCACAATGAACATTAAACATGCTTTGACTCGAAGAATATCGGCGAGTATTTGTATAAAATTTTAACTTATTTTAACTTCTCGATTTTATGAAAAGAGACTTGAGATTATATTTGTTTCAATATAATATGTATGAAAAATAATGTGAAGTGATTTTAATGTGCATGCTAAGATTTAAGATTTTAAATTTTCTCTAATACTGATATAATAATTTTATTGTGTTGCAAAATATAATGTGAAATAAAAGTTTTATGTGTCACACAATACAAACATCTTTTTGTAACTACATTTTACCAAACAAACTACATTAAAAAAAAAAAAAAAAATATATATTTAGCTATTATAGGTCAGAATAATTTCACAAATAGTTTACTAACGGCTAGAAAAATATAAAATATATCTAGAGGCTAGAAAACCGACTATTTTTCACTTGAATATGCTAGCGAGAAACTATTCTTTTATCACTTGGCTAAAGCAGAGATGTTTAGGTTCGGTTGCCAAGTGCCAGGAGTCAAGGAGACGCGGCGAGACTCGCGGCGCCATAGTGACATTATAGCCGGCACACACGTTCGCAATTATTTGGTCTATTATGCTATAGGCTGGTTCAAACTATTATTTGAAAATGGTCTATAGTTTTTAGATATAACCTAAGCACAAGACTGGAACTATACCCTAGTACTGGCAAGCTATGTATCTGCAATACCAGGGTATTGCTAAGTCCTTAGGCTGGGACTATATGATCCGGAATCCGGCGGGCCCGGGCAAATTCGTAGCACTCAAAATAGTACTCCGCGCTAATATAATAGAGTTGGAAATCGAAGTACCGAGCTGTCACATATGACATTGACATTTGACTCTATACTTGTGTGTTCGATTTTCAGCTCCATTGTATTAGCGTAGAGTTCTATTTTCAATGCTCTGAATTTGCCCCGGAACGCCGAATGCCGGATCATATAGTTCCAGCCTTAGCTAAGCCTGGTCTAAGGGCGATGTCATATATCAGCGTGTGTATGAAAGTCACAGGACAGCCATGTTTAATTTTAATAGTCTGATGTCGTATCAAACTATTGGATCGTGTACTTTGTCATTACTGGCTATGACTGTCTCCTGCTCTATCGAATATCAATATGAGTTTCATCCATCTTACATATTTCCACCATGTTAAAGGGAATTTTTATCAAAATTTTATTTTTCATTTTTAAAGCTTTTATAGTTACTAAGTTGTAGTAAGTAACTCCCAAAGGCGTTTGTTCTGACGCTACAACAGCGGTGTCTGGGGAAATGAGTTTGCAAACGTTACGCCAAGAATTCAATTACATTAGTCAGACCTATATTTTGAAAGAAATTAAATCGTCCATTTGAAGAGTAATGATTTTGCTTGTACTTACGTACATATTTTAGTTTCTCTTTATACTTAAAACTAAAGCGTTCTCATTTAACTTTTTACTAGATTTTCCACGCGTAAATACAGTATCCCGCGGGAACACTGAACATTTTCGGGATAAAAAGTAGCCCATGTGCTAATACAGATCCTAAACAGTACTATACCGAATTTTATTAAAATCCGTTTGGTAGTTTTTGCGTGAAAGAGTCACAAAAATTCATCCATACATCCGCAAACTTTCGGATTTAGGACCGGTTCCACAATTTTCAAATAAGTGGAGAACTACGTATTCGGATGTTTTATCGCTGCTTACTTTATATCGAGCGACAGAGACAAAATATGCAAATAAGGTAACACTTATCAGTAGCTTGGGAGACATGCCCTATAGGTAGCAGTGGCTTATCATGTGTACAATGTTAACATACGATATTTTCTGTATTTCTTAATTTATTACAAAAACTAATTTTTTATATATAAGAAAATACCCAATTGGTATTAATATATTAGGTCGTTACATATGAAATTGGCGTTTTGTCGTACTGGCCACTTTGATCTCAAATATAACTTCTTTGGTTAGGAATTTCAATTTCAAATTTATACCGCTATTTACTCATGCATTTGTGTTTCGAAAACCGTAATTCATTTGTTTTTTCCTCTTCTTTTTCGTTTTTTTTGCGTCACTCTGTTTACAAAATGGAAAACTTGAAATTTATTATTTTCGAGTACGAGTTCCACCGTGGCACCAGTGCTGCAGAAACGGCTCGAAAACGCACAAAAGAACACACAGTGCGTTTTTGTTTCCAACGTTTTCGTTCTGGAAATTTCGACCTGCAGAACAAGCCCCGTGGACGGCCGGAGACCAAAGTTGATAATGAAGAATTGAAGGCTATTGTGGAAGCGGATCCATCGCAAACTACGTCCGAGTTAGCTGCAGGCTGCGGTGTTAGTGATAAAACTGTTTTAATCCACTTGAAGCAAATTGGGAAGGTGAAAAAGCTTGAATGGTGGGACCTCATGAATTGAGTGCAGCAAACCGACAAACGCGCCTCGACTGCTGCGTTACATTACTCAACCGGCACAATAATGAAGGGATTTTAAATCGAATTAATTACCTGTGGGTAAAATTAATTACATGAAAAGTGGGTCCTGTACGATAATCGGAAATGCTCATTGCAATGGCTGAACCCTGGCGAACCAGCCAAAGCCTGCCCCAAGCGAAAATTGACTTTAAAAAAGTTACTTGTGAGCGTTTGGTGGACTAGTGCCGGTGGCGTTCACTACAACTTTCTTAAATTGGGCCAGACGATTACGGCAGATGTCTATTGCCAGCAACTGCAAATCATGATGTAAAAGCTAGCTGCTAAACAACCGAGGTTGGTCATTCGCTCTAGGCCACTACTGCTTCAGGACAACGCTAGACCACACACTGCACAACAGACGGCTATCAAATTAGAGGAGCTTCAATTGGAATGTCTAAGACATCCACCGTACTCCCCGCACCTTGCTCCAACAGATTACCATTTTTTTTTCGAAATTTGGATAACTTCTAGCAAGGGAAAAAATTCAACTCCGATGGGGCAGTCCAAAGCGCCTTCAAAGATTTTATTGATTCCTGTCCGAATGGTTTTTTAATAAAGGAATCAATGAACTACCTATGAGATGGCAAAAGTTCATAGATGCAAGCAATGGTATATACTTTGATTAAATAAATATATTATGTTTAAAAAAAAATCGACTTTATGTTCCTCATTTGCAAAATACCAATTTCATATGTAAATACCTAATTAATAAACCATAATCCTAATGTATATTTGAAAAAATTAATTACTTACTGTTACAGCCACACGGCTGTGGTCTGTGGCTCAATCATTATAAAATCATATCAATGTCAAACGCTATTCACTATTCAACCCCAACAAAACAGCTAAGTTAATTGGTTACAAAAATAACACCCTTGGCATTGGAGTATCGATCACGTGTCGGCAAGTGTCGGCGTGGTGTCGGCGTGGTGTCGGTGTGGTGTCGGCTTCCTCGTGACGTCACTGAATATTTAACACCCGGGGTGGTCTAAATTTAGACGTATGTTAGATACTTAACTAAGCTGACATAGAAACTAAATAGTAAATGTACGTGTTATTAGCATTACCAAAAATAAAAACGTGTTTTTTAACTTAGGGACGGTTGAACTGATTTGAAAAGGCGCACGTAAGGCGTTATAGCCTTATAAATCATTGAATACTCTAATTGTGCTAAAAGGAACGGTTGACCTGGGTTTTATTTTTGTATTCTGTGACGCGCAATTTCTAATAATAAAATATGGATATTTTACGTCACGAGAATTATAAACTAAATCTAAAAATAATTGTATACACTTTTGTCATGAGTTAGATGTTTGTTTGCTTGTGGGCGGACGGTTTATTCAATTTGGACAAACTTGAAGTTACATTTGTTGCCTTTGAAAAGGGATTTCATTATGTTCTGTCGAGGGTCACCAATGTTGGATATGGGACGACACAACTTTTACCTGCTCTAATCTTTATTCTGTCTCTACCCCGCATTTATAGTTCACTAGCTTTTGCCCGCGGCTCCGCCCGCGTAAATACAGCACCACACGGGAAATCTGTATCATTTCGGGATAAAACGTAGCCTATATGTTGATACAGAGCTTGAACTACTACCATACCAAATTTCATCAAAATGCGTTCAGTAGTTTTTACGTGGAAAAGTTAGTCCCCCGCTACACACGTTACTATATAACTGCACAGATCGGTTAAATTTACCACTGTAAACCTTTCCTTTTGGCAGACATGGAAAAAATAGATAAAAGCGGGCCGAACTTGTAAGATAATTTTGTGCCTAATTTATATTATCTACCGAATTATCTATTCTATTATATGTAGATATTATAAGCAATATTAAAAAATGCAAAATTATTTATTTTCACTAAAATAATACAAATGACAAAGGAGCAATAAATACAAAATGAGGGAAAATAACAACTTATATTTAACAAATACGTAAAAGCTACTTTATATAAAGAAATTAAGGTAATTTTAAAAGATTTAGGGTGACGCTGGCCCGCTGGAAGCGCGTTGCCGACAATTGAGCGTCCGGACACTACAATTGATGACAAATAATTGGTCATACATATATTCGAAGCTATTTTTTTTTCGAGTGTCCTACCCAAAAGCAAAAATGTTGGAGACCTTCCTTAAAGTCTGTAGAAAAATAAAAACCAGAGACTGTAAACTATATAATTATAAAATAAACGACAATAAAGTCACCATAATCCGATCCCACCGCGCGTGACACTTGCCGCTACAAATTTCAAAGCGGTGGGACCGCTGCAGACACTCAAGAGGTTAACCGAACTGTGCAGTTTATCGTTACGTGTGTAGCGGGCATAACAAACATCCGTCCATCCTCTCAAACTCACATTTATAATAGCACTAGGATATAATTTTAGAACCTTTGCCTTCTTTCAACCTAGGCTTTAGTAATTTTCTCCCTACCCCGTATTCATGTGGAACAATAAGTAATGAGTGGCTATATGTTACAACCCCTCCCCAATTTCCAGGGGTACCTGTTGGTTTAAAGGGTTGATAGCTGGGCTCGGTTAAAGTTGCACGAGAAGTAAACGACTCTAGGATGTAGTTTATTATTCGTCGATGTATTAACTAATGTAAACTCTACAGATAGTTGAAATGGTTATAAATGTTTTTTTCAAAGGTACTATCCTACTATTATTATAAATTTGAAAGTTTGTGAGGATGGATGGATTGATGTTTGTTACTCTTTCACGCAGAAACTACTAAACGGATTTCGATGAAATTTGGTATGGTAGTAGTTTAGGCTCTGGATACATAGGCTACCCTTTATCCTGAAAAATTACAGCACTCTCGTGGGATACCCGATACTAAGTTAACTTTCAATGAATTATAAATGAATCGCCTTGATATCATAAACTGATTTTGGGGTTCGGGCCAATCAAAACAGGTTTGACGTTGGTTTAACGTTTATGAGAATGCCATTTTGCTGTTTTAATTCATCGAGACTGCATCGAAACTGTAGGTATTTTTGTTGATTTAACGGATTCAGCCGCTACTGGAACGATAGTTAAATTCAGTGACGCTCAAGTCACATGCTGTCCTTGTCATTTTGGCTAGCAGAGACAGCGACAACCTGTGAATAGGAGCGCTTTTTTATTAGCGTTTAGTATTCGCCCGTTAATTAGCAGAATTGACTATTGTGATGCCAATGCCGAATGTTCAGCCTCGTTGCTCGATCCCCCAAAAGTGGAGAGTGGAGACCGTTAACTCCCCCCGCTATACATGATATCCTCCCTCCTAACATCGCTCTTAGTATTGCTAACTCCTAAGTGTTGCCACTTAATTAAAGTACTCAATTAAAAGTGTATAAACTAAAAAAAACAATCAAAATATCTTAAATTGGTTTAATGTAAACAACAAAATGTTTATGTAAAGTATACTCATCCTTAAAATATCTGTGCTTACATATGAATATAGCATTGATACATTCTATTATTCTTCATTTATTTACTAATTAATTAATTATCTAAGATTTATTTAAAGGCAAAGCTTTTTGCTTTAACACATTCGAAATTATAAACTAATTAGAGCTTTTTATAAATGGTAACCTTCGCCGGAAAATTTACAAACAGATCTGTATATTTTCTCAAAGTAAATGAAAAAGTAAAAGCTTTTAAATTCAGCGGTCGAACAGACAGTAATACCACACTGTCGATGAAAAGTCAAAAGCGTTAACGGTGTTTTGTGGAACCCACCCGGCACGTCCAGAAACTTTGTTGATCCCAAAGAGTTATATGAAATGTTTTTTTGTTAATAACTATATATTTTTTTTACAAAAACTATAACCCGAGTACGTAAATTGTATAGCATAATACGAGTATGTGCTACCCGGGCTATTGTTACGAATCTGGCCTACTGTTTGATTCGCACTCGAGAGAGAGCTTTTAATGTATTTCGTAAAAATAAATTACTAATTTTTACCCTGAAAACAGTAAATAATATTTATGGATATTAAATTTTTTCTAGATTTTATTTTATCATAGTACTGTTTTAATTCTTTAAATAAATTACTCATTTTTATTCCGACAACATAAAATTATATGTAACGGTAAATAATGAAACATTTAGCACTGCATTTGATTATTTCGAATCGGTAGTCGGTCGGTACAAAAATTTACACAGCAAATGCTCTTCATTAGCGAACTTCCTCATGAGCTTGTTAGGTGCTACTAGTAATTGTGAAACCGTTAGCATAATGAGTAATACCTAACTTAGTGGTTTAAACTAAACTAAAGCTAAACATAATTTAAATTTTATTTTTTAAGTTTCAACTTTATTAGGGTAACTTTGCCTCTTAGATACGCAATAAAAATATGAAAATGTTGTCTATAGAGTGTGAAAGAAAGCTTGACTATTGTGTCAAACCAACAACTACTGATATTAAACAAACGCATGGTAGTATGAGTTATTTAGGTGAGGTAGTGTGTGTGTTACTTTATTTTTCTTCATTTTATGTTTTACTAAGCATTATAAAAAAAATAGCTTTCTGCACACCTTCCTCCACATAAACTCTAACTGTGCCAAATTTCATTCGACCGTTTGCATTATTTCCGTGAAAAGGAGTAAAACGTTTTCGCTCCACGGATGTGATTTTAAATGTTCAACAAGAGCTAAAATATACTGTTACTAACCATTGGTAATTTTGGCATTTGTTTACTATATTTTTCTCTTTTTAGCTCAACTACAGAAAACCAAAATAAACCCGTTAAAGTTAATGCGTTATTCGAATGCGCTTACTTTGCTTGCGCGTGTAAAATCTACTTTATAAACATCAAGCCTGTATCATATTGTCTAGTATATACCGAGCGAATGTTTTTCCGTCCAGAGGCCTTAGGCCGGGACAGACAAGTGTCGAGTCAAAGTCAATGTCGTATATGACAGCTCGATACTCGACCCTTCGATTTTCAACTCAATTGTGTATATCAGTAGAGTTCTATTTTCAATGCTTTGAATGTTCCTCGGCCCGCCGGATTCCGGATCATGTAGTCCCTTAGTAGCCTTAGACAAAGTGCAATATTGCAACGATAGGTAAGTTTGTGAAGAGTAAAATGTATGGAAGAAGTCACGTCAGTTATCGATGTAATATGTCATTCCCATAATTTTTTTACTGTCGAACTTCGTGATTGTAGTTAAAGAAGTCACCTTGGCTAATTCTAGCCATACACGTATACCTGACAGGTTTGCCTGTACAGTCGAGTTGTACAGGTAAACTGGAGCTTGAAAGTTGCACTGTTGGAACACACTACTCAGCTCAACGTAACCTGACAGGTGTACATGTGCAGGAAAACCTGTCATCCACGCCGTTATGTGTACGGCTAGCTAAAGATAAACGCGTGTTTTTTATTGCGCTTCAGCTAATCGCGCTACTTTATGATCTAATCATCACCTCCCCCCAATTTTCCACCATACCTTGCACGTTCGCCGACATACCCAGTCTACCACTTTTGGACCTTGTTGCAATAGAAATAAGATATATGTGTGGTAACACCCCTGCTGTCGGCGACTGCACGTGATCCTCGTGAATAATTTATGCCGTCTCATTATCATACTTTTGAAGACGAGCCGCCATGTTGCATCTTGAGTTTATCGTCGGCTTTATGGCGCCTGTTTACTTTATTGTCGCTCCGTGCTCGTGTAACTTCAGATTACTTTTGTGTGTATCGATAGCGATTGAGAGTGGACTGTGTATGTGTAGCGAGATGATAGAATTACTGTACAAAAACGTGTCAAGCCATCTTTGATCAAAAAGATTTCTTCTTCATCAGACATGTTTTAAATTGGAGATATTTTCAAGATTTTTTCGAGAACCCAAATAGATTTGGGTTGGGTTGGATTGTTGGTTGGATTTGGGAATGGATCAGTTATCATAACGACTAAAGAAAACGTCTAAAATCTAAAATCTACTTTCAAACCATTCCAACTTGATAAAAACAGTGGTAATTAATTTCGCCAGTGAAGCTAGAGTGGCGAACTCAGCGCTGCTTTGTGTTCTAGATTCCGCGAAGCTATGCAGTCATCAGTTATGGTTAGTCTCAAACTGTTTCTTCAGTCTTGCGTGCCAGTGTTTTGTTTTGTTCGTCTACTTTGTATTGTGATAGATAAAAAGTAGATCGTAGCTAAAATGTTCATATTTTAATACGTTTTTGGGGGTAGTTCTGAAAGCTACGTTTTGATTATCTATATCTACACTAACCAACCTTACTAATAAAAATATTTATACAGTGTATAATCTATACAATGTTTTGTCCTTGTCTGTCAAGCTACTTTTACGACGTATCAGACAAGGACAAAACATTATATAGCTTATACACTGTATACATATATTATTAGTAAGGGGGTAATATTATAAAGAGGAAATATTTGATTGTTTGTTTATTTGTATTGATTAGGCCACAGAAAGCCAGGACTGATTTTGATGAAATTTGGCACAGATATATAGTAGATCACGCGGAAAGACAAGCTACTTTTTTATCGCGAAACAATGCACATATGTTTGTGGCGGACCAATTAGTGCCACAATTCTGAATTGCGCTATCGAAGTTTTCTAAGATCGGCGGTATTATATATATTACGGTTATACAACACCTGAAATTACTACAACTGGACTTCGGCCTGACCGAGCATAGCACCTCGCTCGGTCGGAGATCTCCTTTTGGGGCTTGCCACCATATTCCCACATATTATTAATTGTAGTGTACTCTGTAGGTTCTTGGTGGAAATTCATGTTTCACAGTAATAACACACAGGACTTCACTTGTAGTTGAATATTATATTTACTTCAATATTATATATATTAAAGTGGAAGTAGTGCAATAAGTCCTGTGTGTCGTTTCTGTGATACATCTAGTATTTTTAACGTTGCCCCCGAATTAATTCGCCCATGAATAAAATAAATCTTCTCGAACATAGCATTTAGAATATAAGTAGGATGTTTTTCTCAGATGTCTTTTTCAGTAAAGGATTTTCGCTTTCTAGGATATTTATACCTTTTGGCTTTATGTACCCTCGTCATTCCTTTTGTAGCCGCACCTGCTCTTTCATTTCCGTGGGTAAAAATTAACTGTTTTCAATCTATATCTATCTATGCCAGTAGCGAGGCGTGTATACAACTCGACATCATATTTGTTTATGAACTCACGTTCAAATTTGCTGGTACCGAATTTTTAAAATCGTTCCACAGACGGCGGAGTAATTGTTGAACACACATTAAATATATATATATATATATATATATATATATATATATATATATATATATATATATATATATACAGCCGAATGTATAAATTACCACCTCCTTTTTTGAAAGTCGGTTAAAAAATGTTGGGAAAAAACCCTGACGGATCGTGAGGAGTAATTTTTCATGCCGCGTCCTCACATTGGCGATATAATGTTATGGTAATTGTATTATGCATAATATCGCTAATCTCCTCACAAATTATACCCCACGGGAGTGTAACTTATGAATATTAAACTTTTGCCTCTTTTGATGTACTTTGAACCGTGTCATGGTCCATATTAAAGCAATTGCAATTTAGTTTGGATTCGAATTCATTAATGTATAATATGAAGTATACTAACTTTAGTCTGTAGTTTTGGTTGCAACTCATATAATCAAATCGGAATCTCGGAAACAGCGCAAGTATTCCCATGAGATTTAGTAAGAGGTATTATCACTGGGAAACTGCGCTTTTAAATTTTACGTATGTTTTTTTCTTTCGTGGCGTAATAAGATATGAGTAATTTCGATTTTTGAATGTGAAATCCGGTTCGAGGCTTGGTATGCTTTGTGTAATTTTTGAGTTGTTCGGAAATTCGGAATAGGGTTCGAACCCCGGGGAAATAGTTTTGTTTTTTTTTATCCTTAGAACTCCGAACAAAACTTGGTCTCCCACGTCCTGAACTAAAGTCAAAATAAAGACTTTTCTTCGTCTGCATTCTAACCCCTTTCATCTTTGGCTAATCCAAAGCAAACATTTGGGCCAAGTAGTGTCACTACTTTTTATCGACGAAAACAGACGGGTGTTATAAGTTTGATGTGTCTGTCCGCGGTATCGTAGCTCCCAAACGGATGAATCGATTTTGATCTACTTTTTTTTGTTTGAAAGTCAAGATCGACAGTGTTCTTAGTTTTAGTTCATCATCGCTGTGTGTTCAGGTCGCTCACCGCTTGACAAATCGGGGGTATCTTAAAATTATTAATTTTGATTTTTTTATGCTACATACTAAGTATAATTTACAACGAAGCATCAAAGGAGGCCTCGATGCCTTCAGGCTGTACGTCCAGCTTGTAATTGGTTTACGCGTACCGGGAAATGGCCTAGTAAGTCGATTAGACGGGATATATTGATTTACTTGTGACATCCGGTATGTTGTGTTTGCTTGTTCACAGAGAGTGTGTATAAAACAATAATATGCAAACTCCACCTGCGCCTGACATCACCGCTCCGATAGATAACGCAAGCGCGTCACCAGCTAATAACGTAACCACGCGCTGCAAAAGGAAACGACCTACTGAGTGTACAGATTCTTTCATACAGGAGATAAAAATGGAGCTCAAGGAACAAATAGACAACTCGCTCAAAAAATTCACTGACGCTCAGGCGGATCAATCAAAAACTAATTTAAGCACCTTGAAAGAGCTGCGGGAATCAATAAACAATCTGAATTCCACTATCACATTCTTGTGCGAGGAAAACAGATACCTCAAAGATAAAATAACATTCTTAGAAAACCTATCTAAAACGGACAAGGAGCAAATAGATATTAGAGAACAGAATGGAAGAAAAATTGAATAACGACAGAAAGACAAGCATTGAAATAAAAAATATACCATTAAAAGGTGAAACAAAGAAAGACCTGCGTATATTGATAAGTAACTTATGTATAAATATCGGCATAAGTTTAGAAAAATCAGATATCAAAGACATAATTAAAATTAATAAGAATAGGAATGAAAAATGTGCTATAATAGTTGAATTTACCAATATTTTTATAAAAATGAAGTTATGAAGGCGACAAAATCATTTAATATAAGAAATAAAACAAATAAAGTAACCTCCAACTATCTGGGTATGAAAACGGCGGAGACACCAATATATATATCCGAAAGCCTGACACCACTGGCAGCTAGACTTTATTTTCTGGCGAGAGACATAAAAAGAAAAAAAGGCTTTAAATACTGCTGGACGAATTACGGCAAAGTGTACCTGCGCCATGATGAAAGCTCACCGATAATCCCTTTCAAGTCCGAATGTCAAATTCATCAGCTTGCAATTAAATGACTTTCTCTTCACCTATCCTATGGAATTTTTGAAACCGTTATTAGTGTGCGATGTGTCCACGCTCAAGTAAATATAATTTCATTAGCAAGGAATGTACATTGCCATGTATGTAATTTTGATTTCTTTACTTATTATTACTATTGTACACTTATACACAAATCTCACACCTTATACAATAAAACAAATAACTCATCAGTATCTACATAAAAACGTGCTCATATACTACATTGAAAATATTTTAATTATTCTTTATCTTGTGTTATACATTTTATATTATCATATACAAGTTTTCAATATTTTGTATCATTATCTTACCTTAATGCATACAGGAACTAGTAGTCATAACATACTAAAAATATTAATAATCATTTATGTTTGAAACAAATAATAATTATATATCGGATGACATGGATAATACAAGCAATATTACTGCGATTCAATGCGAAATTGAAAATATTCACGATCACTTACCTACCCATATCCCTGACCTTACTATAATCTCCCAAAATATACGTAGCATAAATAAAACTTCAAACATCGACGATCTGGATATTAATTTAAGTATCCTAAAGAACAAAATCGATATAATTGCACTATCAGAATGCCGAATTAATGCTTATAAACCACTACCAATAAAGTTGGGTTGTAGTGTGTGTATCACCTCCCTATATATTGTAATGTAAGTGTATTAAATAAGCAGTTAATAAACGTTATTCGCGAGCACAACATCTTTGATTGGACTCCCCAAGCCTGCACATTGCATGGCGACCCTGCCAGGATGCCTCGCGGCAGCGCTGCGCAGATGGTACAGGGACAACAATAATAAAAATCAGACTTTAAAATGTGAAGTGTGAACTTTACAATGGAAAATTTGGACATTTAAGTGTAAAAAAAGAACTATAAAATTATATTTAACGGCCGTTAGTTAGGAAATAAATAATGTAGGTTTAAATATATTAAGTAAATAGTGTAGAATCATAAATACAAATCTATAATAATCTTATATAAAAAATATTTAATGAAAAAAAAAAACTGTATGACTTTTAATGGAAATAAAAAATGAAAAAAAAGTGTGACTAATAATATTATGTGAACTGAGAAATTAAAACCAAAAAGTTGCAAGAAGAATATTATAATCATAGATTTCTAGATCACTTGCTTCTATAAATTCGAGTACAGAACAAAATTTTGGCCATCAGTTGAAGACAATAAATTTGAAGATATTTGAGTGAAGAGAATTAGGATTGGGATATTTAGTTTGTAACATAGCTACTTTAAGCTTTATGTAGGGATGCAAAGAAAATGTTATTTTAAAGTAAGGATTTGGGTTTTAGTTTCATAAGAAGGTAACAGTTAGGTATGTAACCATGTAAAAAAAACTTAAGTTAAATTGAGTCATATATCGTCAACATCCCATGACCCATCACAAAATATGTAATTAAAATCATGTTTTGCAAATAAAATAAAAATAGCACAGATTTGTATTTATTATTACTTAGTATAAAGTGGTACTTAGAATTATAAGATGGTATTAGTAAGAAAAAAAATAACAAAAAAAAAGTAATTAAGGAGGTTTTAATATTAAGTTATAATAAGAAAAAAAAATATGTATCCAATTTTTTTTTTCAAAAATACGGGGGAGGTGTAGTGTGTGTATCATTTCCCTATATATTGTAATGTAAGTGTATTAAATAAGCAGTTAATAAACGTTATTCGCGAGCACAACATCTTTGATTGGACTCCCCAATGTGCAGGCATTGCAGGTTACACAACGTATCACTCGATTAGGAAAGTAAATCAGAATGACGGTGTGGTCTTATTTATTAATCAAACAGTTAAACATACCGTCGAAGAAATCCCACTTACAGGTGCCTCTTGCCTTGAAGTATCCACACCACACCACTTTATCATCTGTATTTATCGCCCCCATCAGAAACCAACCCTAATAATTTTATTACCTCGTTAAACAATTATTTACTCTCATCACACTTAAAAGATAAAAACATAATTATTATAGGAGATATAAATATAAACATAATTGAAGGTAACAACAACACCTACTCAGATTTTTATATTGACATGCTGGCGTCAAACGGTTTGTTACCAGGACATACATTTGATACAAGGAATAAAAGCTGTTTAGAACATATTATAACAAATCTTAACCCTATTTCTTACACCGGTTTTATCTCGGTACTCAAAACTACTATTACAGATCACAAAATGATCTGCCTCTTTGTTTATACTAAATTAAAACAACACAAGCCCTCAAAAACTAAAATTGATATTTATTACTCAGCAGCATTACAATCCCTTAAATCTAAAATCACAGATGACTTATTTACAATTAATAACGTAGACAAATTGGCAACGGATCTAACCTCAATTATATCAGAATCATTAAAACAAAATACAAAATTTATTAAAATACCAAATAGTAAGAGAATTATCAAATCGTGGATTACGCCAGGCATACTTAAGTCTATAAAAAACAGAAACTATTTACAGATTAAGAAGCTTAAGCTTGTCTAAGCAGGCAAGATGATGACAATAATGTTCTTAAAGTAACCTATCGTAGGTATAGAAATTACTGTACTAGCCTAATTAAAAAGGCTAAAATTTATTATGAAAAAGAACTTCTTAACAAGGCGAAGTCGAGTAATAAAACTTTATGGAACTGTATAAAAAACTTGTCTAACCTGCACAAACAAAAAAGCCTTAATATAGAATTAATAAATCTTAGGAATAACCCAACAGATTCCGCGATCTATATCAATGATCATTTTAATAGTATCGGTAAATTATTATCTGAAAAAATACAAAATAACCAACACTCAATAAATCAATACCTAGATAGTTTACCATCTTGCCCGCATACAATAGGCACTATTGAGCCCGACGCTTCGGAAGTAAATGTAATAATATCAAGCCTCAAATCAGAATCTGCTGCTGGCTGGCAAGAAATCCCCACCAACTTTTATAAAATGGCTAAATCCCTATTAATACCCATTATCACACACTTATGTGTTACCAGCTTTAGAAGTAGAACATTTCCTAAAGTATTGAAGAGACGGTAGTAGGCATGACATTAATAACTATAGACCCATATCGGTGTTACCAGTGATAGCAAAAATTATGGAAAAACTTATTAATGTACGGGTAATAAAATATTTAAATAAAAATAATCTTTTCTCAACATACCAATACGGTTTTCGACAGAGTCTTAATACTGAATATGCCATACATGATCTTGTCAGGCGTATTACAAAAAGTATCGATACTAAAAAGAAAACACTTTGTATTTTTTTAGACTTAAAAAAACGTTTGACACAGTTTATATTCCACTTCTCCTTCGTAAAATGGAAAAAATAGGAATCAGGGGCCCTTTTCTAGATCCTTTGATGAGTTACATGACCGGTAAAACACAACAAGTAAAATTAGATTCAAATACCACCAGCGACCAAATGATAACTTCTGAATATTCCGTCCCTCAAGGCAGCGCGCTTGGCCCAACCCTATTCCTGATATTTATTAATGACTTAACAAATCTAAAACTGCGTTATGGCACTATTTGAAGTAATAGTGCTACGCTGACGATACAGCACTACTTTTTGAAGACACGAGTTGGCCCACAGTGTTTAAATGTGCGGAAACTGGACTTCATAAGGTTATAGACTGGCTAAGAATAAATTCACTAACATTGAACACAAATAAAATTAATAATTAACATTTTCAATTAATTCCTCAACCCAAGCCCCCAGTAATATTAATATAACTGCCCACTTTTGTAACAATGAAATAACCAGCAACTGCACATGTCAAACAATAGAAAGGGTAAATTCTACAAAATATTTAGGTGTAATCCTCGACAGTAAATTATCATGGATCCCACAACTGACAGCTGTTGCATCTCGCATAAGAAAACTAACCTGGATATTTCGATACTTAAGAAACATTATGGATATTAAACTCATCACTAATATCTATACCGCCTTAGTTCAATTTGTAATTCTTAACTCTATCACGGTCTGGGGAGGTTCATACAAAACCCACATTTTAAATTTAGAACGAGCACAAAGAGAGTTACTCAAAATCATGCTAAAAAAGAAAATTCTCTATAGTACAGAACTATTATACAAAGAAGCTAATGTATTAACAGTAAGAAAACTATATATACTACAAACAAACTATTAGTTATGTGTTTTGTAGTATTACAAAAAGTAATACTACAAAACACATTTACTCACTTTCATACAGAAAATGTAAGAAAACTATACTAAATTGGTTAAAAAGCCTAGTATTTTCTATAGTTAAAAAACTTACAATTTATAAAAATAATAATTAAAATATAATATATGTACCTATTAATAAAATTGTAATAATTGTCGGAAGGAAGGAGCGGGATTCTCCTAACACAAGTATTTACATTAAAAGGAGGTCCCCACACTATGTAATACTATATATATTGTAAAGAAAATAAAGAATTTTTTGATTTTTGATTTTGATTTTGATTTTTTGTTCATGCTTGTTGCTACATCCAGTTTGGATGTATAAGAAAAGCATACAAATAATGAAAATCCTTATCCACACATTTTCAAAGTATATATATAGCTCCCACACCGATTTCGGTGACGGTGGCCGGTTTCATTGAAACCAGAACCTCAATTCTCGTATTTAAAGTGGACTTTCATTTTACTTTGATTGTATTGTAAGTGAAGCGACTTGTTAGCATAAACTGATTTTATGAAGTTAGGACCAATCAGAACGCGTTTTGACGATGGTTTAACGTTAAGCGCAGAATACAGGTTTGGCAGTTTTACCGCATCGGGACTTGATTGTTATTGTATTATTGCAGGTTTTATTTAGCAGAATTGACCCTCAAACCAGAAGCCTAAGGCTGGTGCTATATGAACCGGAATCCGGAAGGCCAGGGAAAATTCAGAGCATTGAAAATAGAATTCTGCGCTAGAGAGCCTTCTATCAGATCAATGTTTCAACCAGACTCGAAAATAACAATTTTTTTACTGTTCCAACTCGGGAATCGAACCCACGGCCTCCGAAGTCTAGAGCCAAGCTCTAAACCACTGGACCCCGGATGCGTTATCAACTGCAGTCATTTACAAATAGTAAATATATATATTAGGATACTGTTATTTTAAACACCTAAGATCAATAATGGTGTTTTTAGTATTGTAATTGCATTATTTTCATGCTTTTTAGGTAAGAAATTTCCTTTTGATGTAGGTCGACTCATCTGAATTTTCTTTCTTCGCAAAATGAGAGTAGTATTATTTAATGTTGTCTAAGAATTCATTGTACTTAACAAACGAAGATATTTTTTTTGTTTATTAAAATTACAACAAACAACGTAGCAACATTCAGGAATTTCAAATTTCAGCAAATTTTACAGTTACTCCTTGTTCCAAATGACGAGAAGTAATATCGTTGACGAATCTAAATATGCCATCTCAGAGCTCCCGTTTTATAAGGTAATTTTGTGTCGATTCCACTCCGAAGTCGGTGCTCAAGGTTGAAAACCCCGTGGCACCTGTTCTCCTCAGATCACAGATAGGCACTCCATCACGTCACAAAGGAGAAGGGTAACGGGCACGTTATTGTTCACGATTTATCTCAAACCCTTCCTAACGACGAGAGATATGGATCACGCGACCGTTCTGTCTCACTCCTACACTAATTTGCGTACGTTAGTAATTAGTTTCATGTATTGGTTTGTAATGAAGATTGAAGAATCGATTCTAAGGGTAACGATGAATCAAAAAGTAGTTATTGAGTAGAGTATTATGATTTTCCAATCTGAGTTAAGAAGAACATACTTTTATGGGACCCTATTACTCAGCATCCGCTGTCCGTCCGTATGTCCGTCTCTTTGTCATCAGGCTGTATCTCCTTAACCGTGTTAGCTATATAGCTACCACGGTTAAGGATAGCTGTGCTAGCACGGTTAAGGAAATGATGTATTTCTGTTGCTGGTATACATAGACTGCACTAAAAGTATCGGGAATGGAATATTTCCACTGTTCCTGTCATATTAATAAAATCTTTTTAATTTAAAACTCCTTGGTTTTCGAAAATCGAATACCGTTTATTTATTTAAAAAAAGATTCTCGGTCTTGTCACAAGGTCTTGTCAAACTTGTTTAGTCGTTGAGAAAATGGAATTGACTCGAGAAAATTCTAGAGCGATGATTTATTATGACTTTCGAAGTGGTTTAACACAAAAACAGTGTGTTGACCGGATGATTTCTGCATTTGGTGATGAAGCCCCATCTAAAACCACAATTTATCGCTGGTTTGCTGAATTTCAACGTGGACGTGTCAAGCTCAGTGATGATCCCCGTCAAGGTCGTCCAAAAACTGCAGTCACCCAAGAAAACGCTGATGCTGTGCGTAAGCTGATTGAGGAAGATCGACATGTGACATACCGCGAAATTCAGGCAACTTTAGACATTGGCATGAGTCAAATACAAATAATCTTGCATGAACAATTAGGTGTAAAAAAGTTGTTTTCCCGATGGATACCGCATTTGCTCTGTGAAGAGCAAAAAGCGGCTCGCGTTATTTGGTGCGTCAGAACTCTTGAAAGATTCCATACAGGATCCTCAAATGCTGTATACAACATCGTATCAGGTGACGAATCCTGGATATACGCGTACGAACCCGAAACAAAAAACCAGTCACGAGTTTGGGTGTTCGAAAATGAGTTAAAGCCAACAAAAATTGTTCGTTCACGGAGTGTTGCAAAAAAATGGTGGCCACGTTTGTCTCCAAAACCGGCCATGTTGCGACTATTCCTCTTGAGGGACAAAGAACGGTTAATGCAGAATGGTATGCTAACATTTGTTTGCCACAGGTCGTTTCTGAACTCCGTAAAGAGAACTGCAACCGCCGCATCATCCTCCATCACGACAATGCGAGTTCTCACACCGCGCACAGAACAAAAGAGTTTTTAGAGCAATAAATCATAGAATTATTAGACCATCCGCCGTTCAGCCCCAACCTAAGCCCTAATGATTTCTATACTTTCCCTAAAATAAAGAATAAATTGCGTGGTCAGAGATTTTCATCACCCGAAGAAGCTGTGGACGCCTACAAAACGGCCATTTTGGAGACCCCAACTTCCGAACGGAATGGTTGCTTCAATGATTGGTTCCATCGTATGGAAAAATGTGTCAAATTTCGCGGAGAATACTTCGAAAAGCAATAAATACATTTTTAAATAGTAATATTGTGTCACTTCCTTGATTCCCAAATTTTCAGTGCCGCCCTCGTAACAACAAATACTAAAAAGAGAAAAAAATAATTATGTGGGGCTCCCATACGTACATACATAATGTGGTTTTCTTGCCGTTTTGCACGGAACCTTTCGTGTCCGACTCGGACTTGGACGGTTTTATACGCCACAAACAGACAATAATGTGAGTTTCACGTTCATATCTTTAATTAGATTCGTTTTCATTCAGTATACGCATAGGATATGGGGGCACGGCACTGCCCCTGCTAAGTCTTTTATCTTTTATCCATTTCGATTCAGCAACAGGAGAAGTATGATTTATGACTTGGGGTACCTCCCCCATCACCAATACTTTTGGATGTTTGGCAACGTGGACGGAGCTATCAATTGCTGGGGTTAAGTGGATTAAATGTACAGCCATTCATCAAATACCCATGTTTTCATCGCTTCAAATAAGTTTCTTTCTATTTGGGTTATTAATAACACTTACGGAATTGTCCCTACGAGATCCCTACCACCGGTTCGGGAACTAACCCGGCGAGAAGAACTAGCGTAAGAAACTAGCACGGGGTCATGTTTTCGCAGACAGATGGAAAAATTATATTTAAAAAAAATCGGTTGTCTATAAAGTCAGTTTACTGACGATAGTTGAACGTGACAATGTCATAAGAAATGAGTCATGTTTAGCGAGGTAACGCCGGTAACGCCGCATGAGTCATTTTTTTTCGTGCGTGCAGCCGGCTCCATCGAATTATAAGACGTTGTCACGTCAAAATCATCGTGTTTGTTATATTTTAGGACTAGCTGTTACCTGCGGCTCCGCCCGCATAAATACAGTATGCCACGGGAACACTGTACTTTTTCGGGGTAGAAAGCATCCTTTGTTTTTGACGAATTGAAAGATACAATTTTGTTACACGTTTACATTTGACAATCTGTCGACACATTTTTTTTTCTATATAAGACGCAAAAGAACCCTTATAAGTTCAAACTTCAAAGTTATATTTATTATTATGAGCGAATTTTGAAGTCAGGGCGACCTCTAATATTCCTTAAATCACCTATAAATTCTCAAATTGAATAGTACACAAACAAAATATTAAAACCTAGTTCGTCGAGGTGAACCACTCTACCTGGCTACACCCGAAGCTACTCCAGTACCGCAGATCGTCTGTACACTGTAATAAGTAGTGCAGTATAAACGCGAGACAGGTTGTGTTCGCACTTAATTAAGTTTCAAACACGGCGGGCGGGCGGGCGTGAACCAGAATAATGTGTAATAATCGCTGTGGAGTGTAGACTCTAGAATGTACATTGTACAGGCGTGAACAGTATATGCTACTGTTATAAGCGGCATATTTACTACTGGCTTCTCTCCCACGGGAATCCTATACTTTTTCGGGATAAGAAGAAACCAATGTTTATCTAGAGCCTAAATAAACTACTATACATATATCAAATTTCATCAAAATCCGTTCAGTAGTTTTTGGTTGAAAAAGTAACAAAAATTCCATCCATCCGTACATCCATACATCCATCTGTCCATACATCCATCCATCCATCCTCACAAACTTTCACATTTTATAGTAGTAAGAAGTAGGAAGAAATGAAAGCGATACATTGTGTTGTATTAATATGTAAACATACAGACACATTTTTATGTGGGAGAGCCATGCTCCGACACGAACGGGCCGGCTCGATCGGATTTGCTTGCTTCACTTGCTTTCTGTTTCGCCGAGTGAGTGAGGTTACCGGAGGCCCAAGAGGCACACAGGAACGCAAGTGCGCAACACCAGAGGAGTTACAAGTATATTGTGTATGGAGGGTTCCATAACTATCACCGAGCAATAGGATTTTGTTTCAAATTACTTCAAAATAATTTTCCTAAAGAGTATTTAGCAGGATCTATCGACTATTATCAGCATGGAAATATATATTACGGATATATTATGAAAAGAGCAAAACTATAAGGGTTTCTTGTAGTTGCTACGGAATTCTAAAAAGGATGTCCCATGGAAAAGATTTTCTAAAAATATGTCGAAGAATTTTGCGGTCGGAAGCATTCGACGTAACTTTTTTGCTGATTGTACCCCCCGGCTCAGACGGTAATGAATTTTTTAATTGCACTCTCCGCGCGGGTTTGGTTTGAAATGATGTAGGAATTTGTATTCGCACTTGTTTGACCGACTTGCTTGTTAAGAACCTGTCGTGTTGTTAGGGAAGTAGAAGTGTTGTTAGCATTGTAGTAGTGAGATGTGTCATGCTACTTATAGTGTTCTCTATCGGGAGTTCCAAAAAAAAAAACGATTTTATTTAAAAGATTTTTTGAAGTTAAAAATTACAAACTATTTTTACATTTAAACTTAACTAAAATGAATCAGATCTATGTTGGATCTAAACTCAAGAATTATAACTAAATTAAGACTACCGACTTTGACCGATGTAAGATCTGAAGTGTCTAACTTAACTCCAAATTCACGGTCCCACGGAGTTGGGACCACCACGATGATGCGGCGACAGCATTTCCAGTATATGACGATTTCTTTCGTAATTTATGAAGAAACTGCACGACATGTATTTTCTTTATAGTCCAAGAGACGGCTTCAATTATTATGTTATATGTTAATTATAGTCCAAGAACATCTTCGACTGCAACTGACCAATGATGATGATTCCCATATAATGGTATTAGGCAATTTGGTGCTAAGTCCATATTACATAGGGGGTACATATGTAACATGCTAACAAATAATTGTAATAGTAGTGATGATAAACAGAAGCCCAAGCAGGAACAATTGACAAGTGCGTATTCGTAACGTTATCGAAAGTCAATTGTATGTGTGCTGCACACGCCAGGCGTCCACATCAGCCGGCTTCCCTTATGAATATTGCCTATTTATAAATCCATATTTATTTTTAAAATACAGCACTAAAACAAAACAATAATTTGCGCCCAATGCACCCAAAACATTGCGCTTACACCTACCTTGTGACGATACAATTCCGTTGGACGCACGAGATGCGCCGGGATTTATAAATAAAAAAGTCACAATTTTTTACACATTTACCGGCTTGTATGGATAAAAATGAACCTTATGTTGATAGCAATAAGAAAAACAATTGAAAAATTACAAAAACATTAGATTTTCATTACTTAATGGAGGATAATATTCATGGCGCTAAGCGCAATAAAAACTAAGTATCCGTGTTCTGTATTTTAATAGACATTGGCTTACGCGGCTTACTATTCCGTGAATCTCACGCTTCGCCACTAGTATGTGGTCATAATTTTCATACAATTCTCTTTCGACAACGTTACGAATACGAAGCTGTCAATTGTTCCTGCTAACCCCACTGAATAGAAAAAGAACTATAAAGGAAATTTATGTTCTTTTTCTGTTCTGTTCTGAGCAAACCTTCCAAACCAAGAGAGAGAGAGAGAGAGTGAGAATCTTTAAATTAAACTCTACTTTATCTCGACGTTTGTGTGCGGCCCAGAGAACAAAAGCAAGGGCAAAAATTAAAAAGTAAAAAAATCTCCTCTACTATTAATAGGTATGATATAGGTAATGCAAAATACATTTAAAGTAATTACATATTTTTCGTCGTTATTCATTTCATTTTAATTTCATTGAAGAAGATTGCATACCTAATGGCAATTGATCGAATAAATTATTTGTCGCTTGAGTTTGGGATAATGGAATAATTTCGCTTCACTCTCCTTTACATTTTAATATAAGCGCAGTTATTAAAAAAATATATTATTAAACCTACTCACAACACTTATTACTCATTGTACACACACACATTGTCACACTTATCGATCGATCGAACAATAAGAACTAGTTGCTAGCGATTTTGCTCAGAAAGTAAACTGTATATCCCATTGGAACAGTACATTTTACCGCAATTAAAAGTGACAATCACAATAATATCAACAGCTGTTTAATTTCTATGCTATAAAACTAGACTAAAATAAAACTTATCAAAATCTACACATACATAGCGCACACATACTTACTTTTCTATGTAGGTTGTAGTAGGTATGCAATTTAATATGGATATCTTTACTTGCTATCACAGATATGCTATGCAAACATTTATTTAAAAATACTGAAACAACAATGTTGTCGTTGACTGCGGAATTAAAAAAAAAAAGGACGATAAATACGTATTCCTTATGGGGTGACCAGGGCTAGTTGCGGTGGGGTCCGACGGCCCACCTGCGGCATTCGGGATGAAAGCTCAGAATTGACGCAAACACCGATGTTTGTTTGACGCCATCGATACCGTAGCTGGGGATGTTGCGCATACAATATTGATAATGAAGCGGCGAATGAGAGTAATATGAATCTGGTACAACAGCGAAATATGTCGTCAAATCGATGTTCAATTTTTTTTTTATTTCATTCGGGAAACCAACAGCTTATAACTAAGTTACAATAGAAAAGACAGCATAGTTGACATGAAGCCAATGATAGGTTAGAAGATAATATTATACAAGTTTTGGCTTTAGACCTTTTTGCTGTTTTCGGTCGACAGGTAGGTATGACTTATGGTGTATAAATCGAAAGAAAGAGGAGGTATAGTTATCTATATCGTAAATGCGAAAGATTGTGCTGAACAGATCTAAATAAAACTTTAAGCCTTAATTACTAAAAAATATTATATAATATAGCGAGTTTTATACACGAACGTTTGTTCTTGCTATTGTAAATATTTTTGCTATTTTAATTTTCAACAGCTGTTGTTTGTATAGTTCCGTTAGTTATATGAATTTATTAACCCCCTACGATAACAGAGGCGTGTATAAGCTTGACGTGTCTGTCCGTGGCATCGTAGCTCCCAAAGGGATGCACATATTTTGATCTAGTTTCTTTTGTTTAAGAGATGACACGATTGAGAGCGCACGACTGTTAAGCGATTTTCATCTTATGCCTTGCCGTGCGTGAACTTGTTTGATGGTACATATTAAGGTTAGTTTGTTAGTTTTTAACGTACACAAGTTGGTACTTAACTTACATACTTAAAGTAGGGACATGGCACCTACATAGAAAACAAAATTAAAAATTTAAGTAACCCCCGAATTGCCAAGCATTGAGCGAGAAAAAACGCATCTTAATCGGACCTTTCGTTTAGAAGCTACGATGCCATGGATATACACACAGACATACAGACAGACACGTCAAACATATACCACTCTTCTTTTTGCATCAGGGTTTTAATTTTTCGTGGTCAATTTGTCAAAAGAATCGATTTGTTGTTCAGGCTATAAACTTATCTACCTATGTGATTATTCGAACGAACATCCATACATCCAACCCCACACACCTATCTCAGCCTCATATCGCTGGTGTGTAACAAACAAACAAATCTCCCGTGTTTTTGCTGCTCGGTAAATCAGTTCCGCAGTTGACGGTGTCGCTGAATATTCATAGCGGAGCTTAGTGGTTCAGCGTTGTCTGTAGGTCGGCGCAGACGGACGACCGCGACGGGCCGCTGTCGCACGCTAGCGTGATACGTTCTTCGCATATTTTTGGGGAGATACTATTCATTGTACGTTAATACAGAAGGTCGATTCTGCGAATTAAACCTTGCAATAATACAGTTACGACCCAGTCCCGATATGTTAAAACTGCAAAATAGTCATACCACTATTATTAATGTGAAAGTTTGTGAGGATGAGTGTATGGATAGATGTTTGTTACTCTTTCACGTCACATTTTTTGATGAAATTTGGTATGATGGTAGTTAAAACTCTGGATTTACACATAGGCTACTTTTTATCCCTAAAAAGTACAGTGTTCTCGTGGAATAGTATATTTACCGAGCGGAACCGCGGGCAAACGCTACTATTCTCATAAAGGTCAATCCAACGTCAAATCCATTATGATTGATCCAAACTAAAAAAATCCGTTTATGTTATCAAGACGGTTCATTTATAATTCAATTATAATTCATACATTTATAATTCAATGAAAGTAAAATGGAAGTGTTAGTTACGAGGTATGGGGTTCAGGTTAAACGACTCGCTCAACTTTATGGATGTGAGGGATTAGGGAGGTCTTGTCTTTAATAATAGATTAATTTACAGCTTGGCAAAAAAGAGTGTGACGCGATGACAGCAGGAACATTTCCGACTGTATCGTCTTTTATCCTTATCAGATTGAAATTAGATATATATAATATTTTAATGTATTTATACTAAATATAATGTCTTTCCAATCTAATATGGATATTTTAGGCAAGTAAAGATGTAAGTTGTTAGTGTATTAGCTTCCATGACTGACGATCACTAGCTTTCGCGCGCTACCGCGACTAACTTGTGTATTTTTGGTGAGCTGCCTCTCACCACATAATAATATGTCGCGCGACCCATGAAGTCGAAAATTGTGTAGTAGTGGCCAGCAGTAGCCCCGACACATTCTGAACTCTAACCCTCCTTAATATTAAAAAAAATTACACTATGGATAACCTGTAGGTACACTGTTTCGTCTTTGTCTGTCAAGCGACTTTTTCAACACATCAGACAAGCACAAAACATTGTATAGCTTATCCATTGTGTAAATATATTTATTAGTATGGGGGTAAGTGTATTAACATTGTGTCGCGGTTATCTGTCGCCCGTTCGAGCCGACCCTAGTTGTATGGATATGAAGGGACTGTGTGATGTCTAGATGTAAGGATGTCTACACCATTCATATGGGCATGTTAGTTACCACTAAGAAGTTTTATCTTGGAGCAAAAGTCCCAAGTATTTGAATTTGATTAATTAATTAATCTATACTAATATTTTAGGAAAAGTTGAAACTACTTGAAGGATTTTGATGGAATTTGGCACAGATATAGAGTAGACTATATTTAGAATAACTGGGAAAGACATAGGATAGACTTACTTTTTATTGCGGAAAAATGTACGGTTCCCGCAAGATTAACTTTCGCGCGCACGATGTCGCGGGCAACATCCCGTATCTATTAAATGGATTAATGTTTAATCAGAAATACTTGCAGACTGATTATATAAAGGATACTAAGAATATATTTGACATATATAATCAGTGTAAATGATGTAATTTATATTTGCCAATTGAACAAAAGTTTTCTTTCGTGACAAGTTGATTACGATAGTTTAAAATGCTCATTTTAACTGCGTAATCCATGTTTGTCATGTTGATCTTTTATAATGTACTGTGTAATATGTCGTAGGATAATTGGAACATTTGGAACTTAGCGAAAAACCCAGGATTATTGCAAAGAGCCGGATTATTTGATTCTGATATAAAATTTCACCTAACTGTTTTCGGGATCTTCGCAAAAAAAAAACAACTACTTACTAGGAATATGATTTACTTGAGTTCTGATTGGCTATTGCGAAGAGTCCATTTAATGCACCTTTATTCAGATTGGTCAAAAATCAGCAAGGTGTAGTTCTATAGATTTTAGACAGCCAATTAGCACGCACGACATATAAAGCGTCAGATATTTTTCACTATTATCCTAGTACAGTCTGGTTTTTTGCGAAGATCCTGAAAATTGTACTACGACAGGCAAATTTATACTACGACATATACACTATACCGGTCCTACCACATATACACTATACGCAGTAGCGAGTTGTGTTCTCTCACATAGTGTGTATGACAAACTACATACAATTTATAAGCACAACGGCCCCACGCCATGTCCAGTAATTTACTGAACTCGGTAGTTTGCGGTTGTACCGGTGTTGACATTATATATATATATATATATATATATATATATATATATATATATATATATATATATATATATATATATATATATATATATATATATATATATATAAAATAATACGCAATGCAAATGGCATGACGCAACACACGTATTTTTGTTTAATCCATTATTCAAATTAATAATAATAAATGATACTATGGTATTGGATTATACTATATTGTACCGACGATTAGGCACAATATAGTATAATCCAATACCACGAGGCCCATCGGCGTATGTACGCAATTCAAAACAGCATCGCTCGTCGCAGTTATCAAATAAAGTTTTAGGATTGTACCGTTCATCACACAGACTGCATTCCGTACATCAAACGAATTAAAACGATAGTCCAAAGTCTAGACGAGGCAAGAGTAGAGAGTGCACAGCGCACAATGAAACGTCAAGCTTTTCCCTCCACCCGCACTCTCTATTGCCGTTCTTGGCATTCTCTGTTTGCCAATAACGTCGGCTAATCGAAGTTGAAAGTACTAGAAATTTCCATTTTCATCCATTTAGGCGCTTATTTTAGTATTCTACTGTAGTTTTTCATTTGAGAACATGACTCAGTTTGGTTTGCTACGTCGCGTCGCGTTAAGGTACTTGCGGTATAATATTTTGGTTGTGTTATGGTGAACTTGACGTCTGGATGTACACACATACACCTTCTTCAGCATATGGGGAAATATTTTACGTTTAAAAGATAAATATTAAATACATTATTAATATATTCCAACCCGCGCCGAAGGTCGCGGTTTCGAATCCAATCCGAGTCAAAGGAGCAAAAAAAGATTCTGTATTTCCGGGTCATGGATGCATATTAAACATATGTATAGTATAACAATATTAAATGTGTATTTCCGTTGTCTGGTACCCGTAAGACAAGTTCTTCGAGAACTAGCACGATACCAGATTAACGTGGTGTGGACGCGTCCATAGATATGACGAGTATATAATTATCTATACGAATAAATAAAATTGAAGTGTCTGTTTGTAATTTTAAATTAACATCTTTTTACTTAATGCATATTAAAGTATATACGATACTTACAATAAACTTTAATATTTTAAATTTTTGTTTCTCCGTCTGTTTGTTTGTTCCGGCTAATCTCTGAAACGGCTGGACCTAATTTCTCGGGACTTTCACTGGCAGATAGCTGATGTTATAAGGAGTAACAAAGGCTACTTTATTTTCCCATTACACAAAGAAATTCCGGGCACCAGCTACTAGTATCGTGTATTGTACTAGCATTAATGACCCGCGACTTCGCCCGCGTGAAATTAGGTTTTGAACTTTTATCCCCTATTTTACCCACCTAAAGGGCTGAATTATAGAAACTAATTATTTTTTCCGTACTCAATTCATACGAAATTTCATGTCCAAGGATTAAAAAGTTTCATACAAACTTTTAACACCTTTTTAAAAAAGAAATACGTGTGCAAAATTTCAAATTTAAATGCGCATGTGCGTTGATACATTGGTCAATCTGTTTTGCTTTATATATATATATATATATATATATATATATAAATGAAATAAATTTGAGAGAGAGAAAAATGTAGCTACGTCTTAAATATCCCTGGAACCTGCGCATTTTTAAGTTATATATGTTTGTTTTCCTTGTCGTGCAGCAACATATTAATAATTTCGACCATTTAGACTTTCGAATGTCAGTCCGATTGGCGGTTTGGTAAGCGTATGAGTAATTTTTACGTTATGCGGAAATTCTGAATGTGGTGGGTTCGAACCCCGGTAAAATATTATTGTGATTCTTTTCTTGTAATCTACTAGAGCTACGAGCAAAGCTCGGTGACCCAGGTACTAATAATTATGTGTGGATTTCACGTAAATGTTAGCTTTTGTCCGCATAATCAGAGTGAGTAGAAACATTTTTAGTCAAAATTAACGTTAGAAGGTCTTAAGAATATTCCAGAAATCATAAAATCTATTAAAGGTAAGTCGTCCCCGATGGTTTTGCGAACGTAGGCGCTAATGGGACGCTACGTTACCGCTACCCCGGGCACGGGCCGTACATGACTCAATACCAAGTATTCCACAGCGCCTTTGAGCTCGGTTTAAACATTCATACACCAGCAAACCCTCGCCCACGTTTAAAATACTATACTTCACGTCGTTCATGATTGCCTACCCCGATGCTTTTCACTAGGATCACAGAGTAAAAATATATACTTACGTACAGAGGAACACCTTTCATAGAATGATCTAAATTTTGTCAGGAATGGGAGTAAATTAAACTAAGCCTAGCGTCAGTATACGGTTATTGAGAAGTCTAATTGGTACACACCACAACCCGGCATCGAACCGGCACGATCACGTGGACTCAGACTCACGCGTCTATTCACTAGGTCATGGACGCTCTTATAATTATTCCAAGTCACCTCCTAGGAAACAAATAATAGACGGAAATCTAATAAATCACGTATGCACATTATGCTTTTTTGTTTAGTAAGGTTTTATTTGTTTAAATAGAAGAAACGTTTTGTGTTTCGCGGGGGCCATATTGCATATTTCATGTGATAAGCATTGTTTACAATTTAATCGCTCCAGTTTATTTATAGTTTTCTTAAAAGATTTTTCATTTTAACATTTGAAAGTGTGTACATTTAACAGTTTATTACTGAGTTTCTATAATAATTGTAGTGATTTGCTTTTACTAGTGCGTTTGTTGATTTTTTTTAAATGTTATTTGATTGTGAGGTTTGTGTTGAAAATGTGTGTTTATTAAAAATTAAAAATAACAAGTTCTCACAATTGTCATTCAGTGAAAAGATTTAAATTCTGTCTAAATGTAGGTGTGTACCCGAGTTACAACAATTAAACCAGCAAAAAAATAATGTAACTCGGAAATTTCATGTTAAAATTTATGAAACGTATAACTGGCTGTGTGGTTGTGTATACACGATTAAATTATATTGTTTTCCTTGCATATTATTTAGTAATTCTAGTACAGTGTGGACTGAATAGTACATCTAAGACTTGCTCTGTTGGCATGGTTTCGACTTAGAGAGCCGTTGCTTGGCTGTAGCTATGCTAAAAATCTATAAACGAAAAAGTTTTTGTGACCGAGTACTTTGCCGCATACCCAGTGTCATAATCCTGTGCACGCCACTGATACATAGCAGTATAAAGTAAGCAGCGACAAAACTTCCGGGTAAGCCGACCATTATTAGGCGATTGCTAAACAGGCCATTAATATGAAATTAAATATGAATATATTATGTTGGATATAAAATAAATATCAGACGACAATCATTTAGTTACATAGTTAGATTTCCCGCACTCGTTTAAAACGCCAATTTGAAACAGCCAATTGATTGATGAATATACAGGCTGACCTGTTTTGGCTATAACAGTCGCATTTGTTGACGATTTACACTTTACACTATAATAATGTTGGTAACCCTCAAATACTAAGGCGGGTCAATAAGTCCGTGACTTTTTGAATTTCTAACCTCCTAACTGAAAAAGCAACACTACTTATGTCAACAGGCATCTGTCAGTTGACTCCTATCAAAATTTGAACTTGCTGCGTCAGTTAGTTTGTGTTTTACAGCTATCTTTATCAGACTATCCAGTAACTTAAGGAAACAATGGAAAAAAGTGAAGTTCGTGTGCTTATTAAGCATTATTTTTTGCGAAAAAAAACCATTACCGAGACCAAGGCTAAGCTTGATAAATACTATGGGGACTCTGCATCATCGATTTCAATGGTAAAAAAGTGGTTTACTGAATTTCGTTGTGGCCGTACAAGCACTGAAGATGCCGAACGTCCTGGACGCCCAGTTGAGGTCTCTACACCCGAAACAATCGAAAAAATTCACGATATGGTGTTGGCCGACCGAAGATTGAAAGTGCAAGAGATTGTGGAAGCCATAGGCATCTCGCATGGCTCAGTGGTTTAAATTTTGAATGATCACTTGGGCATGAGAAAGCTTTCCGCAAGTCGACCACAAACGCAATCGTGTAACAACTTCACAGGAAGGTTTGGCGTTGTTTAATCACAATATGGAGGAGTTTTTGCGCCGTTTTGTAACCGTGGACGAAACATGGATCCATCACAACACACCAGAGACCAAACAACAGTCAAAACAGTGGGTTTCTAAGGGTGAATCGGCGCCAAAGAAGGCCAAGGTGGGTTTGTCAGCCAATAAAGTTATGGCGACTGTTTTTTGGGATGCACGTGGGATAATCCACATTGACTATCTTCAAAAGGGAAGAACAATTAATGGGGAATATTATGCCAACTTATTGGACCGCTTCAATGAGGATTTGAAAAAAAAACCGACCTCATTTGGCCAAGAAAAAAGTTCTTTTTCACCAAGACAATGCAAGGGTGCACACATGTGCAGTTGCCATGGCAAAATCCATGAATTGGGCTATGAATTGCTCCCACATCCACCCTATTCTCCAGATTTGGCTCCGAGTGACTACTTCTTGTTCCCAAACCTGAAAAAATGGCTCGGTGGAAAAAGATTTGACTCCAATAATGAAGTCATCTCGCAAACAAAGGCCTATTTTGAGGACCTCGACAAATCATATTTTTTGTAAGGGATAAAAAAATTGGAGAAGCGTTGGACAAAGTGTATAGAGCTCAAGGGGGACTACGTTGAAAAATAAAATGATTTATTTATTAAAAAATCTGTGTTTTATTCCAAAAGTCACGGACTTATTGACCCGCCCTCGTATTATTTATTTTGAACTTTATATTTTATAGCTAGCTACTTGTACTAGCGACTAGCTTTAGCGTGCGCTTCGTCCGCGTGGATCCCCATTGCACCCGTGGGGGTATTTATTTCGATAAATCCTTTTTAATGGATTTTTCGAATACGTCATTATAACTATCAGCGTGTCAATATTCAACGCCATCCGTTCAGTTGTTGATATTTCACTATACAAACTTTGGACCCCCATTTCACCCCTTGCGGGAACGAATTTTAAAAAATCTATAAAATACGTTTTTAATATTTTTATTTACTAGCTCAGATATATATATATATATATATATATATATATATATATATATATATATATATATATATATATATATATATATATTTTAAATTAGATAGGAGCAGATATTAAATAATTTTCATACAAACTTTCAACCCTTATTTTGCACCCTTAGAGGGTGAATTCTAATTAACCCTGAAATACGTAAAAATTAAATGTATTTAAGAGCATGAATCTCAATTGGCGCAGATTTAAAGGTTTTTCATACAAACTTGCAACCCCTATTTCACCCCTTAAAGGGTGGAATTTCAAAATTAAAACTACGGTCAAAATTTCACATTTCTACTATTAGCGGGTACGGATGTGCGAGCGTCTGTACGTCAGTCAGTGGAGAAATCTCATTTTATATAATATTATAAATATTAAATGTTCTCTCAAACAAACTTTAGAACACGTAAAAACAACAAAATCGAATGTCTTACTAGATGTGTGTGCTGCCATGTGTCAGAGTTCTAAAACCTTTCTGCCTGTATTGGACTGAGATCCCAGACCTGCCAGACTACACTTATTGTCTTACTGATAATATTTTATATACAGGGTCTGTCGTAAATAATGGATAACCCGTAAACTGGAGTTGGTCCGGATGTGAAACTGTAAGAAAATCGTATTTTCTTGCCAGGGTTTCTAACCATATGAAAATGGCGTAAGTTTTATAACCTTTTATAACAATACTTAAAAATTTTGAATTCTGACCTTGATATTGATCTCGCTCCTTTAACTTAATATTGCTAGTAAAGTACACATTATAATACCTTTTTAGAAACTACACATACTAGACAATTTATTAAGATAATGGGCAGCTATATCGCCATACTTTTTTTTTCACAGTAAATGATCAAAGTTGACATTAAGAAAAAAATAGTTTAAAAAAAAGCATAAAAAGATGATTTTGAAAATCGTTTGTGTTAAAAACACCTAAAATTGTATTAAAATTAAATAATACACGTCTTCAGGAGTATAATACTAAAAAAATCACATAGAAATACCTAAATTTGAAGAAATGGCAACGGAATGAACGAAAAAAGTAGCGAAATTTATAAAAAAGTATAAAATGCTACGCCATTTTCATAGGGTTAGAAACCCTGGCAAGAAAATACGATTTTCTTACAGTTTCACATCCGGACCAACTCCAGTTTACGGGTTATCCATTATTTACGACAGACCCTGTATATTACAATAGATATTATAATTTTATCAGTAAGGTTTATATCCCACGGGAACACTGTACTTTTTCGGGATAAAAAGCTATAGCCTATGTTTTAATCCAGAGCTTAAACTCCTGTCATACCAAATTTCATCGAAATCGGTTCAGTAGTTTTAACGTGAAAGCGTAACAAACAAACTTACATTCACATTTATAATATTAGTAGGGATATTAGGATTACTCTAGGGGAAAAAACTCTGTTAACTACTCGTTAATGTCGATAGTTTAATACTTTAACCGCTAAATAAATTATATTATGACACAGTTAAA
Source organism: Phengaris arion (assembly GCA_963565745.1). NCBI lineage: Eukaryota > Metazoa > Arthropoda > Insecta > Lepidoptera > Lycaenidae > Phengaris > Phengaris arion. Next base: position 1,580,892 of record OY751451.1, on the reverse strand, counting down.
ACTATCAGCTCGATAAACTGGTTAGCGGGGAGGCTGCAACTCCCTCGTCAGCCGCGACCGCAGGATCCAATTATGTTTATCGAGTGTACTTCATTTTTGTACACGACTGTAGAGGTATTTCAACGTGTAGGGTATATTGTACAGTCGCGGCGAGAGGTGCGGTTAATGAGATTGCAAATAAAACAGACTTAAAATCTATTACATCGATTGAGTAGAACTAAAAAGAGAAAGAATTTACAGCTACAAGGCGCTAAAGTTGTGGAAAATAGCTCTAATAGGAAAATGCTCGTTTAAAGTATAAGCTATATTAACTGTGCCACAGCTATGAGGTCTCCTCTCGGGAGATGATACATCCTAGATGTGAAAACACTAAATAAATGTAGACACTTTTCCAAAGGGAAATGAAAGTCTACATTCATATACTCTATTCAGTAAGCAAAAAGATATCAGAGGCCTTAGCCGACATGCCATCGTTAGGAACGATCTTCGAAATTAAAATATATGGCATTGGTATTTACGTTCGCTAACTCGCTAAAAAGTGAGATAGCGCACAATACCACATATTTTTCGATTCCAAACTTCGTGATTGTAATGAGGGTTTTTGATCTTTTTGCTGTCGTTAGGGGCAGACCTAGCTCACACAAAGAGTCATCTGGTGGCTTGAGTGGTATCAAAAACGGTCAATAAGAATTTTCGAATCTTTTTGTCACCAGGCGGCGCTTGGTAGCACGACGGACGGTCTTTGTCGTGTCAAAAAGCTGTCAGATGTCACGAATTCAAAAACCCTCATTAAAGAAGTCACCTTCACTAAGCCCCCAGAAGATACCTACACTATAATGCCTACCAATTTGAATGCTCTTATTTATGTTAATTAAGAAACAATAAAGAAACAATGTCCCCATTTATTCTATCGAATAATTATTTTTGTTTACAAAATTGCTGAAAATACAGAATGCTCGATTAATAAAAATAGTTATTCAATGAGCTCGTTGCAAGAGTATATATAATGTGACATGACATGTCACCTTAAATTATGACCAGATTATCCTATAAAATACTTAAATTCTATTCATCACCGCGCGCCCGTACTACTCGTCACTCGCGTTACCTTGAAGTCGACGGCAGTGTACGGCAGTGTGATGGTGTCCATGCGAGGTGCGAGTTGTCAGGAAATATTAATCACGTTATTTTTATGTAAATCACGAACATTTTTAGTTTGCGTACTGCCATTACTTATGTAATATTGTGGCCTAATATTGGGTTAAATATTTCATTCGGATAACCAAGCACCCCGTATTAGTTTACAAAAATAATAAATTGCATCAGATAAAATAAATGGAGATGGCCGCATACTTAACAAATTAATCGTTCAGCCAATTTTCATCTCTGAATGCACTCCATCGAATGTATTGGCCGTCAGTTCTATCCCAGGTCTGAATTAATCAGCCCTGATGGAATGCAGCGGAAGAAGATATAATCTGTATTCGGCGCCGGATGTTGCGACATCATACGTCCGGTGCGCGAGTGAGATGAGAGACAGTTTTGAATTTCGAATGGGATTGGGGGGTGTTTTTTTTTATTATTTTACAGTAAGTGCACGAGTAATAAACTGATATGTGATTTATTATGACCGTTGATACTTGATACATACAACATTATTATTGGCAGATTAATTACGTCAAGTTTTTCACAAATTCTTAAAGTGTATTTGTTAGTAAATTAATACGTAACTCAAAATAATAGTAATGTTTTATAAAGACGTAAAAGCAACGACTGGCAAAGTAAACAATAAAAAGTATCAGTTACTTTTTTTGTTCTATAATATCTACAAACGTAAGAGTTTTTCAAATACTGTGAGGGCCTGTTTTACAATCGCCTAGTATGTGTCGGATAGCTTATCCGGAAGTTTTATCGCCGCTCACTTTATATTGAGCGACAGAGGCTACACGCCAATAAGCTATCTGACATTGAATGAATGAATGAATATATGCTTTATTGTGTTCAAAAATGTACAAGTATGATATAAATTATTATTAACAATTTTAGCCTGAACACAATGGCGGCTTTATCGCTAAATTTCGCATTTATCAGTCGATTGTTAAAAAGGCTACAAAGATATATTATATATATTACTAAAGTATATAATATATTACTAAAGTGGAGTCGTTATAATAGGTAACATTTGACGTCTGTCAGTTTTATCTTCATAGTGAGGTGACCTGCTTAAAAACATCGATTAAAGTTAGTGAATCGATACGGACTTGGAACATATGTGAATTTTAAAAATGTTAGCAACCACTAGCAGACTTCAGTCTCGACAGTGATGCTACATCCGGATCCGTATAATATTTTACATTTACTCTGTTTTTTATTAATATCAATTTGGTTTCATATTTAATAAATTATCAACGAAAAAATATATTATTTTATGCCCGCCGTTACAAGGTTACGTTGTTGAATTTTGATGAATTGTCAAATGTTACCTATTAAAATGACTCCACTTTAACGTAAAGAATCGTCACTCCACCGATTTACACGAATGACAGCTCGCGGCTGTGTGCGCGTGGCTCGGTCGCTGGGCGAATGCGGAGGCGGGTGGGGCGTGAGTTTTTTCTAGCCAGGACTTTCGTTCACGGGGCTGGCCGCTGGTCGTTTCGTGCTTTGACATAATTGACAAATTATTTTCATAATATCTATGATAGATTTGTCTGACACGACGTTTAAAATTATTTCGGTGTCAACATTACGCTTACGTCTGGCTGGCATTCGACGATGCTCGAGCCGCCACTTGAAGAGAGTGTCAATCTGTAATCCGTTCAGTAGTTTTTGCGTGAAAAAGTAACAAACATCCATCAATCCAGACTCACAAACTTTCACGTTTATAATATTAGTAGGATTGCAATGAATCAAAACGGAGTATAAACTACTTCTAAATACTATACGAATAGTTACTATAAAATGCTGACCCGACAGGAGGACAGGAGGACAGGAGTTGTCGCAGACCTACGCTTTAAACATTTTGCTTTGTTATATTTTCAATCAGCATTCAGCACAGCTTGAATAAAATTTCCATTTTTGTTTCAGGTTATACCTGCAGGCATCACCAGAGCTCGTAAAGAAAATTAAATAGGTAAGTATTTTGGTCGTTAAGTTTTGTGGTGTCAGTTGAGTTCCCTCGCCCTCTGTATACATTCAATGGGGGGAAACGCCAGAGGTATAAGTACATGATAGACATGCGATTACTGGGAATATAAACAAGCAACTTTCAGGGATTCTAATTGAATGTTAATGAATTCTAAATTAATTAAATGACCTGTTAACCAAATCAAAATATATTATTAGTAAGTATCCGTTATATTTTATGGTAGGTTCTTTGAGAAATGTAATGTAACACACATTTGACGACCTCTGTGGCTCAGTGGTTGAGCGCGTTGGCACTCAAGAGGCCACTCGGGGGGTTAGGTTAGGTTATCCTAGGTTCGAATACAGCCGAAGAAGCTGTAAGATTGGGATGGGTAACAGAAACACTTTTAGACTGCTGTAATAATAGACCCACTCGGTCGGTGGTCAGTATCGGAATGGCAGTGGCCAGTGGGTGCTTGATCTCCCCACTCCTGGTTTAGCACTACCACTACATCACTGATACCACGCCCACAAGTGTGCGTGAATATATTTATTATTATAAGTGTCAGTACACTACAGGAGCTAAAAATATTTCTGTGTTCCTGGGTCATGGATATGTATTAAGTATGTGTATAATAAAATCAAAATCTCAAATATAATATGTATAGTATAAAAGTATTAAATATACTTCCAGTTGTCTGGTCCCCGTGACACAAGTTCTTCAGATTATTAGCACGGATCCAGATTGACGTGGCGTGAAGCGTCCATAGATATTATTATTTACACATTGCAAATCACATGTTTCCTGGAAGCATATTTAGATTAAATTCTCGTATTCTTATTAGGGCACGAGTGACGATGTCCTTAATGTATTAAAAATCTTTATAATTAACAAATTAATAGAATATTTGCTATGCTAATGCCCGGATTCTGAGTTCTTTGTCGGTAGTTTATTTGTTTAATAGCGCTTTTGATTGGTTAACGCGTTTGCGTCATACAATCAAAAGTGTTATTGAATAGATATACTACAAACAAAAAACCTCAAAAACCGGGCATAAACAGTGCACAGCGCAGTTCTCTGCAGTCCATGCAAAAGAAATTGTACAGGCTATAAGGCGATACATAAAACGAGGGGACGCCATGTCTGTTGCTAAATCTATGGAATGAACCTTTTGTGAGAATTAGGGTCAACGGACGTTGAAACAACACGACTTCTAATAACCCATAGCTTCGCGTATGTAAATTGCACTCTATCATCACGTGGTAAAGTTCAAAGCTGTGTGTTTTGAGTGCGAAAGAATGTAATGTAAATTCAACTCTTACACCACGTGGTAGGGTTTACAGTTGTGTAAGAGTTGAGCACAAGAATGTAATTGGATGCACACCTCAGTGGTCGCTCGGACCGGGGTTGCGAGTTGGTGGTTATACAGTTTACATCATCAATGTCATCCACCAGCCACCTTGGTCCAGTGGTTTAGAGCTTGGTTCTCGACTCGGAAGCCGTGGGGTGGATTCCCGCGTTGGAACAACAAAACAGGTATTTTCCAAGTTTGGTTAGGACAATGCAGGCCGATCACCCTGATTGTCTGACAAGAGAGATCCATGCGTCGGATGGGCATGTCAAAAGTCGGTGCTACACCTTCTTTCGCCAGTCGTGTCGGTCATCCGTCCCACTAGCGGGGTTAGCATGGCGATCCGAAGAAACAATTTTAAAGAAGAAATATTCTATCCAAAACAGTTCTTAATCCATGGCAACAAGGTCGTCAATAGAAGTCAACATTTCTAAATAGCCATATTTTTAAAATGGCTGCCGGGAAATCTTCTGTCAAAAATGATCAAATTTTCAAGTAAATGACTGAACGTAAATAAACTATTTGTCTTGGACCGCCATGATGTGGAGTAGTTGACGTTATTGTAAGACTATTTGACATTGAAGTAAGAAAACGCTTCTACTTTAGCTGTCAAAAGAGGCCATTTTGTAAAAATTTTGGCTCGGGAAAAAAAGATATGTTGTTTCTCATAACGACCTTGCTGCCTTACAATAAGAACTGTTTTGCTCCGAATGGTATTAATGTTTCTTCAATCTGTCATTTTGTCGATTTTTCAGTGTTTCTAGGGTGTGCATGCTAAGCCTGCTGGTTGCGAGAGTAAAAGGAAAAGAGAGTGCCAAGTAATTTGTAGTAATAGGTATTGAGTAACTAGGCTGCTGGCTATCACAGTATTATAAATGTTATCTCCTGAAATCACTCGGCTCGTACAATCGAAAAAGTTGCCGCTCGACCAGGCATAATATGGAAATAGCTTAACAGCGTCGTTAAGCCGTTTAGTGAAAATACGTAGTTCAACAACGTCTGCAGTCGTCGCGGTCACTTCCTTTGCGTTTCGGTTGAAATATTTTGAGGCGTCCTAGTGCAAAGGAAAATGTTAAGAAACTGGTCGAGCAGGAACTTCGTCGATATTACATAACTTCTGAACCAAATACCTAGTCAATCATAAAATAAGGTAGAAACAGCGATTTTATTGACGACTGTCGATGATGTTTAAAAGTTTGTTGTGTGAATTGTAAATATTAAGATGGCTATAGATATTCCCAAATAACTTCCGTATATATAGATTCATTTACAACAGCAAGATAAATTAAAATAAACTTTACAAAACAAAACAAAAATCTCTTCAAATATTCCGTAAACGAAATTTACGTTTTTTTCACAAACGAGTGATTCACCACGATTTCACGACTAACGGGGTGGGCTAGCAGGGTGGGGCGCTGGGCCTTTGTGGTGGGCTGGACCCCTTTTTTGGGCCGGTTCGCCGTCTGTCGCTTATTACATTAACACGGATTTGCTCTCTGTAGACGGTACGTCGCTTATGTGATTAAAATTATAGCCGCCACTGCAGCACGTTTGTGACTTACTAGTTATTGCAGTTACTTTTGTTTTCTGTGACTGAGCAATTTAGTAACAGTACCTGGGTAACCGAACTCTGCTCGGAGTTGTAATAGATTTAAATAAATAAAAAGAATCACGAAAATATTTATCTGACCGGGATTCGAACCCACCACATTCCGAATTTTAGAATAAAGCAAAAATTATACATACGCATACCAAACTGCCAATCGTACCTGACATAATAGAGTCGAAATTATTGATATATTGTTGCACGACGAAAGAAAAAAACATATGTAGCTTAAAAATGCGCAGTTTCTCAGATATAAGATCTAAATTGATTTTTTCCCCCAAAACTCCCAACTTACTAAATTTCATTGTAATACTTGCACACGTTTTCGAGATTACGATTATATATTATATATAAGATTATCTCGTTTAAAGTTGATTGCACATTGAATAACTATGTTCTGTTCAGTGCGCCTAGCAGGAACATTTGACAGCGCGAGAAGCGTAAACGTAACGTTAGAATTGTATGAAAATCTATCAAAATCATGACAGTGCCCATACAAATTTCATTCGATGACGTCACGTTTACGCCGCTGTCAAAGTATGTGTGCTAGGCCCCCATATCTAATTGAATCTAAACTTAAACATTAAGATTAAATAGCCATGTGGCCTAAATATATTTTTTCGTCCATTCGATGTTAGACAACATGTTAATAAACAATCTCGAACCCATTTTCGTATATCTTAAAAAGTAACGAAGATACAATTTAAATTTATAGTATGGAAGAGAACGATATATCGGCCTGTGACGTCACGAGTTGCGCCCGCCATACATTTGTCGTAAGTGTCAATACACAAAATATATGGCAGTAGCAACTTGTGACGTAACAAATCGTTTTGCGAGCAACAGATGGACATGTTGTTGTTGTTGTTGTTGTTGACGTTGTCAACATTGTCAACAGTACAGACAACCGATATATTTTTTTATTTGCTTATAATTTTTCATCGCGTCAATCTAAATACCTATTTCTTTTAGATTTGTGTATCTTTAATCAATAATTTTAAAATTTAAATTATAAAAATGTGATATTCCACACTAGGCACTAGGCATCCCTATTCAACTAAATTAATGTTATTGTATTTCTTTACTAGTATTTTAGGGCGCTATTGTTTCTTTGTTTACGTCAATATTAACTTGTATCTGAACTGAGTATAGCACGGTATATTTACCATCGTCTTGTATGCTAAAATAAATAAAAATGGTTGTCTGTTAAGGCGGTTTACGGACGATAATTGATAACGTCATCACAAGCCGAACGCTTAGGCCGATCGTGCCTCTCTATCGCTTGTTCCGCGTTCTCGCTTGCACCCTCGGCGCAGGCGGAACGTGGCAATCAGGCGGAACGTGACAACCAGGCGGAACGTGACAATTTTTCGTGCGTGCAGCCGGCGTTCATCGATTTGTAAGACGTTATCACGTGAAAGAATATATTCAAGTCAAATATCTGACTAAGCATTTAATTCGGTCCTATCGAGTACCTGTGTAAAACCGATAGCAAAATTATTATATTCGTGCGCGACAAGTAGCGATAAGTCAATGTACGCAATTCTACATGCACCGCGACCGCACTTTAGCATCGGTAATTTAGTTAAAAACGTATTAGCAGAGCCTAAAGCTTCTATTACCTAATATGACGTGCTGTGTTCTAACGAACCCATGCACGTTGTCGACTAAGGATGGGATACATTTATCGATAACCAGCTTTAGCCCGCGGAACCGCCCGCGAAAATACAGTGTCCCACGAGAACACTGTACTTTTACGGAATGAAAAGTAGCCTATTTTTTAAATCAAATCTCAGACTACTACTGTACCAAATGTCATCAAAATCCGTTCAGTAGTTTTTGCGTTAAAGAGTAACATACATCCATATATTTATAAATCCAACCATTCATCCGTCACAAACTTTCACATTTATAATAGTAGTAGGATAGTAGGTAGAATGATAACGTCGCGTCGTAATGATTCTATATCAATATACCCACCACATCTTGAGAAATCTACCTTCTCCTAGCGGGGAATAGGTGTACTAATGTCTATGTTTGTATAAAAATCAAACTAATTAAATAAAATCTTAAAATTACTTTTTTAAAAGTCCTATTTATGCTCAAAAAATGCTAAATTTCTGCTACTCTCAAACTTATAAAGTTTCCTATTCCTAGCTTGCGTCTTCTATCGGCACTATATTGAAATTTTACGACATTGATAGGATATTGGTATCGAATATATCGATAATCGATTTTCGATATTGCATATAGGTCATCACTAATGCACTAGGCGTGGAGAGGCACTTGAGCTTTATAATTAGGAATTTTGATTAATCCTACCCGCTCGCCTCATTAACTTGCAGCTACTACACACACACACACACACATAATTTTACACATACACACAATATATGTGTTACACATATGTTTGTATGAGAGTTGTGGTCAACGAGGGATTGTAAATTTAAACAAAATTTTAAAAAATAAGTAATCCCCGAATTGTCAAGCAGTGGGCTGATAATGATGAATTATAGCTAAGAACACTCTCAATCGTGTCAGCATTCTATCAAAAAAAAAAAACTAGATCAAAATCGGTTCATCCATTTGGGAGCTTCAGCCCATAGTGTGGGGTAACATTAGATAGGTCTTTTAAAAATATTGAGAAGTTGCTAAGACATTTTATTGATTTAGGTATTCATTTGCGAGATATTCAACTTTCGAACGCATTTTTTTGTTTTCAAAATAAGGCACCCCCCCCTTATAAAAGCTAAAACGGTTGGCTCGAAAAATCCGAAAAAACTCATGATGGTAGTCCGTGTGATGATCTTTAAAGGAAAACTACAACGGCTTATATAGCTTTGTAAGATTAGGAGTTATAGATGTGTAACTTGTAAAAGGCGTTTACTTGGAAAACTTCGTACAAAAATAACGAAACATTACGTAAACATATAAAATATTGGTATAATGGTACGGAACCCTACGTGCGCGAGTCCGACTCGCACATGGCCGGTTTTTTTGCTGCAATAAACGCTTAATGGGTTTAATGACATTGCAAACATGGATAGTTTCATATATCCAGGATTAGGACATATTACGTTATTTTGTGTAGCTGTGGCCTGTGCGGTTGTCATAAAACTTTGGGCAGAAGCTATTTATTACTAGCTCGTTGTTGTAGATACTAAACAAATGATTTATTATGAATTGAATCACGTTATCCAGGTCCCTGAATTCCACGATTTTTCATTAGATACGTGTACGCGCGGGCTTCGCGGCGCCTACATAAAAAGGATTTATGCTAATAAATTACCTTTTTATACGCATTCCATCCTTATATTTTGTAGGGTTCCGTAATACACAAGGAACCCTTATGGTTTCGCTCTGTCCGTCCGTCTGTCTGTCCGTCTGTCCGCGCTTCTAGATTCTGTAATTATAAATATAAATGGATGAAATTTGGTATAGCTAAATATTGTGTATAGATCACGGTTTTGGCATCATAAAAAAAGAAAGAATTGTGTGGTTTTATGAAACCACGGTAAAAGTGAAACTTAATAACAAAATAGCGTGGAGCACTGGCACAAATGAGTACTAGTCTATACACTAAACGGTCAGCTGATGCGAACTATAGGCGCCGCCATATTGGCCTCGGCTGCTCTGACGAGCGCCTTTCTCTTTATCCCTACTCCGCGGCCGACCGTCACGCGACATGCAACACACAGACGAAAAAGTTTGAGACGATGTAATAAAAGTTTCACTTTAATAATAATAATTTAATACTTTATGGGTGGGGTCTCCATAAATGTGAAGTGGGGATGAAAAATATATTTTATTCTATCCCATCGTGTGGGGTGTCGTTGAATAGGTATTTTAAAATAAAGGCAAATGGTTTCATACATGACTTTTTTACAAAGTCGACCGTTTTCGAGTAATCGGCCTCCAAAGTGTTTTTTAAATTTCCCAATGTGGGGAAAATTATTCCACCACACTCACTAGCCCCTTTTATTAACCCCCGACAAAAATAAAGAGAAGTTATAGATTTGTCGTGTTTATAAGAAAAATTAAATAAACCACGATGAAATCTGTCGTTATAATACAACTTAGAGAGCCCCCTTGATCTCGCAATCGCGCCATACTTGAAGCAGTTCGCCGCAAGCTGCACTAATATAAAGGCTGTATACCAGCTGTATAATAACTCGAAGAGAGCCCTACAGAGCCTCAATACGAATTACACGAATTTAAAACAGCCTTTTTTCGACGAGAGTACAGATGTAGGTTGAGTTTTGTAATCGTTTAAAAGCCTTTCAGAAAAATGTTGTAAATATTGTGGAGCCTTACATTGTAACTGTATATGCGGATTTATATTTTTAGATTCTCATTTCAGATAATAATAATAATAGCTCCCCAAACCGGTGTCGGTGACGGTGGCCGGTTTCAATGAAACCAGGCCAGCCGCTCAGGAGTTATTTTTATAGTGCCCAAGTGTGGGCGCAGTACACAAGAGCACTCCCTCTTCCTTTACTCTCGATTCCTAGTAGGATGGATAACCGACACGACTGACGAGAGATCAGGCGCAGGACCGACTTTTACATGCCCATCCGACGCATGGATCATCTTTCTTGTCCGACAATCAGGTGAGCCTGCATCGTCCTGACTAAACTTGGAAACAACATTTTTTGTTGTTCCAAACCTACCGACCGAATCGAACCCACGACCTTCGAGTCGAGAGCCAAGCTCTAAACCACTGGACCACGGAGGCTGTTCGACACCCTTAGACAATTTAAGATAATTTTATATTTAAGACACCTAATCTACAGCAGCCGTAGGCTGTTTTTCCACTTACCAGCCCGGCCTACAACCTGTGTCAGGTGGGAGTCATCGCCGTATCGTTGCCGGTCCGGTAAGTGATAAATCATGACATTAGATTTCCAAACACCAGAGGGAACGCAAATGCGTTTTGGGTCGTTAAAAACCCCAATTCTTCCTTTAAAACACAACGCAAGGGTAATTTGTTGTCGGTTGTTGCGAGACCGTGGTATTTCTCCAGTCGGGCCAGCCTATTCGTTCCGAAGCATAGCTCTCTTAAAAGTGTTAGCAAATATTATAAGTAAAGTGTTGCCGCAGTATAAAAAGTGAAAATTTCGCTTAAAACAAAATTGCTAATCAAACAAGACCAAAGTAAATTATAAAAATTATGAGGTCTTTTTTCGGCAAACTCGCCCACGGGTTTATGTAAGGCTCCTGCCTGCAGTGTTGCGCAACTCGTGACGTCACACGCTATGACGTCATGTAGCCTTCAGACATCGGCTGTTACTGAGATCTAGAATTTGTGAAAAATAATTCGTATCGTCATATCGTATATATAATATAATATAATCGTCATATATATATATATATATATATATATATATATATATATATATATATATATATATATATCGTCATAGAGTGAAAATTGTATGTAAATTACGATTCATATTGTTAGGTTACTGAAATATTTTTTATTTGGAAAGGAAAATGATATTTGTATGATAAATATTATTATGAATAATATTATGGTACAAAACAGGATAGTCTTCCACATCTCACAAGTTCGAGTCTTCTACAACTCATATTTTTTCTGACTTAACATATTACGTAAATGTAAATACTACGTAGCGAAGCATAAATAGCATTGAGTTATTGATGTTTTTCGAAAAAAACAAATATTTCATAGTATACAACATGACAAATATATTTTACACACGCGAAGCTTATACAAGCGTCATAAAATTTGAAATATCTATTGTCTAGAATTTGTAATATTTAAGTAATAAAGCATTCGCCAGCACTTTTAGTACTTTATCATATAACAGGGTTACAGGTTAAGTAGATGTTTATCCTATAAGGGGTTGTAGTTCCCAACATCATCACTACATAATATAAAACAAAGTTGCTTTTTTTTGTCTGTCCATATGTATGCTTAGATCTTTAAAACTTCGCAACGGATTTTGATGCGGGTTTTTTTTAATAGATAGAGAGATTCAAGGGGTTTATATGTATTTAACATGTATAATATAGTCCAGAAACACTGATAATTTTAGAGGTTTCTAATGTGATGTCGTAAACACATTACGTATGGTATTTTCAGAAGCTATTTAGACGGATACAGTATGATCCTATCAAATTAAATACGTTACTCACTTTACAGCTGTAGCCCTTTAAACCATACAGTTTAAATTAATATCTTATTTTTATAAGACATCGTAAAATTTATATTCAAGCGCGAAAAATATACCTTTATCAAGTGGTCTCGCACGTCGCGGCGAGGTGATAGGGTTTTTTTACCCATTGTGTACGAAACCCTAAAAAACATTTTCTATATTGTATACAGAAGTATATTACCACTGTAATATATATATGAATATTGAAGAACTCTTATCTCTTCTCCATTTTCTTTTAAAATTTGTGATTTTCATTTATATGTTTTAAAGTTTTTATATAGCTAATGAGCTGTTTTATTATTATTATTACCATTAATGCCGCTAACTATGATAGCTAAGTCGTAGTAGAAAATTGAAGAATAAAAAAACGTTTTTCTTAATTTTTGTAGTTTTTCCTTTGAAGCATGTCAGGACTCAGGACATGTCTAAGGAGGGTTCCTTAAAAATAACACAAACGCGCAACAACAAAAACGCGCAATAGGTTTTCTCAATGAAATTACTTCAAAAGTTATTATAACAATAAATTTATTGGTTAGACTAATTCTAATTACGTATCTTTATATTAAACTTTAAAAAATACATTAATAATGTATATTTGTAAAAGAGTTCATTTACGAGGGCGGCACTGAAAACGGGAATCAAGGAAGTGACACAACATTACTATTTAAAAATGTATTTATTGCTTTTCGAAGTATTCTCCGCGAAATTTGACACATTTTTCATACGATGGAACCAATCATTGAAGCAACCATTCCATTCGGAAGTTGGGGTCTCCAAAATGGCCGTTTTGTAGGCGTCCACAGCTTCTTCAGGTGATGAAAATCTCTGACCACGCAATTTATTCTTTATTTTAGGGAAAGTATAGAAATCATTAGCCTTAGGTCGGGGCTGTACGGCGGATGGTCTAATAATTCTATGATTTCTTGCTCTAAAAACTCTTTTGTTCTGTGCGCGGTGTGAGAACTCGCATTGCCGTGATGGAGGATGATGCGGCGGTTGCAGTTCTCTTTATGGAGTTCAGAAACGACCTGTGGCAAACAAATGTTAGTATACCATTCTGCATTAACCGTTCTTTGTCCCTCAAGAGGAATAGTCGCAACAGGTTTTGGAGACAAACGTGGCCACCATTTTTTTTGCTACACTCCGTGAACGAACAATTTTTGTTGGCTTTAACTCATTTTCGAACACCCAAACTCGTGACTGGTTATTTGTTTCGGGTTCGTACGCGTATATCCAGGATTCGTCACCTGATACGATGTTGACAGCATTTGAGGATCCTGCGTGGAATCTTTCGAGAGTTATGACGCACCAAGTGACGCGAGCCGCTTTTTGCTCTTCACAGAGCAAATTAGGTATCCATCGGGAAAACAACTTTTTTACACCTAATTGTTCATGCAAGATTATTTGTATTTGACTCATGCCAATGTCTAAAGTTGCCTGAATTTCCGGTATGTCACATGTCGATCTTCCTCAATCAGCTTACGCACAGCATGAACGTTTTCTTGGGTGACTGCAGTTTTTGGACGACCTTGACGGGGATCATCCTTGAGCTTGACTCGTACACGTTGAAGTTCAGCAAACCAGCGATAAATTGTGGTTTTGGATAAGGCTTCATCACCAAATGCAGAAATCATCCGGTCAACACACTGTTTTTGTGTTAAACCACTTCGAAAGTCATAATAAATCATCGCTCTAGAATTTTCTCGAGTCAATTCCATTTTCTCAACGACTAAACAAGTTTGACAAGACCTTGTGACAAGACCGAGAATCTTTTTTTAAATAAATAAACGGTATTCGATTTTTAAAACCAAGGAGTTTTAAATTAAAAAGATTTTAATATGACAAGAACAGTGGAAATATTTCATTCCCGATACTTTTAGTGCAGCCTATGTACATTAATTTTTCAATCATTAAAGACACTCAAATATTTGCATATCCGTAATTCTAATTGATGGAACGTACTGAAAATGCGACCTTTCACCTCACCTTTCCTTTTGACCTTTTATCTACGTGGTACAGGGTATATTTTTATACAAATGAAATATTTTCGTGACAAAAAATTTTCGTAATTTACTTATAAATAACATGATTAACTTTTCCTTACAACTCGCACTACGCATGAACACTCTCATACTGTGTGACAACGTACAACGCGCGGGATTTGAAGGTCTCGCGTCCGCCGCAAAGTACGGCCGCGTGGTTATGAATAGCATTTAAGTATTTTATAGGATAATCTGGTCAAAATTTAAAGTCACATGTTATATATAGTTTAGGAATGAGAATCGTATACAGATTACGCTCCTTGAATTTTTGTTTTGAAGACATCCTCAACAGCTATCGCGGTTCCCGAGATGCAGCCTGATAACGGACGGACAGCGGAGACTGGTGATAGGATTCCGATTTTATCCCTTTTCCCCTTTTTAATGAAGATATTTACATATTTTTACCGGCGCCTTACAGCCAAACTAGCAAATCGGTCACTTCCCTCGCGTCATACTTCCAACCAAAACAGCTCGGTTTTGCCTGCAAAGGGGGTTGTGAGGCCGCCGTTCACTCTTTCAGGACAGCTATTCACAATCAAGGCGATGATGTGTTTCTGAAGGTCGATGTCAAAAACGCTTTCAACTCAGTTGACCGAGGCGCCATGTTGGCCCAAATTAAATCTAAAGCACCTGCCATTTTACCATTTATGCTCCAGTCTTACAACGACCCCACCAAACTCATTTACAAAGACCACCTCATCTCATCTGAAGTGGGCTGCCAACAGGGCGACCCTTTAGGTCCAGCAATCTTCAGCCTTGCTATACACCCGGTCATCGAGCTTCTAAATTCAAAATTTAATGTTTGGTATTTGGATGATGGGACCCTTGGAAGCGATGCACCCACTGTACTATCCGACTTCCGCACTCTGATCCGCGAGTTCCAAAAAATAGGTCTGCAGCTGAACCTAGGTAAGTGCGAGCTTTTTGTGCCAGACAGTTGTGGGGATAGAAACGCGATTATATCCAGCTTTAAAGAAATAGCTCCACAACTGTCTGTCATTGACAAGGATTCGCTCTTCCTTTTGGGCTCACCTATTTTAGACGAATCTCTCCCGGACTTCATAGATAACAAATTAAAAAATTTTAATGAAACTTTAGACCGCCTCCTGCAAATTAACTGTCACATGGCATTTACCCTAATCCGTTTTTGCATTTTCGTACCTAAATTGACATATGTCTTACGGTGTTGTCAACTGTGGAAGTTCCCTCAACTTCTCAAACAGTTGGATGATACCATAAGACAAAAGCTCTCCACTATTTTGAATACAAATTTCGATGACCGCGCATGGACTCGGGCAACGATTCCAGTTAGGTTCGGTGGCCTGGGTGTTCGAAAGCCCTCTGACATATCGCTTCCGGCCTTGTCCTCAGTCCACGCGAACCATAGTCTTATCTCCAAAATACTACATCACCCATCCTACTCCAATACAGTTCCCTTTCTGGACGAGGCCATGGACGTCTGGAGCGTAACTAGTGCTTGTAGCGAATTGCCTGACAATACTTTTTCCCAAAGGCTCTGGGACGAGCCACTCTGCAGACTGGTACGGAATAATCTTCTTAATACGTCCTCCAGTCCTGTGGAGCAGGCTCGCCTCTTAGCTGCGGGGAAGTGGGAGTCGGGCCTTTGGCTACAAGCATTACCGTCACCCAATACGGGCACATTGCTGGATCGGACAGCTTTCCGGTTAGCCACTTCCCAATGTCTTGGCACCCCTACGTCGTCCCCCATCGCTGTGTTTGTGGTGCAAACGTGGACACCACGGGCTGTCCTGTCAACGAAGTGCCGGTCGCATCTCCCGACATCACTGCCTGAACGATCTCATCCGTCGGGCTCTTGTCACCGCCGGAGTGCCAGCTGTGCTGGAACCCTCTGGTTTGGCGCGCGACGATGGCAGGAGACCAGACGGTATGACCCTGGTCCCTTGGAGAGTGGGGCGGGCTCTTGTATGGGACGCTACTTGCGTCGATACACTTGCTCCGTCCCATGTCAAGGGCACCTCGAGTTCTGCAGGTGCGGCCGCCAATCAGGCGGAAAACCTCAAGCGGCACAAATATGAGAACCTTAGTGGGGATCTCATATTTGAACCGTTTGGGGTTGAAACCCTAGGTACATGGGGTCTGGGTGCGCACAAACTTTTCAGAGAAATCTCCAAAAAACTCATTGAGGCCACCCGAGACCCCAGAGCCGGCCTACCTGGCCCAGAGAATAAGTATCGCAATCCAGCGAGGAAACTCTTTGAGCCTTCTAGGTACTCTGCCTGGTGGGGACGACCTGGGAGATTTCTTTGTTTTGTAGCATTTTAAGTTTTGGAGTAGTTATTATTTTTTTAGTACTTACCTACTCTTATAGTTTGTAAATATTTTAAATAGATTTTAGTTTATTTTAGATATTTACTCGACAGATACGTAATCCATGTTGCTGTCTATGCCTGTCAAGTGACTTTACCAATGTATCAGAAAAAGGCAAAAATTTAGGCAACATTTAAGTAAAGATTAGCGTATTCGTTGCGTAATTTTTTTTATTTAATAAGGGGGTTATTGGGAACGGAACCCTAGTGCAGTTTGATATATAAGCCTACACAGACGCACACGAGTGCACTCCAACACTCTGCCCTTAAGCAGTCATTAGTTTCTCCGATAAACAGTTCTTTTGTTCCGTACTATTTCTGTTTGCAGTTCTTTTATGACCTGAATAAGTTTCGCCGTCTCGATAGGTTTATCAGAGTTTTTATATACCACGTTTTCTTCATAAGAAGAAAACGTGGTATATAAGATTCATAAGATTTATACTCCAGACATAAGTCTGGAGTATTCATGTCGGTTTTATTCTACTTAAGTGTTTGTTTACGTCTAATTGAACTAATTTTTGTATGCAGATGTTTTATTTGGTGTTTTTTTTGTGGACAATAAAAAGAGTCATTTGATAGGAAGAGTCCACGTGTCCAGGACTTGGATACCTACAATTATTTCATGGATTTATAGTCGGTAGGACTAGGTAGGTAATTCTAAATAAAAAACATACCGGTTGTCTGTAAAGTCGGTTTACTGACGATAGTGACAGACAGACGTGACAACGTCAACAACAAAAACAACAACAACAACGACGACGATAACAACAACAACAACAACAACAACAACAACAACAACAATAATAATAATGAGGTAAAGGCAATGCGAGATAACGCTGGTACTTGGTAATGGTACTTGGTAACGATAACGGGTAACAGGTAACGCATGAGTCATGTTTTTTCATGCGTGCAGCCGGCTCCATCGATTTATAAGCTCTCTGGCGGTATTCGAACCCGCGACCTCCGGCTTGAGCGCCTAACCACTGAGCAACAGAGGTCGTCAATCGAAAGTATTTGTAAGTTAAGTATAAGCATACTAGCTTTTGCCCCCGGCTCCGCTCGCGTAAATAAAGTATCCTACCAAAATACTGTACATTTTCGGGATAAAAACTAGCCTATGGTTTTAATCCAGAGCTTAAACTACTACCATACCAAATTTTATCAAAATCTGGTTAGTAATTTTTGCGTGAAAGAGTAACAAACATCCTTACTTTCATCCTCACAGAATTTCACACATTTAATGTAGTAAGTAGTATGATGCCAAATGCCATATACAAACACTTTCAGATCGATATCTTAAGTAACCATAATATTATACTCATATTTCTTGTATGTAACATAATATAATGTATTTCGCTTGAGAATTGAATTTCGACTTAGGCGTAAAACGCCATAATATTCTCTAAAGGACGTATTGAGAATATGTAATGTAATACGTCTTTTTGAGAGTGTGTAGCGTAACATCCTGTGGTCGAAATTCGTCCATAATTCATGTTTTAATTTTAAAGTTTTCACTTTTTTAGGTTTCTTTTAGATACGCAATAAAAATATGTAAATGTTGTTTATGGATTGTGAAAGATTTCAATTTTTTAGGTTTCTTTTGCCCTTTAGATACGCAATAAAAATATGTAAATGTTGTTTATGGATTTGAAAGAAAGATTGACACTCAATGACAATTGTGTCAAACCTACTGTAATATAAACAAAAATGCTAGTGTGAGTGAGGTAGTGTGTGTTGTTGATAATTGTTTAAATTCAATGTATTTCTAAGCGTTATTTTTAAAAATATTAGCTTTCGGCAGGCCTTCCCCCACTTAAACTTTAAATGTGTCAAATTTCACACTGATCCGTGGCCACAATTCTCGTAAAACCGTACTTGAAATTTTTGCTTCACGTATTTAATATAATGCTGTCGTTTTGCGCCTGAGGCTAAACTTCAAGGTAAACATTTCAAAAGGTCGCACAACATGTACAGATGTAACGGAGAAGTGTTCGGGGAGCGAACAGTTGAATGTTGATCGAATGAATATTATATAAGTGCACTCAGACTAGAGCATGCAACGAACTGCCAAACGGAATTTGTGCTTTATTTTACAGGAATTAGTATGTTATTTTTTTTTAACCTAGAAGAAAAACAACATTATACTACCGCAGAGTAAAAATATATACCTACGTAATATTACTTACTCTAATTTTTGATAAATTGTGTTAATATTATGTTTATTCAAGCTATAGGTTTTATTATATGCTAGTTTTAGGGTTCGGTAGTACTACAAGGAAACCTTATGGTTTCGCTCTGTCCGTCCGCTCTAGCTTATGTAATAATGAATTTAAATTGATGAAATGACACTGGCGAATCCTGCCTGATTTTCCATCAAGAGCGGTCAAGTTTCGAACATATTATGTGGTTTTATAGTACATAAAAAGTTATTAAACAAAAAAAAAATATATTTTTTAGGACTTGGGAATAAAAAGTTGAGTCTCCGAATATCAGAGAATTCATATGCAAAATGTGTACTTATCTGTGGTAATCGTTGTCATCATATCTGTTTAATCGATGATTATCATGCTGTAAATTGTCAATTTGAGGCGTAGAAGCTCCATCTAGTGGCCCATTAGATAGATTTATTTTTAATTGGAGTATAAAGTTATTTTCTTTTTCTATAGTTTAACAGTTTAGTACTAGTTTTATGAAAAAAATATAACTTGGGGTGTGAAATAGATCCCTCTATTCTATATTTATATTTATATTATGAAAAATAATTATTATGTTTTTGGTTTTCGTAACGTGAAAACGACATCTATCATTTATCTGTTAGCATATTGCGTTTCCAAACAAACTACTTACTACTAATTTAATTACGTTATTGACATCACCACTAATAGATGTCGCTTTTCCGCAAACCGTCATTAGGAAAATTTATTGAAAAATAGGTTAGTTTATATTTAATTAATTATCTTTTATCCCCCAAGTTTGATGTATAATATTATTGCTTTTTTTGTTCCTATGTTCATAAAGTACAACTTACAATGAATACTTTTTGTAGCCACGTATTTTAATTACCACGCAGTAAATGTATGGCGACTTGCCGGTCTCCTTTGGTATACTCATAGAGTATAGATTTCGTTTTCGGCATCATAAAATAATATTAAGTATATATAATATTATGGGTGACCTGCTATACATGTGAAGTGGGGATGATTTTTTTTCATTCTACCTCATCGTGTGGGGTAACGTCGAATAACTCCTTATAAATATGATGATGATTTTTTATGAAGTACATAATTTTCGAGTAATCGGCCTCCAAAGTTTTTTACAAATTACTTTTTCCCTCCTTTTAGCTTGCACCATTTTCCTTTGCCTATCTTAAAAATTATTAATATTTTATCGTTGCTCTTAAAATGGTCACAATTCACATAAGATTGTAAACAACTTTATACTTTTAAACACTTAGCTAACAAATCGCTACAAGCCACGTAGCACTTCTACGAAACGCGTAGCGCTAGCTACGAGTGTAGACACGCTACGAACGCCGTAACAACACGCTACAGATTTTGTTTTCGCTCGTTCTCATTTTGTTCTGATGAACAGGAGGGCGCTGTGAAATATAATTATACTTTATTACATTCAAGTTCGAGGGAAGAACATCTGTTTTCAATGTTTATCTTCAGACGTTTAATGTGAAATGTGGAGAAAAGTGAAAGAGATTTATACGCTGGTTTAAGTACCTACTTCTAATTTCTACGAAAAGCGTAGGTGTCCTCAGTAATTAAAAAAATCTACACATTCTGTTCAGAACCAATTTTCTCTAAACGTTAACAAAGAGATCAATGGAACATATAATGCTACCAATTTAAATGTCATTTATTTACCGTGCATAGATGGAATACAATGCACATTCATTTAGTCGCATTTAATATTTTTGTATTCGTGTAGATAAAATGTACCTCCCACGGGGGTGCAATAAGGGTCCGCGCTTACAAAGTCGCGCGCTAAAGCTAGTTGTATAAAGTCTGCTATACATGTTGCCCCAGGCCTCAGTGTAGGCCAATGCGAGCGTCGGCAGCTAGGTAGGTCCACACGTTGGACAAATTCCTTCAATGCTAATGCAGGCGGCCAATATAGACGAGTATTTGTTCGAGCTGCCCACACATTGGCCGAGCGCAGACGAGTGGCTTTGATATGTGCACAAAAACCGACACCGGTCCGAAGTGAGGCAAGTGATCACGAGTAACGGCGAGCGACGATAAGTTGCGGCAAATGAGCTCTACACATTTTGGCGCTGGGCTTCACTCGGCCAACTATTCGAGCGACACCGAGCGATGACAAATGAAGGCAAATCGGCTGTCTACAAGTTGGCGTTGGCCATCACTCGGCAACTCTCGGCCAAGATGTATAGCCGGCTCAATATATGTTTGTATATTATCCAGCGAAGAGATTTAATATACAAAATACTTGAAGTACTCAAGACGATGCGAACTTAGAGGTAAGATCGGTCCCACACTTGCTTAAGGACCGAACTTACCTCATACATTTGAAGCCCGCAGGCTAGTGGCGCGATACTACCAAATTCAACTTTATGAAACATCGCCATCATCAATATTTAACCTAGCCAAGATCACATCAGGACATGTCTAAGGACTATGAAAATATGCGCTACAGGTTTATATTTTACATGTTTACTTATTATTGAGTTATTTTAGTACGAAGTTTTCCAAGTAAGCGCTTTTTACAATTAGTAAGGCTTCTATGACTCCTGAACTAACAAGTCACATGCTGTCCCTGTTCTTCTGGCAATGAGAGACAGTGTCAGCTTGTGATATAGGCCTACTATGCCCTTCTAACTTAAGGTATCGGGCCCCTAACTTCAGCTGTTCGGCCGTTACTTTACTGTTACAGAAGGCCTTTTTTGTTGCCAATTACCATTTTATTATTACATATTAAATATTTCCATATATCTATGCAGCATTTAAAGATATCACTATAGTAATTTAAAGTCCACAAAATGTTTATGATATGATTAAATGTGAAAGTGTCAACTGTTATTTTTTTTAAATTCACGACATGACACATGTCGAGAGGCACGATTCGAAGATACTGCTGACACAAGCATCTGGTATTTAAATATATTAAAATACCTGCTGTCTTAACATACGTCTTTCTTTCTTACCTATGAACTGGAATAAAGAAATATCTACATTGTACAACCTACAATACACCCTACATCTACACCTAACCCAACCTTCTCACATACACCTACAATTTTAATTTCCAAAACCAATAACTACACCAACATCTACACCTACAAACTACTAAACTTCCAGAATTTCCCTGAACTTCCAAAATTTTTCAAGACCAAAATTAGCCAAATCAGTCGGCATTCTCGAGTTTTAGCGAGACAAATAAACTGCTATCCAAATGGATTCTCCTTCTTCTTCTTGTATACATAATTTTATATATATAAAGAAGTAGAATACAGAAATTTTAAACAATTTTGTCGCGTGCTCTATCACTAATGAAACCCTAAAAACCCTTTAATCATATTTTACATGGTAAATAATATTTCTGAATATGAAATAATCTTGGGAAACCGTACTTTTTCCGCGGTAATTGGATTCTGTATATATAGCGTCGACCTGTGAAAACTTCGATAGCGCGACCCCAGGATTGTGGCGCTAATTGGTCCGCCCCATATCACATCAATGTGGGAATAATGGTAGCCCCAAAGGGAAGTCTCCGACCAAGCATACCACCTGGTATGCTCGGTCAGGCCGGTTTTCCGTGAAAGAGTAACAAACATCCATCTATCCATCAATCCATACATCCTTACAAACTTTTACATAATAGTATATATTAATAAAATAATAGTGATAGAATATTTTAGCAACGTAATGGAACGATATAAAAATGCCAAACGCACCATTTATTACATATTATTTTCCATGATTCACGCTCATCGAAGCCTACAAGGGTCCAGATGGCTGTAATAAAAGAGGGATCGTTACAAAAATACGATATTGTTTAAAGTAGCCAGCCCTCGCGTAAAAACCCGATTATAAATATAGCGGCCCGGCCTCCCCCGTTATATAGGAATAGGCCTGAAGTTGGTGATGGTGTGACGTCACGTATACAGACAGGTTGCTCCGAAAATGAATTCGTGTTAATGTTAGAAAATAAAGTTGTATAAATAGAAATTATAATTAACAACTTCCTACTACTATTATAAATGTGAAAGTTTAAGTGTAAAGATGTTTGTTACTCTTTCACTAAAAAAGTATTGAACGTATTTTGATGAAATTTTATCCCGAAAATGTACAGTGTTCCCGTAGGACATCACATTCACGCGTGGCCCTCTCGTGAAAACCCGGTTATTAATATAGCGGCCTCTTCTCCCCCAGATATAGACCTGAAGTTTGTGACGATGTGACGTCACGTATACAGATTGCTCACAAAATTAATACAATATGTTAACGTTAGAAAAGTGGAGTTATGAATGGAATTAAACATCTCCTTATATTGCTATTTCAACATGTTTGTGTTAACAAAGCTCATAAAATATAACAACAAAACTGATTAAAAATTATTCTAGCAGATTTTTAAAAAACACGGGTGTAGCCAACGATATGTTTTCAATGTTGTGCTAAATAAGTGCTCCCTGTACACACTATGGTACAGGAAAATATGTATTGTGACAACTTCGTGTATAATTTCTCTGTCAATGGCTTTCCGTTTCTCGTTTTTTCCTCAATACTTTGTAGACGTTCTCAAGACTTTCGAATTTCCGCCAAGTTTTCCCTGTAATTTGGACGCAGAGCAAAACATTCAAGCACACATGAAATTGTAAAGTAAGTTGCTTCGTCATTATAGTCTTTCGGTAGCCGTTTTTTTCTCGGACTAAAAATATTAAATTTTCTATTACTTTTATCTGACGATCGTAATCGATACAAATAAATAAAATTGAACTTAAAATTAACAGCACTTCACTAACGTATGCACAATTTTATACGATACTTTAATCAAAAAGTCGATTAAAAACTGTCACTGATTCCAAAATTTTGTAATTATGTGCTGCGAAAAAAGTGTGAAATAGGTATTATATGGAAAACCCTACATAATGGAAGTTATTTGTCATTTTTATTTGTTATTTGCAATATCAGAAATTACAAAATTATCCTATTTTCACAGTATTTTAGGGTATAAAGTTTGAACAGATTTAACCTGTTAATAAGAAAAAAGTTTGCTCGCTCGCTTCGCTCGCTCGAGCTTAATATAAACAACATAATATATTATTTAGTACCGATGTTCTTTTTTAGCCGGTAGCTTTTCCGAACTTCACCGTTTTTTCAGTGTTTTAGTTTGAACAAATTTTAACTGAAAATGGTTAAAAGCCTTGCCCGCTCGCTCCGCTCGCTCCGCTCACTCGTGTTTGACTTAAAGAACACTATAACAATATTTAGTACTGACGTTCATTTTTAGACTGTTAATATAATTGTTATTTTCCGAAGCACGCAGTCTTTTAGGGTTTAAAGTTTAAAAAGGTAAAACAGAAAACAAAAAACAGAAAACAATTTCGCTCGCTAGCGCTAACATATTAAATAAATTAGTACATATTTACATTCGGTTTGAGGCTATTGATTTTTATGTATTTTTCTGAAGCATACAGTCTTACAGATAGGATTTAAAGAGTAATTATATTTTAACCCGTTAATCCAATTTTTTTATAGTTTATAATCGGTCACCGCCTAATAGGCGGCAAAATATTTAATAGGCCCGGGGTGCCAAATCTTGAAATACGCCTCTAATTTACAAAAAAAAAATTAAATAAAAAATTTGATGGCACGTCTATGACCTCATTAAACTTTTATTAACAAAAATGCCACGAGGTTCGCCATCCTGGTCCTATCTTTCACTGGCCAATAGCTGATGTTACAAGGAATCCCTCCGTTTATGTATTATAACAGGATAAAATGCTTTCTAAATGTCAAAGCAATTTCACTCCCTATCCATTCTTCCGGGCAAATCTAGTGCCCGCACAGTCGCCGACAAATCAACGCCACTTTTGGACCTTATTGCAATAGAAATAACATCGATACGTGGTGCGCCGGGTTTGTCGGTGAGTGTAGGTACATCGAAATCCTTTTACTTCGAGTAACAATGATCTACGAAGGCAATTTATTAAAGTGAGCCTCGCCAGACAAGGTTCTAACTTCTAACATTTGTCACATTTGTCACGCTCAATTTATACCTACTCTGGATTTTGCTGCGGGTTCCGGATGTTAGGTTGACGTCGAAGTGTGTTAATCATATAATTGATAATGAAAGCTAATCATCGTCTTCTTATTTGTAATTAAAAACGTATTGCAATTCCAATGTCTCGCTTTAACTCGAGAACGGCTGGACCGATTTGGCTAATTTTAGTCTTGAAATAATTGTTGAAGTTCATGGGGCATCAGTTTCCTGTTTGGTTGGTGTAGTTATTTATTGACTTCAGTTCATATTTAGTTAAGACAGAACAACGTGTGTCGGGATAGCTAGTCTATACTGAATTCTAATATGATAAAGTTTGTTTTTTTGTCTGCTTGTTTGCATTGAATAGGCTCCGAAACTACTGGGCCGATTTAGATAAAATTTGGGACAGATATAGAGTAGACCACGGGGAGGACATAGGCTACTTTTGATCGCGATAAAATGCACGGTTACCGCGTGATTCCTCTTTGCTCGTAAGAAGTCGCTGGCAACATCTAGTTAACTATATTTTTTGCAATGGAACTTTGCTGCTTGTCAAATCGAGAGCGGTAATAAACATTTAATATTTCAAATGATGTAATTAAGATAAATATATAAATTAGATTTTATGGAGCATCAAAATTAGTATTAATTAGTAAAACAGTTTAGATTAGTATAAATATAGCTAGGAACAATTTTTGCATCGTACTAAACTGGCCTGCAATACCAGTACACTTGAAAAATTTCAATTTTTCTAAACTACAAATCAAATATAAAAAAGACTTTTATAGCAAATTTTATCATCTATTTCTACAAGTTTTGAAGATGGTGATAAAATGTTTCTGTAAAACGTTTCTTTTCTTAAAATCTACAACTTCCATAGTTTTGAAAAAAAAAATTGATATGCAGTTACTCTGTTTTGCAGGCCAATAAACCTATATAGTATGCTTTTGAGCTTGGAGTGTACACAAACGAGTGAAATTCTTGTAAGAAGATTGCAGCCTTCTACCGCTTAATCTGAAGGACAAGCGCCGCAAAGGGCTAGAAATATATTGTATGTCCTTTTGTAAAGTTTTCTACATAGATCAAAATCGTAAAAAAATCTAACAAATTGAAAATATAGCTTAATCATTCAAAATTACAAGTGACGTTTACATTTCTTCAAGAAAATAGTGGGTATCAATATTTGTGTTTAAGGACCGATTTTTCAATCGTCAGATAACTGACAAAACTTAGAAACTGACAAAATCTGTCAAAGTCATATATAGCAGTGTAAAGAAAGAGTAAGAGAGTAAAGAGTCTGTTTTAAAACAAACCTCCTTTTTCTTGTTACAAATCGATGAAACTTTCGATATTCAAGATCAGAATCTCGTGAACGGCGATATTAAAGGACCATTATAAATGGCGGTTCGTAATTTATACCGGACTCGGACCCCACGGCCCCCGCCGCCGATAAGACATTGTGTGAATTATGTCACTCCACCACGCGACTGTATACACTATTTGGTAAATGTTGCTAAGGAAATGTTTCGTTTATTGACTTTGTTATGTTACGCTATATGTAAAGTGTATGTAAAATATGAACTTTTGGTCGAAATTCGCCTATAAATCATAAAATTTTTAAGTTTGAACTTTATAAGAGTTCTTTCGCCTCATAGAAACGAAATAAAAATGTAAATGTTGTCTATTGAATATGAAAGATAGATTGACAAACGTCAACGTGTGACAGAATTGTAGTGTGAGTAAATAAATCTGAGGTAGTGTGTGTAACTTTATTTTATTAGTTTTTTTTATGTATTACTATGCATTATTTCAAAATGTTATCTTTCTGCACATCTTCCTTCACATAAACATTAACTGTGTAAAATTTCATATTTTCCGTTTGCATAATTTTCGTAAAAAAGGGGTAAGAACTTCACGTATTAATAATATAATATATAATACAATAAATGATATTCAAACGTAAAACATGACGATTGCAGATCCTTACGCTGATAGCATACCGACGACGCCGCAAACCGCGGAAAAGCGGTGAACAAGTTAAATTTAAGCGATTAGAGCGAGATGCAACATAACGCGATACATTTCGAAGAGTGTAACTGACAGATTCGCGGTTCGCGGCATGTCCGCAGTAAAAAAATATATTTACGTCGGTCTGCTAAGGGCGTTATCCCACATATTTTCTTAGAAAAGCAAAATTATGAAAATTTCAAACCATTACGTTATTATGACGCGGACAGGTTACAGTTATGGATTGACCCGGTAATTGACGCCCGAAGGCTCCGCGGCCCTCCGCCCGACCCGACCTCTGAAATCGTTAGGAAGTGAACGTTTATTTTTATGTTTCACGGATTTTGGGAGTCTCATCGTCATTGTTAATGAAACACATAATTGTTTAGTAATGCAAACGAGCATACGCCTGATGGATAGCGTTTACCGTCGCTCACGGACATCGGCAACACCAGAGGAGTCGCCAGTGCTGAAAAGTACTCGTAATTGAAATGTTATTTGATGAAAATCTTGCTGTAGAGTCTAACAGTCATTAATTTAGTTACTAAATTATTTACGTATCTGTTAACCAACTTATTTTAACCTTTAATCTTCTTTTTAAACTGAACATAAAACACGTTATATATTTTGTGTATTTTACAAATGCTTGGTTATATGAGCCCAAGCTCAGCTCTAAACTCCTCAACCTTTGCGTTTGATTTAGGTGAAATATACGCGTGACTGCGTTAACGTGGTAAGCGCGGGTCCTTTAATGAATTGAAAAATGGCCTACGGATCCGCTCTTAAAAGAAATTTTCTTATTATGAAAATATTATATAAGGATATTTTCAAGGAGAATTGTATATTTTCGGGTTGTAATTACTTAAACTGGAGTCCCTAAGGGAATAGGATAAAATTTATATTACGCTATTGAATATTGCCATCAAAGATGGCGTTTGATTTACATAACAATAACTGTATTATTACACCTATAATTGAGGCAGTCTTTAGCTATAAACAACATGAATATGCAATTTTAGCTTTTAACAATGTTTGTTCCATGTTGGTGTATCTATTAAATAAATAAATAATCCCAAACCTTATTACAGTATAATATATTGTGATACATATTTTTAATAACCGGTCAAAGGGTAAAATGATGTAAACTTTTTTAATTCAACTTTTTTAATTGTTTTGTAACGAAGCCAAACTGACGCAACATTTTTTTACCCTGTTTGGCTTCAATAATTTGGTTAGGTTATTTAAAATACTTCTTCTGTCAATGTCTACAAACAAGGCACGTGGATGTCTATGGGTGGCTGCAATCGTACATACAATCACGCAATTCAACTGCTCATCATACATAGACTTCTTTTAGTCTCTATTACAGAGGCACGCGTCTCTCATTGTAGCCCACCAAGCCAGGGGTCCTGTGGATTAGTTTTATAACCGTCTCAGCCCCAATTCTCGTACTCGAATCTCGGTTCGGTTGTCAGTCTGTCCTGCTCGCGGGCGCATGATTTGACGCCTAACCGAATGAGTCCGAAGGAGTGAATATAAGGTTTTTTGAAAGTCAATTACGGATTTTATTTGGGCATAATATGATCTACTGCTTATGTCAAGACGTTTAGGCGGAAAAGTAATCAAAAATTTAAAAAAAATGCAATAAATAAAGAACCTAATGTTCTCTTTACGGCGCTATTAAGATCATTGACCT
Organism: Phengaris arion; assembly: GCA_963565745.1. NCBI lineage: Eukaryota > Metazoa > Arthropoda > Insecta > Lepidoptera > Lycaenidae > Phengaris > Phengaris arion. Next base: position 1,552,310 of record OY751451.1, on the reverse strand, counting down.
CACACAGCATGTATTGATGCTATTTAGGCAAAGTACTCTTCATATCACCTGTTTCTGTGAGGTTAATTACGCCTTAGAAAGCGCATTGTAATTTTATTTAGTTTGTGGGAATAAGTGGCAAGCCCCAAAGGGAGATCTCCGACCGAGCGAGGTGCTATGCTCGGTCAGGCCGAAGCTCTGTTGTATGAATTTCAGATATCGTATATATAGTGCCGATCATAGAAAACTTCGATAGCGCGCGATTCAGGATTGTGGCGCTAATTGGTCCGCCACATCACTCCCCCCCGAAGACCTGAGGTCGAATCTTGAGTCGTCTTGCTCGAGTCACCAGTGCCAGAGAGTCCCAGTGAGTCGGAACTGTGCTGCTGCTGCACGGGCTCCAGTGAGTCGGAGTGCTGCCGTGCGGGCCGATGCTACGTGCTGACCAGGAGAGATGTGCTCTGCTTGCTGACCGGTCGTTGTAGTGAGAGTGCCTGATGAAGCCGATGAGGGTTCGACCAGGCCGCGGTGCGTTGAGGCTGGTGGTCGAGGTACCCGATGATGCTGAAGCTGGCTGGTGTCGTGCGGAGGGGTGGAGGGGTGATGATGATGATGTCCAGAAGGAGGCGTGTTCTGTCGAGGGTCACCAATGTGGAAAGAGTAGAAGCCCCAAAGGGAGATCTCCGACCGAGCGAGGTGGTATGCTCGGTCAGGGCGAAACCCTGTTGTATGAATTTCAGATATCGTATATATAGTGCCGATCATAGAAAACTTCGGTAACGCGATTCAGGATTGTGGCGCTAATTGGTCCGCCACAAGTTTAATAATAGTTTCTTAATTTCGAAATGTTTAATTGTCCGCCTGTAAACGTCTTCACATTAGCCGCAGATCATATTCCCAAAATATCTGTAATTGACTTCGAACAACCTTACATACGTCGATATAGGGACGAGTTTTTCCGGGGCCGCTGCTGTTATTACTTAGGCGGGTCCGGCCGCCCAGCAACAAGCGGAGCTTTAGTGCGGTAACCCCGGGTGCGTTCATCACCGCGAAGTGATGAACGCCCGGGCTAAGTGACACATACTCCGGCCGATATCCCCAATCCGCCGGGGATCCACAAAGGATTTCCCCAAGTAAGAAAAAAACCTAACCAAGAGCATGTCAGACCAAGTTTTTTTTTTCAAATTACTTCAAAAATTACTGTCCGATTTCGTTCAAAATAATTTTCCTAAAGAGTTTTTAGCATGATCTATCAGCATGGAAACTTACAAGTTTTTTATCTCTTATAGTTTAGAAATGCCAGAAGGGACCAACTTACAAACTTTGGAGGCAGATTACTCGAAAATAGCTCGAAATAAAAGTAGTGGAAGCCGTAGGTATCCTAGTTCTGATGTATTTATAGTTATAATACGCTCATTGCTCTCAATACCAAACTATTCACTAACACGAAGGCATTGTGAATTCAGGGTCGGTCGGGAACTAATGTATTTCATTCAATTGCTAATAGTGCTTTTAGACTACGACATTTACACTCGACACAAATGTCTTGCGAAACATAGCGCTATTGCCGCGAAAGTGTGACGCTCGCGTTTATACACAGACACTCAGTGTAGTGTCGTAGTCTAAACGCACCTTAAACGCTAACGGTCTTTTAGGTATGTTCCTTCTAATCGACATTTGTACAGTACATGTAAAGATAAAGAGAGCCTTTAGCCAAGTTGCCATCGCTAATGACGACGGTGTTCGAAAACAGAAAGAACAATTTTCCATCATTTTGCTAAAATATTGGAAGAAACTCACACGGGGTGAGTTTCTTACGCCGGTTCTTCTCGCCGGGTTAGTTTCCGAACCGGTGGTAGGCATCTCGTAGGGGCAATCCGTGAGTGTTATTTAATAACCTATATGGAAATAAAAATTTTTGATCGATTGATTGAAGAAGGTAAGTGCAGTACCTTCTTACGTACCTTCAGTGTGCTTAGTGCGAGTTTCTGTCACTACTCGCCGTGAAGAAGTTAACTACAATTTGTATGGCATCGAATTAGTTACCATTGTTTGCCGCTAGGGACGCTGTTTCGATGTCAATACATAATTATGTAAGCAGCCACACACGTTTTACGTTCCACATAATCTTTCAGATTGTCCAACTAATGTCTACGCCAATGATTAAGTTTGTCTAACGTTTACTACTGACTCAAAGCAACACTACTCCTGTCAACAGGCATCTGTCAGTTGACTCCTATCAAAATTTGAACTTGCTGCGTCAGTTACTTTGTGTTTTACAGCTATCTTTATCAGACTATCCAGTAACTTAAGGAAACAATGGAAAAAAGCGAATTTCGTGTGCTTATTAAGCATTATTTTTTGCGAAAAAAAACCATTACCGAGACCAAGGCTAAGCTTGATAAATACTATGGGGACTCTGCATCATCGATTTCAATGGTAAAAAAGTGGTTTACTGAATTTCGTTGTGGCCGTACAAGCACTGAAGATGCCGAACGTCCTGGACGCCCAGTTGAGGTCTCTACACCCGAAACAATCGAAAAAATTCACGATATGGTGTTGGCCGACCGAAGATTGAATGTGCAAGAGATCGTGCAAGCCATAGGCATCTCGCATGGCTCAGTGGTTTCAATTTTGAATGATCACTTGGGCATGAGAAAGCTTTTCGCAAGATGGGTGCCGCGTTTGCTCACAGTCGACCACAAACGCAATCGTGTAACAACTTTTGGCGTTGTTTAATCACAATATGGAGGAGTTTTTGCGCCGTTTTGTAACCGTGGACGAAACATGGATCCATCACAACACACCAGAGACCAGAGACCAGAGACAGAGAAAAAACAGTCAAAACAGTGGGTTTCTAAGGATGAATCGGCGCCAAAGAAGGCCAAGGTGGGTTTGTCAGCCAATAAAGTTATGGCGACTGTTTTTTGGGATGCACGTGGGATAATCCACATTGACTGTCTTCAAAAGAGAAGAACAATTAATGGGGAATATTATGCCAACTTATTGGACCGCTTCAATGAGGATTTGAAAAAAAACCGACCTCATTTGGCCAAGAAAAAAGTTCTTTTTCACCAAGACAATGCAAGGGTGCACACATGTGCAGTTGCCATGGCAAAAATCCATGAATTGGGCTATGAATTGCTCCCACATCCACCCTATTCTCCAGATTTGGCTCCGAGTGACTACTTCTTGTTCCCAAACCTGAAAAAATGGCTCGGTGGAAAAAGATTTGACTCCAATGATGAAGTCATCTCGCAAACAAAGGCCTATTTTGAGGACCTCGACAAATCATATTTTTTGGAAGAGATAAAAAAATTGGAGAAGCGTTGGACAAAGTGTATAGAGCTCAAGGGGGACTACGTTGAAAAATAAAATGATTTATTTATCAAAAAATCTGTGTTTTATTCCAAAAGTCACGGACTTATTGACCCGCCCTCGTAACATAGGTGATATTTTCCATTTGGAAAAAAAACTCCCATTAAAAATAATTAATAATAATAATGTTTATCTATCTTAAACTCATTTATATTTTATTTAACTGCATACTAGCGACCCACCCCGGCGTCGCACGGGCGTAATGTAGGCATTAGAATGCGTTGCGTTTTAAAATCTAACAAAGCGTGTTAACGACTTTATTTTATACCCGCTATATAATAAAAGATGCTAAATTTTGGATTCAAGACGTGGTTGACAAATAAATAATAATAATATTACGAAACCAATCTTCGAAATAGATATGCATTGTATCTAATATCTACTATTATAAATGTGAAAGTTTGTGATAATGGATGGGTGTTTGTTACTCTTTCGCGCAAAAAGTACTGAACGCATTTATATTATATTTGGAATGGTAGTAGTTTAAGCTCTGCATTAACACATAGGTAACATTTTATCCCGAAAAAGTCCAGTGTGCCCATGGGACACAATATTACCGCGGGCAAAAGCTTATATACGTCGGAAAAACTTTAGATCACTATGTATCATTTTAATACAGTCGAAATCATTCCGAACGACTTGACATCGATACATCGTTCCTAACATCGACGTGTGATTATCTACGGAAGTCGCATTCGTAAACAAAATTTATTCACGACGCGACGGTTTTAGACTGAAAAGGTTTATTTCCCTTACTGTTGTTTTGTCTATGCCCAGATAGCTATCGGATAAAATTTTAGGACATTTTTAGGGTTTTGTAGTTATCTAGAAATCTTTACAGTTTCGCTATGTCCGTCCGTCTGTCTGTCTGTCTATCTGTCTCTCTCTCTATTCGCCCTTCATGCTTCATGCATGCATGTATTTATGAATATATCTTGGTTTTGTCCTCATAGAATAAAAATGATTTTATATTTTAGGGGTGGCTATCCATATTCCATATTTGTGAAGTGGAAATGAAAAATATTTTTTATTCTACCCCATCGTGTGGGGTATCGTTGAATAGGTGTTTTTAAATAAAGTCAAGGTTTAATACGTTACTTTTTTACAATGTCAACTATTCTCGAGTAATAGGCTTTCAAAGTGCCTTATATGTTGGTCTCCGCCTGGCATTTCTAAAATATAAGAGATAGAAACTTGTAAGTTTCCATGCTGATAGGTCATGCAATTATTGGTCATAAAATTTTTTTAAATTATTTTTAGCGAAATCGGACAATAACTTTGAAGTAATTGAAAGAAAACCTTTGCGCGTTGACAGATACGGTACCCTACTTAGTTACTGAGATGCTGTTGGCTAGAGAGATAAACCATGATAATAAACAACCGTGAACGTCAAAATAGTCTTTACCGACCTTGGATAGCAAAATACCAACTTTCTATCGATAATAGACAATCATGAACATCAAGCTAAAAGCCCCATAATACTATTCGCTGTGTACCATGTGTACAGCGAAATACTATAATTTTGTGTTAGATGCAACGTCTATAGGTTTAGGTGGTTATGTCAATGGTCTTAAAGGACGGCGCACAATTGATTCTGTTCTCTTATCAGAGTTCCGCACGAGAAGTTTGACAAGTTCAAACGAGTGTTCCATGTGATGTTCAAATACTTTTGTTGTGAGATTCGACTCGAAGTTCGGATAGTGCCGAAGTTTGAAGTTGCTTCGAATGTGATTAGAATTTTTTAAAAGTTTATTTATTAAACGTCTGTAAACATGGCCCGTTTATGGTTTCTATTTTTGAATCAGTAAGGTGATAAAATAGTGGCCACTTTTTGTGCGAAAGAAAACAAAGTTAAAATTTTCACAGATGATGTATTTCTGTTGCCGCTAAAACAACAAATACTAATAACAGAAAATAAATATTACATTTTCCCATACATCAAGCTTGATTTGTTTTGCTGTTTTGTATGGAACCCTTTGCCGATTTATTCTAGTAATATACGTTAATAACAGACGATATATTATCAGTGTGTGTTGTTACAGGTGTGTTGGTGTCAGTATTTGACTCGAATGCTTGAGGCACAATGATACGGAGTTTATGGTGAGTGTGTCAAAGATATTCCTAGTTAGATCAGCTGTCATGCCATCTTGAAACATGACAGTATATGATACCGAATACTTAATTCTCTGAATAGTGCTGAAATAATTGCTGAGAACAAGTGTATTTTACGACCACTATGAAATAAAAGTTGCTCTTAAGCTTTCACAGTACTAACCTCTGTTTTAATCTTGTTCTTCTTCTTATAACTTCTTCTTCTAAAAACTCGGGAACGACTGAACCGCTTTGGCTAATTTTGGTCTTGAAATAATTGTGGAAGTTCAGGGAAGGTTTGGTTTATTTAAAAAAGATCGGCCAGCCCCTAAAGTTCGTAGGTGTAGACGTAGGTGTAGAACACCTGTTGTAAGTTGTTGGTGTAAGTTGTTGGTGTATTTATTTATTTATTCCAGTTTATAGCTAAGACAGAACAACGTCTGTCGGGACAGCTAGTAATAGATAAACATAAAATATTCCTAAACGAGAGCGATAGTAACAAAATTCTTAAGTTCGATGGCACCTCAATGTCTACCAATCAAAATATTTTATTCCATTAAAATCTGAAACAAGCCAAATGTCACAGAGTTTGGACGGCATTAGGTAATTAGGAAAGTTGGATGCTCCGGCGTTCAATTAATACTTAAGTGACAGCTAATTTTCTTTGTTGGATGTTTATAAATATTGCCATATCTAGAAAATAGAACATCATCGGCGCTGCCTAACAATTTTGATCCTAAACCTGAACACCAATTCTCGTATTTAACTAGGACTTTCAATTAATCTTAAATGAATCGTCTTGATATTATGAACTGATTTTTGGAGAATGGACCAATCAAAACGCGTTAGACGTTAGACGTTTATAAGAATACGATTTTGCTGTTTTAACATATCGAGACTGCATCATAACAGCTGTATTATTATTTACTGTAAGATTTATTTAACATAATCGACTTACTAGTTGCGTGGCAACTTTTTCGATTGTAGATTTGATTAAATAAATAATTGTTATTATATAGTTGTTATATAGTTATTATATAGTTATTATATATTATTATAGTTTAATTAATACCCCGTTAGTTCTGGTCGACATACACATCTATTTATATTTCGGCGTCTTTGAACCTTTTAAATATAACGAATCTTACATAACCCACCCCGTTTGAACCCTTCGTAGCTAAAATAACTGCGAGATTAGAGCATTAACATAAAACCGTGACGCGGTTGCTGAGGCTTTTTCGGGCGCAGTTTTTTCGTCCGCCATTTTGTTTTCCCGCGCAGAATTGATGGCTTCGGAATGGCTTCGAATGATTTACAATGGCTTAATCTAGGGGTTTGCTGCGTGTACTGTTCGCGCTTTTGTATATTGATTGTAGGGTATAGATACTTTGATTTATTTGTGGTAGCATTCCGCAGTAGGCTGAAGTGATGGGCAAAGTCCATCTTATATATTTTAAAGGATATACCAAATACAAGAGGTGGGGACATAAAGGGTCGGTGATGATGACATGCCTTAGACGACGAAGGTTATGTTGACCTTAGCCTAAACTTTACAAAAGGTCACTTTAAAAGGTGACCTCAAAGGTTATATTGGACAAGTGTGTTAGGTATTGTAATCATATATGAAGTTCGGTATCTCGGGTATTGTTAATATTTATAATAATTGCCCAACACTATCCCGAAAATATTACTATGTGTTTACATTAAACTAGCTGGTGCTCGCAACTCCGTTTGAGTAAAATTAACAGAAACGGTACCCTATTTTTTTAAACGGACTATCTTCTTATAACATAAAAGTAGCTTAAGTTACTCCTTATAACATCAGCTATATGCCAGTGAAAGTCCCGAGAAAATTGGTCCAGCCGTTTCGGAGTAAGTACCGCATTTGGTTTCATATATTATATTATGCATTTAGTGAAGGTAGAGAGTGTTTGAGTATTAAAAATTACAAACAGACAATTCAAGTTTTATTTATTTGTATTATTGCAAATTCATATTATGAATTTAGTGAAGAGCTGCATTATTTTAAAATTACAAACATACACTTCATTTTTATTTATTAGTTGTATACAATAGCGAGCTTGTCCACGGTATCCTCAGTATCCAAACACTTGGTACACAAAGAATAATATCTATGTCGTCTGGTCCCGTGTTAAGTTCGCGAAGAACTTGTGTTACGGGTACCAGACAACGGAAATATATTTAATACTCTTTATACTATGCATATATTTAAGATTTTTATTATATTATACACATATTTAATACACATCCATACGGAACACCGACTTGCTCAAGTCCAATACGCTCAACCACCGAGCCACAGAGGTCGTCAAAACTGTACATGACAGCGATAATCAAATCAATCAATCAAGTATTGTAGCAAACGGCAGTTTTTTTTTCAAATAGGCACAAGACCTGGTTTTAACACTGTTACAGTAGAATTGTTTAAGTTTTTTTAAAGTTGATTTGTATGATGTAGGTTTAATGTTTAGTTTTATAATCTGACTGTAGTTGCATTTGTTAATAACTGTTTAAAATTAAGAGCTCAATAGAATATTTATGAAGTTAATAAAGTGGATGTTACGATGAGGCTGACATAGCCCAAATTTTTATGCCTCTTTAAAATATATATATTTAAAAAAAAAACACTGTTACACAATATCTGTATCGTGATACCGCAACAGCTCTATAATCTATATCGATATAAGTTAAATGGAGTGCGTCCAATCGTGTGAGCGTGCGAGCGGTATCGACCGATCGTGTATTGGCTGCGATCGGCGTTTTATACAACATATCGGTAGGAGATAATATCGATATGCTAGGGATGAGCTGTGGAGATGTGCTTTAAATTGTTTTATAAAGTTTTGTAGCTAACCAGCCTTATACCACCTTAACCACCGACGAGAACAGAGGAGGGTTATAAGCTTGACGTTGTCCGGGGCATTGTAGCTCCCAAACGGATGAACCGATTTTGATCTAGATTTTTTTTTAAAAGCTTACACGATTGTGAGTGTTTTAGCTATAATAATTCATCATCATCAGCACAGACTTAAAAGAAGGACTGTCCTTTCAAACAGCTACATATTCATAATTGTAAACAGCTACTTGAAAGTAAGCTTTCGAGTTCGATTGCACTACTACAAGCATACGATGTGCACAAAACTCCCATCGCGTACGCGGCAATAGTGGAAAAACCCGGTAAAGATCGTGTCCCGTTAAAGGGAGGTCTTCTTCTTCTTTAACATAAGGGCAGGGCCCTTGTCGGTGGAGCTCCCGCCACTTTTCTCCATCCTCCACTTAGTACCTTCAGCTCTCTACAGGACATGACGTTTCCGTTCTCTACAATTTGACTAGTATATAGTATATTTTTCCTTGGCCTTCCCCTACCCCTCTTTCCTTCTATCTTTCCTTCTTATAGTGTCCTCGTGGACAAAGGGGCGTCTAAATTGTGAAATATCGTGTTTAAGTTTTTATGTCATGTGATATTGAGGATGGACATAGGCTACTTTTCATCGAAAGGAAAATGTACGATTCCCTGGTATTTCCTTTTATTTATTTAGTATATATATATATATATATATATCGGTACAATATTTAGTTTCACACATGAAGCGCTTCAATCCCTGCACACGTAATGTTGGCGTGATTCCAGCGTCGCTCCACTGCATATTCATTTCCCGCGGGCGCCGTACTACTGAAACAATCCGTCCCGACCACCGCCAGTGTTATGACCCGGGTCCCTAACACATTGTTTATTCGCGCCATATAATTACAGCGAGGCCTCGCTGATCCGGTAGGGGGAAAACACGACCGCCTCCGAATTGGATATTTTCCTATATGTAAAAATTTAGTATTTTTTACATAATATTATAAGAAATAGTGTAAAAACATACATAAGTAGTGTACTTACATCAAATACAAAAAGGTTTACTATGGTGAGTACAAAAATAAACGCGCAAACTTCCGAGATATAAGAAATTTTGTGCATAAGGAAAAACATATTATATATAATATGTTTTTCTTATCCTTATTATCTTATCCTTGCTCAATGGAAATTGCGCATTTTTAAGCTATAGCTTTCCATTGAGCAAGGATAAGATAGGTCTTATTAAAATCGATCTAGGTAGGGCTAGATCAATTTTTCTCTCCCAAAACTGCATACTGCTAAATTTCATGGTAGGTTCTTGTAGCCGTTTTAGAGAAACCTATTATATTTATACAAGATTGTCTCGTTTAGGTAGAGTATAAGATTAACTCTGTGGTACGTACATGACTTAAAGGAGTTTTAAAAGTTTAAAACACGACTCCAATCCTTAATTACTGTCTTACTTAAAATGCAAAACAACCGCGACAGCATTCGTAACAATTTATAATAATAATAATAATAATAATAATAAATTCTTTATTGACACAAAAAAAATTACACATCTGAAGTCCCTGACCCCTGCACTGTCCTCGCCCATGCTTGATATAAATATTATGCCAATATTGAATTTAAACAATTTAAAAATAAATACAATTTAAAATGAAAAAGAAAAATTAGGAAAAATTCAAATTCAAATCATTTATTGCAAGAATGTTACATACATGAGGTCTTACAAAATTACAATATTAAAAAGATCCTACATTCTGCCATCAGAATGGCGTGGGCAAATCATAGACATGCAGGTGAGTAAACTTATAATTAATCTAGCTAGAGCAAATAATTTAAATTAAATAAAACAGACATACAGTTAATTTCAGGAATCTCAATAACTCATAACAAATTAAATAATACATAATTCAAATTAAATAAAAATATAATTAGAAAAATTAAAATATATAAAAAAATGAAGATAAATGAAGTGTATTATGTGTGTATTATTAAGTGTATTAAGTGAATTACGTTCGGCACTTGAGCTGCAGGTGCAGTTGGCCAGCCCAATACAGGTTCAGGCCAAACGATACGTTGACCCAGTTGGCACTGTAGAGTGTAGCCTGCCACCGAATACGGGAACAATATTCAGGACAATTGCCATTTGTTTGTAAAGGTTCTCATGCGACAGAAGTGAAACCTTCAATTCGAGTAAATGTCGTTTTCGCTTTCTATCAAATGCAGATCATACCGAAACTGAATTATAATATCTATAATATCTATTGACGCTTCCACACCACGTCAATCTGGTCCTGTGCTAAGTATCCGAAGAACTCACTCGGGCACCGGATAACGAAAATATATTTAATACTTTTATACTATACATATTACATATATTTAAGATTTATATAATATACAAATATATACACCCAAGACCCAGGAACACAGAAAAACTTTTTGTCCCTTCGGAGGTATTCGAACCCGCGACTTCCTGCTTAAGCGCCGACGCGCTAACCACTGTGCCACAGAGATCGTCGAACTAATGAAGATATCTGTATATTTTAAAATAATCTTGTATATATAATCGTAATCTCGGAAACGGTTGTAAGTATTCCATGAAATTTTGTATGCAGGGAGTTTTGGCGGGGAAAACTCGACCTAGCAAGGTCTTTTCCCGGGGAACAGCCTACGTGATCTAGTGGCTAGAGCTTAGCTCTCGACTCCAAGTTTGGCTAGGATAATGCAGGCTGATCACCTGATTGTCTGACAAGAAAGATGATCCATGCGTCAGTCGTTCCGGTTATCCGTCCCACTGGGTTATGACTTATGAGACTAAAGAAAGAGAGAGTGCCCTTGTGTACTGGGCACACACTTGGGCACTATAAAAATTACTCCTGCGTAACTGCCCTGGTTTCAATGAAACCGGCCACCGTCACCGAAATCGGTGTGGGGATTTATAATTATTATCCCCGGGAAACTGCGCATTTTTAAGTTATATATGTTTTTTCTTTCATCGTGCAACGATATATCTATAACTAGCTTTTGGCGCCGCTCCGCCCGCGTATATACAGTATCCCACGGCAACACTGTACTGTTTCGGGATAAAATGTAGCCTATGTTTTAATCCACAGCCTAAATTTCATCAAAATCGTTCAGTAGTTTTTGCGTGAAAGAGTAACAAACATCCGTCCATACATACATCCATCCATCCTTCCATCCATCCTCACATTTATAATAGTAGTAGGATTTTGACTCTAATATATGTCAGTCTGATTGGCCGTATGGGATGCGCGTGTGTAATTTTTTCGTGGTTCGGAAATTCAGAATGTGGTGAATTCGAATCCCGGTAAAATACTTTTGTGATTATTTTTTTAATCTCCTAGAGCTCCGAGCAAAGCTCACTTCCCCAGGTTCCGGCTAGGTAACGGTGAAGTGTAACGTTAATTGCCTCATTGATTTCGCCCAAATAAATAGTTAAATAATTGGCATTCTGCTAGTAGGCCATCTAATAGGCTTATGTTAGGCTCATAGGAATTTAAAGGAAATAATGTATTTTATTGCCGTTTACAATTCAGACAAATCTAATTTAAAATATATGAAAGTAGTGGGCTGCAAAATGTGTTAAAGAATTAATATTTAATCTTCATTCTCATCAATATAAGAATGGACTGCAACTCCCAATGTCCCGCTAAAACTCGAGAACGGCTGGACCGACTTGGCTGGTTTTAGTCTTTTAATTATTGTGGTAGTTCAGGGAAGGTTTAAACGGTGTGAATTGCTGGAAAAATTGCGGGGAAAATACTGAAATCGACGATTGAACTATCCCCCGTACGTTTGACTGTGAAATATTTTTAGGTGCAATCAGGTTACCTGGTTTGTTTTTAAATCGGCCGGTCCCAGATGGTTGGTAGGTGTTGGTTATAGGTGTAGTTATTTATTTATTCCAGTTCATACGTTGTTAAGACAGAACAACGTATGTCGGAACTCGGAACGGCTAGTATATTATTTATACACAACATACTAAAATTTGACATATACATACGTCATACACTCTTTCTGATGCAGTCAAGTAAACAATGACATGTATTTAACTAATGACAATATATTTTAAAGATTGCTCATCTTTTCTGAGCCTCAAAATCAATCATGTCGGTCATTATTTAATCTATTTGGTCCCCAAAAATATATTTTTGTTGAGCCCCAATAAAATCAGAAATGGTCATTATATAATTGCAATTGGAATTTTGATCAATTAAAAGTTATGATTTATCACCTTCTGTTTTTTTTTTTTCATATTTAAAGACGTTTTGAACGTAATAAAAATGTTCTAACCTAACGAATGTTATGATTTGAGTGTGGTCGCTCATTTGATTAAATTTAAACTAAATTATTTATAAATAAAAAATTGATAAATGGTACTTTTTAAATTTTATTCTGGTCACACTGACAACGGGCAATCCCTTCTACTATCATCCCCACCTAGAATGGGGTAGGCAGATAAAATAAGGTATTTGTACTGCAGGAGCTCAGTGGAGAGCCAATTTTTACGGAGTAAAGACCACAAGACACTATTCTGCGCACCTGTCACTTTTTTTCACATGGCGCGAATTTTTGAACTCAAATCGATCGCTAAAGTTTTTGTTCCTTCTGAGGGACGTGTTTTACTTTTTAGAGTAAACTCCAGTCGTGCGTCGGAGCTGACACACACTTTTTTTCTCAAACCTAGACCTTTTTTACTGATCACGAACGTAAAAGGGCTTTAGGTTAAATTTTAATTTAAAATTTGTTGGTGTAGTCCTAGTCACACGTACATTTTAATTTAAAATATCTGAAAAGATATTTTCTGAATTTAGTTTGTTTTATTAAATATTTGCACGTCGTCTGTGGCAGAATGTTACAATAATTGTAACATCATTTACGTACCAGAAAATCTGGCAAACAAAACATTTGATTGAAATGTGTATCTTCTTGTGTAGTGAATAAAGCTCAATGTTTAATCGCTATCTTAAAAATGCCGCGTCGCGTCCGCGTCATGGTGTGAGCTGACTCTTAGTAGCATCCGTTAATACTATAACAGCAACTTGAGCGGTGGACGAGGACCATAATATACAGAATGTTTTTTTCAGTCAGGGGCCAAAATCTGCTGTTTCTTACAAAAATTTATTCCAAATTTTATTATGATCGATAAAGTATTCACATTTTAATATTAGTAAGGATTATATGTATAAACATACAAACTAAATTCTAGCTACTGTATATCTATTACGACGACCCCCTATAATAGGTTTTCAGTTTGCCCCGCGTCAGCTCTCCGCCGGGTTTATTTACGACCACGCTATCGATCCGCTGAGTCGATGCTCACTAGGATGGTCGCGTTCCTTTATTATCTAACAATCATCCCTAGGTTTTATTATTTCAATAAAAGTTGATAGTATTCGTTATTTCATATAAATATAAGTACCTGGGTAACTGAGCTTTGCTCGGAGCTCTATTAGATAAAAAAAAGAATCACAAAAATATATTACCGGGGTTCGAACCCACCACATTCCGAATTTTCGAACAACGCAGAAATAAACCAAACTGCCAATCGGCCTGACATTATAGAGTCGAAATTATTCATAATATATGAACACGTTGCACGACGAAAGATAAAACATATAATATAACTTTTTTTAAGCGCAGTTTTCCTGGGATACGTCCTAGCTGGATCCATTTTTCTCACCCAAAACTAGCTGCATACTAAATTTCACAGCCGTTTCTGAGGTTCCGATTATATATATATATATATATATATATATATATATATATATATATATATATATATATAAGATTTGCTCGTTTAAAGTATAAGATAAAAAATTATCCCGAGGTTCGTAGTTTGAACGCTAAAAGCGGGTGAACCCGCGTGCAGAAGCTACTGAAGTGCTTGACAGAATTAAAAGTATAAATTAGAATAAATCCCAGTCGAGCCTCTAGGTCAGGCCGCGTCAACACCTGACGTGAAGAGGGGTTAGTGTGTCAAGTGCGAACCCCACACCCGGCGGTGCAAAATACGATTAAAAAGCAGAGATGAATATGTCTTTTTTATTAAACACTGACAAATATTTAAAAAATATTTTACATTGAAAAAAAAAGACAAATTTATTAAACCCGGGTGACTGAAAGCTCCACGCTACGCACACGCTGCGACGGTACCACAGAGTAAATAATATTAACGCACGACGCTACACGCAGTCCGCAGACAATCGCTCTGTCAGAACCGAGATTTTTCAACCTGGCTTTTTAGTGTAGTACTTTAGCTACTACTTTACTGTAATAGCTACTTTAACACAGCTTTAATAATAATTATTATTGTCAAATATTTTACCTAATTAGTAACGGTCTATGGTAATGCAGAGTGCAAGACAGTCTCTCGTCGTTACATGTTTCAAATCCGCTTTCTTAAATATCGGCTTCTTAAACCGTATAAAACATCGACGTTTAGCGATTCGAAATTCGGCGGGCCGGGGAAAATACATAGCACTGAAAATAGAATTCTGCGCTTAAACAATAGATTTGAAAATTGATGTGTCGAGTGATATGACATTGACGTGTTTGATTTTCAGCTTTATTGTATTATAGCCGAGTTCTAATTCCAATGCTCTAAATTGTCCCCGGCTTTCCGGATTCCGGATCCAGCCTCAGCATAAGAACACACACCGCCACTCGCCAGGGACCGCCAGAACAACTCTAAAACGATTTGCATAACACACAAATAATTGTGTTTCGCCATGCAAATTTTTGGTCTACAATACTTAACGTTGGCACAAGATGTTATTTTTTCTTCTGGAGTCATTATTTTCGTATTTTAATTAGGGTCCGATAGGGGGAGGGGGTCCAATAAAGCTTATTACTATTCTTAAGGAGGGGACTCGCCTTTTTTGTTTTTTCGAAGTTAAAATGTAAATAGCTTGTCACGAGAAGGCGTCGTTTTTATTAAGGTTCCGGAATATTCAAGGAACCCGTATAGCTTCTTCTTCTTATTCGCTCTGTCCGTCCGTCCGTCTATCTGCCTGTCCGCGCTCCTAGCTTCTGTAATTATGAATATAAATGGATGAAATTTGGTACAATTAAAGACTGTATATAGATCTCGGATTTGGCATCGTAAAATACTTATCATTTTACATTTTAGGGGTGGCTCTCATTACATGTGAAGTGGGGATGAAAAATATTTTTGGAACGAAGTTCCTTATGGCGCGTTGCGAATTGTATTGGGGCTGGACGGATTATAGGCACGATACTTTTTGCCACTCGAAATCACAATCGACTCGAAAAAAACGACCTTATCACCTTGACAATAATGTAGAATTTTGCAATTACACATTGTGACTGTTATGACTGTTACATATTGTGGCTAGCTAGCTGGGCCTTAGGTAGGCGAGTGGTGGGACGGAAGAGCGCTTGATGTTATTACTCAGTGTCAGTACGGAGCCGGACTTTGCGGCGGCAACACTGCGAGCAGCAAGCAACCCGTGTCCCTACCTAAGGCGCGGCCAACTAGTTCCGCGCGCACTATACATATATACTTAGTTCAACTATTTGTTTTGTATATTATAATATATATATATATATATATATATATATATATATATATATATATATATATATATATATATATATATATATATATATATATTATAACTTCGTTCGATCCGGTTGTCCCTTGACACCTCTCAAGTTTTTTTCGTTCTACCCCATCATGTGGGGTATCGTCGAATAGGTATTATTAAATAAAGGCAAAGTTTCATACATGACTTTACCAAAGTACACCTATAAAGTGGTTTACAAGTTGGTCTCCCCCCGCCCCCCTGGCATTTCTAAACAATGAGACTTGGAAACTTTCTAGCAATTTTCTATGCTGATAGATCATGCTAAATACTCTTAAGGAAAATTATTTTGAACGAAGTCGGGCAGTTACTTTTGAAGTAATTAAAAAAAAACCTATTACGCGTAGATAGTGACGGAACCCTCCTTAGACATGTCAGGACATGCAGGTAACAAAAAATAATAACCTTTGGTTAGGTTAGCTTTTTTATGAAATAGGGGGCAAACGGGAAAACGGATCACCTGATGTATAGCGATTACTGTCGCCCATGGACAGCCGCAATACCAGAGGAGTCGCAGGTTCGTTGGCGGCCTTATAAAATGGAGTGCGCTCCTTTCCTAATCCTATAGATCCTATTGATATGGACATTAGGCAGTCAAATTTTACAGCCTCTGCTATTTTAGTCTTTTATAATCTATGCCTTGTAATTGATTAGTAACAAACGTCCATCATTCCCAACATTGTCTTACCATTTAAAACAGCCAGCGAAACAAAATTTAAACGACATCACAGTCTCCCAAAGATTAACATAATCAAATTTTCATTCGTCTGTGTCGAGCGTCAGCAGGTCAATAACCTCGGAAAACGATAACGTATCGCCCCGGCCCCGGTCGTTTATCGGAGCTCCGCCGGCGCGGGGTCTTACATCTGCGGCCCTGTTACCTGGGCCCCTAGCCCCGAGCCGAAGATAGCACTCCAGGGACCCGGCAGAAGCGATAAAATCGATATATGCTTTATCATTCTTATGCAGACGATATTATCCTGTTATTTGAAAGGTTTTCTTCTTTATTTATTTTCAAAATATACGCCACGATAAGTTTTAAGATTCGTTCAGATAATTTTATAGGCGGCCTCTGTGGCTCTGTGGTTAGCGCGTCGGCGCTCATGCCGGAGATCGCGAGTTCGAATTCCACCGAGAGAACAAAAAAAGTTTTTTTTATGTTTCTGAATCAAGCGTTATTATTAATTATAGCCTTTTTCTATTTTTGTGATTATTTTTCCATGTGAATTTGAGTATATTTACTGAAATTCAAAATAGCACTATAGAAGACATAAGGGTCATTTCACAACGCGACGCAACGCATCGCTGCATTTTTAGAATAGCTATTCAAAATTGAACTTTATTAATACACGTTTCATTGTAAAGGTAGCCTTCCGATGCACGCGACGCGACAGGTTCTCTGGCCACGCTCAGGCGTCGCGCGACTGTTCATTCGATTGTTCAGTGTTCCATATAATAAATTCATACTAAGCAATGGCTCCGCGACCGTATTTCGGTCTCGGATCGCAATCTCGCGTCGCGAGTCGCGTGCATCGTATGTCTACCTTTACAATAAAACGTGTAAATTCTTGTGTAATTAATAAAGATTACTTTTGAATAGCTATCTTAAAAATGAAGCGACGCGTCGCGTATCGTTTCGTTTCGATGTGAGTTAACCCTAAGTGGTCCTTCGAATAAAATCTTGGGAAATTACTTTACTAAGCTAAAAACAGTTACTCATAAATTAAAATACTCCATTTTCCCCTCACAATCGTGAAAATGAGACCAAGTATTAACTGAGAAAACGACGTAGTGTGTCGCTAATAACTAAAACGGAACATTTTAACTTCCTCACTGTTCCGCTGGTACCTAACTGGAGCGGAACGTGAATGCGGTGTGATTTTCTAAAGATACAAAGAAAGGTTTATGTGAAATACTTTTCACTGACTGAATAGAAACGGAAAAGTACGGTAATTATAATCTATGGTATTCGTTTGAATGTGCTGTGCTTTATGGCCAGTTGTAAAGCTGGAAACCTTAATTAAGAGTAATGTAACGGGGGTTTTATGTTTTTGGCTGCGGCTGAATGAATTATACGTGGAATACGTATGATTTAAATAAAAAAAAGGTGGTGGTTTTGTACTGCCAATAAATACAAAATATGTATTTCACCATAACGTTTTCTTCGCCTCTTTCACAATAAAAGCTAATACTTTGATACATAAGTTCTCTACATCTTACCAGATAGAGACATTCTTAGCACGGTGTAGTATAACTCTTACGGGCCTGTTTCATAATCTACTGATAAGCGTCAGATAAGCTATCTATTTGCTTGTATTGTCTTGTTCTGTCGCTCGATATAAAGTAAGCAGCGACAAAACTTCCGAATAAGCTATCTCACATTTAGATTATGAAACAGGCCCTATAAATTTTAAAAGTTACTGGAAATTGTTTTTCAGAGTTTTATTTTTTCGCAACGGATACGGGATGATATGGCGCAAATTGAAGTTAAACACAATTTGGGCGCGAAATTGTATGTTGAGTGGCAATCTTTACGGTTATTTACATTTTTCTGATACTTTTCATCTTCTTGCTCAGGGTTTAAACTGACAAAATAAAAATCAGCTACTACCCGGAAAAAAATATCGTCTGGAAAAAACGTTAGAAATATTTGAAACGTTTAGTAGACAATAGACATATTATATGCATTTTCGTGAGCCATTTTCTGTTAGTATTGATTGAAAACTACGTGAAATGCATGAAAACAACTAAAGCGCTGGTGCTTAACCAGGTGTCTTAAGCCTAGTAGGCAAATATTTACTTTATTACTCAGTTCCATGACCAATATTTTTTAATGATATAATAAAAACGTTTTTTATATTTCCTGTAAAGGCAAATTATGTGGGCCGATAAACATCCAATATCATCGATTCAGAGATTTACTGGAACATTTATTTTCAATCAATCAATCAATCAATCAATCAATCCTTTATTGCAAGAATATGGTATACATAAGGTCTTAAAAATATTATAATAACTAGGAACCCACATTCTGCCATCACAATGGCGCGCAAAATATCCTTAACATGCAAGGTGTTAGGTGTGTGAAGTTAACATTTATAAATTGCAATAAATTGGAAATAAATAAAATATAGACATACAGTTAATAATTTAGGAGCATCAAAAATTATTGATCATAACAATTTAAATAATAATTAAATTAAATAAATCACACAATTTTAGTATTAGTCATAGAAATTAAATAATTATATATCACGGCCCTTAAGTATTATTAAAAAAGGGCATAACAAAAAAAAAAAAATGTCACAAGTATCTAAAATCAATATAAAAAGTAAGTTATAGCACAACATGTCATCATAACAACAAAATCTTAATAGTATTCATAATCGATAATCATCATAAAATCAAATAAATTCATTAATAAAATATTATGTCTAAATCATCATGTCATGTAAAGAGCAAAAATTAGATATCTAATGTCATAATATTTGTAAATTTAAAAATAACATTCACAATAATTAATAATCATCATTAAATCAAATAAATTCATTACTAAAATATTATGTCAAAATCATTATAATGTCATGTAAAAAGTAAAAATAAGATATCTAATGTCATTTTTGTAAATTTAAAAACAACATTCATAATCATCATTAAATCAAATAAATTCATTTATAAAATATTATGTCAAAATCATTATAATGTTATGTAAAAAGTAAAAATTATATATTTAATATCGTTTTTGTAAATTAAGGTAATTTTCATTTATCTTTCTTTAAATGTCATGTATTCATTTAATGTATAAAAACAATTATTTAACAGCCATTTAGTTAATTGTCTTTTAAAATTATCTAGGTTTAAGCTTTTGAAATGGTCAGGTAGCTTTGTTATATACAGTAATGGCATTGATGTACACATTTTTTTTATAGATATCATACCGGCACTGAGGCAGATATAGTTTATACTTGTGTCTTGGTGTAGTACTTCTATTATTAATATCAGAATTTTTGGGAAAGTACTGTGAATTCTGTTTTACAAAAGTACAAATATCCCTAATGTACAAGCATACCAGAGGCAGAATACGAAATTTCTGAAATAAGGGTTTGCAACTGTCTGAGGGCCAAGCTCCGCAAATGGCTCTTACACACTTCTTTTGAACCTTAAATGCCTTGTCAATTACAACAGAGTTCCCCCATAGCAATAGCGCATACGAGAGCACCGAAGACACATATCCGTGGTATGCGCATAATCCGGCCGCGGTTGAGACTTTGATACGTAACATTTTAATTGCGTATACAAACTTTTCTAGTTTGAGGCATACGTGGCTTATGTGATCTTTCCAATCACAGTGTCTGTCTACTATGACCCCTAAAAATTTTGTGGAATTAACTTCTTCTATTTTAATGCTGTCAAAGGTTAAATTTAACTCAATTTGTTGTGTTCTATAGTCCCTAAATTGAATAATTTTAGTTTTATTGATATTGATTTTTAGATTATTATATTGAAGCCATGAAATTATTTTGTCAACCGTATTACAAATGTCATTTTGGAACGAGTCTACATTCTCACATTTAATTATTACTGTTGTATCATCCGCGAATAAAATAGTATTTTGATCTGTTACATTAGGTAAATCATTGATGTACAGCAAAAATAGTTCTGGCCCTAGTAAGCTTCCTTGCAGAACTCCAAATTCGTTGCATAGAAACTTCGACCTACTAGTAATTTGTTTCCCTTGTGTAATTTTTGAAATCTCTACGCACTGTCGTCTTCCCGTGAGATAACTTTTAATCCAGTCATGGGCTTTGCCCCGTATTCCATATTTTTCGAGCTTATATAGTAGAAGCTTATGATCTACAAAATCAAAAGCTTTGCTCATGTCTAGGAATACGGCGACTACAGGCTTTTTATCGTTTAGAGATTCTGTAACATATTTTATAAGATTAAAACAGGCTAAAGATGTGTTACTATTTTTACGGAATCCAAACTGTTCTGATCCAAGTATATTATTCGCGGTAATAAATGCGTGTAGTCTTTTTAGCATAGTTTTCTCAAATATTTTTGATATTACCGGTATTAATGTAACTGGTCTGTAGTTGTTTATATCAAATATATTGCCTTTTTTAAATAGAGGTTTGACAATGGATAGTTTTAATATTTCAGGGAATGAACCTTCTTCGAAAGAAAGATTAATAATATAGCTCAAAGGCTTACTTAAATCTTTAGCACAAGCTTTGATCACTTTTGTGTTCAAATCGTCAATTCCTACAGAATTTGTGTTGTTTAGACTATTTATAATTTGTAGAATTTCATTTTTATCCGTTGGCGTTAGGAATATAGGTTTCAAATTTTGTATAATTAGTGTTTTAGCAATGTCATTTGTTTTAAATTTAAATTCTTTGTTAGTCAATTGTATATAGAAATGATTAAAAGCTTCGCATATGTCATTAGGAGCCGTATAAACATTTTCATAAAGCGATATCTGTATTGAAATGTCTTGTTATTGTTTTCAGACGCAATAGAAGGGCTGATCTTATCGCGTGAGCTGTAGAGCGACACGCAGGCGATATATGGAGCGAGGGACACCTTCTACACCCGATACATATTAAAGTAAGTACTGACTACTGAGTATTCTTGGTAATTATATTATTTAGTTCATATAGCTGGAAAATTAACTTTTACTACTTGAACAAATTAAGAGAGTTAGCAATGCTGACTGGTAACAAATGTAACCACCAATTTCAACTACTTGTTGCTAAAGAAATACGACAGCATCCTGTTTTTCAACCCTGATTTAACAGGTTCAACAATGCTTGGAGAGCCACAATTGGGCATGAATATTGAACAAGCTGGCTCTACCCTAGAAATACTACGGCTAACGGGATACCTGCTGGACATAACGCTTGCGTTGTACGTTAATTTGTCGAGTGTGAGAGGCTTTTTTTTACCGTTTACCACCAGGCAAATTGTTTGCTCCGATCTTATTCCCTAAAAAATCTGTGTATTCCTTTGACACCAAGTGTCCAACACGGTGTTCATAGTCTTCATCATATGACCACCTATTGCAGGCAGGGGAAGTCGATGCCCCACGCGGCGCCCGCGAGCATGTCGGCGCCGGCCCGCCACCCGCACTTCTACACCGTGGAGGTGGGCGACACGCGCTTCACCATCCTCAAGCGCTACCAGAACCTCAAGCCCATCGGCTCCGGCGCGCAGGGCATCGTCTGGTGAGTATCTGTCTGGCGAGAGATAGCGCCATCCCGCTCGTACCTGTACTCAATGGTGGGTGGCAAGAGTCTCCCTGTCTCTCTTTAGCGGCGGTATATGGCGCCGTGCCGTTCGCATAGATGTGACTACTCCACCAGGAATTACAGAGCTGTCTGTCTGTCTCTGTGTATTGCGGGGAAGTGTAGCGCTGTCCCGCTCGGACGGACGCGACACGATGGCCACGGAATAGCCGTCATACTTTTTCAGTTTTCTTTCATTTTGTAAATATAATTATTGGAAAGTTATAAAAGAAAAATAATGAGCAGATTAGATAATCCTAGCATGAGTGCAATCCGGCAACGTGGGCGAGGCAATATTTGAGTGCAGTAGGGAATTACTGATCACAATAAGGTAGTTATGAAATTTTAATTTAAGTTATAAACATGAATCCTACTACTATTATAAATGGGAAAGTTTGTGAGGATTGATGGATGGATGGATGGATGGCAAAAATAACTGAACGGATGTAGATGAAATTTGGTATTGTAGTAGTTTAAATTCTGTATTAAAACATAGGCTACTTTTTATCTCGAAAACGTACAATATTCCCGTATATTACTGTATTTTACGCGGGAGGAGCCGCGGGCAAAAGCTAGTATTTAATACATACAGCTGGAGTATAAATGAGCTCCACCAATACGTCGGATTATGAGCGAGTTGAAGTGCTCTCGTGGCCGGAGATGGAGTACCAATTGCACTCGATACGGGCCGGCTTTTCAATGAATATGACCTAACTTATCGATTATACGATAATGACTCAAAACGTTCGTGATATTGTGTAGGACAAAGATTTCAAAACTAAAGATAGGCTGTGACGTGCATTTGACACAACAAATCTTCATACAAGAAAAAGTTAAGCTAACTTGGTTTCACCATACCTCAAATGTCTAAATAGCCCCAAAGAACCCAAGAGTGGCGCCAATTAAGTAACAGTGTTTTGCATCGTCATGCCTCGTCTATAATATATAATTATATGTGTCTTTGGTGTAGGATTATTTAGAACTTTGCAAATATCATACTTAATGTTTGGTTTGATTAAGGAAATGTATGCTCTTAGTATAGTTTTTATGTTTTATATCGCCTTGGCTACTGTCTGTTGTTAAAAATCGTTATGTATTTTGTATTACCTATGTACATTTTACTACATTATCATGATTATTGATTATTATAGTACGTTTACTTTCTTATATAAATCTAGAATCTAGAACGCTATAATAGTAGCTTAGTTTGCACAATGCATATAGTTTTGGTTATATATCTATGTACAATACTGTGTACCTACTTTTCGCATGTAAAAATTTAGGATTTTTCGGCTATCATTATTAGTTGTTTGAGCAGTTGTGAATCTACATTCACGTGCACTAACTCCAAAGATTATTGTTCCTAAAGGTAACATGCTGATCTTAGCGACCGCGACCGGGTCGGTATGAAGCACTAAACAAATCCCGCTACCGAGTCGCGCGACCGGTGGGCGTGGCCAGAGAACCTGGTTCGCTGGTCTCCATCGCGGTCGCTAAGATCGGAATGCTACTAATGCTTTAATGAAACCTTAATTAATGATTATTACTATGTAAACAAACGAATATGCACTTGTTTTACTAATCTGCCGGTTAGTGCACGGGGTTGACTCAAACTATCTTAAACACTATGTTTGTTTTTCAGTTTCTGTTACAATAAGAACAAATATGGTATTCGAGTAGGTACCACTTTGTGGCACCAATACCCATATTCCACTTTATGGTACAGTATACGTGTAAATACAACTTTGTACTACTTGGTTGGAGACGGCAGAGCAGTGGCGCGGGGTTCCTACAACTCCATTCCTGCCGGCTTCACTTGCCACTTACCGTTTGATGACCCTCATCCATATCCCTACCTATTATACAGACTAGGGCTTCCCTCTGAAGGAGAACCGGCCCTCGTCACTGCTGAAAAGTAGACACTGGAAATCCACATACGATATGTATATATGTGTATACTGTACATATGTGACAGCACAGCGGGAAGTCAGTAAACATTTTGTTATAGCTGATCGCGCGCGGGCGGTAAGATGTTTCAGTACCACTCGGTGACGCTGGGCGACACGGTGTTCACGATACCCGCGCGGTACACGGAGCTCGTGCGCCGCGGGGCCGGCGCGCAGGGCATGGTCTGGTATGTCGCTGGCGCCTCGCTGCCTGGTGGCCAGCAGCTCTAAAATGGTCTTACCCTCTTACAGTGACTTCCCTAACAATTCTGATGAATTCCTAATATGATTCTATTTATGATGACTAATCTGACATGTAGCCATATCTGAAATGTTGCAAATAAGGAACATACATTTGTTTTAAATTCAAATTTGTTCAAAATTCTTATATATTTCGAAAGGCAACAATAATAATATGGACCATGAAAAATGCAAAAAGTACAGTAATCAGTTGCTAAATTAAAAAGAATACTAAAAAAGGACGATTTTTTAATATGATTGAAAAACTAAAATAAATGTTCAAATCCTTATTATTATATATAACATTTTTTATTATGACAATGAACATGAACGCAGTATTTAAGTTAATAAAATCAATTTTCTATTTATCTTCATACATTTTCTACTTCTGTGACGTCACTCGTGCATATGTTTTGAATAGAGCGTTTTAATGCTCACATAAAAACTATATATGTTCCCCATTATGAACGTAATACGAAACACCCAAAGTGGCCTTTTTAGATCTGCTGGTTCCTGAAGCCCAATTCTCGTAATAAAAAAACAGCGCCGAAAAAATAACTCTGCTCTTATACAATAGACCTAAAAATCGAGCGCGCGAGCGTCGAGTTATTAAATTTCTGCCGTGTGTTCGATTTTCAACTCTATTGTATTAGCGCTGAGTTCTATTTTGGACGTTGTTTTTTTCCGGACTCGGACTAAATCATCCGGAATCTCTCTAAGATTCCGGATGATGTAGTCCAAGCCTCAACCTTGTCGATTTACAGTAGGTATCTAGTGACAGAAATGTCGCGTCCGCTTCGTGTGAAAGCAAGTGTCTGAGAGCGACTATGCAGCTGCTGCAGACAAACTGTAAATTGTCAAGTTTTACTTGCGAGAATTGGACCCCTGGTGCCTTGTACCTTGTTCCTGATGCCTGGTGCATTGGTTAATGGCTGATGAATGGCTGTGTTACGTTTTCTAGAAGATTGCAGCTGCCCTAGGACAAATCGCCGCGGTAAGCGAGACAGTGGAGGGATATCGTGTTAATTTTTTTTTGGAAATAAATTGTCCTCCTGGTTAAAAAATCTCAGTGATCTTTATTCTTTGATCGTCCGAAAATGTAACACCGATCATTTGTGCTTTGGTTCCGTGGACTAACTCATTAACAAGTTTGTAGAGTTTTGGTGAAGGTTTTGGGTCCATGACGAATCGGAAGTGTTTCGGTTAAGAATTTGTGTTTATACAGCTTCCAAAGTTATTCCAGGCTTAGTCAACATCACTCGCAGCCGTGGCATGCACGTACGCATACGTATGAAAAATTTCTCGCTTGGAGTTCAAACACACTTTTTGAACGATCTTCTTTTATCTACCTATATTTACGTCCGGTTTTTATTTGTCGAGTTACTGATACCACTGAGGAATACCAAGACATCAGTCCTTTAAATATAGTCCCTCGTAGTCGTGGGAGTTGAATAAGTCCTTTATATTGGATCATTCCCATAGATACTATCTTATTTAAGGCAATATAAACGTCTGTGATTTTTGACTATTTGTATTTTGTCATCGACAGATGTAAAATATTTGTCGGATTTGTTTTATTCAAGAGCGCATCGAGTAACCAAAGGTCGGTCTGATGCCACCGGTATGCTTATAATATAATTATAAAACCCTAATTATCTGTGTGTAACCTACTTGTAATAATATATTAATGCATTGTTTGTATATTTTAGCTTAAATAAATTATAATGTTTATTATACTAGTTTACGTATGTATAATAATATAATTAAGTTTATGGTGTAACATAAATCTTACTATTAGGTACTTAACTTTCTCTGTTTCTCCGCTGTTTGTCCCTCGCCCGCTTTTCTGCATTTGACTCTATTTACTAAAATAATAATATAAAATTTTGTGAATGTTACAATATTAATAAGTATTTAGTATGTACTGAAACTTCGAAGATATTATCTACGATTGCGGAAAACACAATTTAATAAATAAATAGTTTCAGGCCTGTTTTATTGCGAAAAAAATTGTAATTTATCAAGTAAAAGATTTTTTAATTCGTGGAAAATTTGTTTTTCAACATTTACAGGTATGAGAATTTAACTCGCAAGGCATGTGTTTTGTTTCCGTTCGAGTCTCATGCCTCATTGTTGTAAAAACTTACGGATTGTGTCGAGGTGCACTTTGCTTTTTCCCGACGTTTCGGCTACTTTCCAGCAGTAGCAGGAGGACTAAGGTGACAGTTGTCCTATTTGTTGAAGTTGTTCAAACTACCCGAAGATTCTTCAATGTGTGTTCCGATCCACGCAAAACATACCAACAATAATTTTTATATGATTTATTATTGGATCCCAAGTAGATGGCAGCACCCAGCCATCTTCTCGGTTAAAATTAGGGTACTTTTTAATTTCTATAGCCTCGCGTATCATTCTTGGGCGATAACGGTGTTCCTTTGCCAGTACTTGTGGCTTATCAAATCTTATGTTATGGCGAGGTTGATCCAGTGTGTGTTCGCTGGGTGCTGCCAAATAGTTGAGATCAAATAATAAATACAATGAAATTTAATTCAAAAACATCGCGGCTTCAAGATACTGTTAGTATGTTTTGCGTGGATCGGAACACAAATAATAATAGAAGAATCCTCGTGTAGTTTTAACAACTTCAACAAACAGGACAACTGTCACCTCAGTTCGACCTCCTGCTGCTGCTGGAAAGTTTATGAAACGTCGGGAAAAAGAAAAGTGCACCGCAACAGAATCCGTAAGTGTTTAAAATAATGAACAATATTCGCGTAAACATAAGAAATCAATACACTCATGCCTCATGTTTCTGCCTGCTCTCTCATTCCTCACGTTAATATAACGACCATATATTTCAGCGCGGCCTACGACACCGTGACGCAGCAAAATGTGGCCATCAAGAAGCTGTCGCGGCCCTTCCAGAACGTCACACACGCCAAGCGTGCCTACCGGGAGTTCAAACTCATGAAGCTTGTCAATCATAAGAACGTAAGGAATAACACCACTTTTTACTCTGATCTCTAGAAGGATGTTTATTCTATCGTGATCGTCAATAAAATGTAAACTTTAAAACTAATTGGACCTAAAAGTGACCCTTATGGAACTCCTTTTTTTATCTTACTAATTATAAAACTCTTTTCCCTGCAAAATTTTACTTTTCACAAATGTTATAGACATTGCATTACCAATTTACTACAAGGAATTTGTTGTCGTCTTAATTTATTTATTTTTATTTACTGGAAAACTTACAGCTAAGATACATAAAATAGAAACTTAAGAATAATACAAGAATTCCAATTAAAAGTTTTCACAGATAGTAGAAATAACAGTAGAAAAGAAAAAAGACAACGGATAACCAATGAAAACGACATTTTACACATTTAAGGCAAGACAGACAACAAATATGAAATTAGTTATGAAAAAAATTAAGACATATTGCTCTTAAAATAGAAATTGGTAAACTCTTTCTTAAAAGTGGTACAGAATAAATCTACATCGCGAAACCGCGAAATCTCGTTATACATTTTACTGACCCTGACAATATACCTGTTCTGGCGATGGCGGTGTTAGAACACTCAATGTGCAGTAGGTCACGCTTTCTTCGCGAAGCTGTTTAATGGGCAATGGATATACGTATATAATGAATATAAAGCTATTCTCTGTTTAATTGAACGCTCTAGCAAAATCTCAAATATTTTTATGCTATTAATATGTAAATGTGTTTTCAGATTATCGGCCTCTTAAACGCATTCACGCCACAGAAGAGTCTAGAAGAGTTCCAGGATGTGTACCTGGTGATGGAGCTGATGGATGCGAACCTGTGCCAGGTCATCCAGATGGACCTGGACCATGAGCGGATGAGCTATCTGCTGTACCAGATGCTGTGCGGCATCAAGCATCTCCATTTGGCTGGGATCATACATCGGGTTAGCTTTCTATTATTTACTTGCAAAATTTTTTTATGTCAATAGAATCTGACTTTAGTCTATGTTCGTACTTTTATTCAAACTGTATAGATAGCTAGAATATTTCAATTTGTAGGCTAAAAAAATTATAATTTATGAGACTGTGCCTTATTATAGGACCTGAAGCCGTCCAACATAGTCGTGAAGAGCGACTGCACGCTCAAGATCCTGGACTTCGGTCTCGCGCGCACCGCCGGCACCACCTTCATGATGACCCCCTACGTGGTGACGCGCTACTATCGCGCACCCGAAGTCATTCTCGGCATGGGCTACACCGAGAATGTGGACATATGGTCCGTGGGCTGCATCATGGGGGAAATGATCCGTGGTGGAGTACTATTCCCCGGGACAGACCACATCGATCAATGGAACAAGATTATCGAGCAGCTGGGGACGCCGTCCGCGGCATTCATGGCGCGGCTCCAGCCGACGGTCCGGAATTATGTGGAGAATCGCCCACGGTACGCCGGGTACAGTTTCGAGCGGCTCTTCCCGGATATACTGTTCCCGTCGGACAGCTCCGAGCACAACCGTCTCAAGGTAAATGCTAGATCCATTTAAGAACCTAATAAGTAGTATAGTTACCTTAAGGTACGAATAGCTAGGACACTGGTTGTAATGGTGATGTTCCTGGGCTGGTTCTAGTCAGAATGGTGAGTATTAAAATGGCGCCATCTTAGTGATGTAAAAAGGAGAAAATTCTTGAAATTTTGATTTGATGATATACAACAAAAGGCTGTAAAGGCTGTAAAGGCTTTTTGTGGAGCGCAATTTATAGCTCATTCGTCTATATCCCGCTCGAAGGTCCAACAAATGTCAGAAATATTATCCTCCAATCCAATCTATAGATCACATGAGTATGTCAATATCCGAGATTTCAGGGCTGTAATTAAAAATACAGTACTGTAATTGACACTCTCTCGCACATTCCAGGCGTCGCAGGCCCGGGACCTGCTCTCGCGCATGCTGGTGATCGACCCCGAGCGGCGCATCTCGGTGGACGAGGCGCTGCTGCACCCCTACATAAACGTGTGGTACGACGAGGGCGAGGTCAACGCGGTGAGTGCCGTATACACATACGCATTCCAATGTGAGCACGCACTCACGCTGACATACGTACGCGAACGCGTACACACACGTATGCAAACGTGTACACATACGTACGCCAATGTGCACATATACGTATGAACACGTCTAAATACGCGTACATGCAAATGAAAACAACGAATCATAATATAACCAAGGACAATATGAGAGATATTGTCATTGTCACTTTCACGGCTTAAGGTTTCTCTCGCACACCTTTTTTATTAAGGTACAGTTACAGAGAACGGAATAACAAGATATAACAAAAAGCAATCTATAAATTGATACCTACTTATATACCTACTGATAACTTTGAGACTGAAATCTAATTACAACCTTACACAACACTAAAAGATTAATATTATGTTACATCTATCTGACTCAATCCTTGAATATTTATCTGTAGTCCATTATATGTGTCGTAGAGATATAATATACATACCATAGACAATATAACATAGATGAAATCTATTGTAAATTGTCTACGGCAGCCGGTTTAATCTGTTGTCTATTCTCTAAAAATATTAATTAAAAATAAAATATAGCCTCATTTGTTTATTATTCGGTCTGGCCCCGAACGGTTTTATCTATGGCAGCCTGTTTAATCTGTTTTTTTTTCAGCCGGCGCCGGCATCGTACGACCACTCGGTGGACGAGCGCGAGCACACGGTGGATCAATGGAAGCAGCTCATCTATCAGGAGGTGGTGGAGTACGCGGCGCCCGCGCATCCGCCCGCGCCAGCGCACCCGCCCGCTGACCACGCGCAGCCCGCGCTCACTACATAGGTACCGTGACGTCAACACATCTTCATCGTAATCACTAGCGTCAGCAGTACTATAGCTGGGGAACGCCTCTGACGTGGCGACAAAGTGTTTTTGGTTAAAAAAAAAAACAGAATCCGGAGCCTTGTGAGCGGAGTGTGGTTCGACTCGCCTAGAGCTTGCATCAAACCTTTGTTAATGCATAATAAGATTAGTTTTTCCGGCTGTTTTCCTAAAGATTTGTAAGATTACCGCAGGTCGGCTATATAAAAATAGGTAAAGTAAGACAGAACGTTTGCCATAGTGATATAATTTTCTCTAATGTTTCACGCCTCCTTGGTCCAGTGGTTTGGAGCTTGGCTTTTGACTCCGAAGGTCGTGGGTTCGGTACCCGCGTTATAACAATAAAAAATGTTGTTGACAAGTCAGATTAGGGCATCCTGCACCTGATCTCTCGCCAGTCGTGTCGCTCATCCGGCCGAATGGGTTACGAGAGCAAAGGAAGAGAGTGTGCTCTTGTGTCTTGCTCTACAACTCCTGCGTAGCTGGTTTGGTTTCAATAATACTGGCCACCGTCATCGAAATCTATGTGGAACCTAATATTATTATTATTACGTAACGTTTCAGGTAATGTGTGAGCTCGCCGCCGAGATATAAGCGCGGTGACGGCGCGGGCGGTCGGCGCGGGGACACTGTACATACAATGTGCAATACGGGGCGGCACGCAGGTGCGTGGACGCCGCCGTAACAATAATTACATAGGCAGTGTAAACTAGGATAATTAGTGTGACAATCTGTCACGGCGGTGCAGTCGCGGGTATATCCCTAGTCCTCAGCTGAGATGCAAAACTTAATACCGCTATAAAAATTGTCATTTCGAAATAGCATAGTCAAAGACAAGAGAGGAGAAAGAAATATAATGTAGAATACGTTGGCTTAGGCCTCGTACCCACGAGTGTTTATTTGTGGTCGCGACAAGACAAAAAATTGCACTGTAAATAGAACTCTGAAATAATATAATAGAGCTGAAAATCGAAGTTTCAAATGTCATATTTAATGACTCTACACTATTTTCAGCTCTATTGTACTAGCGCAGAGTTATATTTACAGTGCTGTTTTTCTGTGGCGACCACAAAGAATATCTCGTGGAAACGTAGCCTAATATAATATTTTTGTTCTACCCGCAAATATTCTCTAATGCGACTCCACCGCCCTCTGTTATGTACTGTAGTCTTTTCCTATATCTTAGTGTAGTGTAAGTTCAGTTATTATGTTAAGCGGCAATTTTTATTTGTATAGATTTTTTTTAATGAGTGGTTCGATTGTGAAAAAAAGTTGATGGTCCTTCTAATTTGCAAGCAGTGCCTTTGTGAACAGTGACTTGTGACTGATTTTGACATTAAAAAAAAGGAGGACATTTTTAAAGCAAATCAAATTTTTTATGTAAATCGTGCATTTTGATTTATATGTGTACAGATATTTACAGCGGTATGAATCATTTATGTTAAGTGCAATAAGTAGATTAATTAAAAGGTTTTAATGTCGAATATAGTTGGTTTCACACTTGGCTTTGTAAGAGCGAAAGGATAAATTGCTAGTATTCATGGACTGTTAAATAAAAAAAAAAACGATGCGTTTGTAGCGCGTAAATTTAAAAATAGAAGGATTTTCACGTGTACAGTTTTGTAGAAGCTTTGATATTTTGGGTGAAAGTTCGAAATGTTTATTTTTTTTCTTCAGAATATTATTTTGTTTACCATAGCACGTAAAGTCACAGCCCTACAGTGATTTTCAGCTAAACATTTGGGAAAATGTAACGACAACTTAACATGTTATGCCTGCCTGTAATAAATGAGAATAATTAATGGACAAATCTCAACATGTATCGTATACTATTTCAAGTTACATTAATATATGTTTTGGTTTTTATTATAAATTTAACCAATAGTGTAGGTAATTAAAATTCGGCATGTCGCAATGTTTTTGTACAAAACGTGGGAGCGCCACCTATCGAGTAAATCTTGTGGCTGTCACTAGATGGCGCTATTAAGTGTTGTGCAAAATTTTCTGCAATCCTGATAAATGCCAATAATATAATATACCGAAATAACATAGTGCCATGGTGTAGATGCGTGCGATTTTATTTGTAGAACAATGATTTTGTATACATAGATTATGTAGTGTGAAAACTAGATTCGCAATGTGACTGTTGCTAAACGCGACTGAATAATATAAAGAGGGACTGAGAGATATAAAATCTAGACATATGTCAGCTCTGACATGTGATGTGTCCAGTCATATGTGCACTTTATTTGTCTCAATTCCCCTTTTTATTTAAACAAGTCATACCAAGTATCATGGGAAAGAACGTATCTTTCGAAACGTTTTAGTGAAATTTACGACCGAATTTTCAATCGGTACATAACAATAAGTGAAGCCCTAAGTCACAGGTTGTACTAATTTTGAGAAAATATACATTTGAGATTCCCGACCGTTAGTAAAATTTTATTTAAGGTTATCATTCACCGTTACAGTACATTGTGCATCCAGTTTAAACAGTATCAGAGTAGAAGATAGTTGAATTATTGTTGAATATACACTTAAATATTAGGGAAATACCTAGCTAGTGTCAGCTCTCGCGTGCTGCTCGCTCATTCCTTATACATAATACGATAGTAAACATATAATAAAACATATCGGCCGAAAACTGGAACGATAGTTAAATCAAGTGACTCGCGAGTCACAAGCTGTCCTTGACATTTCGGCCAGCAGAGACAGCGACAACCTATGAATAGGAGGGTCTTAATTTTGATTAGACCTTGTCCAGAAACGCGAATTACGCGCGTAAGCCTACGTGCGTAGAGCTTCAAGACAAAACGTCTGGCGGCCTACGTGTGATGGACGATACGCGCGTTGGTAAACAAATACACGCGTAGCTTCTGGACGCAATGTATTTGGGGCCTAGTACCTCGACACGCGCGTCGGCATTACGTGCGTATGATTACGCTCTTTCTGGACATGGACTTGGCGTTTCAATATTCGGCCGTATGTGTGTGTTATGTGACAGCTGTCTGCTTAATCACCAAGTATTACGAATAACGCTGGGACTATATGAACCGGAATCCGGCCGGCCGATGAGAAGTTCTATTTTCACCGGCATTCCGTATTCCGGACAATATAGTCGCATCCGAAGAGAGAAATACTATCTACTACTTAAATGTGGATTGTTATTTTTAAGTAGGTACCTAAGTGTAGTGCAAAAGTTTAAAATGTAATATTTATCTTTGATAGGAATCTGTCTTCGGAACTTGATTTTGTCTTAATTAGTAATAATTAAAAATACAGCACAGTACAGAATGATATCTAATCTCCTAGCAAGCCGATGCCGAAGACGCGACACGACGCGAGATAATATGTAGCGCGGCGTGAGACATATAATTCGAGTCGCGTCTTCGACGCTGATAGGAGAGCTGCTAAAACAAATCGAAAAAATAAATATTCTTTCGAATGGCTGTGGTGTAGAGAGATTTTTAGTCAAAATAATAGTGCTAGTTGAAGTCTCAGAGCATCACGCGAGAAGCGCCGTAGATTATCATTGAAACCTCACTAGTTGATATAAAAATAATATACAGCCTGACCAGGAGAATAAAAACGACTATGCAAACATCAACACTATGAAAAGCTGGGATGGGATTGGTTAAATCTCAAAATTCTGACGTTAACGGCAAAACGATTTAAGCGCCCTACTCGCCGTAAAGTCTGCAAATCCAATATCGCGGCCGTTAAACGGACTTGGAGGCAAAAATGTCAAATGATTGACACTAATGACGTACAGCACCGGCGCTGGATTTGCCGGCTGGGCCGTGGAAAGGCGCTTTAGCACGAATTTTCCGCAACACGGCTAGGTGTTCTACATTCCTGGTGACCGGCTACAAACGATATTAACTTGCCGCGTACGACGTGGCCGGTACGAGGGCCTCGTGGTCTAGTTACTTTATGTCGCTCACTTGTGTGAGCTTGAGGAATACACATAAATAGGTACTCGTTAAATAAAGAGAGGGACTAAAACAAATGGAATGTACGTATACTCGAGTGACGTATAAGTTGTAAACTGTGACGTATAATTTGTAAACTAAGTCCTTCTCTTTATTTAAACTAGTAATACAAAGAGAATAAGCTGGGAGTAACATGGAAGTCGATGCCACTCATATGTGCGTACATATTAGTGGCGTGTCATGTACAAATAGGGTTACCATCCGTCCGGATTAGTACGGACATGTCCGGGCTCATGGACTTTTTCCGGACTTCGTCCGGCTTTTAGAATTGTCCGGATATTTTTGGTTCAAATGGAATATAAGTAATAAATATTATATAAAGTAATATCGAATCAGTATTTAATCTTCATTAACTTCCCACTCATCTTAAAATATAAATTTTCTTTACGATTAATATAATCAAGTCAACGAGTCGAAATATTTTCTATTGCAATAGCAAACAATCAACAAGTTTCTTCAAAACAAAAATGTTTGACGTTATAAATAATCAAACGTAACTGTAACGCTACTTTTCATAATTATTTGAATTTTAATATTTAATGTTTGCATTTTGTGACTAAAATGTCCGGACTTTTTAAATTTCTAAATGGTAATCCAATGTACAAATAAATATCTTTGGCGACTAAACTTGAAGCTTTTTGGTTCACGAGAAATGATTTTAGATAAATATAAATATTTTGCTGATACATTAACAGTTTAAGTAATAGTGTATACATTGCCCGGCCATTAAGAATTTGCACTTCGTTTGAGATATTATTCGAAAGTTATCAGCTTTGTAGAGATGTAGTACACACTACTACAGTCTGTCTCACAAAACCAAGTCTTTTCTTTTTTTTAACGTTCTCTCGGCGTAGGAGTTACTTTGGGATCCATTTTACGAAGTTTAAATTACGACTTTATGACGCTCATAATAAGACGTAGGTAATAGCCGGGTCTTTATGGTTTTAGATATTACTCCGATCGCCGATGTACCGATGAAACATGTAATTCCATCAAACGAGCTTCAAAGCCGTAAATGTTTGTAAACCGTTCAAACTAGCTTTGTAAACGATCAAATTGGTTTGACTAAAACGAAAATTTACGTGTTTGACCGTTTGTTGTCAAACCGTTTGATCATCTCGGGGACTCTTAAAATACCTGTTTGCCACGACAGACCCGACCTAATTACGACGCGCTGCTTGGTGATAGAAAAAGAATCGAAAATTTTTATTGTCAGTTTTCGATACCAGTCCCGCCACTAGATGGCGCTATGTGTGAGTTGGGTCTGAAGCCTAGCAGTAGAAAAAATTGCAAAAACCATTCATTGGTAGTGTTTGACAGAGATGCCGGTCTACAAACTGAATATATTGATTTCAAATGTGCACTCTTCATGGCCGGGCACTGTACTTTATCTCAGAATAAGGTGTAAATAGGGCGGTTAATGTAATACAAGAGCAATAATAAAATAATCTCCTTACCTTCGCTCATCCGTGCCACTTCTGCTAAACATATCAGGGGCGTTCGTTGTACAACCTCAGCGGATCGTGCAGCTATTTTATTTCTTTACTTTTGTTCCATAGGGTTTCAGCTACTCTCCTGATTTTTTTTGTACGCTCGAAGACAGATCTGGTGAACCACTTTTCGATCTTATTTCTAGGCAAGAAGGTAAAAAGTAGTACACCGGGATTGTTGACGAACGTACATGGAGAGATGCTTAAGGTTGAGTCGCCAGAATTAAAATACCAACATTTTTCGCAGGAAGTTTCGTTGAAAACCAGTGGCGCCACCTAATGGTATACTTTTAAACGGATATGATACGGATTGAGCCAAATGAAGTCTAAATAATATTATGATCAGTTGACGTATCTTACCGGGAATTCATTTGTCTCAATCCCTGCCTTTATATAAACTAATTTTATAAGATTTAACTGTTTTCCTGAGTTATGATGTCTTCGAAAATTTACAGTAGGTACTTACCTCTTGGCGGAAACAAAATGGCTGCCGCAAGTGGAAAATTCCGTCGATTCAAGTAGTAGGTACCTAAATTCTGTGATTTTGCTAAAATTATTAATGCTTTAAGCTTGTATTCGGGTATTGTATGATAATTAAAAAGTTGATAAGATAAAGTTAATAATATTAGGTAAGTAGGTATGTAAGCAGTAAGGTAATTTTATGTGTAAATAGAATGGAACGAAAGTAAAGAATGTTTAGGGCATGTTATATTGCTCGTGAACAGAGGGTACAATTCGCGTAATTATTTCTATATTAAATTCGCAGTTGGGTTTCAGTCTCGAGAGAATGTTATCGCTCTCGTGCGCACTCGATGCGTGCGAGTGCGTCAGCATGCGCTGCGTGACCATACTGCGAATTGAACAATTGAACGTTGAATACAAAATACTGTGACGAAGATAAAGATAAAAGCAGTGACGGTTTCCTATTGTATATTGCTTATAAACTTTTATAACACAATTAATTAACACGAATACGGTTGCCGGACCGGCATCGTGGGCCTGGGCCTGGGGCTTGTCCTGTCGGCCCAGCCGCAACATCGGAGTGCTAAGTGTGAGTTTTTCTTTTCGCATTCGATCGCGTGCGCACTGGCGTTTACTTGGAATTTGTATGTGATTTGTACTAGTTGTCGCGTTTACAACTAGGTGGCGCTGTACAAATCACATACAAATTCCTAGTAAACGCCAAACGCGCTCACGATCGAATGCGAAAAGAGAAACTCACACTTAGCACTCAGGTTGCAATAATATAATGCTACATGACCATTTAGTTTGAAAGCTAAACAGAGACCCTGTTTTTATCCAGGCTTTTGTTAGGTACTGTTAAAAATCTTATTTGTCCTATTTCTAAGTGGTTTCAACACTTATCCCATTTTAACCAACATTAGTGATTTGGGAGCCAATAAGTATATAATATATATTATATAATAATAATACATTCTGAAATATAAACAACAATAACTTGATTAACAAAACGAGGTACAAATTACAATGCGTAATCTAAGACTTTAATGTTACTAAACAATAATCGCTAAATAAGTAAATATACAATAGGATTATAATATTACAATAAGGTTAGGGGTCCTCATCTAGCTTGTACAATACGTGAATTGGGCTTTTGAAGTTTACAACTGTACGTCCATAATGTCCATTTCTATGTTAATATACCTAAAGCAAAAATAATGTAACCTCTAGTATTTTAGTGCGGTCGGTTAAGGTAGCGATGTTGAAGGCTGCGGCCTCTAGTATACTTCTATCTATAAACTTATTTCTACTGTAAGCGTAAGTTATTTCATATTTTAACTGAATAAATCAAAATGGTTATTATAATGTTTTTAATTTTTTCTAACTTAGTCCATAAGTATCGTGGATAGAAGTTCTGGATATGTGCGTGCAAACGTTACTCCCGTAACGGCAAAATCGCCTCGTTGTTTTTAGGGTTCCGTACCCAAAGGGTAATAACGGGACCTTATTACCACAGTATTACTATTTACTAAGACTTCGCTGCTGGAGTAGGGTCCGTCCGCCCGTCCGCCTGTCAAGTCTGTCCACCAGGCTGTATCTCATGACAGTTCTAACTTATAATACTCTTAGGTAATATATGTATTATGTAGCGCTAGTATAATATATATGTATTATGTATTGTATATTTTGTGTTTGTATTTTTTATCTCGTGATAGTTGCTATGAACAAGTGTGTCGTCTAGCCACGCGTGGTCTGCCACTTGCAACTTTTACTTTATAGTGACAACAGAAATACATAATCTGTGAAAATTTCAACAGTCTAGCTATAAATAAATAAACATTTATTTGACACAATGAGACATTACACCACAAAAAAAAATCGGTTGTCTGTAAAGTCGG
Source organism: Phengaris arion (assembly GCA_963565745.1). NCBI lineage: Eukaryota > Metazoa > Arthropoda > Insecta > Lepidoptera > Lycaenidae > Phengaris > Phengaris arion. The sequence continues at coordinate 1,514,168 of OY751451.1, read as the reverse complement.
TTTACTGACGATAGTTGAACGTGACAACGTCATGTTTATAGTGCGCGCGGAACTAATTGGCCGCGCCTTAGGTAGGCGTGTTGCCTCCGCGAAGTCCGGCGCCCCTCCGGTCCTCTCCGTCCCACCGCTTACATACCTAAGGCCCGGCTAGCTGAGGTAACGGCAATGCGTCATATTTAGCAAGGTAACAACGTTAACGCTGGTAACACCGTAACAGGTAACGCATGAGTCATGTTTTTGCGTGCAGCCGGCTCCATCAAATTATAAGACGTTATCACGTCAAAAACGAAGACTTACATACAAAGTTCACAAAAAACAGCACAGAAAAATCAACATAACATGGATAAATTAAAAAAAAAAAACAAATAAAAAATTAACTCAAACATAAAATTGCGTACCATGAGTAGGAGTAGGTACGCAAGAGATACTATTATGGATAGGAAGGTAGGTAGTGTAATGCCTAACTGTCGAAAAGGAGACGGCTCAGGCGTATCATTGCGGCGTAACCCCACAGTGCCTGGTATTATGCGGTTCCATAGTGTTGTTGTTTGATGGACAGATACACTCAGCAACAGCAGATAAACAGTTATATATATACATAAACGATTAACGAGATAATGATATTAATAATATATTAGGTCTTTACCTATGAAATTGCCGTTTCTTATGAAAAAATTTAAACTAATTTTTTTCATGTATTTTCTATTTGTATTAATCAAAGTAATCACCCATGCAATCAATGCATCTTTGCCAACACAGTGGCAGTTTATTGATGCCCTTCTTAAAGAAATCAGCTGGACGGGAGGCAACAAATTCTTCAGAGGCATTTTGTACTGCCTCTCGGGTATTGAATTTTTTTCCCGCCAAGAAGTTATCCAAATTCTGGAAAAAGTAGTAGTCTGTAGGCGCAAGGTCTGGTGAGTAGGGCGGATGACGGAGAGCTTCCAACCCCAGTTCTTGCAACTTGGGGACCGTCTGCTGTGCAGTATGAGGTCGCGCGTTGTCATGCAGGAGCAGCGGATACGAGCGATTGACCAATGCTGGTTGGAGATGTGCCAGCTTCTCCATCATTGTGTTCAGTTCTTCACAGTACACATCTGCAGTAATGCTCACCCCGCTTGGTAAGAAGCTGTGATAAATCACACCGACGCTAGACCACCAAACAGTGACCATCACTTTTTTAGGGGTAAGTTTCCGTTTAGGGCATTGTTTAGGTGCTGAACCAGGATCCAACCAACTTGCTGAGCGCTTGCGGTTATCAAACAGAATCCTTTTTTCATCGCAGGTAACCATGCGGTTCAAAAGTCCTTCATTTGTGTGTCTGTTTAGCAGTGCAAGGCACGTCTCAACGCGTACTTCGCGCTGGCGATCATTGAGTTCGTGGGGCACCCATTTGTCAAGCTTTTTTACTTTGCCAATTTGACGCAAATGGACCAATATTGTTTTGACACTAACGTCGAAAGCTGCTCCTAATTCAGCCGTAGATTGTGTATCATCAGCTTCCACAATCGCCTATAATTCGTCATTGTCGACCAGTCTTCGGACGACAACGAGGTTCATTTTTCAGGTCGATATTTCCAGAACGAAAGCGAGCAAACCAATAACAGGTGGTGCGTTGGTTTGTAGTGTTAGCTCCGTAAACGTCGTTGATGTTGCGTGCCGCTTGTGCCGCGTTGCTGCCACGACGGTACTCATATTCCATAATTACTCGAATTTTTAACGTATCTATGATGACGAAAAAGATTGAAATGCGATGAAAATGTAACACTTGTCAATAAACAAATGACTACTTTTGGAAAAAGAATTTCATGTTTTTAAAATAAAATTAATTTGAAATTAGAATTCTTAGCCAAACAAAAATTATTTGATTTGAAATGGCCAGTACTGCAGAACGGCAATTTCATAGGTAAAGACCTATTATTAGGTCCTTACAATATATGAAATTGACGCTTTGTCGTACTGGCCACTTTGATCTCAAATATATCTTCTTTGGTTAGGAAATTCAATTTCAAATTTATACCGCTATTTATTCATGAATTCATGAAATATCGTAATATTTTCGAGTACGAGTTCCACCGTGGCACCAGTGCTATAGAAACGGCTCGAAGGATTAATTATGTGTATGGCGGCGGTGTCGCAAAAGAAAACACAGTGCGTTTTTGGTTCCAACGTTTTCGTTCTGGAAATTTCGACCAGCATAACAAACCCCGTGGACGGCCGGAGACCAAAGTTGATAATGAAGCGGATCCATCGCAAACCACGTCCGAGTTAGGTGCAGGCTGCGGTGTTAGTGATAAAACTGTTTTAATCCACTTGAAGCAAATTGGGAAGGTGAACAAGCTTGAAAGATGGGTACCTCATGAATTGAGTGCAGCAAACCCACAAACGCCCCTCGACTGCTGCGTTACATTACTCAACCGGCACAATAATGAAGGGATTTTTAATCGAATTGTTTGAATTGTTGAATTACCTGTAATGAAAAGTGGATCCTGTACGATAGTCGGAAACGCTCATCGCAATGGCTGAACTCTGGCGAACCAGCCAAAGCCTACCCCAAGCGAAAATCGACTCAAAAAAAGTTACGTGTGAGCGTTTGGTGGAGTAATGCCGGTGTCATTCACTACAGCTTTCTTAAATCTGGCCAGACGATTACGGCAGATGTATATTGCCAGCAACTGCAAATCATGATGGAAAAGCTAGCTCCTACACAACCGAGGTTGATCATTCGCTGCTTCAGGACAACGCTAGACCACACACTGCACAACAGACGGCTACCAAATTAGAGGAGCTCAAATCGGAGTGTCTAAGACATCCACCGTACTCCCTGGACCTTGCTCCAACAGATTACCATTTTATCGAAAGGACATCATTCATTTTGGACCAAAAAATGAAAGTGCCGGCCAGAAAAAAAAACTACGATATTCGGATAGAATACACAATTTCTATCATTTTTTACTATGACGTCCAATCTGTGCGCACAACGGTTACGTCGTAATAACATAAAAAATAAAATATTTTTTTATTAATTCTTTGTTGTTAAAAAAAGATTGGAGTGACATTATAATATAAAAAAATATTATATTAAAACTTATTTAGGTACATAATCGCAAAATACTCAAGGTCAAAACCTAGTGGTCAAGATATAAAATCGTACTATTTAACACATTCATATTTATTCTTTATAATAAAGAATGTTGTCTGTTTAGAGTCAAACATTACAGGTTACTTTCTCTCAAAACTTCAAATGGAATTCCGAGAACTAATGAAAAGGGTTAAGGGACGGCTACCTGGGTGCGTGAGCGCATTGTTATTGGTTGCCGACCGCCCGCCCGCGCTACGCCAGCGGCCAGCCAGCGGCCAGCCAGTCAGTTATCCATGCAACTTTGGTTACATCGGACGGCTATCGTGACAATAATCTCTTGTTCTTAGAGCGATATAATACCAAGTGTATTTAGCGAAGCTTAATATCTGACATTATGAACGTACAATTGTGTATTTCGTGTCGTGTGCCTATTGGTGATCGCCGAAGTTATAGTTGGACATCCCGTGAATCACAACAGATCGAAATCGCACAGTTTGTTATTGAAGATCTACTGGGTCATCAGGTGAGGATTATATTATCGCTATAACGAACGAATATGCCTAAGATATTTACTACGAACAAACATCATAACTCTTATGTACATAATGTTATAACATAAGCCGCATTTGCTGCTGTGTTTTTTAACAAACACAAGTTTTCAAATAAAGAGGGCCCCCCGCCCTCCGCAGATATATTATTTTTTTTATTTAATGATATATTACTAAGCTAATAAACTTTTTTTTTTCAGAATGAACCTACAGATGTAATATGCCGACCTTGTTGGCAAAGGGCCGAGCGGCAATATCTCCGACGTCAACGTGAAGTGCAGGAAGAACCTGACAACGAAGAACCTGATGTTGCAGACGAAGAAGTTGACGCTGTGCCTCATTCTACAGTTTTACCTGGATTTGTACGAACTAGTAATACGGCAAACTCTTGTGTATTTCAACACTGTGTAGACTCAACAAGACACAGAATACCAGAAAACATTATTCTACGTGTTCTTTGCCGATACAGTGTATTCATATCAGAAAACAGTCGTGTTTGCAGCGAACACCTCGAGCAAAATGAATGGCATTTACTTGCTATGCAAGACAATTTAATTCAAGATTTTAATTCTGCACAGATCGTTAGTGCGCTAAGGTTGTTAATAAACCACATTAAAACAGAAGTTTTAGATTTTGAGCATTATGAATTGATCAATAACAAAGAGTTCCACGATTGGACTGGTCTTACTGCTGAACAATTCTCTGATTTATTGGCCAACACTCCGAGCTTAAATCAAAGAAGAAACAAAAAAACAATTTTAGCAGCTTTACTTGCAAAGATCCGAACTGGAGACTCAAATGCTAGGCTCGCAACGATATTTAAAACGAGCGAATCCACATTTGCGCGAATGCTTGAGACTGGCCGAGAAGCACTTTTGCGAGACTTTGTTCCAATGCATTTGGGGTTTGACCATATGACTCGGGAAGATGTCACACGTAGGAATCTTCTTATCCCAGAAAGTCTTTTTGGAAATATTGAAAGTCCTCCCGAAGAAAGAAAAGCTATTACAATTGTGGACGGCACATACATCTACATCCAAAAAAGCTCAAACTACTTTTTTCAACGAAAATCTTATAGTAGTCACAAGTTCCGGAACTTAGTAAAACCATTTTTATTTGTCTGCTGCGACGGTCACATAATAGAAGTTTCAGGTCCACACGCTGCTACTTCTTCAGATGCGCAGATAATGCAGAATATTGCTGAAAATGAAAGTGATCATGGCGATGGATTATTCCAATGGTTCTACCAAAGCGGGGACGTATTTATTTTGGACCGTGGGTTCAGAGATGCAGTTCCCATTCTTGAAGGAAATGGTTACACTGTGAAAATGCCGGAGACAAAGCATCCTGGAGCGACGCAACTAACCAACAAGTCACGCCTTGTTACTATTTGCCGTTGGGTTGTAGAAGTAGTAAATGGCCGATTTAAACGAGATTTCCGCCTGTTGAGAAACGTTCATATTAATATAACATTGCACTATATGTTGGAATATTTTAGAATCGCAGCAGCATTAATAAATGCTTATCACGTGTTGATAGTAGATAATGTCCATGCTTCTGATTTTTTACAAATAATCCGGGAAAGGATAAACATGCCCAATACACTGGCAGATCTTGTCGCCAGACGTAACTTGAACAGAATGAGAGCACAGTTCCAGCCCATGTCTGCAGATATGGCTGAGTTTAATGACTTTCCTACGCTGACCGAAGAAGAATTAATATTATTTAGCCTCGGTATATATCAGCTGAAACAAGCGAGAAGTTACTATGGAGAGCATGTTCAACCAGACGGAGTTTTTAGCATTGAGCTAAGTGGTGGAATTCCTCTAGAGCTTGTAAGGGAATTGGAGGGAGAGGACTTGTGGTTGATTCGAGGGCGAATACAATCCCGACACATCCGATCTAAAACATACTATGTGTATATTGCTCTGGATAGAACAGCAACCGGGCGTCGAGCAATAAAACATTACTATTGCACATGCCATATAGGAATGAGAACCATCGGATGTTGCTCCCATACTATGTGCATAGTCTGGTACATGGGTTATGCTAGACATGACCCTTACCTCAGCCCACCCGCAATAAGTTTAGATGACGTATTTGTAAGACTAGAAAATGTTTAATTGTACGTCATTAACTTATTATTGTTATTAGCCTTTATTCAGAAGAACAATACATTTATTTTATATACATTACAAAATATTCAAATCAATAATTGATTTTTCCGTTGCGCGGTCTCTGCTTCTGAGTGCCTCTTGGCAATGGCCTCCCCCAACAGCTTCCACTCACATCTCTGACATGCCACTCCACATACACTAGTCCACATTTTGCCAGCCATTTGTACCATTTCATCTTCCCATCTTTTTAGAGATCTGCCCTCTTTTCTTTTAGCCCTTCTGGGATACAAAGATGTTATTATTTTTGTCCATTTGTCTGGCCCTCTCAAAATCAAAACATGTCCGGGCCGGACATGTTTTGATTGTTTGTTGTTTCATTTCAATTTTTTAGTTTTATATGTTACATCAGTTACACGTGTCATTTTTCTCAACTCCTTGTTTTCTATTTTGTCTATCCTTTTCTTTCCAAACATACTCCTCTCCATAGCCTTCGGCCCAACTTCCAGCATACTTGTATGAGCTTTTGTTAGTGCCCAAGTTTGGCACCCTTATGTTAGAATGGGTGGAATCCATGTATTAAATAGTTTTCTTTTGGTGCTCATGTTTATACTTATGCATTTTACTATTTCTTTAAAGGACCAGAATCTTTTCCAGGCATTGCCAATTTTTTTTTTTGTATATCTTTGGTTGTTGTATCATATATATTAGTTATAACCACTGATTCTAAGCAGGAATCTTGCGGTTAATATTGTCTATTTCTCCCAGCGCCATCACACCTTGCCAGAGTTGCCAGAGCGTTTTTTTCTTAGTAATGTTGTCATTACCTTGTAATATCGATCAAACAAAACAAATGCTGTTTAGTCTATTTATATTTCTTCTTCTTATATATAAAAATGCATTTTCAAATGTGTTAGTCGCGCTAAAACTCGAAAACGGCTGAACGGATTGGGATGATTTTAGTTTTAAAATATTCGTAGAAGTCCAGGGAAGGTTCTAAAGTGACACGAAGTTCACCGGGACAGTTAGTCTTCTTCTTATATATAAAAATGGATTTTCAAATGTGTTAGTCGCGCTAAAACTCGAAAACGGCTGAACTAGTTGGGCTGATTTTAGTCTCAAAATATTCGTAGAAGTCCAGGGAAGGTTTTAAAGTGACACGAAGTTCACCGGGACAGCTAGTACTTGATACATATTTTTTATTTTTATTTTATGACTAAATATTTTTTTCCAATACTATTTATCAACCTTACCACTGTGTTTTACTATCAAGTATTATATCATAACGTAAGATATCCATGCTTTTAATAGTGACACTCCAACCTTTTTATCACAAAAGGATTATTTTTAAATTATTTTATTACGACGTAACCATTGGGCGCACAGATTGGACGTCATAGTAAAAAATGTTAGGTATTGTGTATTCTATTCGAATATATATTTTTTTCTTTCTGGCCGGCACTTTCATTTTTTGGTCCAAAAATGTATGAAACGTGAATGATGTCCTTTGGATATCTTGCAAGGAAAAAAATTCAACTCCGATGGGTCAGTCCAACCAAAGCGCCTTCAAAGATTTTATTTATTCCTGTCCGAATGGTTTTTTTAGTAAAGGAATCAATGAACTACCTATGAGATGGCAAAAGTGCATAGATAGCAATGGTATAAATACTGTGATTAAATAAATATATTATGTTTAAAAAAATCGACTTTATGTTCCTCCTTTACAAAACGCCAATTTCATCTGTAATGACCTAATATATTATGGGTTACAAAATACAATACTTATCAAATAAAACAGAAAATGTACAATACACATATTATATTATACTAGCGCTGTAAAAGGATGAAATAGTAAGTGTTTGTTAAACATTTAGTTGTGATCTTTATCAATATTGTGCATAATTAGATTACTATAATAATAGAAGATATTTATATTATAGGTGTGTGCTACATAGGTAATATCATTATTCGTTCGCTATCGTACATTAATGACAATTGAGAAGTAGGAACCTGTACTTTGAAGGCGACTACAGGCTCCCTGCAAACCGCCATGAGTTACTTTAATTACACTAGGTATGTACCATAGCAAAGCTCCTTTCTTCGAAAGCCCGACACCGCCATAAACATCCTCGGCTTAATAGCAACAGGCGAAACCATTAGACGCCAGCGGTTCCTAGGACGCCAGCATCCGACGCTTTATCTCACTACGCAACACAGCAGCCGCCGCCACTGTGACGCCGCCGCTGTGACTCCGCGCCGCCCCGCATGCAACCGTCGAAGTCGCCCGGACTCGCCTCCCGCGACCATCATAATTATAAGCCGTCTTGAGAGTAGACTAGGGATGTCGGAAATACAATAAAGAATCGATATAAGTATATTGTATCGATATTTTTCGAAAATATTGATATTGACATTTTTATTAAAAACTAGCAGCTATTGCCCGCAGCTTCGCCCGCGTGGGAAAGTGTTCGTGACAAAAACTTGTTTAGCAAATATACCTGCAATATAGTAATAGCACAGAGGAAAAATATATACTTTATAAAATATTTTGGCACGTATTTATTAATTTTAAGATATCTCCTATATTTGATGTTTATTGTTGGGCGAGGTGACCAGGGTTCCAGGGTGCTCACGGAGTAGATTAGTGGATGATCATGAAACGACAATACTTATCGTAGATAGACTTTTATTCAGGTATTCAACACACGATATATTATCTATGTACATTACAATCTCAAGTCCCCGACAGACCTTACAGATTATGCATCCACTATCTAGTATTGCCAACATCATAACATTGCCAGACTAACATAACTTAAATACACGACACTATATTATAATCTCCTATACTTCGTGCGTCGTATGATGATATGGATGACAGTTCTTATATTCCTTGCTACGCAAACTTCTTACAAGAAAACAAAAAAAAGCAAACGAAATAAATTATATTCCATTGACAAAAAATAATATTTCTTTAATTATAAAGTAAACTGCTATTATTCTTATTATTAACTCTGATATCTTATAATAACTGTGAAATATAAATATGAAATTAAATTAAGAAAATATGTCATAAAAATGGCAGATGCATGTAACGGAACTTCTGTCAATAGAGATTGACACTGTTGAATCGACATCAAATCGATGAATAGGAGCGGCCATCTTGTGATCGTATTGCAACTCGGAAATGTCAGTACGAGTGCATCTGCCTTATAGGTATGCGATTTATGTTTTCGTTGCGTCTGCTTTGAGTTTTTGTTGATTTTGACTTTTGTTATTGTTTTTTGTTATTGTTTTTGTTTCCGATTCCGAAACGAGCTCGCAATCTTCGAGTTCCGACTGCAGTGAATAAGAAAATAAACGATTTGAATAGTTTTTATTCTTTTATTATTATTTATTTACAAATTACCCATTTCTTAGCAATTTAATTCACAAATCTAAAATCGATAATTCCGATTTCATTTCCTTTACGAACTAATTCGATATTTTAAACAATCGATTAATTTTCGTTAGGTAACTTCACTACGATTGTCAATTATTATCTGTCACGCATATCTTCTTAGGACGCATATAGTATAGATAAGGATAATTATATTGTATCTGTGTGAAATGCTATCGCGGACTTTTTTGTAGACCTATAAAAGAGAAACAATCCCACTGTAACATGCAGCATAAGTAATTATGCTCATATGTGTCTTGTATACAATGTACTATGTAGCATGTATGATGTATGATGCCCCTAGTTAGTCTTAAGAGTTAGTTCAGTAAGGACAGCTGTTAATTAGTATCCGTAAGGGTGTGTTGCCCTGCCGGCACCTATGTACACGCTCTATTAATAATATATGAAGTCCAAAAATATAAACCTTATAATTTATCTCCTAATTGGGCAGTAGTTAGGGATTCGCTGGTCCTGCCTCATCGCCTCAGCCTCTATGTGGAGTAAAATGGGTAAAATGGGTATTTCGATGACCATTCGCAAAAAACAAAAAAAGGTTTTGTGGGTCGCTGAATCGATCCCTGTGGTCCGTTTCTTTGTATCTCTTGCGGTTCCAAAGTTACTTTTTGCATTTACCCCTCATTATCTACTATCTCCAGGCTCTATTGTTCGCAATCTAATGCTCGCCTCGGCGACCTATTGTTCCTAATGAGGGTCCCCGAATCACTACCTGCTTATCACTTACGTCACCTCACTTTCTTACGACATGAGTAAAACAAAACAATTTTTCATTACATTTCTTTTATTTCATTCATTTAAACATGTATTGAACAACTGTATAATATTATATCATTATATAAAGTGTTGCTACTAAATAACTTTTGATACTGTAATAGACTTTTCCCATTGAACTTATAATACAAATACATTAAACTATACTCTACACACACACACACACACACACACACACACACACACACACACACACACACACACACACACACACACACACACACACACACACACACACACACACACACACACACACACACACACACACACACACAAACAAACACACACATGTGACTTTTCTTAGTTACTATAGTCTACAGTTACATTACGGTTTTTATCTATTTCTATAACATTATCAAACTGCATATACAATACACTTAATCGTTTGAGAGAGACTAGAATCAAATCGAACCTCTAACCTCACACTATAAATAGATAAATCAGGGGTTAAATCAAATGCTAATAGACACTAACCATTAACCATTAACCAATAACCAATAACCATACATCTTTTGGGTACTTGCCCCAGGAATATATTCTCAAGCGTTTTTTTTTCTCATCAGTGGAATGTTGTAATATCACAAACCATTATTCACAATCATTGAGTCATACTTAACATCCTTTTCCTTTTAGTGATAAAGCATACAGAACAGGATAACTTAATAGTTGGGACATTAGATAAGATTGCAAAACCGCATTCCTAACCACCCAAATTTTTACTATATAAGCCCTCTGTTTTCTCATTGTGGATACCGATGGATCGTCCTGTCTCCTAGTTCGCGTGTGTTGTGTCTCACTCCGCGTTTCGTGTCGTCTCGCTCTGACTGCGTAGTAGTGACTCGCCCACTCCGCAGCAGTGCCGTCTCGCTCCAAACGCGTCGAGTGTCTCGCTCACTCCGCAATCGTGCCGACCCCTTCACTAGAGCAGTGCCAAGTGTTCCCGTATAGCGATCGTAAATTCACACCTTATTCATTAGAATAAGCTGTGGATTTGCGCCTTGCTGGGGAGTTGCCCTGCTCCTGGCCTCCCGCTGAGTTTCGACTCAACGTTGGGTCACGAGGAGACAGCCCCCCTAAGTGTGTGTACCGTCCTCGTGTATGTACACTTAGTGTACCGTTCATCCACGTAAAGTGTGAGTACCCTTTGTGTTTGTGATACGTGCACTTATTACTGTAGAGTTGTACCGTTCGTAACTGTTCTGTGTGACTGCTATATGTGATTAGTGTGTTTTATTGTTATGTGTACATAACAATGTCGGACCACGACCCGCGGCTAAGCCGCGACCACCTGAACTTTTCTTGTGCGGACTCCGTGTCGTCGTACAGCCCGGCCTCATCGAGGTCCAGCTCACGTTCGACCCAGGACCGCACACACCACCGCCTGCTATCCGAGCCTAGCTTGCGCGGGCAGGACACCGCCCGCCCCGGGTCGCCTTCGGCATTCTCGCGGGGGTGTACTGGTACGCCCCCGCCCCAATGCCTTCCGACGGCGGCCTGCGACGAGTCTGGGCACCCGCCCCTCATAGCCGATCAAGGTTCGGCTAACCATACGCGCGTTTCGCGCCGTACTGCGCACCCTGGCGACCCTCGCCAGCCTGCCGCTCACCCCGGACGCCACAACGTCCAGCAAGGAGACACACCCCGTCCCCCCGCGGGCACAGCCCGCCCCTCGCCGGCTATCCAGCCGCGACACCACCGCGCCGTGCTGGCTGCTCAGCCACGCGGACCACACCAGAAAACCGCGAGCTCTCCGCGCTCGCCTGACGTCTCGCCGGCCCCACAGCCGCGCGACAACCGCCGAGCCGCACCTCGTGCGGCCACAGAAATCCGCTCAAGCGCGCCGCACGGGTACCGCCACCGCGCGCTCATCTTCCCGCCACCGCACATCGATTTATCGACACCACCGATGGCCAGGTTTACCGACCGTCAGCTGTCTTACGCCGAGGTGAGTGCTATTAGCCCACAAGTAGGCATTCATAGACCCCCCCCTCCGGCGCTGTCGGAGAGAAAAACACCACCGCCGTCTACCGCTACACGCTACCCGCCCCTGATCGCCGAGCGTATCGACGACTGGGTGCGCCATTTTAGCCGTCTACGAGACAAACTGGGGCACATACCAAATGCCAAATGTAACGGCCGTGTGATCCGCTTTTCGCCCCAAAGCGAACATGAACACACGGTCATGACTCGCTACCTCACGGACCTGGAGAAACAAGGACAAGCCTCCTGGTTCTCCTACTCGCTGTCACAGGAACGAACCATCAAGGTAGGTATCAGGGGCCTACCTTCCTTCACAGACACCGGAGCGATCAGGGCCGGTCTCGCCGAACTGGGATACGTGGCGGAGCACGTCTCCCTGATTCCCGGACCCCCCCGCGGCTGCCACAGCCACGGAAATAGAAATCACCCCGGAGCCTGCAAGCCGTGCGGACGCCCCGCACACACAGCCTCCGACCCCCGCTACGCCGCCCCAAGAGCCGGCAGAAAGCGAGGCCCCCGCATCGACTGCAGAGCTTCTGCAGTCTCTCCTCTTCCTGGCCGTGAACTGCGTTCAGAAGCTTATGGCCGGGGAGGAAGTCTTTCCGACCATCCTGAAGGCCCTCGTAGAAGGCACCCCCCTAGCAGCCGCCCTCGTCCAAATATGGCTCCCCCGGCCCTAACCCGAACCCGCGCCCAGATATCTCCGGCATCCAGAAGCTCCTATCAGAGGAGCCGACTGTCGATTGCCGGAGATCTGCGCCGCGCGTTCCGGACCCGGGACACTTACGCGGGTTATTCACCGCCCCCCCGCGCTCCTTGAACGCATTAATCTTTCCGCTCTAGTTGCAGGACCACCGAACCTCCGAGCGAGCGGAAGCCACGCACCCGGCCTTCATCGACCCGCTGCCGTGGCATGCCCGCTTGCAAAACGGCACCCACCCTGCTGACACCAGACGCAGGGAGCATCCCGGAGCTACGCTACCGAGACGCCCCCAAGCGCGGTGCGCCCCCCGTCCAGCACCGTTGATCGTTGCCCCCCCCCTACCCCCCGCGTCGGTCACAAAAACCGGCGCAACCACCTTTTTGTGCGCCCGGAGTATGACGTGGGGCAGCCCTATTGCCCCACACGTCAGCCCCGTGGTTGACCTTTCCCCCCCCGACATCAAAAGTCAGGGGCCCGGGAACACCTTTCCCCCCTTCCTACCCCAGGTCGCTTGGTTCCGCGGTCCAGTAAAACACGACGCGTGAGGGAGTGGACCCATACACGTTTCCCGACCCCCGGGTCGGGACCCCCACGCCACGGGTTTCCCCCGCGTTCTGCCGCGGGGGGTCTTCCCATAAAACAAAGACTCATGCGCCCAGTACTCGTACTGGGCGCGTCTTCCCACCCCAATTAGAGGGGCTTAGCCCCTGGTATTGGTTAGCCCGCCGTAAGGCCCTTTTCAGGGGCCCGGCGTCGAGCTGAGAAGAGTCTCCTTCTCTCTCTTGTGGATACCATTACTGTGTGAGTAAGCGAGTGGGTGAAATCAGTCTAGTGATTAGTATAGTTAAACACTTGTGCAACTTCTGAGTACATCCCAATGGAGGTAAGTTATTAATTTTTTATTTTTTTATTTTCTTGTCTGATATGATTTTGCGTTTACAATATTTTAACTGATAGTTTCTATGGACTGTTATAATAGATTAGCTTTCCATTGTTGCAGAATTCATTCAATTTAATTGACCACGATGAAAATACTTTTAAGCATTATTATTACCCACAATCCCCGACTGATGTGGAAAGTAATGATTGTGTACCTAACGAAAAACATACCACTAAAAGGAAACGAGGTGAAAGTTTTGATGAATTTTTTGACACTGCACCAAAAAACAGCAAAAGAAACAATCCTCAAATATTTCAAGACCCAATGGGGATGGTGGAATGTGTTACATATCAACTAATGTGGATGATGGAAAGACAGCAACCCATTTAATAAAAATCGAGATATATGATCTCAAAAAATTAGAAAAGATCCCTCTATCGGAACACAAACATGCTTACTCTAGGACAAAGTACTAAACAAACGAAAATAATAATATCTATAAATTAACAAAAGATTCAATTTATAAAATAACGAAGGAAATTGCAGGAAAAACTACTTGTAGGAAATATCAATATAATAATTAATAATGAATTATTATAAAAATTAGATATGTCTTAATTTTAAGTTAACTTGATAACTTCTTACATTTGATTTATTAAAGTCCATTTTATAATAAACCATGAATCATAATTTAGATTTGATTTACTCAAATCTATCACTTGGATTTCGAATTCATATAGCAAACATTATGGAGAACTCCAACGAAATATGTGTCAGCGCTTTCTTCAACGATAACATGGATGTGGAGCTGGGCAACTTGTGTGAAGAAGTCGAAAAATGTGAACTATTTGATCCGATCTACGACGAGGAGCTCGTCAGTATTTGTGCTGCGGTTGAAACATCAATCAAGTAAGTTTACTGAAATAAATATGTCTATTTTTATCATAGTATATTATGTAACTTATAGGTATTTTTATACTGTATGTACATTATAGATTTTACTCAACTTATTTTTATTTTTGTCTCACTGACAATTAAAAAAACAATATGGAGGAACTTTAAAGCGAGTTAACAAAGCAAAAGGTGAACTTAATGTGATTTTTGTTTCACAGTCAATCAACACAACAAACTGGAGGAGCTCTAAAGCGAGTTAACAAGGACAAAGACCAACCTGCAAAGAGGACAAAATAGACAGATTCTAATGCATCTACTTCGAGAACTGTGGCGGTAGATCAAGTAATAGAAGGCAATGATTTTGACCAGATTAATTGCAGTACATGTCAAGTTCCCATCAAAAAGCGGTATTTCCCTTATCATTTTAAAAGTAATAGGCATAACCATTTGAAATTACATAGTACTTTAAAAAACGTGTCATTTGTCTAATCAGCTTTTGGACAGAGAATAATTAGTTATAAAATTAATGGTACAAATTGTGATACAGTATTTCAAACCCCGGAATTATTTTTGAATTCGATCAAAAATGATATTTTATGTTTGATTGAAAATTATATAAAACAACATAATGTTTTTAAAGTTAATTTTGTTTTGCAGGCTGACTTTGTTCAACAGACGAAACAAATCTTTAATTCTTTTAATTTTCAAACTTGCAATTACATAATTAATAGATCAGATGATTTGAACATTTTCTTTTCATCGCTTTGTGACACATTACCAAACGAAATTAGTGCTTTCGAAAAAAAGATAGTAGTTGTAGTCTTAAGAATATTAAATGCTTAGATATGAACATCAATAAATTTAACTCCCTATGTGGTACTTCTAATTTTTATAATAATTCATTATTAATTATTATATTGATATTTCCTACAGTTTTTCCTGCAATTTCCTTCGTTATTTTATAAATTGAATCTTTTGTTAATTTATAGATATTATTATTTTCGTTTGTTTAGTACTTTGTCCTAGAGTAAGCATGTTTGTGTTCCGATTGAGGGATCTTTTCTAATTTTTTGAGATCATATATCTCGATTTTTATTAAATGGGTTGCTGTCTTTCCATCATCCACATTAGTTGATATAGTAACACATTCCACCATCCCCATTGGGTCTTGAAATATTTGAGGATTGTTTCTTTTGCTGTTTTTTGGTGCAGTGTCAAAAAATTCATCAAGACTTTCACCTCGTTTCCTTTTAGTGGTATGTTTTTCGTTAGGTACACAATCATTACTTTCCACATCAGTCGGGGATTGTGGGTAATAATAATGCTTAAAAGTATTTTCATCGTGGTCAATTAAATTGAATGAATTCTGTAACAATGGAAAGCTAATCTATTATAACAGTCCATAGAAACTATCAGTTAAAATATTGTAAACGCAAAATCATATCAGACAAAAAAATAAAAAAATAAAAAATTAATAACTTACCTCCATTGGGATGTACTCAGAAGTTGCACAAGTGTTTAACTATACTAATCACTAGACTGATTTCACCCACTCGCTTACTCACACAGTAATGGTATCCACAATGAGAAAACAGAGGGCTTAT
Source organism: Phengaris arion (assembly GCA_963565745.1). Lineage (NCBI taxonomy): Eukaryota > Metazoa > Arthropoda > Insecta > Lepidoptera > Lycaenidae > Phengaris > Phengaris arion. The sequence continues at coordinate 1,498,135 of OY751451.1, read as the reverse complement.
ATAGTAAAAATTTGGGTGGTTAGGAATGCGGTTTTGCAATCTTATCTAATGTCCCAACTATTAAGTTATCCTGTTCTGTATGCTTTATCACTAAAAGGAAAAGGATGTTAAGTATGACTCAATGATTGTGAAAAATGGTTTGTGATATTACAACATTCCACTGATGAGAAAAAAAAACGCTTAAGAATATATTCCTGGGGCAAGTACCCAAAAGATGAATGGTTATTGGTTATTGGTTAATGGTTAATGGTTATTGTCTATTAGCATTTGAAATTGGTTAGGACAGTTAGTACCAAACAATAAACTTCAGTTTGATAAGTTCGTTAAAAAATTAAAAGTATCGTTTGTGGTTTATGCTGATTTTGAAGCATTTTTAAATCTGATCCTTACTTGTTCAAATAATCCAGATAAATCTTATACAAATAATACTCATAAACATGATGTGTACAGTTTCGGTTTGTTTCTGTGTGTATGTGTACAGACAGATTGTCCAAATATGTCACACTTATAGTGGACCTGACTGTGCTGAACAATTTATGAAATGTTTATATGAAGGTATAAAAACAATTTGTAAAAAAAAATTACTTTCAAAGATCCCCTGTGCCTCTTTCACTAGAAGATAAAAATAAATTAAATGCTAAAACTTGTCATATATGTGAAAATAACTTAAATGGGGAATGCAGCAATGATTTCGATTGGCATACTGGTAGTTTCAGACGTGTTGCTCATGAAAATTGCATGAAAAAATTTCGAACACCGCGTCACATACCTTGTTATTTTTTACATAATCTCAGTCATTATGATGCACATTTCATTGTCCACGCATTAAATTTTATTGAAGGGACCATTGAAATTATTCCACAGAATAAGGAGAGATACATTTCATTTTCAAAAAATATATCTGTAAATAATCAACAATTATATAAGTCTACGTTTTGTGGACTCGTTAAAATTTTTACCATGTAGAATACTACAATCATAGATCAATTAGCAAAAAATTTACATGACGATCAATTTAATACGTTAAAAAGAAACTTTCCCTGTGATCAAGATTTTAAACGACTTAGGCGGAAGGGTATTTATCCATATGAGTATATAACATCCTACGATAGCTTAAAGTTGACATCACTCCCTAGTAAATATCAATTTTATAGTTCATTAACCGATTCAAATGTTTCCACTGAAGATTACACCCACGCCGTTTGGTATCATTTTAAATGTTACAATATGTCGGATTACTCGAACCTGTATTTAAAAACAGATGTTTTACTATTAAGCGATATATTTGAAAACTTAAGAAATCTGTGTATTAAAACATATGATTTAGATCCAGCACATTACTATACAGCCTCCGGTTTAAGTTGGGATGCCATGTTTGAAATATACTAAAATCGAATTGGAATTACTGACGGACATTGACATGATCGCATTTATCAGAGCAGATGTAAGAGAAGGTATATCTCCAATGTAGTAACCGCTATGCAAAGGCAAATAACAGATTCATGGAAGAACATAATAAAAATTTACCTGAGTCCTATTTAACATACTTTGATGCGAATAATCTTTATGGTTGGGCCATTTCGCAGTATCTTCCTGTAGGAGATTTTAAGTGGGTAGATCCGGAAACTAAATTTGATGCTGGTACATCAAATTTAGTTTTGGATAATAGCGAAAACGGTTTTATTTTAGAAGTAGATTTAGAATAGCCCGATGAACTGCATGATTCACATTCAGACTTTCCGTTATGTCCTGAAAATATATGTATAGGTAATACTAAAGAAATTAAATTGGTTACAAATCTTAATAATAAAACTAAATTCAAAATTCATTACAGGAATCTTAAACGATGCATAAAAATGGGGTTGAAATTAACTAAAGTTCATAGAATATTAAAGTTTAGACAGCTACCATGGTTGCAAAAGTATATAGATTAAAATACCAAATTAAAAACTATTGCCAAATCGGTATTTGGCAAAAAAATTAAAAATATGGAAAAAGAATTACTTAATGTTAAATTATTAACACATTGGGATGATCATGGTAAAGTTCTAGGTGCACAAGATTTAATAGCAAAACCAGAATTTCATAGTTTATCGATTATTTCAGAAAATTTTGTGGCTGTCCAGTTACGTAAAACCAAAATATTCCATAACAAACAAATTTATTTAAGATTTTGTATTTTAGATATTTCAAAAACTTTAATGTATGATTTCCACTACAATTATATGATAAATAAATTTAAAATATAATATTAAATTGTTATAATATACAGATACTGATAGCTTAATATATCAAATATGCACACAAAATTTCTATGATAATATTAAACAGGATCTTCCAAAATATTTTGATACATCTGATTATCCTTCTGATAATAGGTATGGTTATCCTCAAATAAATAAGAAAAAAATAGGTTTTTTCAAAGATGAAAACAACGGAAAAATAATGAAAGAATTTGTAGGGTTGAGATCAAAAATGTATGCGTTTGATGTAGACAATCGTTTTACTGCCAAGGCAAAAGGAGTCATTAAATGTGTCACAAAAACAATGAATTTAGAAAATTATAAATCGTGTTTGTTTGATAAAAATATTCAATTATGCTCAATGTTAAGGTTCAAATCAATCAAACATAGAATTTTCACTCAAAAAATAAATAAAACATGTTTATCATACAATGATACTAAAAGATTTATTTTGTCTAATGATATAGATACTTTAGCTTGGGGTCATTATAAATTGAGAAACGTTATGAGAAATAAAAACTTTCTAAAAAAATATTGTGTTTGTATGTGATTTGTCATGTAACGTGAAACTGTATTTTAAGCTTAGTCAATAAGATTAATTTGTTTTACGTAAGATATACTTTGTTATAAGACAATTTTATGCTAATGAAGATTTTTTTTTCCTTTTGTAAACTAGTTTGTAATACTTTGTTTCGAGTAGCTATACTTTTATGTATAATATTATGCCGAATGTTAAATGTACTATAATATTGTAAAATATAATATAAAAGGTATGTATATAATCAACATTTTCTTAAAAACATTAAGTTTTAAATATGTTACTTATAAGAGTTTTCGAACAAAATTTTAATATATATTTCAAATTTATTAAAGCTTGTTTCATTAATTTCAAAAACCTTTTCGGATATACACGTGAAGATGTTTCATTTTATTCATCCTTTTACTGCCATAGTTGCTGGTCCAAGTGGTTGTGGGAAATCCGTTTTTGTAACAAACTTTATACAACACATAAAATCAATTTGTAGTGTAAACTTTGCACAAATAACATGGTGTTTTGATGAAATGCAGCCATTATATAATTTGCAAAATGTGAATTATTATCAAGGTATACCAGATCTTAGTATGTTTGATGGAAAAGAACCACAACTCCTTATACTTGATGATTTAATGCGATAGTCTGATGGACGTGTTATTGATATATTCACCAAAGGAAGTCATCACAGAAACTTGAGTGTGTTTTATATTTCTCAAAATTTATTTCATAAATCTAAAGGACAAAGAGATATATCATTGAATACGGGTTATATAATCTATTTTAAAAATCCTCGGGATAAAACACAAATACGGTAAAGAGCCCGACAAGTATCTCCTGAAAATCAAAAATTCATTGAAGATGCTTACAGAGATGCAACAAATGAACCCCATGGATATCTAATGGTGGATTTAAAACAAGAAACCAATGACATGTGTCGATTGAAAACTAAAATATTTCCTCTAGATGGTCATTGCATTATGTACCAACTAAAGAATATAAATATGCTAGGAATAAACAAATTCCAATCATTTATAAATAATGCATCAAAGCTAAAGACGCACAAGTCTTTGCTACGTGTACTACATACATTAAAACCAAAATATATTAAAGCTTTTTTGAAATCTTGTGATGACGAAGAAATAAATTGCATTTGTGAGTGTATTCATAACGTTCTACAAGGTAAAGTACCACTCGAAGAAAAGGAGAAAAAAAATTAAACATGTATAAAGATATTCTTCGAAAATTAGTACGAAAAGGGAAAAGTAAAATATTAAGAAAAAAAAATATAATTCAAAAAGGGGGTGCATTTTTACCCATAATTCTTGGTTCTATTTTGAGTGGATTGATAAATTACCTTGTTTAAGATGGAAAATGCTTAAAAAAATGTTATTAATTCAACCAAATCTTATTGAAAAGTTAAAACAACCTAGTAGTGTGGTACTCGATATTTAGGTAACAGAAAGCAAGTGTTAGTGAAGTGGAAAGGTTATCCAGACAAAGGACATCATTCATTTTGGACCAAAAAATGAAAGTGCCGGCCAGAAAAAAAACTACGATATTCGGATAGAATACACAATTTCTATCATTTTTTACTATGACGTCCAATCTGTGCGCACAACGGTTACGTCGTAATAACATAAAAAATAAAATATTTTTTTATTAATTCTTTGTTGTTAAAAAAAGATTGGAGTGACATTATAATATAAAAAAATATTATATTAAAACTTATTTAGGTACATAATCGCAAAATACTCAAGGTCAAAACCTAGTGGTCAAGATATAAAATCGTACTATTTAACACATTCATATTTATTCTTTATAATAAAGAATGTTGTCTGTTTAGAGTCAAACATTACAGGTTACTTTCTCTCAAAACTTCAAATGGAATTCCGAGAACTAATGAAAAGGGTTAAGGGACGGCTACCTGGGTGCGTGAGCGCATTGTTATTGGTTGCCGACCGCCCGCCCGCGCTACGCCAGCGGCCAGCCAGTCAGTTATCCATGCAACTTTGGTTACATCGGACGGCTATCGTGACAATAATCTCTTGTTCTTAGAGCGATATAATATCAAGTGTATTTAGCGAAGCTTAATATCTGACATTATGAACGTACAATTGTGTATTTCGTGTCGTGTGCCTATTGGTGATCGCCGAAGTTATAGTTGGACATCCCGTGAATCACAACACATCGAAATCGCACAGTTTGTTATTGAAGATCTACTGGGTCATCAGGTGAGGATTATATTATCGCTATAACGAACGAATATGCCTAAGATATTTACTACGAACAAACATCATAACTCTTATGTACATAATGTTATAACATAAGCCGCATTTGCTGCTGTGTTTTCTAGCAAACACAAGTTTTCAAATAAAGAGGGCCCCCCGCCCTCCGCAGATATATTATTTTTTTTATTTAATGATATATTACTAAGCTAATAAACTTTTTTTTTTCAGAATGAACCTACAGATGTTATATGCCGACCTTGTTGGCAAAGGGCCGAGCGGCAATATCTCCGACGTCAACGTGAAGTGCAGGAAGAACCTGACAACGAAGAACCTGATGTTGCAGACGAAGAAGTTGACGCTGTGCCTCATTCTACAGTTTTACCTGGATTTGTACGAACTAGTAATACGGCAAACTCTTGTGTATTTCAACACTGTGTAGACTCAACAAGACACAGAATACCAGAAAACATAATTCTACGTGTTCTTTGCCGATACAGTGTATTCATATCAGAAAACAGTCGTGTTTGCAGCGAACACCTCGAGCAAAATGAATGGCATTTACTTGCTATGCAAGACAATTTAATTCAAGATTTTAATTCTGCACAGATCGTTAGTGCGCTAAGGTTGTTAATAAACCACATTAAAACAGAAGTTTTAGATTTTGAGCATTATGAATTGATCAATAACAAAGAGTTCCACGATTGGACTGGTCTTACTGCTGAACAATTCTCTGATTTATTGGCCAACACTCCGAGCTTAAATCAAAGAAGAAACAAAAAAACAATTTTAGCAGCTTTACTTGCAAAGATCCGAACTGGAGACTCAAATGCTAGGCTCGCAACGATATTTAAAACGAGCGAATCCACATTTGCGCGAATGCTTGAGACTGGCCGAGAAGCACTTTTGCGAGACTTTGTTCCAATGCATTTGGGGTTTGACCATATGACTCGGGAAGATGTCACACGTAGGAATCTTCTTATCCCAGAAAGTCTTTTTGGAAATATTGAAAGTCCTCCCGAAGAAAGAAAAGCTATTACAATTGTGGACGGCACATACATCTACATCCAAAAAAGCTCAAACTACTTTTTTCAACGAAAATCTTATAGTAGTCACAAGTTCCGGAACTTAGTAAAACCATTTTTATTTGTCTGCTGCGACGGTCACATAATAGAAGTTTCAGGTCCACACGCTGCTACTTCTTCAGATGCGCAGATAATGCAGAATATTGCTGAAAATGAAAGTGATCATGGCGATGGATTATTCCAATGGTTCTACCAAAGCGGGGACGTATTTATTTTGGACCGTGGGTTCAGAGATGCAGTTCCCATTCTTGAAGGAAATGGTTACAATGTGAAAATGCCGGAGACAAAGCATCCTGGAGCGACGCAACTAACCACGGAACAAGCAAACAAGTCACGCCTTGTTACTATTTGCCGTTGGGTTGTGGAAGTAGTAAATGGCCGATTTAAACGAGATTTCCGCCTGTTGAGAAACGTTCATATTAATATAACATTGCACTATATGTTTGAATATTTTAGAATCGCAGCAGCATTAATAAATGCTTATCACGTGTTGATAGTAGATAATGTCCATGCTTCTGATTTTTTACAAATAATCCGGGAAAGGATAAACATGCCCAATACACTGGCAGATCTTGTCGCCAGACGTAACTTGAACAGAATGAGAGCACAGTTCCAGCCCATGTCTGCAGATATGGCTGAGTTTAATGACTTTCCTACGCTGACCGAAGAAGAATTAATATTATTTAGCCTCGGTATATATCAGCTGAAACAAGCGAGAAGTTACTATGGAGAGCATGTTCAACCAGATGGAGTTTTTAGCATTGAGCTAAGTGGTGGAATTCCTCTAGAGCTTGTAAGGGAATTGGAGGGAGAGGACTTGTGGTTGATTCGAGGGCGAATACAATCCCAACACATCCGATCTAAAACATACTATGTGTATATTGCTCTGGATAGAACAGCAACCGGGCGTCGAGCAATAAAACATTACTATTGCACATGCCATATAGGAATGAGAACCATCGGATGTTGCTCCCATACTATGTGCATAGTCTGGTACATGGGTTATGCTAGACATGACCCTTACCTCAGCCCACCCGCAATAAGTTTAGATGACGTATTTGTAAGACTAGAAAATGTTTAATTGTACGTCATTAACTTATTATTGTTATTAGCCTTTATTCAGAAGAACAATACATTTATTTTATATACATTACAAAATATTCAAATCAATAATTGATTTTTCCGTTGCGCGGTCTCTGCTTCTGAGTGCCTCTTGGCAATGGCCTCCCCCAACAGCTTCCACTCACATCTCTGACATGCCACTCCACATACACTAGTCCACATTTTGCCAGCCATTTGTACCATTTCATCTTCCCATCTTTTTAGAGATCTGCCCTCTTTTCTTTTAGCCCTTCTGGGATACAAAGATGTTATTATTTTTGTCCATTTGTCTGGCCCTCTCAAAATCAAAACATATCCGGGCCGGACATGTTTTGATTGTTTGTTGTTTCATTTCAATTTTTTAGTTTTATATGTTACATCAGTTACACGTGTCATTTTTCTCAACTCCTTGTTTTCTATTTTGTCTATCCTTTTCTTTCCAAACATACTCCTCTCCATAGCCTTCGGCCCAACTTCCAGCATACTTGTATGAGCTTTTGTTAGTGCCCAAGTTTGGCACCCTTATGTTAGAATGGGTGGAATCCATGTATTAAATAGTTTTCTTTTGGTGCTCATGTTTATACTTATGCATTTTACTATTTCTTTAAAGGACCAGAATCTTTTCCAGGCATTGCCAATTTTTTTTTTTTGTATATCTTTGGTTGTTGTATCATATATATTAGTTATAACCACTGATTCTAAGCAGGAATCTTGCGGTTAATATTGTCTATTTCTCCCAGCGCCATCACACCTTGCCAGAGTTGCCAGAGCGTTTTTTTCTTAGTAATGTTGTCATTACCTTGTAATATCGATCAAACAAAACAAATGCTGTTTAGTCTATTTATATTTCTTCTTCTTATATATAAAAATGCATTTTCAAATGTGTTAGTCGCGCTAAAACTCGAAACCGGCTGAACGGATTGGGCTGATTTTAGTTTTAAAATATTCGTAGAAGTCCAGGGAAGGTTCTAAAGTGACACGAAGTTCACCGGGACAGTTAGTCTTCTTCTTATATATAAAAATGGATTTTCAAATGTGTTAGTCGCGCTAAAACTCGAAAACGGCTGAACTAGTTGGGCTGATTTTAGTCTCAAAATATTCGTAGAAGTCCAGGGAAGGTTTTAAAGTGACACGAAGTTCACCGGGACAGTTAGTACTTGATACATATTTTTTATTTTTATTTTATGACTAAATATTTTTTTCCAATACTATTTATCAACCTTACCACTGTGTTTTACTATCAAGTATTATATCATAACGTAAGATATCCATGCTTTTAATAGTGACACTCCAACCTTTTTATCACAAAAGGATTATTTTTAAATTATTTTATTACGACGTAACCATTGGGCGCACAGATTGGACGTCATAGTAAAAAATGTTAGGAATTGTGTATTCTATTCGAATATATATTTTTTTCTTTCTGGCCGGCACTTTCATTTTTTGGTCCAAAAATGTATGAAACGTGAATGATGTCCTTTAATAGTTGGGTTTTATTTTCTGATTTGAAAAAAATATGACTAAAGAAAGTTTTTATTTAACACTACTAAGTAATACACACACCGGCATATTTAGCGAAACATGAAATAAAGGTTTGATATTAGTATCATATAAGGTTGCTGGCTGGTTTATACGTCATTTAATTTAAAAAGAAATATTTTCAAATTAAGAAAACAACTGAACATCACATTTTATGCAATTGTTTTAATTTATTCAAATACACCTTATCTGGAGCGAACTTTGAGTATTTCTTCTTTCTGAGTATGATTTAAAATTTCATTGAAATACTGTTTTTTGTTAGTTGTTTTTTTAATCGCGTATTATTTTGGAGTTGTGGACTATGACTTTTATGCCTGACTTAGCCCCAACGGAGATTGCCAGGGCACTCGAAATGCGAAGTAATGGTCAAACCTACAGAGTGTCCAGAGATCTTCGTCGAACAGTTTCAACGATCCATCGCAGTATCCAACGGTTCAGGGAGACCGGTACTTATCTGAGAAGAGCAGGACAAGGCAGAAAAAGACGCACTTCGAGTAGGGATGATCGTTTCATTCGGCTTCGTGTACGTAGGAACCCCCGTTTGACGGCCGTCCAAGCCCGACATGAGTTAGAAGCAGTGCGGGGTGTAACCGTAAGTGAGCGTGGAGAAGAGAGGCGAGAGAAGATTCGAAGAAGCTGGTTTGGGTTTATTTGTGCCCGCCAAGGCTCCAAGGCTCGAGGTAAATCATCGTAGAAACAGGTTAACTTTTGCTCAGGAACATCGACTTTGGAACGCGGACCAATGGAGTAAGGTATTGTTTAGTGATGAGTGCAGAATTCTCTTAAATCAAATTGACGGCAGGCAAAGAATATACAGACGCAAAGGAGAACGATACATTCATACAAATTTTGAAACTACAGTTGCATACGGTGGTGGATCAATAATGGTTTGGGCGGGCATTTGTTTGGGAGCTCGCACAGACTTGGTAGTGATTGACAGAGGGAGTCTGACTGCAGACCGCTATATCAGATAAGTTTTAGAAGAAAATGTCGTACCGTTTGCTCCATATATCGGTGACGATTTTGTTTTTATGCAGGATAATGCTCGGCCGCATACCGCTCGGGTACCTCAAGCTTATCTTAATGATATGAATATCACTGTTATGGAGTGGCCGGCGAGATCACCGGATATGAACCCAATAAAGCACGTTTGGGACTTGCTGAAAAGAAAAGTTAAGTCCAGAATTCCAGCTCCTGCCAACGTGGGTGAACTGCGAATCGCCGTAGTTGAGGAATGGCGGAGACTATCCCAGGAGACCATCGATAACATCATTCTCAGTATGCCTAGACGGGTAGAAACTTTAATAAGAGCACGTGGAGGAAATACGCGATATTAATCACCATTTTTCTAATTTAATTAATTGTAATTTTAATATTAATTTTCACTTTTCCCGGTTACATGAAAAGTTCAAAAATGTACCATTTTTCACAAATAGCCTTTACTCGCAAAATCTGTTCTTAATGTGATCTCATTTTAAGTAAAACAAATGAAACTTTAAATAACAAAAGAAGTGTAGTAAGTAGATTTTAAAATAAAACCATATTTTTTTAATTATGGACCTTTTTTTGTGTTACGCTAAATATGGCGGTGTGTATATAAATTTACTAAATTTGTAAAATTCTGTCTGCAAAACATGTGGACATCATGCAAATCAAAGTTAATAAATTCGATTTCAAAACTAATCATTGTATAATTGTTATGGCATAATATCTAGGTACGTAAAAACAATGTTTCTAAAGGGTCAGCGTAATAATCAGCCTCCGTTGTACACGCCATGAACTCAGTCTTCGTTGTATATTGATTATTGGCCCACTGTATGTAATCTTTGGTTACACCACGTTGTCATATTTCATCTATTTATATACATAAATGTCACATGGCCTTTACCGTAATCCGTTTTTGCATTTTCGTACCTAAATTGACATATGTCTTACGGTGTTGTCAACTGTGGAAGTTCCCTCAACTTCTCAAACAGTTAGATGATACTATAAGACAAACGCTCTCCACTATTTTGAATACAAATTTCGATGACCGCGCATGGACTCAGGCAACGCTTCTAGTTAGGTTCGGTGGCCTGGGTGCTCAAAAGCCCTCTGACATATCGCTTCCGGCCTTCTTATCCTTAGTCCACGCGAACCATTGTCTTATCTCCAAAGTACTACATCACCCATCCTACTCCAATACAGTTCCCTTTCTGGACGAGCCAAGGACGTCTGGAGCGTAACTAGTGCTTGTAGCGAATTGCCTGACAATACTTTTTCCCAAAGGCTCTGGGACGAGCCACTCTGCAGACTGGTACGGAATAATCTTCGTAATACGTCATCCAGTCCTGTGGAGCAGGCTCACCTCTTAGCTGCGGAGAAGTGGGATTCGGGCCTTTGGCTACAAGCATTACCGTCACCCAATACGGGCACATTGCTGGATCGAACAGCTTTCCGGTTAGCCACTTCCCTGCGTCTTGGCACCCCCCACGTCGTCCCCCATCGCTGTGTTTGTGGTGCAATCGTGGACAGCCTCGGACACCACGGGCTGTCCTGTCAACGAAGCGCCGGCCGCATCTCCCGACGTCACTGCCTGAACGATCTCATCCGTCGGGCTCTTGTCACCGCCGGAGTGCCAGCTGTGCTAGAACCCTCTGGTTTGGCGCGCGACGATGGCAGGAGACCAGACGGTATGACCCTGGTCCCTTGGAGAGTGGGACGGGCTCTTGTATGGGACGCTACTTGCGTCGATACACTTGCTCCGTCCCATGTCCAGGGCACCTCGATTTCTGCAGGTGCGGCCGCCAATCAGGCGGAAAACCTCAAGCGGCGCAAATACCAGAACTTTAGTGGGGATCTCATATTTGAACCGTTTGGGGTTGAAACCATGTACATGGGGTCTGGGTGCGCACAAACTTTTCAGAGAAATCTCCAAAAAACTCATTGAGGCCACCCGAGACCCCAGAGCCGGCACCTACCTGGCCCAGAGAATAAGTATCGCAATCCAGCGAGGAAACTCTTCTAGGTACTCTGCCTGGTGGGGACGACCTGGGAGTTTTCTTTGTTTTGTAGCATTTTAAGTTTTGGAGTAGTTACTCGTATTATTTTTTTAGTACTTACCTACTTTTATAGTCAAATCAAATCAAATCATTTATTCACTGAATGTAGTAAGTACATAGTATTACATATGCAGATGGTAAGTTTAAAAAAAACACATACATTCTACCATGATAGCATGGTGTGTGAAATTAAAACATACAATCTCCAGAGTCTACTTATAAAATATAGTTTTAAATATAAAGTAAAAGCAATTAGTCGATCTATAGATTATACAATAAATAATTGGTTTTGACCATTATGTTAACAGAAAGTTTATTACATATATATTAAAATAATAAAGTTAAAAATCATATAAATAGTTAAAATGTTAATTTGAGAATGCGTTAGGTCACAAAATATTTTAGGTCACAAGATAAATAATTAAATAAGTTCAATGTCAAATGTATTATAATTTAAAAATCACTTCAAAGCCATATAAATAAATGTCAACTTTATTTTTATTTATCAATAATATTACTTGCACTTAATTTAATGAATTTAAGATTTTTGATAATATTGATTAATTGATACAGGTCATTTTTTGTTCCGTAGTATAAATTCATTTATGTCATAGAAACTATTTTCTACAAGCCAAGATGTCAGACTTCTTTTAAATTTATAAATTGTAGGCAATTCCTTGAATTGATTAGGTAAATTATTAAATATGTGTATAGCTTGTATGTATGCATTATCTCTGTATAAATTCAAGTTACACCAAGGGCGGTACAGTTTAATTTACTCTTTATTTATCTACTTATTTCGACGCATTGGGACCGATGTGATAGATAGGATTTTAACCAATTGTTGGCAGTTCCTCTTATACTGTATTTTTCAAGTTTGTACAGCAGAAGGGCGTGATCGACATGATCAAATGCTTTGCTCATGTCGAGAAATATAGCAGAAACCGGTATTTTATCATTTACAGATTCTGTGATTATTTTAATCAGATTGAAGCAGGCTAAGGCAGTGTTGCTGTTTTTTCGGAACCCATACTGATTCTGAGTTAAGATATTATGACGTGATGCATAACTTTCAAGACGCGTTAACATTGCTTTTTCAAAAACTTTAGAAAGGATTGGTATTAATGCGATCGGACGATAATTGTCGAGAACCTTTCTATCACCTTTTTTATGCAGAGGTTTAACAACTGACTTTTTTAGAATATCAGGAAAAACCCCTTCTTGTAGAGATTGATTAATAATGTAACTTAAAGGTTTTGATAAATATTTTGAGGTTGTTTTTAATAATTTTGTACTTATGTCATCTATTCCTACCGAGCTAGTGTTGCTTAAGTTGTTAATAATTTTATATATTTCTAAAGGGTCTGTTGGTCTTAAGAATATTGAATCAGAATTATTGTTATTTGAATTAATTGTACTTGATATGTCATGAGTCTTAAATTGGAAGTCATTTTTATTAGTCATATTAATAAAATAATTATTGAATAGATTACTAATGTCAGCGGGATTTGTGTATAACTTATTATCATGTATTATATTGTCTATATTTGTATTAGAGTTTATGTCATTAATGTTTTCATTAATTATTTGCCATACAGCTTTACATTTGTTTTTCTTGTTTTCTAAGACCTTTTTGTTAAAACGCCGTTTAGATGTATGTATACATTGTTTCAATATTTTTGAATAGTTATTGTAATGATGATTTAGTTGTCCGGTTCTCGTGTGTCTATGTTTTAGATAAAGTAACCTTTTTTTAATGCAACATCTTTTCAATCCTTTAGTCAACCATGAGGTACTTAAATTTGATTTATTATATTTTTTAACTTTTAAAATTGGGAAGCACAAATTAAAAAACAAGGAAAGTAAACTATGAAATTCTTGAAAAGATTCTTTTACAGTAGTTTTTTCGTATACGTCGGAATATGTTAGCGATGAAATATAATTCAGAAACTTATTACTATTGGAAATACTGTAATCCCTGACTTGCTGATACCAAATACTAGGATTGCAGATTTTATTAGCTTTAATAGTTAGTGTTTGACCAGTTTCGTGATCGGAGAGGCCTAGATAGTGTACGTCAGATTGAGCATGTTTAATATTACTCGCTATCTGGTCAAGACATGCATCAAGCCGAGTGGGTACCTTGATATGAGTAATAATATTGAAATTTTTGAAAATTGTTCAAGCGCAAAATTTATTGGGCTTGAATGTGTTAAAATTCCAATCCCCACATAATATAATTTTTTTCCTGCGTTTCAATAACTTATATAATATGTTTTCAATATTCCTTAAAAAGATGTAGGGGTTACTACATGGGGTGCAGTAAATACATAAGATTATAATATTTTGTGCAACTATTTCAATACCGCAACATTCAAACTCTAGATCACAATTATAAAGGTCCAATATTAGTGGTTTACAGCTAATGTCTCTTTAAACTAAAATAGAAGAGCCCCCTCTATTTGATTTACGGCAATAAGTGGAAATTAATATGTACCCCGGTATTTTTATAAGCTTTCCGTTCCCTTTTTCATAAAAGTTTCGGTCAAGCCATATAACATCAATTACTTTGAAATTATTAGATAGGTCAGTTAATGTGAAGAATATGTCTTCGCTCTTATTAATGGCGCCAGCTATGTTCTGATGAAATATGGTTAACCGAGATTCGTTAGGGACGAAAAAATGTATTATTTAGTTCGGTATTCGGCTGTTGTTGTCGAAAGTAATAAGGTATAGTTCCCTTGTTAGGAAGCACAGCATTGCGATAAACAGACTTAGGCAGAGATTTTTTTTTATTTTTATAATTGTTAACAGTTAAACTAGAATCGAGAAAGGGTGTGAGACTATTATTAGTAAGAAGTAGCATTTCGGGCTGCGACGATTTTATGTTTTTTGAAATATGTAAAAATTCAAGCTGTAAGTACAAGAATTTTAAAACTTAATTTTTTTATAAATGTTTTTTGATTAATACTGTATGTTTGTGAGTACATATCTATTAAATAGCTATTAGGATAATTTTTTAATAATAATTTTATATTTATGTTAATCATTTTTTCATTTAAATATTTATTGTGACTAATATTTGTAAGAAAAACTTTATTATTGCGTAATAGATACAATATGTTGCTTATGTTAAATAGTAGTTGGTAAGGATTTGTATCATATGAGCCTATCGTTAAAATAATTATGTCATTCGGTTCTAATGATTGTAGTAGCTTTTCACAAGATTTAAGTATCTCGCAGCTGTTTGCAGAACGTTTAATAGTACCGAAAACCTCGTATCTCTGACACTTTTCTTTGTTTCTTTCGAAGTCATTCAGCAATTGAGAAGCCAGTCCACGCGCCGGTCCATCACTGATGATATGTATTTTGTTCGATGAACTACAAGTAGCGCCATCTGTGATGTTGACCCTCGTAACTGTCTTGGAATGCAGGGATTCAGAGATGCGAGGATATTGCCTTGGTAAATTATTACAGTCAGACTTTTTAAGCGTATTGTTAATCGGCGATGTTCTAAGTCTTAGATTTATCAATTTGTTTATATCGCATGTTAGTGAACGTCGGATGAATCCCGAAGTTGCAGACGAGGATGGATGGGCTATTTGGAACAGATTGTGTGTTGAAATTTTGAAGATGTTCAATTTGTTTATTTTTTTCTGATAATTGTTTTCTCAACTGGATGCATTCATTATGAAGACTGGATATTTGAGTTTGTAATTTACTATTTTCTTTTTCTAAAGTTTGTAATCTTTGTTCAGTTGAAATTATAATATTATTGTGACTATTAATAGGTATTGGCGATAATTCTCCAAGGGAGCGTCTGTTGCAGGTAATAGGACTGAGGAATTCCGTAATGAAGTCATCTGGTGCATTAGTTGTCTGTGGTTTTCTTTTAGTGACATAGTCGCATTCATACTCCACATTAGAAAAGAAAAAGAAAAATGCCCTCTGTCGTAATTCAGAAGTACTAATATATAAGTGTGCGCTTTTATCGAGCTTTTATCAAGCTGTCGCCGAGAATTTCTGCTAGATGGCGGTTTTTGCCGTGCCAGTAATGAATGGTCGAGTAATTTGATATCGGAACTCTTATATTAAGTTGGTTGTAAGTACTATGCAATTTTAAATCAAACCATTTTTTATGGTAATAAAAGAAAATCAAACATCTGTTTTCCTGGGTTTCGAACCGTCAACCAGATGTTAAAGGTTAGCCAGTGTCACCTTTCGGCCAGCGGGACAATGACGTCAGGACGTAAAGACATGATCAACCACCGACCACACAACCACTAGACACCTAATGTTTAATTTTTCGCATTGAATGCATTCTGGCAACTAGCTGAGGTAGACGAAGCGGGGGTGCAACGCCGTGATTGGCTAATTGAAAGTCACAGTGAAAGTTTGTGATGTGCAGAGCATATTTTTTACGTCGGTAATGATCGATACACATATCGATAAATAAAATTAGCTTGAAAATAAAAACAATTAACAAAGTTCTTTTGTTTAAAAAATAAAACACTTTTTATTTATATTGTATCGATTTATTGTTTATTTAATTAACCATTATAAACATAAGCCTTATATTACTAACTGTAAAATATTAGGTACAGTGAGTTGTAAGTAACAAGATTATCAATATAATTATAATATCATCAACATCATCATCAACAGTATTTTAAATGTTTCAAATATATCTACAATGGTTTTATTTAATACCTACACAATGCCCTCAAATAAAATTTTAAATCGCGGTTTTATTAATAATGCTGCCCAAAGTAAATTAAATAAACTGAATACTAGGATGGTAAAATTCAATTATTTTTAAAATGAATTAATTTGGTATAAATCCTTCTTATGGTAGGATTCTGCTGTGCAGTCTTTGTAAGGAAGCATAATCTTGTAGAAATGTATTTTTGCATGACACTCATCGCTAATTCAACCACATGATTAGTTACGTCGGAGTGAAATTGATGAGAGTGTATGTCCGTAAACAATTCTTCGCCAATAAAACTACCTAATGTCTTATGAACCAAAATATTCGCTTTATTCAATTGATTATTGGGCATCTGTTTCAAATAAGCTTTATTTTTTCACTGCGATTACAAATTTTAACCACTGTTGGTGAAGGATATATTAAACCACCCTTATCTCTATAAGCTATAAGTGAACCCGATAGCATACGGGAATCCTGATTAATAGACACCAAAGCACCTATACAAGTCTTGCATTTAATTTTTTTTAGCAGGGTACTTGAGACAAAACCAGCTATATACTCTACTGCTTTTTCAGAGAATTCAGACAGTGTGATTCTCTCAAAAGCTTGATTTAAATCATCCTGACATAGATTTTCCTGCAAATCAACTTCTCGTTTGTCTTCAAAAGTAGTAGTCAAGTTTATTCTAGTTAGAGCAGATGAGCAGTTAAGAATTGAAATCTGCTCAAAAGAAACACAATTTCCCGTCGAGACATCCATTAATTTTGAGTGAATCAAAGTTTTTTTGTAAATCGATTCAAACTGCCGGGGTGTAGGGTTATCATTGCTGCCACCATGCGACCGAATATTTGAAAAAAATAATTATAAATGATCTTGTGAAATCTTATTAAAAGGAATATATTTGATAAATGCATTATTTCTGTTCACTAAATCATTAAACATTCCACATGCACTTGTGATTGAAATACAAAACCCCAGAAATCCTGTGTAACGAACAGTTTTGATCAATTTTATAAACTTACCATTTTGTTTTACATCTACAGACACATTTAACAGAAATTGTTTGCATTCATCTAATCTTTTTGAAATATCAAGTGCATTTTCTTTGTTCATAGCCCTTTTGAAGCCGTAACCATGGACCCTTGAATCTAAAATGTCAAAAAGATCATTAATTAAAAGCAAAAAATAAACAGTTTTGTCAACGTTTTGAAAATCAGGAAGTTTCAATTTATTGTTACAAAATTGCAAAGCCGTAGCTACACTGCGACTGAACAGTTGAGTTGCTAATTTCACTTTCATCACATTCTGTTTAAATTGGATGTGAGAAATGCGCAATTTATTGGCCAAGTGGAATTGTTCTTTTTCCTGCACATCATGAAGTAAGGATATATATTCCCATTTTATAAAGTCTCCGTCATCGGATTTGAATTCTTTATAAAACTCAAAGGCGTTACGTACGAGTTTTAACATATGAACTGGATCTGAGAATATAAAAATCTCATTGTTTGTATTTTTGTGTTTAAATGATGTTTTAATACCAGTTTCTGAAAAGTTACAACCCAGTAATTTAGCCATGGCTATATTAGTGGGGCATCCGTCAAAAGTAACAGCTTTTATGGT